>JASWHV010000008.1:41810075-43075015 GCA_030760725.1 Neostapfia colusana | reverse complement strand
GAGTTCAACCTCTCCTTGCTCTAGCCATGCATGACATAACTTTCCCACACTTGCTGAGTACCAACGGTACTCAACCTTGCATATTTGTTGGTTTATATTGCTGCTCAGTTCAAGAGAATGATGTGGTGTTTAATGATCAAGACTTTGGACCCGAAGAAGGTTTCTAGGTTCATGGAGTCCCCCGGGCAACGCCTGTGACGGAGCCCACAAGAATAATATTTCTGCTGCTGTTTTATTTACATATTATGAACTTATTATCATCCATCGAGACGTATGCTATGTAAGACTTATTTATATTTGACACCTGGCTTGTAATAAATGATGCTTCACTATTTGTCATCACATGTATGAGAAAATGATCCTGGCATACATGTGATATTCACTCGGTTGTTCTTCGGAGAAACTGGGTGTGACAAGAACCTAGGGTCAGTTGATTGTTTTGTCTGCTCATAGACCTTGACCTTCTAGAGTTTGTCAGCCAAGTCATTGCCTTTGCCTATGAAATCAACTTCAGAGGGTTGTCTTTTGCTCTGTACAGGAGGCTTTATCTTTAGTGGACCAATGGGTCCACTAGCAAGTCCCTTGCCCTTTCTAGAGCTTCTCCTTGGTGCCGTTGAGCTGTCACTGGCACCATCCTTGCTAGATGGCTTCTTCACTACAACCTTCCTCTTTCTTGGGAGCACAGAGTGAGGAGGAGAATCATTTGCATCATGGTCACGGCGTTTCTTGCTTCTAAGTTCTTTTGCCCTTGCCACTCTCTCCCAATCACGCTCGGCTTCATAATCAAATATACTATCATTCGATGCAGACGACATCGTGCCTGACATAGAGAGTACAAGGTGTGGTAAGAAGGATGTGAATTGGACTTTGTAGAGACAAGAATTTAGAAGCTCAAACTGTCAATGGGCCAAACTTGTCCGATATCAGGGTGCAGACTAGTCCGGTTTCACTGTATGAACCCTAACTCCATATTTCTACAAATCTAAGCAAACTTGATGCAAAAAGATAGGAAGACAATGAGAATACATACAGCAACGCAATGTATACCCTAGGAATCAAGAAAAGCGGGCAAGACTTGAGAAAAGATAAGAACTAGCGTTTGGAGTGATTTATACCAAAATTTGAAGATTCGAGGAGTGAGGCGTGGAGTAGAGTCAGAAGGAGGGGGCTTCGCGCCAAAAGGGAATATTCCCATGGAGGAACCTTCCATTTTTGTGGTCAAAAGTGGAAATCACCTTAGGAGCTTAAGCTTGAGGAGGGAGAGTGTAAAGGCGATTGTGAGGAGGACGAAGACATGATTTGGCGGCGGGCTAGGGTTAAGCCCGACAGTAGCGGACTAGTCCGCAGAGAGACTGGACTAGTCAGGTACACCGGAGCAGAGCCGGACTAGTGACTAGCAACGGACTAGTCCGATGATGACAACGGACTAGTCCGGGTCAGCTGGACAGAATAGAATCAGAACAAAGTGATTTTTTGGAATATGATCTAATAGTGATCTAAAGGACATCATTTCATAAATAATCTTGATGAATATGACCAGTAAGCAATCAACAATCATACAATGGTCATAATTCACCAAGATTAAATAATTAAAATAGTTTTTGAGAGAAAATTGAGATAAGGGATGAATTTTCAAAAAATAAGTAAACTTTGAAGAGTCAAACAGGTATGAAGTGTTTCAAGCCACATTTCGAGAGTCATGTATATTTAATTCATTTCTAAGCTCACAAAATCTCTTTTCATCTAGTGGCTTGGTGAATATGTCCGCTAATTGTTTTTCAGTTCTAACATGTGAGATTACTATGTAACCTTTTAGTGAATGGTCTCTTAGAAAATGATGGTGTATATCTATGTGTTTAGTTATTGAGTGCTCTACAGGATTGTGTGCAATTTTTATGGCACTCTCATTATCACATAGGAGTTGAATACGGTTCAGATTGAAACCGTTTTCCCTTAGAGTCTGTCGCATCTAAAGTAGTTGCGTGCAACAACTACCGGCTGCAATATACTCCGCTTAGACTGTGCAAAGGGCAATGGAATTTTGCTTCTATGAGGACCATGAAACTAAGGATCTACCAAGAAACTGGCAGGTTCCTGAGGTGCTCTTTCTATCGACGTTGCATCCCGCATAGTTGGCATCAGAATATCCTATAAGGTTGAATTTTGATCCTTTAAGATACCAAAGGCCCAAGTTAGGTGTGTGAACAAGGTATCTTAAGATTCTTTTTACAGCTATTAAATGACACACTTTAGGTGCGGCTTGAAACCTTGCACACATACACACACTAAGCATGATATCAGGCCTAGATGCACATAAGTAAAGCAGTGAACCTATCATAGACCGGTATACCTTTTGATCCACATCTAGATTGTCTTTGTTGAGGTCGAGATGTCCATTAGTTGCCATGGGAGTCTTGATGGGCTTGGCTTTGTCCATATTAAACTTTTTGAGGATGTCCCGTTTGTACTTGGTTTGGCAAATAAAAGTGCCTTCTTTGAGTTGCTTCACTTGGAATCCCAAAAAGAACTTCAATTCACCCATCATGGACATCTCGAATCTATCTGTCATAATCTTACTAAATTCTTCACAAAAAGATTCATTAGTAGATCCAAAAATGATATCATCAACATAAATTTGACATACGAATAGATGGCTATCAAAATGCTTTGTAAACAAAGTAAAATAAGCTTTTCCTATTTTAAAACTATTTTGCGGGAGAAAGTCCTTAAGGCACTCATACCAAGCTCGGGGAGCTTGTTTGAGGCCATAGAGAGCCTTACACGGTTTGTACACATGGTTGGGGTAGTCTTGATCTTCAAAACCTGGTGGCTGCTCCACATACACCTCTTCCTTGATAGGACCGTTCAGGAATGTGCTTTTGACGTCCATTTGATACAACTTAAAATTATGGTGAGTAACATAGGATAATAAAACAAGAATGCACTCAAGTCTAGCTACGGGAGGAAAGGTTTTGTCGAAATCCAAACCTTCGACTCGTGAGTCACCTTTGTCACAAGTCGTACTTTGTTTCTCGTTACAACTTTGTGTTCATCTTGTTTGTTCCGAAAGACCCATTTAGTGCCCACGATGTTTGCCTTTGGTCTTTCCACAAGCTCCCATACTTCATTTCTTTTGAAGTTGTTCAATTCCTCTTGCATGGCAGTCACCCAATCCAGATCTTTTAATGCTTCATCAACCCTGTATGGTTCCAGAAACGAGACAAAAGAGTAATTGTGAGGACCACAATGTCTTGACTAGACCAGATCACGCTGAGGGGTGCTGAGTTGCACAACACCGGATAACACACGTAAAAGGTACAAAGCGGAAGCAAAATTTTTATTACAATAAACTGTTTTTGGACATGTTTACAACAAAATAAGTCAAGTCTACACTCACGGGCGTAGACTAAACAAAAGAGTTCACGTTCAGCCCGTGAACGTGTTCCCACTAGCACACATGCACACTAACACGGCGGTGTGCACGACTCCCACTCGACGCTGTTGCCCTCTTGGGGGTCGACTCCCACTCGACGGTGTTGCCCTCTTGGGGGTCCGTCTCCTCCTCGGGGGCCTCCTCCTCATAGCACCCTGCAAACTCTTTAAACACAAGTAGTGAGCATAATGGCTTAGCAAGACTCACCCGTCTTACCTATACATGAAACTATACATGTTGGGTTTGCAGTGTGTAATGGAATGAGACTTGCAAAGGACACGCCTAAACAGTTGTACCTTACTTTCAAGTTTTTAGCACAAGTTGTGGAAGAACCTCGTGTTAAGACACATAAGAGAGCCGCAATCAAACAAGAAACGCGTTTCTCTCATGTGCTTTACCCAAGGTTTAAAAGAACTTTAATTAACTCTAAACTACAACAAGTCATTAACAATCAAGTACATCTTTCAATCAGCAACATTTTAACATGTAACTAGCCTGTTCTTTCTACGTCACGGTACAATGAACAAGTGGTACTCACTGACCGCGAGGGACAGCGATTATAATCGATTTACACCTGCAGGGTTACCCAAATAACCCGTCACGTACGCCTGTACTCGATGTTGCTTACAGCAACCATCACGGACATCGTACACAACCACCTTTCATCCGTCAGCCAAATGTTGAACCGGTCCCATCGTCCCGAGCAAGAGGTCTCTGCGCGTGCATCCGCAGTGCCGCCAGCTAATTTGCACCTCAAGCTCTTAACCTACCCTCCAGATGACAAGCTATGCCTCAACACCTAGCTACCCGAATTACATCGGTTTCCCGGTTCCCATATATCCAGTAGATCTTCGGTACTGTTCTAGCTTATTCAATAGGCCCGCACACGGCTCGGTCCTCAATCGACACAAGTGGAGCTACGTCACCCAAGCCCCAACGTTCTGCTTCCCTTACCCTCCGCTCAGTCTCATTTTTCTTGCCATGTGTTCCATTTGCTATCCCTAACCGAGTGGTGTGCCTCTAGCCTATTCTCGCGAGAAGTTCCAACTACTCGACTTGTACCGAATCCTACACTATCTTAGCATTGCAGTGACTACTCGAGGTTTAAAAACCTAAGCCCAAACCAGGGTTTTCATGGCTATGCATTTGGGTTTTCAAACAAGACTCTAATGCATAATCGAAGTGAGTACTCAAAGTAAGTTCTCAAAACAATAAAATTTATAAAACAGCTAATGCAAACCGGAGCTTGCCTCGCTTCTGCTGGTCGTAGGCTAGTTGTTCCTCCAGGGTGATGAACCAACACCTCCGGCTCCTCTTCAAACTTAGCGACTACACAATATAAATATGTATGCGTGTCAATTTAAATGCATTTGAATTTGAAGATGATATTGTAAAGTCTATAACTCTAGATAGACAGTGCTAATGATTCTGAAATTTTTACTGTGGTTTGGATACAACCAACACAGCAACTTGGCCAAATTTCATTTCCAGGAAACCTCATTTGAGCCCTCCACAAATAAATGTGTATTTGGCCTTAATTGGAGCTCCTACGGTGGTCTAAGGATTTTCATGGAGCAAGCCTTGACTTTCTGGAAACTAGATTTTCAGAGGGTTCTAATGGAATTTGTTTAAGCTAATTTGAAGATCCCTAGCAAAAGATATGATCTAAAAAAGTTCAGATAAAATTTGAAAAATGTTTCTGGACATTTTTCATTTTCTCTTGAACAGTTTCATTAATGACACCATTAGGTGGATCAAATTAGCTCAAATGGATCTGAAATTTTTATTGCAGCTCAGCGATATCATGATGAACATACTGGCCAAATTGCAGGATTTTCCACTAAAGGGTTCTCCAGTTAAAATTCTAAACAATTTAAACTTTGAAGGATTAATTCTGAAAAAATAAAGGTTTTCATGAAGTGAAACTTGATTTGTTGGAAAGTACTCAGAGAGCTGAATCCAATAAAATTTAGTTCACTCAATTTTGGAGTTTCCTAGCCAAAGTTATGTGAGTTTGAAGTTTAAACTAGAATCTGAAAATTTGGAAAAGTTTAAATCTCTGCTCGTGGGTCCGGGGCTACGTGTCGGCTCCTAAGCGGCTGCCACACGGGGCCACTGAGTCTTACGCGCGCAGCCACTGATGATCCAGAGCCGCAACAGATCCCCGATTTAAATCTCTACTCGCTGACGCATGGGGCCGGGGGTCTTCTTCAACCTCCCGCCATCCCGCGCTCGGCCGCCGCCCCCCTCACCGGAGTGCTTTCCGGAGGGACTCTGCCATGCGCTAAACTTTGAGATTTTTGCCGCCTCTGCCTAACTCCACACGGGGAACACGGTGCTGACCTTAGCCGGATATGAAAACAACCAGAACATGGACGGCGACGAGTGGCGGCTTCGAAAGAACTTCGGCCGTGTTGGCCGGGCTCCCTAGCACCCCAAGTGCTCGAGCAAAAGATCATAGAGCACCAGTGCACCCTAGGGAAGGTCGTCCTGATCTCAAATGAGCTCGGAAATGGCCCCAACTAGTATGTCACCGTGTGTCCGAGGGTGTTGTTCGTGTTTGCGTTTGGAAAACATGGAAATGGTCTTCCTACGTGCAGTTCCAAGCTAGAGTTGTGAAGAAGAATTGACTGCTAGCCGGTCTAGCTCCTCTGTGCATGAGTTGGTAATCTAAGAACAAAAAATTGAGCTCGAATTTGATAAACTCGTACCGAAAGGTTACTCTGCCGGGCCTGGGAGAAAATCACCGAATTCACTGGCGATGGTTCACGGCTTGAGCAGTGAGTTGGGGAGGAGCAGCGTGGAGGTTCGACGCTCCTATGGTTGGCCTTGATCGAGCGTGAAAGCCTCTGAGTTGGCTGTCCAAGAGAGCACCGATCGGCGGTGAGTTTTGGTTTGCCGTGCAAAGGTTCGGGGCTGCTCGAGGAGCGTCGATTTCAGCTCGTGCTTGTGGCTGGACAATCAGATAAGATGTTGTTGGTACGCTGCTGCTCTCTGCTCCTCACCGATCGGAGATTGTACTTGTGGAGGATCGGTGGGCACGGGTTGGAGGTTGATCGGCGGCGAGACGCCAGCGATCGCGAGATGAGAAAATACAGGGGTGGCGGCTAGGGTTTGGAAATTCCCGGCTCCCTGCAGGAAGCCGGAACAATCTGTTTCTGCTTACCCCTGATTCAATTGTCTTTACAATTATATAACGCTTAAGTTTCTAATAATAGCTCTCTAATAATAGGAAACGTCCTGGGCCGTTTGGGCCTTCTCCTGCCTGCGCCTTCTAGGCCCGAGCAGTCCTCCTCTGATATTGAACTCCCGTCATAACATCTCTCCCTGCCTCGACAAACAGCTCGTCCTCAAGCTGCACATCCGGGTAGAGAGTCTTAAAGTCGTCCAGGGGCTCCCAGGTGGCGTCGTCCTCCGAAAGGCCTTGCCACCTGACGAGGATGTGCCACGCGCCGCGACGGAGCTGGGCGCGCAGGACCTGCGCAGGGGCTGGCAGCAGTCGCCCGTCCTGAACCGGTGGCAGCACGGCCGGCGTTGATGGTGGCGAGCCGGCGTAGTTGTAAGGCTTTAACAGCCCCACATGGAAGACGTCATGCAGGCGCGCGTCCGCGGGGAGTCGGAGACGATAAGCCACCTGCCCGATGCGCTCGACGATCTGGAATGGCCCCGCGTAGCGTGGGCGGAGCTTGCCCTTGGACGGCGAGGCGAGCGCATGGGTGGGGCGGTGGAGAAGTCGGAGCAGCACCCATGCGCCCACGTCGAACTCCACCTCGCGATGGTGCTCATCATAGTGGCGCTTGGCGTACTGCTGGGCCTGAAGAAGACGCTCGCGAACCTCCTCCAGGAAAGCGTCGCGGTCCTGCAGCATGGTGTCCACCGCCTCGGTCTGGGCCACCCCGGCGTGGTGTGGCAGGAGTGGTGGCGGGGGTCGGCCGTACACAACCTCGAACGGCGACGCTCGGATTGCCGTGTGGTAAGAGGTGTTGTAGCAGTACTCCGCCCAGGATAGCCAGTCGACCCACGATCGAGGCCGATCCCCTGTCGCACAGCGCAAATACATCGCGATGGTCTTGTTGACGACCTCGGACTGGCCGTCCGTCTGGGGGTGAAAGGCCGTACTGAGCCGCTGCTTGACACCTGCACATTTAAAGAGATCGCGCCAAAGATTGCTGGTGAAGACTGGGTCACGATCGCTGACGATTGAGCTGGGGAAACCGTGTAGGCGCACGATCCCGTCGAAGAAAGCACGGGCGACGGAGGCGGCGGTGTAGGGGTGGCTGAGCGCGATGAAGTGGGCGTACTTCGAGAAGCGGTCCACCACCGTCAGGACCACGGACTTGCCGTGCACCTTCGGCAGCCCCCCGATGAAGTCCATGGAGATATCTGCCCACACCTGCGACGGAACGTCCAAGGGCTGAAGTAGGCCGGCCGGCGGTGTGGTCGGCATCTTGTTCCGCTGGCACACATCACAGGAGCGGACGAAGTCGTGCACCAGCTGGCGGTCGCCGGGGATGTAGAAGTCCGCGCGGAGGCGCACCAGGGTTTTCTGGACCCCCTCGTGTCCCGCCGAGTGAGCCAGGGTCACCACCCGGTGGCGCAAGTCGTCGGTGGCAGGTACGTAGATGCGCTTGCCGTGGAGGAGGAAGCCGTCGTCGGCAGCCCACGGCTCGCCCAGAGACGCGGCCTCCAGCTGCTGCAGCAGGTCACGCGCGACCGGGTCGGTCGCGGTGGCGCGGCGAATGTCGGCGTAGAGGTCGAAGGAGGGCCCAGAGAGGGCACAGAGCGCCGCAGTCTCCTCGTCGCGGCGGGACAGCGCGTCGGCCGCCGAGTTGAGCCGCCCGGGGCGGTACTCGACGGTGAAGTCAAACCCGAATAGCTTGCTGAGCCACTGGTGCTGAGGCACGGTGGACAGCCGCTGGTCTAGGAGAAACTTCAGGCTGTAGTGGTCGGTGCGGACAAGGAACCGGCGCCCCCACAAGTACGGGCGCCAGTGCCGGACGGCTAGCACCAGCCCGATAAGCTCGCGCTCGTAGGCCACCAGCTTGACATGGCGGGCGGCAAAAGGTTGACTGAAGAAAGCCAGGGGTCCGCCCCCCTGGTGGAGGACGGCGCCAAAACCGGTGCCGGACGCGTCGCAGTCAACTACGAACTGGCGCGTGAAGTCGGGCATCTGTAGCACCGGCGCCGACGAGAGCGCCCGCTTCAGGGCAGCGAAAGCCTCGTCCGCCTCCGCCGTCCAGATGAACGCCTCCTTCCGCAGGAGACGTGTGAGTGGTGCCGCGATGGAGCCGAAGTCGCGGATGAACTTCCTGTAGTAGCCGGCAAGGCCCAGGAAGCCACGCACCCCGCGTGGAGAGCGTGGTAGCGGCCACGAGGCGACCGCGGCTACTTTGTCGCTGTCCATGGCGACGCCGTCGGCAGAGATGACATGGCCGAGGTAGGCGACGGAGGGGGCCCCGAAGGAGCACTTCGACCTCTTCAGAAAGAGGCCGTGGGCTCGTAGGGCGGTGAGGGCGAGGCCGACATGCTGCAGGCGCTCAGACCACGACGTGCTGTAGATCAGAATGTCGTCAAAGAAAACCAGCACGAATCTGCGGAGGAAGGGGCGGAGCACATCATTCATCAGCGCCTGAAATGTCGCAGGGGCGTTGGAGAGCCCAAACGGCATCACCAGGAACTCGAAGTGGCCATGGTGGGTGCGGAACGCCGTCTTCTCTATGTAGGCCGGGTGCATGCGCACCTGGTGGTACCCCGAGCGGAGGTCGAGCTTGGTGAAGTACTTGGCCCCGTGAAGCTCGTCGAGGAGCTCGTCCTTCTGCAACTAAGGGTACCGGTACGGCCGCACTGCCACCGGTGCGGTCCCGGGCAGCAGGTGTATGCGGTGGTCGTAGGGGCGGGCTGGTGGAAGGCCGCGTGGTGTGTCGAAGACGGCGTCGTGCTGACATAGGAGCTCGTCCAGCAGCGGGTGGTGCGGGTCCGGAGCTACCGCTACCAGCGACCGCTGCTGGAAGGGCGCGCCCGGGGCGCCCACACACTGCCACGTGACGCGGCGGCCCTCGTGCAGGAAGGATATGGCGAGCCCTTCGAAGTCCCAGGTGATGGGGCCCAGCATGCCAAGGAAGTCGACGCCGAGGATGAAGTCGAAACAGCCGAGCGCGAGGCCCACACAGGTTATGGAAAAAGGCGCCCCGTGGATGTCGACGGGCACGTGGCGTGCGATGCCTTCACACGGCACGCGCTCACCGTTGGCCACCGTAACGCGAAGCTGGTCGCCCCCCTGAGGAGCGAGACCAAGGCGCCGCATGGCCGTGCCCTGGAGGAAAGTGTGGGTGGAGCCAGTGTCCAGGAGGGCGAGGAGGCGCTCGCCCTGGATCGTCACGGGCAGGAGCATAGTGTGGTACGTCCTGATGCCTGCAAGAGCGTGTACAGAAACCACAAGAGCGTGAGCGTGAGCGTCCGCTGCGGCGGCGGTGTCTGCGGACCAGGCCGTGGTCGCAGCATCGGCTGACGTCTCCTCATCGGCGTCGAGGAAATCTTCCACCTCCAGAAAGAACAGGCGGGGGCACACGTGCCCACGCACGTATTGCTCGTCGCAGTTGTAGCAGAGGCCTTGACGACGGCGTTCCTGCATCTCGGCCGGCGACAGGCGACGGTACGGCCGCACGGGTGCCGCCGGGGCTGCTGCGGCCGGTGCTGCAGCGCCGGCTACGGGCGGCGCAGGCAGCGCTGGTGCGCCAGTCGGAGCTGCGGCCGTCCCCGGTTGTCGTGGAGAAAGGGCTGGCCGCGGGGGAGGGCGGGCGCCGCGCTGCTGAGGCGGCGCTGCCGCGGCCAGAGCCCGTGTCTCAAAGGCGCGGGCAAGAAACATGGCCGTCTGGAGGTCGGGGGGGGGGGGGGGGCGCATCGCGACGTCGACCTGAATGTGTTCCGGAAGGCCGCCGACGAAAAGCTCCGCTTTTTGGCGCGTGGAGATGTCCCTGGAATGCGCTAGCACCGTCTGGAAGCGGTCCGCAAACTCCTGGACCGTGGAGTGGAAAGGAAGGCGCCCCAACTCGGCCAGCCGCGAGCTGTATATAGGCGGTCCGAAACGAAGGCGGCAAAGCTCCTTGAAGCGCTCCCAGGACGGCATGCCTTCGTCCGATAGGAGGGCGTAGTACCAGGTCTGAGCGGCGCCGATGAGGTGGTAAGAGGCCATCCACGTCCGCTGCTCCACCGGAGTGCGCTGGCCCCAGAAGAATTGTTCACAGTGTGTGAGCCAATTCAGCGGGTCGACCGAGCCGTCGTATGTCGCGAAGTCGATCTTGTAGGTCCGAGGCTGGAAGGGCGCTGCGCCGAACGTCACGGGGGCAGCCGCCGGGGGCACCCCGCCGATCGCTGGAGCTGCAGCCGGCGCGGACCCGAAGGTGGAGCCATGGAGGATTGGGTCGTCAACGCCGCCATAGAGCGTTCCCGACGCCGGAACGTCCCCATGGCCGAAGCCCGCTGTGATGTGAGGGGTCAAATGGACCGACGGGCGCGCTGGCGCGGAGGAGTAGGCTGGCGGCGCGACGTCGGTGAGCCAAGACAGAAGCGGGGACGGCGAGTGGGGGAACTGGATCTCCTGTATGGGGATGAAGGTGCCCGAGGCGGAAGAAGGCAGTTGCTGCTGCGGGTTGGGCGCCGGCGGTAACTGCGGCTGCGGGTGAGACGGTGCCACGCCTGGCTGCGGTCCTAAGAGGAAAGCATGGACGCCGGTCATCATCCTGCCGAGGTCGAGGACGGCCTTGGTGAGCTGCTCGTTGGACATCACCCCCACGGTGGAGGATGAAGCCCCGGCGGCCAGCGGCAGCGATCCCGCGGCCAGCGATGTAGGCGGGATCGGTGCGGCCGGGATCGGCACGGACCCGTCGACATCCGGCGGTGACGCGGTGCGGCCGGGATCGACGGTTGAAGCGGGCAGCGGCAGCGACATCGGATCGGAGGTCCCTGATACCAGGTTGGTACGCTGCTGCTCTCTGCTCCTCACCGATCGGAGATTGTACTTGTGGAGGATCGGTGGGCACGGGTTGGAGGTTGATCGGCGGCGAGACGCCAGCGATCGCGAGATGAGAAAATACAGGGGTGGCGGCTAGGGTTTGGAAATTCCCGGCTCCCTGCAGGAAGCCGGAACAATCTGTTTCTGCTTACCCCTGATTCAATTGTCTTTACAATTATATAACGCTTAAGTTTCTAATAATAGCTCTCTAATAATAGGAAACGTCCTGGGCAGTTTGGGCCTTCTCCTGCCTGCGCCTTCTAGGCCCGAGCAGTCCTCCTCTGATATTGAACTCCCGTCATAACAGTTGTGGTGCGGTTTTGCAGCTCAGAGGGAGTGTGTGCACGGTGTTTGCCGGTTTCCCGATCGAAACCGAGGTGACGGCGGTGAGGGCAGTGTTTCTTGCGCGAGGGAGCAGATGAACGAGTGAACTGATCTTTTGCCGGCTCGGGCTCGCGGATAAAGGACGCTGGACATCGCTCGGCTGCAGGACTCGGCGAGCAGGTGCTGGCAGTGACTTCGGCGCCGTGGCGCCCGCGAGTGCAGCCCGGGAAACAGAGCAACGGCACCTCAGTCGGTTCCCTCTCGGTTGTGACACTGACAGTGGGTCCCACTCCCTTGTTTTAACCTCTAAAATTCAATTTTCCCGCTGCTCTAAACAGTAGGGACCCTAATATCCTTTGCAATTTGAGTAATCCACCAAATGCCCATTTGAAATTGGTATAATTCAAATTGTGAACTGGTTTGATTGTATTTGGATTCAAATGGCAACTGAAATTTAAATTCAGTTTGATTTTTTCTCAAAATACCTCATGTCAAGATCAACACCAAATGGATTGAAAATTGGTGTGTGAGCTCACAAAAATAATCTGAGTGTGAATATGAATTCCACTTTTGAATTCATGGGGTGAAAGGAATTTGAATTTAAATTTAAGTTCAAACTAGCCTCTTTCTAATTATACCAAAAATACCTCAAAAGGTTTTGGATTTGGGTGAAATTTGGCATGAGCATTCCTAGCAAAGTTTAGGAGTTTTCCATATGCCCTGCCCCTATATGATTCATGTGGGAAATATCACTTTTGCATTTTGTGAGTTTATCATCTAATGACTTTGTTGATGGTGTTTACTTGCTCTTCAAAGATGTTCATAAGCTTTCTCCAAATGAGGAGTTTGTGGTGTGATGAACACTTTTAGCAAATGAAAAACTTGAGCCCTTACAGTAATGTTCACAAAAATTAGCAATACGAGATCTAGTAGTTACTCCCTTTGCGATTTCTCCAATGATGTTGTCGACGGGATGATCTCTTTGTATACTCTGATGTACTCTTCGGTGAGGCACTTGTCAGGTCATTTGCTCTTCATCATCTTCATTTGAATGCCCCCCCAGATTATTGCTTCCATGATTATATTGATCATCTTGATCCTGCTAATGTCAATCTTGTGCAGAAGCCCCCCCCCCTTGATCATTGCTCTCCGGTTGAGGTACATCTTGAGCACTTGAGCCTTGTGATTGCTCTTGAGGTCGAATGTCACCAAGTGCCATCCTCCTCAACGCTTGAAATGGGGCTTCTTCTTGATCTAGCACACACTTATCAACCTGCTCCACTTGGGAGCCATTAATCTCCAAACACTACGTCACGTGCCACTTCAACAATGCTAGAGACATTGTTGAAAACACGATAGGCGTAGGCGTTCGAATCGTAACCGAGCAAGAACCCAATCAGACTTCGAAGCGAACTTCGAAGTTCTAGATTTCTTGTTCAAAATAAAGCATTTACTTCCAAATACTGTAAAATATGAAACATTTGGTTTGTTACGAGCTCATATGGTGTTTTATTTAGAAGTCGATGAAGATATAACCGGTTTGTGGTGTGGCAAGCGGTCCGAAGTTTTGTATTCATCTAGCATTGTCTGAAGTCTTGTATTGATCAGGCATTGTCCTCGCCATCTCAATGAGTGTCCGGTTCTTTCTTTCGGCCACCCCATTTTGTTGAGGGGAGTAGAGTGACGAGAATTCATGCTTTATTCCTTCTTCATCCAGGTACTCCTCAACTTGAGTATTTTTAACTCCGTTCCATTGTCACTCCTAATGTTCTTGACAGTTGAGGAGAATTCATTTTGTGCTCTCTTCAAGAATGTTTTGAGGACCCCCTGGGTCTCTGTTTTATCATACAAGAGAAATACCCAGGTAAATCTAGAAAATCATCAACAATGACCAAACCATATTTGTTACCGCCGATGCTTATATAAGCAATTGAACCGAACAGATCCATATGTACGAGTTCCAGCGGTCTTGATGTAGTCATCACGTTCTTCACAAGGTGTGGGGCTCCAACTTGTTTTCCAGCCTGGCATGCACTACAAGGCCTGTCTTTCTCAAACACAACATCTTTCCAACCACCGACGTGACCACCCTTTAGAAGTTTCTGCAGATTTCTCATCCCAACATGGGCTATCCGTCTATGCCACAACCATTCCATATTAGTTTTTGCAACCAAGCAAGTGTTGAGTTTGGCGTTATCTTTGTTGAAATCAACAAGATAGACTTTTCCCTTCAACATTCCCTTAAATGCAATTGAGTTGTCGCTTCTTCTAAAGACTGGCATACCCTCATTAGTGAATAAACAATTGTATCCTTTTTCACATAGCTGAGATATGGACAAAAGATTATAATCAAGTAATCAACATGTAAAACATTGGAAAGTGTGTGTTGATATGAGATTGCAATTTTACCGGTGCCAAGGACTTTTCCTTGTCTGTTGTCTCCAAAGTAGATTCCTTCACTTGGATCTGCATTTCGCTCATATTCTACGAACATTCTTCTCTCTCCGGTCATGTGATTGGTGCATCCACTCTCTAACACCCATTTGAATCCACAGGAGGTGTAGGCCTGCAAAACAGAGTTATTCCTTGGTTTTAAGGTACCTAATTTTGTTTGGGTCTTCAAAGGTTAGTCACAAGTGTTTTAGGCACCCACACACAAGATTTGGGTCTCTTGTGGCGTGGACCTACATATTTAGCATAAACATATCCAATTTTTTCCATAAGAACATATGACACATCAAAAGTACGAAATAATGTTTGCTGTTTATATTCATATAATTTTTCCTTAACAGAAGCAATGTTATCCTTATTTTGGACATTAGTGAGTTGTGTTTTACCTTTTCTGTACCCTAGACCCTCTTTGACATTAGGAGGTCTTGTGACCATATATGCACTACGTGCATATTTAATCTTTTCCTTGTCAAAGATGCCACTTTGGGATGGATATTTGACATGTGAAACATTGGATTCATATTTTACATTATCCTTCTTACTAGAGCATGTGCAAGTTTTAATTGTTGTCATATTGATATCTTGAGAAGGTGAGCTCTTTGAGGAGGAAGCGCCACTTTGCTAGAGTGACTCCACTTGCACTTCAAGGATTTTGTTAACATTTGTCAAGTTAGCAAGTTCGTACTTGATTGCAATGTGTGAGTCTTCTAGTTTTGAGTAAGTTTCCTTACTCAGAGCTAGTTCAAGCTCAAGTGCCTTACTTTTCTCTTTTTCAAGCTCAAGAAGATTTTCAACCTCTTGATATCTCTTCCTTTCACGGATGAGCATATCTTCTTGACGATTGACAACATCTTCATTTTTCTTAAGGCAGTTTTACTCAATCCTCTTGGCATTTCCTCATTTTCACTAGGGCTATCAAAATCATCATTAGAGGAAAGTAAGGAGGACGGTGTAAGTCGAACCTTTTTATTGCCTTCTTTAGCCATGAGGCAAGTGTGGTTGTAGGTCTCCCGTCCTCCTATGTTTGGGAAGAGTGTAGACTTCTTGGTAGGCTTCTTGATGGCAATTGTTGCCATCTCCTCTTCATCATCCGAGGAGAACTCGTTGTTTGAGTCCCACTCCTTGCCGATGTGCGCTTGATGTGCTTGCTTCTTTTTCTTGAAGATTTTATTTTCTTGCGGCTTCACTTCTTTCTTCTTCTTATTTTCCTCGTATTGACAATAAACCAAAAAGTGTTCGTATTCGCTGCAGTTGTAGCAAGTACGTCGATCCTTGGATTTTCCTTTTTACTTGCTCTTTCCTTCACTTGAGTTGCTGCCTTTTCTTCTTCTCATCATGCGCTTGAATTTCTTGATGAACAACACCATTTCTTCATCATCCATATTTGTGCTTACATCATCTGTATCTTCTTCTTCATGGGTTTCACGAGTCTCCTTCCCTTTAGGCTTGCAAGTTGCCTCGAGAGCACTTTCCTTCTTCTTGGAGGAGGTAAGTTCAGCTAAGTCTTTGACATATTGAGCTTCTTTCTCCATCATCTCGTGATTGATTATTTTTTCTAGGAACCTTATCGAGGGTCATTTTGTGGAATCCCAGGCTTTCTCTTATGATCGAGCATAGAGTGACATTCCGAGGCATGAAGACTCTTATCATCCTTTTTACAACCTTACGATCAGTCCACTTTTTGCTTCCATAAGCCCGTATCTTGTTGACGAGTGTCTTCATGCGGTTGTACATCTCTTGAGGAGTTTCACCATCCTCTATGGCAAATCTCCCCAATTCTCCCTCAAGCATCTGAATATTCGCTTCGCGAACGGAGCGGTTCCCTTCATGAGCAGTCTTTAGAGTATCCCATATGTCTTTGGCAACTTCAAGTCCATCCACCTTGGTGAACTATTCTCTACTTAAAGATGAAGTAATCACCGCAACGACTTGTCCATTGTGATGGATTGCTTGTTCTTGCTCCGAGGTGTGTTCTTCATCATGGTTGGGGATGTCCAAACCTGTACGCACTATATGCCAAAGACTAGGATTGAGTGAGATAAGATGCATCTTCATATTATATTTCCACATTGTATAATCGTTGCCGTCAAAATGTGGAGGCTTTCCCAATGGAATAGAAAGGTCATGATTGTTGTTGTTGAGCTTCTCATAATTAAAAGGATACCGGGAGTAGTCTTGATGACTACTCCCTTTTGGCTTTTCATCCTCCTTATTGCCCTTTTGGCTCATCAACTTTTTCCTCAGTAGTGCTTTCAGATTGCGCACTTCATAGTCGTCGTGCTCATAGTCCTTGAGCATATCGAACATCTTCGTGTCTTGTTCGTCTCCGATGACTGGTGATTCTGGGATCTCGTTGTTCTTGTCGGTGGCCATTTATATCTCCGAGCGGTGAGTCTCGTAAATGGAGGCCTGCTCTGATACCATTTGAATGTGGCCTAGAGGGGGGTGAATAGGCGTTGAAAAACTTTTCCTGCAACACTTAACAAAATCGTCAAATACAGAAGGGCCAGACTAGTTATATCTACGAAAAGATATTTGTTTAATGTATTCTTCTCAAACGTTAGAGCAGCGGAATTAAGTAAACTATCCTAACAACTTGAGTACGTTTTTAGGATGATGGATTTGCACGTGGAATACAAAATTAATACAAGTTGTAAGTTTAATCAACCCTATGCCCTATATGATGATGATTACAAAAGTAAAGAACTGGAACACCTGAGACAAAGATTTTTACCCAGGTTCGATCTCACCAAAGAGATCTACTCCTCGTTGAGGAGCTCACACAGAGCCGGGTATCAATCAACCCTTTACCTCTTCAAGTCACCACAAAGGCCGACTCAAGTTCCACTATCAAGGGGTAATCACCGAGTCAACGGGGAAACCCCACACACTGAGGGCTCCCACAAAATTACAGCGAGAAAACAGATCAAATACACTTAAAAGATTTACAACAGATGCATGTGTATAAGAGATCAAACCCCAAGAGCTCAACAATGCATAGAAGACGATCTCCCTTTCCCAAATCTGGATTCCCAAAAGATCTAACTTTTAAGGGCTTTAGATGTGTGGCGAGAAGTGTTTCTATGCTCTTGGGACGTGTGACGACGCTAGGGTTCTTAGTTTTCTGTTTTGGGGTCTTGGATCACCTATTTATAGAGTTTCTAAAAAAGTTACCGTGAAGGATCCCGACGGCCGGACTAGTCCGCTCAGAGGACCGGACTAGTCCGGTGTGCTGTGTAAAGTCTGCGTGGAATGTGCAGCACACTTGAAACCCAATCTTTGTGAGGTGATCTGGACTAGTCTGCATTGGAATAGAAAGTTAACCGGACTAGTCCGTGGTGATTCTAGAAACTTAAACGGACTAGTCCACAATTGGACGGAATTGTCCAGTGCAAGGTGAAGCACCAGAAAGTTGATCGGGCTTGTTCGGCTCATGTACGGACTTGTCCGTATGGGAATAGTGAGTTGAATGGACTAGTCCGGTGCTGCTCTGGACTTGTCTGTGTGAGAACAGTAAGTTAATCGGACTAGTCCGCTGGTGAACGGACTTGTCCGGTGCTTAACTTATTGATGTTAGCGCTTACCCTCTACGCAAAGTTATAAGCTCTTCGGATGTGTCTCTCACACACATCCTATACATTGATATCTACTTTGCACTTCCATTGATCATTTGGGCTTTTCTTTTCTCATTCGTCATTTTTAACTTTTTTGTGCACCATAAGTTCTATTCTTCATATACCTACTTTCATCTCAACAAGTCTCATTAGTATCTCATTTGTTTGTCATCAATTTTCCAAAACTTACAAGTAAATACCTAGATGCACTTTCGGTAAGAAATCGGCCACCTCCAGATTTATGCATCGAGCTGGCGACCAGCTCTTCCCCTCATAACTCCATGAAGCTATCTTTCACTCACAAACCGAAACACTGGGGCTTTGCTTCGTCCTCGCGTAAAAGCAACGAGCCGCCCACTGCAGCGTCGGTTTTGACCGGTAACCAGCAAACTCTTGCGTGCAATGCCCCACCGAGCAGCAAAACCGCACCGCAGATTCGTCGTACGTCTCCTTGGCGCAAAACCGATCGAGTTACGGCTGCCACAACTCGAGAACAGCTCTTCCTCGTGGTGACCACCAGAGACCACCGCTCGGAGCTCACGTGGAAAGCCCTACCCGGAGTACTTAACGCTCGAACAAGGACACCAAGAGGAGTTCCAGACCTCCATGCTGCTCCTCCCCAACCTGCTGCTCAAGCCGTGGATCCTCGCGCGTGAATTCGGCGATTTTGTTCCGGACCTGACAGAGCGACCTTTCAGTACAATATCGTCGAATTCAACCTCAATTCTTGTTCTTAGGTCACCAAATCTTGCACAATAGAACTAAATTAGTTAGATATCATCTTTCCTTCGCAACCCTAGCATGAAATCGCATGTAGTCGGCCCAATTCAAGTTTTCCTGAACACGTTCATGGCGGACACTCTCGAGCGCACGGTGAAAACCCTAGTAGCCGCCCGTCCCGAGATTGTTTGGGTACTTGTCGATCCTCCCTAGCATCCACTGATTCTGTAGAGCCAATATTCCGAGTGTTTGAAGGTCGAGAGAGGATGGCCGACGTCGCCGAAGCTCCCACGGAGCCGCCGCACGTCGCCAGCCCACTTCCGCCCACCGGCAGCCCGATATAACACCACAAATGGATTCCTCGTACCCAAAAACCTCCAGGCAGCAAGCCTTAGGTCGGGAGGTGGCCGGTAACTCTACTCCGGTGGGGCGCCGCCTCGGTCCGGCAAGGGGGGGGGGCTGCGCGTGCTGGAACTGACGGAAGGAAGAAGAAGGGTAACCGGCCCCACCTGTCAGTGACATTTAGTTTTAACCCTGGATCTACTATGGCTGCTCGATCTTTTGTGGCTACAGATAAAACGTATGTGGACCACGGTGTGTCTGCGCTGAGAGGCCGCCACGTCAGCTGTAGGACCACTGTCCGAGTTTTAAACTTTTTCTGAGTTTATTTGAATTCCAGATTTCATTTAAATTTTACCAACTCATACCTTTTGCTAGGAAACTCCAAATTGGGTGATTCAAATTGGGTTATATTCAGATTGGAAAGATCTATCCAAATTTGCAACCCAATTAGTACTAAAGTCAAAAATAAATTCTGGAAAATTCTATGAATTTATTCAGTAAAAGAAGTTTTGAGTGAGTTTGGTTCATCCAAAATTTCCCCAATTTTTCCAGAATATTTGATAGGATATTCTTGAACTCCTGTTAAAATTTCAGCTCATTTAGAGTTGATTTGGGTAGAAAATTCCAGAGTACAAATCATTGTACTCAATTAAGTCCAGAAAACATTTTTCAGAGATAATTCCCACTTTGTAAAATCAGTTCTGGGAAATTCTTAGGTCCAAATTTCTAGGAAAATTCAGGAATGCCCTATGAGCTATTATTGAAATTATGTTTCACTTGATTTTGCATGAACATGCAAATTACATAAGAATTTATTCCTTTTAGCCAAAATTCTTAGGGAATTGTTCGGGATGAATTACTCAATGGAAAGCCCTGAATTTTGGTCCAGTATTCATCACACTTGAATACTCCAAATTTGGATTCATTATACGAAGACACTGATCTGCTTCCACAGGTTCGGTAGCTTCCGTGAAGATTGACGGTTGAGTCGCCAAGAAATCCAAATAAGCATTCCAAGGTGGAACGACTTGCTGTGTTTGCTGAAGAATGCCTTGCTGTACCAAGGCTTTGAGTAATCTAGTGTTCTCTAGAGTAGGCTCTTAGAGTAGCCTGGTGTTCTCTTGGTTATACTCGACCACTTGAGTCAGAATATCCATCCACTCCGTGGATGGTGGTGCCAGCGGTGGAGTCGAATCATCACCGTCTCGGCGAGAACTCCCGGCTTTACTCGAAGAGCGCGTACGCACCATACTACAAAATACATTTGGAGATAATTCAAAAATGGACTAAGCAGTATCTGAAGATAGATAAAACATGAACATGTTAAGAACTTGATAAAGGAATAGCAAAATTCATGTTTACACATATCCTTAAAGTATGCTCAACTAGTCAAATTTTCTGGACAGAATAGACCAGTTTCTACTTAACCCAGATTTTGATCTGGTTAACCGCATTTTCATAACTCAAGTTCAACACCAAAGTTAAAGTTAACTTTAATATCTTTCCATCAAGTATTTATATGCCTCCAGATCTGTTCTGGACCAAAAGTTATGATTATCGAAAATTGACAGAATTACTGGATAAAATTTGCCAGCATCTTCTCTGAATGTGGCTGTTTTTATCAAAGTTGTATCTGAAAAAATACTACAATTCTGAACAAACTTTGAACTACAACATTGTTGAATATTTCACAAACTTTCCAACGGTGTATCATAGGATCCTTAGGGATTTTTCTACAGGGAGTTACGGACTATATACAAAAATGTCCAGAGATAGTTGGCATCTGTGCTGTTTCTGGACAGTTTCCATTCAACTGGACGTTCAGCCAGTTTGGCTTGTGATTTTGCTCTAGAGGTCTACAGAGAAGCTGTAGAGCACTTAAAAAGCTTTCCAGAACTTTATCATACACCTCCATTGGGTAGTTCTATTCAGAGTTATGCTCTATCAAAATCCAGCAAGATTTCCTGACAGAAACAGAGCACTCTGTTTTTGGAAACTTTTGAAGCCTCGCAATTCACTTAATTGAATCCTAGTTCAAATTAAGAGCTCAGTAACTAATATCGGTCTCAATACTTCTATTTTTAGTTGAAAGTTAGTTCATGAGTCAACTCTTAGAGGAAAGAAGTTATTAAGTTTAGTACGGTGTCGATGCACCGTAAGAGAGATGTCGGTACTACGTCGCCTCACCAAAAGAAAATCCTAACCGGATTACACCGGCATATACGTATCCATAGGTGGCACTAAGAAGGGTCACTCATAAACGTGTTCTACTTGTAATACTGTTTTCATGGTTAATGTACCTGCATAAAACACACAATCATTAGGTTCAGCTGCACACTGAACCCAACTCCATAGACAGTTTAATACCCCTATGTCGTCAGTCACACGGACGTTCTCAAGCTAAATACACCTTGAGCTACGTGTTCACATTATCAACCACGTGACGGAGTCTCCGCCTACTTGCCTTCAGCACACCGGGGATTGGTGTTGCTCAGATACCCCAAACGACATGATGAGTTGTAGAGAACATATGAGCGGGCTGTGTTACCTGCCACCTGTGGGGCTCCACCCTTCAGCTTGTGCGCATTGGTGGACGGTACATACATGCACCTCACAAGACATAGAAAGTCTCAAGATGCATGATTTTCTGACATTATCACATAAGTTAGCTTTCCACCTTCATACTATGCTAATATAGTAGTCCTTATATGGGCCTAGTACTGTTTTCCCACTGTATCCTAAGTTTTTATCGTAATATGATCCTTAGTCCGTGCACTATTCCCAACCTGGCTCTGATACCACGTGTTGCGGGACCCCTTTGGGATCCACACTTCTTGGGAATCGCATTGGGTGGTGCTGTGCAATGCAGCACCCAACATCACACATATAAAGATGTCATATTACATAAATCAACGCGGAAGCTTACAAGTTCAGTTCGTAAATAATTTACATCAAAATAAACTACAACTGAAGACCAATACAACTCATGTCTCATATCTATACTAAGCAACCAATAATAAGTCCAGCCCGCAGACTCTTCTCACTAGCAACACGAAAACATACGGCAGCGGCAGGGGTTTCCATGAGTTAAACAACCCGGATGGCTCCGAGTCTCACCGGACAACCTCATCATAAGCATATATGTTAACCTGCAAAACCACTAATATAGCAAGCGTGAGCACAAAGGCTCAGCAAGACCTAACCATCTCCTCTTAAATAGGAAACTCTATATGAAAAAAGGATTGAACATGATAGCTAAAATTTGCATAAAGGACTCACCTACAGTTGATCCTTAACTTTCAGATTTATAGAATCACTTTAAAGCCTTGAGCCGAGCAGCATCGCAATTCCACAAAGAAACAAGAAACGCTTTATTACGATGCTTCTTGCACAAGGTAAAATAAACTTAACTTGCACTATCTCTAATTTAAACATGGTTGCAATACAATTTATAACATAAGACTTATCAATTTATAGTAACTCACTTCACTTCTTACTACGTCAAGACTCAGTGTCCAAGTATGCTCAAATAACCGCGAGCGATGGTGTTTCGAATCAAAACACGCCTGGACTGCACGACACATACACCCATCTCCGAGTTGCCTGCAGCGAACTCGACCGATGTCATACACAACCACCTTTCCCAAGTTCACCCACATCAGACGCGGTCCTATCGACCCGAACAGCAAGCTCCCTCAAGGTACATACCCGTAGTGATATGTTCTTGAGCAAGTTACCTCCTGCTGTACTGACGCTGAAAGCATAAGCCGATCGGAAAAGTTCCCATGTGGATCTCACGAGGTACATTGGTTTCCTGTGTCCCATATAGCCAGTATACGCCCGGTACACAACTCAAACTTGTCCAACAGGGCCAAGTACGGACGGGCCTTAACCGGCACAGGCAGGGCCATGCACGCACGGTCCGCAACCTGCTGCATCTAAATCTCCCTGCCCGGTCTCAATTTCTCACTTGTGAATTTTCCTCACTGATTCTATTCATAACCCGTTCCGATGAAACCAAGCCCTAAACTCGTGAGTAGATTCCAACTACTCAACTTCTACCTGTCCTTTCAAAGTAACATTTAATAGTCTAAATCTGCTCGAGGAGGTGCTACTCTACCCATTCTCTCTTAGGTTGATCTGGTCATGCAATTGAATTTTCAATATCATCTAGACCTAATGCAATCAATAATTCTTAGCTATGATCTAGAAATGAAATGACTTTATAAAATTGCTTGAATGCAAACCGGGGATTGCCTGTTTTGCAGGTGACTAAAAATGTAAATTCAGTCAGTGTCATCGATCACTTGAGGTTTGATTACTTGATCACCTTGTCCTTGGAATCCCACTTCACTTCCTTCACAAGTCCTCACGTCGATGACTATACGATATGAACATGCATTTGTATTAAATTGTAAAGTTTTTGCTAACAAGCCTAATGATAAGTTTAAAACCAGAACTCTGTTTAAGAATTTAAAATGAAACTGGTGCTAGTGGATGGAGTGGGGTTTAGCAAGATGATCAAGTGCTAGGTGCTTTTTCTAATTGGAATGACTTCAACTAAGCAATGTGTACTTAAAAGTACTGATGCAGAGCTCCAATGAAGCTTAAAATTTTCATGTCAGTTCCTTGTCACAAGAAACTAATCTGGAATAGACATTAGCACTTTTCATTGAGTGGTTTCCCTAATCAATTAAGAAAAAAAGGAATTAAATTCTGAAGTAACTCACATGTTCATGCCAAACTTATTGAACTACGATTTCAATTATAGTTCATAGAGCCTGCACGAGTTTTCCTAGAATTTTTGGAGCTAAGGGTTGTCCAGAACTGATTTTTCAAGTTTTGGGACTTTTCTGAAAAAGTTTCTATATACATTTGAATACAGCAAATTGAAATCTGAATTCTCCTACACAAATCAACTCCAAATGAGCTGAAACTTTTACAGGAATTCAATAATATCCTAAGGATTTTCTGGCAAAATTTGAGGATTTTTGGATGAACCAAACTTCCTCTAAAATTCTTTTGCTATAAAAAAATTAAAAGAATTTTCCAGAATTAATTTTTTACTTTCATACAAATTAGGTTGCATATTTGGATAGCTTTTTTCAACTTGAATCTAAACTAATTTGAATCAATAAATTTTGAGTTTCCTAGCAAAAGATATGGCCTTTTAAAGTTTGATGGAAATCTGTAATTTGAATTAAATCGGGAAAATTTCAAATCTCTGACAGTGGCCCATGGAGTGACGTAGTGACTTCTCAGACGACGACACATAAGGCTACAGGCTTAATCCGCACAGCCACAAACCGATCCGGTGCTGCAGAGGATCCAGCCCCTTTTAACTCGGAGGCTGACGGGTGGGGCCAGGCACTTCTTCAACCTCTCGCCCGTTCCCGGGTTTTCAAGCTCTACAGCACCGGTATGAGATGTAGATGCTTGACATGGACGCAAGATAACTCGGGAAGAGGTCTAAGTGAGCTCTCACCGTACGTCCGATGGCTTCCTCCATTGACGCCATTAGAAAAGCTCGGAATAGGCCGCCTACAGTGGGTTTCATGCTAGGGTTGCGAAGAAAAGTTGTTCACCATCGAGTCTAACCCGTGTGGATGCAATTTTGTTTGCTCTAAGCAAGAATTGATCGGAAATTCAGAATTTTCTTACCCGAAGGTTGTTTTGCACTGGCTGGACGAAGAATAAAAAATTCACAGGCGATGATCCACCTCGAGCCAAGCTTTGGAGGTGAGCAGCATGAGACCTTGGCACGTCCAAAGGTGCTCTTGCTCGGGCATGAGAAGCTCTCTGTAGGGCTGTCCACATGCGACCGAAACGGCGAAGTTTTTCGGCCGCCGCAAGAAGTCGCGCTCTCGGTTGAGGGAAGCCGAAAGTTGGTCGTTCTCGTGTCGAGGAGGTAGTAGGTGATCACACGGCACCGTTTTGCTACTTCTTGAGGCTTCGCATGCATGGGAACAAGGTTTCCCGATCGAGACAGAAGTGGCGGTGAGGTAGTGCTCAGTTTGTGTGCGAGGGGAGGAGCAGAGCACGGCGCTTTGGTGTTGTGGGAAAACTGAGCACGTCTTGGAGTAAAGGGAGCACGCTAGAAGCTCGCCAGAGCGAGAGAAGAGGGTGAGAGGTGTCCTCGGCCTGCCCTCGGTGTCGCCCGGTGAGGCTCTGTTCTGCTCGAGTTGAAAAACAGAGAGAAAACTTCATTTGCAAGTCTCCTGCCCCCAATGACATGTGGGTCCAACAAGTCAGCCCCTCCTTATCCCTCTAAAATATCTCCAAAATTTTGGCGAATGATGAAATTCAATTGTGGGAAGTTCAAATCCGAACTGTATTTGGATAATTGGGCAAGTTTCATCCAAATTAAAATGTGTATTTGAATTCATTGCAAATTTAAGTCCATTTGGAAAATAGATAGCAGAACATTTCAAAAATTCATGAAACTTTGCATACACACTAATTTGGACCTAAGGAATTCAAATATGAAATCTGATTTTAAATTTAGCTGCTGCAAATGAGAGTTTGAACATAACAATTTGCATTTCTGTTGTGTTGCCATCATTTGAAATTTGAATTGAACAAATTTAGTTCAAAAGCTGATTTGAAACTTTCTTTTGCACATGATAACTATACATCTGTGGTTTGAAATCTACCTTGGTTCCAAGCATGCAAATAAAATATGAGCTTGTGTAGAGAGAGCTCTCATGTGCATCATCACATGTGAAAAGTTTTAGCAAGTTCCAATTTTCATACACATGAAACCAAATGTTTGTTTCAAACTTCAGTTTTTTGTTTTCATATTTTTGGGACCTTTACAAAATTGCCATGTGAAGGCGACAGTATCTTCGGCAAGTGTGACGACGTCGCTAAGGCTCGGTAGTGCACCATAAGCTTTGACGCTTGCTTGTAAAGCACCACGGCGACGAGGGGAACACGAAACTACATCCTGATCTCGCTGAAACTAACTGGAAGTAGGACCTCACTGGCGAGCTATGTCAAAATCCGGCAGAAATCGGAAAACTCAAAGAACCCCGTGTTTGTTTGACGATTATCCATGGTTTTTGATTCTAGAGCCTCGCAACGATGTCTACGAGGTGTGCCCTACATTGTGTGATGATTGGTTTACAGTGTGGCAAAAAATTTGTGGTATATCACCCTCGGTGCATCCTGCATGCCGGCGGGAAAATGGGGAAATTACGGCAAGATACGTTATGGCATGCTGCCGGGGTTGTGGGGAAGGTAGAAGGGTTCTAGGCGAACCTTTAGGCGCACTGTCACACCCGGCTTTTCCGAAGAAACAACCAAGTGAATATCACATGTATGCCAAGATCATTTTCTCATACATGTGATGACAAATAGTGAAGCATCATTTATTACAAGCCAGGTGTCGAATATAAATAAGTCTTACATCGCAAATGTCTCAATGGACACTAATTCTTCATCACAAGTAAATAAACTAGCAGCGGAATATTATTCTTTTAGGGCTCCATCACAGGCGTTGCCCGGGGGTCTCCATGAACCTAGAAACCTTCTTCGGGTCCAAAGTCTTGATCATTATACACCACCTCATTATCTTGACCTGAGCAGCAATATAAACCAACAAAAATGCAAGGTTGAGTACCAATGGTACTCAGCAAGTGTGGGAAAATTATATCATGCATGGCTAGCACAAGGATAGATTGAACTCATGGTTAAAGCACTACGCAATTAATACCTATCATCTTAGCTTATTAAGCACCTACATTACTACACAGGTGAAATGGTCCCAATCTCCCATCCATCATCATAATCTAATAACCATAACATCATTTCCAATGTTAAGCTCCCCACTTAACATCCACAACATCCAAAAACCATCACTTCTCTAATCATGAATAAGTCCAGGCCGCTCTTAACCGTGAGCACGGCTGTCAAGACAGGTTTGACTCTGCAGAGTTTGTACCACTGTACCCACATGTAGTGATTTCATCCCCCGTTGCCGGGTGGATTAAAAGAACCTCCATTATGCCAGTGGCTACGATCCACATTCACACTTCCCAGGTGTGCAGCCAGGAGATCACTACGAAGCCTTTACAAAGGGATTCCCGACGAGCGTGGGCCCACTGAGGTTTCACCCCTAACAGCATACAAGAGGCTCCAACCCCGCTGCAGTGGCCCCCTCTTGAGCCTTGCGGTTCATATGGTAGTCCAGCTGACACCTACTCCCCGCACCATCCAACACACCCATACTACGCCGGGGATACACCTAATTAATTGGCCAAGCTGCCCCATCTCAGCATGTGGTTGGCACTGTAAAGCCGGGTTACATGCTCCATGAACCGGTCCTTAGGATCCAGGCAAGTACTAAACACAAACCCAAGTCTCGTGCACCCAGCACACAACCAAAACATCCAACTTGCCTTGATCCCTACCTCTACTTAACTCACAATGTCTCATTCAAGAGTATGGTAAAATAAACTGATGATCTCATATCCCAAATATCCCATTCTAAGCATGGCTAAGCATGTGCATGTAAATAAATGACATGACAAAATAAATCCCAACCCAAGCTACAAGGAAACAAGGTAATGCAATTCTAGGGAAACTTTCCTAGCATGGGTTTCATATTTCATTTGACAATGCAAATAATTCTATCTACACATCCTAGCATAGGATCAAAGTGGTCAAGGACACTTGCCTCCTTCTTGCTGCTCTTGAAATGGGTAGTCCTGATCTTGGAAAGGGATAACTTGCTCTTGAACAGGTTCTACTTCATATCATCACACATAGCAAAAGAAAAACAACAATCATAATACATAGTTCACACTTCTTACTTCATACAAACCACACATTCATATTTATAAAAGTCCTTTACCATTATATGTGTTGTGGTTACTTTATGTGTGTTGAGTTGTGGCTTGCATGCACTTTTAACCATGTGTATATGATTCCTACTTTTATGTCCACATTTATACTTACATACTATTTATATGGGTTTCCAATAAATTTCTTATATTCAACTACTACACCTTTTCACTACCAAGTGTGTATGAAAAGTATTTTTCTTCCCCATATGTGCCTTCATAATTTCTACCAACCCTAAACTGAACTCTTTGGATTTTTAAAAACTCCATTTATCATTTACTAGTTGCTATATTCTCAGATTTATATTCCTATGCATAATTGTGTATTTTATTATGAAATTAGTAATACACATCATCTAAACAGTATAGGTTCTGGTCCTAAATAATTTAATAACATATTTTAACCTTGGCCTCTAATGTAAACTATTTCATAATTATTTTCCCTATTTTTCTATAACTATTCTTTACTTAAAAATGTATCCCTATACTAATAAATGTGATTATTAAATGAAACAGATTCATTTCAGCCCAAAATATATTTTTATCTCACTCCAAAGTTTTCTAAGTACTGAGAAAGTTTTTAATTAATTTTGACAATTATGTTTGTCCGACTTTTTAATTTTTAAACACTAGTTACATATTCAATTTTCTAAATTAAATACTAAACAGGGCAAAAATAATGAACTCACCCCATTATAGGGTCTATAATATTATTTTCATAATTTCCAGGGGTCTAGCTACACTTATCAGAGGTGTTTTTCCTAATTTTTATTAAGTCCAGGGGCTAAAACTGATTTTTAAATGAATTTACATGATTTTCTGGAGTTCCAAGGGCTAGATCTAAAGTTTCCGGGGCTAGCTCTTAATTCCATAGAACCCCAGGGGGTAGCACGTAAGAATTCCAGTCTTTATAATGCGGGGCTGACGTGGACCGTCCGATTTTAAACCGACGGCTGAGATTATAACATCGAACCGGTACGCGGGGATTTAAACCCTACCGTGCGATTTAAAATAAACGGTGCACAAGCGGCCACGTCGCTCTGATCGAGCGCGGGCGGCGCTGCCGGCGGCGCACGGCGGCGGGAAGCGGCGATCTCGCCGGAAAGTTTCGGATCCTCGAGAATTCTGCCTAGAACTGTGATCTTATGGCATAGATCGGTAGAGGGGAGGTCGGGGATCTCACCTCGGGGGTTTTCTTGAGCTCGGGGGTCCTGGAAAGTGATCGGCGGCGAGGTCCGAGGCAAAACCACGGCGAAGCTCGTCGGCGCTGTGTTTACACCGTAAGTCTCCGAGTTTCCTGCACCTGCAAAGCTCCCCGGAGGCGGTGGATCAAGACCAGCAAGTTAGATCAGAGTTTCCAAGCTTAGATCGGCCAGAATTCACCGGCAAAGTCTCGGTGCTCACCGGAGTAAAAATCGGCGATCGCGTGGGAAAAACCGATCGGGGCTGGGGTTTTTATAGCCGAGGAAGGGCGGTGGGTCAGTTGTGATCGAGTTTGAGTCTTCTGGGACCGGAATTCGGGCTGAGGGACGCGGTATTCCGATCGGTTAAGATCGCGCGCGCGCGGGAGAGAGTCCGGGGTCGGCGCGAGCGAGGTTGGGGATGACAGGTGGGTCCCACCTGTCTGTGTGAGGGAGCGCGGGCGAGCGCGGCTGCGGGCTGGCGCGGGGGAAACTGGGCCGGCTGGTGGGTTTCGGCCCACTGGCCGGTTTTTTCCCGTTTTCTCTTTTTCTTTTTCCATTTCTTTTCTGATTTGAGTTTAATTTGAATTCCAGTTTGAATTTGAATTTTTGCAAAACATGCAACACGTCCAAAAATTTTTAAATTCCCCTCTGAACATGGTTTAGTGTTTTGAATCAAAATTTTGGGGTGTTACACGCACCAAACTCGACGTGATAAGGTTTCTTGTGGCCCAGCGATGAATCATCATGGCGGCGGCTCGACATGGCACAGGGGATGAAGAACCGTGCTTGGAGCCGGGTTCCAGTGGATCTGCCATCTAGTTCTGCATCGGGCACGTCGAGGGAGGCACGGCGAAGCTGGGGGTGAGCTCAGCTCGGCATGCAAACCACCGAGACGGTCGGGTGCCAGTGGACCGGTTGGGCGCACGGTGGCAGAGGGAAGAACGCGCTCGCGCGGGGAGGCAGCAGCGAGAGAGAGCGAGCGCGAGCAGTGGAAAACGACGAGTTGCCGAACGTTGGGGCCAGCCGGGAGATTTTATCGATCGCACAAGGCTCTGGGTGTGTGCTATGAAAGACCGTGAAGCGTCGAGCGGGTGCATGCTGGCATTGCCGGCAGCTGCTGTCGAGCGCTCGGCAGAAGAAAAACAGAGCCCGTGCTCTCTTCACTGGCAGATGGGTCCCACAGTTCCTCTCCTCCTTATCCCTCTAAAAGATCTCCAATTTGGCAGCTGCTCCAAATCAAACATGGGGAGTTTAAATTCTGAAATCCATTTGGAGAATTGACCAGGTTTACTCCAATTTCAAATTTGAATTTAAATTCCAATACAATTTAAAGTCCTCTTTGAAATGAATAGCAAAGTCCATCCAAACTTCATCAAACTTTGCCATCAAACTTCATTCAAATATGCAATCTGATTTTAAGTTGGCCACTGCAAATAGTAGTTTTTGAACCAACAGTTTGTATTCCATTTTTGTAATAACCACTTTTGAATTTAAGTGAACAAATTGAGTTCAAAATCTGAATTTAAACTTCCTCTTGTACAAGAGAACTTTTTTCACATGGTGTTTAAATCAACATTGGCTTAAAACATTTCAAATGAACGTTGGAGCTCATTTGGTTGGACACTCATGTGCATCATCACGTATAGAAAGTTTTTGAAAGTATCAATTTCATGAACTCGACACCAAATGGCATTAAACTTTCAGTTTATTGCATTTACATTTTTGGGACTTTTACATTGCTCCCCCCTTAAAAGAAATTTGTCCCGAGATTACAAAGGAAGAACGAGACGGGAGGATAATTTACACGGTATCTGCCAAAAGTTCCGGATAGTTCTTGTGGATGTAATCCTCGCTTCCCACATCGCTTCTTCCATGGTATGATTACTCCACAGGACTTTGTAAAATTTCAACGTCCGGATCCAGATGATCCAGGTCTTCTCATCGATAATCTTAACCGATTGCGCGGTGTACGTGAGATCCGGTTTCAACTCGTCGATGTCTTCAGTGCAGACTGCAGCGGTAAACTTGAGACACTTCCACAGCTGTGACACGTGAAATATGTCATGAATACCAGGAAGGTTTGCCGGTAGTTCCAGCCGGTAGGCTACGGTTCCGCACTTCTCCGTGATAGCAAACGGACCGATAAATCAGGGAGCGAGTTTCCCCTTTACACCGAACCGATGAATCCCTTTGATTCGAGACACACAAAGATAAACGTGTTCTCCAACATCAAAATGCAGCGGTCGATGTCTCTGATCCGCGTAGCTCTTCTGTCAAGATTGAGCAGCCTTCTGGTTCTCTTGTATTATCTGAACTCAGTCTTTGGCTTCGTTGACAAGATCAACCTCGAATGTTACTCGTTCAGTGGACTCACATCATTTCAATGGTGTATGGAACTTTCTAACATAGAGAGCTTCATATAGTGCCATTTTGATGCTCATTTGATAACCGTTGTTGTACGAGAACTCTGCCAACGGTGCCCGCGGTGGAGTCAAATCATCATCATCTCGGCGTGAACTTTCTGCCTTACTCGAAGAGCAAGTACGAGCCATACTGCAAAAATATAATTTTGAGGGGAGTCAAAACTTTATGTCAGCAGTATGTTAAGTTATGTAAAACATGAACATGCTAAAACTTTATGAAAGCATAATAAAAATTCATGTTTACATATATCCTTAAAGTAGGCAATACCAGTCCTCTTTTCTGTACAGAACATACCTTTCTGCACTTAACAAAACTTTTGATCCTGTTAAAAGCATTTTCATTCATGATATGGAATACCAAAGTTACAGTTAACTTCATCATATTTCCAACGAGTATTTACATGCCTCTATATCATTTCTGGATCCAAAGTTATGATTGCTCAAAGTTGACAGAAATTCTGGATAAAATTTGCCAGCATCTCCTCTGAATGTGGCTGTTTTTATCACAGTTGTACATCAAAATACAATACAGTTCTGAACAAACTTTGAATTACAAATTTGTTACACATATGATAACCTTTCAAACGGTGTATCATAGGACCATTAAGGATTTTTCACAGAAAGTTATGGATGATATACAGAAATATCCTGAGAGGGTTTGCATCTGTCCTGTTTCTGGACAGTTTGCATTCAACCGAACATTCAGCCAGTTTGGCGTGGGGTTTTGCTCTGGAGGTCTACAGAGATGTTGTAGAACACTTAGAAAACTTTCCAGAACTGTATCATACACCTCCATTGGGTAAATATACTCATAGTTATGCCCTGTCAAAGTCCAGCAAGATTTCCTGCCAGAAACAGAGCACTCTGTTTTTGGAAAACTTGGAAGCCTATCACATCTCTTAATTGAACCTTAGTTCAAATTAAGAGCTCCATAAATATTATTGATCTCAAGACTTCCATTTTTAGTTGAAAGTTAGTTCATGAATCATTTCTCATTGGAAGAAGATTATCATGTTTAGTACGGTGTCGATGCACCGTAAGAAATATGTCGGTACTATGTTGCCTCGCCAAAAGAAAATCCTAACTGGATTACACCGGCATATACGTATCTATAGGTGGCACTAAGAACAGTCACTCGCAAATGTATTCTACTCATAATACGGTTTTTGCCGTTCGTGTACCTATAGAGGATACACAATCATCAGGTTCAGCTGCACGCTAAACCAAGCTCCATAAACAGGTTAATATGCCCGTATGTTGTCAGTCACACGGACGTTATCAAGATCAACATGACTTGAGTTAAGTGTTCATGTTACCAACCACGTGACGGGGTCTCCACCTACTTTCCCACAGCATGCCGGGGACTGGCGTTGCTCCCATACTCCAAACGACATGAAGAGTCATAGAGAACATATGAGCGGGCCGGGTTACCTGCCACCCGTGGGGCTCCACCCTTCAGCTTTGTAAGGGCCTCAGTTTTTGACACATATTTGAGGTGTTCATCACCATACACACACACCTCATTTGAGGAAAGTTGATGAACACAAATGAAGAGCAAGTAACCGCCATCAACATGCTCATTAGAAAACAAACTCACATATTGCAAAAGTGGTATTTTCCACATGTGATATAGAGGGGCTGGACATATGAAAACTCCTACACATTGCTAAGGATGTCCATGCCAAGTTTCACCCAAATTCAAAACCTTTTTGGAGGTCATTTTGGGTATAGTTAGGAAGACGGCAGTTTGAAACCATATTCAAATTCAAACTGTTTTTATCCCATGAATTCAAAAGTGGGAGGCATATTCTTATTCAGCATATTTTTGTGAGCTCACACACCAATTTTCACTCCATTTGGAGTTCATCTTGACATGAGCTAAGTGGGCAAATTCAAACTTTATTTGAATTTCAAACTGCACTTGTGCTGAAATTCATTCAAACCAAACCCCATTTGAATTCTAACCAATTCAAATGGCTCATGGGTGAATAATTTGAATCACCATGGGTATTTTGGGACTCACTGTTTACAACAGTGATTAGAAGTAAATTTCAGAGGTTAAAATTGGAAGTGGGACCCACATGTCAGCCACTGAAGGAGATCAACCGAGTGGACTTTCAGTACTCGGGTCCCCGAGCTTCTCCCGAGAGCGCCACCGAGGGGAGGCCACCGCGCCACCACCTGCTTGCCGCCCACGGTCGCTGAACTGACTTCCGGGACCCTTATCTAGGCGTCCGAGCAGCCGCCGGTGCTCCCCAACCCTACCCCGACGCGCTCTCGCCCAACAGACTGAAACTCCTCGCCGCCCGAGTGAATTTTCGGTCCCTCATCGCCCGGCCGATCCAGTGACCCTCCCGGCGATCTGAGACCAGCACCGGGTGCGCCAAGCTATCTTCGACACCTTCGCATCGGTTCCAGACCCTGCGCGGTCTTCCCCGAGCTCCACCGCGGCGATCCTTCCTCTTCCGGTTCAGCTCGAGCCGCCGCTGTGGGAACCGCCCTTCCGGCCACCACAGCCCACCGTTCACGAAGCTGTGAACAGCAAAGAGGTTCGCCTTCAACCCCTCTTTCTTTTCTGCAAGCTCCGGCGGCGTGACAAGCTGCTCAAGCCGGAATTTCATGTTTTCACGACGGTGTGCAAAAGTGAGGTTTGCACCGATCCGAGAAATTCGTAAGCCACACTGCATCATTCGTCCTCTCTTGGAGAGGATCACTTCTAGTAGCCCGTGCGGGTCCATAGGAGCAGGAACCACGAAGAACCGTGGAGAGAAGCCGCTGTTCTTCGAGTTTCAGTGGAAATCCCGATTTCAGCCTAGGTCGCACGGTGACAGCCCAACACAGCCCTTCCCGAGCTCCGTAGAGCTCATGTCGACCTTTACTATGGTCCACTGATGCTCCACGACCCTTAGCTCGATCGGGTTAGGTGCTAGGGAGGACGGGCAACACGGCCGAAGTTCTCCCGAGGCTGCTGCTCGTCGCCGACCATGTGGCGGCCATTTTCATGGCGAGCTGACCCGAGAATCCTGTTCCCCGAGTGGAAATAGGCAGAGGCGGCCAAAATCGTGAAGTTTGGAGCTTTACAGAAGCCGACGGCGAGCTCTCCGGCGAGATACCCCGGCGGCAGAGCGCGGGCGTCGGGAGGTTGAAGAAGGGGGTGGGCCCCAGCTGTCAGCGACTGATATTTTAAATCGGGATCAGGCTGCGGCCGGGATCAGGTGTGCAGGCGCGCAAAAACCTTGTGGGCCGCTGTGTGCTGTCGCCTCGGCGCTCAACACGTGTCCCTGCGGGCCCCGGCAAGTTTAATCTTTTTCCCCGATTTTCAGATTTCCTTCAAACTTCAAATCCTCATAACTTGAGCTAGAAAGCTCCAAATCGAGTGATCCAAATTTTGTTGGATTCAGCTCTCTGGGAACTTTCCAGCAAATCAAGTTTCACTTCATGAAAATCCTTATTTCTCCAGAATTAATTCCTCAAAGTTTAAATTGTTTGGAATTTTAACTGGAGAATCCTTTGGAGGAAAATCCTGAAATTTTGCTGGAATGTTCACCAAAATATCCCTGAACTACCATAAAAATTTCAGATCCATTTGAGCTCATTTGATCCACCTAATGGTGTGATTAGTGAAACTGTTCCAGAGAAAATAGAAAATGTCCAGAAACATTTTCAGAATTTTCTCTGAAATTGTTTAGCTCATATCTTTAGCTAGGAACCTAGTTTTCAGAAAGTCATAGTTTGTTTCATGAAAGTCCTTAGAACACCCTAAAAGCCTTCAATAAAGGTCAAGTACATGATTAATTGTGGAGGGCTCAAATGAGTTTTGCTGCAATTAAAACTTGACCAAGTCTCTGTTTAGGTTGTAACCAAGCCACAGAAACAGTTTCATAGTCATTGAGTCTGTCTAGTGGGAATTATAAGCTTCACAAGATCAAACTTAATACAAATGCATTTAAATTGATACATGTACCTCTTCTATCATGTAGTCGCTAAGATGGAGGAGGAACCCGAAGTCCTAGACTTCGTTACTCCGGAGGAACAGCTAGCCTACGACCAAGAGCAGCAAGGCAAGCTCCGGTTTGCATTAACCTTTTACAATTTTTTATTGTTTTGAGCACTTACTTGGTTACTTTATTATTTGCATTAGAGTCTTGTTTGGAAACCCAACTGCATAGCCAAGAAAACCATGGGTTGGGTTTAGGATTGCAAACCCCGTTAGCTACTGCAATGCTAAGATAGTGTAGGATTCAGTACAAGTCGAGTAGTTGGAACTACTCGCGAGCATAGGCTAGAGGCACTCGACTCGGGTAGAGATAGCACATGATACACATGGCAAGAAAAATGAGACCGAGCGGAGATTAAGGGCAGCAGGACTTTGTGGCCTGTGTGCTATAGCTCCGCTTGTGTCGATTGAGGACCGAGCCGTGTGCGGGCCTGTTGAACAAGCTAGAACAGTACCGAAGACCTACCGGATATATGGGAACCGGGAAACCAATGTAACTCGGGTAGCTGGGTATTGAGGTATTGCCCGTCGTTCAGAGGGTAGGTTGAGAGCTCGAGGTGTAAATTGGCTGGCGGCACTGAGATGCGCGTGCAGAGACCTCTTGCTTGGGACGATGGGACCGGTTCAATATTTGGCTGACTGGTGAACGGTGGTTGCGTACGGCGTCCGTGATGGTTGTTGTAGGCAACATCGAGTACGGGCGTACGTGACGGGTTGTTCGGGTAACCCTGCAGGTGTAAATCGATTATAATCGCCGTACCTCGCGGTCAGTGAGTACCAGTTGTTCACTGTACCGTGACGCAGAAAGAACAGGCTAGTTGCATGTTAAAATGTTGCTGATTGAAAGATGGACTCGATTGCTAATGACTTGCTGTAGTTTAGAGCTAACTAAAGTTCTTTTCAACTTTGGGCAAAGTACATGAGAGAAATGCGTTTCTTGTGTGATTGCGGCTCTCTCATGTGCCTTAGTGTAAGGTTCTCCACATCCTGCTGCTAAAACTTGAAAGTAAGGTTCTACTAATTAGACGAGTCCTTGCAAATGATTTTTACCTCATGTAACCCATCACCCCTAATGTAGAAGTTCCATGTTTAGGAGAGACGGGTCAGTCTTGCTGAGCCTTCATGCTCACTGCTTGTGTTTGAAGCTTTTGCAGGGTTCTATGAGGAAGGGACTCCCGAAGAAGAGACGGAACCCCAGGAGGGGAACCCCGTCGAGTGGGAGTCGTGCACGCCGCAGAGTTATTGTGTGTGTGTGCTAGCAAGGACACGTTCAAGGGCTGAACATGGACTTGATGCGTAGTCTACGCCCGTGAGTGTAGACTGGACTTATTTTGATGTAAACATGTTCATAAACTTGTTTATGTAATAAAATTTCGCTTCCGCTTTGTACCTTTGATGTGTGTTATCCGGTGCTGTGCAACGCAGCCCCCCTCAGCGTGATCCTGGCTCGACAAGACCTTGGGGTCGTGTCAAGCTTGTGCACACTGGTGTACAACGCATACAATCACCCCCTAAGACATAGAAAATCCCGAGATGCATGATTTTTTGACATAATTACATAAGGTAGTTTGCCACCCTTATACTATGCTAATATAGTAGTCCTTATGAGGGCCTTGTACCATTTTCTCACTGTATGCTATGTTTGTATCATAATACGATCCTTATTTAGTGCGCTATTCCCAATGCGGCTCTGATATCATACTCTGTGGGGACCCCTTCAGGATCCACACTGCCCCGGAATCGTATTGGTTAGTGTCGTGTGATGCGGCACCCAACAACACACATATAAAGGATCCATGTCACATAAATCATTGTGGAAGCTTACAAAGTATTAATTTTACAAATACTTTACCTCAAAGTAAACTCTAGTGGAAGACTAATACAACTCACATCTCATATCTACACTAAGCCACAGAGAAGCCGTCTAGCCCACGGACACTCCTCACTAGCAACACGAATACAATTAGCAGCGACAAGATTCCATGAGTTTACCAATCGGAGGGTTCCAAGTCTCATCGGACAACCATACTCATAATCGTAGGTTTTATTACCTGCAAAACATCTAGTATAGTATCCGTGAGCATAAAGCTCAGCAAGACTTAATCGTTGAACCTAATCATGAAACTCTAAATGAGGGTAAAGACATAATCATAGGCAGCAAGTTGCATAATGGACTCGCCTAAATGTGGATCCCTATTTTTATATTTTATTAGCAGCTAATTAAGAATAACCGTGGACACCTCACATCGGAAGTCCACAATTAAACAAGAAACGCTTTCTCCTGATGTAAATTGCTCAAGGTGGAAATGAATCGAGTTTGCACTTAATCTAATCCCTAGAAAGAAATCAATACAATGGTAGTATAAACTTCAATACAGCAGGGATTTAATTCATATCAAGTGCAAGTAATTACTACGCCACGACTGTGAGAACAAGTATGCTCAAATATCCGTGGGCGAGGATGATTCAAATCAAAAGACGCCCGGACTACACGACACGTACACCCGTATAGATGTTGCCTACAGCAACCATCCAGGACGTCGTACGTGACAAACTTTCCCACGTTTCACCAATGCCGAATCGATTCGATCGTCGCGGACAGTAGCCTCACCTCATGGTGCACCTTCCAACGTGAAGATGTCATGAGCGAGTTACCCACTATTGCGCACTGGCCGAATGCCTGAGGGGACCAAAAAGTCTTAACGCTGACTTCCCGAGGTACATCGGTTTACTGGGTCCCATATAGCTAGCATGTGTATGGTACACAACTCAAACTTGTCCAACAGAGCTGCACACGGATCGGTCCTAGCTTGACCAACACGGACAGGTCTAACGCACCCAGGCCCCTATGTCCTGTTGCTCCTACAACCTGCCCGGTCTCAACATCAGCTTGCTAAACAATTTCTCTAACCAATCCCATGTGCCTCAATCTTTTATTCATGTGAGTAGCGTCCAACCACTTGACTTCTACCGAATCCTATTTAAGCGTGGCAGTTTCTACACGATGAAATGACAACTACCCAAATACTCCATCGGGTTCTTTGGTCATGCAAGTGGAGTATCAAAGAATCTAGACATAATGCACAAATCAATCCTAACTAACATAATGTATAAAAAGTAAAAACTTAATAGTGGTTAAATGCAAAACCGGGGCTTGCCTTGTTTTGCAGGTGATTACTAGTGTGTGTGTGTGTGTGTGTGTGTCCAGCACTGATTTTTCAAAGTAGAAGTTATCTCTGAAAAAGTTTCTGGACTTTTTGAACACAGCAACTTGTAATCTGAATTTTCATAATCAAATCAATTCCAAGTGATCTTAACATTTAGAAGGAGCTCAAAAATATCCTAAGGAATATTCTGGCAAAATTTGAAGATTTTTGGATGAACCAAACACCCTCCAAAATTCTTTTACTGACTATTTTTACAGAATTTTCAAGAATTTATTATTGACTTTCATAAAAATTGGGTTGATAATTTGGATATATATTTCCAAGCTGAATCTAACCCAATTCGAATCATCCTATTTGGACTTTCCTAGCAAAAGTTATGAGGTTCTAAAATTTGAACTAAATCTGTGATCCGGTGCAATAACAATTTGATCCAGTGCCACAGAGAATCCCGTTTTCCCAAAACAGAGACTGACACGTGGGCCAGCCCCCGTCTTCTTCCTCCTCTCTCCACCCGCGCCGGGCCGCCGCCAACCTCGCCGGAGACCTCGCCGAGAGGGGCTTCCGGTGCCCCAAACTTGCTAATTCTCACCGCCTCTACGTATTTTCGTGCGAGGAACACATTGCCGGCCTTCACTCGGACTGAGGATGGCCGGAAACCTACATGCGATGGTGACCATGGCTGCGGCATGTCCGGCGACGTAGCTAGGGCTCTGTGATGCACCAAAAACTTCACCGTTTGCTCCTACAGCACCACTGCACCGAGGAGAACACGGAACTACATGCTGATCTCGCTGAAACTCGCCGGAAGTACGACCTCACCGTCGGGCTAGGTCAAAAATCCGGCAAAATTCAGAAAACTCGAAGAACAGTGGCTCTGCTCGACGGTTCTCAGTGGTTTTTGATCATCTGAGCTCGCGCGGTCGTCTAGAAGTAGTTCCTAAGTTATGTGATGAGTGGTGCAACGTGTGGCAAGATTTTTCTGAGTTTCTCCCAGCGGTTCCAATCGTACGCCGGTGGCAAAACGCAAAATTCTGGCGCGACGAGCTACGGGATGGTTCCGGGGTTAGCGTGGAAGGAAGAGGGTTCATTGGCACCTTTAGGCGTTTAAAACTCGAAGAAAGATGGACTGTGGTCGCCTGGCGAAGAGTTCTTGGGTGCGGTAGCTTCACACGGCGCCGAGGTATATATATATATATATATATATATATATATATATATATATATATATATATATATATATATATATATATATATCAGTTAGAATCTTCTATCCCTTGAGGCTTGATCAACTGATCCACTTGAGTTAGCTCCAAGCTCCTCTTGATGATTAATCCACATCAACTAAACGTAATGTCAAGCAAGTATATGAAATAAAAGAAAGGAGTTTAGAACAGGAGCTGAGGTGATCAGGAGTTCTAAACTTGTGATTGAGTTGATAGAAGAATTAATCCTAACAATATTCCTTTGATTTCTCACATACATAGGAATTGATAACAAGTATAGGAAGATATAAGGATCAACGTGAGCTGAAACTTTGCATGTGAATTCCTGGTCACAATAAAGTATTTTGATCCAAAATTCAGGACTTTTCATTGAGTAGTTCATCCAGAATAACGCATTAAGCAGTTATGTTAAATGGAATTAATTCTGAAGTAATTTGCATTTTTATGCAAAAAAAGTGAACTACAATTTCAACTGGAGCTCATAGAGCATGCCTGAATTTTCCTAGGATTTTTGGAGCTAAGAATTGCCCATAATTGATTTTACAAAGAGGGATCATTTTCTGAAAAAGTTTCTGATCAATTTTGAGTACAGCAGTTTGTACTCTGAAAATTTCTAAGCAAATCAACTCCAAATGAGAAGAAACTTTTATATAGGTTCAATAATATCCTAAAGAATATTCTGGCAAAATTTGGGAAATTTTGGATGAACCAAACTCCCTCCATAATTCTTTTACAGAAAATGTTCCAAGAGTTATCCAGAATTTATTATTCACTTTCATACCAATTGGGTTGCAAATGTGGATAGATCTTTCAAAACTGAATCTAAGCCAATTTGAATCACTAAATTTGGATTCCCTAGTAAAAGTTATGAATTTCTAAAGTTTGATTGCAATCTGTGATTTCTTTTCCTACTGAAAATCTAGCTGGACCCACTGTTTAAACTGCAGCCAAAGAGGTGCGAGCCACAGGGTTGCAACCCGGGTATTAACACCAGATCCGCTGCCACAGAAGATCTCGTTTAAAACTCACAGCCGCTGACGGTGGGCGCGGCAACCCCCTTCTTCTTCCTCCGACCGATTTTCCCGCGCGCGCTCCCTCCTTCGCCGGGCAGAGGCGGCGTCTCGCCGGAATAGGGTTTCCGGCCGCCATTGGCCTAAAACTCGCCGCAACCCCCTTAAGCGAGGTGAGGAACAAGATGGTGCCCAACCCGGAGTTCGCTGATGGCTCCAACATACCGCGCTACGGTCGGTGGCTCCGATCGAGCTCGATGTGTATGCCAACAATCTCGGTAAGGCCGCTAACTACCATGTCACCATGCGCCCTAGGTGGTTTGTGCGGCGGCTGAGAAGAACTCTGCGTACTTCGGCTAGGGTTGATGAATTCGAGCATCTTTTCATCGAGGAGGACCATAGAAGGCTAAAGAACATGCCCCTAAATCAGAATTGAAAGCAACTAAGTATCGGAGGAGAATTTTATGGTTTGGCGCTGGCGGTCCGAAGAACCTGCCGGGAAGAAAATCCAAATTCCGGCCGGGTCATCCTATGAAACAACTCCACACTTGGTGGACAGAAAGTGGAGGTGATAACCAACCTTTGCCGTGGCTTGGTTGCGTGTGAAATGCAGGAGAGGCTCGGTTCGACGTCGAGGCGCCGAGGTTGGTTTGCCTGAGGGAAAATAGCTCGCCGACGTGGTTGTATCCCATTGCATACCCGGTGATCGCTTTGGCAAGCTTGAGGGGATGTGGGCGATGCCATTTTCACTCTTGGCCGGACGTCGAAACTCAGGGAACGTGTTGGCGACGAAGACTCGGTGTGGGAGCTCGGTGGCGGCAAGAACTCCCGAGGAGAGGTGCTGTGGTGTGGAGGAGAGAATGTAGCGTCGGTTTGGGGGGTGAAACGATCATGCCGTGGGTTGATAAGAGTCACGAGCAGGTCGCCAGATCGATGCAAGCAGCTGGGAGGTGACTGCCCTCAGTGGCGCTAGCTGCAGCCTCAGGTTGCTCGAGTGGAAACAAAGAATGAGGACTTCGGGTGTAAGTTTAATTGTCTCAATAACAAGTGGGTCCCCCATTTTCCCCTTCTTATCCTCCCAAAATTCTCCAATTTGGAAGGTGATTAGTTAAAATGTGTATAGTTCAATTTTGGGATCCAATTGGAAATGTGACAATGTTTCATCCAAATTCAAATTTGAATTTGAAATCAAATGCTATTCAATGTCCCCTTTTAAATACTTAGTCAAACACCTCCAAATTTCATCAAATTTGCATTCCCACAAATTTGGATCTGAGGATTTTAATTATGGAATCATATTTTAAACTTAGATGCTGCAAATACAAAATTTGAACCAACAGTTTGAAATCCTCTTTTTGTGGTGACCCCATTTGAATTCGAATTAACAAAGTGATTTGATTGCATAACATGTTTGATCACTCATGGTCATGATCTAAACTTTACATGTTCAGTTTACATAGCAAAAACAGATGTGGGATTTTACACTTATTTCTCGCAATCATTGAAGCACGATATGCAAGTGTTTGCCGTGTTATTCTTCAGACCTTGAATAAAGCAAGATGTCGTCTATGAACATCACCATGAAGTTATCCAACTCTGGCATGAACACTGAGTTCATGAGATACATGAAGTTTACCAGGCCATTGGTGAGACCAAAAGACATGATGAGATACTCATATAATCCATATCTCGTCGAGAAGGCCGTCTTCATAATATCCTCCACTTGGATCTTGATCTGGTCATATTCGGAGCGAACATCCATCTTCGAAAATATACTTGCACCCACAAGTTGATCGAATAAAATATCGATGCGGGGCAGTGGATATTTGTTCTTGATGGTGATGGCATTGAGCGGTCGGTAATCCACACATAACCTCAAGGTTTCATCTTTCTTTTTTCACGAACCGTGACGAGCATCCCCATGGCGAGGAACTTGGTCGGATGAAACCTTTACTCAACAAATTATTGAGCTGTTCCTTCAATTTAGCCAACTCATTTGGAGCCATCTTGTAAGGTCTCCGTGATATTGGTGTTGTTCCAGGTACAAGTTTGATATTGAACTCAACATCCTGTCGGCTGCATACCCAGGAGATCATCCGGAAACACGTCCAGATATTCACGAACCACAAGAATGTCCTCAAGCTTTGTGGCTTCCATGTTATAAGTGGCTAGAATCTCTTGGATAAGGCAGTCAAGAATGAGAGTGTGTGGTTCATGAAGTGGAGAGTTTAAATGAACCACTCGTGGAACGATGTCCAGAACAGCACCATGGCGGTGTAGCCATGACATTTCTAAAATGACATCGAGTTTTTGACCTCCTAATAGAATTAGAGAAGTCGGATATAGATTCCCACCCATTTGCATTGGTGCTCTATAGACCATCCTATCAGCTGTTATTTTCCCACCCGGAGAGCAAATTAAATATGAACTTTTTGTGGGAATAATAGGTAATTGGTATTTAATGACGTAATATTGACTTATGAAATTATGGGTGGCACCGGAGTCAAAGAGTATGAGTACGGGGTGATCTAATAAAGAAAACGTACCCGCGAGGACGGGTTCGTCTTCTGGCACGTCCTCAATAGCCAGGTGGTGGACGTTGCTGGGTTTCGGTGCTGGTTTCTTGGGTAGGTTGTGGGGCTTGTGCTTGACCCCTGCCTTATCGCTCGCTACTTGGGGCAGTCTTTTGCAAAATGCCCGACACGGCCACACGTAAAGCACGTAAATAAATAGACACCCGGATAACACGTCACATACACCCATTTCAGAAGTGTAGCGAATCACACCTTCCTACTCTATTGTATGCAGCAACCTTTCAAAGAAAACCCAAATGCCAAACTGACCCTTCCTTAATGGGCAGGAGGTCCCCGCGCGGAGTGTGTCTGTGCCCGCCGACAGATTTACACCTTGCTACCCACAACCCAATCCTATAAAATGGTAGGGTAAGCCTTGGCACCCAGGTTAACCAATTACATCGATTTTCTGGTTCCCATATAGCAAGTATGCATCCGGTACTGTTCAAACTTGTCCACCAGGGCTGCACTCGGATCGGTCCTCAACTGTGAGGACCCGATGGTCCTGACATTCCAGGATCTCGCTGAGGGTGCTGCGATAGACGGCACCGGATAACACACAGAAAAGACAATAAGCGGAAGCTAAATTTTATTACATAAACTGTTTATAGACATAATTTACATCAAGTATCATTTATAGTCTACACTCGCGGGCGTATACTAAGAAAAAAGAATTCACATTCAGCCCGTGAATGTGTGCTCACTAGCACACACGCATCCACTAACACGGCGGCGTGCACGGCTCCCACTCGACGGTGGTTCCCTCTGGGGGATCCATCTCTTCCTTCGGAGCCTCTTCCTCATAAGTCCCTGGAAACACTTCAACAACAAGTGGTGAGCACGAAGGCTCAACAAGACTAACCCGTCTCATCAAAACATGCAACTCTACATGCTGGAATTAAGTATACAATGGGAAAGTACTTTGCATAAGGACTCACCTAATTAGTGGACTCTTACTTTCAAGTTTTAGCCTCAATTTAATGGAAACCTTTTGCTAGGACACATAGGAAGTCCGCAATCAAACAAAAAACACATTCCTCTTATGTGCTTTGCCTAAGGTTGAAAAGAACTTTAATTTGCTCTAATCTAAAGAACTTCATTAACAATCATAATAGGACTTTCAACCAGCAACTTTTTATCATGACAACTAGCCTGTTCCTTCTACGTCACGGTACAGTGAACAAGTGGTACTCACTGACCGTGAGGGACGGTGATTATAAACGATTAAAACCTGCAGGTTTACCCAAATAAACCGTCACGTACGCACGTACTCGATGTTTCCTACAGTAATCATCCCCGATGTCGTATGCAACCACCTTTCACTCGTTAGCCAAGTGATGAGCCGGTCCTATCGTCCCAAGCAGGAGGTCTCTACATGGAGCAAACTCGGTGCCCGCTAGCCGGTTTACACCTCGCTGCTCTCAACCTACCCTCTGGATGACAAGCAATGCCTTAACATATCGGTCCCGAATTACATCGGTTTCCCGGTTCCCATATAGCCAGTAGGTCTTCGGTACAGTTCTAGCTTGTTCAACAGGGCCGCAAACGGCTCGGTCCTCAATCGACACAAGTAGAGCTATGGAACCCAGGCCCCAACGTCCTGCTGCCCTGACTCTATGCTCGGTCTCATTTTCTTGCCATGTGATTCATTGTCTATTTCTGTAACCGAGTAGTGTGCCTCTAAGCCTATTCTCGTGAGTAGCTCCGACTACTCTACTTAGACCCAATCCCCTGGTTCTGTTGGCTATGCAACTGAGTTTCCAATCAAGACTCTAATGCACATAGATTGAAATTCATAATGTAAGCGGTCAAAACATAAGACTTTATAAACAGGTTAATGCAAACTGGAGCTTGCCTTGCTGCTGGTCATCGATTAAACTCTCATCCGGAGGGATAAAATCTAATGTCTCCATGTATTCCTCGACCTTAGCAACAACACAAAATGAAAATACAATGCGTGTCAAATTTATATTCATTTGTGTTGAAGTGAAAATGTGAATACAAGAACTCTAGTTATACAGTTCTTTTGACTCTTAAATTTTTACTGTGGCTTGGTGACAACCTAAACAGGGACATGGCCAAATTTCGTTTGACGCAAAGCTCATTTGAACCCTGCACAAATAAAGCTGTATCTGGCCATAATTAGAGCTTGTAAGGTTTTCTAGGGATTTTCATAGAGCAATCCATTATTTTTTGGAAACTAGATTTTAAGATGGTTTTAATGGAATTGGTTTCATCTAATTTGTAGAAACCTAGAAAAGATATGGGCTAATGAAGTGCAGAGAAATTCTGAAAAAAATGTTTCTGGACATTTTTCTTTTTCTCTGAGTCAGTTCACTTAATCACACCATTAGCGGGACTAAATGAGCTTGGATGGATCTGAACTTTTTCATGTGACTCAGGGATACCAAAATTTCAGAATTTTCCATAAGGGAATCTCCAGTTAAAATTCCCAACAGTTTAAATTTTGGAAAATTAATTCCAGAGAAATAATGGGTTTCATGGAGTGAAACTTATTTTTCTGGAAAGTACTCAGAGAGCTGAATCCAAAAAAATTTGATTCACTCGATTTGGACAATCCTAGCCAAAGTTATGGGCTTATAAATTTTTGGAGGGAAAACTGAAAAAGAAAACCCGAAATGTTTAAATTGCTGACACTGGGAGCCACCCTATAGTGCCTTCTTCTACCTCCCGCCGACGCCCGAGCGTGCGCCTGATAGCGGCAGTCGCGCAGCCCGTTCTCGTCCGATTCTCCCTAATTTTTGAAACGGTTTCTTTCTACACGTTCCTTGGACCACGGCACACATGCCGGACAACTTCTCGCACCTCGGCATCGTCGGAAAAATGATCGGTGACGGCGGTGGCGGAGTTGAGCTCATGTCCGACGGTAATAACACAGCTCAGTGTCGAAGATGAGGAACTGAGGGGTCGTACAGCACCACTAGGGCAAGGGGAAGCTAACCATGCACCCCTCTTGGGCTGGCTCCACCGAGAAGGTAGACTTCACCGGTGACCCGAACCTTTTTCACCAGCGGTGGTGAAAACTTGGCGTTCTACTTGCCGGATGGATGAGCTTTGCTAAGATTGGGCCTAGGTGATTGTGAGGTACTCTACTAGCTTTAGCTAAACCAGATATTCGTATGATCAAGCCTTCGGAATGAATTTCCCGATTTGGTTCTAGCTGTTTTTTCCGTCGGCCGAAGCAAAAACTGAAATTCTGGCTCCCCGGCGTTGAGAGAGATTAACCGGGTCTATGAGGACAGAATAGACTCGGTTTCCAACCTTTGTTAACCGTTTGTCTGAGCCGGAGAGGGTGAAGTTCGGCCGGGCGATGAAAACTTCCGCCGGTGACTTTGCTCTGTCCCGAGGAAGAAGATCACCGGGTACAGCTCAAAGTAAGCCAGGAATCAACTTAGGTATGCATCAAGGACCTCGAGGGTTGGTCGGCGATCCCGTTTCCGGCCTCAGCTCCGTGTGAAAGTGTAAAAGCCCAAGAAAAGGGACTTGCAAAAACTTTTCATCACCTCACAACACCACAGTTTTTGTTGTGGATATCTTGTGAAGAATTGTGAAGAGCAAGTAACCTCCATCAAAAGGGTGATTAGAGGAGAAAGCCCTAACTTTCACAAAGTAGGATTCCTACACATGAACATGAGAGGTTGAGCTCACCCCTAGAACTTAAAAAGTCTTGGGAAGGTTCAGGCCAAGTTTCATGCAAATCCAACACTTTTTGAGGCACTTTTGGAGGCATTTGAAAAAGAGGCCAATTTCAATGTAAATTCAAATTGCAGCAACTTTCATCACTTAAATTCAAAAGTTGGCTTCATATTCAAACTCAGCACATTTTTCTGAGTTACTCCACCAATTTTTATCCCCATTGGAGGTCATCTTGTCGGGGGCTAAATTTGCAATAATTCAAAACTGAATTTGAATTTCAGTTGAAACATGAAGCAAATTTAGCCAAACAAAGTTCAAACTTGAGGACTCAAATTCAAACCAAGACTTGGGGGCTAAGCCTCACATTCAGTTGTCAGTAGCTGGGGATATTTTCAGCAAAAACAGAAAGGAAAAATCAGAAAATGAATTAGGGGGCTGGTCAGCCTCACAGAGACCGAACCGACTCAAGCCTTCGGTCGAACATCTCTGCGATCATCAGCGCACGGGCGAAACCCCGCCCCAACATGGTCGCCGCACCACCTCCTGCTCGAGGGATGAGGGCGCCGGATACAAAATACGCGCTTGCACCGCTGGTCTGCGTGAACTTTCCCTCGTCCTCTCTGTTCCACCGCACACAACCGCAGTGACGCGCTCGGTGTTTGCCGCCCTCTGATCACCGGCGCCCGGACAACACAGGCTCCCTCGTGCCCGACGATCAACACAAGAAACAACCGCCCTAAGGTGCCGGTCCTGCTCGTCCAAACCGTTCATCATTTCATGCACTGTCGTGGGAGAATTTTCCCAGGGAATGTTTCTGTGTTCTTAGGGCCGAGCCGTACCAAATCCAGAAATTCGCGGGTATTAGCTCATCACCGGGTACACCGAGCTACACACATGATCTACACCCTGCCACGACCATTTAGGATCAAAAGGTATGAAGAACCGTTGAGTATAGACTCTGGTTATCGAGTTTTTCAGCTCACAGCCGATATCGGGCCTAGGTCGACGGTGAGCACGTAGCTCCGGCCGTTTCCATGGCCAACCGAGCTCATATTCATGCTCAGCATGCCACAGCGGAGCTGTAGGAGCAAACCGTGTGAAGAATAAGGCCCTGAGTAGCCCGGGCGACATCGCAAGAGTAGAGAGAGCCGCGGTCACCGTCGCGGGCATGGTTCCGGCCATTGCCGAGCTTCGGTGAGGGCACCAGCGTGTTCCTCGAGCCAAGATGGACCCAGGCGGCGAGAACTGTCGAAGGTCGTGCAGCGAAACGGCCGGCGACGAGAATTCCGGCGAGGCACCGCCGCGGGGGTCGCGGGGTGGCGCGAGGTAGACAAAGGGGGGGGGCAGGTCCACCGGTCGGCCTCTGTTCTCGCGCGGGGATCACCTGTGCGACCAGGATTTGGTGTGGCAGCACGGGTAAAACCCCATGGGCCGCGGTGTGGCCGCATTCTCAGTGGGCCGGTTTAAAGAGTGGGCCCCACCCGCAGAGTTTAAACATTTTGGGAATTTCCAGTTTTAGTGCAAACTTCAAATGCACATAACTTTTGCTAGGAAGCTCCAAATTAAATGAACCCAATTTTCCTGAACTCAGAATTTTGAGTACTTTCCAGCAATACAAATTTAAGCTCATGAAAGTTAATAGTTTTCCAGAATTAAATCTCTAAAATTCAAACTGTTAGGAATTTTATCTGGAGAATTACCTTATGGAAAATTCTGAAATTTGGCTGAGAGGTTCATTGGAAAATCCTTGAGTCTAAGTAAAATTCTCAGACTCATCCAAGTTCATTTCATCCCTATAATGGTGTGATTAAGTGAACTGCCCTGAGAAAATAGAAAAATGTACAGAAACATTTTTCAGAATTTCTCAAATCTTGTTTGGGGCACAACTTCCTCTAGGATTCTTCAAATGACATGAAACTAATTCCATTAGAACCATATTAAGTTCTAGTTTCCATAAAGTAATGGTTGGAGCCATGAAAACCCCTGCAATTACTTAGAGGCTCAATTATTGACCAAATAGGCTTTTATTTGTCCAGAGCTCAAATGAACTTTGTTTCAAATGAAACTTGGTCAAGACTCTGGTTAGGACCCTACCAAGCCACCATAAAAATTTCAGAACCAAAGGGGAGGTTTATCTAGAGTTATAGTAGTTACTTATTTAAGTTTACACACTGCATTTGAATTGACATGTAGTGTCTCGTTAACGTGTAGTCGCTGAAGGCGAGGAGACTCCGGAAGTGCTCGACTTCCTCCTTCCGGACGAAGACCTAACAACTGACCAGCAGCAACAAGGCAAGCCTGGTTTGCACTAACCTTTTTATAAAGTTTTGCTTTGTTTACATGTGTAGTGTGAAGTATGTATGTGCGTTAGGTGTAGGATGTATGAAAGCCCAATTGCATAACCAGAATTTCCCATAAGAGTGAGGGTAGTGTCTAAGGCCTCGAGTAGAAAGGCTATGCTTAATGATTCACAGGACTTCGGTACAAGTCAAGTAGTTGGAATCTACTCACGAGTTAGGTTTGGGACACACGGGATTGGTTCGAGTGATGTGAGATCACTTTAGTAATGAAAATGAGACTAGGCAGGGGCTAGGGCGCAGCAACAGGAAGTCTTGTTTGCGCAGCCCTGTCCATGTCGATTGAGGACCGATCCGTGTGCGACCCTGCTGAACAAGTATTGAACGTACAGAAGGCATATCGGATATATGGGCCCTGATAAACCGATGTAACCTAAACCTCCGGGCGTCGAGGCATAACGCACCGATTTATAGGCGTAGGCTGAGGGCAGCAAGGTGGAAATCTGCTAACGGGCATAGATAGATGCTCCGTGTAGGGAACCTCCCGCTCGTTTCGGTGCGACCGTTTCGACGTTTGGGCTGTTGGGTGAAAGGTTGTCCCGTACGACATCGAGTGAGCGTGCTGTGCAGCTCCACGGGTGGGCGTACGTGACATGCTCTTTGGGTATCCCTCCAGGTGTATATCGAGTCGATTCACCGTCCCTCGCGGTGACGAGTACCGCTTGTTCACTGAGTCGTGACGTAGGCTAATGTATGAAATGTGATGATTCAATATTGCTGTTATGATATAATTATATTGTTACATGTGTGCCACCAAATATTGCTCACTAAATTTCATATTCATGAATTGTTAACTTGTGGCTAAAAGATGAACTAAGGATGAACTTGTAGGCGTGTCCATTTGTTGAAATTACTACCCATGTGTGTGTAAACTGCATGTAGAGTTTCATGGCTAGGTGAGTCGGTTAAGTCTTGTTGAGCCATCGTGCTCACGGTTTCTGCTTAAGTGTTTTTCAGGTGAGGAGCCACCCACAGACTCGGGGTACGAGTCCGCCGGCGTGGGTTACCCTCCGTCGGGGACCACGGCCGAGTGGGAGCCGTACATGCCACGCTAAGCTGAGGAGCGCAGCTAGTGTGGGTTGCCCTAGGGCTGGGCAACCGACTTTTGCTTGATAGGCGGGCGTGAATTGTACAAATTAGACTTCCGCTGTGTAATAAAGACACTAGTTTGTAACTGAGTATTGTACCAGTTTGTACAGTTTCAGTTGGTTTTCCTATGTAATACAGTGTATCCTTATGATGTGTGCTAATGGGTGTCGCATTGTGCGGCACCTCCCTCTGTGATCCTGGATGAGCGGATTCCGGTCCGCCACAGAAAGTGTCGGGTTTTGCTGGTCGACGGTGAGGTTGTGAGCTCGGTTAAGCGGCGATTGTGAGCGGCGTTTCTGCGCGAGAGGGCGACTGTGCTCGGATAAAATGGTCTTGTGCCGTAGGGGGGTGAGGATAAGAAGGCTGGGCGTGAGTTCTCGACGTTGAGGACCCGAGAACACGAGGTGGCAACACTTCTCGCCGTGGCATCCGCGTGAAAGCGCGCAAGAACCCGAGAAGCTCGGTGTGAGGCGGTTCAGTTGATATGTGTGGCTGACAGTGGGTCCCACAGCTCCAAATTTGTCCTCACAAATTGAATTTCCACTGCTCACATTCTTTGGAGACCCTACTGCCCCTGGAAATTTGATCAAACCACAACTAGGCCATTTGAATTCAAACAATTCAAAGTGTGAAATGGTTTGGATAAATTTGCAGCAAGTGTGAAGCTAAAATAAAAATTTGGTTTGAATTTACTCAAATGGCTCATATCAATATAAACTGCATGTAGAATGAAAAATGGTGGATGAACTCAAAAAAATGACTGAGTATGAATATGAATCCCTCTTTTGAATTCATTGCTGGAAGTAGTTTGAATTTGAATTTAAGTTCAAACTAGTCTTTTTAATAATTTTATCGAAAAGTACTTCAAATAGGTTTGGACTTGTGTGAAAATTGGCATGAGTATTCCTAACAAAGTTTAGGATTTAATAGTGTGCTCATCCCTTATATGATGTATGTGGGAAATGCCCCTTTTGGATTTGGTGAATTCATCTTCCAATTATCTATTGACAGTGGTTACTTGCTCTTCAAAGGTGTTCATGTGTTTACCAGAAACGAGCTGAGGTGTGTGGGGTGATGAACACTTTTAGCAAGTGAAAAACTTGGGCCCTTACATTGCTCCCCCCTTAAAAGAATCTCGTCCTGAGATTATAAGGTAAAAATGAGAGAGGATGGTGGAAAATTACCGGATGTGCGACGTTAAAAATTCCGGATAGTTGGCTCGAAGAAATCCTTTGCTTTCCCATGCCGCTTCATCCTCTGAGTGATTACTCCATAAAATTTTATAGAACCACAACGTTCGGTTGCATGTGGTTCGGGCCTTCTCGTCGATGATCTGAACCGGTTCCTCCTGATACGTGAGATCCGGTTTCAGTTCCTCGATATCTCCCAGTTGAATGGTGGTTGAAAACATGAAGCACTTCCTCAGCTGCGAGATGTGGAAGATGTCTCGCACACCAGAGAGTGTCGCTGGTAATCCCAGCCGGTATGCAACGGATCCACATCTTTCCAAAACCTTGAATGGACCAATGAGTCGGGGTGCCAACTTTCCACTGACACTGAATCTGTTCACACCATTCATCGGAGACACACGTAGATAAACGTGATCCCCGACCTCAAATTGTAGAGGGCGTCTTCTGCGGTCCGCATATTGCTTTTTGTCGGGATTGAGCGGCTTTCAAGTTTGCTTGAATAAGCTGAACTTTGTCTTCCGCGTTGTTGACAAGATCAATCCCGAAGGTAAACCTCTCGCCGGACTCACACCAATTCAGCGGTGTGCGGCATTTCCTCCCGTATGCTGGCCTGTACCCATTATTGTATGAAAACTCGGCTAACGGTAGGTGATCATCCCAATTCTTACCGTGGTTGATAGAAAAAGCTTGTAACATATCCTCAAGGATTTGGTTTACCCGCTTGGTTTGCCCATTCGTCTGCGGGTGGTATGCTGAACTACGGATCAGTTTTGTCCCCAATGTAGCATGTAACTGCTCCCAATAACGAGACACAAATAAAGTGCCCCGATCCGAGATAATAGTGCGGGGTACTCCATGTAGACACAGGATCCGTGAGATGTACAACTCAGCATACTTCTTGGTGTTGTATTTGGTATTGACCGGGATAAAATGGGCAGACTTCGTGAGCCGGTCGACGATTACCCAAACATAATCATGTTTCAGAAATGTGGTGGGTAAACCGACAATGAAATCCATGCTCACGTCCTTCCACTTCCAGGAAGGAATGCCTAACGGTTGCAACAGTCCCGGTTTCTTCATATGATCTGCCTCCACCCTTCGGCATGTATCACACTCGGACACGTATCTAGCGATCCCCCGCTTCATCCGTGTCCACCAAAATTTGCTCTCGAGCTCCTGATACATCTTGTTGCTGCAGGGTGAATAGAAAACTTTGACAAGTGCGCCTCATCAAAGATTTTCTTCCTGAGTTCCGGGTTACGGTGTACGACTATTCTGTTTTTGAACCACAGAATACCGTCTTCATCCTTCCGGAAGCATTTCAGCTCCCCACTGTCTACTGGTCTCCGCAAATGAGCCATACCCTAGTCATTTTTCTGGGCTGCCGCTATCTCTTCCCGGATGGTGGGGATAAGAGCTAGGTTGTAGAGAGATCCATGTGGAACCACATACAAGCTTGGTTCATTCTCTTCAACCGGTGTGAGGGTCAGATTATGAACGTGTGACTTGCAACTCAACTCATCCGCCACCACGTTTGCCTGGCCGGGATGATAATGGATCTATATTTCGTAGTCCTTTATCAAGTCCAACCATCTTCTCTGCCTAATGTTCAACTCCTTCTGAGTGAATATGTACTTGAGGCTCTTTGGTCGGTATATAGATGTACGAGGTTACCGAGTAGGTAATGCCTCCACATCTTGAGTGCGAGTACCATGGCAGCAAGATCTAAGTCATGAGTTGGATAGTTTTGCTCATGATTGCGGAGCTTTCGTGATCCATAGGCAACCACTCTTTGGTCCTGTATCAGCACACATCCGAGCCCAATGCTGGATGCATCGCAGTACACATCGAATAGTTTTGTTGTGTCTGGCTGAGCCAAAACCGGTGCTGATGTTAGGTGCCTCACGAAAGCCTTGAATGCCACTTCACATGCTGGACACCAAACATATTTGGTAGCCTTCTTTAGCAGTTCGTTCTTAGGCTTTGCAATCTTTGAGAAGTTCAGAATGAATATCCAATAATATCCCGTGAGTCCGAGGAAACTCCGTACCTCTTGGACAGACCTCGGGGACATCCAATTCAGCACTTGTACAATCTTACTCGGGTCTACAGCGATGCCCTCCGCTGAGATAATATGCCCGAGGAAAGGTACTTGTGATATCCAGAATTCGCACTTGCTGAATTTAGCGTATAACTTGTGATCTCGCAGCCATTACAAGACTATACACGGGTGATGTGCGTGCTCTTCCTCCGACTTAGAATATACCAATATGTCATCGATGATGACCACAACAAACTTGTCCATCTCCGGCATGAATACCGAGTTCATCAAATACATGGAATGAGCTGGAGCGTTGGTGAGGACGAAGGACATGACATGGTTCTCATACAGCCCGTACCTCATTGAGAAAGCCGTCTTCGGAATATCCTCAGCCAGTATCTTAATTTTATGGTACCCTGATCTTAAATCCATCTTGGAGAAGATTTTTGCTTCGGCCAACTGATCAAATAACATGTCGACTCGTGGCAATGGGTACTAGTTCTTGATCGTAACGGTGTTTAGTGGACAATAGTCCACACAAATCCGCAATGTTTCATCCTTATTCTTGACGAATAATGTTGAACAGCCCCATGGCGAGGAGCTCGTCCTAATAAACTTCTTGTCCAGCAGGTCCTTCAATTGTGTTTTTAATTCCGCCCATTCCTTCGGTGCTATCTTGTACGACCTTCAGGATATTGGCATTGTTCCCGGTGCAAGTTCGATCTTGAACTCCACCTCCCGGTCGGGCGGCATACCCTGTAAATCATCCGGGAATACGTCGGAGAACTCACGTACTACTGGAATATATTCTAAACTGATGGTGGTGGATTGGTGTATGGCTGAAAGTTTTATTTCTGGACTGTCCAAAAATAAGGAATGGGACTCGTGCATCTCTGGGTACAAATGCACGACTCGAAGGACGGTGTCTAAAACAGCACCGTGACGGTTTAGCTACGACATTTCTAAGATGACATCGACCTTTTGTTCCTCTAAAACTATGAGAGATGTAGGGTATACTCTATCCCCTAGGCACAATGGTGCTTTTGGAACCATCATGCTTGCTGAAATTCTACCAGCCGGTGAACAAATTAAATATGGACTCTCGGTACCTAGTATTTGCAAACTGTGCTTAGAAATATAAGCTTGGCTAATGAAATTATTCGTGGCACCCAAATCAAATAAAACTATGGTGGGGTGGTTGTGGAGTTGGAACATACCCTCCATGATGGGTTCTCCCTCCGGCACGTCCTCTATGGCGAGTTGGTAGACATTGCCTGGCTTCAGGTTTGCCTGCCGTGCATTAATGGGATTCCAGGGCTGATTTCTCCCCGGAACTGGTGGTGCCATTATGCTGCCTTGCTTCTCGAGGCAATTGTTTGCGAAGTGCCCCTGGCAACCGCACGTGAAGCATACGTACGGTGGCTGGCCGGTGGTTTGGGGACGAAAGCCCGGCATGCGCTGCTGAGGTGCAAATGCACGCGGCATCGCCCGCTGCTGCTGTTGTTGCTGCGGATGTGCTGGTAATGCCGGTTGGAACGCCGGCTGTGGATACGGCCGATTGCGAAATTGCATCGGTTGCTGTGGTGGCTGCTAGCGTTGATCTGATGGTGTGCGATAAACCATCCTATATTTTTGGGGAGGACCTCCTCCCTCTCCGCTGCTCTGTGGCATGCTGCGCTTCCTCTATGCCGCAGCTAACTCCTTGCTGGAGTCTTCCTGAACAATCGCAGCGTCAATCATTTCGTTGACGCTGTCACGATTGAACATCGCCAGCTTGTCCTTCAGGAGCGGATTCAGCCTCTGGTAGAAGTGGTCCCGTCTTTTTTCATCGGTATCGGCGTGATACGACGCATAAAGAGTGAGATCGTTGAACGCCCAGGCATATCCCAGTGCGTTCCTATTGCCTTGCTGCAGATGGAGGAATTCTTGCGTCTTCCTCTTCATGAGACCCCGCCGAATATGATAGGCCCTGAAGGCCATCCGGAACTCTGCCCAGGTCAGCACTCGCCTGATGGATTGAGAGGCACAAAAATTTGCCCACCAAGCACAAGCGGACCCCATAAGTTCCTGGGCCGCGAACTGTGTCCTCATCTGCTCACTAACATGGAGCAGCCCATACTTCATTTCCATCGTGTGGAGCCAGTTGTCCGCATCGATGGGCCCATCCGCCCGCGAGAATACCGGGGAATTGTGGGGGCCACCCCGTGGTCCTCGCACTCCAGGATCTCAGAGGGTGGTGCCGTGCAATGCGGCACCCAACAGCACACAAGAAAAGATTAAGAACAACATACAAACTTTTATTTACATAAAACAGCGGAAGTAGTTTACAAACTTATGTACAGTGGAAGTCTTATTCATAGCTAAACTCTCAGTCTAGCTATGCAAAAGTGCAGCCATCCAGCCCGGAGACGATACACAATGGCAGCAATCATACGAAGGTCATGGCGGCGTGCAGGGCTCCAGCTCGGCCGTGTACCTCGACGGGGGCATCGCCTCATCCTCGGAGCCTTCCTCATACGTCTCACCTGCAACATCTTAATAAAGCAACCGTGAGCAAAATGGCTGAGCAAGGCTTAACCGTCACTCCTAAGCATGAGACTCTACATGCAATAATTCTTAATATAGGAAAATAATATTGCGATAAAGACACGCCTACATGTTAATCCTTACTTTCAGTTTTACAACTGCAGTTTAATATGCCTTAGGCAGCCCTCACATCGGAAGTCCGCAATCAAACAAGAAACGCTTTCTTCCGATGTGGTTATGCCCAAAGTGGAATATAAACTTAGTGAGCTCTATATCTACAACATACAGGGTTTCAATACAATAATAGATCAATGTATCATATTCTCCTTGCTTCTTTCAATTCTTACTACGTCACGACGCAGTGAACAAGTGGTACTCAAATAACTGTGAGGGACGGTGATTGCAATCAATAGACACCCGGATAACACGTCACATACACCCATTTCAGAAGTGTGGTGCTTCACACCTTCCTAATCTGTTGTATGCAACAACTTTTCAAAGGAAACCCAAATGCGGAACCGGTCCATCCGTAACGGCAGGAGGTCCCCGCGTGGAGGGTGTCTGTGCCCACTAGCAGATTTACACCTTGATACCATAAACCCACTCCTATAAAACAGTTGGGTAAGCCTCGGCACACAGGTTAACAAATTACATCGGTTTCCTGGTTCCCATATAGCCAGTATGCATCCGATACTGTTCAAACTTGTCCAGCAAGGCCGCACATGGCTCGGTCCTCAACCGACACAAACAGGGCTACGCACATGAGGCCTCCGTTCACTGCAAACTATCCCCCCTGTTGGGTCTCAATTTCTCATTGTTAAGCCATTCTTTATTCCATTCTAGCCAACTTTTCTACTTATCGAGCTTTAAACTACCCAACCCTCCATAGGATTTAAAGGTCATTCAAGTGGGGTTCAGATCACCTTAACTCTAATGCAAGCAATTCATCCTAGACATAAGTGATACAAAGTAAAACTTTGCAAAAGTAATTAAATGCAAACCGGGGCTTACCTGGTTGGATCAAACAGGAAGTTAACGTCTGGTGGGAGGATCTCCAAAGGCTCCGGTGTGTCCTCAACTTCGGTCACTATATGATATGCAACAAAATATATGTAAAAGTGATACTAATTTCCATGAAGCAAGTTTCTACTCATAGCTACTGCTATTAGGGTTCCTTAATGTGCTTTAGGATGTTTCCAGTGGATACTAGACTCTATGAGGATGATTCGAGCAAAATTTAAGGAATTCTCATGAAAGCTTGTGGTCTCCAAAATTCCCACAAATATATGAATCCTCTGAATTTTTAATCCCAAATCTGAAGTTTTGACATGGCTAAAAGTGGAAGATATAAATAAAGGAAGTCTCCCTGGTTCAAGCTAACTTTGTTTCATAATTTTTCGAGTTATCTACAGGGAGAAATAGAATTTTTAAAGTTGATAGGAAATGCTGAAAAAGTTTCTGTTTATTTTGGAAATTCCAAAAGAAGGCTGAACATTCGATCAAAGTTTAGCCTAGCAAATATACTCCAATGAAGCTAAACTTTTTACAGGATATCACTAGAGTTATGGAGGATCTTCTGTCCAAATTTGAGCAAATTTCATAACAGGTATCTCCTGGAATAAATTGCCAAAAATTCAACTTTGATGAATTTTGGAGACAATTTCATAACAGGGATCTCCTGGAGCAAATTTCATAACAGGGATCAGACCAATTTATTTGCGTTTCTGCAAAGTACTGACTGAGAGAAATCTAACAAAATTTTTTTGCGAATTTTTGAACTTCTTTACACAAAGTTATGGTCATTTGAAGTTGGAACTATATTTTCTGGAAATTGACTCTGATTTTTAGCTAATTTATTTAACCCTGAGATAACCTCCTAATTAAGCCACCTTAATCAGCTCCAAAAATCCTAAAATTTTTATTGGAGATCAGGAATTAGGATAAGAGTTTTCTGACCAAAAATGGGTATATTTCATAAGGTCATATTTCTGGAATTAACCTCCAAAGGAATAAATAAACATAATTCTACAGAAATTCCTGCACATTTTCGTAGCAAGCACTTTGTTTCCCTGCAACGTACTTCTTATAAGGAATCCAACAAAATTGGTCTCACTCTTTTTGAAGTTTTCTACCCCGAGTTATGGACTCCCAAAGGTTGCACCTTTTCTGGATTTATTTTTCCACAGAAAACCCAAATACCGGCTGACAGTGGGGCCCCCTCGTCAGCTCTGTCTTCAACCTCGCGCCAGGGAACCGCGCACACAGAACCCGATCGTGGTGTGCCCCGTTCTCTGCTGTTTCCCGACCATTTTCCCTCCGGTTTCGTGCTACGTGATCCTCAGACTGTCCCCTAGCAGGCGAGCAAGGTTTCCACGCATGAAAACACCGGGAGAGCGATCGGCACCGGCGGCGGAGGTTGGAGGCCCAACACTGGTGGCGAACACAGCCTTCCCGAGTCTAAATTGATGAGCTAAGTTACCGTAAAGCATCCCCAGTGGTCATAGAACATGAAACAAAACCCAAATCTCGCAGCAAATGGCGGAAAGAGGGTGGTCACCGGAGGACTGACCCATTTCTACCACCAGCGGCGAATTCTCGTCGCCCGGGGCGTGGGATGGCCGGTTGGATGCGTGCTTTGGTATGGGAGGTCGCTAGGGTCGTGGGTTGCTGTGGATTGCACCGAATAAGGAATGATCACGCGGTTTGGAGAAATTCCTGATCGAAGCTTGATCGGTTCATCACGTGCACCTGTACAAAAATTCAAATTCCGGCGAGCCGGCGGTGGAAACGAGCAAGGGGATTATGTCAGCATGATATAGACATCATGGTGCACCTTAGGATGGTGTTGGTCGTGCTAGAGAGGCGCTGGAACGCCGTACGATGAGGAGCAGTAAGGGCTGCTTTGGTCCGAGTTGTGGAGGAAAAACTGCATGGCAGCGATCGGAGGAGGACCATAGAAGAGCTGGAATCGTGTTGAAGATGTCGAGTAGCCTCCCACTTCGGGATGGATCAACCCGGCGCCAAAGTGGCCGGAAGGCTATCGGCGATGAAGAGCAGAGACGGCGCCGTTTTCTTTGGGTGAGCGCACGTGAGCGAGTTTGTGTGTGTTTGATCGTGCGAGCAGGGGAAACAACGCTTGGGTTGTACAGCCTCAAAGTCTATCATGCAGCCAAAGACTGGAGGGAACCGTCTCCCGGGAGCCGGGCACACACAGCTCGGTGGAAAGTGCAGGCGCCTCGGTGTCGAGCTCACACAGTAGCAAACTCAAACGTTGCCTCTGTTCCACTGACATGCGTGTCCCACCAGTAGTCTTCCCCCAAACAAAAGTGGCTCCCAAATTCAAATTTCAAGTTTGCAGCAAATTCCATAAACTGAATTTGATTACCATGGAGTTAACCTTCTGTTGTATTCATATTTTATGTTCCGTGGTGTCGGTTCAGTTCCTGTAAAAGTCCCATAAACATGAATGCAAAGAAACGGATGCTTGAACGTCATTGTGTTTCTGGTTCATGAAAAATGGGACTTACAAAAACATTCTTACACAGGATGGTGTATATGGGGTTCAACAACATGGGTTCAAGGATTCATTTGAATGTGTTGGACCAATGTTAAGTTAAACTCATGTGTAAATCACATATGTGTATGAGAAAGAATAAAAAGCAGATCTTTAAACTCAAATGCTCACCTCAAATTGCCGCCAAACTTCTGAATACACATGGAACCTCATACATTTAAAATTGAGGAGATTTATGGTGGCAACCTTCTGATTTTAGGGTGAGCTAAAAAGCAGTTAATATGATCATGTTTGAATCTGTGCTGAATTCAAAATGTAAAGGCAAATTCAAACTGAACTTCTGAGGTTCAGATTAGGACCAAGAGTGATCAAGCATGGGCTATGACCAAACCAAATTTTTCACTCAAATTCAAATGGATCATCACAAAGGAGGTTTTCAAACTGTTGGTTCAAAGTTTATATTTGCAGCAACCAAATTTAGAAGTTGGTTCCATATTTGAAATCCTAAGCTCCAAATTTATGGGAATACAAATTTTTACCACATTTGAAAGTGTTTTGGCTAAGCTTTTGCAAGAGGACATAGAAGCAGCATTTGAATTCAAATTCAAACTTGGAAGAAGCTTGGCCACATGTCCAAATGAGTTCCAAAAATTTAGCTGCCCATATTTGAATTGGTCACCTGCAAAATTTGGAAGATCTTTTGGGGAGGAGCAGGGGTGGACACCACATGTCATTGAGCTAAATTGTGACTTGCACCCAAAGCAACTCCTCTGTTCTCTGTTTTCCACCGAAGCAACTAAGTCTTGGGTCTGTGTTTCACTCGAACAGTCCGAAGGCTCACCTGGTCGAGCGGCAAGCCGAGCCACCTCCTCTCTGAATTATGCGCGCTGGCGACCTGGGTGTGTGTTTCCTTCACTCTCGGCGTGATCTTTCCCTCACTGTACCGAGAAAACCGCGCTTTGCCTCCTCCTCGCGAGCAACCATCGGGAACATGTCGCCGCCACTCGGTCAATCGCAGGGAACCGACAAAACCTCACGCAACCACCCCGCTGAGCTGCAAAATGGTCCTCAGGGATCTCCTCATACTTGGCGCAAAAAACAGCTCGAGTTACGGTTCCCGAGCCCTAGAATAGCTCTCCTCCGCGGCAACCTAACTCCATGGTGATCGGTGTTCACGTGGAAAGCTCACCACAGTGGGTTTGATGATCAAGCAAAGAAGCTCAGAGGTGCGCTGGACCACCGTGGTGCTTCTCCCTGAAGCTCAGCTCAAGCGGTGTTCTCTAGCGGCCGAATTCGGAGTTTTCCTCCCGGTACACTACCACGGACCATCCAGTACGGGAACTCCAAATTCTCTCTCCCCAATGATTGTTAGATCACCAAATCTTGCACACACGGGTCAGACTAGCCGGCAATCATTTTCTATTTAGCAACATTGGCTTGAAACCGACTTGGAGCGGAGTATTCCAAGCTTTACCGAGCGCGTTCATGGCGGCATCAATCGGGCGCACGGTGAGAACCCATTTGGAGGCGTTTTCACGCGCCGGTTCTTCTTTGCCGAGCTAACCTAGCACCCACTGGTGCTTTAGAGCCATTTGGCCGATCATTTGGCGGGCTAGAACCCTCGGCCGATGGCGCCAAAGTCATACCGTAGCCGTGGCACGTCGCCGACATAGTTTCGGTCCTCTAGCGCGCGTACCGACCCTACCAATGAGTTCCCCAACCCCGAAAACCCCAGGGCGGCGAGTATCTGGCAGGGAGATGGACGGAAAGCCGAGTCCGGCGAGGTGCCGTCGCTGCCGGCGAGGGGGGCGAAGCAGGCGCGGGAAATCGACCAAGGAGGAAGAAGACCCTGGGGCTGGCCCACCTGTCAACGGCAGTAGTTTAAACCGGGATCGGCTTTGACCTGTGATCTGGTGTGACTGCGTGCTGGACAACCCTGTGGCCCGTGTGCCGGCTCACCTCATTGGCTGCCATTTAAACTGTGGGTCCGGGTAGGTTTTCTGTGGGAAGTTAGTTCCAGATTTCAAGCAAAGTTTTGAAATTCATAACTTGTGCTAGGAAACTCCAAATTGGGTGATTCAAATTTGGTTAGATTCATCTTGGCAAGATATATACAAATGTGCAACCCAATCTGTATGAAAGACAATAATAAATTCTGGAAAATTCTTTAAACTTTTCAGCAAAAGAATTTTTGAGGGAGTTTGGTTCATCCAAAAATCCTCAAAATTTTCCAGAATAATCTATAGAATGATATTGAACTCGTGTAAAAATTTCAGCTCATTTGAAGTTGATTTGTTTAGGAGAATTCAGATTTTAATTTGCAGTGTTCAAATGGATACAGAAACATTTTCAGAGAATTCTGAAAACTTGGAAATCCAGTTCTGGGCAATGCTTAGATCTAAAAATCCTAGGAAACTTCATGCAGGCTCTATGAACTATAATTGAAATTTTAGTTCACTAAGTTTGACATGAGCATGTGAGTTACTTCAGAATTAATTCCTTTTTGCTTAATTGCTTAGAGAATTGTTCTGAATAAATCACTCAATGAAAAGTGCTAATTTTTGGTCCAGATGACTTTCTTGTGACAAGGAACGCACATGAAAATTTTCAGCTCCATTGAAGATTTGCATCATCCCTGTTCTGTTCAACCTCTTTAGATGAGCAACACACAAGTGATGAAATGCACTTATCACTTCATCATGTTGCTTAAACAAAACCCAAACCTTAGCACCAGTGTCATTTTAAATTCTTAAGCAAAGTTCCAGTTTTAAACTTGTCATTAGAAATTGTTAGCAAAACCTTTACAATTAAATACTTGCGCATATTCATAACGTGTAGCATATACGTAAGGACTTGTGAAGAAAGTGAAGTGGGATTTCAAAGACACGGTGATCGAGTGATAAAGCCTCAAGTGGTCTTCACTAACTGAACATTATATACTAGTCACCTGCAAAACAGGCAAGCTCCGGTTTGCATTTAAGTTGATTATAAAGTTTTGCTTTGTTCATTACTATGGTTTAAAGTTTGTATGTGCATTAGGTTAGGGATGATTTATACTCCAACTGCATGACCAAATAAGCCCTCGAGTCAAGGGTAGAAGACGTACCCCTGCTATAGAATAATGCTGTGCTAAATAGACTTATGACACCTGGTAGAAGTCGAGTAGTTGGAATCTACTCGCGAGCTATAGTTTGGGATCACACGGGTATGGTTGAATAAGCAAAACGTTTATGTTTCCCAAGATGAGACCGGGCAGGAGGGTTAGGCAGCGACAAGACGAGGTCTTGGTTGAGTAGCTCTGCCTGTGTCGGTTAAGGACCGATGCGTGTGCGGCCCAACTGAGCAAGTATTGAGTATGTACCGGATGCTTACTGCTATATGGAACCCAGGAAACCAATGTACTAGGATAACTGGATTGTAGAGGCATATCAGATCGTCTCGTTAGACCGATGAGCCCGAGATGTCACGATCGGTTCTACAGTTGGGTGTCCTGTGAAAGGTTGCCGCATACGACGTAATGAAGGACGTCAAATTTGGGACTTCAGAGGCGGGTGTATGTGTCGAGTAATCCGGGCAATGTTTGATTCGAATCACCGTCCCTCGCAGATATCAGTACCGCTTGCTCACTGTGTCGTGACACAGTAAGCAAAGTTGTGTGATAACAGTTTGCAAGTTTGAAATGCTGATATGATAATTGGAATTGCATGAAAACCATGTATGAAGTAGAGATAGAGCAAATTAAAGTTATTTTCCACCTTGGCACAAGTAGCATTGGAATGAAGCGTTTCTTATTTGATTATGTATATCGGATGTTGCTTGGTGCAAGGTCACTACTGTGATGGCTAAAATCTGAAAGTTAAGGAAGAACGTGTAGGCGAGTCTTTATGCAACTTTCTTGTTTATTGTCTTAAGTTACCTTCATGTAGAGTTGCATGTCTTAGGAGAGATAGTTAAGTCTTGCTGAGCCTTTGTGCTCACTCTTGCTATATAAGTTTTGCAGGTTAACATCGACGCTTATGAAGAAGGTTGTCCGGTTAGACTCGGAGAATTCCGAGTCATGAAACACATGTAGAACCCAGCCGCTGCAATGTCTTCATGTTGCTAGCGAGAGGAGTCCGCGGGCTGGACCTCATCTTGAGTGCTCATTAGTTATTCGACGTGAGCTGATCATAGTCTTCCGCTGTAGCTATTTGATGTAAAGTATTTACAAAGAACATCTGTAAGCTTCCGCTTTTGATCTATGTAATACATGTTTCCTTAAATGTGTGCTGTTGGGTGCCGCATAACCCGGCACAACCCAATGTGACTCCTGGGCGAGAGGCACGGCCCTGAGAACGGGTGTCGGGCCCTCTCAGCGTGGTATCAGAGCTGCATTGGTTATAGCGCATAGAATAAGGATCGTATTACTATAAAAACTTAGGATACGGTGAGAAACCGGTATTAGGTCCACATAAGAACTACTATATTAGCCTAATATGAACGTGTCAACCTAACTTATTTGCTATGTCGGAAAATCATGCATCTCAGGACGTTCTATGTCTTGGGGGGTGCATGTAAGCGCTGTCCACCAGTGCGCACAAGCTGAAGGGTGGAGCCTCACGGGTGGCAGGTAACCCGAGCAGCTTTGGTATCCTCTACGACTCTTTATGTCATTTGGGGTATCCGAGCAACGCCCTTCCCTGGCATGCTATGGGCAAGTATGGGAGACTCCTTCACGTGGTTAGTAATGTGAACACGTAGCTCAAGGCGTGTTTGGCTTGAGAACACATGTGCGAGTGATGACAGACGGGTGTACGAACTGTATTGGGACCGGACCTGACAATTGTGTTTTACTTATGCAGGTTTAACCATGAAACCGTAGTACAAGTAGCACACGTCTGCGAGTGACCGTCTTAGTGCCACCTATGATACGGATATGCCGGTATAATCCGGTTAGGATTTTCTTTGGTGAGGCAACGTAGTACCGACATGATTCTTACGGTGCATCGACACCATACTGCACTTAATAACCTATTCCCTATGAAGAAATTATTCATAAACTAACATTCAACTAAAAATGGAAGTTTGAAACAAATATTAGTTACTGAACTCTTATTTTGAGCTAAGATTCAAATGAGAGAATGACTAGGCTTCAAAGATTTCAAAAACATAGTGCTCTGTTTCTGGCAGGAATTCTTGCTGGACTTTGACAGATCATAACTCTCAGTAGACTTACCCAATTAAGGTATATGATAAAGTTTTGGAAAGATTTTTAAGTTCTCTACAAATTATCTGTAGACCTCCAGAGCAAAATCACAAGTTAAGTTGGTGAAAAGTTCAGTTGAAGGCAAACTGTCCAAAACCAGGAGAGCAGAAAAACCTCTCTGGACCTTTCTGTTTTTAAGCCATAAATTTCTGTAGAAAAATCGCTAAGGAGCCTATGATACACTGTTGGAAAGGTTATGAAATGTGCAATATTTCTGTAGTTTAAAGCTTGCTCAGATTCTTATTGTATTTGCATATACAACTGTGATAAAGATAGCCACATACAAAGGAGATGCTGGCAAATTTTATGCAGGAACTCTGTGAACTTTGGAAAATCATAACTTTTGATAAAAAATGATCTAGCGGCATATGAGTACTCGTTGGAAAGATACTTAAGTTAAATTTAACTTTCGTATTCAACTTGTGTTGTGAAAATTCTGTTAAACGGATCAAAAGCTGGGTTAGTACAGAAGAGTCTGTTATGTACAGCAAAGAGAACGGGTTAGGCCTACCACACAGAAGTGATTAAACTCGAGGATATTCCGGTGGGACATGAATATCCGATGTGTTTCCGATGAGTTACCGGGCATGCAGGGCAATGGGACATCGAGTTCAACATTGAACTGGCGCCAGAAACAACACCAATTTCACGGAGGCCGTACAAGATTACATCCAATGAACTAGCGGAGTTGAAGGAGCAACTAAGTTAACTCATGAGCAAAGGTTTTATACGACCAAGCTCATTGCCTTGGGGTTGCTCTACACTGTTTGTTAAGAAGAAAGATGAGACACTAAGATAAAGTGTTGATTATCATTCACTCAATGCCGTCACTATAAAGAACAAGTACCCTGCCCCGCATCGATAGTTTATTCAATCAATTAGTTGGTGCAAAGGTATTCTCGAAGATGGTTGGAGCTCATAAAAGCTTATGGCATCGAGATCCACTACCATCCGGTAAAAACGAAAGTGGTTGCCGACGTGTTAGTCAGAAAACCCACATTCACAACTTGGGGATTGCTGAGTTGGAAGAAGAGGAACCAAGTCTCCGTGTCATTCCGTATGGAGCACTCGATAACATTGCTCTCATTCCAACAATCTGAGGAGAGATTGCTGAGGTTCAACGGAGAGACAAGGGTATGTCTCACATACGGAGAAGAATAGACAACAGAGAGATGAGGTGTTTCAGGAAGGACAATGAGGGTACTCTATGGTTTAAAGACCGTATAGTTATACCTCGTAATATGAAGCTCTACGGCCGGAAATGTCGCACACTGCTGAGTTGGTGTGAGTACGGCGAAAGAGTACTGCTCGGGGTTGACTTAGTCAATAAAGCTGACGATCGAGTTCGTTTAATACAAGCGAACTTGAAGGCTGCATAATCCCGACAGAAAAGCTATGATAATAAAAGGTGTAGACCGTTGCATTTCGATGGCGGAGAACACGTTTATCTTCGTGTGTCTCCAATGAAAGGAATTCACCGGTTCGATGTAAAGGAGAGATTTTGCTCCCCGCGCTTTAGATCCATTTGCTATCACGGAAAAGTGTGCATTGTAGCCTACCAGCTGGAACTACCGGCAAGTCTTGCGGTGTTCACGACATAGTTCATGTTTCACAGCTGTGGAAGTGCCTCAAATTTACCGCGGCTGTCCGCACCGAAGAAATCGACGAGTTGAAGCCGGATCTTGCTTACACCGAGCGACCGGTTCATACTATCGAAGAAAGGATCCGGAACACCTGGAACCGGACATTAAGATTTTACAAGGTGCTGTGGAAAACAAAGATTACCTCCGCATGAACGATCCGAAACTTTTATCGTCGTACAGCTTCAAAGTACCTCTCCTGTCTCGTCCTTCTTTTGGAATCTTGGGATGAGATTCTTTTTAAGGGGGGAGGAATGTAAATGTCCCAAAAACGTGAATGCAAAGAAACGGATGCTTGAACATCATTGTGTTTCTGGTTCATGAGAAATGGGACTTACAAAAACTTTCTTACACAGGATGGTGTATATGGGGTTCAACAACATGGGTTCAAGGATTCATTTGAATGTGTTGGACCAATGTTAAGTTAAACTCATGTGTAAATCATACATGTGTATGAGAAAGAATAAAAAGCAGATATTTAAACTCAAATGCTCACCTCAAATTGCCGCCAAACTTTTGAATACACATGGAACCTCATACATTTGAAATTGAGGATATTTATGGTGGCAACCTTCTGATTTTAGGGTGAGCTAAAAAGGAGTTAATTATGATCATGTTTGAACTCGTGCTGAATTCAAAATGTAAAGGCAAATTCAAAATGAACTTGTGAGGTTCAGATTAGGACCAAGAGTGATCAAGCATGGGCTATGAGCAAACCAAATTTTTCACTCAAGTTCAAATGGGTCATCACAAAGGAGGTTTTCAAACTGTTGGTTTAAAGTTTATATTTGCAGCAACCAAATTTAAATGTTGATTTTATATTTGAAATCCTAAGCTCCAAATTTGTGGGAATATAAATTTTTAGCACATCTGGAAGTGTTTTGGCTAAGCTTTTGCAAGAGGACATAGAAGCGGCATTTGAATTCAAATTCAAATTCGAACTTGGAAGAAGCTTGGCCACATGTCCAAATGAGTTCCAAAAATTTAGCCTCCCATATTTGAATTGGTCACCTGCAAAATTTGGAAGATATTTTGGGGAGGAGCAGGGGTGGACCCCACATGTCATTGAGCTAAATTGTGACTTTCACCCAAAGCAACTCCTCTGTTCTCTGTTTTCCACCGAAGCAACTAAGTCTCAGTTCTCTGTTTCACTCGAACAGTCCGAAGGCTCACAGAGCGCCACTGAGCGGCAAGCCGAGCCACCTCCTTGCTGAATTACGCGCGCTGGTGACCTGGGTGTGTGTTTCCTTCACTCTCGGCGTGATCTTTCCCTCACTGCACCGAGCAAACCGTGCTTTGCCTCCTCCTCGCGAGCAACCATCGAGAACACAACGCCGCCACTTGGTAGATCGCAGGGAACCAACCAAACCTCGCGCAACCACCCCGCTGAGCTGCAAAATGGTCCTGAGTAAGCTCCTCATACTTCCTCGGCGCAAAAAACAGCTCGAGTTACGGTTCCCGAGCCCTAGAATATCTCTCCTGCGCGGCGACCTACCTTCATGGTGATCGGTGTTCACGTGGACAGCTCACCACAATGGGTTTGATGATCAAGCAAAGATGCTCAGAGGTGCGCTGGACCACCGTGGTGCTTCTCCCCAAAGCTCAGCTCAAGCGGCGACCTTTAGCGTCCGAATTCGAAATTTTTCTCCTGGTGCACCACCACGAACCATCCGGTACAGGAACTCCAAATTCTCTCTCCCCAATGATTGTTAGATCACCAAATCTTGCACACACGGGCCAGACTAGCCAGCGATCATTTTCTTTTTAGCAACCTTGGCTTGAAACCGACTCGGAGTGGCGTATTCCAAGCATTACCGAGCGTGTTCATGGCGGCATCGATCGGCCGCACGGTGAGAACCCATTTGGAGGCATTTTCCTGTGCCGGTTCTTCTTTGCCGAGCTAACCTAGCACCCACTGGTGCTTTAGAGCCATTTGGCCGATCGTTCAGCGGGCTAGAACCCTCGGTCGACGGCGCCGAAGTCATTCCGTAGCCGCCCGTACCAACCCTACCAATGAGTTCCGTTACACCAAAAACCCCCGGGCGGCGAGTCACCGGCCAGGAGGCGGCCGGAAAGCCAAGTCCGGCGAGGTGCCGCCGCTGCTGGCGAGGGGGGCGAAGCGGGCGCGGGAAATCGACCGAGGAGGAAGAAGACCCGGGGGCTGGCCCACCTGTCAGCGGCAGTAGTTTAAACCCGGATCGGCTGTGAACTGTGATCCGGTGTGACTGCGTGCTGGACAACCCTGTGGCCCGTGTGTCGGCTCACCTCATTGGCTGCCATATAAACTGTGGGTCCGTGTAGGTTTTCTGTGGGAAGTTAATTCCAGATTTCAAGCAAAGTTTAGAAATTCATAACTTGTGCTAGGAAACTCCAAATTGGGTGTTTCAAATTTGGTTAGATTCATCTTGGCAAGATCTATACAGATGTGCAACCCAATTTGTATGAAAGTCAATAATAAATTCTGGAAAATTCTGTAAATCTTTTCAGAAAAAATAATTTTTGAGGGAGTTTGGTTCATCCAAAAATCCTCAAATTTTTCTAGAATAATCTTAAGGATGATATTGAACTCCTGTAAAAATTTTAGCTCATTTGAAGTTGATTTTTTAGAATAATTCATATTTTAAGTTGCTGTGTTCAAATGGATACAGAAACATTTTCAGAGAATTCCCAAAACATGGAAATTCAGTTCTGGGCAATGCTTAGCTCCAAAAATCCTAGGAAAATTCATGCAGGCTCTATGAACTATAATTTAAATTGTACTTCACTAAGTTTGACATGAACATATGAGTTACTTCAGAATTAATTCCTTTTTACTTAATTGCTTAGAGAATTGTTCTGAATAAACCACTCAATGAAAAGTGCTAATTTTCAGCTCCATTGGAGCTCTGGATCAGCACTGTTCTGTTCAACCTCTTTAGATGAGTAACACACAAGTGATGAAATGCACTTATCACTTGATCATGTTGCTTAAACCAAACCCAAACCTTAGCACCAGTGTCATTTTAAATTCTTAAACAAAGTTACAGTTTTAAACTTATCCTTAGAACTTGTTAGCAAAACCTTTACAATTAAATACTTGTGGATATTCATAACGTGTAGCATATATGTGAGCAATTGTGAAGGAAGTGAAGTGGGATTTCAAAGACATGGTGATCGAGTGATCAAGCCTCAAGTGGTCTTCACTAACTGAACATTATATACTAGTCACCTGCAAAACCGGCAAGCTCCGGTTTGCATTTAAGTTAATTATCAAGTTTTACTTTGTTCATTACTACGGTTTAAAGTTTGTATGTGCATTAGGTTAGGGATGATTTATACTCCAACTGATTGACCAAATAAACCCTCGAGTCAAGGGTAGAATACGTATCCCCGCTATAGAATACTGCTGTGCTAAATAGGCTATGACATCCGGTAGAAGTTGAGTAGTTGGAATCTACTCGCGAGCTATAGTTTGGGATCACACGGGTATGGTTGAATAAGCAAACTAACCTTTATGTTTCCCAAGATGAGACTGGGCAGGAGGGTTAGGCAGGGACAATACGAGGTCTTGGTCGAGTAGCTCTGCCTGTGTCGGTTAAGGACCGATGCGTGTGCGGCCCCGCTGAGCAAGTATTGAGTTTGTACCAGATTCTTACTGCTATATGGAACCCAGGAAACCGATGTACCAGGAAACTGGATTGTAGAGGCATATCAGATCGTCTCGTTAGACCTATGAGCCCGAGACGTCGCGATCGGTTCTACAGTTGGGTGTCCTGTGAAAGGTTGCCGCATACGACGTAATGAAGGACTCCAAATTTGGGACTTCAGAGGCGGGCGTATGTGTCGAGTAATTCAGGCAATGTTTGATTCGAATCACCGTCCCTCGCAGATATCAGTACCGCTTGCTCACTATGTTGTGACGTAGTAAGCAAAGTTGTGTGATAACAGTTTGCAAGTTTGATATGCTGATATGATAATTGGAATTGCATGAAAACCATGTATGAAGTAGAGATAGAGCAAATTAAAGTTATTTTCCACCTTAGGACAAGTAGTATTGGAATGAAGTGTTTCTTGTTTGATTGTGGATATCCAATGTTGTTTGGCGCAAGGTCACTACTGTGATGGCTAAAATATGAATGTTAAGAAGAACGTGTAGGCGAGTCTTTATGCAACTTTCTTGTTTATTGTATTAAGTTACCTTCATGTAGAGTTGCATGCCTTAGGAGAGATAGTTAAGTCTTGCTGAGCCTTTGTGCTCACTCTTGCTATATGAGTGTTTTTACATGTTAACATCTACGCTTATGAAGAAGGTTGTCTGGTGAGACTCGGAGACTTCCGAGTCATGTAACACATGGAGAACCCAGCCGCTGCAATGTCTTCGTGTTGCTAGCGAGAGGAGTCCGCGGGCTGTATCTCTTCTCGAGTGCTCATTAGTTATTTTAAGTGAGCTGATCATTGTCTTCCGCTGTATCTATTTGATATAAAGTATTTACAAAGAACATCTCCAAGCTTCCGCTTTTTATTTATGTAATACATATTTCCTTAAATGTGTGCTGTTGGGTGCCACATAACACGGCACCACCCAATGCGATTCCCGGGCGAGCGGCACGGCCCCGTGAATGGGTGTCGGACCCTCTCAGCTCCTGTGTGGGGGAAGAAATAGCACTCGGGTTTGAGGTTTTTGTTAGCAACAAATCACGTAGAGAGCTACTCAAACCTATGAGCTGTCGCCAGCGCGATAGAAGCAGCGAGGAGGTTGCATCTGCTTGCATCTCGGTTTGTGAGTGGGAGGATCACCCGTGAGGTGTTGAAGCCACGAGCAGGTCGTCAGCTCGATGCAAGAAGCTGGAGGCGGCTGCCCTCGGTGGCGCTCTGAAGAGGCTCGGATGGTGTTTGACACTGAACAGAGGAAAGTATTTGGAAGCAAGTTAAAGTGGCTCAATGACATATGGGGTCCACCCCCTTTTCTCCTCTTCTTATCCTCCAAATGTTTCCAAAAGATCATTTTTGTAAATCCACTCCATCTTACATTTCGGGAGTTTAAACGTGGGCTGAACTTTGAATTAACCAAATCCAGTGTGAATTTCACTTGAAATCTGAATTCAGCTCAAATTTGGAAATTATCATGTTTAACTTCTTTTTGGCCCACCGTAAAATCAGGATGTGGCCACCATGAATTTCCTCGAGTTCAAAGTTATGAGGATACATGTGTATTCCAATTTTTTGGCAGCAACTTGAGGGGAACATTTGAGTTCAAATCTGAATTTAAAGTCCCTCTTACACATGAGAACTTTAAACATGGTGTTTAATTTAACCTTGGCTTAACACATTTCAAATGAACGTGAGAGCTCATTTGGTTGGACACCCATGTGCATCATCACGTGTATAAAGTTTTTGTAAGTCCAATTTTCATGCATTCCAAATATAATGGTATTCAACCCTCTGTTTATTGCCTTTACATTTTTGGGACTTTTACAGGAATGTGTCACGAAGAAATCTGAGTAGGAACTCTGTTGACGTTCCTCTCGGTCTTGATGCTTCTCTGGATGAGACGTATTTGCGATCAATGTTTGCAGCAACTCCGTGTGCTGCTGGTGCGAGCCTGCCATGGCCGCAACTATGTCTGCCAACGTGACTGTTGGCGGTTGTTGCGGTGGTTTCTGCTGCTATTGTCCCGAGGATGTCTCGGAAGGCTGTTGGGAGGCATATGCCCCCTAACTAGAACCCCCAAATTCAGGGTTGGCACTAGTACGAGTCATTCTGAAATTCAAAAACAGCATTGATCAGTCACATGTCAAATTCTATATGAACAGTATGGTAATGTAGTGATGCATTGACAAATTCGCACAACATTCACATATATTGATAAAGCAAAAATGTTATACAATATACATTTTTCTCGTACCTCTGAGAAATCGTGCTCATGTCGTCACTACATATACACACGCTACTGTTTATACGGCATGTCGCTGCTACAAAAGTTATTACATACAACCACCCTCACTGCTCTACTTGGCAACGGTAACTCCCTAGTTGGAGTAGAAGACGACCTCCTACAGGTCTTCTTCCTCCGCTCGTACTGCTTGTGGCTCAGGGTCCATGACCTCCTCTTTCGATTCAGGTTCCAGTATTGCTAGAATATCCAAAACCACGGGTACTGCATGTACCATCGGTAGGCCTCCTACCGGAGGTACGAGGTCTTGCAAAGCATGCACCTCGTCCATGGCCTGGTTGTAGTCCATCTCCCAGTTCTGCCCCTCCTCAATCACGTCATCACGCTCTTGAGCGAGGACCTCGTTCTGCTGGGTCAAAGCATGGACTTGCTGCTGCAAAGCCGTGATGTCAACTCGGCTTTTCTTCCCTGCCTTCTTCAAACAACGCAACTGATTATTCTGTTGATTCAGTTGCTTGATCGTTGGAAGAAGTACATTATGAAGTGCGTTGTGAGCACTCTCGTAGTGGTCACGGCGGCTGGTGCCCTCCTTGAGCTCCATGGCAAGTCAAGCCGTATGGACAGCTTGGCTGTCCATAACGTTCCTCCCTGCCGTAAGATGGAGGCTGAGGTTTGGCCTCCGCTGGATTGTACCTTGGGAAACATGGATCAGTTGCCGCAAAGTATCACTTCCACCACACATGGTTAGCTCGTCCATCCACTGGTACAAGCGCATATGGAGTGCCCTCCATATCTCGCATGTGTAGTTGGCAGAAACACAACATAGTGTCGCGGGCTGCCACTTGCCACATGTCCTCCGGGTGTCTCCCTTTCACCGTGATGGTGAACGGTGCCCTACCCAGCGGCAAGGGTCCTGCTGGAACATCGACGTGAATAGTCCATGTCTTGTTCCCCTCCAAGCCTTCTTCCTTGGCAATGAAATGCAGCATCTCCACATATCCAAAATATTGAAGCATCAGCTTCAACAAATCCGGATATCCGCTGCGTTGAGAACAGTGAGATACCACCCATCCGTTCTCCAATTGTTTATTCGCTTCCATATGTAGAATAATATTTGAAAAAGGTCAAATATTCATTTCAACATTAAATCAGTGAGTTATAACATAAAACATGTCATTGAACTCATAAAACTTGGAAACATAAATCAAACTTACGACAAATTTGATTTCTGGTCTGCTGTCCAAACTGACAGTGCTGACCAGTTTCCCTTCTACCTAGAATTAGACCATGCTAAGGGCAAAACCAGTTCTGGAGTTCAACATCAAAGTTAAATTTAACTTCAATATATTTCCAGAATGTATTTGTATTCCCTCAGATCTTCTCTGTATCAAAAGTTATGAGATGTCAAAGTTGACAGAATTTCTGGAGAAAATTGGGTAGCACCTCCCTGCTTGAGGTACTGACTTGATCCAACAATTCTAGTTAATTCTGCGCCTAATTTGACCAAACTTTCTGTTAAAAAGTTGCAAAATACCTCATTATATTTTCAGAAATACATCATTTACTATTTTTGGAGTTTTATGCAGGAAGTTATGCTCATTTTACAGAGAGTTACAGAGAGTTTTTACTCTTCCCCGTTTTCTGGACAGTTTCAACTCTACTGCACATTTCGACCAGTTAAGTGATGAAACACCTCCGGACATCAACAGAAAAGTTGTAGAACTCTTCTAAATCTTTCCACACATGTACCATACGACCCCAACATCAAAAGAACTTGACCACTAAACCCTGTATAACTTCAGCATTATTTCAGCTGAAAAACAGAGGACTCTGTTCCTAGTATTACATAAGTTGAAACTTGCTTAATTTAGAAATCCTGATTAAGGGAACGAGTCAAATCAGGATTTTAGTGCTATGGATCAAAATTTCCAAGTTTTACCATAAAGTTGCTCATTTAGTGGAGTGTGACGTCGAAGCGTCACCAAAATCATGCTGGTACTACGTTCCTCACAAAGAAAACCTAATACCGGATTTAGCCACCTTCGTTAATTCAGTGGCACTAAGCGACTCTCGCACATGTTTTCTACTCGGCTACCGATTCGTGGTTAGACTACCTGCATAAAAGCACAAAATCATCAGGTTCAGCTACAAACTGAACCCGGCTCCATAACAGTTTCATACACCCGTCCGTCGTCAGTCGCACAGGTGTTCTTAAGCCAAACACGCCTTGAGCTATGTGTTCACATTACACACCACTTGACGGGGTCTCCACCTACTTGCCCGTAGCATGCCGGTGACTGGCGTTGCTTGAATACCCCAAACAACATAAAGAGTCGTAGAGGATACTTAAGCTCGCCGGGTTACCTGCCACCCATGAGGCTCCACCCTTAACCTTGTGTGCCCTGGTGGACAGCACTTACATGCACCCCACAGGACAAACAGTCCTGAGATGCATGACTTTTTGACATAACAATTAGGTCAGTGTTACCACTTTCTGTACAATAATAACATCCTTATATGGGCTATTACTCGTTCCTCACCGAGTTTTTGAAAATCTATTTTTTTCAGGGCGTTAAACCTCAACGATGCTCTGATACAACTATGTGAGGACCCTATGGTCCCCATATTCCAGGATCTCGCTGAGGGGTGCTGCGATAGACAGCACCAGAAACACAGAAATAAGACAATAAGTGGAAGCTAAATTTTATTACATAAACCGTTTAAAAACGTAATTTACATCAAGTATCGTTTATAGTCTACACTCGCGGGCATAGACTAAGCAATAAGAATTCACATTCAGCCCGTGAATGTGTCCTCACTAGCACACACACATCCACTAACACAGCGGCGTACACGGCTCCCACTCGACGGCAGTTCCCTCTGGCGGATCCGTCTCTTCCCCGAGAGCCTCTTCCTCATAAGTCCCTGCAAACACTTCAACAGCAAGCAATGCGCACGAAGGCTCAGCAAGACTAACCCGTCCCATCTAAACATGCAACTCTACATGTTAGAATTAAGTATACAATGGGAATGTACTTTGCATAAGGACTCGCCTAATTCATGGACTCTTACTTTCAAGTTTTAGCCTCAAGTTAGTGGAAAACCTTTTGCTAAGACACATAGGAAGTCCGCAATCAAACAAGTAACGCATTCCTCTTATTAACTTTGCCTAAGGTTGAAAAGAACTTTAATTTGCTCTAATCTAAAGCACTTCATTAACAATCAACGTAGGACTTTCAACCAGCAACTTTTTATCATGACAATTAGCCTGTTCTTTTTACGTCATGGTACAGTGAACAAGTGGTACTCACTGATCGTGGGGACAGCGATTATAATCGATTTACGCTTGCAGGGTTACCCAAATAACCCGTCGCGTATGCCCATATTCGATGTTGCCTACAGCAACCATCCCCGACGTAGTACACAACCACTTTTCACTCGTTAGCCAAATGTTGAACCGGTCCTATCCTCCCGAGCAGGAGGTCTCTATGCGGAGCAACCTCGGTGCCCGCTAGCCGATTTACACCTCTCTGCTATCAACCTACCCTCTGGACGATAAGCAATGCATCGACATATCGCTACCCGAATTACATCGGTTTCCCGGTTCCCATATAGCCGGTAGGTCTTTGGTACAGTTCTAGCTTGTTCAACAGGGTCGCACAAGGCTCGGTCCTCAATCGACACAAGTAGAGCTATGGTACCAAGGCCCCAACGTCCTGCTGCCCTTACTCCCTGCTTGGTCTTATTTTCTTTCCATGTGATGCATCGTCTATTTCTCTAACCGAGTAGTGTGCCGCTAAGCCTATTCTCGCGAGTAGTTCCAACTACTCAACTTGTACTGAATCTTATAATTTTTGAGCATTGCAGTGGCTAATCGAGGTTCAAATCTTAGACCGAATCCCCTGGTTCTGTTGGCTATGCATCTGGGTTTCCTATGAAGACTCTAATGCACATAGACTGAAATTCATAATGTAAGTGATCAAAACATATGACTTTATAAACAGGTTAATGCAAACCGGAGCTTTCCTTTCTGCTGGTCGTCGATTAAACTCTCTTACGAAGGGATAAATCCAATATCTCTGGGTCTTCCTCGACATTAGCGACTACACGAAATGAAAATACAATGCGTGCCAAATTTAAATGCATTTGTGTTGAAATGAAAATATGAATACAAGAATTCTAGCTAGACAATTTTTTTGACTCTGAAATTTTTACTGTGGCTTGGTGACAACCTAAACAGGTACTTGGTCAAATTTCATTTGAAGCAAAGCTCATTTGAGCCCTGCACAAATAAAGGTGTATCTGGCCATAATTAGAGCTTCTAAGGTTTTCTAGGGATTTTCATGGACCAAGCCATTACTTTTTGGAAACTAGAGTTTAAGATGGTTCTAATGGAATTGGTTTCATATAATTTGGAGAATCCTAGAAAAATATATGGGCTAATGAAGTTCAGAGAAATTCTGAAAAATGTTTCTGGACATTTTTTTCTTTCTCTGAGTCAGTTCACTAAATCACACCATTAGGGGGACTAAATCAGCTCGGATGGATCTGAATTTTTTCATGTGACTCAGCGATATGAAAATGAACATCCTGGACAACTTTCAGAATTTTCAATAATGGGAATATCTAGTTAAAATACCCAACAGTTTAAATTTTGGAGAATCAATTCTGGAGAAATAATGGGTTTCATGGAGTGAAACTTGTTTTGCTGGGAATTACTCAGAGAGCTGAATTCAATAAAATTTGGTTCAAAAGATTTGGACAATCCTAGCCAAAGTTATGGGCTGCTAAATTTTTGGAGGGAAAACTGAAAAAGAAACCCCGAAATGTTTAAATTGCTGACACTGGGACCCACCCTACAGTGTCTTCTTCTACCTCCCACCGACGCCCGAGCACGCGTAGGATAGCGGCAGTGGTGCTGCCCGTTCTCGTACGATTCTCCCTGATTTTTGAAACGGTTTCTTCCTACACGTTCCATGGAGCACGGCACACACGCCGGACAACTTCTCACACCTCGGCATTGCCGGAAATATGATCGGCGACGGTGGCGGAGTTGAGCTCGGGTCTGACAGTGATAACGCAGCTCAGTGGCGAACACGAGGAACTGAGGGGTCTACAGCACCACTAGGGCACGGGGAAGCTAACCCTGCACCCCTCTTGGGCTTGCTCCGCCAGGAAGGTAGACTTCACCGGCAACCCGAACCTTTTTCACCGGCGGCGGTGAAAACTCGGCGTTCTGCTTGCCGGATGGATGTGCTTTGCTAAGATTGGGCCTAGTGATCGTGATGTGCTCTACTAGCTTTAGCTAAACTAGATAATCGGATATCAAGCCTTCAGAATGAATTTCCCGATTTTGTTCTAGCTGTTCTATACGGCGGCCGAAGCAAAAACTGAAATTCCGGCTCACCGGCATTGAGAGATCTTAACCGGGTCTAGGAGGACAGAGTAGACTCGGTTGCTAACCTTTGTGACCGTTTGTCTGAGCCGGAGAGGGTGTGGTTCGGCCGGGCGATGAAAATTTCTGCCGGCGACATTGCTCTGTCCCGAGGAAGAAGATCGCCAGGTACAGCAAGAAGGAAGCTGGGAATCAGCTCGGGGCTGTGTTGAGGACGTCGAGGGTTGGTCGGCAATCCCGTTTGCAGCCTCAGCTCGGTGTGAAAGTGTCAGGTTTGGCCGGTCGACGGTGAGGTGGTGAGCTCAGTTGAGCGGCAATGGTGAGCGGCGTTTCTGCGCGAGAGGGCGACTGTGCTTGGGTGAAATGGTCTTGTGGCCGTCCTGGGGTGAGGATAAGAAGGCTGGGCGTGAGTTTTCGACGTCTAGGACCTGAGAACAAGAGGTTGCAGCCCTTCTCGCCGTGTCATCCGCGTGAGCGCGCGCAAGAAGCCGAGCAGCTCGGTGTGAGGCGGTTCAGTTGATTTGTGTCGCTGACAGTGGGTCCCACAGCTCCAAATTTGTCCTCACAAATTGAATTTCCACTGCTCACATTATTTGGAGACTTTACTGCCCCTGGCAATTTGAATTTGAATAATTCAAAGTGTGAAATGGTTTGGATGAAATTTGCAGCAAATCTGAAGATGAAATTCAAATTTGGTTTGAATTTGCTCAAATGGCTTATGTCAATATCAACTCCAAATGGAATGAAAAGTGTTGGATGAGCTCATAAAAATGTACTGAGTATGAATATGAATCCCTCTTTTGAATTCATGAGATGGAAGTAGTTTGAATTTGAATTTAAGTTCAAACTAGTCTTTTTAATAATTGTATCCAAAAGTATACCAAATAGGTTTCGACTTGTGTGAAAATTGGCATGAGCATTGATAACAAAGTTTAGGAGTTAATAGTGTGCTCAGCCCTGTATGTGGGAAATACCCCTTTTGGATTTGGTGAATTCATCATCTAATTATCAATTGACAGTGGTTACTTGCTTTTCAAAGGTGTTCATGTGTTTACCACAAATGAGCTTAGGTGTGTGGGGTGATGAACACTTTTAGCAAGTGAAAAACATGGACCCTTACAACAACCGACACCAGCAGGGCTACGCACGTGAGACCTTGTCTCGCTGCATCCTATCCCCCTGTTGGGTCTCAAATTCATATTCTCAATTCATTCTTTGATCCACTCTATCCCGTGTGATAAAATCCTATCTCGCGAGTAGATTCTAACTACTCAAATTCTACCGGAATCCTAAGAACATTAGCATAGATTTTTCTACTTCTTGTGCTGTAGGATACCCAATACTCCATAGGATTTCGGGTCATGCAAGTGGAGATTCAATCACCTTAACTCTAATGCAAACATCTCATCCTAGACATATGTGATACAAATCAAAACTTTGCAAAAAGTAATTAAATGCAAACCGGGGCTTGCCTGGTTGCAAGTCAAAGGGGAAGTTAGCTTCTGGAGGAAGAGTGTCCAAGGCGTCCGGAGTTTCTTCGATCTCGGTCACTATATGATATGCAACAAAATATGTATATGAGTGGTAGTTAACTTGTATAAAGTAAACTTCTAATAATAGTTACTTCTCTTAGTAATTTTTAATTGGCTTTGGGATTTTCCAGTTGAGACTAGAGGTCATGAGGAGGGTCTGAGCAAAAATGGAGAAGGTTTCATGGAAGCTTGTGGTCTCTAAAGCTCTAACAAGTAATTGGCTCCTCTGAATTTTTATCCTAGTTCTGTAGCTTTGACATAGCTAATAGTGGAAGATATGACTAGAGGATGTCTCTCTGGTTCTAGCAAAATTTGTTTCATATTTTTTCGAGCAGTCCACAGGGAGAAATGGATTTTACAAGATTTGTTGAAAACTGAACAATGTTTCTTTTGTTTTCTCATTTTTCAGAAACATAGAATATGGAAACACAATTTGATCCAGTAAATGAAGTTAAATGACTCTGAACTTTTCACTGGAGTTCAAGGATAATTAGATGAAGGTTCTGGTTAATTGGGAATTTTCCAATTAACAGAACTTCTAGAATGAAATTCCTAAGCTTTTTGTTAAATGAATTAATGAGCCAAAACCAGGGACTTTCATGACAGTTATGATGCACTACTGGATAGTAATCATAAAGAGGATTCTAAATAAATTTACTTGAGGATTTTTGGACATTTCTACACAAAGTTATTTAGGTTTGAAGTTTGAAGGAAAATCTGAAACGAAATAGAAAAGTTCAAATTCCTGACAGCGGGCCCCACCCGGTTATCTTCTACCATGGGCCAGCGGCATCGCGCGGTGGCGCATGCCAGCGAGGTCCGCTGGAACGGTGTTCACAGATGTCTCCAGGGTTGAAACTCACCGCCTCTAGGTTTTAGACAACGGGGAACTCAGCTGTGGGGTCGGCTAGGGCCATCGGTGGCCAGAAACCACCGTGCAACGGGCGGCAGCGGCGGAAGAACTCCGGCGAGCTCGCCCAGCTTCTAGAAAGCCTTATTTTGAGCATGGTTTTGTCCTACAGCTCTGTGGTAACATGCTAATCATGAATATAGATCAAGCTTGCCACGAAAATGGCTGGAAATAGGACCTCACCGTCGGGCTAGGGCAAAAACCGGCGAAATTTGGAAAAACTCGAAGGGCAGCTCGGATACTCGATGGTTTTCCACTCTTGTTGATCCAGGAGGTCCGCGAGGAGTTCTAGGACTCATTGTTCAATCATAAAGCTGGTATGGATTGAGTAGCAAGAATTTGGAAGAATTGATCATGGGGTTCCTATGAACTAGCCCTCGGTAACACTGGAAAATTTTCCGCGATAAGGCATTAAAGGAAAGGAGGTTTTCACTGGATTTTCAAGCAGCCAACAGTGGTTCTTTTTGCTGTGGGAAGTTGGCCGGGAGATGGTCCGTAGCGCAGGGGCAATGGGGAGCAACAATGGCGTCCGAGCGGCGGCAAAAACAGAGGAGAGAGCACATGTTTTCTTCACCGGGTGTGGGTAGAAAGAGTGAAAGGAGTCACGGTGCTCGCAGCTGTGGCTGAAGACATGGAGGAACGAAGCTGAGGTGGAGGAAACATCGATCACCGTTGCTCCGTGCGGCCACTCAGTGGCGCGCCGAGGTGAAAACGGGAATCGACTGTTTTCTACTGTGGCTAACTGCTGGGTCCCACTCCCTCCAATTTCTATTCCATTCTTCTCTGATCTTTTTACCTCAGCTACTCATAAATAAATGCTATACTTCCACAACAAGCCATGGACTCAACTTTGGAATTTTAATGGATTCAGGTTTGGTGTGGGATTTGAACTGCATTGGGGTATTTGAATTTGAATTAGGATTTAAATCCCTCCCCTTTCCTTGACTCAAATCCATAGCAAACCAAGCTCAAATTAACTGAATTTTGGCTGGGGTGATATTTCAAATGTGGTGAACACATTTTTGAAACCCAATTTGCAATTTGACAAACTTTTGGGGAAAAAAATCATATTTGAATTTGCAATTGGACAAACTTTTTTGTGGTAAACCAACTATGTAAATCTTGGCTTTCACACTTCAATCAGAACTCGCCAGCCTCCGAGGCGCTGGGCTGTCAATTAGTGACTTGGTGCTCGGCGACCGGTCCGGAGTTGGGCTCTCTGGTCGGCTGGTCAGGGTGCTCGGCGTGGTGGATGATCGGTGACGGGATGTCAGGGGAGCCAGAGTTTTCGGCCGATCCCGAATGGCGCTAGGGGCCGTGCTGTCTCAATACCGTGCCCTTTATTTTCATCTTCTTCATGGCTTTCGCCAGCCGGTGGTAGATCCTCAAGAAGTTAGGGATGCGGTTACCTTGCCCGCAATCTCCTTGGCTGAGCTCGTCCTGGAGGAGGCGGTTAAAGGTGATGCGGACAATAAGCAAATGACGGACAGTCCCTCTGCGTAGTTTAGGGCTCCTTCTTGGGTTTTTGTTCTACAGTAATTTCTAGGGGATGCTGGCTCGCCCTTTGTGAAATGGAGATAAGCTTTTGATTTGGCGGAGTTTGGATCTCTGGTGGATGGGTAGCCCCTGAGCACCGTGCGAGGGTTGGTCCACTCCTTCCGTCGCGTGGTGCTTCTTCGCATGTATGCTTCTTTTTGGATGGTAGTTTACCGGTTGACCACTTTGTCGCCTAATGGGGGTGTCGAGGTTATTTAAGCGGCTCAGACGGCTCTAGGTGCAGCGTTTTGCCAGCAGCTCCTCCGATGTAGAGTCAAGAGAGCTCCTTAGTCAGGTCGTGTCAGTTACCCGGGCTGTGGGTCCTTTTTATCGGTTGTGCCTCGTTTGGACTATGGCCTTCATCATTGGTTGCCGTTGTCCCTTGGCCATGGTCGCACGGCTTGCCTTAGGAAAGAGAGGGCCCGGGTGTTTTTCCGTTGTGCCTCGTCTGGACCATGGCTTTGCTCAGGGTTGTTGTTGTCCCTTCGCTCAGTGTTGTCATTGTCCCCTTAGCCGTAGGTAGCACGTCTCGGTTTCGAGAGGGGAAGGAGGGTCCAGGCTCTTTGTCCGTTATGCCTCGTTCGGGCTATGGCTTCGTCAGGGTTATTGTTGTCCCTTAGCCATAGGTCGCACGGCTCAGTTTTGGGAGTGAAAGGAGCCCGGGCTCTCTGTCATTTGTTCCTCGTTAGGACCATGGCTTTGCTCAGGGTTATTGTTGTCCCTTTGCTCGGGGTTGTCATTGTCACCTTAGCCATAGGTCGCACGGCTCGGTTTTAGCAGGGAAAGGGGACCGTCGTTTTGATGCTAACCCCAAGGTTTTTCACGGGGGACGCATGGTGCCGGAGGTCGGATCTGGCTTTGTTGTGATAGGAAAAGGCGTCGGATCACTAGAAACACAAAAGATGGATAAGCCTCGACGTTCATATATAAACTCCGCCAAAGTACGGGGGTTTTGCAAGTAAAATTTTAGGATCTCCTAGCCTATGCTTCCGAGGTGAATTGTGCCCTTCCTCTAGTAGCTGAGTGGTGCGGACGTCATCTGTTCCGCGTTCGCTGAGCCCTCGGGGTGGTCGTCGATCATCCTAGTGTCCTTCAGGGGACCGACTAGGGACTGATCAGGAGGAGTTCCTGCCGTTGCTCGACAAGCCGAGGTGGGTTCCACTGCTGCGGACGCTGCTGTGGCCTATTCGCAACCATGGTGCTCGCAAAGCAAGGCATGCAGGAACTTTACTGTGATGATACCCCTGGGGCCTGGCATCTTCAGCTTGTGGTACGTATAGTTTGGGATAGACAAAGACTATGCGTAGGCTTGCCTTCCCAAGGTTGCGTGATAGACGCCCTCAAAGTCAGGGACCTCGAAGGTGAGGGTCCCCATGCGGAAGTTTGACTCATCCCGAAAGTGATGGGGATGTCAATCTTCCCCAATGGAATGGCCTGTTGGTCGGGGATGACCCTGTTGAAGGATGCTCGGGTTGGACGGAGGCTCGTTCATGGGACTCCCGTGGCATTGATGGTCCCAACACAGAGTATGTTGAGGCCGCTACCTCCATTCGTCAGAACCCTAGTTAGGTGCTTCATGCCTACGACCGGATACACAACCAGGGTGGAGCGCCCGGGTTGTGGAATGAGGTCGGGGTGGTCCAATTGGTCGAACGTAACCGCCATTTTGGACCACCACATGAAAAAGGTCAGGATGGCGGGAGAGATTATACTGACCTCACGGGCTGTCAGCTTTTGCCTGTGGCGGATCTCATAGGCTTGAATGCCCCCGAAGATTAGAGGCAGCCCTCTGGCATGGCGAAGCTCAGTTCGTTGCGCTTGCATCTTGCCTCAGCGGGCCCCTTTCCCTTGTGTTCTGCCGTGTCCGCCTTCATGCTGACGAAACGCTTTAGCAGGGTGCAGTGTTTGAGGAGATGCCTTACCGGGTAGGCGTGGTTGGTGCATGGCTTCTTGGAAGCCTCTTGAAGTAGTCAGTCAACCCCATGGCTGGTCTCTTGCATTCACGGCACTCTACGGCTGTGACGAGGTCCGAACGAGTACTGGCTGGGAATGGACACCTGCTGTCATTCGTCCGCCTCCTCTTGTCACCCTTATTTGGTGGCTCCCTGCTCCCCACATCGGGGTTCTTCGGCTTTCACTTGTCGAAGATGGCCCCTACCGCCTCCTCATCGGAGGCATTGTTTGTGGCGATGTTGAGGAGGTCCCTCGTGCTTCTTGGCTTAACTCAGCCAAGCTTGTGCATGAGGGACTCACAGGTCGTCCCTGAAACGAAGGCCGCGACGACGTCCGCATCGATGATGTCAGAAAGCTCAGTGCACATCTTCGAGAAGCGTCGGATGCATTGATGCAGGGTCTCATCCGGCCTCTGCTGGCAGCCCTCGAGGTCCCAGGCATTACCAGGACGTGTGTAGGTTCCCTGGAAGTTACTGACAAATATCTCCCTGGTCTCAGCCCAGTTTTGGATACTGTTTAGGGGAAAGTACTCGAGCCATGCATGTGCTGGCTTGGCTAGGTAGATGGGGAGGTACTGGATGATGAAGTAATCATCCTCCACTCCGCTGGATCGGTAGGCAAGGCGGTAGTCCTCCAACCATACGCCGGGGTTGGTTTCCCCGTCGTATTTCCCGATGTTGGTCGGGGCCCGGAACCTTTGTGGGAAGGGAGCGTTGCATATTGCCTTCCCGAAGGATTTGGGGCCTGGGGGCAGGGCTTTTCCAAGAGGAGATGTCTCGCCATTTCTGAGTGATCTTGGTGTTGAGCGATAGCGAACCCTGTTCCCCCAGGCTGCCTCCTCTCAACGCGGCTTCACTGAATCGTTATGGGCTATTTGGCATCGTTAGCCTGCCCAAAGTCACTAAAGACCGGGAGAGGCGGGCATCGCAGGTCGCCTTGGAGGCTGCCAAGAAGCGGAAGAGGGACTAGGCCAAATCTCGCCGGATCAAACGCGAGAAGAGGAGGCGTGTGGCGCGTGTGGCCGGTGAATCTACCCCCGAGTCATCATCGGAGGATGACACCGGGTCAACGGAGATCAGAGGTAGTCCGGCTGAGGCTCCAACCCCTGCCGCTCAAGTGGTGGCGGAGTGGGCATCTGAGCCTGCTTGTAACCAGGGGAGGAAGGACAAGGAGAACATCGATCCCGCCAAGCGTCCCTGTGTGGGGCCTGATGCCAGCCTTTCGGGGGCCCGGGCGCCGGGTGCTGCGATCGTTGGGGGACCCTTGCCCTTTGAGGGATCATGGCGGACGGATGGTCGAGCATTGGAGGAGGGTCGACCGGGTGCCGAGCCTGGACCGACGGCTCTCGTCGAGCACGGCTCCACGCCTTTGAGTGCTTGAAGGTCGAAAGCGGTGACTCTGGCTTTCGTTCTGCTGCTCGCCATTCCTTGTTCCAAAAACAGCGTGTCCTCATTTTGCGGGTCATGCGCTGTTCTTTGAGAGTGAGAGAGGTACTTTCCTTTCCCTCTTGTTGTATTGTCTTTCTCCCGATTCAGTTTTCTGATCCACGCCTTTACGCAGGAGGCCCATCCATGCACGGGAGGCTCTCCTGAGTGCTGTAGCCCCACCTAGGACCTGGCGAAGAGGCCTGTGTTACCGATGACTTAGTCGGCAAGGGAAAAGCCTTCCCCGGCCTCCGGTTCGGCGACTGTCCCGGGCTCCACTGTCGCCGGAGGTGAAGTGGTGGCTGTGGGTGTCATTCCCTGACCGCTGATGCCGGAGCGCCTGCCGGTCCTGGGTGCGGGGGTCGCTGGTGCCTAAGTATCTAGATGACAGATGAGTGGGAGCGAGAAGATGACCTGGGTTCCCTGTGCTCCCAACTCGTTTGCGTCCAGTCGAGTCTCTTGGCGAAGCGCGGCCATCTGGATGCCATGCTCAGGCAACTACGGGAGATGGCTCCGAGCAGTCTGGTAAGCCTTTTTCTTCTTTCCTTGCCATCCTGGATTCTTGGGTCCTGAAGAGGGGTCCCTCACTTGTCGTTAGGAGATTTTTCGACGAGCTGCTGAGGACTCCCGATATCTCCACGAGAGCGAGGATCATCGTCACTGCATGGAGGCCGAGCTGGCAAAGGTGCGGGCGGAGCTCGAGAGGGCCCATGCTGCTGCAGGGGAAACGGCTCGGGAGACTAAGGCCGCGATCAAGAGGGCAGCAACGTCTTTCGCGGAGCTCGCCCACCTTTGTGCAGTTGCCAAATCCTTGCAAGGGGGCGTGGCTCAGGCCATGGAGGAGTTGTTGGCCTACAGACGGGAGATCCAGGAAGCCTTGTTTGTCGTGGAGAGGACGAGGGACCAAATCGCGGGTTTGTCCCTTCTTTTCATTCTTCTTTCGGCTTTCCGCATCCGCGCCGGATTGACATCTTCGTGGTATGTCTTGTTGCAGAAATGCAGGGGCACATTACCATTGTTAGGGATTTGGCTGAGGCTCGGAGGGAGGATGTTGAAGGTCTTCGTGATTGTATCTGTACTGAAGAGCGAACATTGGAGAAGACTCGGCGCCTGGTGGCAGCGTCTTTGGGACCACCACCCCGACAGTACAGGAATCGCATTGGGTGGTGTTGTGCGATGCGGCACCCAACAACACATATCCGAAAAGCGCACATACACAACATGTGTCTTTAATACATATTACTGTCTCATTTTACATATAATGTACAGACTACATTGCAGCGGAAGATAAGAATAAAACTAACGAGCTAGTGCCTACGCTAAGCAAAAGGAAGCCATCCTGCTCACGGATGCTCCACACTAGCAAGACACAACACCACGGCAACGTGCAGGGCTCCAAGTGAGACTCACACCCCTTCATTTGGTGCTGCCCCACTCAGATAACCCTTCCTCCCTAACGTTGCCTTATGCAATGTTACCTGCAAAACAACGGATCAACAAACCGTGAGCTTATGCTCAGCAAGACTTAACCGAAACCCTACACATGGAACTCTAAATGCTAGAAAGATATGGCTGAACAAAGAAGTTTGCATAAAAGATGAACTTGAGCTAACAGAGAGTCCTTACTTCCAGTTTTTGAGCAGATATTATAATCCTCGCACAATTTACATCAAGACTCCACAAATAAACAAGAAACACTTCATTACGATGCCACTTGCTCGAGGAAAAGGTAAATTTAGTGAGCTACCGTAGACCAATACATACCTTGCGCCATCAACGTCGAGACTCCATAATCAAACAAGAAACGCTTTGTCTCGATGCCACTAGCCCAAAGTAGAAAGTATATTTAGTGATGGTAAGTAGCATCCCTCATCTCCAATATGACGATTAATCACGAAGCATATTCTTTTCCCCCAGTTTCTTACTACTACACAACGCAGAGTACAAGTATGCTCACTACCGCGAGCGACGGTGGTTCGAATCAAAAACACCCAAATGACAATACACATACGTCCGTCCAATAAAGATGATCAACCAATCCCCTAAATGTCGTATGTGGCAATCTTTAAAACGACACCCACATTTTGAGACGGTCCCACCGAATCGATGTAAGTCTTACTACGGCAAACCCTCGTAGTGATGACTTGTCTCTCCTTTCAGCATCTGCATGAGACGGTGAGGATTGCCTCGAGACCCAGTTTAGCATGTTACATCGGTACAAGATCAAACTTGTTCAGCAGGGCCGCACATGAGAACAGGACTTAATCGACTCAGAGAGGGACTATGCTCACAGGACCACATCCTTGATCATTCCATCCATGCTCCCCGGTCTCTGTTCCACAATTAAGTGGATCAATTCCCAACTCTTCTAATTGATCCCCCTTAATCCCTGTTCACAAGTAGGAAACGACCTACTCGAGTTATGCTTCTTTAATCCATATTTCTTAACTTGATCATTAGCAACTATAAATAAGTCAAACCTAATCTACCCAATACTCCAGGGATTTCTTGGGTCATGCATGTGGAGTGTCATACAATCTAGACTTAATGCAAAAATAAGAAATCTAGACAATATAAATTGTATACAAATATAAACTTGTAAATTTTGATGCAAACCAGGACTTGCCTTAGTGTTGATCCCGACTAATGGTTCTGTCAGTAGAATCAAGTCAGTGGCCTCCGAAGTCCTCTCGAGAATTATTTCTATCGCTATGATCAAATAAAGAATGTGTCACATTATGAAATAATGTGCTATATACAACTACAGAAGCAATATAGATGAAGATAGAGGAGTCTATGGTTGAAATTTTTACAGGGGATTTCTAAACTTAGTATAGCAGTACGGTAAAATTTTTAGAAGTTTCTGAGGAAGGAATCGGCCCCAAAAATTCTTGGAAGATTTAATATTCACTGATTTATAGAAAATTAATTCAGACCTTCCATATTGGAGAATCTGATATTATAAGAAGTCAGGACCTAAGGTTTCTAGGAAAAAAATTCCAAAATTTTCAAAGTTTTCTGCTTGCCAGAATTGCTTAATGCAGCTTATTATATTTTCTGGAATTCAATTCTATCGTATTCAGCTTCTTTATTTAATCCCTGAGATAACCTCCTGATTAGGCCACCTTAATCAGCTCCAAAAATCCTAAGATTTTTACTGGAGATCAAGAACTAGGGGAAATTTTTCTTACCAATAATGGGATGGTTTCACAAAGAAATATTCCTGGAATTAATTCCTAAGGGAATAAATAAAAAGAATTTTACAGAAATTCCTGGGCATTTTCATAGCAAGCACTTTGTTTCCCTGCAGAGTACCTCTTATGAGGAATCTAACAAAATTGGTCTCACTCTTTTTGGAGTTTTCTACACAGAGTTATGGTTTTGCAAAGTTGCAGCCATTTCTTGATTTATTTTTTCCACAGAAAAATCCCTCCCGTGGCTGACAGTGGGGCCCACGGTTCAGTCTTCTTCAACCTCCCGTTCAGAGCCCTGCGCGCGCCGGAACCCGATCGTGGCGTGCCTCGTTCTCCACCTAGGAGGGATCATTTTTTGCCGAAACTTGAACCTACACGTTCCTTAGGACCGAGCCTAGCCGCCGGGCAACTTGTTGGAGCATGACAGCACCGGGAAGGAGGCCGGCACCGGCGGCGGCGCTCGGTAATGCAGCGCCGGCAAGGAACACGGCCTTCCCGAGCCTAAATTGACGAGCCAAGTTGCACTAAAGCATCCCTAGGGCGTGTAGAACGTGAAACCAAACCCTAACCGAGCAGAGAACGGCGGCAAGAAGGGGCTCGACGGTGGACCGAGCTGTTTTCGCCGGTGGCGGCAATTTCTCATCGCCCAGGTCATAGGATGGAGGGTTTCCTTCGAGATTTGGCCTTGGGGTCGCTAGGGTCTCTGGTTGCTACGGCTTGAACCCAAAAAATGAATCATCCAACGTGTTGGGCGAATTTCCCGATTCTAATTTTGGTGGTTCTTCACGTACGCCGGTGCAAAACTTCAAATTCCGGCGAGCCGGTGGTGGGAATAAGCAAAAGGGATTTGGGGTGATGATCTAGACGGCCGTGCTAACCCCTGTGGGCGTTTGATTGGACCGGAGCAGCTCGGAATGCCCCGGACCACGCTGATCAGGGAGGGCGCGATGTTGCTCTTTCTTGTGGAGAAAAGAAACGGCGTCGCAGCGTCGGGCAAAGCAGGGCACGGGATGGTGAGGATTCTAGGACGTCGAGGAGTCACCGGCGCAGCTGTTGGGTGGTCCAACCTGGTACCAAAGTCGCTGGAAGCCGATCGGCGAGGGTCGCCGAGAGGCGGCACTGTTTTTCTTCAGGTGAGCGTGTGAGGAAGCGAAGGGCTGAGGAATTGATCGTGTGAGCAGAAAAACGAAACTGGGCGTGTGCACCAATGATCTTTAGCGAGTAGCTGAGATCACAGCGGATGGAACCGACTTCGGGGAGAAGCAGGGGCACAGCTCGGTGGCTGCACGGTATCGAGCTTGCACGGAAGCAAATTTGATGGTTGTCTCTGTTCACTGACATGCAGGGCCCACAGGCAGTCTCTCCCCCACACAACAGTGGCTCAAAAATTCAAATTCAGAAGTTGCAGCAAATTTCTGAAAGTCAAATTTGAATTTAGTGGATTAACCCTCTCTTGTGCTCAAATTTGAACTCTTGTGCTCAAATTTGACATGTTGTGGTTTAATTCCTTTTTGGCTAGATCTCCTCTATTTTCATGTAGCCGAATTTCAAATTTGAAAATCTAAGTAAACTGAATTGGACTCTCTGGATTTAAATCCTACAGGAGAGCTAGGCATGCTCAAAGTGGGGATTTTACAATCCTCCCTCCTTAAAAGAATCTCGTGCCGAGATTAGTAAAAGAACGAGATGGAAAAGAATGTTACCGGTTATAGCTCGATAAAAGTTCCCGGCAATTCATCCGATGAAAACCCTCCCTTTCCCAGGTAGCCTCGTTGTCGGTGTGGTTATTCCATAATACTTTGTAAAACCGCATCGATAGACGCTCTGTTTCACGAGTCTTTTCGTCGAGGATTTGTACCGGTTTCTCGATGTAGGTGAGATCCGGTTGTAATTTTTCCATGCCTCCCGAAAGAACCTCCGTCGGCTCCTTCAAACATTTTCTCAGTTGTGAGACATGAAAGACGTCATGTATGTGTAAAAGTCCAAAAAATGTATATGAAATAAACTGAAGCTTGAATTACATGTGTTTCAAATTCATGAAAATGGGACTTACAAAAACTTTTCTACACGTAAGGGTGTACATGGGTGTTCATCAAAGAGGGCTCACATGTTCATATGAATGTGTTTAACCAATGTGAATTTAAACACCATGTATGAAATACTCCTTTGCATGAAGGAGATTAACACTCAGATTTTCAAACTCAAAGTTCACCGCAAATTGTTGCGAAACATTTTAATACAAATGCAGCCTCATACTTTTAGATTTTAGGAAATTTAGGATGGCAACCCTCTGATTTTAGGGTGGGCTAAAAAGGGGTTAAATAGGAGAAATTCCAAATTTGAGCTGAATTCAAATTTGCAAGCAAAATTCAAACTGATTTCGGGTAATTCAATTGCCAGCCACTTTTAAACCCCAGAAATATCAGATTGTGAGTATTAACATGGAGTAGATCTTCTGGAGGGAGAAAAATAAAGTGGACCCCACCTGTCAGTGAGCCACTGTGACTTGCACTCGAAGTCTTGTTTCTGTTCAGTGTCGAACACCACCAAATACCTCCTCCGAGCGCCATCGAGACTCACGCAGGAGCCACCTCCCCGTTATTTCATCATGCTGGCGAGCAGCTCGTGCGTGTCTTTAGTTCTCGGCGTGGTCTTTTGGCTCACCAGACGCAACGCCGAGTTTGCTTCCTCCTCGCACACGAAAAGAACCGAGGTCACTGCCGCCCCTGTCACTATATCGGCAGCCAGCCGAACCCCGCGCACACCACCCCTCAAGCTGCAAAATGGCACCGGGAGTCCTTTCTATACCTCCTAGGCACAAAACAGAGCGATTTCTGGCTGCCACAAACCGAGAACGGTGTTTGCTCGTGGCGACCGAAAGCTACCACGACTCGGTGTTCAAGTGGACAGCGCTACCCGGAAGGTTTCACGCTCGATCAACAACAACCAAAGACGTGCTGGACCACCGTGCTGCTCCTCCCCAACCGGTTGATTAAGCCGTGGACCACTGAGCTTCAATTCTCCTTCAATCTTCATTCTTAGGTCACCAAATTAGGTATGAAGGAGCTAGGCTAGCTGGCAGTGGATTCCCCTTTTTAAACCTAGCTTGAAACAGATGAGAGGCGGATTTTTTCAATGTTTCCCGAGCGTTTCCATGGTGGCACACCATGGGCACACGGTGAAACCCAATTAGCCACCGTTCCCGAGCGTATTTGCATACTTTCCGAGCTTCCCTAGAATCTACTGGTGCTGTAGAGCCTTTGTCCCGAGCGTTTGGGGTGCTAGAACAGCCAGTCAACGGCGCCGAAGTGGTCCCGAGGCCGCCGCTCGTCGCTGACGGGTTTCCGGTCACCGGCACCCAAGAGCACACCTCCAACGAATTTCTCACCCTCCAAAACCCTCAGGCAGCGATCCTCCGGGAACGAGCAGCCGGCGATGCTCTGCCCCGGTCTGGCGATGTAGCGCTCGCGCGCCAGAGAGAGCGGGAGGTTGAAGAAAGGGTCGGGCCCAGCTGTCAGCGACTGAAATTTGAAAATTTGGATCGGCTGTGGCTCTCGGATTGGCTGTGGCCACGTGCTGTGAACCCAGTAGCCACGGTGTGGCCTGCATTCTATTGGTTATGGTTTAAACGGTGGGCCCAATTCAGATTTCCAATAGAATTTTAATTCCAGACTTTGCTACAACTTTAGAAATTTATATCTTGTTATAGGAAACTCCAAATTGGGTGATTATAATTGGGTTAGATTCAATTTGCAAAGATACATCCAAATATAAACCCCCATTTGTATGAAAGTCGATAATAAATTCTTGAAAATTCTTTGAATATTTTCTGGAAAAGAATTATTGACGGAGTTTAGTTCATCCAAAAATCCCCAAATTTTGCCAGAATATTCTTTAGGTTATTATATAAAAACTAGAAAATTTTCATCTCATTTGGAGTTGACTTGTTTAGGAATTTGCTGAGTACAATGTGCTGTGCTCAAAGTTGTCCAGAAACTTTTTTCAGAAAATGTTTCCACTTTGAAAAATCCATTCTAGGAAATTCTTAGCTCCAAGAATCATAGGAAAATTCAGGCATGCTCTATGAGTCATAATTGAAATTGTATTCCACTTGATTGGGCATGAATATGCACATTACTTAAGAATTAATTCCTTCTTGCATGAGGGCTTAGAGAATTATTCCTGAGGAACTACTCAATTAAAAGTCCTGATTTTTCGATCAAAATACTTTCTTGTGACCAGCAACTCGCATGCAAAGTTTCAGCTCAATTTCAGCCTTAGATCTTCATGTCCTTGTTCCCCATTCTTATGTATATGGGAAAAACATAGGTAATCATGTGGGAATTATTTGGGACACAACTTCTATTCCCTTCAGATTCAATTTGGCAAGCTAAGTCACTGTGTAGTGTATGACTTGCTTTAAAAGTTTTGAAGTCATTATCGTTTCTAATCTTCAGTTTCATTCAATGCTTTTCAGCCATCTCATATATCCATTATGCAACATAGAACATTAGGACTTAAGTTCCTATGGGCAGATGGATTCTTCCTGCATTTTCTTTGCACAACAGAGGCAACAAAGTCTTTCTTAGCATTTCCACACAGTCCTCTGTTCTTCACAAGTTCAAGTCTTTAATTCTTTGAAATTGCATTATAAAAGCTTATGCATATACATGTCGATAGTACTCACGATAAAGGAGTTTGACGGAGTTCATCCCTTGAAGTGTGGATCAGCGATCAAGCTCAGGAGGATCAAGGGATAAAAGATCACTAACTGATTATATATATTACTCCCCTCCAAAACAGGCAAGCTCCGGTTTGCATTTAACAGCTTTTAAGTTTTTACTTTGTATTCACTCTGTTGGTTAGGAAATGGAATGTGCATTAGGTCTAGTTGCTTTGATAGTCCTCTTGCATGACCAGAAAAACCTATGGAGTATTGGGTAGATGTCTTTTCATCGTGTAGAAACTGACATGCTTAAGTAGGGTTCGGTAGAAGTCGAGTGGTTAGACACTACTCGCATGAATAGGAGAAAAAGGGGCACACGGGATTGGTTCAGAAATTTGATAGCATGTTGAAGTTGAGACCGGGCAGGTTTTAGGAGCAATAGGACATAGGGGCCTAGGTGCGTTAGACCTGTCCGTGTCAGTCAAGGACCAATCCGTGTGCGGCCCTGTTGGACAAGTTTGAGTTGTGTACCGGACTCATGCTGGCTATATGGGACTCAGTAAACCGATGTACCTCGGGAACCTTGCGTTGGGACTTTTCCAGTCGCCTCAGGTGGACAGCCAGTGTGCAGTATGTGGGTAAATCTCTCATGACATCTCATGTCAGTAGGTGCACCATGAGGTGAGGCTACTGTACGCGACGATCGGATCGATTCGACGTAGGTGAAACATGGGAAAGGCTGCACCACGTACGATTCCGGGATGATTGTTGTAGGAAACATCGAGTAGGGGTGTATGTGTCATGTATTCCGGGCGTCTATTGGTTCGAATCACCATCACTCGCGGATATTTGAGCATACTTGTTCTCACAGTCGTGACGTAGTAAGAACTTGCATTGATATAAGAACTAATCACTATTGTTTGAAGTTGATACTAGCATTGTTCTGTTACCTTGTATGAATAGATCAGAGCAAACTTGATTCATTTCCACCGTGAGCAAGTTACATTGGGGGAAAGCGTTTCTTGTTTGATTGTGGACTCCCGATGTAATGTGCCCAAGGTTACCCTTAATTTGCTGCTAATAATACCTGAAAGTAAGGATTCACACTTAGGCGAGTTCATTATGCCTATTGCTATCCCATATTTACGTCATTACCTTCATGTAGAGTTTCATGATTAGAATCGACGGTTAAGTCGTGCTGAGTTTATGGCTCACGGATACGCTTATAAGTACGGCTGTCCGATGAGACTCAGAACCCTCCGAGTAGATGCTCATGAGCAATCTTGCCGCTGATGTTTGTTATTCGTGTTGCTAGTAAGAAACGTCCGAGGACTAGACGGTTTCTTTGTTGCTGAATAGATATGAGTCGTGAGAGTTGTAGTCTTCCTCTGTAGTTTATTTTGAGGTAAAGTATTTATAAATCTAAGGCTTTGTAAGCTTCCGCAAATGATTTATGTAAAATGAGTTTTCCTTTACTGGTGTGTTGTTTGGTGCCGCATCGCACGACACCACCCAATGCGATTCCCGAGCGAGCGGCACGACACCGAGAGCGGGGCCGGGCCCTCACAGTATGTCCGACAATGATGCGGGTAGCTCCAAACGATATGCTACCGGTCCACACTTTCCCGTAATGAGAAACGGAACCACAAAACGAGGGGCTTGCTTTCCCTTCACCCCGAATCAATGAATTCCTTTCATCGCGGATACTCAGAGATAAACGTGATCCCCAATTTCAAAATGCAAGCGTCGGCGTCACTTATCCTCATAACTTTTCTGGTGAGATTGAGCGGCTTTGAGATTTTCTTGAATAAGCTTGACCCGCTCTTCGGCGTCTTTAACAAGATCAATGCCGAATATCACCCTCTCGCCGGATTCACACCAATTGGGTGGTGTGCGGCACTTCCTGCCATAGAGCGCTTCATATGGTGCCATCTTAATGCTTGATTGATAACCATTATTGTAGGATAATTCTGCTAGTGGCAAATGGTCATCCTAATTCTTTCAATGATCTATGGCACATGCTTTCAGCATATCCTCTAGAATTTGATTCACCCTCTCCGTCTGACCGTCAGTCTGAGGATGATATGCTGAGCTTCTAAGTAACCTTGTTCCCGGAGATTCATGTAGTTGCTCCCAGAAACAAGCAACAAAAATAGACGCTCGGTCGGATGTGATGGTTCTGGGGACTCCGTGTAAGCACACTATTCTGGAAAGATATAACTCTGCATATTGCTTAGTAGGAAATCTCGTATTCACTAGGATGAAGTGGGCTGATTTTGTTAGCTGATCAACAATCACCCAAATGGATTCATGCTTTCTGAACGTGAGAGGCAGTCCAACAATAAAATCCATGCTGATGTCCTCCCACTTCCATGTTGGAATACGTAATGGTTGCAGCATTCCCGCTTTCTTTATGTGATCAGCTTTGACTCGCCGACATGTATCACACTCGGATACATACTTGGCAATTTCTCGCTTCATCCCAGTCCACTAAAATTTTGCCTTAAGGTCTTGATACATCTTATTGCTCCCTGGATGTATCGAGTACTTGGACATATGATCTTCATCCAAGATTTCCTTCCTTAGCTTCATGTTCCGGGGTACCACAATTTGGTTGTTAAACCCTAACACACCTTGATCATCTTACCGGAAACATTTAATTTTATCCTCTTTGATTCTTGCTCGGATTTTCCGCATTCCTTTATCTCTCTTTTGGGCTCATACAATCTCCTCTCCAATGGTAGGCATGAGAGCAAGATTATTCGACGCCCCATACGGAATCACTCCCAGACTTGGTTCTTTTTCCTCATCCGGAATGACTGACAAGTTATTTACGTGGGATTTGCGACTGAATGCATTAGCCACCACGTTAGCTTTTCCCGGATGGTAATAGATCTCAAGATCATAATCTTTGATTAACTCCAACCATCTCCGCTGCCTCATATTGATATCCTTCTGAGTGAATATATACTTGAGGCTCTTATGGTCGGTGTAGAGGTGCACCAAATTTCCGAGTAAGTATTGCCTCCACATTTTTAACATGAGTACTAATTTTTAGAACAATTTGGAGCTGTGGGGCCCTCCTGTCAGCCACACAGTGCTCTTCACTGACTGAAGCCCATTCCTCTATTTCTTGGGCCAAAGCTGCGGTCGCCACCGAGACAAATGCCGGCGCCACCTCCTGCTCCAATCGGCTATCACGCTGGAGACCTGCTCGGGCTGTCTTCAGTTCACGAGGGGATATTTTGCTCACACACACCGACTCAACTCGGCCTTCGTCTCCTCCTCACGAGCGAAAACAGAAAACTACGAACAGCTTACCGCCACCTCTGTAAAACGATCGGGAAACCGGCAAAGCTTGCGCACACCACCCCTCTGAGCTGCAAAACAGCACTAAGTGAATTGCTCCTACGTCCTCGGTGCAAGAACTGCACGAGTTTCGGCCTCTCCTGCTTGGGCGCGCAGCTTCTTCATGGCGACCGAATGCAGCCGACGATCGGGCTCACGTGGACAGGCCAACCTGGTGGTTTTCACGCTCAAGCAGGGACACTTAGAGGTGTTCTGGACCACTGTGTCGCTTCTCCCTGAAACTCAGATCAAGCGGTGAACCCTAGAGGACGAATTTGGCATTTTTCCCCCAGTGCACCACCATAGACTGTCCGGTACAAAATATCCAAATTCTCTTTCAATCTTCATTCTTAGGTCACCAAATTAGGTAACAAGGAGCTAGGCTAGCTGGCGGTGATTTTTCCTTATCAAACCTAGCTTGAAACCAACGAGAGGTGGCGTATTTCGATACTTCCCGAGCGTCTCCATTGCGGCACACCGCAGGCGCACGGTAAAACCCCATTAGACGCCGTTCCCAAGCTAATTTGTGCACTTGTCGGTCTTCCATAAGTTCCAAGAATGCTGTAGAACCAATCAGTCGAGTGTTTGGCGGGCTAGAACGACCAGCCGACGACGCCGAACCTCTCCTGAGGCCGCCGCACGTCGCCAGCCTATTTCCGGCCACCGGCAGCCTGAGCAAACACCACCAGTGGATTCCCCGATCTCCTAAACTCCCAGGTGGCATGTATCTGGCTGGGATACGGCCGGGAACGAGATGCCGGTGAGGCGCCGCCTAGGTCAAGCGAGGGGGCAGCGCCCACGAAGGGAGCCGGAGGAAGAAGAAGCCGCTGCTGGCCCCACATGTCAGCGACTGAAATTCAAATTTGGGATTGACTGTGGCTCGGGATCGGCTGTGGCAGTGCGCTGTTAACCCAGTAGCCGGTGTGGCTCGCATTCCATTGGTCGAGATTTAAGCCATGGGCCCGCTCAAATTATTCAATTGAAAATCAATTCCAGTTTCAGCTACAGCTTTAAAAATTCATAACTTTGTGTAGAATTGTCCAAATTTAGTGAACCAAATTTTTTTGGATTCAGCTCTCTGATTACTTTCCAGCAAAACAGATTTCATCATTTGAATGTCTTTAGTTTTTCAGAATTAATTCCTTAAATTTTAAATCATTTTGAATTTCCCCTGGACATCCACTTTGTGGAAAATCCTCAAATTTGACTAGCATGTTGAGTTAAATGTCTTTGAGTCTCATGCAAAATTTCAGATTCATCCGAGTTAATTAAGTCCACCTAATGGTGTGATTAAGTGAACTGCCCTGAGAAAATAGAAAAATGTACAGAAATATTTTTCAGAATTTTCTCAAAATTGATAAGAGCATACTTTCTCTTGGATTCTTCAAATTACACTAACCCAACTCCATTAGAACCATCTGATGCTCTAGTTTCCAGAAAGTAATGGCCTGCTCCATGAAAATCCCTGAAACTACTTAGAAGGTCTAGTAATGGCCATTTAGACATTTATTTGCGTGGGGCTCAAATGGGCTTTGATTCAAATGGAAGTTGGCCATGTCTCTGGTTAGGTTCGCACCAAGCCACAGTAAAAATTTCCGAGTCAAAAGGGATGGCTAGATAGAGTTGTGGTCTTTATATTTGTCAATTCAATCCATTTGCATTAAGTTTGATACACGTCGTTAATATAATTATGTGTAGTCGTTGAAGGCGAGGAGACCCCGGAGATATTGGACTCCATAACTCCGGAGGAAAATCTAACCCCTGATGAGCAGCAACAAGGCAAGCCCCGGTTTGCATTTAACAAATGTTTTCATGTTTTACTTTATATTCACTTAGCTTAAGGTATGTATGTGTATTAAGTTTAGGATGGATGAAACTCTAATAGCATAACCAGATTTTTCCCAAGAGAGTGCGGATAGTGTCTAAGTTCTCGAGTAGAACATGCTTTGCTTAATGTTTAAAGACTTCGGTACAAGTAGAGTAGTTGGAATCTACTCGTGAGTATAGGATTCGCCACATACGGGATTGGTTCGAGATGTGAGATAACTTTAGTAAGAAAAATGAGACTAGGCTGGGGCGTAGTACGCAGAAAGAGGAAGTCTTGTGTGCATAGCCCTGCTCGTGTCGATTGAGGACCGATCCATGTGCGGCCCACACTGATCAAGTTTGAAGGTACCGAAGGCATATCGGATATATGGGGTCCGGTAAACTGATGTAACCTATCCCTCCGGGCATCGAGGCATAATGCACCGATTTATAGGTGTAGGTTGAGGGCAGCAAGCTGGAAATCCGCTAACGGGCATACAGAGATGCTCCGTGTAGGGAACCTCCTGCTCGTTTTGGTGCGACCGGTTCGATATTTGGGCTGTTTGGTGAAAGGTTGTCTCATACGACATCGGTGGAGCGTGCGGTGTAGCTCCAAGTATGGGCATATGTGACGTGCTGTTCGTGTATCCCTGCAGGTGTATATCGAGTCGATTTGCCGTCCCTCACGGTAATGAGTACTACTTGTTCACTGAGTCGTGACATAGGTAAATATATGGAATGGTTGTGATGCATTACTGCTGTTATGAATAACTTGTATTGCTACATGTGTGCCACCAAATATTGCTCACTAAATTTCAGATTTGTGAACCGTTAACTTGTGGCTAAAAGATGAAGATGAACTTGTAGGTGTGTCCTTTGCTGAAAATTGACATCCTATTTTTGCGTATGACCTGCATGTAGAGTTCCATGTGTAGGAGAGTCGGTTAAGACTTGCTGAGCCATCGTGCTAACGGTTGCTGCTATGAGTATTTGCAGGTCAGGAGTACCCCACGGACTCGGAGTACGGGTTCACCGCCGAGGGCTATGCTCCGTCGGGGACTACGGCTGTGTGGAGCTGTGCACGCTGCAGTGAAGCTGTGTGTAGATAATGTGGGTTGTCCGTAGGGCTGGACAACCAACTTTTGCTAGTTAGGAGTAGGCGTGAGTTGTATAAATAAATTCCGCTGCAGCAAAACTCTGTAAATAGATGTAAACTTAATGTGTGTACTACTTTTGTACAAATTCAGTAAGTTTAAATGTAATACTATGTGTTTTCTTATTGTGTGTGCTGTCGGGTGTCGCATCGTGTGCACCACCCTCTGAGATCCTGGATGGTACGGATTTTGGTCCGTCACAGGCTGGCATCAGAGCAGCTTAGGGGATAGCACACTAAATAAGGACAGTATTACGGAAAAACTTAGGATTACGGTGAGGAATTGATAGTATGCCCAAATAAGGACTATAGTAGTATAGTTACTTAAAGTGGCATGACTAACTTACTTGTTATAATTCTGTATTTGAATTATGTAACGACGCACAAACGCTCAGGTATCGGTAAGGTACACTGTAACACCCCAAAATCCTGTTAAGAGGGGAATTTAAAATTTTTTGGATGTATTGCATGGGCTGCAGAATTCAAACTTAGTTGGAATTCAAATTCAAATTCAAACCAGAAAAGAAATGGAAAAAGAAAAAGAAAAACAGAAAAAAACCGGCCAGTGGGCCGAAACCCACCAGCCGGCCCACCCCATCCCGCGCGCCCCCCCTTCTTCCCACTGACATGCGGGGCCCGCCAACCTTTCTTCCTCCTCGCGCACGCGTACGCGCTCGGCCGGACTCTTCTCACCCCGAATCAAAACCGCCCCGGATCCTCGCATATCCCAGCCGAATTTCGTTCGTGGGCGACGCAAACTCGATCACAACTGAACGCCGCCCTCCCCCGTCTATAAAAACCCCGGCACCGTCCCGTTTTCCCCCACGATCCGCCGATTTTCTCTCCGGTGAGAACCCGAGCCCCTCCGGCAAATTCTGCTCGATCTACGCTCGGGAATTCTGATCTAACTCGCTGGTTTTGATCCACCGCCTCCGGGGAACCTTGCAGGTGCAGAAAACTCAGTGATTTGCGGTTCAAACACAGCGCCGACGAGCCTCGCCGTGAATTCACCTCGGACCTCGTCGCCGATCGCTTTTCGGGACCTCCGAGCTCAAGAAAATCCCCGAGGTTAGATCCCCGACGTCCCCTCTACCGATCTATGCCATAAAATCACAGTTCTAGGAAGAATTTACGAAGATCCGAAACTCTCCGGCTAGATCGCCGCCTCCCGCGCCTCCCGCCGCCGGGCAGCGCCGCCCACGCTCGATCAGAGCGACGTGGCCGCTTGTGCGCCGTTTATTTTAAATCGCACGGCAGAGTTTAAATCCCCGCGTACCGGTTCGATGTTATAATCTCAGCCGTCTGTTTTAAATCGGACGGTCCATGTCAGCCCCGCATTATAAAGGCCGGGATTCTTACGCGCTACCCCCTGGGGTTCTCGGAAAATAAGAGCTAGCCCCAGAAACTTCTGATCTAGCCCCTGGAACTTCAGAAAATCATGTAAATTCATTTAAAAATCAGTTTTAGCCCCTGGACTTAATAAAAATTAGGAAAACCCCTCTGTTAAGTGTAGCTAGACCCCTGGAAGTTCTTAAAATAATATAATGGACCCTGAAGTGGGGTGAGTTTACCTTTTTAACCCTAGTTAATATTAAAGTTAAGAATTTGAATATGTGGCTAGTATTTAAATTTTAAAAGGTGGGACAAACATATTGTCAAAGACAAACTAAAAACTTTCCCAGTACTTAGGAAACCTTGGACTGAGATAAAAATAGATTTTTGGCTGAAATGAATCTGTTTAATTGATTAATCACATTTATTGGTTATAGGGACACATTTTTAAGTATAGAATAATTCTGAAAATTAGTAAAATAAATGTAAAATAGTTCACATCAGAAGAGAAGTTCAAAAATATATTATTTAATATTTTAGACCCAAAACCTATTCTGTTTAGATGAGGTGTCTTACTATTTTCATAATAAAGTGCACATTTAGGCATAGGAAATAAATCTGAAAATATAGCAAACTAGGTATGAATAACTAGAAAATGATAAATGAAGTTTCCAAAATCCAAAGAATTCAGTTTAGGGTTGGTAGAAGGTTTGAAGACACATAGGAAGTAGGAAAATACCTTTTATGCACACTTGGTAGCTAAAAGGTGTAGTAATTGAAGATAAGGGATTTGTTTAAATTGGAAACTCATATATATAGTATGCAAACATGAATGTGAATACAAAAGTAGAAATCATATACACATGTTTAAAAGTGCATGTAAGCCAGAAATCAACACACATAGAGTAACCACAACACATAGAATTTGTGTATGGCTTTCATAAATGTGAATGTGTGGTTTATATGAAGTGGAAGTGTGAACTATGTCTTATGGATTGTTGCTTTTCTTTTGCTATGTGTGATGGTATGATGTAGAACCTGCTCCAGAGCAAGTTCTTCCTTTCTAAGATCAGGACTACCCATTCCAAGAGCAGCAGGAAGGAGGCAAGTGTCCTTGACCACTTTGATCCTATAATAGGATGTGTAGATAGAATTATTTGCATTGTCAATTGAAAATATGAAACCCATGCTAGGATGTTTCCCTAGAATTGCATTACCTTGTTTCCTTGTAGCTTGGGTTGGGATTTATTTTATCATGCCGTTTATTATTATGCATATGCTTAGCCATGCTTAGAATGGGATATTTGGGATATGAGATCATCAGTTTATTTTACCATACTCTTGAATGAGATATTGTGAGTTATGTAGAGGTAGGGATCAAGGCAAGTTGGATGTTTTGGTTGGTGCTGGGTGCACGAGACTCGGGTTTGTGTTTAGTACTTGCCTGGATCCTAACGACCGGTTCATGGAGCATGTAACCTGGCTTTACCGTGCCAACCACATGCTGAGATGGGGCAGCTTGGCCAATTAATTAGGTGTATCCCCGGCGTAGTATGGGTGTGTTGGATGGTGCGGGGAATAGGTGTCAGCTGGACTACCATATGAACCGCAAGGCTCAAGAGGGGGCCACTGCAGCGGGGTTGGAGCCTCTTGTATGCTGTTAGGGGTGAAACCTCAGTGGGCCCACGCTCGTCGGGAATCCCTTTGCAAAGGCTTCGTAGTGATCTCCTGGCTACACACCTGGGAAGTGTGAATGTGGTTGTGGCCACTAGCATAATGGAGGTTCTTTTAGTCCACCCGGCAACGGGGGATGAAATCACTACATGTGGGTACGGTAGTGCAAACTCTGCAAAGTTAAAACTTTCATGACAGCCGTGCTCACGGTCAAGAGCGGCTTGGACTTATTCATGATTAGAGGGCTTTGGAAGTTGTGGGTGTTAAGCGGGGAGCTTAACATTGAAAATAATGTTATGGTTATTTGATTATGATGATGGGATGGGAGATTGAGACCATTTCACCTATGTAGTAATGTAGGTGCTTAATCAGATAAGGTGATAGGTATTAATTGCTTAGTGCTTTAACCATGAGTTCAACCTCCCCTTGTTCTAGCCATGCATGACATAACTTTCCCACACTTGCTGAGTACCATCGGTACTCAACCTTGCATATTTGTTGGTTTGTATTGCTGCTCAGGTCAAGATAATGAGGTGGTGTTTAATGATCAAGACTTTGGACCCGAAGAAGGTTTCTAGGTTCATGGAGTCCCCCGGGTAACGCCTGTGACGGAGCCCACGAGAATAATTATTCCGCTGCTAGTTTATTTATTTGTGATGAACTTATTATTGTCCATCGAGGCATTGGCTATGTAAGACTTATTTATATTCGACACCTGGCTTGTAATAAATGATGCTTCACTATTTGTCATCACATGTATGAGAAAATGATCCTGGCATACATGTGGTATTCACTCGTTTGTTCTTCGGAGAAACCGGGTGTGACAGAAGTGGTATCAGAGCCAAGGTTGCCCGTAGGAACGTGGACCTAGGTAGAAATGGATGTATTTAAGGGCCCTATTTTCTTAAAAACTATTTTACAAGGTGTGTGTTGAAAAGTGTTATTTAATGGAGTCACTTTCTTCATCTTACTCCAACTTTCATTCAAAATATGATTTTTGTTTAAAAGTTTATCTAACCTAAGTTTAAATGTTTTTTTGTTTTAGATGGTTCGCATGATTCGCACCGCTCGCAAGTCCACAGGAGGGAGAGTTCCCGTAGTTGCCCTTGCCCAAAGAGAGGAGAACCGCCCGGTGACGTACCTTTCCTACGGATTGGCAGTAGGAGGCTTGTTGCGCCGTCTTCGACGTATGCTCCAAGCCGCCGGCAATACGGGCAAGCTAATCATACACTATAGCTCCACCAGGACGATCCGTGAAAAGAGGGAAGAATGGAGTTCAGAGATGAGGATTATCCATGAAAATCAGCTGCTTAAGATTCACCGCTCTCTAGCTTGTCGAGCGACACAGGTCGATGCGGAGAAGGATGTCACCTGGGAGGCCATCACCTGCCAGAGTCACATCTATCGTCGACACCTGGACAGGACCGAGTACATGTATGTCCTCCAGCGCGAGAGTGGTACCACGGAGTACAAGTACCCGCCAATGCAGCAGGGGACTTCCCATGAGCACATGGACTTGTGCTTGGAGGATGCTGCTATGCTTAGCACTCGACTACAGGAGTGTCAGCAGGAGCTTCAGGATGTTCGGGACACCCTGAAGGAAACCGAGGCGTTGCTTCGAGCCTGCTTGAGGGCGAGAGAAAGAGGAGATGGGAATGAACTGTGTGTCACCGTGAATGATACATGGACTCCTGACTCCCCAGATCGCCGGGCGATCAGGCGTCCTCGTACTTCTCCACCAGCAGCCTCCCCACCCATAGCGGAGTCAGAAGGCAGCCGCAATAACGAGGAAGATCCCGAGGATCCAGCTCAGTGATACGAGTAGTGTAGAGTTTTTCCCTTAGTTAGCAAGATGTCGAGTAGTCGAGTCGTTATCTTAGTTAATGGTGTGTTAATGCTTGGTGTGTGACGTGAGTTGTGGAAGCCATGAGCAATTGTCCACAGCCTCGTCTTCAGATTGTTTTGCTTTGGTGTGTGAACCCACATGAAATAATAGTGTATTTATTTTTGTGTGAGACATGAACCCTCAGAAAGTATAACAAAGCCTCAACACTTCAAAGTAAAAACAAGTAAAAGTAGTAAGATAATACGTAATGCTTTAAATTGACATTTGGTTGATCATGCTAGATGGCCGGAAGAGGAAAGGTCGTGCTGCCAACCCCGCCAACAACAACGATGAGGCCTGCAACCCTCATCTTTCTGGAGGCCAAGACAGGGGTGGTCGCCGTGAAGGAGTTGATCCCCTCCACCAAATGCTTGAGAATCAAAATCAGCTCATCCAGAACTTGACTCAAGTGGTGGCCGACTTGCATCAAGTTCCACCCCCACAAGCTGCACCACGCCAACCAAGGTTGAGTGAGTTTCTGGGAACTCAACCTCCGAAGTTTGCAAGTGCTGCTGAACCTCTGGAGGCAGATGATTGGCTAAAGACCATTGAAAGCAAGATGAGGATCATACAGTGCCAAGGATATGAGAGGGTGCTGTTTTCCTCTCATCAATTGCATGGACCTGCTGCTGATTGGTGGACCGCCTACGTGGCCGCCCATCATGACCCTGAGAACATCACTTGGGAAGAGTTCAAGCGTATCTTCTGCAACCATTACATACCAAGGGGTGAACTCAAAAACAAGAGGAAGGAGTTCTTGGGACTGCAGCAAGGAAACATGACTGTGAGGGAATACCTCACTAAATTTACTCAACTCTCCCGTTGTGCCCCACGGGACATAGAGACTGATGAGCAGAAACAAGATTGTTTCTTGGAAGGACTTACCGCAGAAATGCAATGAGCAATGTCCTCCAATGAGTATGAAAGCTTCCAAAAGATGGTGGACAGAGCGTTTGTGGTAGAAAGGAAGCTGAAGGCCTTGGAAAATGAGAACAAGAGAAAGGCCGGGTGGTCACACCAAGCCTCCAGGAGCAACACCCGCCACGTCTGATGCAGCAACCAGCAGGGCAGACGAACCGTGCTGCGGTACCCTACCCAGCACCACGAGGGTACAACCCGAACTACAGGCCTCCGGCAGCACCAATACAGCCACAATGTCAGTTCGTACAGCAGCCTCACCCTACATATCAACCTCGACCAGAAGTGCAAGGACACCCAAACCAACCCCAAGACAGCAAAGGCCAGGCACCTAAGGTTTGGGTGCAATGTTTCAACTGTGGTGAAGTGGGGCACTACGCCCATAAGTGCCCAAAGAAGAAGCCCACGCAGCCACAACAGCAGAACATAATGAGAGGACAGGTGAACCACGTCACCATGGAGGAAGCGCAAGAGGCACCTGAAGTGGTAGTTGGTAAGTTTCCTGCAAATTTACACATTGCAACCCTGCTGTTTGATTCTGGTGCAACCCACTCGTTATTGCTCAAGGGTTTGTTAAGAAGCATGATCTAGCAACAACCCAAATGAACCATATGCTAGCAGTAAACTCTCCAAGTGGAGAAATAAGGACAAGACAAGTGTGTCTCAAGGTGAATCTAGACATTAATGGGGTAGTATTTACTGCCAACCTCATAGTGATAGATTCCCAAGGGATCGATATTATTTTGGGCATGGACTGGTTGACCAAACATAAGGGAATCATCCATTGTTCGACCAGAACGGTGGAACTAACGCACCCTAGTGGCACAAATGTAAAGATTATAACAGTACAAGAGCATAGGAGGGACATTAAATTAAATCAAGTTGAGGTGAAAGTAGAGGAGATCAGGACCATCAGGGAATATCCAGATGTTTTTCTAGAGGAGTTGCCTGGTATGCCTCCTGATCGTGAAGTGGAATTCACAATTGAGGTAGTGCCTGGAATAACCCGGATATACAAGAGACCTTATCGGATGGACTCCAAACAGCTGGGAGAACTCAAGGATCATTTGAGAGAATTGACAGAGAAGGGGTATATTCGTCCTAGTTCCTCACCTTGGGGAGCTCCAGTCATATTTGTGCCCAAAAAGGATGGAACCCAAAGGTTATGCGTGGACTACCGTGCCTTGAATGAGGTAACCATCAAGAATAAGTACCCATTACCCCGCATTGAAGACTTGTTTGATCAGTTGAAGGGAGCTTGTGTGTTCTCGAAAATTGATCTCAGGTCGGGATACCACCAACTTAATATAAGGCAATCTGATATTCCCAAGACAGCCTTCGTATCTCGGTACGGATTGTATGAATACACCGTCATGCTTTTCGGGCTAACTAATGCCCCGACATACTTCATGTATCTCATGAACAAGGTGTTCATGGAATATCTGGACAAATTTGTGGTGGTTTTCATAGATGACATTCTAGTCTTCTCCAAGGATGAAGAAGAACATGAGAAACATCTAAGGTTGGTGTTGCAGAGGCTGAGAGAACACCAACTATATGCCAAGTTGAGCAAGTGTGAGTTTTGGCTGAAGAGAGTTCCCTTCTTAGTACATATAATCTCGGAGGGAGGAATCTCCGTGGATCCCGCCAAAATCGAGGATATACAGAAGTGGAAGACCCCTGAAAATGTCGGGGAAGTTTGAAGCTTCTTGGGATTGGCTGGATACTATCGACAGTTTATTGAGGGATTCTCCAAGATCTCGAGACCCCTCACCAAACTGTTGGAGAAGGGAATCACATTCACATGGACGCCGCAGTGTGAGACGAGTTTGCAGGAGTTAAAGGAGAGATTGACGACAGCCCCAGTGCTAGTTATGCCAGATATGCAGAAGAACTTTACGGTGTACTGCGATGCCTCTGGAAGCGGGTTGGGATGTGTTCTCATACAAGAAGGGCATGTCGTGGCTTATGCATCCCGGCAGCCCCGGAAGCACGACAAGAACTATCCTACACATGACCTAGCACTAGCCGTAGTGGTACACGAGTTGAAAATTTGGCGGCACTATTTGATGGGGAAGAGGACAGAGGTATATACGGATCATAAGAGTTTAAAGTACATTTTCACACAGCCAGATCTCAACCTCAGACAAAGGAGATGGTTAGAGCTAATCAATGACTTTGATGTGGGCATCAACTATCATCCTGGGAAAGCAAACGTCGTGGCAGATGCTTTTAGCCGGAAAGTGCAAGTCAATAGGTTGAGCTTGAAGGACATGCCTGCGGAATTGAAGGACGAGGTTATAAGGCTCAATCTATGCCTTGTGAATAGTTGTGAAGCCATCGCCATGGAAGTGGACTCCACCCTAGAGCGAGAAATACGCGAGGGACAAAAGAATGACGAGATGATACAAGAAATCAGGCAACTCATCAAGGAAAATAAAGCCCCTGGTTTCAGAGAGGATGAACAAGGAACGGTGTGGCACGGGAAAAGAATCTGTGTGCGAGAAGTAAAGAAGATCCGTGAATTGATTTTGAAGGAGGCTCACGATTCTGACTATTCCATTCATCCTGGGAGTACAAAGATGTACCAGGACCTCAAGAGCAGGTATTGGTGGTATGGCATGAAGCGGGATGTCGCGGAACATGTTGCCCTATGTGACACATGCCAGTTGGTGAAAGCAGAACATCAATGACCCGCGGGATTATTGCAACCACTCAATGTGCCTGAATGGAAATGGGAAGAAATCGGTATGGATTTCATAGTGGGATTGCCTAGGACCCGATCAGGATATGATTCAATATGGGTCATCATCGACAGGCTAACCAAGGTAGCTCACTTCATCCCTGTGGAGGAAAGCTACAGTTGATCCAAATTGGCGGAGTTGTACATGTCAAGGATCGTGTGTTACCATGGAGTGCCAAAGAAGATTGTGTCGGATTGAGGGACACAGTTCACCTCAAGGTTCTGGCAGAAGTTGCATGAAACCATGGGGACCCATCTGAATTTCAGCTCTACCTATCATCCTCAAACTGACGGGCAGACGGAAAGGACCAATCAGATTCTCGAGGATATGCTGAGAGCGTGTGCATTCAAAAACAATCGGAGTTGGGATAAGAACTTACCGTACGCGGAGTTTTCCTATAACAACAGCTATCAGTCTAGTATGAAGATGTCACCGTTCGAAGCTTTGGACGAGAGGAAGTGCAGAACTCCCCTATTTTGGAACCAAACAGGGGAAAGTAAAGTGTTTGGTCCCGAAGTACTACAAGAAGCTGAGGCGAAAGTGAGGGAAATTCGCAACAACTTGAGGATAGCACAGACATGACAAAAGAGCTATGCCGATGTACAGAGAAGAGAACTCGTTTTCAACGTGGGAGACTATGTCTATCTCAAGGTGTCCCCTATCCGAGGACTTCGTCGGTTCAAAGTGAAAGGGAAGTTGTCACCTCGATACATCAGACCCTTTCAAGTGCTGGAGAGGAAAGGCGAAGTAGCGTATCAACTAGAATTACCGGCTCGCCTATCGGATGTGCACGATGTATTCCATGTGTCACAACTCAAGAAATGTCTGAGAACGCATGAAGAGGTGTTACCCATGAATGAGAAGGACGTACCTGAGGATTTGTCTTATGCCGAGCAGCCAATCAAGATTTTGGAGACAATGGAACGCCTCACCAGAAATAAAAGAATCCGGATATGCAAGGTGCAGTGGAAGCATCACTCGGAAGAGGAGGCCACATGGGAGCAAGAAGATGAGCTTAAGGCACAATTTCCGAAATTGTTTTCTTAGAAACACCAATCTCGAGGACGAGATTTCTTTTAAGGGGGGTAGAGCTGTAACACCCCAAAATCCTGTTAAGAGAGGAATTTAAAATTTTTTGGACGTATTGCATGGGCTGCAGAAATTCAAACTTAGTTGGAATTCAAATTCAAATTCAAACCAGAAAAGAAATGGAAAAAGAAAAAGAAAAACAGAAAAAAAAACCGGCCAGTGGGCCAAAACCCACCAGCCGGCCCACCCCATCCCGCGCCGGCCCGCAGCCGCGCGCCCCCCCTTCTTCCCACTGACACGCGGGGCCTGCCAACCTTTCTTCCTCCTCGCGCTCGCGCCCGCGCTCGGCTGGACTCTTCTCACCCCGAATCAAAACCGCCCCGGATCCTCGCGTATCCCAGCCGAATTTCATTCGTGGGCGACGCAAACTCGATCACAACCGAACGCCGCCCTCCCCGGTCTATAAAAACCCCGGCACCGTCCCGTTTTCCCCCACGATCCGCCGATTTTCTCTCCGGTGAGAACCCGAGCCCCTCCGACGAATTCTGCTCGATCTACGCTCGGGAATTCTGATCTAACTCGTTGGTTTTGATCCACCGCCTCCGGGGAACCTTGCAGGTGCAGAAAACTCGGTGATTTGCGGTTCAAACACAGCGCCGACAAGCCTCGCCGTGAATTCACCTCGGACCTCGTCGCCGATCGCTTTTCGGGACCTCCGAGCTCAAGAAAATCCCCGAGGTGAGATCCCCGACCTCCCCTCTAGCGATCTATGCCATAAAATCACAGTTCTAGGAAGAATTTACAATGATCCGAAACTCTCCGGCGAGATCGCCGCCTCCCGCCGCCGTGCGCCACCGGGCAGCGCCGCCCACGCTCGATCAGAGCGACGTGGCTGCTTGTGCGCCGTTTAGTTTAAATCGCACGGTAGAGTTTAAATCCCCACGTACCGGTTTGATGTTATAATCTCAGCCGTTTGTTTTAAATCGGACGGTCCACGTCAGCCCCGCGTTATAAAGGCCGGGATTCTTACGCGCTACCCCCTGGGGTTCTCGGAAAATAAGAGCTAGCCCCGGAAACTTCTGATCTAGCCCCTGGAACTTCAGAAAATCATGTAAATTCATTTAAAAATCAGTTTTAGCCCCTGTACTTAATAAAAATTAGGAAAAACCCCTCTGTTAAGTGTAGCTAGACCCCTGGAAGTTCTTAAAATAATATAATGGACCCTTAAGTGGGGTGAGTTTACCTTTTTAACCCTAGTTAATATTAAAGTTAAGAATTTGAATATGTGGCTAGTATTTAAAATTTAAAAGGTGGGACGAACATATTGTCAAAGACAAACTAAAAACTTTCCCAGTACTTAGAAAACCTTGGAGTGAGATAAAAATAGATTTTTGGCTGAAATGAATCTGTTTAATTGATTAATCACATTTATTGGTTATAGGGACACATTTTTAAGTATAGAATAATTCTGAAAATTAGTAAAATAAATGTAAAATAGTTCACATCAGAAGAGAAGTTCAAAAATATATTATTTAATATTTTAGACCCAAAACCTATTCTGTTTAGATGAGGTGTCTTACTATTTTCATAATAAAGTGCACATTTAGGCATAGGAAATAAATCTGAAAATATAGCAAACTAGGTATGAATAACTAGAAAATGATAAATGAAGTTTCCAAAATCCAAAGAATTCAGTTTAGGGTTGGTAGAAGGTTTGAAGACACATAGGAAGTAGGAAAATACCTTTTATGCACACTTGGTAGCTAAAAGGTGTAGTAATTGAAGATAAGGAATTTTTTTAAATTGGAAACTCATATATATAGTATGCAAACATGAATGTGAATACAAAAGTAGAAATCATATACACATGTTTAAAAGTGCATGTAAGCCAGAAATCAACACATATAGAGTAAGCACAACACATAGAATTTGTGTATGGCTTTCATAAATGTGAATGTGTGGTTTATATGAAGTGGAAGTGTGAACTATGTCTTATGGATTGTTGCTTTTCTTTTGCTATGTGTGATGGTATGATGTAGAACCTGCTCCAGAGCAAGTTCTTCCTTTCCAAGATCAGGACCACCCATTCCAAGAGCAGCAGGAAGGAGGCAAGTGTCCTTGACCACTTTGATCCTATACTAGGATGTGTAGATAGAATTATTTGCATTGTCAATTGAAAATATGAAACCCATGCTAGGATGTTTCCCTAGAATTGCATTACCTTGTTTCCTTGTAGCTTGGGTTGGGATTTATTTTATCATGCCATTTATTATTATGCATATGCTTAGCCATGCTTAGAATGGGATATTTGGGATATGAGATCATCAATTTATTTTACCATACTCTTAAATGAGATATTGTGAGTTATGTAGAGGTAGGGATCAAGGCAAGTTGGATGTTTTGGTTGGTGCTGGGTGCACGAGACTCGGGTTTGTGTTTAGTACTTGCCTGGATCCTAAGGACCGGTTCATGGAGCATGTAACCTGGCTTTACCGTGCCAACCACATGCTGAGATGGGGCAGCTTGGCCAATTAATTAGGTGTATCCCCGGCGTAGTATGGGTGTGTTGGATGGTGCGGGGAATAGGTGTCAGCTGGACTACCATATGAACCGCAAGGCTCAAGAGGGGGCCACTGCAGTGGGGTTGGAGCCTCTTGTATGCTGTTAGGGGTGAAACCTCAGTGGGCCCACGCTTGTCGGGAATCCCTTTGTAAAGGCTTCGTAGTGATCTCCTGGCTACACACCTGGGAAGTGTGAATGTGGTTGTGGCCACTAGCATAATGGAGGTTCTTTTAGTCCACCCAGCTACGGGGGATGAAATCACTACATGTGGGTACAGTGGTGCAAACTCTGCAGAGTTAAAACTGTCATGACAGCCGTGCTCACGGTCAAGGGCGGCTTGGACTTATTCATGATTAGAGGATGATGGCTTTGGAAGTTGTGGGTGTTAAGCGGGGAGCTTAACATTGAAAATGATGTTATGGTTATTTGATTATGATAATGGGATGGGAGATTGAGACCATTTCACCCATGTAGTATTGTAGGTGCTTAATAAGCTAAGGTGATAGGTATTAATTGCGTAGTGCTTTAACCATGAGTTCAACCTCCCCTTGTTCTAGTCATGCATGACATAACTTTCCGACACTTGCTGAGTACCATCGGTACTCAACCTTGCATATTTGTTGGTTTGTATTGCTGCTCAGGTCAAGATAATGAGGTGGTGTTTAATGATCAAGACTTTGGACCCGAAGAAGGTTTCTAGGTTCATGGAGTCCCCCGGGAAACGCCTGTGACGGAGCCCACGAGAATAATTATTCCGCTGCTAGTTTATTTATTTGTGATGAACTTATTATTGTCCATCGAGACATTAGCTATGTAAGACTTATTTATATTCGACACCTAGCTTGTAATAAATGATGCTTCACTATTTGTCATCACATGTATGAGAAAATGATCCTGGCATACATGTGGTATTCACTCGGTTGTTCTTCGGAGAAACCGGGTGTGACAGAAGTGGTATCAGAGCCAAGGTTGCCCGTAGCAACGTGGACCTAGGTAGAAATGGATGTATTTAAGGGCCCTATTTTCTTAAAAACTATTTTACAAGGTGTGTGTTGAAAAGTGTTATTTAATGGAGTCACTTTCTTCATCTTACCCCAACTTTCATTCAAAATAGGATTTTTGTTTAAAAGTTTATCTAACCTATATTTAAATGCTTTTTGTTTTAGATGGTTCACATGATTCGCACCGCTCGCAAGTCCACAGGAGGGAGAGTTCCCATAGTTGCCCTTGCCCAAAGAGAGGAGAGCCGTCCGGTGACGTACCTTTCCTACGGATTGGTAGTAGGAGGCTTGTTGCGCCGTCTTCGACGTATGCTCCAAGCCGCCGGCAATACGGGCAAGCTAATCATACACTATAGCTCCACCAGGACGATAGGTGAAAAGAGGGAAGAATGGAGTTCAGAGATGAGGATTATCCATGAAAATCAGCTGCTTAAGATTCATCGCTCTCCAGCTTGTCGAGCGACACAGGTCGATGCGGAGAAGGATGTCACCTGGGAGGCCATCACCTGCCAGAGTCACATCTATCGTCGACACCTGGACAGGACCGAGTACATGTATGTCCTCCAGCGCGAGAGTGGTACCACGGAGTACAGGTACCCGCTAGTGCAGCAGGGTACTTCCCATGACCACATGGACTTGTGCTTGGAGGATGCTGCTATGCTTAGCACTCGACTGCAGGAGTGGCAGCAGGAGCTTCAGGATGTTCGGGACACCCTGAAGGAAACCGAGGCGTTGCTTCGAGCCTGCTTGAGGGCGAGAGAAAGAGGAGATGGGAATGAACTGTGTGTCACCGTGAATGATACATGGACTCCTGACTCCCCAGATCGCCGGCCGATCAGGCGTCGTCGTACTTCTCCACCAGCAGCCTCCCCACCCAAAGCGGAGTCAGAAGGCAGCCGCAATAACGAGGAAGATCCCGAGGAGCCAGCTCAGTGATACGAGTAGTGTAGAGTTTTTCCCTTAGTTAGCAAGATGTCGAGTAGTCGAGTCATTATCTTAGTAAATGGTATGTTAATGCTTGGTGTGTGACGTGAGTTGTGGAAGCCATGAGCAATTGTCCACAGCCTCGTCTTCAGATTGTTTTGCTTTGGTGTGTGAACCCACATCAAATAATAGTGCATTTATTTTTGTGTGAGACATGAACCCTCAGAAAGTATAACAAAGCCTCAACACTTCAAAGTAAAAACAAGTAAAAGTAGTAATATAATACGTAATGCTTTAAATTGACATTTGGTTGATCATGCTAGATGGCCGGAAGAGGAAAAGGTCGTGCTGCCAACCACGCCAACAACAACGATGAGGCCTGCAACCCTCATCTTTCTGGAGGCCAAGACAGGGGTGGTCGCCGTGAAGGAGTTGATCCCCTCCACCAAATGCTTGAGAATCAAAATCAGCTCATCCAGAACTTGACTCAAGTGGTGGTCAACTTGCATCAAGTTCCACCTCCACAAGCTGCACCACGCCAACCAAGGTTGAGTGAGTTTCTGGGAACTCAACCTCCGAAGTTTGCACGTGCTGCTGAACCTCTAGAGGCAGATTGGCTAAAGACCATTGAAAGCAAGATGAGGATCATACAGTGCCAAGGGTAAGAGAGGGTGCTGTTTGCCTCTCATCAATTGCATGAACCTGCTGCTGATTGGTGGACTGCCTACGTGGCCGCCCATCATGACCCTGAGAACATCACTTGGGAAGAGTTCAAGCGTAGCTTCCGCAACCATTACATACCAAGGGGTGAACTCAAAAACAAGAGGAAGGAGTTCTTGGGACTGCAGCAAGGAAACATGACTGTGAGGGAATACCTCACTAAATTTACTCAACTCTCCCGTTATGCCCCACAGGAAATAGAGACTGATGAGCAGAAACAAGATTGTTTCGTGGAAGGACTTACCGCAGAAATGCAATGTGCAATGTCCTCCAATGAGTATGAAAGCTTCCAAAAGATGGTGGACAGAGCGTTTGTGGTAGAAAGGAAGCTGAAGGCCTTGGAAAATGAGAACAAGAGAAAGGCCGGGTGGTCACACCAAGCCTCCGGGAGCAACACCCGCCCACGTCTGATGCAGCAACCCGCAGGGCAGACGAACCGTGCTGCGGTACCCTACTTAGCACCACGAGTGTACAACCCGAACTACAGGCCTCCGGCAGCATCAATACAGCCACAACGTCAGTTCGTACAGCAGCCTCGCCCTACATATCAACCTCGACCAGCAGTGCAAGGACCCCCAAACCAACCCCAAGACAGCAAAGGCCAGGCACCTAAGGTTGGGGTGCAATGTTTCAACTGTGGTGAAGTGGGGCACTACGCCCATAAGTGCCCAAAGAAGAAGCCCACGCAGCCACAACAGCAGAACGTAATGAGAGGACAGGTGAACCACGTCACCATGGAGGAAGCGCAAGAGGCACCTGAAGTGGTAGTTGGTAAGTTTCCTACAAATTTACACATTGCAACTCTGCTGTTTGATTCTGGTGCTACCCACTCATTATTGCTCAAGGGTTTGTTAAGAAGCATGATCTAGCAACAACACAAATGAACCATATGCTAGCAGTAAACTCTCCAGGTGGAGAAATAAGGACAAGACAAGTGTGTCCCAAGGTGAATCTAGACATTAATGGGGTAGTATTTACTGCCAACCTCATAGTGATAGATTCCCAAGGGATCGATATTATTTTGGGCATGGACTGGTTGACCAAACATAAGGGAATCATCCATTGTTCGACCAGAACGGTGGAACTAACGCACCCTAGTGGCACAAAAGTAAAGATTATAACAGTACAAGAGCATAGGAGGGACATTAAATTAAATCAAGTTGAGGTGAAAGTAGAGGAGATCAGGACCGTCAGGGAATATCCAGATGTTTTTCCGGAGGAGTTGCCTGGTATGCCTCCTGATCGTGAAGTGGAATTCGCAATTGAGCTAGTGCCTGGAACAGCCCCGATATACAAGAGACCTTATCGGATGGACTCCAAACAGCTGGGAGAACTCAAGGATCATTTGAGAGAATTGACGGAGAAGGGGTATATTCGTCCTAGTTCCTCACCTTGGGGAGCTCCAGTCATATTTGTGCCCAAGAAGGACGGAACCCAAAGGTTATGCGTGGACTACCGTGCCATGAATGAGGTAACCATCAAGAATAAGTACCCATTACCCCGCATTGAAGACTTGTTTGATCAGTTGAAGGGAGCTTGTGTGTTCTCAAAAATTGATCTCAGGTCGGGATACCACCAACTTAAGATAAGGCAATCTCATATTCCCAAGACAGCCTTCGTATCTCGGTACAGATTGTATGAATACACCGTCATGCCTTTCGTGCTAACTTATGCCCCGGCATACTTCATGTATCTCATGAACAAGGTGTTCATGGAATATCTGGACAAATTTGTGGTGGTTTTCATAGATGACATTCTAGTCTTCTCCAAGGATGAAGAAGAACATGAGAAACATCTAAGGTTGGTGTTGCAGAGGCTGAGAGAACACCAACTATATGCCAAGTTGAGCAAGTGTGAGTTTTGGCTGAAGAGAGTTCCCTTCTTAGGACATATAATCTCGGAGGGAGGAATCTCTGTGGATCCCGCCAAAATCGTGGATATACAGAAGTGGAAGACCCCTGAAAATGTCGGGGAAGTTCGAATCTTCTTGGGATTAGCTGGATACTATCGACGGTTTATTGAGGGATTCTCCAAGATCTCGAGACCCCTCACCAAACTGTTGGAGAAGGGAATCACATTCACATGGACGCCGCAGTGCGAGACGAGTTTTCAGGAGTTAAAGGAGAGATTGACGACAGTCCCAGTGCTAGTTATGCCAGATATGCAGAAGAACTTTATGGTGTACTGCGATGTCTCTGGAAGCGGGTTGGGATGTGTTCTCATGCAAGAAGGGCATGTCGTGGCTTATGCATCCCGGCAGCTCCGGAAGCACGAGAAGAACTATCCTACACATGACCTAGAACTAGCCGCAGTGGTACATGCGTTGAAAATTTGGCGGCACTATTTGATGGGTAAGAGGACAGAGATATATACGGATCATAAGAGTTTAAAGTATATTTTCACACAGCCAGATCTCATCCTCAGACAAATGAGATGGTTAGAGCTAATCAATGACTTTTATGTGGGCATCAACTATCATCCTGGGAAAGCAAACGTCGTGGCAGATGCTTTAAGCCGGAAAGTGCAAGTCAATAGGTTGAGCTTGAAGGACATGCCTGCGATATTGGAGGACGAGGTTATAAGGCTCAATCTATGCCATGTGAATAGTGGTGAAGCCATCGCCATGGAAGTGGACTCCACCCTAGAGCGAGAAATACGCGAGGGACAAAAGAATGACGAGAAGATACAAGAAATCAGGCAACTCATCAAGGAAAATAAAGCCCCTGGTTTCAGAGAGGATGAACAAGGAATGGTGTGGCACGGGAAAAGAATCTGTGTGCCAAAAGTAAAGAAGATCCGTGAATTGATTTTGAAGGAGGCTCACGATTCTGACTATTCCATTCATCCTGGGAGTACGAAGATGTACCAGGACCTCAAGAGCATGTATTGGTGGTATGGCATGAAGCGGGATGTCGCGGAACATGTTGCCCTATGTGACACATGCCAGTTGGTGAAAGCAGAACATCAACGACCCGTGGGATTATTGCAACCACTCAATGTGCCTAAATGGAAATGGGAAGAAATCGGTATGGATTTCATAGTGGGATTGCCTAGGACCCGATCAGGATATGATTCAATATGGGTCATCATCGACAGGCTAACCAAGGTAGCTCACTTCATCCCTGTGGAGGAAAGCTACAGTGGATCCAAATTGGCGGAGTTGTACATGTCAAGGATCGTGTGTTACCATGGAGTGCCAAAGAAGATTGTGTCGGATCGAGGGACACAGTTCACCTCAAGGTTCTGGCAGAAGTTGCATGAAACCATGGGGACCCATCTGAATTTCAGCTCTACCTATCATCCTCAAACTGACGGGCAGACGGAATGGACCAATCAGATTCTCGAGGATATGCTGAGAGCGTGTGCATTCAAAAACAATCGGAGTTGGGATAAGAACTTACCGTACGCGGAGTTTTCCTATAACAACAGCTATCAGTCTAGTATGAAGATGTCACCGTTCGAAGCTTTGTACGAGAGGAAGTGCAGAACTCCCCTATTTTTGAACCAAACAGGGGAAAGTAAAGTGTTTGGTCCCAAAGTACTACAAGAAGCAGAGGCGAAAGTGAGGGAAATTCGCAACAACTTGAGGATAGCATAGACATGACAAAAGAGCTATGCCGATGTACGGAGAAGAGAGCTCGTTTTCAACGTGGGAGACTATGTCTATCTCAAGGTGTCCCCTATCCGAGGACTTCGTCGGTTCAAAGTGAAAGGGAAGTTGTCACCTTGATACATCGGACCCTTTCAAGTGCTGGAGAGGAAAGGCGAAGTGCCGTATCAACTAGAATTACCGGCTCGCCTATCGGATGTGCACGATGTATTCCATGTGTCACAACTCAAGAAATGTCTAAGAACGCCTGAAGAGGTGTTACCCATGAATGAGGTGGACGTAGCTGAGGATTTGTCTTATGCCGAGCAACCAATCAAGATTTTGGAGACAATGGAACGCCTCACCAGAAATAAAAGAATCCAGATATGCAAGGTGCAGTGGAAGCATCACTCGGAAGAGGAGGCCACATGGGAGCAAGAAGATGAGCTTAAGGCACAATTTCCGAAATTGTTTTCTTAGAAACACCAATCTCGAGGACGAGATTTCTTTTAAGGGGGGTAGAGCTGTAACACCCCAAAATCCTGTTAAGAGGGGAATTTAAAATTTTTTGAATGTATTGCATGGGCTGCAGAAATTTAAACTTAGTTGGAATTCAAATTCAAATTGAAACCAGAAAAGAAATGGAAAGAGAAAAAGAAAAACAGAAAAAAAAACCAGCCAGTGGGCCGAAACCCACCAGCCGGCCCACCCCATCCCGCGCCGGCCGGCAGCCGCGCGCCCCCCTTCTTCCCACTGACACGCGGGGCCCACCAACCTTTCTTCCTCCTCGCGCTCGCGCCCGCGCTCGGCCGGACTCTTCTCACCCCGAATCAAAACCGCGCCGGATCCTCGCGTATCCCAGCCGAATTTGTTTCGTGGCGACGCAAACTCGATCACAACCAAACGCCGCCCTCTCCTGTCTATAAAAACCCTAGCACCGTCCCGTTTTCCCCCACGATCCGCCGATTTTCTCTCCGGTGAGAACCCGAGCCCCTCGGTGAATTCTGCTCGATCTACGCTCGGGAATTCTGATCTAACTCGCTGGTTTTGATCCACCGCCTCCGGGGAACCTTGCAGCTGCAGAAAACTCGGTGATTTGCGGTTCAAACACAGCGCCGACGAGCCTAGCCGTGAATTCACCTCGGACCTCGTCGCCGATCGCTTTTTGGGACCTCCGAGCTCAAGAAAATCCCCGAGGTGAGATCCCCGACCTCCCCTCTACCGATCTATGCCATAAAACACAATTCTAGGAAGAATTTACGAAGATCCGGAACTCTCCGGCGAGATCACCGCCTCCCGCCGCCGTGCGCCGCTAGGCAGCGCCGCCCACGCTGGATCAGAGCAACGTGGCCGCTTGTGCGCCGTTTATTTTAAATCGCACGGTAGAGTTTAAATCCCCGCGTACCGGTTCGATGTTGTAATCTCAGCCGTCTGTTTTAAATCGGACGGTCCACGTCAGCCCCACGTTATAAAAGCCGGGATTCTTACGCGCTACCCCCTGGGGTTCTCGAGAAATAAGAGCTAGCACCGGAAACTTCTGATCTAGCCCCTGGAACTTCAGAAAATCATGTAAATTCATTTAAAAATCAATTTTAGCCCCTGGACTTAATAAAAATTAGGAAAACCCCCTCTGTTAAGTGTAGCTAGACCCCTGGAAGTTCTTAAAATAGTATAATGGACCCTGAAGTGGGGTGAGTTTACCTTTTTAACCCTAGTTAATATTAATGTTAAGAATTTGAATATGTGGCTAGTATTTAAAATTTAAAAGGTGGGACAAATATATTGTCAAAGACAAACTAAAAACTTTCCCAGTACTTAGAAAACCTTGGAGCGAGATAAAAATAGATTTTTGGCTGAAATGAATCTGTTTAATTGATTAATCACATTTATTGGTTATAGGGACACATTTTTAAGTATAGAATAATTCTGAAAATTAGTAAAATAAATGTAAAATAGTTCACATCAGAAGAGAAGTTCAAAAATATATTATTTAATATTTTAGACCCAAAACCTATTCTGCTTAGATGAGGTGTCTTACTATTTTCATAATAAAGTGCACATTTAGGCATAGGAAATAAATTTGAAAATATAGCAAACTAGGTATGAATAACTAGAAAATGATAAATGAAGTTTCCAAAATCCAAAGAATTCAGTTTAGGGTTGGTAGAAGGTTTGAAGACACATAGGAAGTAGGAAAATACCTTTTATGCACACTTGGTAGCTAAAAGGTGTAGTAATTGAAGATAAGGAATTTGTTTAAATTGGAAACTCATATATATAGTATGCAAACATGAATGTGAATACAAAAGTAGAAATCATATACACATGTTTAAAAGTGCATGTAAGCCAGAAATCAACACACATAGAGTAACCACAACACATAGAATTTGTGTATGGCTTTCATAAATGTGAATGTGTGGTTTATATGAAGTGGAAGTGTGAACTATGTCTTATGGATTGTTGCTTTTCTTTTTCTATGTGTGATGGTATGATGTAGAACCTGCTCCAGAGCAAGTTCTTCCTTTCCAAGATTAGGACTACCCATTCCAAGAGCAGCATGAAGGAGGCCAGTGTCCTTGACCACTTTGATCCTATACTAGGATGTGTAGATAGAATTATTTGCATTGTCAATTGAAAATATGAAACTCATGCTAGGATGTTTCCCTAGAATTGAATTACCTTGTTTCCTTGTAGCTTGGGTTGGGATTTATTTTATCATGCCATTTATTATTATGCATATGCTTAGCCATGCTTAGAATGGGATATTTGGGATATGAGATCATCAGATTATTTTACCATACTCTTGAATGAGATATTGTGAGTTATGTATAGGTAGGGATCAAGGCAAGTTGGATGTTTTGGTTGGTGCTGGGTGCACGAGACTCGGGTTTGTGTTTAGTACTTGCCTGGATCCTAAGGACCGGTTCATGGAGCATGTAACCTCGCTTTACCGTGCCAACCACATGCTGAGATGGGGCAGCTTGGCCAATTAATTAGGTGTATCCCCGGCGTAGTATGGGTGTGTTGGATGGTGCGGGGAATAGGTGTCAGCTGGACTACCATATGAACCGCAAGGCTCAAGAGGGGGCCACTGCAGCGGGGTTGGAGCCTCTTGTATTCTGTTAGGGGTGAAACCTCAGTGGGCCCACACTCGTCAGGAATCCCTTTGTAAAGGCTTCATAGTGATCTCCTGGCTACACACCTGGGAAGTGTGAATGTGGTTGTGGCCACTGGCATAATGGAGGTTCTTTTAGTCCACCCGGCAACGGGGGATGAAATCACTACATGTGGGTACAGTGGTGCAAACTCTGCAGAGTTAAAACTGTCATGACAGCCGTTCTCACGGTCAAGAGCGGCTTGGACTTATTCATGATTAGAGGATGATGGCTTTGGAAGTTGTGGGTGTTAAGCTGGGAGCTTAACATTGAAAATGATGTTATGGTTATTTGATTATGATGATGGGATGGGAGATTGAGACCATTTCACCTATGTAGTAATGTAGGTGCTTAATAAGCTAAGGTGATAGGTATTAATTGCGTAGTGCTTTAACCATGAGTTCAACCTCCCCTTGTTCTAGCCATGCATGACATAACTTTCCCACACTTGCTGAGTACCATCGGTACTCAACTTTGCATATTTGTTGGTTTGTATTGCTGCTCAGGTCAAGATAATGAGGTGGTGTTTAATGATCAAGACTTTGGACCCGAAGAAGGTTTCTAGGTTCATGGAGTCCCCCGGGCAACGCCAGTGACGGAGCCCACGAGAATAATTATTCCGCTGCTAGTTTATTTATTTGTGATGAACTTACTATTGTCCATCGAGACATTGGCTATGTAAGACTTATTTATATTCGACACCTGGCTTGTAATAAATGATGCTTCACTATTTGTCATCGCATGTATGAGAAAATGATCCTGGCATACATGTGGTATTCACTCGGTTGTTCTTCGGAGAAACCGGGTGTGACATACACCACCGAAAGCGGTAAATTTCGGTTAGTTCCCTCATGCGAGGAAAGTAGCATGAGATGTTCTGTTCGGCAATGAGCGGGAAGTGAATATGTTTTCTAAGACTCTTCATGTCTTAGAGACATATGAACGATACTAGCCTCCAGTTCGCAAACCTAGGGCCAAGAGGAGGAGACCACATCTTGTGGTCTGTAACACGAAGTATGTGCTCTAGGACTTGTTATGTTCTATGGGGCATACGAGAAAACTGGTCCACCGGTGTGCTTAATTGCAAAGGTGTGGAGCCCTCCTTCGGGTGGTGAATAACCCATGCATGTACCTTGAGACGTGGCTTCACTCAAGGACGGTCATATGGCAATGATACGGGCGTATGTCTTTAATTTCAAATATGGACCTTCCTGGAATGAAAAACCATCTAACTGAATCATTATTGAGTGTTCTCCTGCAGGTGCTAACCACGTACGTATCTTGTGGAGAGCACGTTTGCGAGAGACCATTTTAGTGCCACGGTTGCGTCGTATATGCCGGTATAATCCGGTTAGGATTTTCCATTTTGTGAGAAACGTAGTACCGACATATAAGAATCATAATTGCATTAAATACAACTTTGAACAAGAACTCAGATAACCATGTTTACTTCTTAGGACCCTGATTTTGAAGATAAATTCCAAAAATTTAGAAGCTCAGCCTAAGGAACTTGAAAAATAGAGTGCTCTGTTTCGGCAGAAAGTTTGCTCGACTTTAACAGAGCAAAACTCACCAGTTGTTTAGTAAATGGAGGTGTGGGATATAGTTCTGGAAAGCTGAGGAAGTGCTCTACGACTTTGTTGTAGACTTCCAGAACAGAATCACGCATCAAACTAGGTTAAATTCCAGATGAGTGTAAACTGTCCAGAACCAGGATAGACTTAGAAACTCTCTCTGGACTGTTCTGTTTTCAATCATAACTTGCTGTAGATAAATCTAAATAGTTGTACGATACATTTTTGGAAATTTTAGGATATGCGTTACATATTTTTAATTCAATGTTTGTACAGCTGCGGTACAGAATTCTGTAGAATTTTGAATTTAAAATAGCAACTTTCAGAGGAGCTGCTGTTGAAATTCTTCCAGGAATTCTTTCAACTTTGAGTTATCATAACTTTTTTATCCAGAGCTGATATGGAGGCAAATAAATACTCGATGCAAAGATACTGAAAGTGAACTGTAACTTTGGTATTCAACTTGAGTTATGAAAATGCCAAGTACCAGTTCAAAATCTGTGATAAGTAGAAACTGGTCATTCTGGGCAGAGGGATGAACAGTTGAAATCATTGAGGGATTGTTGTACCAATTGGGGGTTTGATTACAACCAATGGGGTAGGACATACTCATGAGTTTTTATCTTCAACTAGTGAACGATTTGAGTATATTACCTATTTAAGTTATTTTTACCAGAGACCATGTTTGTGTCGTATTGGAGATAACGGGTAGTTTACGTGATGACAAAGCGATATTAACGTCTCGTAGTGACCAAATCTAGTTGAGATGAACTTCCAAAGAGGAATTCCATCAATTTGGATTAAAATATTATGTATTTGGTCTGGTAATGAGGTAGCTTGTGCAAAATTATTACATTATCCATGTATGAGATGTGTCACATTTTTACCGTCATTATGTTTTAGTACTATTTTGTGAACTGCATGGAGTATGCTGTGGGACTGATTTGATTGTTGTCATAGTTGCAGATGGTTCGTACCAGGGCCACGCACGAGGTCGGGGGCTCGAGTCAACAAGGGGGAGATGACTCCAAGCCACATTCCTACGACAACACCCTGCAGCAACAACCACCACCACCGCCTCAGCTTACGCTAGCGGATGTGATATTGGCGCTGGTTGGCTCTCATGAGGAGCAGACCGACCTGCTCCGCACGATTGTCCAGAATATGTCCCAGGCGGGGACGCGTCAAGAAAGGGGGCCTTATGAGCCCCACGTCAACACGTACTCGGATTTTATGAGTACGCGTCCCCTGGTGTTCACTGAAGCGGCGGAACCACTGGAGGCTGACAACTGGCTGCAGACTATCGAGTCCAAGTTCGGGTTGCTCCAATGCACGGAGCGGCAGAAGACTCTCTTCACGGCGCAGCAGCGTCACGGTGCCGCCTGCATGGTGGGCGAATTATCTTGCCTCACTACCTGCTGGCCACGCCGTGGAATGGCAAGAGTTCCGGGAGGCGTTCCGCGCCTATCACATACCTCCCGACATGATGAAGAGAATGTTCGGAGAATTCTTGGAGCTGAAACAAGGCGGGAGGAGTGCCCATGACTACTCCCATGTCTTCAACCATCTGGCGCAGTATGCGTCGGACTACATCTCCATCGAGGAGAGGAAGCGCGAGAATTTCTATCGGGGTTTGAATCCCGAGATGAAGAATCACCTCGCTCAAAGCAATCGTGGCACCTTCAACGACCTCTTCAATGCTGTGATTCTTCAAGAGGATGCTCAGCGAGAATTCGCTGCTGAGCAGAGGAAACACAGTGCTCCACCAAGCAGCGGGGGAGGAGCTCCCCAAAAATACCGAATGATGTATCAGACACCATCCGGTCAACAGTGGCATCCACCAGCACGACCTCAACAGTTTGGTGGTCGTCCTTATCAACCCTCCCCATTCTGACCGCCGATGCCACCACTGTGACCGCAACAGCAGCAGATGGTACCCCAGGCGTTTTCACAGCCACAACGCGCCCCAGGATTCCGTCCACCGGTCAGCGGAGGACCGCGGTCATTTCTCCAAGGACTGCCCACAGGGGCAGCAAAGCAGCGGGCAAGCCCAATATCAGAGCGGTGATCGAGGCCGACCACCGGCTAAGAGGGGAGGTCAGCGACCCGGGGCGTTTGTTACCTCGACAATGATTGACACGACCCCACGGTCTTGTCGAGCCAGGATCACGCTGAGGGGTGCTGCGTTGCACAGCACCGGATAACACACATCAAAGGTACAAAGCGGAAGCGAAATTTTATTACATAAACGAGTTTATGAACATGTTTACATCAAAATAAGTCCAGTCTACACTCACGGGCGTAGACTATGCATCAAGTCCACGTTCAGCCCTTGAACGTGTCCTTGCTAGCACACACGCACACTAACTCTGCGGCGTGCATGACTCCCACTCGATGGGGTTCCCCTCCTGGGGTTCCGTCTCCTCTTCGGGAGTCCCTTCCTCATAGAACCCTGCAAAAGCTTCAAACACAAGCAGTGAGCACGAAGGCTCAGCAAGTCTGACCCGTCTCACCTAAACATGGAACTTCTACATGAGGGGTGATGGGTACATGAGGTAAAATCATTGCAAAGGACTCGCCTAATTAGTGGAACCTTACTTTCAAGTTTTAGCAGCAGGTTGTGGAGAACCTTATGCTAAGGCTCATGAGAGAGCCGCAATCAAACAAGAAACGCATTTCTCTCATGCACTTTGCCCAAAGTTGAAAAGAACTTTAGTTAGCTCTAAACTACGACAAATCATTAACAATCAAAGTCCATCTTTCAATCACCAATATTTTAACATGTAACTAGCCTTTTCTTTCTACGTCAAGGTACAGTGAACAAGTGGTACTCACTGACCGCGAGGGACAGCGATTATAATCGATTTACACCTGAAGGGTTACCCGAACAACCCGTCACGTACGCCCGTACTCGATGTTGCCTACAATAACCATCACGGACGTCGTACGCAACTACCTTCCGCCCGTCAAACAAATATTGAACCGGTCCCATCGTTCAGAGCAAGAGGTCTCTGCACGCGCATCTCCGTGCCGCCAGCCGATTTACACCTCAAGCTCTCAACCTACTCTCTGAACGACGGGCAATGCCTCAATACCCAGCTACCCGAGTTACATCAGTTTCCCGGTTCCCATATAGCCGGTAGGTCTCCGGTACTGTTCTAGCTTGTTCAACAGGCCCACACACGGCTCGATCCTCAATCGATACAAGTGGAGCTATAGCACACAGGCCCAAAAGTCCTGCAGCCCTTACTCTCCGCTCAGTCTCATTTTTCTTGCCATACCTATTATGTGCTATCTCTACCCGAGTCGAGTGCCTCTAGCCTATGCTCGCAACTAGTTCCAACTACTCGACTTGTACCGAATCCTACACTACCTTAGCATTGCGGTAGCTAACGGGGTTTGCAATCCTAAACCCAACCCATGGTTTTCTTGGCTATGCAATTGGGTTTTCAAACTAGACTCTAATGCAAGTATTAATGGTACTCAAGTAAGTGCTCAAAACAATAAAAATTTGTAAAAAGGTTAATGCAAACCGGAGCTTGCCTTGCTGCTCTTGGTCGTAGGCTAGCTGCTCCACCGGAGTAAAGAGGTCTAGGACTTCGGGTTCCTCCTCGACCTTAGCGACTACATGATAGAAGAAGTACATGTATCAATTTAAATGCATTTGTATTAAGTTTGAACTTGTGAAGCTTATACGTCCCACTAGACAGACTCACTGACTATGAAACTTTTACTGTGGCTTGTTTACAACCTAGACAGAGACTTGGTCAAGTCTTAGTTGCAGCAAAGCTCATTTGAGCCCTCTACAATGAATTATGTACTTGACATTAATTGAAGGCTCTTAGGGTGTTCTAAGGATTTTAATAAAACAAACCATGACTTTTTGAAAACTAGATTTTCAGATGGTTCTAATGGAGTTGGTCTCACTTAATTTGAAGGTACCTAACTAAATATATGAGCTAAACAATTTCAGAGAAAATTCTGAAAATGTTTCTGCACATTTTCTATTTTCTCTGCAACAGTTCCACTAATCACACAATTAGGTGGATCAAATGAGCTCAATTGGATCGAAATTTTTATAGTAGTTCAAGGATATTTTGATGAACATTCCAGCAAAATTTCAGGATTTTCCTCCAAAGGATTCTCCAGTTAAAATTCCAAAAAATTTAAACTTTGAGGAATTAATTATGGAGAATTAAGGATTTTCATGAAGTGAAACTTGATTTGCTGGAAAGTGTTCAGAGAGCTGAATCCAACAAAATTTGGTTCACTCGATTTGGAGTTTTCTGGCCCAAGTTATGAGGATTTGAAGTTTGAAGGAAATCTGAAAATCGGGAAAGAGTTTAAACATGCGGGTGGGCCCCGGGGACACGCGTCGCACGCCGAGGCGACGGCACACCGTGGTCTGCGGGGTTTCTGCGCGCCAGCACAGCCGATCCGGGCCACACCCGATCCCGATTTAAATTTTTCAGCCGCTGACGCGTGGGCCAGCCGACTTCGTCTTCATCCTGACGCTCTCTCGCACCCGCGCCGCCGCCCTCGCCGGAGCAGACCCGGAGCTCGCCGGCTCGCCGCTGCCGGACCTCCCATGGTCTGAAACTTGCCGTCAGGGGGTTGTCGACGTCGAGGAACACGTCGGTGGTGTCAGTTCGGGCTGGCGGTGACCGGAAATAGCCCGGCAACGTGCCGCAACCTCGGTTGAGGTTCGGCGCCGTCGACCGTGGGTTCTAACCCGCCAACACCTCGAACAAACGGTCCTACAGCATCAGTGTACCTCTAGGAAGCTCGACAAGGTGTCAAAAGGGTTCAAAGATGGTGGCAAGTCGGTCGGCACCGTGTGACCGATCGTGCCCGCCATGACTGCCCTTGATCGAGCTCGAAATTCATCCCTCCTAGACAGTTTCATGCCACGGATGCAGAAAAGAACTTGATCGCCGGCTAGTCCAGCGTCTATGTGCAAGATTTGCTAACCAAAGAAAGATCATAGAGCGAGAATTTGAAGAATATGTACCGGAAGCTCGGTTTACGGTCGCCGGAGCAAAAACTGGAAATTCTCCGTGGATTCTTCACGGTTTGCTTCCAAACTTGGAGGAGAGCAGCACGGTGGTCGCGCGCTCCTGTTGCCTCTCTTGCTGGACCGTGAAAACGCCTGTGGAACGCTGTCCACGGGCGCCTGACCTTCGGCTGAGGTTGAGTCGCCGCTGTGGCGATCGCTCTCGAGCAAAGGAGGTCGGAGCTCGGGATTTTTGGCGTTGGGGAGGTGGAGTGCGATCTCAGGTGACCGTCTAGCATCTCAGGGAGGGAGAAGGCGAGCTGGTTTTGCGGTTCTCCGATCGAGCAGAGGCGGCAGGTCGGTGGCTCGGTGATCACGGGAGAGGAGGAAATGATCGGTGCCTGCCTCCGTGGAGCGCCTTAAGAGGGCCCTGGAACCGCCCTTGGGCTCGTGTGTGGGCGCGGGAAGCAGCTGGTGGCGCTGCTGCTCCTCGGTGGCGAGCGCAGCTGCTCCCGAGCGTGGAGTCGGCAGCTGCTCGGTGGAAGTTCCCACCGAGACTCTGACTTTGGGTGCAAGTCTCCCCTCTTCTCTCTATGACATGTGGGTCCCACCCGGGGTTTTAACCTCTGAAATTTACTCCTAATCACTGTTGTAAACAGTGAGCCCCAAAATACCCTTGGTGATTCAAATTATTCACCCACGAGGCATTAGAATTGATTAGAATTCAAATTGGGTTTGGTTTGAATGAATTTCAGCACAAGTTCTGTTTGGAATTCAAATAAAGTTTGAATTTGCCCCACTTAGCTCATGTCAAGATCAACTCCAAATGGAGTGAAAATTGGTGTATGAGCTCACAAAAATGTGCTGAGTAAGAATATGCCTCCCACTTTTGAATTCATGGGATAAAAACAGTTTGAATTTGAATATGCTTTCAAACTGCCCTCCTTCTAGCTATACCCAAAATGACCTCAAAAAGGTTTTGAATTTGTGTGAAACTTGGCATGGACATCCCTAGCAATGTGTAGGAGTTTTCAAATGCCCAGCCCATCTATATCACATGTGGAAAATGCCACTTTTGCATTATGTGAGTTTGTTCTCTAATGAGCATGTTGATGGTGGTTACTTGCTCTTCATTTGTGTTCATCATCTTTCCTCAAATGAGGTGTGTGTGTATGGTGATGAACACTTCAAATATGTGTCAAAAACTGAGGCCCTTACAATGACAACGCCCCGGAAGGAGAGAATGTGCTGGCGGGTACGTTCAACTCGACGATCATGCAGTCATCATTTTATTTGATTCTGGTGCAACCCACAACTTCATAAGTGCATCATATGTGGCTAAGCATCAACTGCAAGTCTTTCCAACCGAAAGCTCATATATGATTTGCTCACCGGGAGGGAAGATTTCAGCAAATGTGATGATTCCAAAAGCACCACTGTGCTTGTGTGGGAGAATATATACTATGATTATCCTTGAGGGGCAGAAGATTGATGCAATCTTAGGAATGTCATGGCTAAGTTACCATCGCCTTGTCCTGGAAACTTTATCACGGACGATTTATCTCAACTCTCCACTGCACCGTCCGCATTCACTCGTATTAGATAACCCTGTCCCAGAAGTTTCTGCAGCCTATCATATTGAAGCTCCCAAGTTAGAGGACATCCCCGTAGTCCGATGTGTTCCCGGATGATCTTCCGGGCATGCCACCTGAATGGGATGTTAAGTTCAAGATTGAACTTACACCCGGGACTACACCCATATCGCGGAGACCATATAAGTTGGCTCTGACTGAGCTGGCTGAATTGAAGGAACATCTCAATGACTTGTTGAGCAAGGGTTTCATTAGACCAAGTTACTCGCCATGGGGATGCTCGGCGCTGTTCGTAAAGAAGAAAGATGAAACCTTGAGGTTGTGTGTGGATTACCGACCGCTCAATGCCATCACCATCAAGAACAAATATCCACTACCCGGCATTGATATCCTGTTCGATCAACTTGTGGGTGCAAGTGTGTTTTCAAAGATGGACCTTCGCTCTGGGTATCATCAAATAATGATCCGAGCGGAGGATATGCCGAAGACGGCATTCTCGATGAGATATGGACTATATGAATATCTCGTCATGTCTTTTGGTCTCACCAACGCCCCGGCACATCTCATGTACCTCATGAACTCAGTGTTTATGCCGGAGTTGGACAAGTTTGTGGTGGTGTTCATTGATGACATCTTAGTTTACTCCAAGTCAGAAGAAGAACACGCCGAACACTTGCGTATCGTCCTTCAATGATTGCGGGACCATAAGCTATATGCCAAGTTCAGCAAATGCGAGTTTTGGATCAGCCAAGTGCCATTTTGAGACATATCATTTCAGCGGAAGGCATTGCGGTTGATCCAAGCAAGATTGAGCAGGTGCTGAAATGGAAAGCTCCCACTTCTGTCCATGAAGTCATAAGCTTCCTCGGTTTAGCGGGATATTACCAGAGGTTCATCCTGAGATTCTCCAAGCTTGCTATGACGATGACTAAATTATTGAAGAAGAGGACGAAATATGTTTGGAACTCAGCATGTGAAGGAGTGTTCCAAGCATTGGTGAAGCATCTCACCACAGCCCCGGTCTTAGCTCAACCAGATACGACCAAGCCTTTCAACGTATATGGTGATGCCTCTGGTATCGTGCTTGGCTGCGTGTTGATGCAAGAGGGACGGATGGTTGCATATGGCTCACGCCAACTTCGAAACCACGAGCAGCACTATACGACTCATGATCTTGAGCTTGCTGCTGTGGTATTGGCACTGAAAATGTGGAGACACTATCTTCTGGGAAACATGGTGCATCTCTACATGGACCACAAGACTTAAAGTATATCTTCACCCAAAAGGAGCTGAATATGAGACAAAGGAAGTGGTTAGAATTAATCAAAGATTATGAGATTGAGATTCATTACCACCCTGGCAAGGCAAATGTGGTTGCCGACGCGCTGAGTCAGAAATCACATGTCCATAACCTCACTATTACACCAATGGAAGACGAAGAACCGAGTTTATACTTGGTTCCATATGGATCAGTCTACAACCTTCTCTCATCCCTACTGTTAGGGATGATATCATTGCAGCTCAGAAAATTGACAAAGGCATGGCACATCTCCGCAAATGAAAAAACAGCGGTAATATCAAATGTTTCCGGAAGGATGAGGAGGGAACACTATGGTTCAATGACCCCATAGTCGTACCCCGGGATATGGAGCTGAGGAAGAAAATATTAGATGAAGCTCACTTGTCTAAGTTCTCCATTCATCCAGGCAGCAACAAAATGTACCAAGATTTGAAGAGTAAATTTTGGTGGACACGGGTGAAGAGGGAAATTGCAAAGTACGTATCTGAATGTGATACGTGTAGAGGAGTGAAGGCTGATCATATGAGGAAATCAGGGCTGCTGTAACCCCTGATCATTCCAGCATGGCAATGGGAAGATGTGAGCATGGATTTTATTGTGGGATTACCCCTGACCTTTCACAAGCATGATTCCATTTGGGTAATCATTGACCAGTTAACCAAGTCGGCCCATTTCATTCCTGTGCATACACATTTCCATGCCAGCAGGTATGCGGAGTTGTACATTGCAAAAATCTTGTGCTTGCATTGTGACACCCGGTTCCGAAAATAGAACCAAGTGAATGCATATGTGTACCCATGATGTTCATCACACATACACATGTAATCCAAAAACTGAATTCAGAATATAACCATGAATAAATAATGTTTAAGTACTTTATTACAATGACTTGATGTCTCACTCATGAATCTCTAACTTATTCTTGCAGCGGAAGTCTCTAATCGACAGCGGAAATAACTAAACAGCAGGCTCCAATCTTCAACTCCACAGGCATGTTGGCGGTAGTCCGCACGCCTAGTACTCCACATGGTCCTCGAAGTACTCATCTCCTGTAGCTGATGTTTATATGGTAATGCAAGGGTGAGTACATGTCGTACTCAACAAGTGCGGGAAAAGTATGACATGTAGCTTACAACAAGGTAGGAAATAAAAAGGCTCATTGCAGCAAGCAAATTTTATTTCACAAACATGATAAAAACAGCAACTATTTCTAGGTGAGTTAAAGCCCAATAAATCCAAGTAAATCAGCAACATTCTTTCATCATAATGCACCATTTATCAAATCTCATACAGTCATTAATCTTTATCAAATTCATCTCATGCTCATAAATATTCATAACCACCTCATATTCATATAATCGAAACCAAACTCACTTTCATGACTCAAAATAGTCCCAAAACCAATCCCAGTGACCATACCATTGCCATACCGAATAACCATCCCAAGTTTTCCCTCTAATCATGGAAGTTGGCCAGGTGCTTGTGACCGGAAGCATGGCTATCATGATAGTTTTACACTCTGCAGAGATGGCACCACTTTACCCACAAGTTCGTGATTTTGTAACCCATAGGCGACTAGAGAAACCTCCATTAAACCAGTACACAACCGTCGGTGTATGGCCAAGAGATCACAAAATAGCCTTTGCAAAGGGGCTATTAGGATGTACGGACCCACTGAGGTTTCACCGGCAGGCTCGAATCTCCATTCTCCCACCCACGGGCCCTCTCTTGTGCCATGCAGTTCCCAGGGCAGTCCCTCTCGACTCCCATTCCCCACGCCATCTAACGGTCCATAACAAGCTAGCAACACACCTAATTAGTCAGCTAAGCCGCACCCATATTTGTCCTTGTGGTGGCACTGTTTTCCTGGCATGTGTTGGCATGAACCGGTCTTTAGATCTACGGCAAGTAAACCACCATCTCATTCAGCAAGATCCATGAACCAAGCTTGCCTAGATTTCCCCGATTCCATGCTCATTAACATCATCAAGTTCTCATCATCATTATTCACATGAGTGCAGTAGCTAGACATGTTTTATTTCAGCTTCCCGTATCCCGTAAGTTAAGCGAAGGAAAAGGAAAAACGACCATACCCGACTAATCAACTTTCCCGGCGACAAGGATGGTTAACAAAACTAGTAAACTCCTATAAAAGGGTGTCCCATCAAGTTGACTGAAGCATACGAGTTTTCGCAAACAAAACAGTTTCGAAACATGGGATCAATATGGTCAAGGGGCATTTGCCTTGCTCCCGTGGTTCTTGTTGCTCAAGCGTCTCGAAGTCTTCGTGTTGTGGTTCCTCGTAGATGGCCACTTGAGCTTGTCCTTATACTCACGACCATGCACATACAAAATTTACAGCAATCAATCATCATGCACAAACTTTACTCAAGATGCAATGGGGTAGATGAATGCAAATCCTATGGTGCTGTTTTATTAAACCAGTTTGTACGTGTTCTTGCATGTTTTAATGGGCTTTCATGGGGTTTTATGATGAACAAGGGTTCTGGGATCAAGTGTGGACGTGGTGATGATCTTGACTCAAGATCTAGATCAATTCCACCGTCAAAAATCAATCAAAACACGATTTGTCCACACGCAAAAGTTTCTGCTCGAAGGGGCGAAGAAAACGGATGCGTAGAAACAGCGGCGATGTCGTAAGATGGGTAATGGGAACCTACCTCACTTTGTTTTGGTGGTAGGGCCTTTCTCCTAGCAATGGCAGCAGCGGGGAATTTTTCTATGGAAGATTAGGGTAGGACAGATCGTCGGCTTCTTTTCCGGCCACGGCGAGGCGTGACGGGGCTCGTCGGCGGGTCTCGACGACGGGGCTTGACGACGGCGAGGCTCAACGGCGGGGCTCGATGACGGGGCTCGACGGCGGGGCTCACCAGCGATCAAACACCGGCAGGGGGGTGCCAACTTGATGACTTGGAAGGGGAGGGGCTCCAAGTCGGCGACATGGGGAGGGGGAGGGGGAGGCTGCGGCCAAAGGGGGGCTGGGATTGTATTTATAAGGGGGTGAAGGGAGGAGTCCTACTCCAATTGGAACTCAAACAAGAGTCCTAGTCAATTTGGAACTCAACCAACTTATCCCCTTAGTTGGGTACGGCAGCCTTGGGGATTTAATCCCCCCAAATGTGGGGAAAATTCCCCTTTTTTGGAATTGGGGAAATTTGGAAATGGCTTATTTCAGCTATCTTTTTCCATTCCTCACCATTTCTATGTCCCTTGTTCCATTTCTACATTCTCCTCTTCATTTCTATGTCCCATTCTCCATTTCTACATTCCCCTCTCCATTTCTATGGTTCTTCCTCTATTCCTATGGTTCTTTTCTCCATTTCTATGGTTCTTTCTCCATTTCTATGTTTCTTTTCTCCATTTCTATGGTTCTTTCTCCATTTCTATAGTTCCTTCTCCATTTCTAGTTCTTTTACAATGCTTTTCTACATGAAAACTGTATGCAATGCATGGTAATGAATTTGAGGGTGTTACAAACCTACCCCCTTAAACTGAATCTCGCTCTCGAGATTCGATAGTGGAGAATAGATGAGGGAATTATGCCTTGAGATCATTCTCACGCTCCCATGTGGTTTCGGCTACCGTGTGATGGCTCCATTGTACCTTGCACCAAAGGATCACTTTGTTCCTCTGGACCCTTTCCTTCACGTCCAAAATTTTGACGGGATGCTCCGCGTAGGTCAGATCCTCTTGAAGTTCAAGCTCATCCATCGGTACTTGTACTTCCGGTACTCTCAAGCACTTCTTTAGTTGGGATACGTGAAACATGTCGTGCACGTCGGAGAGGTGTGTTGGCAGCTCTAGTTGATAGGCTACCTCTCCTAGCTTGCCCAAAATCTTGAATGGCCTGATATAGCGAGGTGCTAACTTACCTTTGACGTTGAACCATCGTTGGCCTCGGATAGGCGATACTTTAAGATACACAAAGTCTCACACATCGAAGGTCAATCTTCTTCGCCTATTGTCCGCATAACCTTTTTGTCGTAAATGAGAGGTCTTCAAGTTTTCTCGTATCGTTTGGACTTATTTTTTGGCGTCTTACAGCACTTTGGGTCCACACACTTGGCTTTCTCCGGTCTCATTCCAGAACAGCGGCGTTCTACACCATCTACCATAAAATGCTTTGATAGGTGACATTTTCAAGCTGGCTTGATAGCTGTTGTTGTACGAGAATTCATCATATGGCAAGCTCCTATCCCAACTACGCCCATGTTTCAAGGCGCAAGCTCTCAACATGTCTTCCAAAATATGGTTTGTCCTCTCTGTTTGCCCGTCGGTTTGTGGGTGATAAGCGGAGCTGAAATTCAGCCGTGTACCCATGGCTTCGTGAAGCTTCTTCCAGAACCTGGAGGTAAATTGACAACCCCGATCTGAAACAATCCTCTTCGGAACTCCATGGCGACACACGATTTTCTCCATATACAGCTCGGCTAGTTGTGCAACGCGGTACTTGGTTCTAACAGGAAGGAAATGGGCTGTTTTCGTTAACCGGTCCACAATAACTCAAATAGAGTCGTAACCCGACTGAGTACGTGGCAGTCTGACTATGAAATCCATGCTGATGTCTTCCCACTTCCACCCGGGTACTTTCAATGGCTGCAACAATCCAGCGGGTTTTTGATGTTCGTCCTTCACTCGTTGGCACGTGTCGCATAAGGCAACATATTCAGCTATGTCCCTTTTCATACCATCCCACCAATAGCAAGTTTTTAGGTCCTTGTACATATTTGTGCAGCAGGGATGTATGGAATAAGGTGAGTCATGTGCCTCCTTTAATATCGTGTCGCGGTTGTGCTTCACGTTAGGCACACAAATCCTTTTCCCTAACCAAAGCGTGCCTTTCTCGTCTTCCTTGAAATCTTTTTCTATGCTTTGTAGGATTCTTTTCTTGATTTCCTTGATTTCATCATCCGTTGCTTGGCCATCTCGTATCTCTTGTTCCAGCGAGGAGTTCAGTTCTATCACCTCCATCTCGTTCAAGAACCTGAGATGTAACAGTTCGAACTCCTTGCGCAGCTCAGGTGACAGCTCCCGAACCATGAGATGGTGACATGCTCCCTTTCGGCTCAACGCATCAGCTACTACTTTGGCCTTTCCACGGTGATAGTTGATTCCAACATCATAATCCTTGATTAGTTCCAACCATCGATGTTGCTTCAAATTCAGATCTGTTTGCGTGAATATATACTTGAGGCTTTTATGATCCGTATAGATCTCACATCGGTGGTCAAGGATACAACGCCTCCAAATCTTCGAGGCATGTACAACGGCTGCAAGGTCCAAGTCATGTGTGGGGTAATTCAGCTCATGTTTCTTTAGTTGTCTCGATGCATAGGCTACCACTTGTCCTTCTTGCATGAGCACACATCCAAACTCTTGTCTTGATGCGTCACAATATATGTCAAAGCTCTTGCTCACGTCCGGCAATACCAAAACCGGCGCTGTGGTTAATCTCTTCTTTAGTTCTTCAAAGCTTTCTTGAAACACTGGTGTCCACTGAAATGCTTTCCCCTTCATTAGCAATTCAGTCATAGGCTTCGCTATTTTGGAGAAATCCGTGATGAACCGTCGGTAGTATCCAGCCATCCCAAGGAAACTCCGAATATCTCTCACATTCTGTGGTTGGTTCCACTTCAGAACATCTCCCACTTTTCCAGGATCAACCGATACTCCTCCCTCGGAGATGATGTGTCCTAGGAACGATATCTCCTTTAGCCAAAATTGACACTTGCTGAACTTAGCATACAATTGATGCTCTCGCAGTTTCTGCAATGTTAACCTCAAGTGTTCTTCGTGTTCTTCCTCGCTTTTCGAATACACCATGATATCATCGATGAAAACCACGACGAACTTATCCAAGTACTCAATGAAGACCTTATTCATGAGGTACATAAAGTATGCGGGTGCATTGGTTGACCCAAAAGACATAACGGTATATTCATATGAACCATAGCATGTTTGAAATGCAGTCTTGGGTATGTTGGAGGGCTTAATCATCAGCTGGAAGTATCCCGACCAAAGATCAACCTTGAAGAAAATTCGGGCACCTTTGATTTGATCGAATAGGTCCTCTATACGGGGCAGCGGGTATTTATTCTTGATCGTCACCTCATTGGGAAACCTATAATCCACACACATCCTTTGGGTCCCATCCTTCTTGTCTACAAAGAGCACGGGGCCTCCCCATGGTGACGAGCTTGGGCATATAAAACCCTTTTCTAGCTGCTCCTGAATTTGCTTCTTGAGCTCCACTAGTTCATTAGCGGGCATCCTATACGGCCTCTTCGCTATAGGTGCAGTTCCGGGTACTAAATTAATGGCAAATTCAATGTCCCGGTCAGGTGGCATACCTGGAAGTTCTTCCAGGAACACATCTGAATATTCTTGAACCACTGGAATGCTTTCCAATGTCGCTTCTTCGACATGGTTCAGAACTGCCTTTTCGGTTGCCGGTTGGGCTGCCTCGAACTCAATATGAGTACCGTGCTCACTCATCAACTGCACGATCCTCTCAGCACATTGAATTACTCCATTGTGCTTTCTTAGCCAATCTATTCCAAGTATTATGTCAATCCCTTGGGAATCCAAGATAATAAGTTTGGCAAGAAAGTCTACCCGCCTTATTTTAAGGCTTACTTTCAGACATACTATATTAGACCTCATCTCTCCACTGGGAGAATTAACCAACATAGTTTGTTTCATGTGTGATATGGGCAGGTTATACTTGGCAACATACTTGGATGATATGAATGAATGCGATGCTCCGGAATCAAATAAAAAAGTGGCTGGGTTGGAGTTGGCAAGAAACATACCAATCACGACGTCCTCAGCTTGTTGTGCTTCCTCAGCGGAGACATGATTCACATTGCCACGAGCATAGTTCTGCTGTCCACAGTTACCTTATTTAGCTCCTCCATTTGGCCATGGGTTCTGCTTGGGTGCGTTGCTCGGCTGTCCAAGGCCTTTCTTCGGGCATTGACTTGCAAAGTGTCCCGCCTCTCCACATGAAAAGCATGCTTTGTTGCCAAAACAGCAGGAATGTTGGGGCGAGGCTGGTTTTGAGCATAGGCGCCCATGTTGGGACAGGGCACTGGATGCAAAGGCATACAAGGTGCTTGCATAACAGGATGTTGCTGCGGTAGCTGACTAGGGGAGGTGGATTTGCAGGGTGGAAAGTAGAAGCGGACGAGCCATAATGTGGTACAGCTGGTGACATGAAACGGAGACGTACATTGCTCCCTTGTGGCTGTCCTTGGTATGGCATCTTCCTCTTGCCCTCTTGCTCGATCTCATGGATCTTGCTCTCAACCACTATAGCTTTGTCAACGAGCTTCTGAAAATTTGCTTAATCATTGTTGAGCAGCTGAACTTGGATCTCATTGTTCAATCCTCTCATGAACAAGTATTGCTTTCTTTGATCCGAGTTGACATCTTCTGGAGCATACCTTGACAGCTGCGTGAACTTGTTGAGGTACTCATTCACGCTCTTCCTTCCTTGGCGGAGACCTTCAAACTGTTGCCTTTTAAGCATCATGACTCCTGCAGGGATGTAATGAGATTGAAAACTCTCCTTGAATTCAGCCCAAGTGATAGTCTCCTGGTTGACATGAGCATTGCAAAGAGCGTCCCACCAGTCAGCGGCTGCTCCCATAAGTTGGTGTGATGCGAAGAGAACTTTCTCCCAATCATTGCACTGAACAATAGCAAACTTCTTTTCCATGGACTTCAACCAATCATCAGCCTCCATGGGATCATTAGCTTGTACAAAAGTAGGCGGCCTAGTCCTCATGAACTCTCCCAATCTGTTGTGAGCCGGCGGTGGTGGCGGTGGCGGTGGTGGGGGTGCAGGAACGGGGTTAGGATTGTTGTTGTTATTGGCCTGCAGCTGACCCAACGTTTGTATCATAGTTTGCATGAGCTGGTTCTGCATAGCCATCAACCGTTCAAGGTTGCTTGCATCAGCCCCGGGGTTAGCATTTTCAGGAACTTCAACATTGCCATCCTCTTGTGGTTCATTGTTGCCACAAGTGTTCCTTCTTTGGCGGTTGGCATTTTCCCTCACCATCTGTGAGAGAGAGTGGAGTAGAGTAGATATTAGAAATTTAGATTGATTCCCCCAACTATATGCATCAAGGTGTATGAACTAAGTATCTTCTTTTATTAATTTCAGCCTATATGAGGATGTGAACACGTGCTGAAGCGTCTCACATCTCTCCACTATATGTTGATGTGGACATTCGCCGAAGCGTCCCACAACTCACATCAGCACATAAACACAAGCAATCATCACAAAAAATTAGCACACCACTCTTATTCAAGCTACTACGATCTTAATGTTCCTATTACAGCTTTATTCAATGGAAACCTAAACTTAATCGTGAGAACCGGTGCTGTTCTCGCTGTGTGACAGGAGTGGTCCATACATGGGCGCACGCCATGGTGAGTCGGCCGTCCATGTAGGGTTAGATGATGCTGGTGCTCCATTTGCTTCCACGTTGGCACGAGTCTCCTCTTGTTTCTCCAGCGAATACAGCTTCTTGCGGAGGTAACGGATCTCTTCTTGTGCACTTGCGTAGCGGTTTCCTAACTCCACGAGCAACCTCTGAGACTTCTCAGCAGCTTGTGGGTTGGAAAGAGCTGTTACATGGGGTCCAGTGATCTTCCTTGTACCACTCTTCTGATACGGGTGCAGCTCAAAAGTGGTGTCCTCAAGCTGCTCATTTAAGGCGTAGCACAGTCTAGTGAGTGCTTCCCATGCAGCATCATCGATAGCTTCTGCCCTTGTAGCTCTCTATGTTGGTGCGAAGTGCCGAGTGACAACCCTACCGTTAGATAGGATGGTTACTTAAGCCTTCCACTCTTCATATTCGAGACAAGGGACTTTCTTGACATGATGTTCTGGGTATAAGCTGCAGCAATCCAGAAATTCTTTGAGCTCCCTGGATATGTGTCCTCCTTCCGTTCCTTCGGACCGGAATTCTTGAACTGAATGGTTGGCCCATTCATCACCTTCATTATTATTCTCAGCAAGGGGTGGCTCCTCCTCGGGTTCATATCCTCCCGACATAGCTTCATGAGGCTCCACGGGGTGTAAACCCGCGTGAAACTCCTAACGAGGTGCGTACCAATGCCGTTCTTGTGGATCATCCTCCATATCATCTTCGAATGGTTCCACCTCTTCCGAGTCCTCTTCCTAATGCATAGATCTATTGACTTCCTCTTCATCATGAGGTTCCGTCTTAACCTCCTCCCAATATGGTCCATCGGACACCTCAATGGGGTTAAGTGCACTCCCACGTGGTGGTGGACGAGTACTTATGCGTGTCGTGCTCCTGATCACTGGTATCTACAAATAAGACATGAGAAACTTTAGAGAAGAAAGAAATAACTCCAAAACTTCAGAAGCTATGGAGCAAGAAAGCAAAAGTGTTGCTATCCAAAGGAAGAGAAAAGAGGGGCTGAAAATAGCACTTTGCGGTGGCTGAATTGACAAGTAAAGTGCAGCAGCAAGAAATTTTCGAAAATAATAATTTAGAGGGGTGTTCCTATGTGTTTTAGAGTATCCATTCTACCTAGGCTTGCGTCCTACGGTCAACGTGGCTCTGATACCAATTTGTGACACCCGGTTCCAAAAACAGAACCAAGTGAATGCATATGTGTGCCCAGGATGTTCATCACACATACACATGTAATCCACAAACTGAATTCAGAATATAACCATGAATAAATATTGTTTAAGTACTTTATTACAATGACTCAATGTCTCACTCATGAATCTCTAACTTATTCTTGCAGCGGAAGTCTCTAATCGACAGAGGAAATAACTAAACAGCAGGCTCCCATCTTCAACTTCACAGGCATGTTGAAGGTAGTCCGCACGCCAAGTACTCCACATGGTCCTCGAAGTACTCATCTCTTGTAGCTGATGTTTATGTGGTAATGCAAGGATGAGTACATGTCGTACTCAGCAAGTGCGAGAAAAGTATGACATGTAGCTTACAACAAGGTAGGAAATAAAAAGGCTCATTGCAGCAAGCAAATTTTATTTCACAAACATGATAAAAATAGCAACTATTTCTAGGTGAGTTAAATTACAATATATCTAAGTAAATCAGCAACATTCATTCATCATAATGCACCATTTATCAAATCTCATCCAGCCATTAATCTTTCTCAAATTCATCTCATGCTCATAAATATTCATAATCACCTCATATTCATATAATCGAAACCAAACTAAATTTCATGACTCAAAACAGTCCCAAAACCAATCCCAATTACCATACCATTGCCATACCGAATAACCATCCCAATTTTTCCCTCTAATCATGGAAGTTGGCCAGGTGCTTGTGAACGGAAGCACGGCTATCATGATAGTTTTACACTCTGTAGAGGTGGCACCACTTTACCCACAAGTTCATGATTTCGTTACCCGTCGGCAACTAGAGAAACCTCCATTATACCAGTACACAATCATCGGTGTATGGCCAAGAGATCACAAAATAGCCTTTACAAAGGGGCTACTAGGATGAACGGACCCACTGAGATTTCACCGGCAGGCTCGAATCTCCATTCTCCCACCCACATGCCCCTCTTGTGCCATGCAGTTCCCAAGGCAGTCCCTCTCGACTCCCATTCCCCGCGCCATCCAACAGTCCATAACAAGCTAGCAAAACACCTAATTAGTCAGCTAAGCCGCACCCATATTTGGTCTTGTGGTGGCACTGTTTTGCTGTCATGTGCTGGCATGAACCGGTCCTTAGATCTACAGCAAGTAAACCACCATCTCATTCAGCAAAATCCATAAACCAAGCTTTCCTGGATCTCACCGATTCTATGCTCATTAACATTATCAAGTTCTCATCGTCATTATTCACATGAGTGCAGTAGCTAGACATGTTTTATTTCAGCTTCCCGTATCCCGTAAGTTAAGCGAAGCAAAAAGGAAAAATGACCATACCCGACTCATCAACTTTCCTGGCGACAAGGATGGTTAACAAAACTAGTAAACTCCTGTAAAAGGGTTTCCCATCAAGTTGACTCAAGCATATGAGTTTTCGCAAACAAAACAGTTTCGAAATATGGGATCAATATGGTCAAGGGGCACTTGTCTTACTCCTGTGGTTCTTGTTGCTCAAGCGTCTCGAAGTCTTGGTGCTGTAGTTCCTCGTAGGTGGCCTCTTGAGCTTGTCCTTCTACTCACGCCCACGCACATACAAAATTTACAGCAATAAATCATCATGCATAAACTTTACTCAATATGCAATGGGGTAGATGAAAACAAATCCTATGGTGCTGTTTTATTAAACCAGTTTGTATGTGTTCTTGCATGTTTTAACGGGCTTTCATGGGGTTTTATGATGAACAAGGGTGCTGGGATCAAGTATGGACGTGGTGATGATCTTGATTCAAGATCTAGATCAATTCCACCGTCAAAAATCGATCAAAACACGATTTGTCCACACGCAAAAGTTTTTGCTCGAAGGGGGCGAAGAAAACGGATTCGTAGAAACAGCGGCGACATCGTAAGATGGGTAATGGGGACCTACCTCACTTCCTTTTGGTGGTAGGGCCTTCCTCCTAGCAATGGCAGCAGCGGGGAATTTTTCTATGGAAGATTAGGGTAGGACACATCGTCGGCTTCTTTTCCGGCGACGGCGAGGTGTGACGGGGCTCGTCGGCGGGTCTCGACGACGGGGCTCAGCGACGGGGCTCGACGGCGGGACTCGACGGTCGGGATCGACGGCGGGGCTCACCGGCGACCAAATTCCGGCATTGAGGGTTCCAACTCGACCACTTCAAGGGGGAGGGGCTCCAAGTCGGAGACATGGGGAGGGGGAGGGGGAGGCTGAGGCCAAAGGGGGGGGTGGCTGGGGTTGTATTTATAAGGGGGAGAAGGGAGGAGTCCTACTTCAATTGGAACTGAAACAAGAGTCCTAGTCAATTTGGAACTCAACCAACTTATCCCCATAGTTGGGTGCGGCAGCCTTGGGGATTTAACCCCCCCATATGTGGGGAAAATTCCCCTTTTTTGGAATTCGGGAATTTGAAAAATTTTGGGAAATTTTGGGGAAATTTGGGAATGGCTCATTTAAGCTATCTTTTTCCATTCCTCACCATTTCTATGTCCCTTGTTCCATTCTACATTCCCCTCTCCATTTCTATGTCCCATTCTCCATTTCTATATTCCCCTCTCCATTTCTATGGTTCTTCCTCCATTCCTATGGATCTTTCTCGGTTTCTATGGTTCTTTCTCCATTTCTATGGTTCTTTTCTCCATTTCTATGGTTCTTTCTCTATTTCTATAGTTCCTTCTCCATTTCTAGTTCTTTTACAATGCTTTTCTACATGAAAAATGTATGCAATGCATGGTAATGAATTTGACAGTGTTAGATCCACGGAGTACCCAAGACTATAATCTCAGATCAAGGTGCACTGTTCGTGGCTCGTTTCCGGGAGCAGTTGCACGCTGCTTTAGGTACCAAACTGATTAGAAGCTCCGCATATCACCCTCAGACCGATGGACAAACTGAGAGGTGAATCAAGTGTTAGAAGACATGCTGAGAGCGTGTGCCATCCACCACAGTAATAGTTGGGATGGTCATCTACCGTTGGTGGAATTCTCGTATAACAATGGCTATCAAGCGAGTATCAAGATGGCACCCTATGAGGCTCTCTATGGACGGAAATGTCGCACCCCATTGAATTCGTGCGAATCCAGTGAAAGGGTCACGTTCGGGATTGATCTAGTGAACGACGCTGAAGAGCGAGTTCGGGTAATTCAAGCAAACTTGAAAGCCGCCAAATCCTGACAGAAGATTTACACTGATAAGAGGCATAGGCCGCTGCACTTTGACGTTGGAGAACACGTTTACCTCCGTGTGTCTCCGATGAAAGGCGTGCACCGATTTTACGTGAAGGGGAAACTCGGTCCCCAATTTATTGGACACTATGCCGTCACCGAGAAATGTGGACCAGTGGCATATAGAATAGAACTACCGGCATCTCTTGCTGGTGTTCATGACATTTTCCACGTCTCACAATTCCGGAAATGTCTGAAGTATATGGCTGCTGTGTTCCACTGAAGACATTGACGAGTTGCAACCGGATTTAACCTACGCTGAATATCCGGTTGAAATTATTGATGAGAAGACTAGGACCACGCGTAACCGAACGCTGTGGTTCTACAAGTTCTTGTGGATCAACCACACCGCTGAGGAAGCGACAAGGGAGAGTGAAGATTTCCTTCGCTCAAACTATCCCAATCTCTTGGCGTCTCATCTCCGGTAATTCCTCTTACATCTTCGTCTCTTCTTTTTGTAATCTTGGGACGAGATTCTTTAAAGGGGGGAGGGATGTAAAAGCCCAAGATTTCACTTGCTAGAGTGTTCATCACATCACCACACGACAGCTCATTTTTCTATGGAGATCTGATGAACACATGTTAAGAGCAAGTAACTACTATCAATAGGTTGATTAGAGAAAAAACTAACAAATCCAAAAGTAGGATTTACCACATGTAAACATGAGGGGCTGAGATCACAATTAGGCCCTCAACATTCTTAGGAATGTTCATGCCAAGTTTCATGCAAATCCCAAATCTTTTTGAGGCACTTTTGGATACAATTGTAAAAAGGGCCAAATTGAATGAAAATTCAAATTTAAGCTACTTTCATCATCTGAATTCAAAAGGTGGATTCATATTCACACTCAGCACATTTTTATGAGCTCACATACCAATTTTCACTCCCTTTGAAGTTGATCTTGACATGAGCTATTTTGAGCAAATTCAAACTAAATTTGAATTTCAACATCACATGTGCTACAAATTTATTCAAACCCAAACCACACTTTGAATCATTTAAATTCAGAGGGCCAAAAATGTGTTTTGATCAAATTGCCAAGGATAAGGTGGTCACATTATTTAAGAGCAGTAGGAATTTAATTTTTGAGGACAATTTGGAGCTGTGGGGCCCTCCTGTCAGCCACACAGTGCTCTACACTGACTGAACCCCGTTCCTCTGTTTCTTGGGCCGAAGCTGTGGTCGCCACCGAGACAAACACCAGCACCACCTCCAGCTCCGATCGGCTGTCACGCTGGAGACCTGCTCAGGCTGTCTTCAGTTCATGAGGGGATCTTTTGCTCACACACACCGACTCAACTCGGCCTTCGTCTCCTCCTCGCGAGCTAGAACAGAAAACTCCGAACAGCTCTCCGCTGCCTCTGTAAAACGATCGGGAAACCGGCAAAGCTTGCGCACAATACCCCTCTGAGTTGCAAAACGGCACTGAGTGAACTGCTCCTGAGTCCTCGGTGCAAGAACTGCATGAGTTTCGACCTCTCCTGCTTGGGCGCGCAGCTTCTTTGCGGTGACCGAACACAGCCGACGATCGGGATCACATGGACAGGCCGACTCGGCGGTTTTCATGCTCAAGCAGGGACACTCAGAGGTGTGCAGGACCACCGTGTTGCTTCTCCTTGAAATTCAGATCAAGCGGTGAACCCTAGCGGACGAATTTGGCATTTTTCCCCAGTGCACCACCACGGACCGTCCGGTATGAAATTTCCAAATTCTCTTTCATTCATCATTCTTAGGCCACCAAATTAGGTAAGAAGGATCTAGTCTAGCTGGCGGTGGTTTTTCCTCATCAAACCTAGCTTGAAACCGACGAAAGGTGGCGTATTTCGATACTTCCCGAGCGTCTCCATGGCGGCACACCACGGGCGTACAGTGAAACCCCATTAGCCGCCGTTCCCAAGCTAGTTTGTGCACTTGTCGGTCTTACCTATGTTCCAAGGATGCTGCAGAGCCAATCAGTCGAGTGTTTGGCGGGGTAGAACGACCGGCCGATGGCGCTGAACCTCTCCCGAGGCCGCCGCACGTCGCCGGCCTATTTCTGGCCACCGGCAGCCCGAGGAAACAACACCAGTCCCCCGACCTGCTAAACTCCCAGGCGGTGAGTATCCGGCCACGAGACTGCCGGGAACAAGATGCCGGCGAGGCGCCGCCTCGGTCCGGCGAGGGGCAGCGCGCTCGAAGGGAGCCGGAGGAAGTAGAAGCCGCTACTGGCCCCACATGTCAGTGACCGAAATTCAGATTTCGGATTGACTGTGGCTCGGGATTGGCTGTGGCTGTGCGCTTTTAACCCATTAGCCGGCGTGGCTCGTATTCCATTGGTCGAGATTTAAACCGTGGGCCCGCTCAAATTATTCAATAGAAAATCAGTTCCAGTTTCAGCTACAGCTTTAGAAATTCATAACTTTGTGTAGAATTGTCCAAATTTAGTGAACCAAATCTTGTTGGATTCATCTCTATGAGTACTTTCCAGAAAAAAGGTTTCATCCTTTGAAAGTCTTTAGTTTTCCAGAATTAATTCCTTAAATATTAAACTATTGGGAATTTTCCCTGGAGATCCACTTTGTGGAAAAATCTCAATTGGCTAGGATGTTCAGTTTAATGTCTTTGAGTCTCATGCAAAATTTCAGATCCATCCGAGTTCATTAAGTCCACCTAATGGTGTGATTAAGTGAACTGCCCTGAGAAAATAGCAAAATGTACAGAAACATTTTTCAGAATTTTCTCAAAATTGGTTCGAGCATAACTTTCTCTAGTATTCGTCAAATCACACGAATCCAACTCCATTAGAACCATCTCAAGCTCTAGTTTCCAGAAAGTAATGGCTTGCTCCATGAAAATCCCTGGAGCTACTTAGAAGATCTAGTAATGGCCATTTAGACATTTATTTGCGTGGGGCTCAAATGGGCATTGTTTCAAATGGAAGTTGGCCATGTCTCTGGTTAGGTTCGCACCAAGCCACAGTAAAAGTTTCCGAGTCAAAAGGGATGGATAGATAGAGTTGCGGTCTTTATAATTTTCAATTCAATCCATTTGCATTAAGTTTGATACATGTCGTTAATTTAATTATGTGTAGTCGTTGAAGGCGAGGAGACCCGGAGATCTTGAACTTCATAACTACGAAGGAAAATCTAACCCCTGACCAGAAGCAACAAGGCAAGCCCCGGTTTGCATTTAACAAATGTTATCGTGTTTTGCTTTATATTCACTTAGCTTAAGGTATGTATGTGCATTAAGTTTAGGATGGATGAAACTCTAATAGCATAACCAGATTTTTCCAAGAGAGTGCGGGTAGTGTCTAAGTTCTCGAGTAGAACATGCTTTGCTTAATGTTTATATACTTCGGTATAAGTGGAGTAGTTGGAATCTACTCGCGAGTATAGGATTCGCCACATACGGGATTTGTGCCATATGTGAGATAACTTTAGTAAGAAAACTGAGACTAGGCAGGGGCGTAGTACACAGCAATAGGAAGTCTTGTGTGCATAGCCCTGCCAGTGTTGATTGAGGACCGATCCGTGTGCGGCCCACACTGATCAAGTTTGAAGGTACCGAAGGCTATCGGATATATGGGGTCCGATAAACTGATGTAACCTATCCCTCCGGGCGTCGAGGCATAACGCACTGATTTATAGGTGTAGGTTGAGGGCAGCAAGCTAGAAATCCGCTAACGGGCATAGAGAGATGCTCCGTGTAGGGAACCTCCAGCTCATTTCGGCTGTTTGGTTAAAGGTGGTCTCGTACGGCATCGGTGGAGCGTGTCGTGCAGCCCCGAGTATGGGCGTACTTGACGTGCTATTCGGGTATCCCTGCAGGTGTATATCGAGTTGATTCACCGTCCGTCGCGGTAATGAGTACCACTTGTTCACTGAGTCATGACATAGGTAAATATATGGAATGGTTGTAATGCATTACTGCTGTTATGAATAACTTGTATTGCTACATGTGTGCCACCAAATATTGCTCACTAAATTTCAGATTTGTGAACCGTTAACTTGTGGATAAAATATGAAGTAAGGATGAACTTGTAGGTGTGTCCTTTACTGTAAATTGACATCCTATTTTTGTATATGGCCTGCATGTAGAGTTCCATGTGTAGGAGAGTCGGTTAAGACTTGCTGAGCCATCGTGCTCACGGTTGCTGCTATGAGTGTTTGCAGGTGAGGAGTACCCCACGGACTCGGAGTACGGGTTCACCGGCGAGGGCTATGCTCTATCGGGGACTACGGCTGTGTGGGAGCCGTGCACGCCGCATTGACTGAGTGTAGCTAGTGTGTGTTGTCCGTAGGGCTGCACAACCAACTTTTCCTAGTTAGGAGTAGGCATGAGTTGTATAAATAAATTCCGCTGCAGTAAAACTCTGTAAATGGATGTAAACTGAATGTTTGTACTACTTTTGTACAATTTCAGTAAGTTTTAATGTAAAACTATGTTTTCCTTATTGTGTGTGCTGTCGGGTGTCGCATCGTGCGGCACCACCCTCTGTGATCCTGGATGGTACGGATTTTGGTCCATCACATGTGGTCTGATCGGTTAAAAGTAACTGCCACTTCGGACCACTGTCAGAAGGTCGCGATGACAGGAGAGACAATACTGACTCTCGGGTTGTCAGCTTCTGCTTACGGCGGCTCACGTAGGCTTGAATGCCTCCGAACATCATGAGGCAACCATTCGGCACGGGGAAGCTCGGCTCGTCGGGCTCGGGGCTGATCTCGGCGGGCCCCATGCCTTTGTCTCCCACCGCATCTGTCTCTGCGCTGACGAAACGTTTTAGCAAGGTGCAGTTTTTTAGAGCATGCCTTACCGGGTAGGCGTGGTTGGTGCATGGCTTCTCGAGAAGCTTTTCAAAGTAGTTCATATGCCCTTTGGCCGGTCTCTTTCCTTCGCGGTGTTCGACGGCCGCGACGAGGTCTGAACCGCTGTTGGCCGGGTATTGACGACTGGTGTCGTTCATCTGCCTCCTCTTGTCTCTCTTACTGGGTGGCTCTTTGCTCCCCATGTCAGGGTTCTTTGGCTTCCGCTTGTCGAAGATGGCCCCGACTGCCTCCTCGCTGAAGGCGTGGTTCGTGGCGATGTCGAGGAGGTCCCTCATGCTTCTTGGCTTGATGCAGCCAAGCTTGTGTACAAGGGACTCGCAGGTTATCCTTGATAGGAAGGCAGCCACGACGTCTACGTCGATGACGTCGGGGAGCTCACTTCACTTCTTCAAGAAGTGCCATATGTATTGCCGTAGGGTCTCGTCTGGCCTCTGTCGGCAACCCTTGAGGTCCCAGGAGTTGTCGGGATGCGCATAGGTTCCCTAGAAGTTGCCGACGAACGTTTTCTTGATCTCAGCCCAGTTTTGGATGCTGTCAGGTGGAAGATATTCGAGCCATGCATGTGCTAGCTCGGCTAGGTAGATAGGGAGGTATTTGATGATGAAGTCATCATCCTCCACGCCGCCCGCCAGGCAGGCAAGGCGGTATTCCTCCAGCCATACACCGAGGTTGGTTTTCCCGTCGTACTTTCCGATGTTGGTCAGATTTTGAACTCAAATGTTTACCTCAACCTTGCTGCCAGAAATTATGAATACACATGTAACCTCATAACTTTGAATTTAAGGAAATTCATATTGGCAAACATCTGAATTTAATGTGGGCCAAAAAGAAGTTAAATATGATTATATCTGAAGTAACGCTAAATTCAAATTAAAATAGGAAATTCAACCCAATTTGGGTGAATTCAAATTTCAGCCCACTTTTCAACTCTAGAGAATTGAAATTAGTGGATTAACATGGGGATGATCTTTTAAGGGAGTAAAGTGCAGCCATCAGTGGAGAGAGGAAGAAAATCAAGTGGGACCCACATGTCAGTCGGTTCACTGCTACACAGCAAGCCACCGAGAGCCATGGATCTGCCCACTGAGGCATCGACGTGCAGCCCCCTTGCCCCTTGATTATTCACGAATAAAGCCTCAGTAGAGCACACGAAACACTCAACCTCAGTTTCCTCCGCGTTTCACCGAGCGAAGCAAGCACCGGCTTCCATTTTCTTGCCGCTCGACTGTTTTTCTGTCCGGATCGCCGCCCGGCGCTGCTAGCCGAATTTGTGGCCACTGGTGATTGCAGCAGCGTGCGCAAGGATCCATTTCATCTCCTCGAGCTGCCCAAGCCCTGTCCTTCGTCATCGGCATTCTGTGCGGGGTGGAAATTATCATCGGCGTCCCTGTTCGGGCCGCTACCGCGCCTACTCATTGTTCCGGCAATACAGCGCCTCTCACACCTTGCTTTGAACAGCAAAAAGGTACAACACTTTATTCTCTTCACGCTACGGTAAACCCTAGTCCATCCATCTATGGGAGCTACGGGAATTTCTAATTTTCTATCGACATGATCATAGCCCGTGGGTTTAGTTTTTCCAAAAATTCTTGATACATGTTGCTTCTCTGCTCATTCTGATTATGGGGTAGACTATAGACCTCCTTGCGAGTCACTGGGATCAAGAATAAGTGAAAACCATAGAGCAACCACGGTGTTCTTCGAGTTTTCCTTTTTGCCACCGGTTTTTGGCCCGAGCTCTTTTGCGTCAATGTGGACCTTTCCCATGAGTCCATGTTGCTGTAGAGCCAAAAAATGGCGCGTTTGGAGGTCTAGGGAAGACGGACGGCGTCGCTGAAGTCTCCCTGTAGCTTCCAACCGTCGACCACCATATTAGGGTTGTTGCCGACCTCCGGTGAAGGCACAGCCGTGTTCCTGTAGGATCGGTCTGTCTAGAAACTCGCCGAGGAAAAACTTGTCTGAAACAAGTCGGACGAACAAGGCACCAGAGCTCCTATAAACTACGAATTTTATTGATCAAAACTCAAGAGAAGAAGCCAGAAGTCGTGCTCTCCACGATCCTTGGCCTCCATTGCTTATATAACCAGCCCTAAGGCCAATCCAATTAAAACTAGCTAGGACTCCTACTCCTACTTGGATTCAAACTCTAACTTTCCAAAACTTCTCAAGACTCTTCTATACGCAGATAGAAGCAATCTTAAGACTTTAAAGCACCTTAGGAATGTTCCAAACATTCCTAAAACAACTCTACTTCGTGCCTAACACGAAATCCTATTATAACCAACTCGAAACTTTCCATAAACAAACCATAACCACCTCAGCCGCAGCCTGAGCGCAAAATCCAGTCGGTTGAACCTTTTAAATCATATCTTCACTTCCTTATCTCTTCATCACGCATTGGAACAATGTAGCCACGCCCATGCACCCCTTGTATACGTGCAAACACTTTCCAAATCAGTCACAACACCTTCATATGCATTGTTCTTGACCCAAACATGCTGTGTGACCTCCCGATCAGCTCAACCACAATTCCTCCCAAACTTGGTTGTTGAACCTCATCTTCTCCCTAAGACTAATTCAAGGATATCCATCACCAGCCATGTCTTAACCTCAAGCAACAACTGCACATGAACAAAGATCCACTTTTTTCAAGCACAAGTCCATGACTTGACTCACGTTAGTCCGAAAACCACAACATCTTACATGAGTACCTCACATAAGCATGTTGCAAACCATAACAATGTATTAACCACCATAATCAACCATAACACATCAAAAACTTAGTAACAGAAACTAAGCAAATATTCCATAAGCCAAGAAGCAAGTTTGAAACATTGCAAGTTAAAAACAGAGTGGCTGAAAATTAAACAATATGAAAATAATTGCTCTGCAGTGACAGTTACTCCTGAAATGCAATGAGAAAGTTCGGACAATCTGAACTGAGTAAAGAGTAACAGTTACTCCCAAAAACACATTTGTAAAGATCAACTGTGTCAACTCACGTGCAGCTCATGTGAGTGAAAGTACGGACAGTCCGAAGTGGGTATTTCGACAATATTCAAAACTTTGAATGTAAATCCTCACTTTTATTCTTATTGTCAATGTATTCAGCACACATTGGTATCACAATCTCCCACTTGATGAATGCATTGGCAACACCACTTATAATCCTATGTCATTTGACATTCAGAAACTTAAGCACATGGTTTTAGTCATAAACAACTTCTTTCAAGTTCATATCTAAGTACAATGATAAGCCATCTCAAAAGAAGAAGTGTGATGCATGCATATTCTTTTGATCTTATCTCATTTTTCCATTTGATCATAAAAGCTCAACATATGGATAATTGATTGATTAATTTTTCATTATTAAAAGAACTTGTGAGCATGCAACGAGTTCAACATAGCAAGAAAGTTCGATCATTACCAGATTTAGTGTAATTATTCCAATTACTAGTCATGGAAAAAACTACAAAATGTATCACACGAGTAATGTTGTAAGAACTTTCAGCATATAAAAGGAATCACAAAGTCATATATGTATGAAATACTTTGCTCATATTATTTTAAAATCAAATTCACACATAGACTTCCCATGTTTCAAAACTCACCCTCAATTTAAGCCATGAGGATGCATAACCCATATTTCACTAAGAATGAAATAAAAACGAGTGAAATCTAAGTGTTTTGTAAAAATTTCAACCAATTATTGTTCGGTATCTACATGGTGAAGCACAATATTTCCTTTTTCAACATTATCACGGAGAAAGTGATACCTAATGTCAATGTGCTTGGTTCTAGAATGTTGCACGAGGTTTTTAGCAATGCAAATGGCACTAGTGCTATCACAAAACAGCGGAACACTATATAGATAAACCCCATAGTCGTTAAGTGTTTGAACAATCCAAAGAATTTGTGAGCAAGCGCTAGCAGAAGCTACATATTCAGATTCGGCCATGGATTGTGCAACTGAATTTTGTTTTCTAGAAGACCAAGCAACAAGTGAATTACCATCTTCATCAAGTTCAAGTGTTGTTGTTGTTCCGATTGGTGTCCGAATAGGCTTGCTTTTGGCCATGTTGAAGCACTTAAGGAGGTCTTTCGTATACTTCGTTTGATGCACAAAAGTTCCATCCTTGGTTTGCTTGATTTGCAGCCCCAAAAAGTATGTGAGTTCTCCCATCATACTCATATCAAATTCCAAACTCATCATAGCTGAATACTTGGACACAAGATCATGAGAAGCACAACCAAAGATAATATCATCCACATACACTTGAATGAATAGTGAGTCATTGCCATGTTTAAGAACAAAAAGAGTTTTATCAACCTTGCCCATGGTAAACCCCTTTTCAAGTAAAAATATTTTAAACCTATCATACCATGCTCCAGGGGCTTGTTTAAGACCATACATGATTTGGATTTTCAAAACCTGGTGGTTGCTTAATATAAACCTCCTCATCTATGTAGCCTTCAAGAAAAGCACTTTTAACATCCATTTGATATAACTTGAAACCTTTAGACGCAACAAATGATAACAAAATTCTTATGGCTTCTAATTTAGCAACAGGGGCAAAAGTTTCATCAAAATCTAAACATTGAACTTGTGTGAAACCTTTAGCAACCAACCTAGCCTTATTCCTAATCATAACCCCATCTTCACTTTTTTTATTTTTAAACACCCATTTAGTTCCAATTAAAGTGTGACCTTGAGGTGGAGGTACAAGTTTCCAAACATTATTTCTTTCAAAATTTTCTAACTCTTCTTGCATGGCAATAATCAAAGATTCATTAGTGAGTGTGTGTGATATATCTTGGGGTTCAAAAAAAAACAACAAAAGCAGAATGAGCATGAGAGTTTGGATCGCAAAACCTAGACCGTGTGACCCGTTCGTGCAAGCTTCCAATAATTTGTTTTGGAGGATGACTTTTGAGGACGCCGAGGGGAGTAGACACTTCACAAGCTCCTTCTTCATGTTCATCACTAATCGAATAACTTGTGGCTTGAGGAAGATCTAGATCAGCAGTAGTGGCCGTTGGTGCTGATTGTGAAGCGAGATCAAGAGCTCGAACATCATTGTTTAGTTCTGAAATTTTGGGAAGCAGCTCTACTCCTTCTTCATGGTCATTGTGAGAGGAGGATGTGAACCTGCAACCATATTAGCATGTCTACAAGAAGAGTACACAATATCATTGTCCCCGTTAAGCTTAGGTAGCCCACGTATGCGACCAAGACCACTAACACGTGTGAGGTGATCAAAGCCTACGTGACCAAGTCTACGATGCCAAAAATATAAGTCCTTTGAATCATTAGCAACTAGACACCTATGCTTAAGAAGTTGACATATCAAAATCAGCTTTAAAAACTCTTCCAATCCTAGACATGTTAAACAAAAGCTCAAATTTTGAATCTACAACCTTGCAGCAATTTTTAGTGAAGTTAACTTCTAGATTTTCATCTAGCAATTGTGAAACGGAAAGCAAGTGGTATTTTAAATTTTTAACAAGTGCCACATCCTTCAGAGTGTAGTGTTTACTTACTCTAACCAAATCCTTAGCAATTATAGGAGTTGAAGAATTATCAGCAAAAGTAACATTTTCTACACGTGACACAAAAGGGAGGGAGGAGAACCGTTCTTTGTTACCCGTCATGTGGCGTGAGCAACCTGAATCCAAAATCCAAAAATATTCTCCTTTCTCAAGCGTGTAACCTACATAACAGCACAATACGTCGGTGACTCAATACTGGGGTTAGTCAAAAGGCATTTAGGAATCCAGTACTGAGTCACATGACGTCCAGTAGGAATAGAACACGAAAGCTGAGAAAATACAGCAGGTTTATGAGCCAATTTTGAGAATTCTTGTTCCCAGCTACTGATTTATGAAGTGTGTTATGTGTAGCATGAAAAAAAGTAGGTTTAGGAGCAATTTTTGCATTTTTATGACTCATTACAGCAGGTTGCATGTTCCTAAACCAGTTTTATCATTGCAAGACTTAGATAAATTCAGCAGCAAGTTTAGGTTCCTATTTGCACTACAAAAGCGTTCTAGTGTCCTATGCATGTCATCAAGTTTCTTGGACAAGTCTAGAACGTTTTCACATGAAATTTTTCCTTTTAGTTTGCAATTAGAACAAGAATTAACTTCATGAACACGTAAAGCATTGTTCAAAGCAAAAATTTCATCCGTAGCATCATGTAGTTTATTATTAAGATCATCACAGCTAGAATAATGCAAATCAATAGTAGAACAACTAGCATCTTTCATGTTTTTATCATTAAGTGCAGCAAGCTTTTTGTTCTTTTCAATTTCAAGTTCAAGTCTATCAAGTGTGGAGGTGTGTGCACTTCTTAAAGAGGACAATTGTTCATAAATCAGATCGCAACATGAGCAAGAATCATCACTAGGAATCGAAGTTTTTAAACATTTAATTTCAGATTCTAGTGATTCAATTTTATCATCACTTTGCTTATGTTTTTTGTCCTTTTTCTTAAGTACGGTAGTGGCACGATAAAGAGCATCAAACAATTCATCGTAAGAGGGATTTGCCTCCTCATTGTCGGTGATTTGTTTGTCTTCCTCCGAGCTTGAACTTGATTTTCTCGCCAACAAACACGCATTTGCCACGGCGTCTTCATCACTTCCAATATCAACGTCGCTCGAGCAATACTATTGAATTGTGGAGAAAATTTTGTCCATCCTTGTCGTTGGGTGAAACCCTTCTTTTTCTTATTGTAGTTGGCAGAGGAGTGCTTCTTCATTATTAGTTTTTCATCATGGAAAGTAGGACCTGAATGTTTAGGGCAATCTGTACGAAAATATCCTGTCTTACCACATTCGAAGCATCGTTGAGAGCTGCCACTTCTCCTTCTTGTACTCACATTTTGCAATGCCTTTGAGAACCGAGTTGAGAAAAGTGCAAGCTCCTCCTCCGGAAACTCTTCAATCTGTTCAAGGGTTAAAGAGGACAACAAAGAAAGTGTACCACAAGATAAAGAATTATTAGAACTAGGCATGTCACATTGTGACACAAAAGCAAGAGACTTATTGGGATTCTTAAGTGAGATTATGTCAATTTCATGAGTTTTCAATTTAGAATATAGCATATCTAAAGTAAGTGTACTCATGACAGTAGATTCATGAATAGATATAACTTTCATCTCCCAAATTGACATGCCTAATGCACTTAACAATTGCCTAGTATTTTCAGCATCAGAAAAATTAACATTGACACTATGCAAATTGCTGAGAATTTTATTAAAGCGAGCAAATAAATTATCGATGGACTCACTGGTTGCATCTCAAAGCGCATATATTCTTTCTTGAACATATCTTGCCTTACCTCCTTGATTGTGTTGGATCCTTTGTGGTAGTCGCAAAGTGGTTTCCACACATCGTAGGCAGATCGGAGGTGTGCAACACGATCAAAGTCGCTTCGAGACAATCCTTGGATGATCAAGTTGCGAGCCTTGTTATTGTTGTCGACGTCTCTCATGTCCGCAGCTGTAACTTGATCGTTTGATGGCATGTCGAAGGACTTGTAGACCTTTTCCTATATGGTGAATCCTTGCGCTTGTATGTAAGCCTCCATACGAGCCTTCAAAACCTGAAAATCAACGTCATCGAACACGTAAGGTTTTGCCGAGTATTTCTCCATATTGATTAGCAAAAACACGTACAAATCAATGAGATTAGAGTAATACAAACCAAAAGTAATCACGTCAATTGGATCAGTAAAACGTGAGTTATGATTGAAATGCCGAAGCAACATCGATCTGTCCAGAAACTCGCCGAGGAAAAACTTGTCTGAAACAAGTCGGACGAACAAGGCACCAAAGATCCTCTAAACTATGAATTTTATTGATCAAAACTCAAGGTAAGCAGCCACAAGTCGTTCTCTCCATGAGACTTGGCTTCCCTTGCTTATATAACCAGCCCTAAGGCCAACCCAATTCAAACTAGAACTCCTACTCCTACTTGGATTCAAATTCTAACTTTCCAAAACTGGTCAAGACCCTTCTATACGCAGATAGAAGCAATCTTAAGACTTCAAAATACCTTAGGAACGTCCCAAACATTACTAAAACCTTGCATAAACTTTCCAACAACTACAGGAAACGTAAAAGATTACGACGGCCAAATTATATACGACGGCTAGCTGTCGTAAGTAACTCAACTTACGACGGTCGCTTTGCGCCGTTGTAAGTAAACTAACTTACGACGGCCATGGGCCTAAGGCCTTCGTAAGTTAAGGGGCCGTCATAAGTCACACGTACTTACGACGGCCGTATCCCTAAGCCATAGTAAGTTAAAAAGCTGTCGTAAATTCAACCTAACTTACGACGGCTTAGGTTACAGCCATCGTAAGTTACGGGGTTTAACCGCCGCCCCGGTCCGGACTCGGGCTCATTCATCCCGTGCCCGCCGCCGCGCCGCGCCTCTGCCCTGCGCCGCCGCCGCTGCCTCCGCCCCCAGTGCAGCCGCCCCCAGCACCGCCGCCCCAGCGCCGCCGCCACCCCCAGCGCCGCCGCCCCGCGCCACTGCTGCCACCGCCCCGAGCGCCGCCGCCGAGGTCCCCTGGCCCCCCGCGCCTCCCCGGCTGCGCGCCACCCCGAGGTCCCCCGGCCTCCCCACGCCGCCCCGCCGTTTGCGCCGTCCCGCGCTCCCCCGGCTCCGCCGCCGCCGCCGCTAGGCCCCAAGCCTGCCCCGCTTCTCCGCCACTTTGAGGTACGTTTTATTTAGTAACTAATTTAGTTAATTTAGTTTGTTTAGGAATTAATTTAGTTTATTTAGTTCATTTAGTGATTAATTTAGTTCATGTAGTAATTAATTTAGTTCATTTACTAAGTAATTTAGTTCATTTTATTTCATTTGGTAATTAATTTAGTTAATTTAGTAAGTAATTTAGTTCATTTAGTTTTTTGTTAATTAGTTTAGTTAATGCTTTAATTTATTACTTAATTTGTGTTTAGTTGAGTATTAAGTTAGTAATTTTAGTTTAATTTGATTTCTTGATATATATATATATATATATATATATATATATATATATATATATATATATATATATATATATAAACGGATTTCAGGCCGACTCAGCCCGACACAGCCCATATATGGCCTGACACGGGCCATTTAAAGGTCAATGGCCATGGCCATGGCCGCCACCGAGGTAACCGTTGAGAACCGTGGTGTTTCGATCAAGAAGTGACGTTGGTACTGTCACACCCGGTTTCTCCGAAGAACAACCGAGTGAATATCACATGTATGCCGAGATCATTCTCTCATACATGTGACGACAAATAGTGAAGCATCATCATATTACAAGCCAAGTATTCGAATATAAATAAGTCTCACATAGCATAACGTCTCGATGGACGATAATATGTTCATAACATGTAAATAAAACAGCAGCGGAAAATAAGTCTCGTGGGCTTCATCACAGGCGTTGCCCGGGGGACTCCTTGAACCTAGAATCCTTCTTCGGGTCCGAAGTCTTGGTCATTGAACACCACGTCATTCCCTTGGCCTGAGCAGCAATTTAAACCAACAGAAAAGCAAGCTTGAGTACCGTTGGTACTCAACAAGTGTGGAAAAGTTATGTCATGCATGGCTTGAGCAAGGAAAGGCTGAACTCATGGTTAAGCACTACGCAACCAATGCCTATCACCTTAGCTTATTAAGCACCTACATTACAACATAGGTGGAATGGTCCCAATTCTCCTAAACCATCATAAATATCAAGTAACCATAACATCATTTCCAATGTTAATCTCCCCGCTCAACATCCTCAACTTCCCAATTCATCATCCTCTAATCATGAATAAGTCCAAGCCGCTCTTGACCGTGAGCACCGCTGTCATGACAGTTTTGACTCTGCAGAGTTTGCACCACTGTACCCACATGTAGTGATTTCGTCCCCCGTTGCCGGGTGGACTAAAAGAACCTCCATTATGCCAGTGGTCGCGAACCACGTTCACACTTCCGAGGTGTGTAGCCAGAAGATCACTACGAGGCCTTTACAAAGGGATTTCCGACAAGCGTGGGCCTACTGAGGTTTCACCCCTAACAGCATACAAGAGGCTCCAACCCCGCTGCAGTGGCCCCCTCTTGAGCCTTGCGGTTCATATGGTAGTCCAGCTGAAACCTACTCCCCGCACCATCCAAACACCAATGCTACGCCGGAGATACGCCTAATTAATTGGCCAAGCTGCCCCATCTCAGCATGTGGTTGGCACGATAAAGCCAGGTTACATGCTCCATGAACCGGTCCTTAGGATCCAGGCAAGTACTATACACAAACCCGAGTCTCGTGCACGCAGCACCAACCAAAGCATCCAACTTGCCTAGATCCCTACCTCTACATAATTCATAATATCTCATTCAAGGGTAAAGTAAACAAGTTGATGATCTCATATCCCATTTATCCCATTCTAGGCATGGCTAAGCATGAGTAATGCAAATGAATGACATAATAACCTAACTCCCAACCCAGTCTACAAGGAAGCAAGATAATGAAAATCTAGGGGAACTTCCTAGCATGGGTATCACATTCCAACTTGACAATGCAATTAAATTCTAACAACACATCCTAGTATAGGATCAAAGTGGTCAAGGACACTTGCCTTCTTCCTACTGCTCCGGGAATGGAAAGTCTTGATCTTGAAAGGTGAGAACCTGCTCTGGGGCTGGTTCTACTTATGCCAACACACATAGCAAAAAGAAAACAACATTCCATGAGCCATAGTCCACATTTCCACTCATGCAATCCACACATACATACATATGAAAGTCATACACATATTTAACTGTTGTGTTTACCCTAGATATGTTGATTCTAAGCATACATGCACTTTTAAACATATATATTATTTCTAGCTTTAATATTCAGATTTCTAAGTGCACACTATATATGAATTTCCAATTTGAACAAATTTTCTATATTAGATAATATCCTTCTTAGCCACAAAATTTGCATGAAGGATAATTTCCTACTCCAATTAGGTTTTCAGATCTTCTACAAACCTTAATTTGAAGTTTTGGATTTGGCGACCTCATTTAACATTTTCTAATTATGCATACCTATTTTCCTATATTTTCAGATTTATTTTCCATACCTAAAAGTGAACTTTAATATTAAAATAGCAAGACATATCACCTAAACAGAATATGATCCGATGGAGATCAAATTAAATTTATTTTACCCATTTTCAGAATTATTTTCTAGCTTAAAAATGAATTTCCAGCCATAAAACAGCAACCTAAATTCATACAAAAATTTCTACTGTTCCAATTACCTAAACAGAACCTTTTTGAATTTTCCCTACCCCTTTTTGGTTACTTAGATTCATTTTCCCACATTTTAAATTTGTTTTATGCCTAAAGGGTGTATTTCAGGATAAATCACAAAACAGCAACCTCAAAAAGTTTATTTCCCCTCTAAATTCAGACTTCAGATTGTTCTACAAATCTCCAACAGGGTTAGAATAATTAAACTAAACCTATACCTATGTTTGGATTTAAATCCTATTCACATATTCAATTTCCTGAAATTAATAACCCTCAGGGGCTGATGTGCAAATCAACACTGCTGTGGGGCCCCATTTCTCATTTTCTAAATTTTCAGGGGTCTAAGTGTGCAAAACAGGGAGGTCTTCCTAATTCTTACTAAGTTCAGGGGTTAAAACTGATATTTAAATGAATTTACATGAATTTCTGAGGGTCCAGGGGCTAGATCAGAAGTTTCCGGGGCTAGCTCATGTTTTCCAAGATCCCCAGGGGGTAGCGTGTAAGTTTCCCGGGGTTTAATATGGGGGGCTGATGTGGGCCTTTGGATTTAAAACGGAGGGCTGAGATTAGATCGCGAAGCGGTACGGGTTAAATCTATTCGGGATTAAAACGGACGGGCCACAGGGGGCCACGTCGCCCTGGCAGGAGCCTGCCCGCGCGCGCGGCGGCGATCTCGCCGGCGCAGCCTCGGTTTTGCCGCTATGCGTTAGAACTCTCATCTTGTTGCACGGATCAGCTGCGGAGGGGTAGGGAAAGCTCACCTAGGGATTTTCTTGGGTCCAGAAGAGTTGGAATCGGCTCTGCGACAGCGACGGGCGGCATAGCTCCTCGGTGCTCGATGGAGGAGCGGTTTGGTTCGGCGATCCTTCGAGTTCTCCGGTCGTGAGGCCTCCCTGTGGTTAGCAGAAGGTGTACCGAGGGTCAGATAAGGTCGGGTCATAGAAATTCGGCGACTTCAAAGATGTCCGGCGGCTAGACCTCACCGGAGCTCGACGACGTCGGTTGCCTCGGCAGCAAATCGTTCCAGAGTGGGCGTCACCGGCTAGTGTTCGATGCTGCGATGAAGTACAACCGGTTAGATGGACCAGAACGGCGTTGTACCGAGGGGAATTCGGAGGTTGGGCGGCGGTGCTCACTGGTGGCGGACGTTCGCGAGCGAGGTGGCGAGCAGAGGGGGTTTGCGGAAGTTTAAATCGGCCTGGAGTCCCGGGGTGAGTACGTGCATGCGGAATTGACGTTCGTGGGGGCAGATCAGTTGGTTGCGAGCGTGGAATTTGGCCGGCGGCTGGCGATCGACGCGGGAAATGTGTGGCGGTTGGGGGGAGCGGGGGAAAGGGATGACACGCGGGCCCTGCGCATCAGAGAGAGGGGGAGGGGGAAAACAGCCGCGGGCTGCTGGGCCGGCTGAGGTGGGTTTCGGCCCATTGGCTGTTTTTCTTTTTCCTTTTTCTTTTCTGTTTTGATTCAAATTTGAATTCCAGTTTGAGTTTAAATTTTTCTCCACATTCTTGACACATTTTGCGGTGTTACAGGTACGAGGTCGGAACCTTAGCCGACGGAATTTAATGTATAACTTACAACGGTCGGAACCTTGACCATCGTAAGTAAGTAAACCGTCAGAATTTAATCACTATTTAAGACAGCTAAAACCTAAATCGTCGTAAATAAAGAACATAAACCCTAAATCTCACGGGCTGCTCGTGCAGCCCACTCACGCGCGCGACCCACCGACTGCCACCGCCACCGCTCCGCCTCGCCCTCGCCGAGCCGCGCCGCCTCCGACCCGCCCTGCCTCTGCCACCGCCGCCCCGCCGTGCAGCCTCTTGGGGCATAACTTAGGACGGCTGACCCACTTCTATGTCTCTCTCTCGTTCTTTCCTTCTCTATCTCGTTCTTTCCTTCTCTCTCACGACTCAAAAAATGAAAGATTGACGTAAACCTATATAATATGTGTCACCCGTTTCGAACCGGCCCATCTCACTTGTGTTACGCATGTGAGGCGTGTAGGTTCCGAATTGTCTTTTTTTGGACAGCCTGGGAGTGACCGAGAGGGCGTGCTTATGATGAGACGTGGGGTCTGGATTTGGACTTAGTTTTGACGGCGTAACCCTGATGTTCCCTGCTGCACCATTTTCGGGCGTGCAGTTGGAGAACAGCGGGGTTATGCTGCCGAAATTTCGTCTGAATCTAGACCCCGTGTCTTGTCATAAGAACGTTCCTCTCGATCACTCTTTTTTGGGTTTAGGACCTATACTTTCTAATAGATGTAGGGCCATGACATAAGTAAATTATAAAGTAACTATAACTTTCTTGACATTAAACTGCAGATTCAAACATGGGTGAGGACTGTAGTTGGATGTATATGTGAGACCTATGTGTGCTGAATACATTGGCTTTGACGATAAAAGTTTTGAATACTACCAAAAAAGGTCCGACTCTAGGTCCGAGCTCCTGCAAGGTCCGACGATAGGTCCGACTTGTTTTGGGTAGCTCCGTCAAGGTCCGACGTAAGGTCCGACTTGCTTTGTCTAGGTCTGACTTATTTTGGCTAGGTCCAACTTGTTTTTGCTAGCTCCGGTGCTAGGTCCGACTAGCTTTGGTAAGTTCCGTGCTAGGTCCGACTAAGCTTTATTAAGCTCCGGCGCTGGGTCCGACTAGCTTTGGTAAGCTCCGGTTCAAGGTTCGGTTAGCTTTGGTAAGGTTCGGAGCTTGATTGCAATGGTTCTGCTTTTAACTTGCAATGTTTCGAACTTGCTTTACTCTTATGGAAAGTTTGCTTAGTATTATTTTACTAAGTTTTTGGTGTGTTTTGGTGGTTATGGCTGATATCATTTTGCTATGGTTTACAACATGCTTATGTAAGGTGCTCACGTAAGATGTTGTAGTTTTGGAACTAACGAGAGTCAAGTCGAGGACTTGTGCTCGGAAGTATTGGTTGTTTATTCATGTGCAGGTGTTTCTTGAGTTCAAGACATGGCTGCTGACGGGATCCATTGAACTAGTCTTAGGGAGAAGATGAGGTTCAACAACCAAGTTCGGGAGGAATTGTGGTTGAGTTGATCGGGAGGTCACACAGCATGTTTGGATCAAGAACAATGCATATGAAGGTATCGTGGACATTGTTGGAAGGTGTTTGCACGTGTGCAAGGAGTGCATGGACGTGGCAACATGGTTCCAAGGCGTGGTGAAGAGATATGGAAGTGGAGATATGGTTGAAAAGGTTCAACCGGCTGGATTTTGCGCTCAGGCTGCGGCTGAGGCGGTTATGGTTTGTTTATGGAAAGTTTCGAGTTGGTTATAACAGGATTTCGTGTTAGGAATGAAGTAGAGTTGTTTTAGAAATTTTTGGGACGTTCCTAAGGTGTTCGGAAGTCTTAAGATTGCTTCTATCTGCGTATAGAAGAGTCTTGAGCAGTATTGGAAAGTTACAGTTTGAATCCAAGTAGGAGTAGGAGTCCTAGTTTGAATTGGATTGGCCATAGAGCTTGTTATATAAGCACGGGAGGCCAAGGCTCGTGGAGAGCATGAATTTGGGGCTGTTCCTCTTGTGTTTTGATAAATAAAATTTGTATTCTAAAGGAACTTGTGTGCCTTGTTCGTCCAACTTGTTTCAGACAGGTTTTTCTCGTCGAGTTTCTGTTTAGCACTACCTTGCTCTGGTGGTTTTATCATAACTCGAGTTTTACAGATCCAATTAATGTGATTATTTTTGGGTTGTCTTAACAACTTGATTATCTATCATCTGTGAAAATTTGACGGTCATTGAATTTGTGGTTTCTGATCTACACGAGTTTCTTTGCAGTATTCCAGAACTGCTTTTCTCGCGTAGGACAGATTGACCTTTGTTCGATCTTTCGATCGTAACTTGAGTTTCCCTCAAAGGATTTTCATGATTCTTGTTGTGACGTCTTCATGACTTGATTCTATACAATCTATACTAGTTTTGTCACAGTTGAACACCTTTAGATTAGTCGCACACACGGTTTCTTTAACAGATCTGTTTTCTGCTGAGGGTGTTTTGTTGCTTCCGCTGAAAAGTTTTTATCTACCATTCACCCCCTGGTAGCTTTACACGTGTACTTCGATCCTACGATTGGTATCAGAGCCAGGTTTCTCTAATATTTGTGATTTGCACGTGTTTTTACTAATCATCATGGAGAAATGCTCCGCCAAACCTTGTGTGTTTAGTGGTATTGATTTTCAGGTTTGGAAGGCACGCATGGAAGCTTTCATCCAGGCGCAACGCTTTGCAATATGGGAAAAGGTGTACAAGCCTTACGATGTGCCTCAAACGATCAAGTCACGGCTACAAACATGAGAGATGTCGACAACAACAACAAGGCTCGGAACTTGATCATACAAGGACTAACTGTCACACCCGGTTTTTTTCCCGAAGAACAACCAAGTGAATATCACATGTATGCCAAGATCATTTTCTCATACATGTGATGACAAATAGTGAAGCATCATTTATTACAAGTCAGGTGTCGAATATAAATAAGTCTTACATAACAAATGTCTCGATGGACAATAATAAGTTCATCACAAGTAAATAAACTAGCAGCGGAATATTATTCTTGAGGGCTCCGTCACAGGCGTTGCCCGGGGGTATCCATGAACCTAGAAACCTTCTTCGGGTCCAAAATCTTGGTCATTATACACCACCTCATTATCTTGACCTGAGCAGCAATATAAACCAACAAATATGCAAGGTTGAGTACCGATGGTACTCAGCAAGTGTGGGAAAGTTATGTCATGCAAGGCTAGAACAAGAGAAGGTTGAACTCATGGTTAAAGCACTATGCCATTAATACCTATCACCTTAGCTTATTAAGCACCTACATTACTACACAGGTGAAATGGTCCCATTCTCCTATCCCATCATCATAATCAAATAACCATAACATCATTTCCAATGTTAAGCTCCCCGCTTAAGATTCTCAACTTCCAAAACCATCACTCCTCTAATCATGAATAAGTCCAAGCCGCTCTTGACCGTGAGCACGGCTGTCATGACAGTTTTGACTCTGCAGAGTTTGCACCACTGTACCCACATGTAGTGATTTCATCCCCCGTTGCCGGGTGGACTAAAAGAACCTCCATTATGCCAGTGGCCACAAACCACATTCACACTTCCCAGGTGTGTAGCCAGGAGATCACTACGAAGCCTTTACAAAGGGATTCCCGACGAGCGTGGGCCCACTGAGGTTTCACCCCTAACAGCATACAAGAGGCTCCAACCCCGCTGCAGTGGCCCCCTCTTGAGCCTTGCGGTTCATATGGTAGTCCAGCTGACACCTACTCCCCGCACCATCCAACACACCCATACTACGCCGGGGATACACCTAATTAATTGGCCAAGCTGCCCCATCTCAGCATGTGGTTGGCACGCTAAAGCCTGGTTACATGCTCCATGAACCGGTCCTTAGGATCCAGGCAAGTACTAAACACAAACCCGAGTCTCGTGCACCCAGCACCAACCAAATCATCCAACTTGCCTTGATCCCTACCTCTACATAACTCACAATATCTCATTCAAGAGTATGTTAAGATAAACTGATGATCTCATATCCCAAATATCCCATTCTAAACATGGCTAAGCATATGCATAATAATAAATGACATGATAAAATAAATCCCAACCCAAGCTACAAGGAAACAAGGTAATGCAATTCTAGGGAAACTTCCTAGCATGGGTTTCATATTTAACTTGACAATGCAATAATTCTATCTAAACATCCTAGTATAGGATCAAAGTGGTCAAGGACACTTGCCTCCTTCCTGCTGCTCTTGAAATGGGTAGTCCTGATCTTGGAAAGGAAGAACTTGCCCTGGAGCAGGTTCTACATCATACCATCACACATAGCAAAAGAAAAACAACAATCCATAAGGCATAGTTCACACTTCCACTTCATACAAACCACACATTCACATGTATAAAAGCCATTCACAAATTCTATGTGTGGTGGTTACTCTATGTGTGTTGATCTTTCGCTTGCATGTACTTTTAATCATGTGTATATGATTCCTACTTTTGTATTCACATTTATGCTTACATACTATATATATGAGTTTCCAATTTAAATAAATTCCTTATATTTAATTACTACACCTTTTTGCTACCAAGTATGCATGAAAGATATTTTCCTACTCCATATGTGTCTTCAGAATTTCTACCAACCCTAAACTGAATTCTTTGGATTTTAGAAACTTCATTTATCATTTACTAGTTGCTATATTTTCAGATTTATTTCCTATGCCTAAATGTGAACTTTATTATGAGAATAACAAGACACATCATCTAAACAGAATAGGTTCTGATCTAAAATATTTACTAATATATTTTTGACCTTTTCCTTTGATGTAAACTATTTTACATTTATTTTCCCTATTTTCAGAACTATTCTTTACTTAAAAATGTGTCCCTATACTAATAAATGTCAATTAATAAATTAAACAGATTCATTTCAGCACAAAATATATTTTTATCTCACTCCAAAATTTTCTAAGTACTGAGAAAGTTTTTAATGTAATTTTGACAATATGTTTGTCCGACTTTTTAAATTTTAACTACTAGCCACATATTCAATTTCATAAATTAAATATCAAACAAGGTTAAAAAGGTAAACTCACCCCACTACAGGGTCTATAATATTATTGTAACAATTTTCAGGGGTCTAGCTACTCATAACAGAGGAGTTTTTCCTAATTTTTATTAAGTCCAGGGGCTAAAACTGATTTTTAAATGAATTTACATGATTTTCTGAAGTTGCAGGGGCTAGATCAGAAGTTTCCGGGGCTAGCTCACATTTCCCGAGAACCCCAGGGGTAGCACGTAAGATTTCCAGTGCTTATAACGTGGGGCTGACGTGGACCGTCCGATTTAAAACAGACGGCTGAGATTATAACGTCGAACCGGTACGCGGGGATTTAAAGTCTACCGTGCAACTTAAAATAGACGGCGCACAAGCGGCCACGTCGCTCTGATCGAGCGCGGGCGGCGCTGCCCGGCGGCGGGAAGCGGCGATCTCGCCGGAGATTTTCGGATCTTCGAGAATTCTTCCTAGAACTGTGATTTTATGGCATAGATCGGTGGAGGGGAGGTCGGGGATCTCACCTCAGGGGTTTTCTTGAGCTTGGAGGTCCTGGAAGGCGATCGGGACGAGGTCCGAAGTGAAACCACGGCGAGGCTCGTCGGCGCTGTGTTTGAATCGCAAGTCACCGAGTTTTCTGCACCTGCAGGGTTCCCCGGAGGCGGTGGATCAAGACCAGCGAGTTAGATCTGAATTTCTGAGCGTAGATCGGCCAGACTTCGCCGGAGAAGGCTCGGGTTCTCACCGGAGTAAACGGCGGATCGCGTGGGAAAAACAGAACGAGGCCGGGGTTTTTATAGACGGGGGAGGGCGGCGGGTTGGTTTAGATCGAGCTGGAGTCTTCGGGGTCCGGAAATCATCTGGGATACGCGAGAATTCCCGATCAGTTTTGATTCGGGTGAGAGAGTCCCGGCCGATCGCAGCGCGGGCGCGAGGAAGAAGAAGGCTGGCGGGCCCCGCCTGTCAGTGGGAGGAAGGGGGCGCGCGCGACTGCGGGCTGGCGCGGAGCAGAGTGGGCCGGCTGGTGGGTTTCGGCCCACTGGCCGGTTTTTTTCTGTTTTCCTTTATATTTTTCTATTTCTTTTCTGTTTTGAGTTTAATTTGAATTCCAGTTTGAATTTAAATTGTTGCAAAACATGCAACACGTCCAAAAATTTTTAAATTCCCCTCAACAAGATTTTGGGGTGTTACAGCTCTACCCCCCTTAAAGGAAATCTCATCCTCGAGATTGGTGGTTCTAAGAAAACAATTCCGGAAATTGGGCCTTGAGTTCATCTTCTCGTTCCCAGGTGGTTTCTTCTTCTGAGTGATTCTTCCATTGCACCTTGCACATCTGGATTCTTCTATTTCTGGTGAGGCATTCCATTGTCTCCAAAATCTTGTATGGTTGCTCGGCATAAGACAAATCCTCAGCTACGTCCACTTCATTCATGGGTAACACCTCTTCAGGCGTTCTCAGGCATTTCTTGAGTTGTGACACATGGAACACATCGTGCACATCCGATAGACGAGCCGGTAACTCTAGTTGATACGCCACTTCGCCTTTCCTTTCCAGAACTTGAAAGGGTCCGATGTATCGAGGTGACAACTTCCCTTTCACCTTGAACCGACGAAGTCCTCTGATAGGGGACACCTTGAGATAGACATAGTCTCCCACGTTGAAAACGAGCTCTCTTCTTCGTACATCGGCATAGCTCTTTTGGCGTGTCTGTGCTATCCTCAAATTGTTGCGAATTTCCCTCACCTTCGCCTCGGCTTCTTGTAGTACTTCTGGACCAAACACTTTACTTTCCCCCGTTTGGTTCCAAAATAGGGGAGTTCTGCACTTCCTCCCGTACAAGGCTTCAAACGGTGACATCTTCATACTAGCTTGATAGCTGTTGTTATAGGAAAACTCCGCATACGGTAAGTTCTTGTCCCAACTCCTATTGTTTTTGAGTGCACATGCCCTCAGCATATCTTCAAGGATCTGATTGGTTCTCCCCGTCTGCCCGTCAGTTTGAGGATGATAGGCAGAGCTGAAATTCAGATGGGTTCCCATGGTTTCATGCAACTTTTGCCAGAACCTTGAGGTGAACTGTGTCCCTCGATCCGACACAATCTTCTTGGGCACTCCATGGTAACACACGATCCTTGACATGTACAATTCTGCCAATTTGGATCCTCTGTAGCTTTTTTTCACGGGGATGAAATGAGCTACCTTGGTTAGCCTGTCGATGATGACCCATATTGAATCATATCCTGATTGGGTCCTAGGCAATCCCACTATGAAATCCATGCCGATTTCTTCCCATTTCCATTCAGGCACTTTGATTCGTTGCAATAATCCCGCGGGTCGTTGATGTTCTGCTTTCACCAACTGACATGTGTCACATAGGGCAACATGTTCCGCGACATCTTGCTTCATGCCATACCACCAATACCTTCTTTTGAGGTCCTGGTACATCTTTGTACTCCCAGGATGAATGGAATAGTCAGAATCATGAGCCTCCTTCAAAATCAATTCACGGATCTCCTTTACTTCTGGCACACAGATTCTTTTCCCGTGCCACACCGTTCCTTGTTCATCCTCTCTAAAACCAGGAGCTTTATTTTCCTTGATGAGTTGCCTGATCTCTTGTATCTTCTCGTCTTTCTTTTGACCCTCGCAGATTTCTTGCTCGAGTGTGGAGTCCACTTCCATGGCGATGGCTTCCCCACTATTTACCAGGCATAGATTGAGCCTTATAACCTCGTCCTTCAATTCGGCAGGCATGTCCTTCAATGACACGACCCCAATGGTCTTGTCGAGCCAGGATCACGCTGAGGGGTGCTGCGTTGCACAGCACCGGATAACACACGTCAAAGGTACAAGCGGAAGCGGAAGTTTATTACATAAACAGGTTTATGAACATGTTTACATCAAAATAGGTTCAGCCTACACTCGCGGGCGTAGACTAAGCATCAAGTGCACGTTCAGCCCTCGAACATGTCCTTGCTAGCACACACGCACACTAACTCTGCGGCGTGCACGACTCCCACTCGACGGGGTTCCCCTCCTGGGGTTCCGTCTCCTCTTCGGGAGTCCCTTCCTCATAGAACCCTGCAAAAGCTTCAAACACAAGCAGTGAGCACGAAGGATCAGCAAGTCTGACCCGTCTCACCTAAACATGGAACTTCTACATGAGGGTAATGGGTTACATGAGGTAAAAATCAGTTGCAAGGACTCGCCTAATTAGTAGAACCTTACTTTCAAGTTTTAGCAGCAGGTTATGGAGAACTTTACGCTAAGGCACATGAGAGAGCCGCAATCAAACAAGAAACGCATTTCTCTCATGTACTTTGCCCAAAGTTGAAAAGAACTTTAGTTAGCTCTAAGCTACAGCATATCATTAACAATCAATGTCCAGCTTTCAATCAGCAATATTTTAACATGTGACTAGCATGTTCTTTCTACGTCACGGTACAGTGAACAAGTGGTACTCACTGACCGCGAGGGACGGCGATTATAATCGATTTACACCTGCAGGGTTACCCGAACAACCCGTCACGTACGCTCGTACTCGATGTTGCCTACAACAACCATCACGGACGCCGTACGCGACTACCTTTCACCCGTTAGCCAAATGTTGAACCGGTCCAATCGTACCGAGCAAGAGGTCTCTGCACGCGCATCTCAGTGCCGCCAGCCGATTTACACCTCGAGCTCTCAACCTACCCTCTGAACGACCAGCTATGCCTCAACACCCAGCTACCCGAGTTACATCAGTTTCCCGGTTCCCATATAGCCGGTAGGTCTTCCGTACTGTTCTAGCTTGTTCAACAGGACCGCACACGGCTCGGTCCTCAATCGACACAGGCGGAACTACAGCACACAGGCCCCAAAGTCCTGCTGCCCTTACTCTCCGCTTGGTCTCATTTTCTTGCCATGTGTTTCATGTGCTATCACTACCTGAGTCGAGTGCCTCTAGCCTATGCTCGCGAGTAGTTCCAACTACTCGACTTGTACCGAACCCTACTCTATCTTAGCAATGCAGTGGCTAACGAGGTTTTCAATCCTAACCCCAACCCATGGTTTTCTTGGCTATGCAGTTGGGTTTCTAATCAAGACTCTAATGCAAAGAATCACAACAATATTCAAAGATGTGCTCAAAACAATAAACATTTGTAAAAAGGTTAATTCAAACCGGAGCTTGCCTTGCTGCTCTTGGTCGTAGGCTAGCTGTTCCTCCGGAGTAACGAAGTCTAGGACTTCGGGTTCCTCCTCGACCTTAGCGACTATATGATAAGAGCAATATATGTATCAATTTAAATGCATTTGTATTAACTTTGAGGTTGTGAAGTCTATAACCCTTGCTAGACAGACCTAATGACTGTGAAACTTTTACTGTGGCTTGGTTACAACCTAAACAGAGACTTGGCCAAGTTTTAGTTGCAGCAAAGTCATTTGAGCCCTCCACAATTAATTATGTCCTTGACCTTAATTGGAACTCTTAGGGTGTTCTAGGAATTTTCATGAAGCAAACTATGACTTTCTGAAGACTAAATTTTCAGAGGGTTCTAATGGAGTTGGTCTCACTTAATTTGAAGGTTCCTAACTAAAGTTATGAGCTAAACAATTCCAGAGAAAATTCTGAAAATGTTTCTGAACATTTTCTATTTTCTCTGGAACAGTTTCACTAATCGCACCATTAGGTGGATCAGATGAGCTCCAATGGGTCTGAAATTTTTATGGTAGTTCAGAGATATTTTGGTGAACATCCCAGCAAAATTTCAGGATTTTCCTTCACAGGATTCTCCAGTTAAAATTCCTAACAGTTTAAACATTGAGGAATTAATTCTGGAGAATTAAGGGTTTTCATGAACTGAAACTTGATCTGCTGGAAAGTGCTCAGAGAGCTGAATCCAACAAAATTTGGTTCACTCGATTTGGAGCTTTCTAGCCAAAGTTATAAGGATTTGAAGTTTGAACTGAAACTGAAATTCGGGAAAAAGTTTAAACTCTGGCTTGTGGGCCCCGCCTGCCCCTTAGCTGATCCCCTGGACTCGATGATGGGGTCGCCTGCCGCCGGCGATGACTGGAAACCCGTGCGCACCGGTGACAGCACCTGCTAGGGTTCCGGTGAGGTCGGTCCCTCTATCCCGTGCACCAAATCGACCGGGAATCGGTCGGAGAGCATCAGTAGAGCATGGGAAACACGAACCAGGGCTGGGTGGAAGCTAGAAATACCGGCAACTAGGCTCTCGACGGTGAGCGGAGGTGTTCAGCCATGGAGGCGGGGAAAACGGCCATATCATGGCCGATTCTCGACGGTTTCCTCTGATTCCAGTTCGGGCATGGGCGCTATCGTGCGTAGAAGCTACTTGGGAACGAGCTTGCCCAACCCTCATGTATAGAGCACGAATTTCACCCAAAGGTGAGCTCGGTCCTTATGAACTGATCACGAGTAAACTTGGAAATTCTCGGCCGTGCTTTGATCAATCGCCAAACGGCTTTCGGCTACTCCATCTACATACAATCACGCACCTTTCTTGTGTAGAGAAGAGGACGTGACAGCGGCTGGGTTGTGCTGCCCACGAGAGCCCGATCGGCGGCGATGCTCGGCTCGCCGGAGAAACGGCTCGTACAGCTCGAGGACGCTTGCTCACTGGACAACACGGGGTCTAGGAGGTTGCTCACGATCTCTTGGTGCCGTTTTTCTGTGGAGGAGGCTGTGCTCGCGAGTGATCGGGCTTGATCAAGCGTGAGCTCGGACGGCGGCGATGGCAGTGGAAGAACAGGTCGCGCACGTCGGCAGCTTGGGGAATGGGTGACCGAAGCACGCCGGGGAGGAGATAAGTAGCCCGGCGACTGGTCTCCGGCTTGGGGCGCGCAGCAGGAGCTGGCGCCGGCTGCCCCCCCGGTGGCGCGCGCACACTGCACCCGGGAACCGATTGAGCTGTGTTTCAGTCGGTTTGTGTTGAAGTAGAGGCTGACATGTGGGTCCCACTCCCCATTTTAACCTCTGAAATTTACTCCTAATCACTGTTGTAAACAGTGAATCCCATACTACCCTTGGCAATTCAAATCATTCACCCATGAGCCATTTGAATTGATCAAAGTTCAAATGAGGTTTGGTTTGAATGAATTTCAGCACAAGTTCAGTTTGAAATTCAAATAAAGTTTGAATTTCTCCCAATTAGCTCATGTCAAGATCAACTCCAAATGGAGTGAAAATTTGTGTGTGAGCTCACAAAAATGTGCTGAGTAAGAATATGCCTCCCACTTTTAAATTCATGGGATAAAAACAGTTTGAATTTGAATATGGTTTCAAACTGCCCTCTTCCTAACTATACCCAAAATGACCTCAAAAAGGTTTTGAATTTGGGTGAAACTTGGCATGGACATCCTTAGTAAAGTGTAGGAGTTTTTATATGTCCAGCCCATCTATATCACATGTGGGAAATACCACTTTTGCAATGTGTGAGTTTGTTTTCTAATGAGCATGTTGATAATGGTTACTTGCTCTTCATTTGTGTTCATCATCCTTCCTCAAATGAGGTGTGTGGTGTGGTGATGACCACTGCAAATGTGTGTCAAAAACTGAGGCCCTTACATTCCTCCCCCCTTAAAAGAATCTCGTCCCGAGATTATAAGGTGAAAATGAGAGAGAGGACGGTCGAAAATTACCGGATATGCGACGTGAAAAGTTGGGGTAGTTAGTGCGAAGGAATTCTTCGCTCTCCCATGTCGCTTCGTCCGTGGAGTGATTACTCCATAGAACCTTGTAGAACCACAACGTACGGTTGCGTGTGGTTCGGGCCTTTTCATCAATAATCTGCACCGGTTCCTCCCGATTGGTGAGATCCGGTTGCAGTTCTTCAATATCCTCCAGCTGAACGGTGGTTGATAGCTTAAGACACTTCCTCAGCTGGGAAATGTGAAAGACGTCGTGCACACCGGAAAGTGCTTCTGGTAATTTCATCCGGTATGCCACTGATCCACATCTTTCGGTAATCTGAAATGGACCGATGAATCGGGGGGCCAACTTTCCTCTCACCCCAAATCTGTTTACGCCCTTCATTGGAGACACCCGTAGATATACGTGATCTCCAACTTTGAATTGTAATGGGCGCCTTCTCCGGTCTGCATACTGTTTCTGACGGGATTGAGCGGCTTTTAGGTTCACTTGAATTAGTCGAACCTTTTCTTCCGCGTTGTTGACAAGGTCAATCCCGAAGATAACCCTTTCGCCAGACTCACACCAATTCAAGGGTGTGCGGCATTTTCTCCCGTATAGCGCCTCGTAGGGTGCCATCTTGATGCTGGCTTGGTATCCATTGTTGTACGAGAACTCGGCTAACGGCAAGTGATCATCCCAATTCTTGCCATGGTTGATAGCGCAAGCTCGTAGCATGTCTTCTAAGATTTGATTTACCCGCTCCGTTTGCCCATCCGTCTGCGGGTGGTAGGCTGAACTACGGATCAGCTTCGTCCCCAAGGCAGCATGCAGCTGCTCCCAGAAACGGGACACAAATAAAGTGCCCCGATCCGATATGATAGTACGGGGTACGCCGTACAAGCATAGGATCCGTGAGATGTACAGTTCAGCGTACTTATTGGCGTTGTAGTTGGTGTTGACCGGGATAAAATGGGCAACTTTGGTGAGCCGATCGATGATCACCCACACCGAATCATGTTTCTGTAAGGTGGTGGGTAAACCGACGATGAAATCCATGCTCACGTCCTCCCACTTCCAGGCAGGAATGCCCAGTGGTTGCAGCAGTCCCGGTTTCCGCATATGATCTGCCTTCACCCTTCGACATGTATCAAACTCGGACACGTATTTTGCAACCTCGCGCTTCATCCGTGTCCACCAAAACTTTCTTCTGAGTTCTTGATACATTTTGTTGCTGCCGGGGTGAATAGAAAACTTTGATAAGTGAGCCTCATCAAAGATTTTCTTCCGTAATTCCGGTTTACGGGGTACGACGATCCGGTCCTTGAACCACAGAACGCCGTCTCCGTCCTTCCGGAAACATTTCAACTCCTCACTGTCTACACGTCTCCGCAAATGTGACATGCCCTTGTCATTCTTCTGGGCAGCCGCTATCTCTTCACGGATGGTGGGAATTAAAGCTAGGTTGTAGAGAGCTCCGTGTGGAATCACATGTAGTGGTGGTTCGCTCTCTTCCAACGGTGTGATGGTCAGAGTATTGACGTGTGACTTGCGGCTCAGCGCATCCGCCACTACGTTTGCTTTGCCCGGATGATAATGGATCTCTATCTCGTAATCCTTTATCAGTTCTAACCATCTTCGTTGCCTCATGTTCAGCTCCTTCTGAGTGAATATGTACTTGAGGCTTTTGTGGTCGGTATATAAATGTACGAGGTTACCGAGTAGGTAGTGCCTCCACATTTTTAGTGCAAGTACCATGGCAGCAAGCTCCAAGTCGTGAGTTGGATAATTTTGCTCATGGTTTCTAAGCTGCCGTGATCCATACGCGACCACTCTTCGGTCTTGCATCAGCACACATCCGAGCCCAATGCCGGATGCATCGCAGTACACATCGAACGGTTTTGTTGTGTCTGGCTGCGCCAAAACCGGTGCTGATGTCAGGTGCTTGACTAAAGCCTTGAATGCTGTTTCACATGCTGGACTCCAAATATATTTGGTAGCCTTCTTCAGCAGCTCTGTCATTGGCTTGGCAATCTTCGAGAAGTTCGGAATGAACCTCCAATAATATCTCGCGAGTCCGAGGAAACTCCGTACCTTGTGAACAGTTCTCGAGGATTTCCAATTCAGCACTTGAGTGATCTTGCTCGGGTCCACAGCAATACCCTCCGCTGAGATGATATGCCCGAGGAAAGGCACTTGCGATATCCAAAACTCGCATTTGCTGAATTTTGCGTATAACTTGTGATCCCGCGGCCGTTGCAAGACTATACGCAGATGTTTCTTTTGATCTTCCTCTGACTTGGAATATACCAGGATGTCGTCGATGAAGACCACGACAAACTTGTCCAGCTCCGGCATGAATACCGAGTTCATCAAGTACATGAAATGAGCTGGAGCATTGGTGAGGCCGAAGGACATGACCAGGTACTCATAAAGTCCGTACCTCGTCGAGAAAGCCGTCTTCGGAATGTCCTCAGCCCTTATCTTAATCTGATGGTACCCGGATCTTAAATCCATCTTGGAAAAGATCTTTGCTTCGACCAACTGATCAAACAACATGTCAATCCGTGGCAACGGGTACTTGTTCTTGATGGTTACGGCATTTAATGGACGATAGTCCACGCAAAGCCGCAACGTCTCATCCTTCTTCTTGACAAATAATGCCGAACAACCCCATGGCGAGGAGCTCGGCCTAATAAAACCCTTCTCCAGAAGGTCCGTGAGCTGAGTCTTCAGTTCAGCCAACTCCTTGGGCGCCATCTTGTACGGCCTTCGGGATATTGGCGTGGTTCCCGGTGCAGGTTCAATCTTGAACTCTACCTCTCTATCAGGCGGCATCCCCGGCAAATTGTCCGGGAATACATCAGGGAACTCTCGGACCACTGGAATATCCTCCAATCTGATGGTTGTGGCTTGATAGACACTTGGAAGTTTTATTTCTGGACTGTCCAGAAATAATGAGTGAGACTCGTGCACGACTCGGAGGACGGTGTCTAAAACAGCGCCGTGGCGGTTTAACCACGACATCCCTAAGATGACATCGACCTTTTGTCCCTCTAAGATTATGAGAGACGTAGGGTAAACTCTACCCTCTAAGCACAATGGCGCTTTTGGGACCATCATGCTTGCTGAAATTTTCCCACCCGGTGAACAGATCACATAAGGACTATCGGTGGGTAGTATTTGCAAGCTATATTTATCAATGAAAGCTTGGCTAATGAAGCTATGCGTGGCGCCTGAATCAAATAGTACTATAGCGGGATGCTGGTGGAGTTTGAACATACCCGCAAGGATTGGCTCGCCCTCCGGCACGTCCTCAATGGCAAGCTGGTGGACGGTGCCGGGCCTAGGGTTTGCCCGCCACGCATTAGTAGGGTTCCGGGGTTGATTCCTCCCCGGAAACTGTGGTGCCACTCCGCCGCCTTGCTTCTCCGGGCAACTGCTCGCGAAGTGTCCTGGACGACCACACTTGTAACATGTGGCCGCTGCTGGTGGAGTGCTCGGTGGACGAAAGCCCGGCATGCGTTGCTGAGGTGTAAACGCACGCGGCATCGCCCGCTGCTGTTGTTGTTGTTGCCGTGGTACTGGCAGTGCCGGCTGGAATGCCAGTGAAGAATACGGCCGACTGCGGAACGGCATCGACCGCTGTGGTGGCTGCCAGCGTGGACCTGATGGTGGGCGATTCACCATCCGAAACTTCTGAGAAGGACCGCCTCCTTCTCCGCTGCTCTGCGGCGCGCTTCGCTTTCACTCTGCCGCCACCAACTCCTTACCGGAGTCCGCCTGAACAATCGCAGCATCAATGATGTCGTTGAGGCTGCCGCGATTGAACATCACCAACTTGTCCTTCAGGTGCGGGTTAAGCCCCTGGTAAAAATGGTCTCGCCGCTTCTCATCTGTATCTGCGTGATACGACGCGTAGAGCGCGAGATCGTTGAACGCTCTGGAGTATTCCAGCGCGTTCCGGCTCCCTTGCTGCAGGTGCAAGAACTCCTGCATCTTCCTCTTCATTAAACCTGGCGGTATATGATAGGCCCTGAAGGCCATCTGGAACTCCGTCCAGGTCATCACTCGGTCGGTGGGCTGTGAAGCACAGATGTTGGCCCACCACACGCTCGCGGATCCTTGAAGCTGCTGGACTGCGAACTGAGTCTTGCGCTGCTCGCTGAGCTGGAGCAGCCCGAACTTCATCTCTATGGCGCGGAGCCAGTTGTCCGTGTCAAGTGGTTCTTCCGCCCTTGAGAATACCGGGGGATGAGTTGCCAGGAAGTCGGAGTAGGAGCTCTGTTGACGCTCCTCACGGTCTTGACGTCTCTCCGGGCGAGACGTATTGGCGATGAGAGTCTGCAGCAACTCTGTGTGCTGCTGATGCAAGCCCGCCATTGCCGCGACGATGTCGGCCAATGTAACTGTTGGCAGTGGCGGTGGCGGTGTTTGCTGTTGCTGTTGCTGCTGTTGCTGTTGTTGTCCCGAGGAGTCCTCGGGAGGTGGTTGGGAGGTCTCTCCCCCTTGACTGGTACCCCCAACGTCAGGGTTGGCACGAGTACGCGTCATTCTGAAAGTCAAAACAGCAGCGATTAGCACATGTCTTACTCAAAATTTCCATAAGCAACAGTAGGTATTGAAGCGACACATGATTAATTTGCACAACATTCACATATATTGATAAAGCATAGACTTTATACAAGATACATTATTCTCGGATCTCCGAGAAGTCGTGCTCATGTCGTCACTACCTATACATACGCTACTGTCTACACGACATGTCACCGATTACAAAAGTTGGGTTACGCTACCCTAGCTGCCCTACTTGGCAACCGTAACCCCCTACTCAGAGTAGAACTCGACCTCCTGTGGGTCGTTCTCTTCCGGTACCTCTGCTGGTGGCTCTGGATCTACCACCTCTTCTCCCATTCCGGGTTCTCCCATTGCTGGAAGACCCAAGACCACCGGTATGCCTAACACCGGAGGTACGAGGCCCTGCAATGCATGCACCTCGTCCATAGCCTGGTTGTAGTCCTCTTCCCAGCCTTGTCCTTCCTCGATAGCGTCGTCCAGCTCTTGAGCAAGGTCCTCATTCTGCTGGGTTAGGGTCTACACCAGCTCTTGCAACGCCGCGATGTCAACACGGCTCTTCTTCCTTGCCTTCTTCAGACGACGCAACTGATTGTGCTGTTCATTCAGTCGCTTGATCGTCGGAAGGAGCACATTGCGGAGTGCGCTGTGAGCACTCTCGAAATGGTCTCCACGTCTTGTGCTTTCCTTGAGCTTTGTGTTGAGATGCTCTGTATGAACACCTTGCCTGTCCATCACGGTGTTTCCCACCCTCATCTGGAGGCTGAGATTTGCCTCCGCGGGGTTGTACCTTGGACAACTCGGATCCGTTGCCTCCAGGTACCTCTCTTCCCACACATGCTGAGCTCGTCCCTCCACCAGAACGAGTGCGTATGGAGTGCCTTCCATAGCCTGCACGTGTAGTTGGCAGAAACGTGACATAGGGTCACGGGCTGCCACTTGCCACATCCCTTCCAGTTGTCTTCCTCTCACCGTGACGGTGAACGGCACCCAACCGGGTGGCGTAGGCCCTGCAGGAACCTCGACATGGATCGTCCATGTCTTGTTCCCCTCTTCGCCTTCTTCCTTGGCGAAGTATTGTGGCATCTGGTTGTACCCGAAATATTGGAGCATTTGCCACAATGCTTCCGGGTAGCCGTTACGGTGAGAACAGTGGGACATCACCCACCCGTTCTCCAGTTGCTTATCTGCTGTCATCTGTAAAAATATATTTAAGAAATGTCAAATATTTATTTAAACAGTAAACCTCTGAGTTATAACATAAAACATGTAATTGAACCCATAAAACTTGGAAACATGGTTCAAATTTTACACAAATTTGACTGCTGATCTGCTGTTCCCATGACAGCCCTGACCAGTTTCCATTTCAACCTGATTTAGGCCATGTTAAAGCCAAAACAACTCTGTAGCTCAATATCAAAGTTAAATTTAGCTTCAATAGCTTTCCAGAAAGTATTTGCTTGGCCTAAGATCTGCCCTGGTTCAAAAGTTATGAGATGTCAAAGTTAACAGAAATTCTGGAGAAAATTGGACAGCACCTCCCTGCTTTAGGTACTGATTTGATCCAAGAATCCCAGTTAATTTTGTTCCGAATCTGACAAAACTTTTTGTCACGAAGTTGTAACCCATCTCATAAGCTTTCCAGAACTACCTCATTTCCTATTTTTGGATTTTTAAGCAGGAAGTTATGCTTAATTTACAGAGAGTTTACAGAGAGTCTTTGCTCTGCCCTGTTTTCTGGACAGTTTCAACTCTACTGCATTTTTCGAGTGCTTAAGGGATGAAACACCTCTGGACCTCAACAGAAAAGTTGTAAAGCTCCTCCAAAGCTTTCCAGAAATGTATCATACGACCCCAACTTCGAAAGAACTCAACCTCTAACCTCTGGTTAACTTCAGCCTTGATTCGGCTGAAAACAGAGTGCTCTGTCCTTAACATCCTATAAGTTGAAAACTTGTTAACTTTGAATATCCTGTTCAAGGGAAGGAGTTACATCAAGTTTTACTACTTTGGATCAAAACCTTACAGTTTTTGCAATGAAGTTGTTTATTTAGTTGGGTGTGACGTCGATGCGTCACCAGATTATGTCGGTACTACGTCCTCACAAGGAAAAACCTATACCGGACTTAGCCAGCTTCGTTAGTTCAGTGGCACTAAACGTCACTCGCACACGGATGCTACACGTCTACCGTTTCGTGGTCAGGATACCTGCAGAAACTCAAACAATCATCAGACTCGGCTGCACACCGAGCCCGGATTCCATACAGTTCGTACACCCAGCCGTCATCACTCGCCCGGATGTTCTCAAGCCAACCACGCCTTGAGTTACGTGTTCACGTTTCAGACTACGTGACGGGGTCTCCCATGTTGCACCACGCACACCAGAGACAGACGTTGCTCAAATACCCCAAACGACATGAAGAGTCGTAGAGGATATCAAAGCGGGTCGGGTTACCTGCCACCCGTGGGGCTCCACCCTTCAGCTTGTGCGCACTGGTGGACAGCGCTTACGTGTACCCCCCAAGACATAAACGTCCCGAGATACACGATTTTCTGACATAAAAAATAGGTTAATATGCCACTTTCTATATGCTAATAACATCCTTATGCGGGCTACTAACTCGTTCCTCACTGGATTTTTGAAAAAGATGACCTTTGTACTGTGTTAAACCTCAAGCGAGCTCTGATACCAACGCTGACACGACCCCAATGGTCTTGTCGAGCCAGGATCACGCTGAGGGGTGCTGCGTTGCACAGCACCGGATAACACACATCAAAGGTACAAGCCGAAGCGGAAGTTTATTACATAAACAGGTTTATCAATATGTTTACATCAAAATAGGTTCAGTCTACACTCGCGGGCGTAGACTAAGCATCAAGTGCACGTTCAGCCCTCGAACGTGTCCTTGCTAGCACACACGCACACTAACTCTGCGGCGTGCATGACTCCCACTCGACAGGGTTTCCCTCCTGGGGTTCCGTCTCCTCTTCGGGAGTCCCTTCCTCATAGAACCCTGCAAAAGCTTCAAACACAAGCAGTGAGCACGAAGGCTCAGCAAGTCTGACCCGTCTCACCTAAACATGGAACTTCTACATGAGGGTAATGGGTTACATGAGGTAAAAATCAGTTGCAAGGACTCGCCTAATTAGTAGAACCTTACTTTCAAGTTTTAGCAGCAGGTTATGGAGAACCTTACGCTAAGGCACATGAGAGAGCCGCAATCAAACAAGAAACGCATTTCTCTCATGTACTTTGCCCAAAGTTGAAAAGAACTTTAGTTAGCTCTAAGCTACAGCATATCATTAACAATCAATGTCCAGCTTTCAATCAGCAACATTTTAACATGTGACTAGCCTGTTCTTTGTACGTCACGGTACTGTGAACAAGTGGTACTCACTGACCGCGAGGGACGGCGATTATAATCGATTTACACCTGCAGGGTTACCCGAACAACCCGTCACGTACGCTCGTACTCGATGTTGCCTACAACAACCATCACGGACGCCGTACGCGACTACCTTTCACCCGTTAGCCAAATGTTGAACCGGTCCAATCATCCTGAGCAAGAGGTCTCTGCACGAGCATCTCAGTGCCGCCAGCCGATTTACACCTCGAGCTCTCAACCTACCCTCTGAACGACCAGCTATGCCTCAACATCCAGCTACCCGAGTTACATCAGTTTCCCGGTTCCCATATAGCCGGTAGGTCTTCGGTACTGTTCTAGCTTGTTCAACAGGCCCGCACACAGCTCGGTCCTCAATCGACACAAGCGGAACTACAGCACACAGGCCCCAAAGTCCTGCTGCCCTTACTCTCCGCTTGGTCTCATTTTCTTGCCATGTGTTTCATGTGCTATCACTACCCGAGTCGAGTGCCTCTAGCCTATGCTCGCGAGTAGTTCCAACTACTCGACTTGTACCGAACCCTACTCTATCTTAGCAATGCAGTGGCTAACGAGGTTTTCAATCCTAACCCCAACCCATGGTTTTCTTGGCTATGCAGTTGGGTTTCCAATCAAGACTCTAATGCAAAGAATCACAACAATATTCAAAGATGTGCTCAAAACAATAAACATTTGTAAAAAGGTTAATGCAAACCGGAGCTTGCCTTGCTGCTCTTGGTCGTAGGCTAGCTGTTCCTCCGGAGTAACGAAGTCTAGGACTTCGGGTTCCTCCTCGACCTTAGCGACTATATGATAAGAGCAATATATGTATCAATTTAAATGCATTTGTATTAACTTTGAGGTTGTGAAGTCTATAACCCTTGCTAGACAGACCTAATGACTGTGAAACTTTTACTTTGGCTTGGTTACAACCTAAACAGAGACTTGGCCAAGTTTTAGTTGCAGCAAAGCTCATTTGAGCCCTCCACAATTAATTATGTCCTTGACCTTAATTGGAACTCTTAGGGTGTTCTAGGAATTTTCATGAAGCAAACTATGACTTTCTGAAGACTAGATTTTCAGAGGGTTCTAATGGAGTTGGTCTCACTTAATTTGAAGGTTCCTAACTAAAGTTATGAGCTAAACAATTCCATAGAAAATTCTGAAAATGTTTCTGAACATTTTCTATTTTCTCTGGAACAGTTTCACTAATCGCACCATTAGGTGGATCAGATGAGCTCCAATGGGTCTGAAATTTTTATGGTAGTTCTGGGATATTTTGGTGAACATCCCAGCAAAATTTCAGGATTTTCCTTCACAGGATTCTCCAGTTAAAATTCCTAACAATTTAAACTTTGAGGAATTAATTCTGGAGAATTAAGGGTTATCATGAAGTGAAACTTGATTTGCTGGAAAGTGCTCAGAGAGCTGAATCCAACAAAATTTAGTTCACTCGATTTGGAGCTTTCTAGCCAAAGTTATAAGGATTTGAAGTTCGAACTGAAACTGTAATTCGGGAAAAAGTTTAAACTCTGGCTTGTGGGCCCCGCACACAGTGCGTCGTCTCCTTCCTCGCGCCAACTGCGCTGCGGCGGCGATCTCCGGCGACCTTCGCCGGAACTGAGTTCCCAGCCAACCCCCGGCCCGAAACTCGCCGCCTGCCCCTTAACTGATCCCCTGGACTCGATGGTGGTGTCGCCGGCCGCCGACGATGACCGGAAACCCGTGCGCACCGGTGACAGCACCTGCTAGGGTTCCGGTGAGGTCGGTCCCGCTCTCCCGTGCACCAAATCGACCGGGAACCGGTCGGAGAGCATCAGTAGAGCATGGGAAACACGAACCAGGGCTGGGTGGAAGCTAGAAATACCGGCAACTAGGCTCTCGACGGTGAGCCGAGGTGTTCAGCCATGGCGGCGGGGAAAACGGCCATATCATGGCCGATTCTCGACGGTTTCCTCTGATTCCAGTTCGGGCATGGGCACTATCATGCGTAGAAGCTACTAGGGAACGAGCTTGCCCAACCCTCGTGTATAGAGCATGAATTTCACCTGAAGGTGAGCTCGGTCCTTATGAACTGATCACGAGTAAACTTGGAAATTCTCGGCCGAGGTTTGATCAATCGCCAAACGGCTTTCGGCTACTCCATCTACATACAATCACGCACCTTTCTTATGTAGAGAAGAGGACGTGACAGCGGCTGGGTTGTGCTGCCCACGAGAGCCCGATCGGCGGCGATGCTCGGCTCGCCGGAGAAACGGCTCGTACAGCTCGAGGACGCTTGCTCACTGGACAACACGGGGTCTAGGAGGTTGCTCATGATCTCTTGGTGCCGTTTTTCTGTGGAGGAGGCTGTGCACGCGAGTGATCGGGCTTGATCAAGCGTGAGCTCGGACGGCGGCGATGGCAGTGGAAGAACAGGTCGCGCACGTCGGCAACTCGGGGAATGGGTGACCGAAGCACGCCGGGGAGGGGATAAGTAGCCCGGCGACTGGTCTCCGGCTTGGGGCGTGCAGCAGGAGCTGGCGCCGGCTGCCCCCCCGGTGGCGCGCGCACACTGCACCCGGGAACCGATTGAGCTGTGTTTCAGTCGGTTTGTGTTGAAGTAGAGGCTGACATGTGGGTCCCACTCCCCATTTTAACCTCTGAAATTTACTCCTAATCACTGTTGTAAACAGTGAACCCCATACTACCCTTGGCAATTCAAATCATTCACACATGAGCCATTTGAATTGATCAAAGTTCAAATGAGGTTTGGTTTGAATGAATTTCAGCACAAGTTCAGTTTGAAATTCAAATAAAGTTTGAATTTCTCCCACTTAGCTCATGTGAAGGTCAACTCCAAATGGAGTGAAAATTGGTGTGTGAGCTCACAAAAATGTGCTGAGTAAGAATATGCCTCCCACTTTTAAATTCATGGGATAAAAACAGTTTGAAATTGAATATGGTTTCAAACTGCCCTCTTCCTAACTATACCCAAAATGACCTCAAAAAGGTTTTGAATTTGGGTGAAACTTGGCATGGACATCCTTAGTAAAGTGTAGGAGTTTTTATATGTCCAGCCCATCTATATCACATGTGGGAAATACCACTTTTGCAATGTGTGAGTTTGTTTTCTAATGAGCATGTTGATAATTGTTACTTGCTCTTCATTTGTGTTCATCATTCTTCCTCAAATGAGGTGTGTGGTGTGGTGATGACCACTGTAAATGTGTGTCAAAAACTGAGGCCCTTACATTCAAGCTCAACTTATTGACCTGCACTTTCCGACTTAAAGCATCGGCCACGACGTTTGCTTTCCCAGGATGATAGTTGATGCCCACATCAAAGTCATGGATTAGCTCTAACCATCTCCTTTGTCTGAGGTTGATATCTGGCTGTGTGAAAATGTACTTCAAACTCTTATGATCCGTATATATCTCTGTCCTCTTCCCCATCAAGTAGTGTCGCCAAATTTTCAATGCGTGTACCACTGCGGCTAGTTCTAAGTCGTGTGTAGGATAGTTTTTCTCGTGCTTCCGAAGCTGCCGGGATGCATATGCCACGACATGCCCTTCTTGCATGAGAACACATCCCAACCCGTTTCCAGAGGCATCGCAGTACACTGTGAAATTCTTCTGCATATCTGGCATAACCAACACTGGGGTTGTTGTCAATCTTTTCTTTAGCTCCTGAAAACTCGTCTCGCACTGTGGCGTCCATGTGAATGTGATTCCCTTCTCCAACAGTTTGGTGAGGGGTCTCAAGATCTTAGAGAATCCCTCAATAAACCGTCGATAGTATCCAGCCAATCCCAAAAAGCTTCGAACTTCCCCGACATTTTCAGGGGTCTTCCACTCCTGTATATCCTCGATTTTGGCAGGATCCACGGAGATTCCTCCCTCTGAGATTATATGTCCTAAGAAGGGAACTCTCTTCAGCCGAAACTCACACTTGCTCAACTTGGCATATAGTCGGTGTTCTCTCAGCCTCTGCAACACCAACCTTAGATGTTTCTCATGTTCTTCTTCATCTTTGGAGAAGACGAGAATGTCATCTATGAAAACCACCACAAATTTGTCCAGATATTCCATGAATACCTTGTTCATGAGATACATGAAGTATGTCGGGGTATTAGTTAGCCCGAAAGGCATGACAGTGTATTCATACAGTCCGTACCGAGATACGAAAGCTGTCTTGGGAATATCAGATTGCCTTATCTTGAGTTGGTGGTATCCCGACCTGAGATCAATTTTCGAGAACACACAAGCGCCCCTCAGCTGATCAAACAAGTCTTCAATGCGGGATAATGGATACTTGTTCTTGATGGTTACTTCATTCAAGGCACGGTAATCCACGCATAACCTTTGGGTTCCGTCCTTTTTTGGCACAAATATCACTGGAGCTCCCCATGGGGAGGAACTAGGGCGAATATACCCCTTCTCCGCTAATTCTCTCAAATGACCCTTGAGTTCTTCTATCTGCTTGGAGTCCATCCGATAAGGTCTCTTGTATATCGGGGCTGTTCCAGGCACTAGCTCAATTGCGAATTCCACTTCACGATCGGGAGGCATACCTGGCAACTCCTCCGGAAAAACGTCTGGATATTCCCTGATAATTCGGATCTCCTCCACTTTCACCTCAACTTGATTTAATTGAACACCCCTCCTTGGCTCTTGTATTGTTATAAACTTTACTTTTGTGCCACTAGGGTGCGTTTGTTCCACCGTTCTGGTTGAACAATGGAGGATTCCCTTATGTTTGGTCAACCAGTCCATGCCCAAAATAATATCGATCCCTTGGGAATCTATCACTATGAGGTTAGCAGTAAACACTACCCCATTAATGTCTAGATTCACCTTGGGACACACTTGTCTTGTCCTTATTTCTCCACCAGGAGAGTTTACTGCTAGCATATAGTTCATTTGTGTTGTTGTTAGATCATGCTTCTTAACAAACCCTTTAGCAATGAATGAGTGGGTCGCACCAGAATCAAACAGCAGGGTTGCAATGTGTAAATTGGCAGGAAACTTACCAACTACCACGTCGGGTGCCTCTTGTGCTTCCTCCATAGTGACGTGGTTCACCCGTCCTCTCATTACATTCTGCTGTTGAGGCTGCGTGGGCTTCTTCTTTGGGCACTTATGGGCGTATTGCCCCACTTCACCACAATTAAAACATTGCACCCCAACCTTAGGTGCTTGGCCTTTATTGTCTTGGTGTTGGTGTGGGGGTCCTTGCACTGCTGGTCGAGGTGGATATGCGGGGTGAGGCTGCTGTACAAACTGTCGTTGCGGCTGTGCTGGTGCTGCCGGAGGCCTGTAGTTCGGGTTGTACCCTCTTGGTGCTGAGTAGGGTACTGCAGCACGGTTTGTCTGCCCTGCAGGTTGCTGCATCAGACGGGGGCGGGTGTTGCTCCCTGAGGCTTGATGTGACCACCCAGCCTTCCTCTTATTCTCATTTTCCAAGGCCTTTAGCTTCCTTTCTACCACAAGCGCTCTGTCCACCATCTTTTGGAAGCTTTCATACTCATTTGAGGACATTGCACACTGCATTTCTGCGGTAAGTCCCTCCACGAAACAATCTTTTTTCTGCTCATCAGTCTCTATGTCCCGTGGGGCATAACGGGATAGTTGAGTAAATTTAGTGAGGTATTCCCTCACCGTCATGTTTCCCTGCTGCAGTCCCAAAAACTCCTTCCTCTTGTTTTTGAGTTCACCTCTTGGGATGTAATGGTTGCGGAAGCTACGCTTGAACTCTTCCCAAGTGATGTTCTCAGGGTCATGATGGGCAGCCACGTAGGCGGTCCACCAATCAGCAGCAGGTCCATGCAATTGATGAGAGGCAAACAGCACCCTCTCATACCCTTGGCACTGTATGATCTTCATCTTGCTTTCAATGGTCTTTAGCCAATCATCTGCCTCCAGAGGTTCAGCAGAACTTGCAAGCTTTGGAGGTTGAGTTCCTAGAAACTCACTCAACCTTGGTTGGCGTGGTGCAGCTTGTGGAGGTGGAACTTGAGGCAAGTTGGCCACCACTTGAGTCAAGTTCTGGATGAGCTGATTTTGATTCTCCAGCATTTGGTGGAGGGGATCAACTCCTTCACGGCGACCACCCCTGTCCTGGCCTCCAGAAAGATGAGGGTTGCATGCCTCATCGTTGTTGTTGGCGGGGTTGGCAGCACGTCCTTTTCCTCTTCCGGCCATCTGGCAGAATCAACCAATGTTAATTTGAAAGCATTTAGTATCATCTTACTACTTTCGCTTGTTTGTACTTTGAAGTGTTGAGGCTTTGTTATACTTTTCTTAGGGTTCATTTCTCACACAAAAATAAATGCAATATTCTTTCATGTGGGTTCACACACCAAAGCAAAACAATCTAAAGACGAGGCTGTGGACAATTGCTCATGGCTTCCACAACTCACGTCACACACCAAGCATTAACACACCATTAACTAACGTAACGACTCGACTACTCGACATCCTTCTAATTTAAGGGAAAGACTCTACGCTACTCGTTTTCTTGAGCTGGCTCCTCGGGATCTTCCTCATCACTTTGGCTGCCTTCTGACTCTGCTTTAGGTGGGGAGGCTGCTGGTGGAGAAGTGCGACGACGCCTGATCGCTCGACGATCTGGGGAGTCAGGAGTCCATGTATCATTCACGGTGACACACAGTTCATTCCCATCTCCTCTTTCTCTCGCCCTCAAGCAGGCTCGCAGCAATGCCTCCGTTTCCTTTAGGGTGTCCCGAACATCCTGAAGCTCTTGCTGACACTCCTGCAGTCAAGTGCTGAGCATAGCAGCATCCTCCAAGCACAAGTCCATGTGCTCATGGGAAGTCCCTTGCTGCACTAGTGGTTACTTGTACTCCGTGGTACCACTCTCACGCTGGAGGACATACATGTACTCAGTCCTGTCCAGGTGTCGACGATAGATGTGACTCTGGCAGGTGATGGCCTCCCAGGTGACATCCTTCTCCGCATCGATCTGTGTCGCTCTGCAAGCTAGAGAGCAGTGGATCTTAAGCAGCTGATTTTCGTGTATAATCCTCATCTCTGAACTCCATTCTTCCCTTTTCTCACGGATGGTCCTGAAGGAGTTATAGTGGACGATTAGCTTGCCCATATTGCCGGCGGATTCGAGCATACGTCGAAGACGGCGCAACAAGCCTCCTACTGCCAATCCGTAGGAAAGGTACGTCACCGGACGGCTCTCCTCTCTTTCGGCAAGGGCAACTACGGGAACTCTCCCTCCTGTGGACTTGCGAGCGGTGCGAATCATGCGAACCATCTAAAACAAAAAGCATTTAAACTTAGGTTAGATAAACTTTTTAAACAAAAATCCTTTTTTGAATGAAAACTGGGGTAAGATGAAGAAAGTGACTCATTAAATAACACTTTTCAACACACACCTTGTAAAATAGCTTTTAAGAAAATAGGGCCCTTAAATACGTCCATTTCTACCTAGGTCCACGTTCCTACGGGCAACCTTGGCTCTGATACCACTTCTATCACACCCGGTTTTTTTTCTGAAGAACAACCAAGTGAATATCACATGTATGCCAGGATCATTTTCTCATACATGTGATGACAAATAGTGAAGCATCATTTATTACAAGTCAGGTGTCGAATATAAATAAGTCTTACATAGCAAATGTCTCGATGGACAATAATAAGTTCATCACAAGTAAATAAACTAGCAGCGGAATATTATTCTTGAGGGCTCCGTCACAGGCGTTGCCCGGGGGTCTCCATGAACCTAGAAACCTTCTTCGGGTCCAAAATCTTGGTCATTATACACCACCTCATTATCTTGACCTGAGCAGCAATATAAACCAACAAATATGCAAGGTTGAGTACCGATGGTACTCAGCAAGTGTGGGAAAGTTATGTCATGCAAGGCTAGAACAAGAGAAGGTTGAACTCATGGTTAAAGCACTATGCCATTAATACCTATCACCTTAGCTTATTAAGCACCTACATTACTACATAGGTGAAATGGTCCCAATCTCCCATCCCATCGTCATAATCAAATAACCATAACATCATTTCCAATGCTAAGCCCCCCGCTTAACATTCTCAACTTCCAAAACCATCACTCCTCTAATCATGAATAAGTCCAAGCCGCTCTTGACCGTGAGCACGGCTGTCATGACAGTTTTGACTCTGCAGAGTTTGCACCACTGTACCCACATGTAGTGATTTCATCCCCCGTTGCCGGGTGGACTAAAAGAACCTCCATTATGCCATTATGCCAGTGGCCACAAACCACATTCACACTTCCCAGGTGTGTAGCCAGGAGATCACTACAAAGCCTTTACAAAGGGATTCCCGACGAGCGTGGGCCTACTGAGGTTTCACCCCTAACAGCATACAAGAGGCTCCAACCCCGCTGCAGTGGACCCCTCTTGAGCCTTGCGGTTCATATGGTAGTCCAGCTGACACCTACTCCCCGCACCATCCAACACACCCATACTACGCCGGGGATACACCTAATTAATTGGCCAAGCTGCCCCATCTTAGCATGTGGTTGGCATGGTAAAGCCAGGTTACATGCTCCATGAACCGGTCCTTAGGATCCAGGCAAGTACTAAACACAAACCCGAGTCTCGTGCACCCAGCACCAACCAAATCATCCAACTTGCCTTGATCCCTACCTCTACATAACTCACAATATCTCATTCAAGAGTATGGTAAGATAAACTGATGATCTCATATCCCAAATATCCCATTCTAAGCATGGCTAAGCATATGCATAATAATAAATGACATGATAAAATAAATCCCAACCCAATCTACAAGGAAACAAGGTAATGCAATTCTAGGGAAACTTCCAAGCATGGGTTTCATATTTAACTTGACAATACAATAATTCTATCTAAACATCCTAGTATAGGATCAAAGTGGTCAAGGACACTTGCCTCCTTCCTGCTGCTCTTGAAATGGGTAGTCCTGATCTTGGAAAGGGAGAACTTGCTCTGGAGCAGGTTCTACATCATACCATCACACATAGCAAAAGAAAAACAACAATCCATAAGGCATAGTTCACACTTCCACTTCATACAAACAACACATTCACATGTATAAAAGCCATTCACAAATTCTATGTGTGGTGGTTACTCTATGTGTGTTGATCTTTGGCTTGCATGTACTTTTAATCATGTGTATATGATTCCTACTTTTGTATTCACATTTATGCTTACATACTATATATATGAGTTTCCAATTTAAATAAATTTCTTATATTTAATTACTACACCTTTTTTCTACCAAGTATGCATGAAAGATATTTTCCTACTCCATATGTGTCTTCAGAATTTCTACCAACCCTAAACTGAATTCTTTGGATTTTAGAAACTTCATTTATCATTTACTAGTTGCTATATTTTCAGATTTATTTCCTATGCCTAAATGTGAACTTTATTATGAAAATAACAAGACACATCATCTAAACAGAATAGGTTCTGATCTAAAATATTTACTAATATATTTTTGACCTTTTCCTTTGATGTAAATTATTTTACATTTATTTTCCCTATTTTCAGAACTATTCTTTACTTAAAAATGTGTCCCTATACTAATAAATGTGAATTAATAAATTAAACAGATTCATTTCAGCCCAAAATATATTTTTATCTCACCTCAAAATTTTCTAAGTACTGAGGAAGTTTTTAATGTAATTTTGACAATATGTTTGTCCCACTTTTTAAATTTTAACTACTAGCCACATATTCAATTTCATAAATTAAATATCAAACAGGGTTAAAAAGGTAAACTCACCCCACTACAGGGTCTATAATATTATTGTAACAATTTTCAGGGGTCTAGCTACTCATAACAGGGGAGTTTTTCCTAATTTTTATTAAGTCCAGGGGCTATAACTGATTTTTAAATAAATTTACATGATTTTCTGAAGTTCCAGGGGCTAGATCAGAAGTTTCTGGGGCTAGCTCTCATTTCCCGAGAACCCCAGGGGGTAGCACGTAAGATTTCCATTGTTTATAACGCAGGGCTGACGTGGACCGTCCGATTTAAAACAGACGGCTGAGATTATAACGTCGAACCGGTACGCGGGGATTTAAAGTCTACCGTGCGATTTAAAATAGACGGCGCACAAGCAGCCACGTCGCTCTGATCGAGCGCGGGCGGCGCTGCCCGGCGGCGCACGGCGGCGGGAAGCAGCGATCTCGCCGGAGATTTTCGGATCTTCGAGAATTCTTCCTAGAACTGTGATTTTATGGCATAGATCGGTGGAGGGGAGGTCGGGGATCTCACCTCGGGGGTTTTCTTGAGCTCGGAGGTCTTGCAAGGCGATCGGCGACGAGGTCCGAAGTGAAACCACGGCGAGGCTCGTCGGCGCTGTGTTTGAACCGCAAGTCACCGAGTTTTCTGCACCTGCAGGGTTCCCCGGAGGCGGTGGATCAAGACCAGCGAGTTAGATCGGAATTTCCGAGCGTAGATCGGCCAGACTTCGCCGGAGAAGGCTCGGGTTCTCACCGGAGTAAACGGCGGATCGCATGGGAAAAACAGAACGAGGCCGGGGTTTTATAGACGGGGGAGGGCGGCGGGTTGGTTTAGATCGAGCTGGAGTCTTCGGGGTCCGGAAATCGGCTGGGATACGCGAGAATTCCCGATCAGTTTTGATTCGGGTGAGAGAGTCCCGGCCGATCGCGGCGCGGGCGCGAGGAAGAAGAAGGCTGGCGGGCCCCGCCTGTCAGTGGGAGGAAGGGGGCGCGCGCGGCTGCGGGCTGGCGCGGAGCAGAGTGGGCCGGCTGGTGGGTTTCGGCCCACTGGCCGGTTTTTTTCTGTTTTCCTTTTTCTTTTTCTTTTTCTATTTCTTTTCTGTTTTTTGTTTAATTTGAATTCCAGTTTGAATTTAAATTGTTGCAAAACATGCAACACGTCCAAAAATTTTTAAATTCCCCTCAACAAGATTTTGGGGTGTTACACTAACTCAGAGCGACTTCGACCATGTTGCACACCTCCGGTTGGTTTTTTCATCCAGGCGCAAGGCTTTCCAATATGGGAAAAGGTGTACAAGCCTTACGATGTGCCTTCAAACGATCAAGTCACGGCTACAAACATGAGAGATGTCGACAACAACAACAAGGCTCGGAACTTGATCATACAAGGACTAACTCAGAGCAACTTCGACCGTGTTGCACACCTCCGATCGGCGTACGATGTGTGGAGAGCACTTTGTGACTACCACGAAGGATCCAACACGATCAAGGAGGTAAGACAGGATATGTTCAAGAAAGAATACATGCACTTTGAGATGCAACCCGGTGAGTCCATTGATGACCTCTTTGCTCGCTTTAATAAAATTCTCAGCAACTTGCGTAGCGTCAATGTTAATTTTTCAGATGCTAAAAAATGCTAGACAATTACTAAGTGCATTAGACATGTCAATTTGGGAGATAAAAGTAACATCCATACGTGAATCCACTGTCATGAGTACTCTTACATTAGATGTGCTTTATTCTAAGCTAAAAACTCATGAAATTGACATTATATCACGCAAGAACCCAAATAAGACTATTGCATTTGTCTCACAACATGATATGCCTCGCTCCGGCCAATCATCTAGCAATACACTTGCTTTGCTGTCTTCACTAACCTTAGAACAGATTGAGGAGTTTCCAGAGGAGGAGCTAGTACTTCTTTCTACTAGGTTCTCAAAAGCATTGCAAAATGTGAGAACTAGAAGGAGAGGAAGCTCCGGACCTCAACGATGCTTTGAATGTGGTAAGACAGGACACTTTCGTACAGATTGCCCTAACCTTTCAGGTCCTTCTAACCGTGATGAAAAGCAGAATAAAGTCAAGTCCTCTTTTGGCAACACCAACAAGAAAAAGAAGGGTTTTACAGGACGCAAACTGATAAACAGTTTCATCACCGCACTTCAAGAACTTGGCTCGAGTGATGTAGACATTGGAAGTGATGAAGATGAAGATGATCTGGCAAACTTGTGCTTAATGGCGGGCAAATCAAAATCAAGTATGGAGGATGCAGAACACAACAGTGACAACGAAGAGGTATGTCCTACTTGCGAAGAAATGTGTGATGCTATTTCTCGTGCCACTATTATTGTTAAGAAAAAGGACAAAAAGCTTAGGGACAATGTTGTTCAAATTGAGTCACTAGAATCTGAAATTAATCGTTTAAAATCCTTGATTCATAGTGATGATTCTTGTTCCTCATGTGATTTAATATATGAATAATTGTCCTCTCTAAGAAGTGCACACACCTCCACACTTGATAAACTTGAACTTGAAATCGAAAAGAACAAAAAGCTTGCTGCACTTAATGATAAAAACTTGAAAGATGCTTGTTGTTCTACAATTGATTTGCATTGTTCTACTTGCGATGATCTTGATAAGAAACTACAAGATGCTATGAAATAAATTTCTATATTGAACAATGCTTTACGTTCTCATAAGTTAAATATTGTTCCAATTGCAAATTAAAAGGAAAAACTTCATGTGAAAATTGCCTTGATCTATCAAATAAACTTGATAACATGCATAGTACATTAGATCAGTTTTGTAATGGGAATAAGAATCTAAACTTGCTGCTGAATTCTTCCAAGTCTTGCAATGATAAAACTTGTTTAGGTTTTGATTCACATGCTCATGCTAAGGAACATCCACCTAAAATTGTAAAATCATTAGGAAGTGGTTTGATTCAAACAGTTCCTAAACAAAAAGAAGTGGTTTTTAAATCTGCAGGAGTGTTGTCACATTCGGGTTCAAATAAGCATACTGCATGCTCATCTAAACATGAACACAAAGTTAAATTTCATTGTATTTATTGTGGTAGAGATGGTCATTTCATAGATTTTTGTTATAGACTAGCTAAACAACACAAAAAGGAAAGAATGCAAGCTAGACCTTATAACTCTCATGCAAAATTTGCTGCACATACTAAACCAAATGTCAGGAACATGCAACCTGCTGTTATGAGTCAGAAATATTCAAAGTTTACCTCCGGAGCTTCAGTTTTTGCCTCCGGAGCTTCAGTTTTTGCCTCCGGACATTCTATTTTTGCCTCCGGAGCTACTGATTTTTGTGGTACACAAGTAACACCTCATAGGTCAGTAGTTAAGAATAAAAAATCTCAAACTTTGACTCATAAACCTGCTGTTTTATCTCAGCTTTCTCATATTATTCCTGCTGGACGTCGGGTGACTCAGTACTGGATTCCTAAATGCCTTTTAACTAACCCCAGTATTGAGTCATCGACGTATTGTGCTTCTATGTAGGTTACACGCTTGAGGAAGGAGAACATTTGGATTGTGGATTCAGGTTGCTAACACCACATGACCGGTAACAAAGAATGGTTCTCCTCTCTCTCTTTTGTGTCACGTGTAGAGAATGTTACTTTTGCCAATAATTCTTCAACTCCTATAATTGCTAAGGGTTCGGTTAGAGTAAATGATCACTACACTTTGAAGGATTTGGCACGTGTCAAAAATTTGAAATACAAATTGCTTTTTGTTTCAAAATTGCTAGATGAAAATCTGGAAATTATTTTCAATAAAAACTGCTGCAAGTTGTAGGTTCAAATAGTGAGCTTATTTTTAACATGTCTTGGTTTGGAAGAGTTTTTAAAGCTGATTTTGATATGTCTTCCTCTAAGCATAGATGTCTAGTTGCAAATGATTCCAAAGATTTATATTTTTGTCATCGTAGACTTGGTCACGTAGGCTTTGATCATCTCACGTGTGTTAGTGCTCTTGATCACATACGTGGGCTGCCTAAGCTTAAAGGGGACAAAGAAATTGTGTGCTCTTCTTGTAGACATGCTAAGATGGTTGCAGGTTCACATGATCCTCTCACAAAGACCATGACAACTGAACCGGGTCAACTTTTACACCTTGACACCGTAGGACCTTCACGTATTCAATCCTTCGGAGGTAAATGGTATGTTCTTGTGATTGTTGATGACTATTCTAGATACTCTTGGGTTTACTTTATGGCATCTAAGAATGAAGCTTTTAGTCACTTTAGAACTTTATTTCTTAGATTATCAATTGATCACCCAAGATCTTTAAGAGCATTTAGAAGTGATAATGGAACCGAATTTAAAAATTAATCGTTTGATCACTTTTGTGCTAAAAATGCAATAGATCATCAATTTTCTTCACCATATGTACCTCAACAAAACGGTGTTGTAGAGAGAAAGAACAGAACCTTAGTTGAGATGGCTAGGACTATGCTTGATGAATATCAAACTCCTAGGAAATTTTGGGCCGATGCAATTGCAACCGCTTGTTATGTCTCAAATCGTGTTTTCTTGCGTGCTAAGCAAGGTAAAACACCATATGAGCTCAGGTTTGGACATAGGCCTAGTGTCACACACTTTAGGGTCTTTGGTTGCAAATGCTTTGTTAAGAAACATGGTAATCTTGATAAATTTGAAGCTAGATCTGTTGATGGCATGTTTCTTGGTTATCCATCTCATACTAGAGGCTACCGTGTGCTTTTACTTGATACAAACAAAATTTTGGAGACTTGTGAGGTTTCTTTTGATGAAGCTAGCCCAGGTACTAGTTCAAATATTGTAGGTCCGGATCCATATCTGTAGGGGGAGAGTATTTTCGTTGAAAAAGAGGAAGAAGTGGTGCTGCTGCCCGAAAATTCAGCAGCTAATGACATTGTTCCAGCTCCTGATCTTGATTCACAGCCAGCACCGACGACCACCATTGCTGGTCCAGATCCTCCTCACGTGAAGAAGCTTGTGAAGTGTCCACTCCCCTCCGGATTCTCAAAAGTCATCCTCCACAACAAATTATTGGAAGCTTGCATGAACGAGTTACAAGATCCAGGTTTTTCGACCCTAATTCTCATGCTCATTCTGCTTTTGTTGCTTCTTTTGAACCCAAAGATATATCACACGCACTCACTAATGAATCTTGGATTATTGCCATGCAAGAAGAGTTAGAAAATTTTGAAAGAAATAATGTTTGGAAACTTGTACCTCCACCTCAAGGTCACACTTTAATTGGAACTAAATGGGTGTTTAAACATAAACAAAGTAAGGATGGGGTTGTGGTTAGGAATAAGGCTAGGTTGGTTGCTCAAGGTTTCACACAAGTTGAAGGTCTAGATTTTGATGAAACTTTTTGCTCCTGTTGCTAGATTAGAAACCATAAGAATTTTGTTAGCTTTTACTGCATCTAAAGGTTTTAAGCTATATAAAATGGACGTTAAAAGTGATTTTCTTAATGGCTACATAGATGAGGAGGTTTATGTCAAACAACAACCTGGTTTTGAAAATCTAAATTTTCCTAATCATATTTACAAACTGTCCAAAGCCTTGTACGGTCTCAAACAAGCCCCTAGAGCATGGTATGATAGGTTAAAAACATTCTTACTTGAAAAGGGATTTACCATGTGCAAGGTTGATATAACTCTTTTTGTGCTTAAGCATGGCAATGACTCATTATTCGTTCAAGTGTATGTGGATGATATTATCTTTGGTTGTGCTTCTCATGATCTTGTGTCCAAGTTTTCAGCTATGATGAGTTCAGAATTTGATATGAGTATGATGGGAGAACTCACGTACTTTTTGGGGATGCAAATCAAGCAAACCAAGGAGGGCACCTTTGTGCATCAAACAAAGTATACAAAAGATCTCCTAAGGCGCTTCAACATGGACAAAAGCAAGCCTCTTCGGACACCAATGGGAACAGAAACAACACTTGATCTTGATGAAGATTGTGATCCCGTTGATCAAAAAGAATATAGAAGCATGATCGGATTACTTTTGTATCTCACGGCATCAAGACCGGACATACAATTCAGCGTATGTCTTTGTGCACGGTTTCAAGCCTCCCCACGTGCTTCACATCGTCAAGCCGTCAAAAGGATTCTCAGGTACTTACATGGAACTCAAGAATTTGGCTTTTTTCTTCCTTCTTCCTCAACCGTTACTTTGAAAGCTTTTTCCGATGCTGATTTTGGGGGTTGTAGGATTGATAGGAAAAGTACTTATGGTGCTTGTCATTTTCTTGGTAATTCACTTGTTGCCTGGTCCTCTAGAAAACAAAGTTCAGTTGCACAATCCACAGCCGAATCTGAATATGTAGCTGCCGCTAGTGCTTGCTCACAAATTCTTTGGATTGTTCAAACACTTAAGGACTATGGAGTTGATCTAGATAGTGTTCCACTGCTTTATGATAACACTAGTTCCATTTGCATTGCTAAAAACCCCGTGCAACATTCGAGAACTAAGCACATTGACATTAGGTATCACTTTCTCCGTGATAATGTCGAAAGAGGGAACATTGTGCTTCACCATGTAGATACCGAACAACAATTGGCTGACATTTTTAAAAAACCTTTGGATTTCACTCGTTTTTGTTACATTCGTAGTGAAATAGGGGTTATGCATCCTCAAGGCTTAAAATGAGAGAGAATTTTGAAACTTGGGAAGTCTATGTGTGAATCTGAAATTAAAATAATATGAGCATAGTATTTCATGCATATATGACTTTGTGATTCCTTTTTCATGCTGAAAGTTCTTACTATGTTACCCGTGTTATACATTTTGTAGTTTTTACAATGTCTAGTAATTGGAATAATTACTTACACTAAATCTGGTCATGGTTGAACTTTCTTGCTGTTTTGAACTTGTTGCATGCTCATAAGTTTTTATGTTCAAATAAAAAAAAAGAGAAAAGATCAAGAGAATATGCATGCATCGCACTTCTTCTTTTGAGATGGCTTATCATTGCACTTAGATATGAACTTGAAAAGAGTTGTGTATGACTAAAACCATGTCCTTAAGCTTCTGACTGTCAAATGACATAGGCTTGGCTTGGTTGGTTAGAATAAGGCTGATGCTACATATAATCTCTTGCAAATGTAATAAGATCAAAAATTGTCCTTTAAATGATAAATAAAATGCAGCAACAAGTGTCATGCTTTCAGGTCTTGAAATAGTTAAGTTTGTGAGATCATGACTTGCTTAAATTGAAAATTACACTTGATCTCTAGCATGGCTTACACTACTTTATGTATCTCATTGATGTGATAGTGTAAGTTACTTGATAGTATGATTTGGATGAGCTTTGTTTTATATGTATATGTTATAATGTGCTCATAACAAATTAAAATTTCTCTTTTGTACCTTGCTGAATACATTGTCAAAGGGGGAGAAATTGATCACACATTGCACACATTCACAAGTGTTTTGGCACGATTCTTCTCAGGGGGAGAATTTTTAATATTTTAGTTTTTCTTCTCATTTTATTTCTGATTTACAAAGGGGGAGAAATTGTTTTCAAAACTTTTCATGTGAATAAGCCAATGTTCGGATTTTAAGTGGTGTTGCCAATGCATTCATCAAGGGGGAGATTGTGAGACCTATGTTTGCTGAATACATTGGCTTTGACGATAAAAGTTTTGAATACTACCAAAACACTTTTTTAACAAGGTCCGACTCTAGGTCCGAGCTCCAGCAAGGTCCGATGATAGGTCCGACTTGTTTTGGGTAGCTCCGGCAAGGTCCGACGTAAGGTCCGACTTGCTTTGTCTAGGTCTGACTTATTTTGGCTAGGTCCGACTTGTTTTTGCTAGCTCCGGTGCTAGATCCGACTAGCTTTGGTAAGTTTCGTGCTAGGTCCAACTAAGCTTTAGTAAGCTCCGGCGCTGGGTCTGACTAGCTTTGGTAAGCTCCGGTTCAAGGTCTGGTTAGCTTTGGTAAGGTTCAGAGCTTGATTGCAATGGTTCTGCTTTTAACTTGCAATGTTTCGAACTTGCTTTACTCTTATGGAATGTTTGCTTAGTATTATTTTACTAAGTTTTTGGTGTGTTTTGGTGGTTATGGCTGATATCATTTTGCTATGGTTTACAACATGCTTATGTGAGGTGCTCACGTAAAATGTTGTAGTTTCGGAACTAACGAGAGTCAAGTCGAGGACTTGTGCTCGGAAGTATTGGTTGTTTATTCATGTGCAGCTGTTGCTTGAGTCCAAGACATGGATGGTGACGGGATCCATTGAACTAGTTTTAGGGAGAAGATGAGATTGAACAACCAAGTTCGGGAGGAATTGTGGTTGAGTTGATCGGGAGGTCGCGCAGCATGTTTGGATCAAGAACAATGCATATGAAGGTATTGTGGACGTTGTTGGAAGGTGTTTGCACATGTGCAAGGAGTGCATGGACATGGAAAAATGGTTCCAAGGCGTGGTGAAGAGATATGGAAGTGGAGATATGGTTGAAAAGGTTCAACCGGCTGGATTTTGCGCTCAGGCTGTGGCTGAGGCGGTTATGGTTTGTTTATGGAAAGTTTCGAGTTGGTTATAACAGGATTTCGTGTTAGGCATGAAGTAGAGTTGTTTTAGGAATGTTTGGGACGTTTCTAAGGTGTTTGGAAGTCTTAAGATTGATTCTATCTGCGTATAGAAGAGTCTTGAGCAGTATTGGAAAGTTACAGTTTGAATCCAAGTAGGAGTAGGAGTCCTAGTTTGAATTAGCTTGGCCGTAGAGCTGGTTATATAAGCAAGGGAGGCCAAGGCTCGTAGAGAGGACGAGTTTGGGGCTGTTCCTCTTGTGTTTTGATAAATAAAATTCGTATTCTAAAGGAACTTGTGTGCCTTGTTCGTCCGACTTGTTTCAGACAAGTTTTTCTCGTTGAGTTTCTGTTCAGCACTACCTTGGTTCGGTGGTTTTATCATAACTCGAGTTTTACAGATCCAATTGATGTGATTCGTTTTGGGTTGTCTTCACAACTTGATTATCTATCATATGTGAAAATTCCACGGTCATTGAATTTGTGGTTTCTGATCTACACGAGTTTCCTTGCAGTATTCCAGAACTGTTTTTCTCGCGTAGGACAGATTGACCTTTGTTTGATCTTTCAATCGTAACTTGAGTTTCTCTCAACGGATTTTCATGATTCTTGTTGTGACTTCTTAATGAATTGATTCTCTACAATCTATACTAGTTTTGTCACAGTTGAACACGTTTAGATTAGTTGCACACATGGTTTCTTTAACAGATCGGTTTTCTGCTGAGGGGTGTTTTGTTGCTTCCGCTGAAAAGTTTTTATCTACCATTCACCCCCGCCCCTCTGGTAGCTTTACACGTGTACTTCAATTCTACAGTATACCGGTTGGAAGAACAGTTCTGGTGGTCACTTGGATGAGTGGTTCTCCAAGACAGATGCTTTTGTAGATCGAGCCTTTTCATTGTCAAAGATCGGTATGGTGCGGTGCCCATGTACGAAATGCCGGAATACCATGTTTTTGGACAAAATGACGGTCTCGATACACTTGTGTTGTAACGGTTACATGCCACATTATGAGGTGTGGACCTTCCGTGGCGAGACAACTTCTCAAACTGTACAAGAAGTGGAAGAGGAAAATGATGATAACACGGAGGTTGATAGGATGGATGAGATGGTTGAAGCTATACAACCAAAGTTTACGGAGGATCCTCCTACAACGGAGGTTGAAGCGTTCTTCAAGCTTCTCAAAGCTTCAGAGGATCCACTGCATGAACACACTGAAGTGACCCTCCTCACTTTCATGACTAGACTTATGGCAATTAAGTCTAAGTACTTCTTTTCTAATAACTTCTACAACGACATCATCAAATTGATCAGCGATATCATTCCACAGCCTCATAAAGTGTAACACCCTCAATTTCATATCCATGCATGCATACATATTTCATACAGAGAAACATTTTAAAAGAAGTAGAACGGGAGAAAAGAATCATAAAAATGGTGGGGTATGGGAGTAAGATAGCTAAAAGGAGCCAATTCCAGTTCGCCGAGGAGCGCCGTCGACACTTTCCGCGGCCTGCTGGCTATGTGGCGCTTTTGGAGCTCATTCCTGCGGAGGGGGTGAGGTCTGGCACCACTGGCCACGTGGCGGGCTCGGAGCTCGCCTCTAATGAAAGGGAGGTCCGGCCCGCTGGACACGTGTGGTCTCGGGAGCTAGTCTCTACAGAGAAGCGAGGCCCAACCCCGCGAGACACGTGTCGCCTTCGGAGCTAGTCTCTGCGGAGAAGCAAGGCCCAACCCGGCGGAACACGTGTCGCTCTCGGAGCTCACCCCTGCGGAGGGAGTGAGGTCCGACGCTGTTAGACATGTGTCGTCCTCGGAGCTCACCTCCGATGAGGAAGGAGGTCCGGCACTGACACGTGGCACTCTTGGAGCTCGCCTCTGAGGAGAGGGGAGGTCAGGCACTGACACATGGCATACGTGGAGCCCGCCTCTAAGGGAGAGAGAGGTCCCACCCACCAGACATGTGGCGCACGCGGAGCTCGCCTCTAAGGGAGAGGGAGGTCCCGCCTGCCAGACACGTGGCGCACCCGGAGCTTGTCTCTGTGGAAAAAGGGAGGCTCAGCCCCCGTTGGACACGTGGAGCCTCCGGAGCTTACCCTTGTAGAAGGAAGAGGTCCTTAAGCGGTTTTCCCCTGTGCGCGAGTACCCGGTACTGAGGAAACCGACATGATTTCTTCCACGTTGGTACCATACCCAAATCAATTGGACATAAGTTGTTAAGATCCAAAACAAATCGAATAGACTCTTATTTGAAATCCAATGGGAGTAGGACTCTTTCTGACCCCTTATAAATAGAAGCCAAAACCCCCTGGCCACAACCACGTAACTATTTTTCCCTCCCGAGTCAGCGACTTGGAGGTCCTAGCTTCCAACTCACCGAGTTACACATTTTTGCCGGAGTTCAGTCGCCGGTGAGACTGCCGACGAGCCCTGTCACACACTCGCCATCGTCGGAAGAGAGCCAACGATCTGTCCTGCTACCATTGCTAGGAGGAAGGCCGAGGTAGGTCTTCGTTACCACCTTACGACATCATCACAGTTTCTTCGCATCTGTTTTCTTCAAACAGAAGTTTTTTCGTGTGGATAGATCACGTGTTGATCAGCTTTTGATGGTGGAATTGATCTAGATCTTGAGTCAAGATCATCACCATGTCCACACTTGATCCTTACACCTTTGTTCACCGTAAAAACCCCATGCAAGCCATTAAAACATTCAAGAACACGTACAAACCAGTTTAATAAAAAAAGCACCATAGGATTTGCATTCACCCACACCATTGCATCTTGAGTAAAGTTTGTGCATGATGATAGATTGTTATAAATTTTGTATATGCGTGGTCATGAGTAGAAGGACAAGCTCAGGAAGCCATCTACAAAGGACTACAGCACGAAGACTTTGAGATCTGTGAGCAACAGAAGCCACATGAACAAGGCAAGTGCCCCTTGACCATATTGATCCCATGTTTTTAAACTGTTTTGTTTGCAAAAACTGTTTAAGCTTGAGTCAACTTGATGGGACACCCTTTTATAGGAGTTTACTTGTTTTGTTAACCACTCTTGTCGCCAGGGAAGTTGATGAGTCGGGTATGGTCGTTTTTCTTTTTTGCTTCGCTAATCTACGGGATATGGGAAGCAAGATAGAACGTGTCTAGATATTGCACTCATGTGAATAATGATAATAAGAACTTGATGTTGATAATGAACATGAATCGGGGGAGATCTAGGCAAGCTTGGTTCGTGGATGTGGTAGAATTAGATGGTGGTTTACTTGCCGTAGATCTAAGGACCGGTTCATGCTAGCACATGCCAGGAAAACAGTGCCACCACAAGGCCAAATATGGGTGCGGCTTAGCTGACTAATTAGGTAAGTTGCTAGATTGTTATGGACCTTGGAAGGCGCGGGGAATGTGAGTCGAGAGAGGAATGCCCTGGGAACTGCATGGCACAAGAGGGGCCCGTAGGTGGGAGAATGGTCATTCGAGCCTTCTGGTGAAACCTTAGTGAGTCCATACATCTAGTAGCCCCTTTGTAAAGGCTATTTTGTGATCTCTTGGCCATACACCGACGGTTGTGTTCTGGTATAATGGAGGTTCTGCAGTCGCCGACGGGTAACGAAATCACAAACTTGTGGGTAAAGTGGTGCAACCTCTTAAGAGTGTAAAACTATCATGATAGCTGTGCTTACGGTCACAAGCGCCTGGCCAACTCAAATGATTAGATGGGATGGTTATCGGGATGGTTATTGGGATGTTATTCGGTATGGTTATTGGTATGGTTATGGTTTGGTCTTTGGTATTGGTTTCGAGACTATTGAGTCTTGGCAAAGAGTTTGGTTTCGGAGATATGAATATGAGATGGTTATGAGCATGAGATAAACTTGAGAAAGATCAATGGCTGGTTGAGACTTGAGAAAAGGTGATTTATGATGATAGAATGTTGAGACTTGATAAATGGTGAACTATGATGGAGGTATGTTGCTGTTTTAATTGGATATATGTTGGGACTAAATTCACTTAAAGATAGTTGCTGTTTTTATCATGATTGTGAAATAAACTTTGCTTTCTGCAATGAGCCTTTTTATACCTACCTTGTTGTAAGCAACATGTCATACTTTTTCCCACACTTGCTGAGTACGACATGTACTCACCCTTGCATTATCATACAAACATCAGCAACAGGAGAGGAGTACTTCGAAGACCATGTGGAGTACTAGGCGTGCGATCTACCGTCAACTTGCCTATGGAGTTAGAGTTGAAGATGGAGCCGCTGCCGTGCTTAGTTTGCTTCTGCTATCGTTTTAGAGACTTCCGCTGCTAGAATAAGTTAGAGACTTCCGCTGCAAGAATAAGTTAGAGATTGATGTAATAAAGTACTCAAACCCTATTATTCATGGCTATATTCTGAATTCAGTTTGTGGATTACATGTGTATGTGTGATGAACATCCTGGGCACACATATGCATTAGCTAGGTTCCATTTTCACGGGACCGGGCGTCACAGATTGGTATCAGAGCCACGTTGACCATAGGACGCAAGCCTAGGTAGAATGCATAGATTGATATCAGAACCACATTGACCGTAGGATGCAAGCCTTGGTAGAATGGACACCCTAAAACACAAAGAGACACCCCTCTAAACTGCTAATTTCGAAAATTGCTTGCTGCTGCACTTCCTTGTCAATTCAGCCACCGCAAAGTGTTATTTTCAACCCCTCCTTGTCTCTTCTTTTGAACAATAACACCCTTGCTTCTTCCTCCATAACTTTTGAGGTCTTGGAGTTATTTCTCCCTTCTCTAAAGTTTCTCATGTCCTATGCCAGCGATCAGGAGCACGACACCCATAAGTACTCGTTCACCACCATGTGGGAGTGCACTTAACCCCATTGAGGTGTCCGATATATGGACTACCCCGACACACGGCGGGAACAACACCAGTTCACGTGATTAAGTTTAGGACTCCCATTGAATAAGATTGAATATGAGTGGTGTGAACTTTTGTGATGATTGCTTGTGTTTGAGTGCTTAGTGTGAGTTGTGGGATGCTTCAGCGTTGTCCATATCCACACATAGTAGAGAGATGTGAGATGCTTCGGCACTTGTTCACATCCTCATATAGGCTAATATATTTAGTCCATCCACCTTGATGCATATAGTTGGGGGGTTAATCTAAGCTTATAAATTCTATTCTACCCAACTCTCTCTCACAGATGGTGAGAGAAAACGCCGGTCGTCAAAGGAGGAACGTTCGTGGCAACCATGAACCACAAGAGGATGGCCACGTCGAAGTTCCTGAGAATGCTGACCCCGGGGCTGGTGGAAACAACCTTGAACGGTTGATGGCTATGCAGAACCAGCTCATGCAAACCATGATCCAAACTTTGGGACAGCTGCAAGCCAACAACCACAATCCTTACCCCGTTCCTGCACCACCAACACCACCACCGCCGGCTCACAACAGACTGGGAGAGTTCATGATGACTCGACCGCCTACTTTTGCACAAGCTAATGATCCCATGGAGGCTGATGATTGGTTGAAATCCATGGAAAAGAAGCTTGCTATTGTGCAATGCAGTGATCGAGAGAAAGTTCTCTTCGCATCACACCAACTTATGGGAGCAGCCGCTGACTGGTGGGATGCTCTTTGCAATGCTCATGTCGACCAGGAGACTATCAGTTGGACTGAGTTCAAGGAGAGTTTCTGCTCTCATTACGTCCCTGCTGGAGTCATGATGCTTAAAAGGCAAGAGTTCGAAGGTCTCCGCCAGGGAAAGAAGAGCGTGAATGAGTACCTCAACAAGTTCACGCAGCTGTCAAGGTATGCCCCCAAGGATGTCAACTCGGATCAAAGGAAGCAATACTTGTTCATGAGAGGGTTGAACAATGAGATTCAAGTTCAACTTCTCAACAATGGCTATGCAAACTTCCAGAAACTTGTTGACAAAGCTATAGTGGTTGAGAGCAAGATCCGTGAGATCGAGCAAGAGGGCAAGAGAAAGATGCCATACCATCCACAAGGGAGCAATATACGTCCCCGTTTCATGCCCCCAGCTACACCACAGTATGGCTCGTCCGCTTCTACTTTTCGCCCTAATCAACCACCACAGCAACGTCCTGTTATGCAAGCACCCCGTGTGCCTTTGCCTTCTGCGCCCCATCCCAACATGGGTGCTTATGCTCAAAACCACCCTCGCCCCAACATCCCTTCTGTCTTGGACAACAAGGAATGTTTTTATGCGGAGAGACGGGACACTTTGCAAGTCAGTGCACGAGGAAAAACCTTGGACAGCCAACCAACGCACCAAAACAGAACCCACGGCCAAACGAAGGAGCTAATCAAGGCAATCGTGGGCAGAAGAACTACGTTCATGGCAACATGAATCATGTGATGAGCACATCACAACAGTGGATACTCACATTGATATACAAGGACCAATCACAAGAGGACGAGCACAGTTACTAAATTAGCAGGTGAACTCGTTCCTAACTTCCTACCCATGTGATTTTGAGAATGGATTGCTATTGAATGATTTAATTGTTATAGGAACCATGGACATGATCAACAAGTAAAGGGAGGAGGATTTGGGGACGTGGAGAATCAGATGGGACGTCCACAAGTTGATGGAAACAGCCACCCACTCGGACTCGAGTTCAACTCGGAGTCCAGGAGCAGTAAATCTTAAAACGGACACCCAGGATGCATACGGACTCCGTTTTTGACGTTCCACATATGCATGGAAAGATGAGAAGATAAACTTTGTAATGGTTCCAGTCCCACATTAAAATCCGCCCGGGGTAATTGGGAGTTGTCGAAACAAGTTGAATTCAGAGTTCTGTCCGGTGTTGCACCACCGTATTGGGCTTTTGGGCCCTGTATCCCGTATGAGTCCATTAGGGACGCGTATAAGGGTCTTATGGTCGAACCATAGCCTTTAAATACTGCAGCCGCCGGCCATATTTGTTGGGTTTTGCTTAGATTAAACACTTTCGCCGTTCTACGGTTTGTGAGACCCCAATTTCGCAATTTCGGATTCCATCTTCGTCGTTCTTGCTTGTGTTCTCGGTTGCACCTGCAGGGATAGCCTTATTGGCAATGTCAAGCGTGTGAAGCACGGTTGATAACCAACGGAGCAGTGGTGTAGTGATTGCTGGGGTGTCCGGGTCTGCTCGAGTTCCTCGGATCATCAACGTCGAGATCTCCACTTCAATCGACATACCTTTCGGAAGATCAGGCCTAAACAACTCATCATTTGGTATCAGATTTCAGGTTGCCCGTGAGGTACATTGATTTCCCACTAGATTAATTTTTGTTTTTCATACCTAGAGTCCACAGAAAAAAGCCACAAAAAAAACATATCGTGTTTACCGATTCCTAGACCATAGTGCCTGCAATTTTCGTTTTTCAGTTTGCATTCGTGTGGTTGAGTCTTGTTGCTGGTTTAGCTTTGTGTTTTTTGGGTCATAGTTATCGGTTTTCTTCCTTGTTTTTCTTGCTGCTCACCTATTCCACAATCCCTAAACAACAAACCGAGCCACCAAGATCATCGGTTTGCCCTAGCTAGCCGCCTTGCGTGAACTCCCGCATCGCCAGCCCTAGAACAGGTGACAAACCATTGTGCCAGTCCTCCTTGATTCATCACACAACATCCCATCAGTCGCCGCTGCTAAATTCCGATTGTTTCTCACATCCTATTGCGAGATCTTCTTCACAACCGAGTTTGAATCAACATAAAAAAATAGTAACTCGGGTAGCCTACCTTAAAACGGCCATAACTTTTGCATACGAACTCGAAATAGGGCGAATTTTTTTTCAGATTGATCTACTCGAAATTTCTCAACCGATTTTCCACAGATTTGCCATGTTCGGTGAAATTTGTTTGGCCAAATTCCCCTCGGAAGATAGATTGTCCGGCCTTGAAAGTCTCAGCCCGGATTTTAAAGAATCTTACTGATTTTCTATAGGCCACATCTTACATCCAATTGAGCTGCAAAGTTGTGTGCTTTCTATTTTCGTGCTCTCGAGTAAACAAAAAATATCAAAAAAAATATAAAAAAAGAAAAAAAATAGTGAAGAGAGCACAGATATTAAAGCATTGACAGCGTACCCTTGAAAACAGTTGGCCTATACACTTGTGATGTACTTGTTTGGTTATATCTTCCTGATTTTCTATTTGCCTTTCTACTGCCTTGTGTTGTGCTAGACCTAGAACACTTGTTAACCAGCAACAGTTCCTACATTGAATACTTATTCAACTTTGTTTTGTTGTTAACGATTTTCTTTGCCTATTAGCCACTATATTGTGCCATCCAAGCTACACTTTTCCTCTTGAGCAGAACAGGTACCTTTGCAATCACTCCATGCTTCATTGGTTTCTCACCGTCCACCGTTTACCACCTGCTATGTCGGTAAGAACACTTGTAAGAATGTGGTAAGACGCTTGAGAGAGAGAGATTATTTCCTTCCTTCCACTTTAAACATTGCCACTATCCTTTGTAGTTGATAGGAATAACATCTTTTTGTTGTCTTTTGTTTACTACTAACAATGGCAGAAGATAAAAGGGATGATGAATGTGTTCAACATGCTGAGTTGCGTGACATGATGAGGGAAATGACAGATATGTTCACCAAAACCCAAGCATCGACAGAGGCGTCATTGACGACCTTGGAATCGCCAACTTGCAGATCTTGTTGTTCGGATGGATACTCCTGAGGCGCGGCTGGCTCTCGCTGAAGATCGTGAAGACGATGCTGTAGGATCGAAGAGCACGTGAAAAGCTACCAGAGGGGGGTGAATGGTAGATTAAAACTTTTCACAGCGGAAACAACAAAAACCCCTCAGCAAAAAATCAATCGGTTAAAGAAACCATGTGTGCAATTGTTTTCAAACGTGTTCAACTGTGACAAATCAAGTAGAGAGGTAGAGAATCAAGTCACGGATCTAATGCAACAAGAATCACTTGAAAACACAAAGTAAAACTTGAGATACGATCAAAACATTAAACGAAGATCAATCTGTTCTACCCGATATAAAACAGATCTGCAATGCTGCAAAGAAACTCGTGTATCTCAAGAACTACAGATCCGAAGCTCATGAAAACTTCATAGATGATAGATAATTGAGTTGTGAAGACAACCCAAAAAGAATCACATCAATCGGATCTGTAAAACTCGAGTTATGAACAAAACACCGAAGCAACGTCGGTCTGTCCAGAAACTCGGCGAGAAAGACTTGACGAAAAACAAGTCGGACGAACAAGGCACAAAATCTCCTCGAAACTATGAACTTTATTCAATAGAAACACAAGAGGAACAGCCCAAAGTTCTCTACCCACGAGAGCTCTGGCCTCCCTTGCTTTTATAGCCAGCCCTCGGGCTAAACAATCCAATCTAGGACTCCTACTCCTAATTGGACTCGTATCCTAACTTACCATAACTGCTCAGGACTCTCCTATTCGCAGATAGAAGCAATCGTGAGACTTCCAAACACCTTAGGAACGTCCTAAACATTCCTAAAACAACTCAACTTCGTGCCTAGCACGAAATCCTATCATAACCAACTCAAATCTTCCATATTTGAGCCATATCCGACTCAGCCTCAGCCTGAGTACGCAATCCAGCCGGTTGGACCTTTGCGACCAATTCTTTACGTCCACTTCTCTTCATCATGCCTTGGAACAATGTTGCCATGTCCATGCACTCCTTGCACACGTGCAAACACCTTCCAACGACGTACACGCAACCTTCATATGCACTGGCCTTGATCCAAACATGCTGCGCGACCTCCCAATCAACTCAACCACAGCTCCTCCCGAACTTGGTTGTTGGAACCTCATCTCCTCCCTGAGACTAGTCCAAGGATCCCGTCACCAGCCATGTCTTGAACTCAAGCAACACCTGCACATGAATAAACAACCAATTCCTCCGAGCACAAGTCCTCGACTTGACTCACGTTAGTTCGAAAACCACAACACCTTACATGAGCACGTCACATAAGCATGTTGCAAACCATATCAAATGATAACAGCCATAACCACCAAAACACACCAAAAACTTAGCAAATTAATACTAAGCAAACCTTCCTATAAAAGCAAGTTTGAAACATTGCGAGTTAAAAGCAAAAACAAGACGCTGCAGTTCTACGAGTTGAACTTCACGGGAGCTCCCTAAAAATAAGCTCCGGACCTCACAGAAACTCTCCGGACCTTGCAGGAGCTCTCCGGACCTTGCGTCGGACCTTGCCAACACTTGGCGGACCTAACAAAGAACTTGTCGGACCATGCCACAGAAGAATGTTTTGGCAATATTAAAAACTTTGAATGTTAATGCTAACTTTTATCCTAATTGCCAATGTATTCAGCACACATAGGTCTCACAATCTCCCCCTTGATGAATGCATTGGCAACACCAATTAATATCCGAACATTGGCTTATGAAAAGTTTTGAAAAGCTTTGAAAACTCATTTCTCCCCCTTTATTAATTTCTCCTCATTTTTTAAAATCAGAGAAGGAAGAAAGTGTATAACATATGCAAAGTGTAAAAAAAATCTCTCCTTATACATATTTCTCCCCCTTTGACAATGTATTCAGCAAGGTTCAAAAGAGAAATTTTTAAATGTTATGAGCATATTATAACATATACATACAAAACAAAGCTCATCCAAGTCATACTATCAGGTTACTTACACTATCACATCAATGAGATACATAAAGTAGTGTAAGCCATGCTAGAGATCAAATGTATTTTTCAGTTTAAGCAAGTCATGATCTCCCTTACTCAACTATTTCAAAACCTGAAAACATGACACTTGTTGCTGCATTTTTATTATTCATAATCATTTAAGGCACAAAGTTGATCATATGATATTTGCAAGAGATTATATGCCGCATCAGCCTTATTCTAACCAACCAGCCCAAGCCTATGTCATTTGACAATCAGAAGCTTAAGGACATGGTTTTAGTCATACACAATTCCTTCCAAGTTCATATCTTAGTGCAATGATAAGCAATCTCAAAAGAAGAAGTGCGATGCATGCATATTCTCTTGATCTTTTCTCAATTTTTTATTTGAAAACTCAACATGTGAGCTGATCACTTGATTAATTTTTTATGATTAAAAGCACTTGTGAGCACGCAACAAGTTCAAAACAGCAAGAAAGTTCGATCATGACCAGATTTAGTGTAAGTAATTATTCCAATTACTAGTCATGGCAATAACTACAAAATGTATAACATGAGTAATGTAGTAAGAACTTTCAGCCTATAAAAGGAATCACAAAGTCATATATGTATGAAATACTATGCTCATATTATTTTAGTTTCAGATTCACACATAGACTTTCAAAGTTTCAAAAACTCCCCCTCAATTTAAGCCATGAGGATGCATAACCCCTATTTCACTACGAATGAAACAAAAACGAGTGAAATCCAAAGGTTTTGTAAAAATATCAGCCAATTGTTGTTCGGTATCGACATGGTGAACCACAATGTTTCCTTTTTCAACATTATCACGAAGAAAGTGATACCTAATGTCAATGTGCTTAGTTCTAGAGTGTTTCACGGGGTTTTTAGCAATACAAATTGTACTAGTGTTATCACAAAACAGTGGAACACTATCTAAATCAACCCCATAGTCCTTAAGTGTTTGAACAATCCAAAGAATTTGTGAGCAAGCGCTAGCCGCAGCTACATATTCAGATTCGGCTGTGGATTGTGCAACTGAACTTTGTTTTCTAGAGGACCAAGCAACAAGTGAATTACCAAGAAAATGACAAGCACCCGAAGTACTTTTCCTATCAATCCTACAACTCCCAAAATCAGCATCCGAAAAAGCTTTCAAAGAAACGGTTGAGGAAGAAGGAAGAAAAATGCCAAATTCTTGAGTTCCATGTAGGTACCTGAGAATCCTTTTGATGGCTTGGCGATGTGAAGCACGTGGAGAAGCTTGAAAAAGTGCACAAAGACATACGCTGAATTGTATGTCCGGTCTTGACGCCGTGAGATACAAAAGTAATCCAATCATACTTCTGTATTCTTTTTTATCGACCGGGTCACCATCTTCGTCAAGTTCAAGTGTTGTTGCTGTTCCCACTGGTGTCCGAAGAGGCTTGCATTTGTCCATGTTGAAGCGCTTAAGAAGGTCCTTTGTATACTTAGTTTGATGCACAAAAGTTCCTTCTTTTGTTTGCTTGATTTGCAGCCCCAAAAAGTATGTGAGTTCTCCCATCATACTCATCTCAAATTCTGAACTCATCATAGCTGAAAACTTGGACACGAGATCATGAGAAGCACAACCAAAGATAATATCATCCACATACACTTGAACGAATAATGAGTCATTGCCATGCTTATGTACAAAAAGAGTTTTATCAACCTTGCCCATGGTAAACCCCATTTCAAGTAAGAATGTTTTTAACCTATCATACCATGCTCTAGGGGCTTGTTTTAGACCGTACAAGGCTTTGGACAGTTTGTAAACATGATTAGGAAAATTTGGATTTTCAAAACCCGGTGGCTGCTTAACATAAACCTCCTCCTCTATGTAGCCATTAAGAAAAGCACTTTTAACATCCATTTGATATAACTTGAAACCTTTAGATGCAGCAAATGCTAATAAAATTCTTATAGCTTCTAATCTAGCAACAGGAGCAAATGTTTCATCAAAATCTAGACCTTCAATTTGAGTGAAACCTTGAGCAACCAACCTAGCTTTATTCCTAACCACAACCCCATCCTCACTTTGCTTATTTTTAAATACCCATTTAGTTCCAATTAATGTGTGACCTTGAGGTGGAGGTACAAGTTTCCAAACATTATTTCTTTCAAAATTTTCTAACTCTTCTTGCATGGCATTAATCCAAGATTCATTAGTGAGTGCATGTGATATATCCTTGGGTTCAAAAGAAGCAACAAAAGCAGAATGAGCATGAGAGTTTGGATCGCAAAACCTGGAGCGAGTGACTCGTTCATGCAAGCTTCCAATGATTTGTTGTGGAGGATGACTTTTGAGTACTCAGAGGGGAGTAGACACTTCACAAGCACCTTCTTCTTCATGTTCGGACCTTTGATTAGGAGAGCTTGTTGATTGAGGAAGGTCCGAACCAGCAGTAGTGACTGTTGGTGCTGGTTGTGGTGCAAAATCAGCAGCTTGATCGTTATTTACTTCCGAGTTTTCGGGCAGCAGCACCACTTCTTCGTCTTCTTCAATAAAAATACTCTCCCCCTGCGGATATGGATCCGGACCTGCAATATCAGAGCTAGTACTTGGGCTAGCTTCATCAAAAGAAACCTCGCAAGTCTCCACAATTTTGTTAGTGTCAAGTAAAAGCACACGGTAGCCTCTAGTATGAGATGGATAACCAAGAAACATGCCATCAACAGATCTAGCTTCAAATTTATCTAGATTACCATGTTTCTTAACAAAGCATTTGCAACCAAAAATCCTAAAGTGTGTAACACTAGACCTATGTCCAAACCGGAGCTCATATGGGGTTTTTCCAAGCTTAGCACGCAAGAAAACACGATTCGAGACATAACAAGCGGTTGCAATTGCATCAGCCCAAAATTTACTAGGAGTTTGATATTCATCAAGCATAGTTCTAGCCATCTCAACTAAGGTCCTGTTCTTTCTTTCTACGACACCATTTTGTTGTGGTACATAGGGTGAAGAGTATTGGTGATCTATTCCATTTTCAGCACAAAAGTGATCAAAGGATTGGTTTTTAAATTCAGTTCCGTTATCACTTCTAATTGCTTTTAATGATCCTGGGTGATCAATAGATAATCTAAGAAATAAAGTTGTAAAATGACTAAAAGCTTCATTCTTAGATGCCATAAAATAAACCCAAGAATATCTGGAATAATCATCAACAATCACAAGCACATACCATTTACCTCCGAAGGATTGAACACGTGCCGGACCTACTGTGTCAAGATGTAAAAGTTGTCCCGGTTCAGCTGTCATGGTCATTGTGTGAGGAGCATGTGAACCTGCAACAAACTTAGCATGTCTACAAGAAGAGCACACAATATCATTGTCCTTTTTAAGCTTCGGAAGCCCACGTATGCGATCGAGAGCACTAACACGAGTGAGATGATCAAAGCCTATGTGACCAAGTCTATGATGCCAAAAATATAGATCCTTTGTATCATTAGCAACTAGACACCGATGCTTAGAAGTTGACAAATCAAAATCAGCTTTAAAAACTCTTTCAAACCTAGACATGTTAAACAAAAGCTCACCTTTTGAATCTACAACCTTGCAGCAATTTTTAGCAAAGCTAACCTCTAGATTTTCATCTAGCAATTGTGAAACCGAAAGCAAGTTGTATTTCAAATTTTTAACAAGTGCCACATCTTTCAAAGTGTAGAGATTGTTTACTCTAACCAAACCTTTAGTAATTATGGGAGTAAAAGAGTTATTGGCGAAAGTAACATTTTCTACACGTGACACAAAAGAGAGAGAGGAGAACCATTCTTTGTTACTAGTCTTGTGGCGTGAGCAACCTGAATCCACAATCTAAATGTTCTCCTTCCTCAAACGTGAAACCTACACAGCAGCACAATAGGTCGATGACTCAATACTGGGGTTAGTTAAAAGACTTTTAGGAATCCAGTACTGAGTCACACGACGTCCAGAAGGAATAACACGCGAAAGCTGAGAAGGTACAGCAGGTTTACGAGCCAAACATCAAAAATTTTTGTTCCCAACTACTGACTTAGAAGATGTGTTATATGTAGCACAAAAAACAGTAGGTCCGGGAGCAAGTTTTTGACTCATTACAGCAGGTTGCAAGCTCCGAACATTCGGTCTAGCAGATTTTGCTTGGTTGTTATGTGATCTAGCAAGTATTAATTGTTTCTTATCGTGTTTAGCTAGTCTATAACAAAAATCCATGACATGACCATCTCTACCACAGTAGGTACAATGAAAAATAACCTTATTATCATGTCTAGATGAGCAAGCAACACGTTTATTAGAACCCGAATGGGACAGTACTCCTGCAGATTTGAAAATCACCTCTTTTTGTCTAGGAGCTGTTTGAATCAAACTGCTTCCTAATGACTTTACAACTTTAGGTGGGTGTGCCTTAGCATGAGCATGAGAATTAAAACCTAAACCAGTTTTATCATTACAAGACTTGGAAGAATTCAGCAGCAAGTTTAGGTTCTTATTTGCATTGGAAAACCGATCTAGTGTCCTATGCATGTCATCAAGTTTATTGGACAGATCAAAGCAGTTTTCACATGAAGTTTTTCCTTTTAGTTTGCAATTTGAACAATATTTAACTTCATGCACACGTAAAGCATTGTTCAAAATAGAAATCTCATTCATAGCATCATTTAGTTTCTTATTCAGATCATCACATGAAGAACAATGCAAATCAATTGTAGAACAACAAGCATCTTTCAAATTTTTATCATTAAGTGTAGCAAGCTCTTTGTTCTTTTCAATTTCAAGTTCAAGTTTATCAAGTGTAGATGCGTGTGCACTTCTTAAAGAGGATAATTGTTCATAAATCAAATCACATGAGGAACAAGAATCATCACTAGGAATCAAAGTTTTTAAATGATTAATTTCAGATTCTAGTGATTCAATTTTAACAGCATTGTTCCTAAGTTTTTTATCCTTTTTCTTTAATATAACAGTGGCACGAGAAATAGCATCACACATTTCTTCGCAAGTGGGACATACCTCTTCATCGTCGCTGTTGTGTTCTGCCTCCTCGGAGCTTGAACTTGACTTGCTCGCCATGCAACACATATTTGCCATAGCTTCTTCATCTTCATCACTATCGGTGTCCACATCACTTGAGCCAAAATCTTGAAGTGCAGAGATCATACTATGCACTATGTTGCGCATTGATAAATCTTTCTTCTTCTTATTCTTTGCAAACGATTTCTTCGGCCTTGTTTGCTTTTCTTCACGTGAAGTCGGACCTGAAAGGTTAGGGCACTCCGTACGAAAATGTCCTGTCTTACCATATTCAAAACATCGTTGAGGTCCGGAGCTTCCTCTCCTTCTAGTTCTCACATTTTGCAATGCTTTTGAGAACCGAGTAGAGATGAGTGCAAGCTCCTCCTCTGGAAACTCTTCAATCTGTTCAAGGGTTAGAGAGGACAGCAAAGAGAGTGCACCACTAGATGATGATTTACTAGAATTAGACATGTCACGTTGCGAAACAAATGCAATAGACTTGTTGGGGTTTTTACGTGAGATGATGTCAATTTCATGAGTTTTCAATTTAGAATAAAGCACGTCTAAAGTAAGAGAACTCATGACAGTAGATTCATGAATAGATGTAACTTTCATCTCCCAAATTGACATATCTAATGCTCCTAACAATTGTCTAGCATTTTCAGCATCTGAAAAGTTAACATTGACGCTACGCAAGTTGCTGAGAATTTTATTAAAGCGACAAAAAGGTCGTCAATTGACTCACCGGGTTGCATCTCAAAACGCATGTATTCTTTCTTGAACATATCTTGCCTTACCTCCTTGATCGTATTGGATCCTTCATGGTAGTCACAAAGAGCTTTCCAAACATCATATGCAGATCGGAGGTGTGCAACACGGTCGAAGTCGCTTTGAGTCAATCCTTGGATGATCAAGTTGCGAGCCTTGTTGTTGTTGTCAACATCTCTCATGTTCGCAGCCGTAACTTGATCGTTGGGTGGTACATCAAAGTTCCGGTAGACCTTTTCCCATATGACGAAGCCTTGCGCCTGTATGTAGGCCTCCATCCGCGCCTTCCAAACCTGAAAATCGATGCCATTGAACACACAAGGTTTTGCGGAGTACTTCTCCATGATGGTTAGTCAAAACACGTGCAAATCACAAAGATTAGAGCACCTTGGCTCTCATACCAATTGTAGTATCGAAGAGCACGTGAAAAGCTACCAGAGGGGGGTGAATGGTAGATTAAAACTTTTCACAACGGAAACAACAAAAACCCCTCAGCAAAAAATCAATCGGTTAAAGAAACCATGTGTGCAAGTGTTTTCAAACGTGTTCAACCGTGACAAATCAAGTAGAGAGGTAGAGAATCAAGTCACGGATCTAATGCAACAAGAATCACTTGAAAACACGAAGTAGAACTTGAGATACGATCAAAACATTAAACGAAGATCAATCTGTTCTACCTGATATAAAACAGATCTGCAACGCTGCAAAGAAACTCGTGTATCTCAAAAACTACAGATCCGAAGCTCGTGCCTAGCACGAAATCCTATCATAACCAACTCAAATCTTCCATATTTGAGCCATATCCGACTCAGCCTCAGCCTGAGTACGCAATCGAGCCGGTTGGACCTTTCCGACCAATTCTTTACGTCCACTTCTCTTCATCACGCCTTGGAACAATGTTGCCACGTCCATGCACTCCTTGCACACGTGCAAACACCTTCCAACGACGTACATGCAACCTTCATATGAACTGCCCTTGATCCAAACATGCTGCGCGACCTCCCGATCAACTCAACCACAGCTCCTCCCGAACTTGGTTGTTGGAACCTCATCTCCTCCCTGAGACTAGTCCAAGGATCCCGTCACCAGCCATGTCTTGAACTCAAGCAACACCTGCACATGAATAAACAACCAATTCTTCCGAGCACAAGTTCTCGACTTGACTCACGTTAGTTCGAAAACCACAACACCTTACATGAGCACGTCACATAAGCATGTTGCAAACCATATCAAATGATAACAGCCATAACCACCAAAACACACCAAAAACTTAGCAAATTAATACTAAGCAAACCTTCCTATAAAAGCAAGTTTGAAACATTGCGAGTTAAAAGCAAAAACAAGACGCTGCAGTTCTACGAGTTGAACTTCACGGGAGCTCCCTAAAAACAAGCTCCGGACCTCACAGAAGCTCTCCGGACCTTGCAGGAGCTCTCCGGACCTTGCGTCGGACCTTGCCAACACTTGGCGGACCTAACAAAGAACTTGTCGGACCTTGCCACAGAAGAATGTTTTGGCAATATTCAAAACTTTGAATGTTAATGCTAACTTTTATCCTAATTGCCAATGTATTCAGCACACATAGGTCTCACAGATGCTTATAATATGGAAAATCATAACAATCAACCATGACATCCACGTTATCTATGAGGTATGGGAGGTAATAATCGTTATAATTACAATGATCGTCATAACAATTTTAATTGCCTTCTTGATGATCCTTTTGCTAAAGTCAAATTTACTATACCTCTTTTCTGGTGCTTATGATGCTGAGGCATATCTTGATTGGGAGATGACAGTAGAGCAGAAATTTAATGCCCACCTTGTTCCTGAACAACATAGAGTTCATCGAGCCACTAGTGAGTTTAAGGATTTTGCTATCATATGGTGGAATGAACTTGTTAAAACTAGAACTGATCCTCCAACATGGGATAGATTAAAGGAAGCTATGCGTATTCGTTTTGTTCCTCCTTCTTTTCAGCGGGACCTTCGCAAGAAATTGCAGCGCTTAGACCAAGGTAACATGTCCGTAGAGGAGTATTATCAAGAGTTACATAAGGGTATGTTGCGCTGTGGGGTAGTAGAGGACATGGATGATAAAATAGCTCGTTTTTATGGGGGGTTGAGGCGTGAAATTCAGGACATTGTTGATTATAAGGAATATGATACTGTTAACAGATTATTTCAGCTGGCTATGTTGGCAGAAAAAGAATTGCAGGGCCGCCAACAGCAGCAGCACCAACGCATGAGGAGCACATTTACACCGCGTTCAACATCTACACCATCTTCGAGTTTTCCTACTGCCACTACACCGTCCAATGGTGGCCAACGAACTTCATCTACTGCTCTATTTCCTCGCACGCCGGAGGGCAGCAAGACGACATCATTCAAGCCTACGTATTCAACTCCTTCCACAAGTCGAACTTCCAACATTAAGTGTCACCGCTGCCAGGGAGTTGGTCATGTGATGAAAGATTGTCCTAGCAAACGAGCATACATAGCACGAGATGATGGCGGGTATGATAGTACTTCGGATGTTGAAGATGAATATTCTCTTGCTACTAACGTTGCAGGACCAAAAGATGACCACTATAGCACAGATGAAGAGGTACTTGGTACTGCAGCAACGGAAAATTATAGAAGCATAATTGTGCAGCGTGCTTTGAGCTCCAAAGTTGAGGCGGATGACAAGCTACAACGACACAATCTTTTTCACATGTTTCTCATCATCAAGGACTGCCGCGTGCACACTATAATTGATGGAGGCAGCTGCAACAACTTGGTGAACACGGATGTGGTCAAGAAACTTGGGTTGACAACAAGAGCACACCCTCATCCATACCACATTTAGTGGTTCAACAACAGCGGTAAGGTTAGGGTAACACAAACAGCGAGGGTACATTTTTTGATTGGTTCTTACCATGATTTTGCTGATTTTGATGTCGTACCTATGGATGCTTGTTCTCTTTTGTTGGGACGTCCTTGGGAATTTGATACGGATGCTATTCATCATGGTAGAACTAATAAATATACTCTGATGCATAAAGGAAATAAAATCACTTTGCTTCCTATGACTCCTGCTGAAATTGTACATTTTGAGAAAAGTAAAACACGTGATGATAAGGCAACAAAATCACTAGACTCTGAAAAATAGCAAGTAATTAAGTTAAAATCACCTTCGTTGCTCACAACTAAATCTGACCTTGCTGATTTATTTAATACCAAGGGGATGTACTACGCTTTAGTATTCAAAGAAGCCATGTTTTCAATTCATGAAGTGTCCATTGCATTGCCCCCTGCTGTTGCTAACCTTTTGCAGGATTTTGCGGATGTGTTTCCCCCCGAGATACCCATCTGGATTACCACCTATGAGGGGCATTGAACATAAGATCGACTTGATTCCAGGGGCAAGTTCGCCAAATCATGCGGCGTACAGGGCGAATCCGGAAGATACAAGGGAAATTAAGCGACAAGTTCAAGATCTTTTGAACCGCGGGTATATTCGTGAAAGCCTTAGTCCTTGTTATGTTCCTGTTGTTTTGGTTCCTAAGAAAGATGGTAGCTGGCGCATGTGTGTTGATTGTAGAGCGATTAATAACATCATCATTCGATATCGTTATCCTATTCCTCGCTTAGATGACATGCTTGATGAATTGAGTGGTGCTATTACTTTCACAAAAATTGACTTGCGTAGTGGTTACCACTAAATTAGAATGGCACTAGGAGATGAATGGAAAACTGCATCTAAAACCAAGTTTGGATTTTATGAGTGGTTAGTCATGCCTTTTGATTTAACTAATGCACCTAGCACTTTTATGCGATTAATGAACGAGGTTTTACGTGTTTTTATTGGAAAATTCGTAGTGGTTTACTTCGATGATATCCTCATTTACAGCAAGTCATATGACGAACATCTTAATTATTTACGTGCTGTTTTCAATGTCTTGAGAGATGCACGTTTGTTTGGTAACCTCGAAAAGTGTGTCTTTTGCACCAATCGAGTTTCGTTTCTTGGATATGTCGTTTCATCGCAGGGAATTGAGATGGATGAGGAAAAAATTGTGGCGATCACTAGCTGGCCAACTCCATCGACTGTCATGCAGGTGTGTAGTTTCCTTGGTCTTGCAGGTTTTTATCGACGCTTTGTGCGGGATTTCAGCACCATTGCAGCACCTCTCCATGAACTGATAAAGAAGGGAGTGCAGTTTGGATGGGGCGAACAGAAGCAACAAGCTTTTGATGTTCTCAAATCAAAGCTTACACAAGCACCATTGCTACAACTTCCTGATTTTGACAAGACATTTGAGCTAGAATGTGATGCAAGCGGCATTGGTATTGGAGGTGTTCTCATACAAGGAGGTAAACCTATTGCATTCTTTAGTGAAAAATTGCATGGTCCTTCTCTGAATTATTCTACTTATGATAAGGAATTGTATGCCTTAGTGCGAGTTCTACAAACTTGGCAACATTACCTGTGGTCTAAGGAGTTCGTCATACAGTCCGATCATGAATCTTTGAAGTATCTGAAGTGTCAAACCAATCTGAATAAACGACATGCTAAATGTTATTGCAGATGCATTATCTAGACGTTACACCATGCTGTCCCAACTTGATCATAAAATATTTGGTTTGGAAACAATAAAAGGATTATATCCTACTGATTTGGACTTCCAAGATGCCTTTGAAAACTGTATAGAAGGAAGAAATTGGAATAAATATATACTACGGGAGGGCCTCCTCTATCGTGCTAACAAGCTATGTGTTCCTACTAGTTCCGTTTGCCTATTACTTTCGCAGGAAGCACATGGAGGAGGTTTGAAGGGGCATTTTGGAGTGAAGAAAACTGAGGACATGCTGGCCACACACTTATTTTGGCCAAAGATGAGACGTGATGTCGAGCGCTACGTGTCACGATGCACTACTTGCAATAAAGCTAAGTCTCAACTTAACCCACATGGTCTTTATATGCCTCTTCCTGTTCCTAGTGTACCTTGGCAGGATATTTCCATGGATTTTGTTTTGGGATTGCCTAGGATTAAGTGGGGGAGGGATAGTATTTTTGTGGTTGTTGATCGTTTCTCCAAAATGGCACATTTCATACCTTGTCATAAGAATGATAATGCCTTACACATTGCTGATTTGTTTATGACGGAAATTATTCGTTTACATGGTGTGCCAAATACCATTGTTTCTGATCGTGATGCAAAATTTTTAAGTCATTTTTGGAGAACTTTGTGGTATAAATTGGGAACCAAGCTGCTGTTTTCAACCACATGTCACCCACAAACCGATGGACAAACTGAGGTAGTAAATCATACTCTATCCACTATGTTGTGGGCTGTTTTAAAAACAAATTTAAAGGGTTGGGAGGATTGTTTACCACATATAGAATTTGCTTACAACAGGTCAGTTCACTCTACTACAGAGGTAAGCCCATTCCAGGTAGTGTATGGTTTCAATGCCCGTGCTCCTATTGATTTATTACCTTTGCCTCCTTCTGAAACTATAAATTTGGATGCTACACAACGATCTGAATTCATTCTTAAGATGCATGAAACTACAAAGAAAAATATTGAAAGGATGAATGAGAAGTATAGAATTTCTGGTAGTAAAGGTAGAAAAGAAGTAAAACTTGAACCAGGGGACTTGGTATGGCTACATTTGAGAAAAGAACGATTCCCTCACTTGAGAAAATCTAAACTTATGCCACGAGCTGCTGGTCCTTTTAAGATTGTTGAAAAGATCAATGACAATGCATATAAGCTTGAGTTGCCTCCCGATTTTGGGGTTAGTCCCACATTTAACATTTAAGATTTACGACCATACTTGGGGGAAGAAGATGATCTTGAGTCGAGGACAACTCCGATTCAAGAGGGGGAGGATGATGAAGACATCACAACAGTGGATACTTACATTGATATACAAGGACCAATCACAAGAGGACGAGCACGGTTACTAAATCAGCAGGTGAACTCGTTCCTAACTTCCTACCCATGTGAATTTGAGAATGGATTGCTATTGAATGATTTAATTGTTATTAGGAACCATGGACATGATCAACATCTAAAGGGAGGAGGATTTGGGGACGTGGAGAATCAGATGGGACGTCCACAAGTTGATGGAAACAGTCACCAACTCGGACTCGTTCAACTCGGAGTCTAGGAGAAGTACATCTTAAAACGAACCCCAGCATGCATACGGACTCCGTTTTTGACGTTCCACATATGCATGGAAATATGAGAAGATAAACTTTGCAATGGTTCTGGTTCCACATTAAAATTCGCCAGGAATCGTTGGGAGTTGTCGAAACAAGTTGAATTCGGAGTTCTGTCCGGTGTTGCATAACCGTATTGGGCTTTTGGCCTTGTATCCTGTATGAGTCCATTAGGGACGCGTCTAAGGGTCTTATAGTCGAACCCTAGCCTTTAAATACTGCAGCCACCGGCCATATTTGGTGGGTTTTACTTAGATTAAACACTTTCGCCGTTCTACGGTTTGTGAGACCCCAATTTCGCAATTTCAGATTGCATCTTCGTCGTTCTTGCTTGTGTTCTCGGTTGCACCTGCAGAGATAGCCTTCTTGGCGAGGTCAAGCGTGTGAAGCACGGTTGATAACCAACGGAGCAGTGGTGTAGTGATTGCAGGGGTCTTCGGGTCTGCTCGAGTTCCTCAGATCATCAACGTCAAGATCTCCACTTCAATCGACCTACCTTTCGGAAGATCGGGCCTAAACAACTCATCATCATGTCTCCGCTGAGCAAGCACAACAGGCTGAGGACGTCATGATTGGTATGTTCCTTGCCAACTCCAAACCAGCCACTATTTTATTTGATTCCGGAGCATCGCATTCATTCATATCATCTAAGTATGTTGCCAAGTATAATCTACCCATATCACACATGAAATATACTATGTTGGTTAATTCTCCCGGTGGAGAGATGAGGACTAATATAGTATGTCTAAAAGTAAACCTTAAAATAAGGGGGGTAGACTTCCTTGCCAACCTTATTGTCTTGGATTCCCATGGGCTTGACATAATACTCTGAATGGATTAGTTAAGCAAGCACAATGGAGTAACCCAATGTGCTGAGAGGAGCGTGCAGTTGACAAACGAGCACGGAACTCGTATTGAGTTCGAGACAGCCCAGCCGGCAACCGAGAAGGCAACGTTGAACCACGTCGAGGAAGAAACATTGGAAAGCATTTCGGTGGTTCAAGAATTTTCGGACGTGTTCCTGGAAGAACTTCCAGGTATGCCACCTGACCAAGACATTGAGTTTGCCATTCATTTGGTTCCTGGAACTGCACCGATAGCAAAGAGGCCATATAGGATGCCCGTTAATGAACTAGTGGAACTTAAGAAGCAAATTCAGGAGCAGCTAGAAAAGGGTTTTATGCACACAAGCTCGCCACCATGGGGAGCCCCCATGCTCTTTGTAGACAATAAGGATGGGACCCAAAGGATGTGTGTGGATTATAGGTCTCTCAATGAGGTGACGGTCAAGAATAAATACCCTCTGCCACGTATAGAGGACCTGTTTGACCAAATGAAAGGTGCCCGAGTTTTCTCCAAGATTAAATTTCGGTCGGGATACTTCCAGCTGAAGATTAAGCCCTCCGACATACCCAAGACTGCCTTTCGAACTGGGTATGGTTCGTATGAATATACCATTATGTATTTTGGGTTAACGAATGCACCCGCATACTTCATGTACCTCATGAACAAGGTCTTCATGGAGTACTTGGACAAGTTCGTCGTGGTTTTCATCGATGATATCATGGTGTATTCAAAAAGTGAGGAAGAACATGAGGAACATTTGAGATTGACATTGCAGAAACTGCGAGAGCATCAATTGTATGCCAAGCTCAGCAAGTATCAATTTTGGCTAAAGGAGATATCGTTCCTAGGCCACACCATCTCCGAGGAAGGAGTATTGGTTGATCCCGGAAAAGTGGGAGATGTTCTGAAGTGGAACCAACTGCAGAATGTGAGAGATATTTGGAGTTTCCTTGGGATGGCTGGATACTACCGCTGGTTCATCAAGGATTTCTCCAAAATAGCAAAGCCTATGACTGAATTGCTAATGAAGGGAAAAGCATTTCAGTGGACACAATCGTGCCAAGAAAGCTTTGAGGAGCTCAAGAAAAGGCTAACCACAGCGCTGGTTTTGGTATTGCCAGACGTGAGCAAGAGTTTCGACATATATTGTGATGCATCAAGACAAGGGCTTGGATGTGTGCTCATGCAAGAAGGACAAGTGGTAGCCTATGTGTCGAGACAACTGAAGAAACACGAGCTGAATTACCCCACACATGACTTAGAACTTGCAGTCGTGGTGCATGCATTAAAGATTTGGAGACATTATATCCTTTGCCAGTGAGATCTATACGGATCACAAAAGCCTCAAGTACATATTCACCCAAACGGATTTGAATTTGAGGCAACGTCGATGGTTGGAACTCATCAAGGAGTATGATGTTGGAATCAACTATCACCCTGGAATGGCCAATGTAGTAGCTGATGCATTGAGCCGAAAAGGAGCATGTCACCAACTCACGGTTCGGGAGCTACCGCCCGAGCTGCGCAAGTAGTTCGAACGGTTACATCTCGGGTTCTTGAACGAGATGGAAGTAATGGAACTCCACTCTTCGCTAGAACAAGAGATAAGAGATGGCCAAGCAACGGATCAGGAAATCAAGGAGATCAAGGAAAGAATCCGACAAGGCATAGAAAAGGACTTCAAGGAAGGCGAGAAGGGTATGCTTTGGTTAGGGAAAAGGATTTGTGTGCCTAACATGGAGCACATCCGCGACAAGATATTAAAGGAGGCACATGACTCGCCTTATTCCATACATCCTGGTTGTACAAAGATGTACAAAGACCTGAGAACTTGTTATTTGTGGGATGGTATGAAAAGGGACATAGCTGAGTATGTTGCCTTATGCGACACTGTCACACCCGGTTTTTCCGAAGAACAACCAAGTGAATATCACATGTATGTCAGGATCATTTTCTCATACATGTGATGACAAATAGTGAAACATCATTTATTACAAGCCAGGTGTCGAATATAAATAAGTCTTACATAGCAAATGTCTCGATGGACAATAATAAGTTCATCACAAGTAAATAAACTAGCAGCGGAATATTATTCTTTTGGGCTCCGTTACAGGCGTTGCCCGGGGGACTCCATGAACCTAGAAACCTTCTTCGGATCCAAAGTCTTGATCATTAAACACCACCTCATTATCTTGACCTGAGCAGCAATATAAACCAACAAATATGCAAGGTTGAGTACCGATGGTACTCAGCAAGTGTGTGAAAGTTATGTCATGCATGGCTAGAACAAGGGGAGGTTGAACTCATGGTTAAAGCACTACGCAATTGATACCTATCACCTTAGCTTATTAAGCACCTACATTACTACACAGGTGAAATGGTCCCAATTTCCCATCCCATCATCATAATCAAATAACCATAGCATCATTTCCAATGTTAAGCTCCCCGCTTAACACCCACAACTTCCCAAGCCATCATCCTCTAATCATGAATAAGTCCAAGCCGCTCTTGACCGTGAGCACGGCTGTCATGACAGTTTTGACTCTACAGAGTTTGCACCACTGTACCCACATGTAGTGATTTCATCCCCCGTTGCCGGGTGGACTAAAAGAACCTCCATTATGCCAGTGGCTACGAACCACATTCACACTTCCCAGGTGTGTAGCCAGGAGATCACTACGAAGCCTTTACAAAGGGATTCCCGATGAGCGTGGGCCCACTGAGGTTTCACCCATAACAGCATACAAGAGGCTCCAACCCCGCTGCAGTGGCCCCCTCTTGAGCCTTGCGGTTCATATGGTAGTCCAGCTGACACCTACTCCCCGCACCATCCAACACACCCATACTACGCCGGGGATACACCTAATTAATTGGCCAAGCTGCCCCATCTCAGCATGTGGTTGTCACGGTAAAGCCAGGTTACATGCTCCATGAACCGGTCCTTAGGATCCTGGCAAGTACTAAACACAAACCCGAGTCTCGTGCACCCAGCACCAACCAAAACGTCCAACTTGCCTTGATCCTTACCTCTACATAACTCACAATATCTCATTCAAGAGTATAGTAGAATAATCTGATGATCTCATATCCCAAATATCCCATTCTAAGCATGGCTAAGCATATGCATAATAATAAATGACATGATAAAATGAATCCCAACCCAAGCTACAAGGAAACAAGGTAATGCAATTCTAGGGAAACATCCTAGCATGGGTTTTATATTTTCAATTGACAATGCAAATAATTCTATCTACACATCCTAGTATAGGATCAAAGTGGTCAAGGACACTTGCCTTCTTCCTGCTGCTCTTGGAATGGGTAGTCCTGATCTTGGAAAGGAATAACTTGCTCTGGAGCAGATTCTACTCATACCATCACACATAGCAAAAGAAAACAACAATCCATAAGACATAGTTCACCCTTCCACTTCATACAAACCACACATTCACACTTATGAAAGCCATTCAAATTTCTATGTGTTGTGGCTACTCTATGTGTGTTGATTTTGGCTTACATGCACTTTTAAACATCTGCATATGATTTCTACTTTTGTATTCATATTTATGTTTGCCTAATATATATGAGTTTCCAATTTAAATAAATTCTTTATATTCTATTGATACACCTTTTAGCTACCAAGTGTGCATGGAAGGTATTTTCCTACTCCAAATATGTCTTCAGACCTTCTACCAACCCTAACTGAATTCTTTGGATTTTGGAAACTTCATTTATCCATTTATAGTTATGCATACCTACTTTGTTATATTTTCAGATTTATTTCCTATGCCTAAAAGTGAACTTTATTATGAAAATAGTAAGACACCTCATCTAAACAGAATAGGTTTTGGGTCTAAAATATTAAACAATATATATTTGAACTTCTCCTCTGATGTAAACTATTTTACATTTATTTTACTAATTTTCAGAATTATTCTCTACTTAAAAATGTGTCCCTATAACTAATAAATGTGAATAATCAGTTAAACAGATTCATTTCAGCCAAAAATCTATTTTTATCTCACTCCAAAGTTTTCCAAGTACTAGGAAAGTTTTTAATTTGAATTTACAATGTGTTTGTCCCATCTTTTAAATTTTAAATACTCATCACATAGTCAAATTCCTAAATTTAATATCACATAGGGTTAAAAAGGTAAACTCACCCCACTACAGAGTCTATTATATTATTTTAAGAATTTCCAGGGGTCTAACTACACATAACAGAGGGGTTTTTCCTAATTTTTATTAATTCCAAGGGCTAAAACTGATTTTTAAATGAATTTACATGATTTCCTGAAGTTCCAGGGGCTAGATCAGAAGTTTCTGGGGCTAGCTCGTATTTTCCGAGAACCCTAGGGGGTAGCACGTAAGAATCCCGGCCTTTATAACGCGGGGCTGACGTGGGCCGTCCGATTTAAAATAGGCGGCTGAGATTATAACGTCGAACCGGTACGCGGGGATTTAAATTCTACCGTGCGATTTAAAATAGACGGCGCACAAGCGGCCACGTCGCTCTGATCGAGCACGGGCGGCGCTGCCCGGCGGCGGGAGGCGGTGATCTCGCCGGAGAGTTTCGGATCTTCGTCAATTCTTCCTAAAACCGTGATTTTATGACATAGATCGGTAGAGGGGAGGTCGGGGATCTCACCTAGGGGGTTTTCTTGAGCTCGGAGGTCCTGGAAGGCGGTCGGCGACGAGGTCCGAGGTGAATTCACGGCGAGGCTCGTCGGCGCTGTGTTTGAGCCGCAAACCACCGAGTTTTCTGCACCTGCGCGGTTCCCCGGAGGCGGTGGATCAATACCAGCGAGTTAGATCAGAAATCCCGAGCGAAGATCGAGCAGAATTTGCCGGAGAAACCTGGGTTCTCACCGGAGAGAAAAGCGGCGGATCGTGGGGGAAAAACGGGACGATGCTGGGGTTTTTATAGACGGGGGAGAGCGGCGTGTTAGTTTAGATCAAGTTGGAGTCCTCTGGAACCAGAATTCGGCGGGGAACGCGCGGTTCTCCGGGTTAGTTTTGATCGGGTGCGCGCGTGGGGAGTCCCGGGTTCGGACGAGCGGGAGGTCGGGGATGACAGGTGGGTCCCGCCTGTCTGCGAGAGGTGCGCGGGCGCGCGGCTGCGAGCTGGCGCGGGGTTTGGGTGGGCCGGCTGGTGGGTTTCGGCCCACTGGCCGGGAAGGTTTATTTTTTTCTTTTTCTTTTTCTTTTTCATTTCTGTTTTGAGTTTAATTTGAATTCCAGTTTGAATTTGAATTTTTGCGACACATGCAATACGTCCAAAAAATTTTAAATTCCCCTCTTAACAGGATTTTGGGGTGTTACAGCTCTACCCCCCTTAAAAGAAATCTCGTCCTCGAGATTGGTGGTTCTAAGAAAACAATTCCGGAAATTGTGCCTTAAGCTCATCTTCTCGCTCCCAGGTGGCTTCCTCTTCTGAGTGATGCTTCCACTGTACCTTGCACATCCGGATTCTTTTATTTCTGGTGAGGCGTTCCATTGTTTCCAAAATCTTGGATGGTTGCTCGGCATAAGACAAATCCTCAGCTACGTCAATCTCATTCATGGGTAACACCTCTTCAGGCGTTCTCAGACATTTCTTGAGCTGTGACACATGGAATTCATCGTGCACATCCGATAGGTGAGCCGGTAATTCTAGTTGATACGCCACTTCGCCTTTCCTCTCCAGCACTTGAAAGGGTCCGATGTATCGAGGTGACAACTTCCCTTTCACCTTGAACCGAAGAAGTCCTCGGATAGGGGACACCTTGAGATAGACATAGTCTCCCACGTTGAAAACGAGCTCTCTTCTCCGAACATCGGCATAGCTCTTTTGTCGTGTCTGTGCTATCCTCAAGTTGTTGCGAATTTCCCTCACTTTCGCCTCAGCTTCTTGTAGTACTTCGGGACCAAACACTTTACTTTCCCCCGTTTGGTTCCAAAATAGGGGAGTTCTGCACTTCCTCCCATACAAAGCTTCAAACGGTGACATCTTCATACTAGCCTGATAGCTGTTGTTATAGGAAAACTCCGCATACAGTAAGTTCTTGTCCCAACTCCGATTGTTTTTGAGTGCACACGCTCTCAGCATATCCTCGAGAATCTGATTGGTCCTTTCCGTCTGCCCGTCAGTTTGGGGATGATAGGCAGAGCTGAAATTCAGATGGGTTCCCATGGTTTCATGCAACTTCTGCCAGAACCTTGAGGTGAACTGTGTCCCTCGATCCGACACTATCTTCTTTGGCACTCCATGGTAACACACGATCCTTGACATGTACAATTCTGCCAATTTGGATCCGCTGTAGCTTTCTTTCACGGGGATGAAATGAGCTACCTTGGTTAGCCTGTCGATGATGACCCATATTGAATCATATCCTGATTGGGTCCTAGGCAATCCCACTATGAAATCCATATCGATTTCTTCCCATTTCCATTCAGGCACTTTGAGTGGTTGCAATAATCCCGTGGGTCGTTGATGTTCTGCTTTCACCAACTGGCATGTGTCACATAGGGCAACATGTTCCGCGACATCTCGCTTCATGCCATACCACCAATACCTGCTCTTGAGGTCCTGGTACATCTTCATACTCCTAGGATGAATGGAATAGTCGGAATCATGAGCCTCCTTCAAAATCAATTCACGGATCTTCTTTACTTCTGGCACACAGATTCTTTTCCCGTGCCACACCGTTCCCTGTTCATCCTCTCTGAAACCAGGGGCTTTATTTTCCTTGATGAGTTGCCTGATTTCTTGTATCTTCTCGTCATTCTTTTGACCTCGTGTATTTCTAGCTCTAGTGTGGAGTCCACTTCCATGGCGATGGCTTCACCACTATTCACAAGGCATAGATTGAGCCTTATAACCTCGTCCTTCAATTCTGCAGGCATGTCCTTCAAGCTCAACTTATTGACCTGCACTTTCAGACTTAAAGCATCTGCCACGATGTTTGCTTTCCCAGGATGATAGTTGATGCCCACATCAAAGTCATTGATTAGCTCTAACCATCTCCTTTGTCTGAGGTTGAGATCTGGCTGTGTGAAAATATACTTTAAACTCTTATGATCCGTATATATCTCTGTCCTCTTCCCCATCAAGTAGTGCCGCCAAATTTTCAACGCGTGTACCGCTACGGCTAGTTCTAGGTCATGTGTAGGATAGTTCTTATCGTGCTTTCTAAGCTGTCGGGATGCATAAGGCACGACATGCCCTTCTTGCATGAGAACACATCCCAACCCGTTTCTAGAGGCATCGCAGTACACCGTAAAGTTCTTCTGCATATCTGGCATAACTAGCACTGGGGCTGTTGTCAATCTTTTCTTTAACTCCTGAAAACTCGTCTCGCACTGCGGCGTCCATGTGAATGTGATTCCCTTCTCCAACAGTTTGGTGAGGGGTCTCGAGATCTTAGAGAATCCCTCAATAAACCGTCGATAGTATCCTGCCAATCCCAAAAAGCTTCGAACTTCCCCGACATTTTCATGGGTCTTCCACTTCTGTATATCCTCGATTTTGGCGGGATCCATGGAGATTCCTCCCTCCGAGATGATATGTCCTAAGAAGGGAAGTCTCTTCAGCCAAAACTCACACTTGCTCAATTTGGCATATAGTTGGTGTTCTCTCAGCCTCTGCAACACCAACCTTAGATGTTTCTCATGTTCCTCTTCATCTTTGGAGAAAACGAGAATGTCATCTATGAAAACCACCACAAATTTGTCCAGATATTCCATCAATACCTTGTTCATGAGATACATGAAGTATGACGGGGCATTAGTTAGCCTGAAAGGCATGACGGTGTATTCATACAATCCGTACCGAGATACGAAAGCTGTGTTTGGAATATTGGCTTGCCTTATCTTAAGTTGGTGGTATCCCGACCTGAGATCGATTTTTGAGAACACACAAGCTCCCCTCAACTGATCAAACAAGTCTTCAATGCGGGGTAAAGGGTACTTGTTCTTGATGGTTACCTCATTCAAGGCATGGTAGTCCACGCATAACCTTTGGATTTCGTCCTTCTTGGGCACAAATATCACTGGAGCTCCCCAAGGTGAGGAACTAGGACGAATATACCACTTCTCCGTCAATTCTCTCAAATGATCCTTGAGTTCTCCTAGCTGCTTGGAGTCCATCCGATAAGGTCTCCTGTATACCGGGGCTGTTCCAGGCACTAGCTCAATTGCGAATTCCACTTCACGATCAGGAGGCATACCTGGCAACTCCTCCGGAAAAACATCTGGATATTCCCTGATGGTCCTGATCTCCTCCACTTTCACCTCAACTTGATTTAATTTAATGTCCCTCCAAGGCTGTAACACCCCAAAATCCTGTTAAGAGGGGAATTTAAAATTTTTTGGACGTATTGCATGTGTTGCAAAAATTCAAATTCAAACTGGAATTCAAATTAAACTCAAAACAGAAATGAAAAAGAAAAAAAAATAAACCTTCCCGGCCAGTGGGCCGAAACCCACCAGCTGGCCCACCCAAACCCCGCGCCAGCCCGCAGCCGCGCGCCCGCGCACCTCTCGCAGACAGGCGGGACCCACCTGTCATCCCCGACCTCCCGCTCGTCCGAACCCGGGACTCCTCCGCGCGCGCACCCGATCGAAACTAACCCGGAGAACCGCGCGTTCCCAGCCGAATTCTGGTTCCGGAGGACTCCAACTCGATCTAAACTAACACGCCGCCCTCCCCCGTCTATAAAAACCCCGGCATCGTCCCGTTTTTCCCCCACGATCCGTCGTTTTTCTCTCCGGTGAGAACCCAGGTGCAGAAAACTCGGTGGTTTGTGGCTCAAACACAGTGCCGACGAGCCTCGCCGTGAATTCACCTCGGACCTCGTCGCCGACCGCCTTCCAGGACCTCCGAGCTCAAGAAACCCCCCTAGAACCTGCTCCAGAGCATGTTATTTCTTTCCAAGATCAGGACTACCCATTCCAAGAGCAGCAGGAAGAAGGCAAGTGTCCTTTACCACTTTGATCCTATACTAGGATGTGTAGATAGAATTATTTGCATTGTCAATTGAAAATATGAAACTCATGCTAGGATGTTTCCCTAGAATTGCATTACCTTGTTTCCTTGTAGCTTGGGTTGGGATTCATTTTATCATGTCATTTATTATTATGCATATGCTTAGCCATGCTTAGAATGGGATATTTGGGATATGAGATCATCAGTTTATTTTACCATACTCTTGAATGAGATATTGTGAGTTATGTAGAGGTAGGGATCAAGGCAAGTTGGATGTTTTGGTTGGTGCTGGGTGCACGAGACTCGGGTTTGTGTTTAGTATTTGCCTGGATCCTAAGGACCGGTTCATGGAGCATGTAACCTGGCTTTACCGTGACAACCACATGCTGAGATGGGGCAGCTTGGCCAATTAATTAGGTGTATCCCCGGCGTAGTATGGGTGTGTTGGATGGTGCGGGGAGTAGGTGTCAGCTGGACTACCATATGAACCGCAAGGCTCAAGAGGGGGCCACTGCAGCGGGGTTGGAGCCTCTTGTATGCTGTTAGGGGTGAAACCTCAGTGGGCCCACGCTCGTCGGCAATCCCTTTATAAAGGCTTCGTAGTGATCTCCTGGCTACACACCTGGGAAGTGTGAATGTGGTTCGTAGCCACTGGCATAATGGAGGTTCTTTTAGTCCACCCGGCAACGGGGGATGAAATCACTACATGTGGGTACAGTGGTGCAAACTCTGCAGAGTCAAAACTGTCATGACAGCGGTGCTCACGGTCAAGAGCAGCTTGGACTTATTCATGATTAGAGGATGATGGCTTTGGAAGTTGTGGGTGTTAAGCGGGGAGCTTAACATTGGAAATGATGTTATGGTTATTTGATTATGATGATGGGATGGGAAATTGGGACCATTTCACCTGTGTAGTATTCTAGGTGCTTAATAAGCTAAGGTGATAGGTATCAATTGCGTAGTGCTTTAACCATGAGTTCAACCTCCCCTTGTTCTAGCCATGCATGACATAACTTTCCCACACTTGCTGAGTACCATCGGTACTCAACCTTGCATATTTGTTGGTTTATATTGCTGCTCAGGTCAAGATAATGAGGTGGTGTTTAATGATCAAGACTTTGGACCCGAAGAAGGTTTCTAGGTTTATGGAGTCCCCCGGGCAACGCCTGTAACGGAGCCCACAAGAATAATATTCCGCTGCTAGTTTATTTACTTGTGATGAACTTATTATTGTCCATCGAGACATTTGCTATGTAAGACTTATTTATATTCGACACCTGGATTGTAATAAATGATGCTTCACTATTTGTCATCACATGTATGAGAAAATGATCCTGGCATACATGTGATATTCAGTTGGTTGTTTTTCGGAAAAACCGGGTGTGACATAGGCTCTTGTATTGTTATAAACTTTACTCTTGTGCCACTAGGGTGAGTTAGTTCCACCGTTCTGGTCAAACAATGGATGATTCCTTTATGTTTGGTCAACCAATCCATATCCAAGATAATATCTATCCCTTGTGAATCTATCACTATGAGGTTAGCAGTAAATACTACCCCATTAATGTCTAGGTTCACTTTGGGACACACTTGTCTTGTCTTTATTTCTCCACCTGGAGAGTTTACTGCTAGCACATGGTTCATTTGTGTTGTTGCTAGGTCATGCTTCTTAACAAACCCTTGGGCAATGAACGAGTGGGTAGCAACAGAATCAAACAACAGAGTTGCAATGTGTAAATTGGCAGGAAACTTACCAACTACCACGTCGGGTGCCTCTTGCGCCTCCTCCATGGTGACGTGGTTCACCCGTCCTCTCATTACATTCTGCTGTTGAGGCTGCGCGGGCTTCTTCTTTGGGCACTTATGGGCGTAGTGCCCCACTTAACCACAGTTAAAACATTGCACCCCAACCTTAGGTGCCTGGCCTTTGTTGTCTTGGGGTCGGTTTGGGGGTCCTTGCACTGCTGGTCGAGGTTGATATGTAGGGCGAGGCTGCTGTATGAACTGACGTTGTGGCTGTATTGGTGCTGCCGGAGGCCTGTAGTTCGGGTTGTACCCTCTTGGTGCTGAGTAGAGTACCGCAGCACGGTTCGTCTGCCCTGCGGGTTGCTGCATCAGACGTGGGCGGGTGTTGCTCCCTGAGGCTTGGTGTGACCACCCGGCCTTCCTCTTGTTCTCATTTTCCAAGACCTTCAGCTTCCTTTCTACCACAAATGCTCTGTCCACCATCTTTTGGAAGCTTTCATACTCGTTGGAGGATATTGCACACTGCATTTCTGCGGTAAGTCCTACCACAAAACAATCCTGTTTCTGCTCATCAGTCTCTATGTCCCGTGGGGCATAGCGGGAGAGTTGAGTAAATTTAGTGAGGTATTCCCTCACAGTCATGTTTCCTTGCTGCAGCCCCAAGAACTCCTTTCTCTTGTTTTTGAGTTCACCCCTTGGTATGTAATGGTTGTGGAAGCTACGCTTTAACTCTTCCCAAGTGATGTTCTCAGGGTCATGATGGGCGGACACGTAAGTGGTCCACCAATCAGCAGCAGGTCCATGCAATTGATGAGAGGCAAACAGCACCCTCTCATACCCTTGGCACTGTATGATCCTCATCTTGCTCTCAATGGTCTTTAGCCAGTCATCTGCCTCTAGAGGTTCAGCAGCACTTGCAAACTTCGGAGGTTGAGTTCCTAGAAACTCACTCAACCTTGGTTGGCATGGTGCAGCTTGTGGAGGTGGAACTTGATGCAAGTTGGCGACCACTTGAGTCAGGTTCTAGATGAGCTGATTTTGATTTTCAAGCATTTGGTGGATGGGATCAACTCCCTCACGGTGTCCACCCCTGTCTTGGCCCCCAGAAAGATGAGGGTTGCAGGCCTCATCGTTGTTGTTGGCGGGGTTTGCAGCACGACCCTTTCCTCTTCCGGCCATTTAGCATGATCAACCAAATGTTAATTTAAGGCATTACGTATTATCTTACTACTTTCACTTGTTTTTTCTTTGAAGTGTTGAGGCTTTGTTATACTTCCTGAGGGTTCATGTCTCATACAAAAATAAATGCACTATTATTTCATGTGGGTTCACACACCAAAGCAAAACAATCTGAAGACGAGGCTGTGGACAATTGCTCATGGCTTCCACAACTCACGTCACACACCAATCATTAACACACCATTAACTAAGATAACGACTCGACTACTCAACATCTTGCTAAACTAACGGAAGGACTCTACACTACTCGTATCACTGAGCTGGCTCCTCGGGATCTTCCTCATTATTGCAGTTGCCTTCTGATTCCGCTTTGGCTGGGGAAGCTGCTGGTGGAGAAGTGCGACGACGCCTGATCGCCCGGCGATCTGGGGAGTCAGGAGTCCATGTGTCATTCACGGTGACACACAGTTCATTCCCATCTCCTCTCTCTCTCGCCCTCAAGCAGGCTCGAAGCAACGCCTCGGTTTCCTTCAGGGTGTCCCGAACATCCTGAAGCTCTTGCTGACACTCCTGCAGTCGAGTGCTGAGCATAGCAGCATCCTCCAAGCACAAGTCCATGTGCTCATGGGAAGTCACTTGCTGCACTGGCGGGTACTTATACTCCGTTGTACCACTCTCGCGCTGGAGGACATACATGTACTCAGTTCGGTCCAGGTGTCGACGATAGATGTGACTCTGGCAGGTGATGGCTTCCCAGGTAACATCCTTCTCCGCATCGACCTGTGTCGCTCGACAAGCTGGAGAGCGGTGGATCTTAAGCACCTGATTTTCATGGATAATCCTCATCTCTGAACTCCATTCTTCCCTCTTCTCACGGATGGTCCTGGTGGAGCTATAGTGTATGATTAGCTTGCCCGTATTGCCGGCGGCTTGGAGCATACGTCGAAGACGGCGCAACAAACCTCCTACTGCCAATCCGTAGGAAAGGTACGTCACCGGACGGCTCTCCTCTCTTTGGGCAAGGGCAACTACGGGAACTCTCCCTCCTGTGGACTTGCGAGCGGTGCCAATCATGCGAACCATCTAAAACAGAAAGCATTAATACTTAGGTTAGATAAACTTTTAAACAAAAATCCTATTTTGAATGAAAGTTGGGGTAAGATGAAGAAAGTGACTCCATTAAATAACACTTTTCAACACACACCTTGTAAAATAGTTTTTAAGAAAATAGGGTCCTTAAATATGTCCATTTCTACCTAGGTCCACGTTCCTACGGGTAACTTGGCTCTGATACCACTTCTGTCACACCCGGTTTTTCCGAAGAACAACCAAGTGAATATCACATGTATGCCAGGATCATTTTCTCATAAATGTGATGACAAATAGTGAAGCATCATTTATTACAAGCCAGGTGTCGAATATAAATAAGTCTTACATAGCAAATGTCTCGATGGACAATAATAAGTTCATCACAAGTAAATAAACTAGCAGCGGAATATTATTCTTGTGGGCTCTGTTACAGGCGTTGCCCGGGGGACTCCATGAACCTAGAAACCTTCTTCGGGTCCAAAGTCTTGATCATTAAACACCACCTCATTGTCTTGACCTGAGCAGCAATATAAACCAACAAATATGCAAGGTTGAGTACCGATGGTACTCAGCAAGTGTGGGAAAGTTATGTCATGCATGGCTAGAACAAGGGGAGGTTGAACTCATGGTTAAAGCACTACGCAATTGATACCTATCACCTTAGCTTATTAAGCACCTACATTACTACACAGGTGAAATGCTCCCAATTTCTCATCCCATCATCATAATCAAATAACCATAACATCATTTCCAATGTTAAGCTCCCCGCTTAACACCCACAACTTCCAAAGCCATCATCCTCTAATCATGAATAAGTCCAAGCCGCTCTTGACCGTGAGCACGGCTGTCATGACAGTTTTGACTCTGCAGAGCTTGCACCACTGTACCCACATGTAGTGATTTCATCCCCCGTTGCCGGGTGGACTAAAAGAACCTCCATTATGCCAGTGGCTACGAACCACATTCACACTTCCCAGGTGTGTAGCCAGGAGATCACTACGAAGCCTTTACAAAGGGATTCCCGATGAGCGTGGGCCCACTGAGGTTTCACCCCTAACAGCATACAAGAAGCTCCAACCCCGCTGCAGTGGCCCCCTCTTGAGCCTTGCGGTTCATATGGTAGTCCAGCTGACACCTACTCCCCGCACCATCCAACACACCCATACTACGCCGGGGATACACCTAATTAATTGGCCAAGCTGCCCCATCTTAGCATGTGGTTGGCACGGTAAAGCCAGGTTACATGCTCCATGAACCGGTCCTTAGGATCCTGGCAAGTACTAAACACAAACCCGAGTCTCGTGCACCCAGCACCAACCAAAACATCCAACTTGCCTTGATCCCTACCTCTACATAACTCACAATATCTCATTCAAGAGTCTGGTAGAATAAACTGATGATCTCATATCCCAAATATCCCATTCTAAGCATGGCTAAGCATATGCATAATAATAAATGACATGATAAAATGAATCCCAACCCAAGCTACAAGGAAACAAGGTAATGCAATTCTAGGGAAACATCCTAGCATGGGTTTCATATTTTCAATTGACAATGCAAATAATTCTATCTACACATCCTAGTATAGGATCAAAGTGGTCAAGGACACTTGCCTTCTTCCTGCTGCTCTTGGAATGGGTAGTCCTGATCTTGGAAAGGAATAACTTGCTCTGGAGCATGTTCTACTCATACCATCACACATAGCAAAAGAAAACAACAATCCATAAGACATAGTTCACACTTCCACTTCATACAAACCACACATTCACACTTATCAAAGCCATTCACATTTCTATGTGTTGTGGCTACTCTATGTGTGTTGATTTGGGCTTACATGCACTTTTAAACATGTGCATATGATTTCTACTTTTGTATTCATATTTATGTTTGCCTACTATATATGTTTTTCCAATTTAAATAATTTCCTTATATTCTATTGATACACCTTTTAGCTACCAAGTGTGCATGGAAGGTATTTTCCTACTCCAAATATGTCTTCAGACCTTCTACCAACCCTAACTGAATTCTTTGGATTTTGGAAACTTCATTTATCCATTTATAGTTATGCATACCTACTTTGTTATATTTTCAGATTTATTTCCTATGCCTAAAAGTGAACTTTATTATGAAAATAGTAAGACACCTCATCTAAACAGAATAGGTTTTGGGTCTAAAATATTAAATAATATATATTTGAACTTCTCCTCTGATGTAAACTATTTTACATTTATTTTACTAATTTTCAGAATTATTCTCTACTTAAAAATGTGTCCCTATTACTAATAAATGTGAATAATAAGTTAAACAGATTCATTTCAGCCAAAAATCTATTTTTATCTCACTCCAAAGTTTTCCAAGTACTAGGAAAGTTTTTAATTTGAATTTACAATGTGTTTGTCCCATCTTTTAAATTTTAAATACTCATCACATAGTCAAATTCCTAAATTTAATATCACATAGGGTTAAAAAGGTAAACTCACCCCACTACAGGGTCTATTATATTATTTTAAGCATTTCCAGGGGTCTAACTACACATAACAGAGGGGTTTTCCTAATTTTTATTAAGTCCAGGGGCTAAAACTGATTTTTAAATGAATTTACATGATTTCCTGAAGTTCCAGGGGCTAGATCAGAAGTTTCCGGGGCTAGCTCGTATTTTCCGAAAACCCCAGGGGGTAGCACATAAGAATCCCGACCTTTATAACGCGGGGCTGACGTGGACCGTCCGATCTAAAACAGACGGCTGAGATTATAACGTCGAACCGGTACGCGGGGATTTAAATTCTACCGTGCGATTTAAAATAGACGGCGCACAAGCGGCCATGTCGCTCTGATCGAGCGCGGGCGGCGCTGCCCGGCGGCGCATGGCGGCGGGAGGCGGCGATCTCGCCGGAGAGTTTCGGATCTTCGTCAATTCTTCCTAAAACCGTGATTTTATGACATAGATCGGTAGAGGGGAGGTCGGGGATCTCACCTAGGGGGTTTTCTTGAGCTCGGAGGTCCTGGAAGGCGGTCGGCGACGAGGTCCGAGGTGAATTCACGGCGAGGCTCATCGGCGCTGCGTTTGAGCCGCAAACCACCGAGTTTTCTGCACCTGTACGGTTCCCCGGAGGCGGTGGATCAAGACCAGTGAGTTAGATCAGAAATCCCGAGCGAAGATCGAGCAGAATTTGCCGGAGAAACCTGGGTTCTCACCGGAGAGAAAAACGGCGGATCGTGGGGGGAAAACGGGACGATGCCGGGGTTTTTATAGACGGTGGAGGGCGGCGTGTTAGTTTAGATCGAGTTGGAGTCCTCCGGAACCAGAATTCGGCGGGGAACGCGCGGTTCTCCGGGTTAGTTTCGATCGGGTGCGCGCGCGGAGGAGTCCCGGGTTCGGACGAGCGGGAGGTCGGGGATGACAGGTGGGTCCCGCCTGTCTGCGAGAGGTGCGCGGGCGCGCGGCTGCGGGCTGCCGCGGGGTTTGGGTGGGCCGGCTGGTGGGTTTCGGCCCACTGGCCGGGATGGTTTATTTTTTTTCTTTTTCTTTTTCTTTTTCATTTCTGTTTTGAGTTTATTTGAATTCCAGTTTGAATTTGAATTTTTGCAACACATGCAATACGTCAAAAAATTTTTAAATTCCCCTCTTAACAGGATTTTGGGGTGTTACAGACACATGCCAACGGGTGAAGGCCAAACATCGAAGACCCGCTGGACTGTTGCAACCATTGAAAGTACCCGAGTGCAAGTGGGAAGACAACAGCATGGATTTCATCGTCGAATTACCATGTACTCGGTCGGGTTACGACTCCATCTGGGTTATCGTGGACCGATTGACGAAAACAACCCATTTTCTTCCTGTTAGAACCACGTACCGCGTCGCAGAACTAGCCGAGCTGTACATGGAGCAAATCGTGTGCCGTCATGGAGTTCCGAAAAGGGTAGTTTCAGATCGGGGTACCCAATTTACCTCTAGGTTCTAGAAGAAGCTTCATAAGGCTATGGGTACACGACTGGATTTTTGCTCCGCTTATCACCCGCAAACCGACGAGCAAACTGAGAGGATGAATCAAATTTTGGAGGACATGTTGAGAGCCTGCACCTTGAAACATGGGCGTAGTTGGGATAGGAGCCTGCCGTATGCTGAGTTCTCATACAATAACAGCTACCAAGCCAGCTTGAAGATGTCACCTTTCGAAGCATTGTACGGTAAATGGTGTAGAACGCCGCTGTTCTAGAATGAGACCGGAGAGAGCCAAGTGTTTGGACCCGAAGTGCTGCAAGAAGCTGAGAAGCAAGTCCAAACGATACTGGAGAACTTGAAGGCTGCTCAGTCACGACAAAAAGGATATGCGGACAATAGGCGAAGAAAGTTGACTTTCGAAGTAGGAGACTTCGTGTACCTTAAGGTATCACCTATCCGAGGCCAACGACGTTTCAACGTCAAAGGCAAGTTAGCACCTCGCTACATCGGACCATTTAAGATTTTGGGCAAGCCAGGAGAGGTAGCCTATCAACTAGAGCTCCCAACGCACCTCTCCGATGTGCATGACGTGTTTTACATATCCCAACTCAAGAAGTGCTTGAGAGTACCGGAAGAACAAGTACCAATGGATGAGCTTGAGCTTCAAGAGGATCTGACCTTTGTAGAGCACCCTGTTAAAATTCTGGACGTAACGGAAAGGGTCACGAGGAACAAAGTGATCCGTTGGTGCAAGGTACAGTGGAGTCATCACACGGAAGCCGAAGCTACATGGGAGCGTGAGGAAGACATCAAGGCAGAATTCCCTCATCTATTCTCTACTCTATCGAATCTCGAGGGTGAGATTCAGTTAAAGGGGGGTAGGTTTGTAACACCCTCAATTTCGTATCCATGCATGCATACATATTTCATATAGAGAAACATTTTAAAAGAAGTAGAATGGGCGAAAAGAATCATGAAAATGGTGGGGTATGGGAGTAAGATAGCTAAAAGGATCCAATTCCAGTTCGTCGAGGAGCGCCGTCGACACTTCCCGTGGCCTGCTGCCCCTTGGCGCTTTCGGAGCTCATCCCTGCGGAGGGGGTGAGGTCTGGCACAACTGGCCACGTGGCAGGCTTGGATCTCGCCTCTGATGAGAGGGAGGTCCGGCCCACTGGACACGTGTTGTCCCCGGAGCTAGTCTCTGCGGAGAAGCGAGGCCCAACCCCACGGGACACGTGTTGCCTTCGGAGCTAGTTTCTGCCGAGAAGCAAGGCCCAACCCCGCGGGACACGTGTCGCTCTCGGAGCTCACCCCTGCGGAGGGAGTGAGGTCCGATGTTGTTGGACACGTGTCATCCTCGGAGCTCACCTCCGAGGAGGAGGGAGGTCCGGCACTGACACGTGGCACTTTTGGAGCTCGCCTCTGAGGAGAGGGGAGGTCCGGCACTGACATGTGGCGTACACGGAGCTCGCCTCTAAGGGAGAGGGAGGTCACGCCCGCTAGACAAGCGGAGCACGCGGAGCTCGCCTTTGAGGGGGAGGGAGGTCCTGCCCGCCAGACACGTGGCGCACCTGGAGCTTGTCTCTACGGAAAAAGGGAGGCCCGGCCCCCGCTGGACACGTGGAGCCTCCGGAGCTTACCCCTGCGGAAGGACGAGGTCCTTAAGTGGTTTTCCCCTGTGCACGAGTACCCTGTACTGAGGAAACCGACACGATTTCTTCCACGTTGATACCATACCCAAAACAATTGGACATAAGTTGTTAAGATCCAAAATAAATTGAATAGGACTCTTATTTGAAATCCAATCGGAGTAGGACTCTTTCTGACCCCTTATAAATAGAACCCAAAACCCCCTGGCCGCAACCACGTACCTATTTTTCCCTCCCGAGTCAGTGACTTGGAGGTCCTAGCTCCCAACTCGCCGAGTTACACCTTTTCGCCAGAGTTCAGTCGCCGGTGAGACCGCCGACGAGCCCCTTCACATGCTCGCCATCGCCGGAAAGGAGCCGACGGTCTGTCCTGCTACCATTGCTGGGAGGAAGGCCGAGGTAGGTCTTCGTTACCACCTTACGACATCATCGCAGTTTCTTCGCATATGTTTTCTTCGAGCAGAAGTTTTTTCGTGTGGACAGATCACGTGTTGATCAGTTTTTGATGGTGGAATTGATCTAGATCTTGAGTCAATATCATCACCACGTCCATACTTGATCCTTACACCTTTGTTCACCGTAAAAACCCCGTGCAAGCCTTTAAAACATGCAAGAACACGTACAAACCGGTTTAATAAAAACAGCACCATAGAATTTGCATTCACCCACACCGTTGCATCTTGAGTAAAGCTTGTGCATGATGATTGATTGTTATAAATTTTGTATATGTGTGGTCGTGAGTAGAAGGACAAGCTCAGAAAGCCATCAATGAAGGACTACAGCACCAAGACTTTGAGATCCGTGAGCAACAGAAGCCACAGGAACAAGGCAAGTGCCCCTTGACCATATTGATCCCATGTTTTGAGACTGTTTTGTTTGTGAAAACTGTGTATGCTTGAGTCAATTTGATGGGACACCCTTTTATAGGAGTTTACTAGTTTTATTAACCACCCTTGTCGCCGGGGAAGTTGATGAGTCGGGTATGATCATTTTTCATTTTTGCTTCGCTAATCTACGGGATATGGGAAGCAAGATAGAACGTGTCTAGCTACTGCACTCATGTGAATAATGATAATAAGAACTTGATGTTGATAATGAACATGAATCGGGGGAGATCTAGGCAAGCTTGGTTCATGGATGTGGTAGAATGAGATGGTGGTTTACTTGCCGTAAATCTAAGGACCGGTTCATGCCAGCACATGCCAGGAAAGCAGTGCCACCACAAGGCCAAATATGGGTGCGGCTTAGCTGACTAATTAGGTAAGTTGCTAGATTGTTATGGACCGTGAAAGGCGCGGGGAATGGGAGTTGAGAGAGGACTGGCCTGGGAACTGCATGGCACAAGAGGGGGCCTGTAGGTGGGAGAATGTTGATTCGAGCCTGCTGGTGAGACCTTAGTGAGTCCATACATCTAGTAGCCCCTTTGTAAAGGCTATTTCGTGATCTCTTGGCCATACACCGACGGTTGCATACTGGTATAATGGAGGTTCTACAGTCATCGATGGGTGACGAAATCACAAACTTGTGAGTAAAATGGTGCAACCTCTTAAGAGTGTAAAACTATCATGATAGCCGTGCTTACGGTCACAAGCGCCTGGCTAACTCACATGATTAGATGGGATGGTTATCGGGATGTTATTGGGATGTTATTCGGTATGGTTATTGGTATGGTTATGGTTTGGTCTTTGGTATTGGTTTCGGGACTGTTGAGTCTTGGCAATGAGTTTGGTTTCGGAGATATGAATATGAGATGGTTATGAGCATGAGATAAACTTGAGAAAGATCAATGGCTGGTTGAGACTTGAGAAAGGTGATTTATGATGAAAGAATGTTGAGACTTGATAAATGGTGAACTATGATGGAGGTATGTTGCTGTTTTAATTGGATATATATTGGGACTAGATTCACTTAAAGATAGCTGCTGTTTTTATCATGATTGTGAAATAAACTTTGCTTTCTGCAATGAGCCTTTTATACCTACCTTGTTGTAAGCTACATGTCATACTTTTTCCCACACTTGCTGAGTACGACATGTACTCACCCTTGTATTATCATACAAACATCAGCAATAGGAGAGGAGTACTTCGAAGACCAAGTGGAGTACTAGGCATGCGATCTGCCGTAAACTTGCTTGTGGAGTTAGAGTTGAAGATGGAGCCGCTGCCGTGCTTAGTTTGCTTCCGCTATAGTTTTAGAGACTTCTGCTTCTAGAATATGCTAGAGACTTCTGCTGCAAGATTAAGATAGATATTGATGTAATAAAGTACTTAAAACCCATTATTCGTGGTTATATGTTCTGAATTCAGTTTGTGGATTACATGTGTATGTGTGATGAACATACTGGGCACGCATATGCATTAGCTGGGTTCCGTTTTCATGGGACCGGGCGTCACATAAAGTACCTAAAGATATGTATCAGGCGAAGAAATTGCTTTCTGATCTCCGTATGAAATATGAGAAGATTGATGTGTGTCCAGACAATTGCATGCTTTTCTAGAAAGAGCATGCAAAAGAGAAGAAATGCTTAAAATGTGGTGAATCAACGTTTGTCGAAGTTGTTCATAAAGATGGTGATAATGTTACGACAGAAGTCGCACGTAAGCAACTTCGTTACTTACCCGTGACACCTCAGTTGAAGTGGTTATTTCTGTCAAAAAGAACGGCTATACACATGAGATGGCACAAAGAAGGTGTACGTGAGAACAATGGAGTCATGATACACCCGGGCGATGGTGAGGCATGGAAGACGCTTGACCGGTTCGATCTAGACTTTAGCCTTGATGCGATGTATACTCCCGTTCAGTACAAACGCCACACCATACTCCTGTTGGCCCGTCTTTGTCATTCCGTACAACCTACCACCAGCTCTTTATATGAAGTACAAGTTCATTTTCCTTAGCCTCATTATACCTGGGCCGGATCATCCTGGGTCACGTCTCAACGTGATGTTGAAACCGCTGATCGAAGAATTGAAAATGTTGTGGACAGGAGTCGAAGCGTACGACTGTTACAAGAAGCAGAAATTCAACCTTCGAGTTGCTTATTTGTGGTCCATCCATGATTTCCCGGCATACGGTATGTTTTCTGGATGGAGCACTCATTGTCGTTTGACGTGTCTGATATGTGCTTCTGACACGGACTGTTTTCGACTTACTTATGGAGGAAAGATATGCTACTTCGATTGTCACAGAAGTTGGCTGCCTCCGAATCACATGTTTAGGCAACAGAGGAATATTTTTAAAAAAGATATCGTTGTCACTAAAGGACCACCGAAATGTCTAAACAGATCAAGAATATCTGATATGTTGGACAAACTGGTGCCAGATAAAGGACGTCCTAGATATTTTCTCGGTTATGGAGAGGATATCAATTGGACTCATATATGTGGACTATGGGAGCTACCATATATGAAGTCGTTGATACGAATGAACAACATTGATGTCATGCATCAAGAGCGTAATATGGGTGAATGTATCATAAGCACATGCATGGACCTGGCGGGCAAAACGAAAGACAATATAAATGCTCGAAAGGACCTGGCAGAGCTTTGTAATTGTCCAACTCTTGAACTCTCTGAAAGTGGTGCTAAACCACGTGCTTCTTTCTGTCTTCGACCTAAAGAAAAGAAAGAAGTACTCAAATGGTTGAAAATTTTGAAATTCCCAGATGGTTACGCAGCTAGTCTGAAATGAGTCGTGAATATCAAAAACGGGAAAGCTGACAAGGTTGAAGAGTCATGATTATCACATAATTATGGAGAGACTTCTACCTGTTACATTTCGGGGCTATTTTGATGATGCGGTGTGGAAGGTGCTAGCCAAGCTTAGTCACTTCTATAGACAGCTCTGTGCAAAAGACTTCACGATAGAGATGATGCGTAAATTTGAGGAGATACTGGTACTATTATGTAAGATGGAGAAAAATTTTCCTCTTGGGTTCTTCAATCCAATGTAACATCTCCTCATCCATCTTCCATTTGAAGCTAAAGTTGGAGGTCCCGTGCAGTATAGGTGGATGTATCATATTGAAAGAGCACTAAGATATCTCAAACCAATGGTGCGTAACAAGGCAAAGGTAGAAGGATGCATCGCCGAAGCATTTACTCTTAAAGAAGTAGGATACTTTTCAAGTGTTTACATTGCAGAGGAAAATAATGTCAACACTTCAGCAATGTGGTACAATGTGGATAAGCAACCTCCTTGTAGCGATCTCTCAATTTTTGCAACAATAGGCACTACTATTGGTAGCTCCACTTCCTACAACTCTACCGCAGAAGAAAGGAGTGTTGGTTTCCTCTACATGTACGCGAATATAGATGAGATGTATAAATATTTTGAGTAAGTGTTTGTCTTATATCTATGTTAATCGGCGTATTTTGTAACAAGTCTATTCTAAAAAATTTTTCATCATGTGAGTTCCACAAGCAAAATTGGACGCGTAGGTATCAACCTACAAGCAAACAAGTAGAAGTGGTGCGACGGGAAGGAATAAATGGAGGACCTAATTTTCTATCCTTGTTTCAAGATCATGTAACATTTTCTCATTAACATAGCAATATTTACAAAGTATTCTTATAACTTATGAGTATTTACAAAATTTTCTTATAAGTTCATCTTTGAACAGTGCATGAAAGATGCCGACGTTCATGAAGACTTGTGACAACTATCCTATGGATTGATTAAAGTTCGGAGCTACGAATGATATGATGGCAATGGCTTCCAATTTCGTACAACTCAATTTGAATCTCTTCGTCCTCTTGCGGCAACATCTAATACCGGAGTTGTGACGAGGGCAGTCGACTCTCAAGGACATGAAACTAATTATTATGGAATCATTAATAAAATCCTTGAATTTGCTTTTGCCGGTAATAAGAATCTTTGAGCAGTATTCTTTGACTGTGATTGGTTTGATATCAATCATGGAACTCGACTAAAACAATTTGGCATGGTGGAAGCCAAACACAACGAATGGCTACGAGGATACGATTCATTTGTTCTTACACACCAAGTGGAGCAAGTGTATTATCTACCTTATCCATGCAAAAAACTCAAAGCTTGGTGGGTGGTACATAAGGTGAATCCTCGTGAGCGGTTATACACTCCAGGAGATGATGGTTACCATGATACTGATGAGGTTAACGATGTTTACCAAGAAGAAAAGCTGCCAGACTCATTTATCGTCGAGCCTGGTGTAGGACTCGATGACTTAGTTGGAGACGCTCAAGATGTCAAGACTTCTGTTATGCGTAAACGGAAATGAAATCCAGTGAAGATGCTCATGAAAGATGATCGATGGTCTGGTTTAAGGAGTAGGGTACATGATCATGACGTTGATGAATTTTGAAATGATGATGTAACGTTTTCTTCACTAACTTAACATGAATTTTGTATATATTATCTTAGAATATTTATGAATTATTCCTTACAACAGGATGTCGTCATCAAATGGGAGCAGGAAGAAGGGAGCACGAGGGTTCCTCAGTCGGTCACGGGACCTCTTCTTAGGTAGCTCGTCAGGTGCGAGCAGACGCTCTCAGCTGATGAGGCACCTTCTAGACTTTGCGGGCCGAGCTGTGGCCTTACAGCGCACATAGGTAAATTTCAGTTGTCAATCACGTTATTTTAGGTTGCACTTATAAATAATTTATTCTTATCAATCCTTTAATTTTGCAGTCTCACTCACAGTCATCAGAGTCAGAGGTTAGGGCGCTGCCACACGCTAGTCAGCCCTCGGAGCCAGCTACCCTCCCTTTGGAGCCGGCGAGCGTGGAGCCTTCGGGCTCTAGTGGTGACCAGCCTTCCGGGTCATCGGACGTGGTGCCCGCACAGAGGCGACGGACGAGGAGGACCCACTTTGCGGCTCCTCCTCCTGTTCCTTGTGAGCGGGTCACTATTCATCCAGTTGGAGACATGTAAAAAATCATATACTATTACATATTTTATGATGTCTACCGTTACTTAATGAGTTAGCAAATTTTGCAGATCTTGGTATGACTGTTCGTTCACGGGTCATGGACACCACAGGCAGGTTAACGGTGTCATTGGGGCTTTAGTGCATTTGCACTATCTCGGTGTCATCGATGGTGTCCCTGCTTTGTCGTAGGACGACTACGCTCGTGTCTCGCACGATGTGCACGGCACCCTTCAGGGGGCCGTGTGGAACAACTTTATGGGAAGTTTAAATGTTTATATTCTTCAACTCATTTAAATTGTTAATGCATCTTGATTAAATGTTGGTTTTCTTAAAGCTGAGGTACCAGTTAGAGGAAACGAGCGAGAGCATGATGGAGCACGAGACAGTCATGTTCCACACAAATGCTTGGAAGCTCGTGATGCAGGCGTTGTCGTACGCCCGCATACAGGCCGTTAATGACTACCAGAAATGGTATTAGCAGTAGCAGGAACTGGGTCCCTTTAGAAGGGACTCCGACACGTACTTGATAGAGGATCAATACACAGAGGTAAGTTCTAATTGTTAAAAAATTTCAATAGTTATTTATGTTAACAGTTGAACGATATACTAAATTTGTGCAGGTTAGTATTTCCTGGTTAGAGGGTCAACCCGACGCATACCAAGCTCTCTGTCGGTATTGGGCTAGCGATATATTCAATGCTAAGTCCATGAGGGCTCGAGGATACAGAGGGTCCGACGGGAAGCACAGCTATGGCTCCGATGGTCATTTGTGTTTGGATGAACGCACGGTAAGTGTATTATAAGTTCGTTTATGTGTTCATAATATATTTATCCTACTAACATGTATCTACAGGAGTGAGAGACCGGTCAGGAGCCTAGCGCGACCCAGGTTTGGAAGAGAGGTCACAGGAGAAGTACCCGTCGCAGCTGGGGCAGTGCAGTCAGGTCGCGACCGATCGACTGGTAAGTTTTCAAAATTCTTCAATTTAATTATAACTAATATTATTATTTACATGCTTACACCATTTCTATATTTTAGGAAAAGTACGGGCAGGAGGTCGTGAAAATACACGGTGAAGGGTACAATTGGGAAAACGCGCCAATCGACCCTCAAGCCATGTATGCATGTGGCTGCGGGAATGCCCATGGCCGGTGAGTTGGTTTCTTTGATTTATGTTTTTCACTCTTCCTTCTTTTACTTATTATTTTTCTTTCTTATGTAGGTTTGCCGTTTTCGATGGAGTTGTCGACTCGAGGTAGGTGTGACCTGCGAGAGGCACTTCATCGACGCAGTCTTCGTCGGTTGGGCCGTCGAGTGGCCGTCTCTCGCAGAGGGACATGGAGTTCCGTACCATGCAGGGGAGGCTTACGCGGACCCAGGAGGAGCTCGACAGGACGAGGGCCATCTAGGAGTACCAAGCCACCTACATGACCCAGATGCAGGCAGCAATGGAGGTAAGTAATTTAAATTACTGTAGTTTACTTTCATAGCATTTAAGTAATATGTATGTTATAATATTTTGCAATTATAGGCTTTAGCTCGACAGAACGGCCAGCAGATCGTGATTCCTGCGTGGCAGCTGCCACAGGCGACCCCGTCACAGGAGCCCGCAGCACAGGTGCCTCCGATACAGGTAGTGAACTCTTTAATATTGTATTATTCATTTAACATAGGGAGAGAGGGATATATAGAGACAGATAGAGTGGTACAGAAGGGAGAGAGAGGGAGTGCGAGAGAGGGTGAGAGTGAGATGGAGAGACGAAGTGTTACAATAGAGGTAGAGAGAGAGTGCGAGAGAGAGGGTGAGAGTGAGAGTGATAGAAAAAGGGGATGGATGACAAAGATAGAGGAACAGAGTGAAAGAGAAGATGAAAAGTAGAGAGAGACACGACGAGAGTGAGGAAAAAGAGAGAAATGGATATCTGAATCCGAAATATGTCTAACTACTCATTTGCTTTGCAGGGTTCAGCGACGGAGGCTTCGACTCCATCGCCACAGCTACCGGTTCCAGGAGGGATGCGCGGAGACGGTTTATTCGGCTCCGTAGGTACTCGAGGGGATAGTGTGTAGCCCTATGACTATACATTTTCTATAATGTCTGTTTCTTCGGCTCAGGAGACTGTTTAGCTGTTATGACTATATATTTTATCTATATTCTCTGTTCTGTGAGCTGGCCATCGAGCCAGGTTAGTCAGTTTCTGTTTTTTTTTTAAACAATTACAAATAGAACTTACGACGTCCACTGCCCACAAGCCGTCGTAAGTTAGCCTCTATTACTTATGATGGTCTCTGGAACCATCGTAAGTTAGCCTCTGATACTTACGACGGCGCTGAGCAGGCCGTCGTAAGTAAAGTGGCTTGGGCCACCACGTGGACTCGGCCGTTACTTACGATGGATGCGTGACGCCGTCGTAAGTTACTTAACTTACGAGCCGTCGTAAGTTAGCTCATTTACGACAAAATAAGTACTTCGTCTCGTCACTGTCGTAAGTAATGAAATACCGTCGTATGTTAGCTACGTACAACGGTTTTTGACTTACTTACGACGGTTTCGACCGTTGTAGGTCAGTCGTATCCCTGTAGTGAACTAAGAATATCGCAAGAATAAAGTATTTAATGATGAAATAAGAAATTTGCATGGACTATAAAAAACTCTCTCAAACACACATTAACCATGCAGCACTTTCCATGCTTCAAACAGCGCTATCTATTACTTGCAAGCAACTAGTCACTTTTCTTGCATAATAGGAATGAACAAAAAGCACAACACATGAACTAAAACATGAACTTTATTTTTTTTAAACAGCCACTCCGAAAACTATACAAATAGGACTACAACATTGTCTTCAATGAGTAATGAAACTACGACGAACTAGGGCCATAGGTTTAGCTTGAGCTTAACAGTAATTCATAGAAACTAGAATAATTCAAGATTGTTTAGCTTCAATTTATGAGTAATTCACTAATGCAAAACGTCATGGTTTTCTGCAGTGAATTGGCAAAGAAATGGCTCTTCCATATTCGGTTTCCATAAACATATTATGACTAGGTTTCTGGATATAGGAATCAATAACAAGGGTACTGCCCATGTGGTACTACTGATGAGTACAAGCCTACTTTATGCAGGACCAAAATCATACTTCAAATGAAATAAGTAGTGCAAGCCATACATTTTTATCAAACATCTGTGTAATCAATCCAAACAAACGCGATGGCCAAATTTTTCTGCAACTAAATTGTTGCATGTCTACAAACCAAACAGCCACAAAAATTCACTCTACTTGCTAGCTGCACCTTGAAATATCTAATCTTAATTCAATTCGGTTATGGTATGAATACTACACTACAAATTTAGTGATTAATTAAAGATTACATTTATACGTAGGATGAATTCAGGGAGTTCAGCCGAGGAGCGCGCCGAAGTGGCGTAGCGCCGGACGAGCTGGGGTCAGCACAACCCAAAGTGCTGCGGTGGATCCGGGCAGAGGAGCGCGCCGAGCTGCGCTCAGCACACCTCGAAACTGTGCGGTGGATCCAGGCTGAGAAGCGTGCTCGGCATAGGCAGAAGAGCCGCGGTGGAGCCAGATGGGGAGCGCGCGGGCGAGCTGCTGGAGTGGCTGGCCGGGACCGAGACCTGGCGGCGCAGCTGGCGGGGTGAGCGTCGGCCGGGACCGAGACCTGGCGGCGCAGCTGGGCGGGTGGAGCGCCGGCCTGGACCGAGACTAGCAGCCTAGCTGGCAGGGTGGAGCGCCGGCCGGGACCGAGACCTGGCGGCACAGCTGACGGGGAGGGGGTGCGGCGCGACCTAGCAGCAGCTGGAGGGGCAGCCGAAAGGCAGCTGGAGGCGCGGCGGTGGAGCGGGCGAAATCAGGCGGCGATCCGGCAGGATGGCGGGTGTTTGCAGTCGGGGTCGGGAGCGGCGCAGAAATGCATCGGCCATCTTTATTTCCTCTATTTTCGTGAGCTGGATCAGACAGCCACGAAAATAATGCATGTAATTCATGAGCCGGCTCTGAAACCCATGAAACTAGGTTTAACTTCGTGAGCCAGTTTGCACGCCGACGAAAACAGCACATTATTTCATGAGCTGTCACGGAAACCGATGAAACTAACCCCAATTTTGTGAGCTGCCACGGAAACCATAAAACTAACCCTAATTTTGTGAGCTAGTTACCGAGCCGACGAAAATATCACGCATTAATTTCGTGAGCGGTCTCCTGAACCCACGAAATTGTACCTAATGTCGTGAGCCACTAACTATGCCGATGAAAATAACGAATATTGTCGTGAGCCTCCCCGAAACCCACGAAAGTACGTGCAATTTTCATGAGCCTACACCCAGACCCACGATGATAGCTCATATTTTTGTGAGATGTGCCCTTTCGTGAGGGCACATGAAAATACATTAGGCCCACGAAAATATGTCGTTTTCCTGTAGTGCCAGCCGGTTTAACCTTTTAAACCATATCTTCACTTTAATATATCTTCATCACGCCTTGGAACAATGTAGCCACGTCCATGCACCCCTTGCATATGTGACACCCGGTTCCGAAAATGAACCAAATGAATGCATATGTGTGCCCAGGATGTTCATCACACATACACATGTATTCCACAAACTGAAATTCAGAATATAACCACATACGAATAATGTTTAAGTACTTTATTACATTGACTCAATGTCTCACTCATGAATATCTAATTTATTATTGCAGCGGAAGACTCTAAACGACAGCGGAAAATGGCTAAGACAGCAGGCTCCAACTTCAACTCCACAGGCATGTCGACGGTAGTGCGCACGCCTAGTACTCCACCTGTTCTTCAAAGTATGCTTCTCCTGTAGCTGGTTTATGTGTGGGAATGCAAGGGTGAGTACATGTCGTACTCAGCAAGTGCGAGAAAAGTATGACATGTAGCTTACAACAAGATAGGGAATAAAAAGGTTCATTGCAGCAAGCTAATTTTATTTCACAAACATGGTAAAAACAGCAACTATTTCTAGGTGAGTTAAATCCCAACATATCCAAGTAAATAATCAACATTCCTTCATCATAATTCACCGTATATCAAGTCTCAAACAACCATTAATCTTTCTCAAGTTCATATCATAGTCATAATTATTCATAACCATCTCATTTTCATATAACCGAAGCAAACTCATTGTCATGACCCAAAACAGTCCCAAAACCAATCCTAATGATCATACCATAACCGTACCAAATCACCATCCCAAATTTTTCCTCTAATCATGGAATTTAGCCAGGTGCTTGTAACCGGAAGCACAGCTATCATGATAGTTTTACACTCTGCAGAGGTGGCACCACTTTACCCATAACTTCGTGATTTCATCACCCGTCGGCGACTAGAGAGAACCTCCATTATATCAGTACACAACCATCGGTGTATGGCCAAGAGATAACAAAATAGCCTTTACAAAGAGGATACTAGGATGTACGGAGCCACTGAGGTTTCACCAGCAGGCTCGAATCTCCATTCTCCCACCCACGGGCCCCCTTATGTGCCATGCAGTTCCCAGAGCAGTCACCATCGACCCCCATTCCCCGCGCCAACCATTGGTCCATAACAAGCTAGCAACACACCTAACTAGTCAGCTAAGCCGCACCCATATTTGGCCTTGTGGTGGCACTGGTTTTCTGTCATGTGCTCGCATGAACCGGTCCTTAGATCTACGACAAGCAAACCACCATCTTATTCAGCAACGTCAACGAACCAGGCTCACCAAGATCTCCCCAATTCCATGCTCATTGACATCATCAAGTTCTCATTATCTTTATTCTCATGAGTGCAGTAGCTAACAAGATTAATTTTAGCTTCCCGTATCCCGTAGATTAAGCGAAGCAAAAAGGAAAGACGACCATACCTAAATCTTCAACTTTCCCGGTGATAAGGATGGTTAACAAAACTAGTAAACTCCTATAAAAGGGTGTCCCATCAAGTTGACACAAGCATACGAGTTTTTGCAAGAAAAACAGTTTCAAAAACATGGGATCAATATGGTCAAGTGGCACTTGCGTTGCTCTCACTGTTTGCTCAAGCGTCTCGAAGTCTTGGTGCTGTAGTTCCTCGTAGACGGCCTCTTGAGCGTGTCCTTCTACTCACAACCACGCACATACAAAATTTACAGCAATCAATTGTCATGCACAAACTTTACTCAAGATGCAATGAGGTGGATGAATGCAATTCCTATGGTGCAGTTTATAAAAATCAATTTGCACGTGTTCTTGCATGTTTTAGTAGGCTTCCATGGGGTTTTATGATGAACAAGGTTGCTGGGATCAAGTGTGGGCGTGGTTATGATCTTGACACAATGTGTAGATCAATTCCACCGTCAAAAGATGACCAAAACATGGTCTGTCCACATGCAGAATTTTCTGCTCGCAGGGGGTGAAGAAAACGGGCGCTTAGAAACAACGGTGACATTGTAACAGGGGTAATGGAAACCTAACTCACTTGTTCCTCCACTCTTCCTGGCGGCAGAACCTCCTTCCTTGCAATGTCAGCAGCGGAAGATTTTCTATGGACAATTACGTGGCTGTGGCTAGGGCAGAACGTCGGGGGCTTCTTCTCCGGCATTGGCGATGCGTGACGGAGCATGACGGCGGCCAAACTCCAGCGGGGAGGGTGGTGAGTTGGCAGCAAGGGGGAGGGGTGGCGGCCAAAAAGAAGAGGGGTGGGGATGGCGGCTAAGGGGGGGTTATATTTATAAGGGGGAAAAGAGCTAGGGTGGCTAGGATTTTAGCAACCCAACTATCCAATGGCTGAGATTTAATTTTAAAAGAGGTGGGAGCTAGGGGCTAGGATTTTATTATTTTTTTCCACCAATGGCTGAGATTAATTGAAAAATAAAAGCCCACAAAAATCGAAAAGGGGGGGGCGGCTAGGGTCCCCCCTTAATTGGCTGCGGCCAAGGGATGGGGCCCATTAGCCCCCCCCCCCTAATTTGGTGCGGCCAAAAATTTGGGAGAAATTCCCCCCCCCCCAAATGTGGGGAAAATCCCCCTAGGAGAATTTTGGGGAATTTGGGGAAAAATCAAGAAAATTGGGAAAATTTTGGGAAATTAGGGAGAGGGGAATTTGGGGGAGAATTGGGGAATTTTGGGGAAAATTTAAGGTGGCCCAATTTGGCTATTCTATTTATTTTCTCTTTTTATTTTTATTTTTATTTCTTTTCCTTTTCTATTTATTTTCATTATTTTCCATTTCTATTTCCTTTTATTAATTTTATTTGCTTCTATATTCCTCTCTTTATTTCTTCTTCTTTTTAAATGCTTCTCTACATGAAAAATATGTGAAATGCATGGTAGTAATTTTGAGGGTGTTACAGCATACGTGCAAACACTTTCCCAAACATTCACAACACCTTCATATGCATTGTTCTTGACCCAAGCATGTTGCGTGACCTCCAGATCAGCTCAACCACAATTTCTCCCGAACTTGGTTGTTGAACCTCATATTCTCCCTAAGACTAGTTCAATGATATCCATCACCAGCCATGTCTTGACCTCAAGCAATACCTGCACATGAACAAACATCCACTTTTTTCTGAGCACAAGTCCGCGACTTGACTCACGCTAGTCCGAAAACCACAACACCTTACATGAGCACCTCACATAAGCATGTTGCAAACCATAATAATGTATTAACCACCATAATAAGCTATAACACATCAAAAACTTAGTAAGAGAATCTAAGCAAACATTCCATAAGCCAAGAAGCAAGTCCAAAACATTGCAAGTTAAAAACAGAGTGGCTGAAAATTAAACACTATGAAAACTGTTGTTCTGCGGTGACAGCTACTTTCGAAATGCAATAAGAAAGTCCGGACAATCTGAACTAAGTAAAGAGTAATAGTTACTCCCAAAAACACATTTGTAAAGATCAACCGTGTCGACTCACGTGCAGCTCATGTGAGTGAAAGTTCGGACACTCCGAAGCCGGTATTTCGACAATATTCAAAATTTTGAATGTATATCCTCACTTTTATTCTAATTGCCAATGTATTTAGCGCACATAGGTCTCACAGTTCCTCACCCATTTTTAGGGGGTAGCGGCGAGTCCTAGCCCGGGAGGTGACCGGGAGGCGAGGGCCCGAAGAGCACCGCCGCTGCCGGGGGGGGGGGGGCGCGGGAAAATGTTGGGAGGAAGAAGATGCAGGGGCCGGGGCCACCCGTCAGCGGCTGTAAGTTTTAAACTGAGATCCTCTATGGCTGCAGATCCGGTGTGAATACACGGGTTAAAACCCTGTGGCCCCATGTGGCTCGAACGTCAGTGGCTGAGTTTAAAACCGTGGGCCCAGCCAGATTTCCAATAGAAAAGAAATTCCTAGATTGCAATCAAACTTTAGAAATTCATAACTCCTGCTAGGAAACTCCAAATTTAGTGATTCAAATCGTGTTAGATTCAGTTTGAAAAAATATATCTAAAATTGCAATCCTATCGGTATGAAAGTCAATAATACTTTCTGGATAATTCTTTGGAGTTTTCAGTAAAAAAAATTATTGAGGGAGTTTGGTTCATCCAAAAATCCTCAAAATTTGCAGGATACTCTTTAGAATATTATTGAACTTGTAGCAAAGTTTCAGCTCATTTAAGTTTATTCGCGTAGGAAGTTTCAGAGTACAAACTACTGTACTCAAATAGGACCAGAAACATTTTCAGAAAAAGTTCCATCTTTGTAAAATCAGTTATGACCAATACATAGCTCAAAAGATCCTAGTAAACTTCATGCATGCTCTATGAGCTCTGCTTGAAATTGTAGTTCAATTAATTTTGCATGAAAATGCAAATTGCTTCAGAATTAATTCCTTTTTGCATAACTGCTTAGTGAAATCTTCTGGATGAACTACTCAATGAAAAGTCCTGAATTTTTGTTTAGAATTCTTTCTTTTGACATAGAACTCACATGAAAAATTTCATCTCAATTAGAGCTCTTGATCATTACTTTTCTGTATACCTTTCTTAGGTGAATAAATAACAATTAGGAAGAATACTTACTGCTTGATCCAGCTCGCTAAATCCATCTTATTCAACTAGGATCATCTCAAATCCAGTACTAATCTGAGTTCTTGTTTCATCCTTGTATCTATTTCTGGACAACAAAGTAATTATAGTTAAGTACATATGCATTTTCATAACGTGTAGTGTTGACGTTGAGATTCGTGGAGCCATTGAAGCTTGGATCAATGATCAAGGAGATCAAGTGATTAAGCATCAAGTGACAAGCAAGCTAACTGATATATATAATATTAGTCACCTGCAAAACAAGGCGAACCCCAGTTTTCATTTAACCGCTATTAAGTTTTTGCTTTGTATACACTATATTGGTTAGGATTTAATTGTGCATTAGGTCTAGATTCTTTGATACTCCACTTGCATGACCAGAGTATCCTATGGAGTATTTGGGTAGTTGTCATGTTCTCGCTTAGACATGGCTATGCTTAGTGTGGTATAGGATTCGGTAGATGTCTAGTAGTAGGAATCTACTCGCATGAATAGGAAATTGGGGCACATGGGATTGGTTCAAGAAATGGCTTAGTAATATGAAGTTGAGACCGGGCAGGTATGTAGGAACATCAGTACATAGGGGCCTGTGTGCGTTAGCCCTGGCCGTGTCGGTCAATGACCGATCCGTGTGCGGCCGTGTTGGACAAGTTTGAGTTGTGTACCGGAAGCATGCTGGCTATATGAGACCCAGTAAACCGATGTACCTCGGGAAGGCTACGTTGAGACTTTTTTGGTCGCCTCAGGCGTTCGGCCGTAGCACAGTAGTGGGTAACTCGCTCATGACATCTTCACGACGGAAGGTGCACCATAAGGTGGGGCTACTGTCCAGGACGATTGAATCGATTCGTAGTAGTTGGAACTTAGGAAAGGTTGCCACGTACGACGTCCGTGGAGTGCACAGAGGTGACTTCCAGTACGGGCTTACGTGTCGTGTAGTCCCGGCGTCTTTTGATTCAAATCACCGTCGCTCGCGGATATTTGATCATACTTGTTCTCACAGTCCTGACGTAGTAATTACTTGCATTGAGATAGAAACTAATCATTACTGTTTTGAAGTTTATACTGTCGCTGTATTGTGAGCTTGTATGTATCAGATTAGTGCCAACTAAATTCAATTTCCACCTTGAGAAACTAACGTCGGGAGGAATCCTTTCTTGTTTGATTGGGGACTTCCGATGTGAGGTGCCCAAGGTTATTCTTAATCTGCTGCTAATAAGATCTGAAAATAAGGATCCTTATTTAGGCAAGTCCATTATGCAATTTACTATCCTACGATTATGTCTTCACCCTCATGTAGAGTTCCATGTTTAAGAAACGGTTAAGTCTTGCTGAGCCCTTGTGCTCACAGTTGCTACACTAGTTGTTTTGCAGGTAATAACCGCTAGCTTATGAGTACGATTGTCTGATGAGAATCAGAATCCTCCGAGTGGTGAACTCATGGAAACCCCGGCTGTTGCTCTATGTCTTCGTGTTGCTAGTAAGAAGAGTTCACGAGCTTGACGGCTTCTCTGTTGCTTATTTAGATATGAGAGGTAAGTTGTATTAGTCTTCCGCTATAGCGTACATTGAGGTAAAGTATTTGTAAACTTAACACTTTGTAAGCTTCCGCAATGATTTATGTAATATGATACCTTTACTATGTATGCTGTTGGGTGCCGCATCGCACGCACAACCCAATACGATTCCCGGGATGTGAGGACCTTGGGGTCCCACAGCTGCCTGGCTTTGAGAGTCCGGCGGAGCTCACACACCCCCAGGTGCTCGTGTACCGAGTTGCACGAGGGGGTTCATGACCCGGACTTTTCGGGTTTGGTTGCTCGGCTTGGCGTGCGGGCTCCGGTGTGGTTCGTTCCACACCTGTCGAGCCTTCGGCTCTGGTTGGGGGCTGTGGAACCTCGGACTCGAGCGAGGGAACTTTCAGCCTGCTGGGCGGCGGCTGAGGACAAGAGCGCCTGAAGGACCTGGTGAGCCTTCCGGACTTCAGGGTGGGTGAGCCCCGGCATGCCAAGCAGTATGGCGGCAGCAGCTGCCATTGATTTGGCTGGCCCTTTGGAAGTGGAGGGCCTGGTGGGTGAGGGCGAAGCAGGGTCTCTCCTCGTCGCTTATGGTGGCGGTGAACTCGAAGTATCCGAAGGACATTGTCGCACCGGGTGCCAGAGTCGATCATGGAGAAGTCATCGAGGTGGTGGAGAAACGAAACTTTTGGCAGTCCCCCAACCTGGCGCCCCAACTGTAAGCGTTTGGATTTCCAACTAGTAATTGAATGTGCCATGTGTTCTACCTCAAGGTGCCTAGCTAAGAACACAAAGGATTTATCCTGGTTCAGGCAAGGTGCCCTACGTCCAGCCAGGGTGTCTTGCTTGCTCTTACTCAAGAATGGGGGTGGTTCTTACAAATGCAAGAGCCTGTTCTCTTCATGTTGACACGCACCTCTATTTATACTCTCTCTCTCGTCTCCCTCCGTATCACTGAAGAGAAGCAAGTCGTGGGTATAGGGACGGCTTGTATTATCGTACGCCAGACAGAGCACTCAATGGAGCCGCCGTATTCATATCGTGCAGCTATGCCTGCTCCTGTCCCATCGTCGGGACAGCCCATACCGAGGCGCATGTGTGCCCCACACTCCACTCCTCTTCGGTTCTGACGGAGGTGACAGGCATTCAATGCCGTGGCCAGGGGAGGCACTCGAGTGTCCTCCCATATGACCAGGGCGGCGCCTACTCCTCATTGAAGGCCATCTGCTTCTCTCCTACCCAAGGTCGGGCTTAGGCCTTCCTTTCGAGGTCTTTCCTTCATCTGCACCCTGGGAGCGGGACTCGCGACCCGCCCAGGGGTCGGTCCCGGTCTTCCTGTCCTATTCGCTCCGCCTTCTCCCGAGCTTGGGCTCGGGCCTACTCCTTCGTCGTCCTTCGTGGGATATCTTCCTGCTTCTCCCCAGGGGGGTAGGAGTCTATAACCCCATCACTTTGTCTCTAGTACTCGTTCTTTTGCTTCGGTACTGCTTTGTGATATTCCTTAAGAAGGGGCCTGAGTGCTCTTTCCTAATTGAAGAGCATCAAGTATTCCTCTAATTTGTCCAAGATTGCTATTGCATCACTGGACCGGGAGAGCTGCTGAGTTAGGCCCCCTTGTTGCTTGCTCCAATGCTTAAGGGCCAATTGTAGGGCTTTGAATTCGGCCGAGATTGTTTTCACAACATTTGTGGAATTGGGGGCAGAATTCCAGAAATGTTGGATGACCTAGAAGCCCGGGAGGGTAGCCTAGTAGTTTTCTACTCGGAAGCACTGCGCTTTGCGGATGCTTGTGCCCACCTGAACCATACATGGGGTATGATCTGAGGTGATCTTAGATAAAGGCAGTAAAAGCGCGAGGGGGAATGATAGCGTCCAGTTAACCGAGGTGATTGTAATAGTTACTTGGTAGTATGACTTGTATGAGCTTTGTTCTATATGTATATGTCATATTATGCTCATAACAAATCCAAATTTTGTCTTTTGTATCTTGATGAGTGCATTGTCAAGGGGGGTAATATGGTCACACATTGCACATAAAAAAATGCTTTACACGTTCTACCCAAGGAGAGTAAGATCCGTAGGGGAAGAATTTGTTAAGTACGAGAGTTTCTTCACAAACAGGGAGAAATTTTTTTGTAAAAACTTTTCTTGAAATGTGAATGATCCAATGTTCGGTTCTAGCTAGATTTGCCAGTGCATTCATCAAGGGGACATTGTGAGACCTAAGTACTGAATACATTGGCAAAGGAGTGTTAAAGTGAGGTTTCATGTAAAGTTCTGGGCATACATGACATGTTTTGACGTGTAGGCCTGTGTGAGTGAAAATAGGATGTGTTGAATAGGTGTGGTGCTTATGGAATGAGTTGTTAATGTGTTTTGGTGGTTCATGGCTGGTTGACCTGTGTAACAAGCTTGTGTGGCTCTCACACAAGGTGTTGTGGTGTTTGGACTAACGAGAGTCAAGTCATAGATTTATGCTTGCCTATGGTGTTTATGATAACAAGATTCGGGTCGCCCCAGAATCTTCCCATTCTCCATTGGTGGAACAGCAGCTGCCAGATGAGCTAGTTGAGTTTCCAAAATCTTGTTTAAGCTCAACTGGTTCTTGAAGGCTGAGGATAATCCTTCTATCTTGGTGTTGATACTTTCCCGGGTCTTGTCATTATTCGACATCTTCTTTGACATTGCTTCATTGATTTTCAGCTGGCTAATGGCAAGTTTCTTCAAGTTGGGCTAATTTCCATTGCTAACATTGTTGTATACCCCTTGAAAGAAAGGGCTTGGTTGACCCCACCCTTGACCTGTTGGACAGTAGCCATTGTTGTAGTTTCCATTGTTGCTCAAGTATAGGGCATCCTCACGGTTTTCTTGGCAATTCTTCCCTATATGTCTTGTGTTTCTATAGACTTTACATGTCATGTGAGCATCCAAAGCCTCGGTGGTGCCATCTTCATGAGGAGGTCTAGTTTGGCAGCGATATTTTCCACCTGTTTCAAGGTGTGCATGCCTCGCTAACGGGATTGGAGTCGCTCGTCGCTCCATCCCATATTGGCAACCATCTTCTTGTCACACCCGGTTTCTCCGAAGAACAACCGAGTGAATATCACATGTATGCCAGGATCATTTTCTCATACATGTGATGACAAATAGTGAAGCATCATTTATTACAAGCCAGGTGTCGAATATAAATAAGTCTTACATAGCATATGTCTCGATGGACGATGATAAGTTCATAACAAGTAAATAAAATAGCAGCGGAATATTATTCTTGTGGGTTCCGTTACAGGCGTTGCCCGGGGGACTCCATGAACCTAGTATCCTTCTTCGGGTCCAAAGTCTTGATCATTAAACACTACTTCATTATCTTGACCTGATCAGCAATATAAACCAACAAATATGCAAGGTTGAGTACCGATGGTACTCAGCAAGTGTGGGAAAGTTATGTCATGCATGGCTAGAACAAGGGGAGGTTGAACTCATGGTTAAAGCACTACGCAATTAATACCTATCACCTTAGCTTATTAAGCACCTACATTACTACACAGGTGAAATGGTCCCAATCTCCCATCCCGTCATCATAATCAAATAACCATAACATCATTTCCAATGTTAAGCTCCCCGCTTAACACCCACAACTTCCAAAGCCATCATCCTCTAATCATGAATAAGTCCAAGCCGCTCTTGACCGTGAGCACGGCTGTCATGACAGTTTTTGACTCTGTAGAGTTTGCACCACTGTACCCACATGTAGTGATTTCATCCCCCCATTGCCGGGTGGACTAAAAGAACCTCCATTATGCCAGTGGCTATGAACCACATTCACACTTCCGAGGTGTGTAGCCAGGAGATCACTACGAAGCCTTTACAAAGGGATTCCCGACGAGTGTGGGCCCACTGAGGTTTCACCCCTAACAGCATACAAGAGGCTCCAACCCCGCTGCAGTGGCCCCCTCTTGAGCCTTGCGGTTCATATGGTAGTCCAGCTGACACCTATTCCCCGCACTATCCAACACACCCATACTACGCCGGGGATACACCTAATTAATTGGCCAAGCTGCCCCATCTCAGCATGTGGTTGGCACGGTAAAGCCAGGTTACATGCTCCATGAACCGGTCCTTAGGATCCAGGCAAGTACTAAACACAAACCCGAGTCTCGTGCACCCAGCACCAACCAAAACATCCAACTTGCCTTGATCCCTACCTCTACATAACTCCCAATATCTCATTCAAGAGTATGGTAAAATGAACTGATGATCTCATATCCCAAATATCCCATTCTAAGCATGGCTAAGCATATGCATAATAATAAATGACATGATAAAATGAACCCAACCCAAGCTACAAGGAAACAAGGTAATGCAATTCTAGGGAAACATCCTAGCATGGGTTTCATATTTTCAATTGACAATGCAAATAATTCTATCTACACATCCTAGTATAGGATCAAAGTGGTCAAGGACACTTGCCTCCTTCCTGCTGCTCTTGGAATGGGTAGTCCTGATCTTGGAAAGGAAGAACTTGCTTTGGAGCAGGTTCTACTCATACCATCACACATAGCAAAAGAAAACAACAAGTCATAAGACATAGTTCACACTTCCACTTCATACAAACCACACATTCACATTTATGAAAGCCATTCACAATTCTATGTGTTGTGGTTACTCTATGTGTGTTGATTTTTGGCTTACATGCACTTTTAAACATGTGTATATGATTTCTACTTTTGTATTCACATTTATGTTTGTATACTATATATGAGTTTCCAATTTAAATAAATTCCTTATATTCAATTACTACACCTTTTAGCTACCAAGTCTGCATGAGAGGTATTTTCCTACTCCATATGTGTCTTCAGACCTTCTACCAACCCTAAACTGAATTCTTTGGATTTGGGAACTTCATTTATCATTTTCTAGTTATTCATACCTAGTTTGCTATATTTTCAGATTTATTTCCTATGCCTAAATGTGAACTTTATTATAAAAATAGTAAGACACCTCATCTAAACAGAATAGGTTTTGGGTCTAAAATATATAATAATATATTTTTGAACTTCTCCTCTGATGTGAACTATTTTACATTTATTTTACTAATTTTCAGAATTATTCTCTACTTAAAAATATGTCCCTATAACTAATAAATTTGAATAATCAATTAAACAGATTCATTTCAGCCAAAAATTTATTTTTATCTCACTCCAAAGTGTTCCAAGTACTAGGAAAGTTTTTAATTTGAATTTGCAATGTGTTTGTCCCATCTTTTAAATTTTAAATACTAAACACATAGTCAAATTCCTAAATTTAATATCACATAGGGTTAAAAGGGTAAATTCACCCCACTACAGGGCCTATTATATTATTTTAAGAATTTCCAGGGGTCTAACTACACATAACAGAGGGGTTTTTCCTAATTTTTATTAAGTCCAGGGGCTAAAACTGATTTTTAAATGAATTTACATGATTTTCTAAAGTTCCAGGGGCTAGATCAAAAGTTTCCGGGGGCTAGCTCATATTTTCCGAGAACCCTAGGGGGTAGCACGTAAGAATCCCGGCCTCCATAACGCGGGGCTGACGTGGACCGTCCGATTTAAAACAGACGGCTGAGATTATAACGTCGAACCGGTACGCGGGGATTTAAATTCTACCGTGCGATTTAAAATAGACGGCGCACAAGTGGCCACGTCGCTCTGATCGAGCGCGGGCGGCGCTGCCCGGCGGCGCACGGCGGCGGGAGGCGGCGATCTCGCCGGAGAGTTTCGGATATTCGTCAATTCTCCCTAAAACTGTGATTTTATGGCATAGATCGGTAGAGGGGAGGTCGGGGATCTCACCTCGGGGGTTTTCTTGAGCTCGGAGGTCCTGGAAAGCGATCGGCGACGAGATCCGAGGTGAATTCACGGTGAGGCTCGTCGGTGCTGTGTTTGAACCGCAAACCACCGAGTTTTCTGCACCTGCGAGGTTCCTCGGAGGCGGTGGATCAAGACCAGCGAGTTAGATCAGAATTCCTGAGCGAAGATCGAGCAGAATTCGCCGGAGAAGCTCGGGTTCTCACCGGAGAGAAAAACGGCGGATCGTGGGGAAAAACGGGACGATGCCAGGGTTTTTATAGACGGGGGAGGGCGGCGTGTTAGTTTAGATCGAGTTGGAGTCCTCCGGAACCAGAATTCGGGCGGAAATCCGGTCGGTTAAGATCGCGCGTGCGCGGGGAAACAGTCCCGGGTTCGGACGAGCGGGAGCTCGGGGATGACAGGTGGGTCCCGCCTGTCTGCGAGAGGGGGCGCGGGCGCGCGGCTGCGGGCTGGCGCGGGGGTTGGGTGGGTCGGCTGGTGGGTTTCGGCCCACTGGCCGGGAAGGTTTATTTTTTTCTTTTTCTTTTTCTTTTTATTTTTCATTTCTGTTTTGAGTTTAATTTGAATTCCAGTTTGAATTTGAATTTTTGCAACACATGCAATACGTCCAAAAATTTTTAAATTCCCCTCTTAACAGGATTTTGGGGTGTTACAGCTCTACCCCCCTTAAAAGAAATCTCGTCCTCGAGATTGGTGGTTCTAAGAAAACAATTTCGGAAATTGTGCCTTAAGTTCATCTTCTCGCTCCCAGGTGGCTTCTTCTTCCGAGTGATGCTTCCACTGCACCTTGCACATCCGGATTCTTTTATTTCTGGTGAGGCTTTCCATTGTTTCCAAAATCTTGGATGGTTGCTCGGCATAAGAAAAATCCTCAGCTACGTCAATCTCATTCATGGGTAACACCTCTTCAGGCGTTCTCAGACATTTCTTGAGCTGTGACACATGGAATACATCGTGCACATCCGATAGGCGAGCCGGTAATTCTAGTTGATACGCCACTTCGCCTTTCCTCTCCAGAACTTGAAAGGGTCCGATGTATCGAGGTGACAACTTCCCTTTCACCTTGAACCGACGAAGTCCTCGGATAGGGGACACCTTGAGATAGACATAGTTTCCCACGTTGAAAACGAGCTCTCTTCTCCGTACATTGGCATAGCTCTTTTGCCGTGTCTGTGCTACCCTCAAGTTGTTGCGAATTTCCCTCACTTTCGCCTTGGCTTCTTGTTATACTTCGGGACCAAACACTTTACTTTCCCCTGTTTGGTTCCAAAATAGGGGAGTTCTGCACTTCCTCCCGTACAAAGCTTCAAACGGTGACATCTTCATACTAGCCTGATAGCTGTTGTTATAGGAGAACTCCGCATACGGTAAGTTCTTGTCCCAACTCCGGTTGTTTTTGAGTGCACACGCCCTCAGCATATCCTCAAGAATCTGATTGGTCCTTTCCGTCTGCCCGTCAGTTTGGGGATGATAGGCAGAGCTGAAATTCAGATGGGTTCCCATGGTTTCATGCAACTTCTGCCATAACCTTGAGGTGAACTGTGTCCCTCGACCCGAAACTATCTTCTTTGGCACCCCATGGTAACACACGATCCTTGACATGTACAATTCTGCCAATTTGGATCCGCTGTAGCTTTCTTTCACGGGGATGAAATGAGCTACCTTGGTTAGCTTGTCGATGATGACCCATATCGAATCATATCCTGATTGGGTCCTAGGCAGTCCCACTATGAAATCCATACTGATTTCTTCCCATTTCCATAAAGGCACTTTGAGTGGTTGCAATAATCCCGCGGGTCGTTGATGTTCTGCTTTCACCAACTGGCATGTGTCACATAGGGTAACATGTTCCACGACATCTCGCTTCATGCCATACCACCAATACCTGCTCTTGAGGTCCTGGTACATCTTTGTACTCCCAGGATGAATGGAATAGTCAGAATCGTGAGCCTCCTTCAAAATCAATTCGCGGATCTTCTTTACTTCTGGCACACAGATTCTTTTCCCGTGCCACACCGTTCCTTGTTCATCCTCTCTGAAACCAGGGGCTTTATTTTCCTTGATGAGTTGCCTGATTTCTTGTATCTTCTCGTCATCCTTTTGACCCTCGCGTATTTCTTGCTCTAGTGTGGAGTCCACTTCCATGGCGATGGCTTCACCATTATTCACAAGGCATAGATTGAGCCTTATAACCTCGTCCTTCAATTCTGCAGGCATGTCCTTCAAGCTCAACTTATTGACCTGCACTTTCCGACTTAAAGCATCTGCCACGACGTTTGCTTTCCTAGGATGATAGTGGATGCCCACATGAAAGTCATTGATTATCTCTATCCATCTCCTTTGTCTGAGGTTGAGATCTGGCTGTGTGAAAATGTACTTTAAACTCTTATGATCCGTATATATCTCTGTCCTGTTCCCCATCAAGTAGTGCCGCCAAATTTTCAACGCGTGTACCACTGCGGCTAGCTCTAGGTCATGTGTAGGATAGTTCTTCTCGTGCTTCCGGAGCTGCCGGGATGCATAAGCCACGACATGCCCTTCTTGCATGAGAACACATCCCAACCCGTTTCCAGAGGCATCACAGTACACCGAAAAGTTCTTCTGCATATCTGGCATAACTAGCACTGGGGCTGTTGTCAATCTTTTCTTTAACTCCTGAAAACTCGTCTCGCACTGCGGCGTCCATGTGAATGTGATTCCCTTCTCCAACAGTTTGGTGAGGGGTCTCGAGATCTTGGAGAATCCCTCAATGAACCGTCGATAGTATCCAGCCAATCCCAAGAAGCTTCGAACGTCCCTGACATTCTCATGGGTCTTCCACTTCTGTATATCCTCGATTTTGGCAGGATCCACGGAGATTCCTCCCTCCGAGATGATATGTCCTAAGAAGGAAACTCTCTTCAGCCAAAACTCACACTTGCTCAACTTGGCATATAGTTGGTGTTCTCTCAGCCTCTGCAACACCAACCTTAGATGTTTCTCATGTTCCTCTTCATCTTTGGAGAAGACGAGAATGTCATCTATGAAAACCACCACAAATTTGTCCAGATATTCCATGAATACCTTGTTCGTGAGATACATGAAGTATGCCGGGGCATTCGTTAGCCCGAAAGGCATGACGGTGTATTCATACAATCCGTACCGAGATACGAAAGTTGTCTTTGGAATATCGGCTTGCCTTATCTTAAGTTGGTGGTATCCCGACCTGAGATCAATTTTCAAGAACACACAAGCTCCCCTCAACTGATCAAACAAGTCTTCAATGTGGGGTAATGGGTACTTGTTCTTGATGGTTACCTCATTCAAGGCACGGTAGTCCACGCATAACCTTTGGGTTCCATCCTTCTTGGGCACAAATATCACTGGAGCTCCCCAAGGTGAGGAACTAGGATGAATATACCCCTTCTCCGTCAATTCTCTCAAATGATCCTTGAGTTCTCCCAGCTGCTTGGAGTCCATCCGATAAGGTCTCTTGTATATCGGGGCTGTTCCAGGCACTAGCTCAATTGCGAATTCCACTTCACGATCAGGAGGCATTCCTGGCAACTCCTCCGGAAAAACATCTGGATATTCCCTGATGATCCTGATCTTCTCCACTTTCACCTCAACTTGATTTAATTTAATGTCCCTCCTAGGCTCTTGTATTGTTATAAACTTTACTCTTGTGCCACTAGGGTGAGTTAGTTCCACCGTTCTGGTCAAACAATGGATGATTCCTTTATGTTTGGTCAACCAATTCAAAACCAAAATAATATCTACCCCTTTTGAATCTATCACTATGAGGTTAGCAATAAATAATACCCCATTAATATCTAGGTTCACTTTGGGACACACTTGTCTTGTCCTTATTTCTCCACCTAGAGAGTTTACTGCTAGCATATGGTTCATTTGTGTTGTTGCTAGGTCATGCTTCTTAACAAACCCTTGGGCAATGAACGAGTGGGTAGCACCAGAATCAAACAACAGGGTTGCAATGTGTAAATTGGCAGGAAAATTACCAACTACCACGTCAGGTGCCTCTTGCGCTTTCTCCATGGTGACGTGGTTCACCCGTCCTCTCATTACATTCTGCTGTTGTGGCTGCGTGGGCTTCTTCTTTGGGCACTTATGGGCGTAGTGCCCCACTTCACCACAGTTGAAACATTGCACCCCAACCTTAGGTGCCTGGCCTTTGTTGTCTTGGGGTTGGTTTGGGGGTCCTTGTACGGCTGGTCGAGGTTGATATGTAGGGCGAGCCTGCTGTACGAACTGACGTTGTGGCTGTATTGGTGCTGCCGGAGGCCTGTAGTTCGGGTTGTACCCTCTTGGTGCTGAGTAGGGTACCGCAGCACGGTTCGTCTGCCCTGCGGGTTGCTGCATCAGACGTGGGCGGGTGTTGCTCCCTGAGGCTTGATGTGACCACCCGGCCTTCCTCTTGTTCTCATTTTCCAAGGCCTTCAGCTTCCTTTCTACCACAAACGCTCTGTACACCATCTTTTGGAAGCTTTCATACTCGTTGGAGGACATTGCACACTGCATTTCTGCGGTAAGTCCTTCCACGAAACAATCCTGTTTCTGCTCATCAGTCTCTATGTCCCGTGGAGCATAACGGGAGAGTTGAGTAAATTTAGTGAGGTATTCCCTCACAGTCATGTTTCCTTGCTGCAGCCCCAAGAACTCCTTCCTCTTGTTTTTGAGTTCACCCCTTGGTATGTAATGGTTGCGGAAGCTACGCTTGAACTCTTCCCAAGTGATGTTCTCAGGGTCATGATGGGCGGCCACGTAGGCGGTCCACCAATCAGCAGCAGGTCCATGCAATTGATGAGAGGCAAACAGCACCCTCTCATACCCTTGGCACTGTATGATCCTCATCTTGCTCTCAATGGTCTTTAGCCAATCATCTGCCTCCAGAGGTTCAGCAGCACTTGCAAACTTTGGAGGTTCAGTTCCTAGAAACTCACTCAACCTTGGTTGGCGTGGTGAAGCTTGTGGAGGTGGAACTTGATGCAAGTTGGCCACCACTTGAGTCAGGTTCTGGATGAGCTGATTTTGATTCTCAAGCATTTGGTGGATGGGATCAACTCCCTCACGGCGTCCACTCCTGTCTTGGCTCCCAGAAAGATGAGGGTTGCAGGCCTCATCGTTGTTGTTGGCGGGGTTGGCAGCACGACCCTTTCCTCTTCCGGCCATCTGGCATGATCAACCAATATTAATTTAAGGCATTACGTATTATCTTACTACTTTCACTTGTTTTTTTCTTTGAAGTGTTGAGGCTTTGTATACATTTCTGAGGGTTCATGTCTCATACAAAATAAATGCACTATTATTTCATGTGGATTCACACACCAAAGCAAAACAATCTGAAGACGAGGCTGTGGACAATTGCTCATGGCTTCCACAACTCACGTCACACACCAAGCATTAACACACCATTGACTACGATAACGACTCGACTACTCGACATCTTGCTAAACTAGGGGAAGGACTCTACACTACTCGTATCACTGAGCTGGCTCCTCGGGATCTTCCTCATTATTGCGGCTGCCCTCTGACTCTGCTTTGGGTGGGGAGGCTGCTGGTGGAGAAGTGCGACGACGCCTGATCGCCCGGCGATCTAGGGAGTCAGGAGTCCATGTATCATTCACGGTGACACACAGTTCATTCCCATCTCCTCTTTCTCTCGCCCTCAAGCAGGCTCGAAGCAACGCCTCGGTTTCCTTCAGGGTGTCCCGAACATCCTGAAGCTCCTGCTGACACTCCTGCAGTCGAGTGCTGAGCATAGCAGCATCCTCCAAGCACAGGTCCATGTGCTCATGGGAAGTCCCCTGCTGCACTGGCGGGTACTTGTACTCCGTGGTACCACTCTCACGCTGGAGGACATACATGTACTCAGTCCTGTCCAGGTGGCGACGATAGATGTGACTCTGGCAGGTGATGGCCTCCCAGGTGACATCCTTCTCCGCATCGACCTGTGTCGCTCGACAAGCTGGAGAGCGGTGGATCTTAAGCAGCTGATTTTCATGGATAATCCTCATCTCTGAACTCCATTCTTCCCTCTTTTCACGGATCGTCCTGGTGGAGCTATAGTGTATGATTAGCTTGCCCGTATTGCAGGCGGCTTGGAGCATACGTCGAAGACGGCGCAACAAGCCTCCTACTGCCAATCCGTAGGAAAGGTACGTCACCGGACGGCTCTCCTCTCTTTGGGCAAGGGCAACTACGGGAACTCTCCCTCCTGTGGACTTGCGAGCGGTGCGAATCATGCGAACCATCTAAAACAAAAAGCATTTAAACTTAGGTTAGATAAACTTTTAAACAAAAATCCTATTTTGAATGAAAGTTGGGATAAGATGAAGAAAATGACTCATTAAATAGCACTTTTCAACACACACCTTGTAAAATAGTTTTTTTTTAAGAAAATAGGGCCCTTAAATACGTCCATTTCTACCTAGGTCCACGTTCCTACAGGCAACCTTGGCTCTGATACCACTTCTGTCACACCCGGTTTCTCCGAAGAACAACCGAGTGAATATCACATGTAAGCCAGGATCATTTTCTCATACATGTGATGACAAATAGTGAAGCATCATTTATTACAAGCCAGGTGTCGAATATAAATAAGTCTTACATGACATATGTCTCGATGGACGATGAGAAGTTCATAACAAGTAAATAAAATAGCAGCGGAATATTATTCTTGTGGGCTCCGTTACAGGCGTTACCCGGGGGACTCCATGAACCTAGAATCCTTCTTCGGGTCCAAAGTCTTGATCATTAAACACCACTTCATTATCTTGACCTGACCAGCAATATAAACCAACAAATATGCAAGGTTGAGTACCGATGGTACTCAGCAAGTGTGGGAAAGTTATGTCATGCATGGCTAGAACAAGGGGAGGTTGAACTCATGGTTAAAGCACTACGCAATTAATACCTATCACCTTAGCTTATTAAGCACCTACATTACTACACAGGTGAAATGGTCCCAATCTCCCATCCCATCATCATAATCAAATAACCATAACATCATTTACAATGTTAAGCTCCCCGCTTAACACCCACAACTTCCAAAGCCATCATCCTCTAATCATGAATAAGTCCAAGCCGCTCTTGACCGTGAGCACGGCTGTCATGACAGTTTTTGACTCTGCAGAGTTTGCACCACTGTACCCACATGTAGTGATTTCATCCCCCATTGCCGGGTGGACTAAAAGAACCTCCATTATGCCAGTGGCTACGAACCACATTCACACTTCCCAGGTGTGTAGCCAGGAGATCACTACGAAGCCTTTACAAAGGGATTCCCGACGAGCGTGGGCCCACTGAGGTTTCACCCCTAACAGCATACAAGAGGCTCCAACCCCGCTACAGTGGCCCCCTCTTGAGCCTTGCGGTTCATATGGTAGTCCAGCTGACACCTATTCCCCGCACCATCCAACACACCCATACTACGCCGGGGATACACCTAATTAATTGGCCAAGCTGCCCCATCTCAGCATGTGGTTGGCACGGTAAAGCCAGGTTACATGCTCCATGAACCGGTCCTTAGGATCCAGGCAAGTACTAAACACAAACCCGAGTCTCGTGCACCCAGCACTAACCAAAACATCCAACTTGCCTTGATCCCTACCTCTACATAACTCCCAATATCTCATTCAAGAGTATGGTAAAATGAACTGATGATCTCATATCCCAAATATCCCATTCTAAGCATGGCTAAGCATATGCATAATAATAAATGACATGATAAAATGAATCCCAACCCAAGCTACAAGGAAACAAGGTAATGCAATTCTAGGGAAACATCCTAGCATGGGTTTCATATTTTCAATTGACAATGCAAATAATTCTATCTACGCATCCTAGTATAGGATCAAAGTGGTCAAGGACACTTGCCTCCTTCCTGCTGCTCTTGGAATGGGTAGTCCTGATCTTGGAAAGGAAGAACTTGCTCTAGAGCAGGTTCTACTCATACCATCACACATAGCAAAAGAAAACAACAAGTCATTAGACATAGTTCACACTTCCACTTCATACAAACCACACATTCACATTTATGAAAGCCATTTACAATTCTATGTGTTGTGGTTACTCTATGTGTGTTGATTTTTGGCTTACATGCACTTTTAAACATGTGTATATGATTTCTACTTTTGTATTCACATTTATGTTTGCATACTATATATGAGTTTCCAATTTAAATAAATTCCTTATATTCAATTACTATACCTTTTAGCTACCAAGTCTGCATGAGAGGTATTTTCCTACTCCATATGTGTCTTCAGACCTTCTACCAACCCTAAACTGTATTCTTTGGATTTTGGAAACTTCATTTATCATTTTCTAGTTATTCATACCTAGTTTGCTATATTTTCAGATTTATTTCCTATGCCTAAATGTGAACTTTATTATAAAAATAGTAAGACACCTCATCTAAACAGAATAGGTTTTGGGTCTAAAATATATAATAATATATTTTTGAACTTCTCCTCTGATGTGAACTATTTTACATTTATTTTACTAATTTTCAGAATTATTCTCTACTTAAAAATATGTCCCTATAACTAATAAATGTGAATAATCAATTAAACAGATTCATTTCAGCCAAAAATCTATTTTTATCTCACTCCAAAGTGTTCCAAGTACTAGGAAAGTTTTTAATTTGAATTTGCAATGTGTTTGTCCCATCTTTTAAATTTTAAATACTAAACACATAGTCAAATTCCTAAATTTAATATCACATAGGGTTAAAAGGGTAAATTCACCCCACTACAGGGCCTATTATATTATTTTAAGAATTTCCAGGGGTCTAGCTACACATAACGGAGGGGTTTTTCCTAATTTTTATTAAGTCCAGGGGCTAAAACTGATTTTTAAATGAATTTACATAATTTTCTGAAGTTCCAGGGGCTAGATCAGAAGTTTCTGGGGCTAGCTCGTATTTTCCGAGAACCCCAGGGGGTAGCACGTAAGAATCCCAGCCTTTATAACGCGGGGCTGACGTGGACAGTCCGATTTAAAACAGACGGCTGAGATTATAACGTCGAACCGGTACGCGAGGATTTAAATTCTACCGTGCGATTTAAAATAGACGGCGCACAAGTGGCCACGTCGCTCTGATCGAGCGCGGGCGGCGCTGCCCGGCGGCGGGAGGCGGCGATCTCGCCGGAGAGTTTCGGATCTTCGTCAATTCTCCCTAAAACTGTGATTTTATGGCATAGATCGGTAGAGGGGAGGTCGGGGATCTCACCTCGGGGGTTTTCTTCAGCTCAGAGGTCCTATAAAGCGATCGGCGACGAGGTCCGAGGTGAATTCACGGCGAGGCTCGTCGCCGCTGTGTTTGAATCGCAAACCACCGAGTTTTCTGCACCTGCGAGGTTCCCCGGAGGCGGTGGATCAAGACCAGCGAGTTAGATCAGAATTCCTGAGCGAAGATCGAGCAGAATTCGCCGGAGAAGCTCGGGTTCTCACCGGAGAGAAAAACGGCGGATCGTGGGGAAAAAGGGACGATGCCGAGGTTTTTATAGAAGGGGGAGGGCGGCGTGTTAGTTTAGATCGAGTTGGAGTCCTCCGGAACCAGAATTCGGGCGGAAATCCGGTCGGTTAAGATCGCGCGTGCGGGGAAACAGTCCCGGGTTCGGACGAGCGGGAGCTCGGGGATGACAGGTGGGTCCCGCCTGTCTGCGAGAGGGGGCGCGGGCGCGCGGCTGCGGGCTGGCGCGGGGGTTGCGTGGGCCGGCTGGTGGGTTTCGGCCCACTAGCCGGGAAGGTTTATTTTTTCTTTTTCTTTTTCTTTTCTGTTTTGAGTTTAATTTGGATTCCAGTTTGAATTTGAATTTTTGCAACACATGCAATACGTCCAAAAAATTTTAAATTCCCCTCTTAACAGGATTTTGGGGTGTTACACTTCTCGATCAATTCTTTGGTCTTGAGAACCGTTAGAGAGAAGAAGGATGTAACACACTCAAAATTCATTCCCATGCATTGCACACATTTTTCAAGTAGAGAAGCATTATAAAAGAAGTAGAAATGGAGAAAGAACTATAGAAATAGATAAAGAACCATGGAAATGGAGAAAGGAACCATATAAATGGAGAAAGAACTATAGAAATGGAGAAAGAACTATAGAAATGGAGAAAGAACCATAGAAATGGAGGAAGGAACCATAGAAATGGAGAAGGGCATATAGAAATGGAGAATGGGGCATAGAAATGGAGAAAGGCAATGTAGAAATGGAGAGTGGGACATAGAAATGGAGAGGGGAATGTAGAAATGGAGAGTGGGACATAGAAATGGAGAGGGGAATGTAGAAATGGAGTAAGTGACATAGAAATGGTGGGGAATGGGAAAAAGATAGCTGAAATGAGACAATTCCAATTTCCCCAAATCTTCAAATTCCCCAATTCCCCCCCAAAAGGGGAATTTTCCCCATATTTGGGGAATTTCCCTCACATTGCTGCCGCACCAAATCAATTGGGGAAAAGTTTATTAGAATTTAGCTCCAATTGGAGTAGGATTCTCCCCCCTCCCCCCTTATAAATAGAACCCAACCCCCCCCCCCCCCGCCCCTTGGCCGCAGCCCCCTCTCCTCTCTCCCCCCTCCCAAGTCGGCGACTTGGAGGCCCTAGCCCCCAACTCGCCGAGTTGGACCCCCCGCCTCGCCGGAGTTCAGTCGCCGGTGAGCCCCACCGATGAGACCCGCCGTCGAGCCCTGCCGTCGAGCCCCGCCATCGAGCCCCTTCGTCATACCCCGCCGGCGAGCCCCGTCATCGAGCCCCGCCGACGAGCCCCGTCAGGCCTCACCATCGCCGGAAAATAACCGACGATCTGTCCTGCCCTAATCATCCATAGAAAAATTCCCCACTGTTGTCATTGCTAGGAGGAAAGCCCTGCCACCAAAAGGAAGTGAGGTAGGTCCCCATTACCCATCTTACGACATCGCCGTTGTTTCTATGCATCCGTTTTCTTCGCCCCCTTCCAGCAGAAACTTTTGCGTGTGGATAGATCGTGTTTTGATTGATTTTTGACGGTGGAATTGATCTAGATCTTGAGTCAAGATCATCACCACGTCCACCCTTGATCTCTACACCCTTGTTCATCATAAAACCCCATGAAAGCCCATTAAAACATGCAAGAACACGTACAAACTGGTTTAATAAAACAGCACCATAGGATTTGCATTCATCTACCCCGCTGCATCTTGAGTAAAGTTTGTGCATGATGAATGATTGTGGTGAATTTTGTATGTGCGTGATCGTGAGTAGAAGAACAAGCTCAAGAGGCCATCTACGAAGAACTACAGCACCAAGACTTTGAGACGCTTGAGCAACAAGAGCCACGGGAGCAAGGCAAGTGCCCCTTGACCATATTGATCCTATGTTTTGAAACTGTTTTGTTTGCGAAAACTTGTATGCTTGAGTCAACTTTATGGGAAACCCTTTTATAGGAGTTTACTAGTTTTTTAACCATCCTTGTCGTCGGGAAAGTTGATGAGTTGGGTATGGTCGTTTTTCCGTTTTGCTTCGCTTAATTCACGGGATACGGGAAGCTGAAATAAAACATGTATAGCTACTGCACTCATATGAATAATGATTGATGAGATCTTGATGATGTTAATGGGCATGGAATCGGGGAGATCTAGGCAAGCTTGGTTCGTGAATGTTTCTGTATGAGATGGTAGTTTACTTTCCGTAGATCTAAGGACCAGTTCATGCGAGAATATGCGAGGAAAACAGTGCCACCACAAGGCCAAGTATGGGTGCAGCTTAGCTGATTAATTATGTGTGTTGCTAGCTTGTTATGGACCATGGATGGCGTGGGAATGGGAGTCGAGGAGGACTGCCCTAGGAACTGCATGGCACAAGAGGGGGCCTGTGGGTGGGAAAATGGTGATTCGAGACTGCCGGTGAAACCTCAGTGAGTCCATACATCTAGTAGCCCCTTTGTAAAGGCTATTTTGTGATCTCTTGGCCATACACCGATCGTTGTGTACTGGTATAATGGAGGTTCTGCAGTCGCTGACGGGTGATGAAATTATGAACATGTGGGTAAAGTGGTGCCGCATCTGCAGAGTGTAAAACTATCATGATAGCCGTGCTTCCGGTCACAAGCACCTGGCCAACTTCCATGATTAGAGGGAACACTTGGGATGGATATTCAGTATGGTTATGGTATGGTCATTGGGAATGGTTTTGGGACTGTTTTGAGTCATGACAATGAGTTTGGCTTTGGCTATATGAATATGAGATGGTTATGGATATTTTATGAGCATGAGATGAACTTGAGAAAGATTAATGGCTGGATGAGACTTGATAAATGGTGAATTATGATGAAAGAATGTTGCTGTTTTACTTGGTCATATTAGGATTAAACTCACCTAGACTTAGTTGCTGTTTTTATCATGTTTGTGAAATAAAATTTGCTTGCTGCAATGAGCTTTTTTATTTTCTACCTTGTTGTAAGCTACATGTCATACTTTGCCCGCACTTGCTGAGTACGATATGTACTCACCCTTGCATTATCACACAAAATCAGCAACAGGAGAAGAGTACTTCGAGGACCATGTGGAGTACTAGGCGTGCGCACTACTGTCAACATGCCTGTGGAGTTGAAGATAGAGCCTGCTGCTATTTAGTTATTTCTGCTGTCGTTTAGAGACTTCCGCTGCAATAATAAGTTAGAGATTCATGAGTGAGACAATGAGTCAATGTAATAAAGTACTTAAACACTATTTATTCGTGGTTATATTCTGAATTCAGTTTGTGGATTACATGTGTATGTGTGATGAACATTCTGGGCACACATATGCATTAACTTGGTTCTGTTTTCGGAACCGGGTGTCACAAAGGATCACATGAGGAGGAACGACACGAGGTCGAACTCTTCTCAAAAGTGATTCAGGATTTTCAATGTAGTTTGTCAGAAAGCGGAAACTGGTCATACACTACCCTGTTTTCACATCAAAGGAATGTAAAAACAAGTTGGGTTATCCTACTGGGTTTATACTAGAATCCTAATATATCGTAAGCAATCTTGCAGTACTTTTATGCCTTCCCCGGCAACGGCGCCAGAAATGCTTGTTGGCATTTCTTAACATCTACAGTTCATCCTGGCAATGGATGCCAGCAATGCTTGTGACAACTAGGCTAATCTAGGGCCAAAGCAAGATGAGTTCCGCAAGCACACGGAAGATACCATTGTAGCATTTTACCCAAGACTATTCTCTAGGGTATCATATAACCCCAAAGGAAGGTGAAGTGTAGTAAGATCATGGACAGGATAGGGTGTTCTAATAGGAAGGCAAGTAGGATTGATATATAGATATCAAGGGGTAGTGTGACACACACTGAAGCAATCTACTCTAGACATAAGATAGTGCTAGTGAGAGTTAAGCTAAGGTAAGGGGTTGTTCTTAATGTGCTTCTAGTACACATATGCATAGCCTAATAGTGTACATATGGGTATACTAGTAGTGAATCCTAGGGTTTAGTGGTCCAACATATCAGACACGGGCTTACCCGTGGTAATACTAGAGTGACTCCAGCCAAGAGTCTCTGGCATAGCCGAACATGGGGGATTACAATGGACGGACAGGGTTGTCACCACCTGTCGCCTACCCCTTCAATCCGTGGGTCTACGAGACATCCAACACTACTTAACTATCCAAGCATCACGCTTGCATGCTAAGTAAATGCCTTAGGAGTTGCAGTACAATTACCATCCTAAGGCAATGATTAATCTAAACATAGTTGAACCAATGTTGGGACAAGCACTATATTATTCATACTAACATATTCATATAATACCCAATTAGACTATAGTGGAGGCCTATGATATTTATGATAACATAATAACATAGTCACTATACTATCATAGGAACAACTAAACCTACCATATGCATGGATTCCACAATCAAACAAGAAATGCTTCATCCAAGTATATGAATAAAAAAAGGCTAATATTATAAATAAGAATAAAGTTTCAAATACAGGAAAAGATATTTGAGCCATACCTTTTGTAACAACCTCATTTTCATCATCATGCATTGCATTCATTCTCATGTAGAGATCATCTAGAAAAGGAAAGAAAAAGGGATAAAACCCAATGTTTGCTGCGCACCACTTAGAAATTTTCCTCGCCCTTAGCTGCGGCTACCCTTAGAGATAAACCTTGGAGTGTAAATCCCCTGTCTGAATAGGAATTTTCTCCAAACCGAGTAGGGTTCCCCCCCCCTTAACTTTGGGTGCGCGACCTTAGAGAAAAAGCTTCGAAACCAAGTAGAATTCACCTCCTCCTGCCCTATCCGAGTGGAAAACCCCTAATCCTGTGGCACTCCCTTAGGGATCCCCCCTTCCCAAACCGAGTAGGAAACCCTCACCTCCTAACCTGTTCGGCACCCTTAGAGATTTTTCCCACTCTTCCAATCCTAGTAGGCCCTCTCCCCTTGGCTGCGCCCCCTTGGGTGAATCCTAGCCCTTGGCTGCCCCTCCTAGCTGAAATCCTAGTCTCCCTTCGCAGCACCCTCCCCCTATAAATAAAACCCAGCCCCTGGCCGCCGCCCCCTGCCCCAGAAACAAAAAACCCTGCAGCCCTGCTGCCCTGCTGCGCCCTGCCAAGTGAAAAATCTTTGGCTGCAACCCTACCCTGCCCTAGCCGTCGCCCTTGCCATCAAGGGAACACCAGCCGCACTACATTGTCCACAAGAAAGGCCCTAGCTGCTGCCACCTAAGGGAAGAACAAGCCAGCCGCATATAAGGAGGGAAGAGGAGAAGGAGAAGATGGGAGCCGTTGTTCTTCGTTGCTTCATCACTGCTATCATCTCCGACCATGCTACATCACGTCACACGACCAACGAGCTGCTACCTAGATAGGTCATCCTTCGGATCATTCTTTGACGACAGTTTGATCTACTATCCTGAGCTAAAACCACAGCCGCACCTAATTGGTTTCCAGCAGCGCCGATCATCACAAAACCCCACTAAAACCTACCCAAACTTGCATGATCATATGTAAACTGATTAGTGTAGTGTGCATTATATAATTGTGTGCATACACATTATCACATCTTGATTAACTTGTGTGCATCGTATTGATTGAATGTGTTATCTTGTATGCATGTGATCGCAACTAGACGGACACACTCAAGAGGCCATGTATGAAGATCTCCAGCACTAAGACTGCAAAACGCTTGAGCAACCCAATCCATTGGAGCAAGGCAAGTGCTCCTTGAACATATTGGTTCTATGTTTTCAATGTGTTTTGTTTATGAAACTGCATGGTTGTGTCAACATGGCGGAAAACCTATTCATAGGAGTTTACTAGTTTTGCTTGCCACCCTTGTCGCCGGGAACTTGCTGAGTCGGGTATGGTGTTGTTTTTCTCTTTTGCGCCGCATCGCTTTATGAGTTATGGGCAACTGAAATAAACTTGCTTAAACTACTGCAATCATGAGCATTAATGATGATGAGAACATGGTGACCTTTAGCAAACTTGGACCCTACTAAGCAAGCATAGTTTGTGGTTGTGCTGAATGGCATGGTGGTTTGTTTGCTTTAGATCTATGGACCGGTTCATGCGAGAATATGCCAGTAAAATAGTGCCACCACAGGGCCAAATATGGGTGCGGCATAGCTGACTTATTGGGTGTGCTCCTAGCTTTGTATGGTCCATCGGATGGCGCAGGGAATGGGAGTCGAGGAGGACTGCCCTGAGAATTGCATGGCACAAGAGGGGGCCCGTGGGTGGGAGAATGTGGATTCAAGCCTGTCGGCAAAATCTCAGTGGGTCCGTACATTCTAGTAGTCCTTTTGTAAAGGATATTTTGTGATCTCTTGGTCATACACCGATGGTTGTGTGTTGGCATAATAAAGGTTTCTCTAGTCGCTGACGGGTGACGAAATCACAAACTTGTGGGTAAAGTGGTGCCACCTTTGCAGAGTGTAAAGCTATCATGATAGTCGTGCTTTCGGTTACAAGCACCTGGCCAACTTCCATGATTAGAGACAAAACTTGGGATGGTTATTCGGGTCTGGTTTTGGTTGTGTCATACGGGACTGGTTTGAGTTATGCTTATGAGATTGGATTCGGTTATGTGAGTATGTGTTGATCATGAGAACATGTGAACTGGGATGAGCTTGAGAATGAGTATTGGCTGGTTAAAACTTGTTGAATGATTGAGTATGACGGTATTGAACTTGAGACATGATGAATTACTTGGTTATATTGGGAATTAACTCACCTAGACATTGTAGGCTGTTTTCTTATGATTGCGAAATAAAATTGGCTTTCTGCAATTAACCTTTGTTTCCAACCTTTTTAAGATGGATTTCATATTCTTCCCACACTTGCTCAGTACGATATGTACTCACTCTTGCATTTCCCACAATATATCAGCTAGAGGAGACGAGTACTTCTAAAAGCAGGTGGTACTACGTATTATGCACTACTGTCAACTGCCTGTGGAGTCGAAGTTGGAGCCCCGCTATCTTTAGTTTTCTTCCTACTGTTGTTTAGTGTCTTCCGCTGCAAAATAATCTAGATACTCATGTTGAGACAATGAACTACTGTAATAAAGCACTTACATACTATTTGTAACATGGTTAAGTTCTAAAATTCAGTTTGTGATGTATTGTGTATGTGTGATGAACATTCTAGGCACACATACGGATCACTTGGTTCATTTTCGAAACCGGGTATCACACCTTTTCCATCATGGACTTGGGAACTAGAGGATCCTTCCTACAGACTAAACTCCACTAAGGACTTGGATAGTGCGTTTATACAAGGTATGGGGTCCTATTTATACAGGAGTTGGGATCAACTCCTGCCAGAATGTATGTGTGAATCAACCATAACCGCCTTCAGGGAGCCACAGAGAGTCGACACGTGGAAGATGAACGAGTTTGGGGGCAGGACTAGATCGGTCGAACCCGTGGTTAGGCCGACACTAGGGTGGCCCCAGACTGGGTGTGTTTCCTCTAGGTGGCTGCCAGGTGGGACCTCAGGTGTTTACCAGGTGATACGCCATTGATTCCCTTAGATACTCCTGTAAGAGGGCCATTGGATCCATGGACTATCACATGTCTCCTCTGGTTAGCTGGAAGTGTATAATTTAGGATTGCTCTACTAAATCCTCCTCAATTATGCAGATATTTCCTGCATGCATAATTCTTTCCATGTACAAGTGGAACTACGTTATTTGTAAGGATAATGCGTGCAAGAAATATTTACTCCTTCACAGTATTGAGAAATATTGACGGTACGGTCCAAATTGGTATTTAACGACTGTTAGCACTCGCTTTCGCTCCTCTCAAAATAAATGCATCCACGCCCCTACGATTGTCGCTAGATCGTCTTAGTGACAATGCTAGGATCTTGGCTCTTGTCCTCTGCTCCTCTATAATATCAAGAAATCAGGCAAACACATCACAAAGACACAATTGATAAGGTATACACAAATAAAATTGATTTCATTTTAGCACTACTTAAGATTCAATCGTTGTGTTTTTCAACATGGATGATTGCTCTCATCAAATTCATATAAATGTATTTATAAAATGCTTTTTATAGTAGCTTATGTGCTACACGTACCAAACATACTTAAATTGTATGGTGCTTTTCAGTATAATTTGCGTGTTATACATATCAGTACGTATAATGTCGGGATGATTATATATATATATATTTAGAGAAAATATAATTCTTCTATATATTCTTGCAGAACATAATATTGTTATACATAAAATACATATATATATATATATTTTATGGCTAAGAGGTCCTCTGTTATAGTTTCACCCCAGGCCACTAAAATCTCAGGGCATATCTGTGCAGTGCTATCCAACCCCAGCCCTTTCCTCACATCCACCCACTCCCACAGTCCTCTCTCATATGCCGACCCTTCTTTCTCAAATCCAAGCTCACCGACAGAAAGCATGGGCGGCACAGTACTAGCACAAGCAGAGTAATGAATTGTTGCCATATGGATAAAAAGTATAACCAGAAATAACTTAAATATTAGTCGTCTGACATCAAAACAACTCCAGCGATGTAGTACAATATAAGCATAGATACTCGCATACACATACAATCACTCATTTCTATAATCACGTGCATACACTATAGTGTCACAAGTACTAAGAGCTAGCAAGACTATGGACAAACCATGCACAATGTTGGCTGAATGCGATAATAGATTGAAAAAACGAGTAGGAAAATAGGTATTTAAGTGTCTAGTTTTAGATCACTAGCATTCTTCTCTAATAATATACCTATTTTGCCTCACGTGAGGAGAACACCTAGGTTTTAGATATTCTTTACACTCCTTATTTTGCCAATCCTTTTGGGTCCACTGTTAGAGATATTTTTCAAGCGCAAGCAACCCATTTTACAAATAATAGTTTGTAAACCTTTGTTATTGTAGTTTGAGTTAAAAAAATCTAGTGGTCCCATGCTATGCTCATCTTCGGGATAAATATTAACACTAGTCTCCACGATCAACCTTTTGATCTGTGTTGTTGGGATAAAGGATCGTGATCTCGCGCACCCATCTTTGCTACGGTGGAGCTTTAATATAGCCCACGTACTTTGTGCGTCCTCAACCACCACACCATCCATATCAGCATGCTGTAACTACAATATCTAACTGCGGCCCAATTTATTGATCTCAATTAAGTGCATAGAAAAGGTTAATGTTCAAGTAAAATTCAATTCTAAGCTTAAGAATTTTTATATACACATGGGACGTTTGTGTCGTTGTGCTTTTGTCAGAAAATTTAAATATTGGTAGGTTAAAGAGGTAATTTTCTATGCACACTGATCAAATTATGATAAAAGGAAAAAAAATAAAGTCTTGTCATCTTCTTTAGCTAATTTACAACAAGACACATCCTAAATTAGTTAAATTCTTGTCCTGTATCTAGTTAAGACGAATTGTTTAAGCTGCTGAGTGTACCCAACTGGTTAGATTTATTTGTCATGATGGAAACCAGCCATCGAGTTAAAGTTTCGTACCTCATTTACAACTTTAATATTTCATTGACTGTAAGCCATATGTTAATCTAGCGACAACTTTATCAATCTCAAGATTTACACATGTAGATTAGAGTTTTGAAATACAATCATAGAGGCGATACTTTATCCTTGTAGAAGAAAAATCAATGGGCCAAAAATTCTATTGATGTTTTGTAAACCAATATTAAAGAATATTAAATATTAGTGGATTGTCTGCCCTCCCTCATCACCTTTAGGGTCAAGTGATTGATGCATAGTAGCTTAATATGGTGAATCCTGACCAGCGTAATTATTAAAAAAACTAAAATAAAATTACGGAAGACTCCTATTCCACTTTTGGTGTCTACAAGAGGTTGCACGTGAGAGGAGTATTAAACTATATTAAAAATAAGCGAATTGCCCACCATCCCTCGTCAGTTTAAGTTTTTAGGGTTAAGCGATTGATGCATAGTAGCTTAACAACCAACAATATAACGCACAATTAAAGATGAGAATTCTTTCAGTAATGCATGTACCTCGAATATATATTTTGCATGCTGTGAAGTGTGAACTTGGTAGATTATGTCTGGTAGAACGTGGGAGTGCTCACGTCCTATGTTACCATCGTCGACGTTTATGGTGATTTTTGAAGTTCTAAGATATATGCCCCTCTAGTGTTCTCCCGAATGTATTAACAGAGGAAAAGGTTGTGTTTATTCAGAACAGTAAATGTGCTTTCGTGTACATACTAAGTGTCAAACGTCCGTGCTGTGTTTTGAAAAGTTACAATTATGCACCTCGATGCATAGTTAATATAAGAGGAATGATGGTATCAAATTAGCCGGGTGCAGAGCAGATATAGCTTGAAGCCTGGTTTCTTCGTGGACGGTAGAGGGCCGCGTGTACCCTAAACGGAAAGTGGACAGAGAAGTTAGGTAGCATCTTTCGCTGCTTCCACGCGAACGTGAAGCGCAACTACCACCGTTAGTTACAAGCGGCGTCAGCACTCCTTGACGGAGCTTTTAAATTGAAGCCGAGTGGCACAGCACTAGCTGTTAGTGATATGCTCAAAAGGTAATTATAACAATTCGGATAAAGACCCGATAGATATTTGATCCATAAGAAATTAGGGTATTAATGGCCTGTGACCTAAAAGCCCATTAGCGCGCCTATAAATATGAGGGGTAGGGTTAGGGGCAGATTATTCTACCACATAACAGCCCTAGCCGTCGCTCCTCACAGGCCACACGTCGAAACATCTGTCACGCGCGTGGTGCTAGCACACCAGCGCACGGCGTTCCTCACTTTACGTGTGGACTCCGTGGAGGCGCTGCTGTTACTGCTACACTGATCGGCTACGGTGACGTGACGATGTTCCTGTGACGAGGAGTCTGGAGGACACGAACGTGATCGTCTACTTCTTCTACACCGACGCTTATCTATAATCCGCTGTGATGCGCGTCTAATGGTAACGACACATGACCTTCTTACTCGTATGTTTCTTGGGTGATACGTTCAAATTGCTAGAGTAGCGAAAGCAACGACACACCATCAACATCCTACGTGTCTCTCATCCTCCCACATGGGCTCGGCGCAGAAGTCCCATGTCGTGCTGGTGCCGTTCCCGGCGCACGGCCATGTCGCGCCCCACATCCAGCTTTTGCGCGTCCTCCAAGCCCGCGGCATCCACGTCACGCTCGTCCACACCGAGCTCCACCACCGTCGCCTCCTGCACGCCAAGGGCGAGACCGCAGTCTCGGCAGCGGGCTTCCGGGTCGAGGTCATCCCCGACGGGCTGTCGCCGGAGGATCCGCCGCGGACGCTGGAGGCGCACCATGACGCGATGGAGAGAAACTGCCTCGAGCCATTCAAGGCGTTGCTCCGCGAGTTGAGGGACAGGCCCGGCGTGCCGCCAGTGAGCTGTGTGGTGGCCGACACGCCGATGCCGTTCGCCGCGGAGGGGGCGCGGCAGGTCGGCGTGCCGGACGTGCAGTTCTTCACGGCGTCCGCTTGTGGGCTGATGGGATACCTCCAGTACGAGGAGCTCATGAGAAGGGAAGTCATTCCCCTCAAAGGTACATAATAATTGATCTATTTAGCCTACATACATATTCCTGGCTCTGCTTAGTTTCACTTTGTTTTTGTTCGGTGATGCTCATGATTACATCTAGTCTTTTCTTTTTAGAGGTGAAAATATCTCTCTTCAATATTATTACATAAACAAGATAATCTATAACAGTACGCTACGTACGAGAATAAAAATTTTAAAAGATGGTTCAGCAATTGGATTGTCCATTATTTGTTCTTACATAAATTAAAGGTAGTCCACAACAACAACAACAACCAAGCCTTTATCCCAAGCCTGTTGGGGTCGGCTAGACATGAAACCCAATATCAATGAAGTAAAACAGAGGAAGAGATATGAGAACAAGGAAAAAAAGAAAAAAAAGAAAAAAAAAAGGAAAAGAAAAAAAGGAAAAAAGAAAAAGGAAAAAGAGAAAAGAAATAAGAAAAAAAGGAAAAGAAAAAGAGAAAAGAAAAAAAGAAAAAAAAACAAGACTACGATTCTGGCACATGAATTGCTACTTTCCATGCGGTCCTATCATGAGCTAAGTCTCTGGATACATTCCAATCTCTCAAATCTCGTTTTACCGCCTCCTCCCAAGTCAACCTTGGTCGTCCTCTACCCCTCCTAATATTTTCTCTACCTCTTAAAATCCCACTGTTAACCGGTGCTTCTGAAGGTCTCCGTTGGATATGTCCAAACCACCTAAGCCGATGTTGGACTAACTTCTCTTCAATCGGCGCCACCCCTACCTTATCACGGATCGCCTCATTCCTTATTCGGTCTCTTCTCGTGTGCCCACACATTCACCGTAGCATGCGCATCTCTGCGACACTCATTTGTTGGACATGTTGCCGTTTAGTTGGCCAACATTCCGCCCCATAGAGCATCGCGGGTCTGATCACCGTCCTATAGAACTTCCCTTTTAGCTTTTGTGGGACTTTTCTATCACATAGGATTCCAGAGGCTTGTCGCCATTTCATCCACCCTACCTTGATCCTGTGGCAAACATCCTCATCAATATCGCCATTGCTTTGTAACATTGATCCTAAGTATCGAAAAGAGTCCCTTCTAGGTACTATTTGTCCTTGTAGACTAACATTTCCCTCTTCACGACCAACACCACTAAAGTCGCACCTCATATACTCGGTTTTGGTCCTACTAAGTCTAAACCCCTTGGACTCTAAGGTTTGTCTCCATAACTCTAATTTCTTATCAACACCATCTCTAGTTTCATCTACCAGCACTACATCATCAGCAAAGAGCATGCACCAAGGGATATCCCCTTGTATATCCTTCGACACCTCATCCATGACCAAGGAAAAGATGTATGGGCTCAAAGCTGATCCTTGATGTAGTCCTACCGTGATAGGAAATGCATCAGTCTCACTATCACTTACGTGCACACTTGTCCTAACATTATTGTACATATCCTTGATAAGGGTAATGTACTTTGTTGGCACTTTATGTTTCTCTAGTGCCCACCACATGACTGACCTTGGTATCTTGTCGTACGCCTTCTCCAAGTCGATGAACACCATATGCAAGTCCTTCTTCTGCTCCCTGTATCTCTCCATAAGCTGACGAAGCAAGAAAATCGCCTCCATTGTAGACCTCCCAGGCATAAAACCAAACTGGTTTTTAGTGACATTGGTCACTTTCCTCAGGCGGTGTTCAATCACTCTCTCCCAAAGCTTCATAGTATGACTCATAAGCTTAATACCTCGATAATTAGTACAACTTTGAATATCTCCTTTATTTTTGAAGATAGGTACTAATATACTTTTCCTCCATTCTTCAGGCATCTTGTTTGACCGAAAAATGTGGTTGAATAGCTTTGTGAGCCATACTATTGCGACGTCCCCAAGACATCTCCACACCTCAATAGGGACATCGTCAGGGCCGAGGGCCTTTCCTCCTTTCATCCTTTTTAAGGCCTCCTTAACCTCAAACTCTTGTATCCTCCGCACGAACCGCCTGTTGGAGTCATCAAAGGAGTCATCCAACTCAACCATAGTGCTCTCATTCCCATCATTGAATAGCCCATTAAAGTAATCACGCCATCTATTCTTAATCTCTTCATCCTTCACTAGAATGCGGTCAGTCTCATCTTTGATGCATTTAACTTGATTGAGATCCCTCATCTTTCTCTCGCGGATTTTTGCTATCTTGTATATGTCCTTTTCACCTTCTTTTGTCCCTAGTCTCTCATATAACTTATCATAGGTTTGTCCTCTTGCCTTACTCACAACCCGCCTTGCATTCTTCTTAGCCTCTTTGTACTTAAGCATGTTGCTTGCGCTTCTATCATTATGCCAACTCTTGTAACACTCCTTCTTCTCCTTAATGGCCTTTTGTACATCCTCATTCCACCACCAAGTGTCTTTATCTATAAGTTTCTTTCCCTTTGTTACACCGAACACCTCACTAGCTACCTTCCTAATGCAAGTTGCCATCTTCATCCACATACTATCTGCATCTCTATTTTCTGCCCAGGGTCCTTCTGTGATCACCCTATTTTTAAAGGATTCTTGTGATTCTCCCTTCAACTTCCACCACTTTGTTTTTGTGATTTTGACACCTTTGTCCCGCAAAGAACATGTATGGAAGCGAAAATCAGCTACCACAAGCTTATGTTGTGTCACAACACACTCCTCCGGGATCACCTTACAATCTAGACACTCCCGTCTATCCTTTCTCCTAGTGAGGACAAAGTCAATCTGGCTAGAGTGTTGGGCACTACTAAAGGTCACTAGGTGAGATTGCCTCTTCCTAAAGAGGGTGTTAGCTATCAACAGATCATAGGCTACGGCAAAGTCTAGAATGTCCTTACCCTCTTGATTTCTATCGCCGCATCCAAAACCTCCATGTACTCCCTCAAATCCTAGGTTAGTTGCACCCACATGACCATTGAGATCTCCCCCTATGAGGAGTTTCTCGGTTATCGGTACACTACTAACCATATCCTCCAAGTCCTCCCAAAATTGCCTCTTAGCACTCATGTTGAGCCCAACTTGTGGGGCATAAGCACTAATGACGTTCAAGACAATGTCCCCAATTACTATCTTGATTAAGATGATCCTATCCCCTCGTCTTCGAACATCCACTACTCCATCCTTAAGACTCTTATCTATTAGAACACCTACGCCATTCCTAGTCCCAGCCGAACCAGAATACCAAATCTTGAAACCAGTATTCTCGACTTCTCTCGCCTTTTGACCCGCCCATCTAGTCTCTTGTACACAAAGGATATTTACTCGTCTCCTAATGGCAACATCTACTAACTCACGTAGCTTCCCCGTCAAGGATCCTACATTCCAACTACCCACCCGAAATCTATGTTCCTCGGCTAGCTTCCTTACGCTTTGTACCCGTCGAGTAAGATGCAAAGACCCTTGCTCACTTATCACTACATCCGGGCGATGATGTAGCGCGCCACTAAGGTGATGGCGATCCGGCCCTTGCTCATTTAACACCATATCCGGGTTCCGATATGGCGCGCCACTAAGGCGGTGGCGACCCGGCCCTTGCCCACTTAACACCATACCCGGGTTCCGATATGGCGCGTCGCTAAGAGGGTTACGCCCCAACGAATTTCTATTGGGTTTCATTTCCATGAGAGTGGCTAAGTGTAGTTGTTGGCTCGCCAAGCCTATCACAACCCCCTCCTCCTTTACCCGGGCTTGGGACCGGCTATGTCATTACAACATAGGCGGAGTTATAAATTAATAATTGAAACTAATAAACAAAGAACATGCTGTCACATAAAGGGTCCTGCAAAGTGAAAAATAAGAAATATTATAGCCTTCATTTGGCGGGCAACATTAGATATCCGTGTCCATAAGGTTCCAGTTTTTGGTGATAAATTTAAGGGGCCAACTATTGGTAGGAATTGAATTCAATCAAGATCACCTCCCGTACGTTGTAGCGTCCCCGTCACATCAAATAAACTTTCATGACTGTGCTCTTGCCGTGTTCCTTTGAATTTAATAATTCGTTAACAATATTATTTATGCGTTTATTGCTTCAAAGAAAGCTAAAGATTTATTAGCAATCCACGATATTAAACTACAAGATGATCCACAAATAGTTGTTGGGAGACAAACTTTTCAAAACCACTTTATGGATTGAATTTCGTTTCACCATTACATAGAGCCCCTTAAAACCACTGAGGGGCAAATTGTAAAAACTTTTTCTCCGACTTATCATGTGTTCTTCTGCCATATCGGAAATGACTACAAAAACGATGGCTCCCTTGACATCCCGCTGGACTGGGTGCCCGGGATGAAGGGTATGCGCCTCAGGGACATGCCAACGTTCTGCCACACGACGGACGCCGAAGAGTGGCTGGTAAACTTCCACGTCCACCAGATGCGGATCACGGCCTCCTCAAAGCCGTCATCCTCAACACATTTTACGAGATGGAGAAGGACGTCCTTGATGCGCTCGGCAAGCTTTTACCGCCCATCTACACCGTCGGCCCCATTGCGAGCATTATAGCCGCCCTGCCGGCGAGCGGCGACATGCTCGGCACCAGTGACGCCAGCCTCTTGCAGGAGGACACGAAATGCATGGCGTGGCTGGACGGCAAGCCGGCACGTTCTGTCGTCTACGTGAGCTTTTGGCAGCCACGCCAACATGGGCGGTATGACGTTGCTGGAGTTCGCGTCTGGGCTGGCACGGTGCGGTTTCCCGTACCTGTGGGTCTTGCTGCCGGACATGGTCGCAGACGTCGAGATCGGCAAGGAAGGGCTTGTCGTTGTTGGAATAATTTGGGCTGCGCCCATTGATTATCTAAATTAATTCTATTAATTTTAAAACTCACATTAATGCTATGTGACTAAACTATTTAGTCCCACATGGGTAGTTGAGGAGAATTCTGACCAAGTTAAATAGGTGGAATATTCCTCTCTATTTGAGAAGTTGGAAAGAAGATAAGTGAGTGCCACACGCGCGCCGAGTCGTGCCGTGCGCGAAGCGCACGCGTCACGTGCATTTTCGCGTGAGAAAATCGCGTGACTTGTGACTTTTGACTTGCGGCGTGTGCGTGTACGTGTGTGAAGAAATTACTGCATCATTCTTATTGCGCTGAGTTAAATATTTTTACCGTTTCTGAGAATTGAATCAACTCAATTATGATGGTGAATTAAATACAGACATTATTAGTAACCGACGTATTAAAACAGACGTTACTAATAACTGATGTATTAAAACAGAGAATTAATCTCGCGCAATAAAGCTGATTCAGTATGCCTCAGCCTATATAAGGCGCTTCTCATTCACCCTGGAAAATACAGTTCACGACTATCGATGCGCACTCTACATTCCCTTCGCAAATCTCTGCGCGCATAGAACTTGCGAGAGCAGGCCTCCGAAACCTCGTTTAGCTGCGATACTTGCACGGGTAGGCGGACGATCAAGTTTTTGGGAAGCGCAACTCTGCGCGACTGCTCGCTTGTACGAACGACTACTTTCTGGTGAAGGACGTTCGTGGGACTTCACTGCTTCCAGTCTTCCTGCTTCAACTAACGATCGACTACTTCAAACAGCTCAACATGTCAGCTGTTGGGAACGGCACCGCCGGTGCCTCCGGCACTGGTCCTGCCTCAGGGTACCACCTGACGCTCTCAAGTTCTTTTGTTGTGTTCTTTCTGTTCCTATACAGATTAAGCGTGAACATGAACAATCCTTATGAAGCCATAATATTACTCATTTTCAATTATATCATGATTATGTTTATTACTTTTGGAATTAAAATGTACCAAAAAATACCTAAATATCTAACAATCCAAAAACTTGATCGTTGTGATAGGCTTTCGGTCACTAGTTTTGCTGCGTCGCTCAAGCCAAATGCTTTTGACGGATCAAATTACAAACGGTGGCGTGATAGGATGATTCTCTGGTTAACTGCTATGAACATCATTCATGTTGCGAATGGAAAGCCTGAACAGTTTACTCCTGAGGAGGAGCAAGCTTTCATGGCAGCCGATAACCTGTTTAGAGGCGCGGTGATTAGTGTTCTTGCAGAAAACTTAGTTGATTTCTATCTCACTGCGACATCTGGCAAGGAATTGTGGGATGCGCTTGAGACTAAATATGGTGTTTCTGATGCTGGGAGTGAACTGTATGTCATGGAACAATTCTATGACTATAAGATGGTCGATGACTGTTCTATAGTGCAACAGGCTCATGAAATTCAATCACTGGCAAAAGAACTCGAAGGTTTCAAGTGCGTGTTACCCGACAAGTTTGTGGCCGGGGGCATTATTGCCAAGCTGCCACCTACCTGGACGGATTTTGCCACTTCTCTAAAACATAAGAGAAAAGAGTTCAACATCGCTGATCTTATTGGCTCTTTGGATGTTGAAGAGAAGGCGAGGGCACAAGACACTCGTGGAAAGGGGGTTGTTGGGACTTCTAGTGCTAATGTAGTACAGAAGAATAACTCTAATAAATCACACAACAACAAGAAGAAGAAGAAAGAACAAACAGGAGAACCCTACAAAGACTAAACAGACAACCACTTTTAAGAAGAAGATAAAGGGAAATTGCTTTGTTTGCGGCGATCCTGGTCATTTCGCCAGTGAATGTGAGAACCGCAAGTGGAAAGGCAATAAAAAATCAGCAAATATGGTTATTGGCGAAACTGCAGGAACGTCGAGGTATGGTAACATATTACCTACAGTTCTTTCAGTTTGTCATTCACCTGAGTGGTGGATTGATACCGGTGCCAATATCCATGTGTGTGCTGATATATCCTTGTTTTTATCTTATCAGGTCGGAGGGACTGTCTCCTTGTTGATGGGAAACGGGTCACATGCGCGTGTTCTTGGAGTTGGTACGGTCAATCTGAAGCTTACTTGGGAAAGACCGTGCGATTGAAGAACGTGTAACATGTTCCAACCATCAAAAAGAATTTAGTCAGCGGCTCTCTAATTTGTAGAGATAGTTTTAAATTAGTCTTTGAATCCAATAAATGTGTACTTTCTAAGTATGGGAATTTTGTTGGTAAAGGTTATGAAAGCGGAGGTTTATTCCGCTTATCCTTGTCAGAAAATTGTAATAACGTTGTGAACAATGTCATGAATATTGATGAGTCTAATGTTTAGCATTCACGACTTTGTCATATTAATTTTGGTTGTATGGCACGGCTCGCAAACTTGAGTTTAATTCCAAAATTTGCCTTAGTCAAAGGTTCTAAGTGTCATGTTTGTGTGGAATCAAAACAACCTCGCAAACCTCACAAGGTTGCAGAGGCGAGAGAATTGGCACCATTAGAACTAATTCATTCTGATTTGTGCGAAATGAATGGTGAATTGATAAAAGGTGGTAAAAGATATTTCATGACCTTGATGATTGTACTAGGTTCTGCTACGTATATTTATTAAAATCAAAGGATGAAGCGTTACATTATTTTATAATCTATAAAGCTGAGGTAGAAAACCAACTTGAGAGAAAGATCAAACATATAAGGACTGATCGTGGTGGAGAATAATTTTCAAATTTATTCACTTTTTTCTGTGAGGAACACGGAATAATTCATGAGAGCACGCCTCCCTACTCACCTCAATCGAATGGGGTAGCCGAAAGAAAGAACCGTACTCTAACTGATCTGGTTAATGCCATGTTAGATACATCGGGACTTTCCAAGGAGTGGTGGGGTGAGGCTATATTGACAGCATGTCATGTCCTGAATCGTGTTCCTATAAAGAATAAAGAGATCACTCCATTCGAGGAATGGGAAAAGAAAAGAGTAAATCTCTCATATTTGCGTATTTGGGGTTGTTTGGCAAAAGTAAGTGTGCCAATCAATAAAAAGCGTAAACTCGGTCCTAAAACTATTGATTGTATTTTTATTGGTTATGCCTTCCACAACATTGGTTATAGATTTTTAATAATAAAATCTGGAGTACCCGACATGCATGTTGGTACAATTATGGAGTCCAGAGATGCTACATTTTTTGAGGATATCTTTCCTATGCGAGAGGATCATTGTAGTACTAGTCAAAAATCTCGTATAAATGACGAGCCTACTGATATGATAGAACACAATGAACAAAATCTTGTGGAAAATCTACGCGGTGACAATGAATTTTTAAAAAGAGCAAGAGACAAAGGACTGCAAAGTACTTTGGTGATGATTTCATTGTGTACCTTGTGGATGATACTCCTAGAACCATTGAAGAGACATACTCATCTATTGATGCGGACTACTGGAAGGAAGCAATCAAGAGTGAGATGGATTCAATTATGTGTAATGGAACGTGGGAGGTTGTTAGTAGACCTTATGGGTGCAAACCCATTGGGTGCAAGTGGGTGTTCAGCCTGATGGTACAATCGAAAAGTACAAGGCGAGGCTTGTAGCTAAGGGCTATAATCAGAAAGAAGGAGAAGATTTCTTTGACACTTACTCACCCGTTGCCCGACTAACCACTATTTGAGTGCTGCTTTCTTTGGCAACCTCATATGGTCTTCTCGTTCATCAGATGGACGTTAAGACAGCTTTCCTAAATGGAGAGTTGGAGGAGGAGATCTATATGGATCAGCCAGATGGTTTTGCAGTAAAAGGTCAAGAAGGAATGGTGTGTAAATTATTGAAATCTTTATATGGCTTGAAGCAAGCACCTAAGCAATGGCATGAGAAGTTTGACAAAACTCTCACGTCTGTTGGTTTTATTGTGAACGAAGCTGACAAATGTGTGTACTATCGCTTTGGTGGGGGTGAAGGAGTAGTATTATGCTTGTATGTTGATGACATACTTATATTTGGGACAAGCCTTAATGTGATTAAGGAAGTCAAAAAGTTTTTGTCTCAAAACTTTGAGATGAAGGATTTGGGAGAGGCTGATGTTATCCTTAACATAAAACTAGTGAGAGAAGATGATGGTGGGGTTAAACTACTACAATCCCATTATGTGGAAAAAATTTTACGTCGCTTTGGTTATAGCGATTGTAAACCTGCTCCAACACCTTATGATGCTAGTATGATTTTGAGGAAAAATAAAAGGATAATGAGAGATCAGTTGAGATACTCTCATATCATTGGTTCCCTTATGTATTTAGCTAGCGCTACGAGGCCTGACATCTCATTTACCGTGAGCAAACTTAGCAGGTTTGTTTCAAACCCAGGAGATGATCATTGGCGGGCTCTTGAGAGAGTAATGCGCTATCTAAAAGGCACAGCGAACTACGGGATATACTATTCCGGGAACCCGAAGGTTCTAGAGGGTTATAGTGATTCTAATTGGATCTCTGATGCTGATGAGATAAAAGCCACGAGCGGATATGTGTTCACGCTCGGAGGTTGCGCTGTTTCCTGGAAGTTTTGCAAGCAGACCATCTTAACGAGGTCAACTATGGAAGCAGAACTAACAGCATTAGATACCGCCACAGTTGAGTCTGAGTGGCTTCGTGAACTCCTGATGGATCTGCCGATGGTTGAAAAATCGATACCGGCTATCTTAATCAACTGTGACAATGAGACCGTGATTACTAAAGTGAACAGTTCAAAGGACAACATGAAGTCATCTAGGCATGTAAAGAGGTGGTTAAAATCTGTCAGAAAATTGAGAAGCTCCGGAGTGATAGCCTTGGATTATATCCCAACGGCTGAAAATCTGGCAGATCAATTTACAAAGGGTATTTCACGATCTGTGATCGACAATGCATCCAAGGAATTGGGCTTGAGACCCATATAGTGAGTCAAGCCATGGCGGCAACATGTCTTATGTGATCGGAGATCCCGTGAATTAGAACAATGAAACAAGTCATGGCTGGCTGAGAGAAGAGAACCTTTGAATAAGGCTCATTCCTGTGAAAATGCATTTCTATTCAAACTGTACGGCAGGTTGGCTTTTGACTTAATGTGATTCGTGTGGCTTAATTAAGCAAAGATGTTGTCCTACAGAACATCTTATAAGAATTACACCTATATGAGTTCGACTACTAGTCGTAGTCTATGAGATTTGGGTAGTCTCTAGATGCTCATGAAAGGCCTGGAGTATGACTTATATGCTCCAAACCGCATGGATGCCTTAGCAGCCTAGTACCAGAAAAGACCTTCGGTAAAACTTGTTTGCACAAGACTTTCAATTCAAGGCATAGTCCATTGATCAGTTGTAGACAAAGTGTAGCATTTGTTCTAGATGGTTGTTCAACTTAACAGTCTCCATCGAAACTCTGGTATATCAAAATAGTAGTGGAATTGAGAGCATTTTGTGTGTCTCAAAATTAGTGGGGATTGTTGGAATAATTTGGGCTCGGCCCATTGATTACCCAAATTAATCCTATTAATTTTAAGGCCCACATTAATGCTATGTGACTAAACTATTTTGTCCCACATGGGTAGTTGAAGAGGATTCTGACCAACTTAAATAGGTGGAATATTCCTCTCTATTTGAGAAGTTGGAAAGAAGATAAGGGAGTGCCACACGCGCGCGCGTGAGAAAATCGCGTGACTTGTGACTTGCGACGAGCGGCGTGTGCGTGTGCGTGTGTGGAGAAATTGCTGCATCATTCTTATTGCGCCGAGTTAAATATTTTTACCGTTTCTGAGAATTGAATCAACTTAATTATGACGGTGAATTAAATACAGACATTATTAGTAATCAACGTATTAAAACAGACGTTACTAATAACTGACATATTAAAACAGAGAATTAATCTCGCGCAATAAAGCTGATTTAGTATGCCTCAGCCTATATAAGGCGCTCCTCATTCACCCTGGAAAATACAGTTCACGACTATCGCTGCGCACTCTGCATTCCCTTCGCAAATCTCTGCGCGCACAGAACTTGCGAGAGCAGGCCTCCAAAACCTCGTCTAGCTGCGATACTTGTACGGGTAGTCGGACGATCAAGTTTTTGGGAAGCGCAACTCTGCGCGACTGCTCGCTTGTACGAACGACTACTTTCTGGTGAAGGACGTTCGTGGGACTTCACTGCTTCTAGTCTTCCTGCTTCAACTAACGATCGACTACTTCAAACAGCTCAACATGTCAGCTGTTGGGAACCGCACCGCCGGTGCCTCCGGTACTGGTTCTGCCTCAGGGTACAACCTGACGCTCTCAAGTTCTTTTGTTGTGTTCTTTCTGTTCCTATACAAATTAAGCGTGAATACGAACAATCCTTATGAAGCCATAATATTACTCATTTTCAATTATATCATGATTATGTTTATTACTTTTGGAATTAAAATATACCGAAAAATACCTAAATATCTAACAGTCGTGCCATGGTGTGCGCAAGAGGCAGTGCTGAGCCACCCTGCCGTGGGGTTGTTTGTGTCGCACTGTAGGTGGAACTCTATTCTGGAGAGCGTGGTCGCTGGTGTGCCGGTGCTTGGATGTCCCGTCATAGCCGAGCAGACGACCAACTGCCGCCAGGTGACGATGTCGTGGGGCATAGGTGGTGAGCTGCCGCAGGGATCTGCAAGCGTTGAAATAGCAGCGCTGGTGAGGGAGATGATGGGTGGGAACAAAGGGATGGAGGCAAGGGACAAGGCATCCGAGTGGAAAAGGCTGGCTGAAGATGCAACTGAACACGGTGGCTCTTCTTACCAAACTATTGTTCAGTTTGTGGATGCTATGCTACTCAAAGGATTCTGAATTTACTCGTTGTTTGTGATATCTTATGAATGTACGACTAGATCATGTTTTATATAATTTAGGGAAATGGTTTAATTTAATTTATAAAAGTAACAATAAGCTGAGGAGCAACATCGTGCAAGCACTACCACCTCAAAATTCGTACACAGTTTTGTCGATGCTCATGAAATTTATCCTGCCAACTCCTTCTGTTCCATAATATAAGCATTACTAGTAGGTGTGGCTAAAATCAAATATATTTAAATTCAACTAACAATACCTATAAATCCTAAATTATTTGAAATACATAAAGTTATATATTTGATACTTGTTTGATCATAAATCTAATAACATCATTTATAGCATGGTCAATCATTATAAAATTCTTGTTACTAATGGCTAAAGATGAAAACAACGATTTTAATCAAACTCAGATATACTTATATTAATATTAGAACAGATAGGGTAGCTATAAACTCAAGTGACTTTATTAAAGGGAGGCATAACTCCGTTGCGGCTGACGGGCTGATGGACCCAAGGTACCCGAGAGGCAACCAATCAACATATCGTACGGAGCCACGTGTCTTCGCGGACACCAATCGAGCTACACGAAAGCGCCAGCATAGGGTCCCGACTCAGAACCTAGGTTCACGATGGCGCCACTACGAGTCCCAAACCCTAGGTCGGGACACGAGCGACTGACACCTGACCACCAGGGTCGGGGCACAGAAGCCGACCCCAAGGTCGGGAAAAAAATGTCCGACCTCCAACCCCGGCCATCGAGGCCAGAAGAAGGAGCCACCTGAGCTAGAGCCCGAGCCAAAGGCAGGTGGAAGACTTCAATACCGACATGAAGGAAGAGCAAATGGACATCAAGAGGGAGTGGGAGACCACGTGCGACAAGAGAAGCAGGACGTAGGCCATCATCGTCTTTTGTCCCGTCCCGTTCGATGCGGGTGTACAAGCGCCAAAAGTACACATAGACCATAGATGAGATGGGAACAGGTGTACTTATTGCTCTTGTGCCTTATTAGGCCACACTATACGCTGACACAACATGTAAACCCTATCCCATTTATAAGGAGTTGGCGGGTAGGTAGAAGCGTTGGGCTATAAAATAGGAGGCCCAAAACCTCCGTAACGACGACCTCACGCCCGTATATCACGCACAATACTTAGGTCCTCTCTCAACCTTTTGCACGAGGAAGCCTCGCTTGTAACCTCGGTTCCGTGAACCAAAGAGCTAATACAAGGCCGACGACACTACTACAACAAGCTTCATCTCATGCGGCTCTAAACGTATTATCACACGCGGTTTTCAAAACCGTCTGAAACGAAGCGCATGTGATAATCAACAATTTTCACAGGCGGAAACTTAAACCGCCTATGAAAAAGGTTATCACAGGCGGTTCTATACCTACGACTAGTCGTCTGTGAAGAATCTTTATCACAGGCGATTTATAACTTAAGAGTATCCGCCTGTGATAACTCAATAATCGCAGGCGGTTCAATACCTACAACTAGCCGTCTGTGAAGAATGTTTGTCGCACGCGGTTTGTAACGTAAGATTACCCGCCTGTATAACTCCATTATCGCAGACGATTCTTTACCTACGACTAACCGCCTCTGAAGAATGTTTATCACAGGCGGTTGGTAATGTAAAGAGTATCCGCCTGTGTAACTCTATTATAGCAAGTGGTTCTTTACCTACGACTAGCCGCCTGTGAAGAATCTTTATCACAGGCAGTTTGTAACGTAAGAGTAGTATCCGCCTGTGTAATTCTATTATCGCAGGCGGTTCAATACCTACGACTAGCCGCCTATGAAGAATCTTTATCATAGGTGGTTTTGTAACGTTTATTATCCGCGCTGTGTAACTCCATTATCGCATGCGGTTCAATACCTACGACTAGCCGCCTATGAAGAATCTTTATCATAGGCGGTTTGTAACTTAAGATTATTCGTCTGTGTAACTCTATTATCGTAGGCAGTTCAATCCCTACGACTAGCCGCCTGTGAAGAATCTTTATCACGGGTGGTTTGTAACATAAGATTATCCGCCTGTGTAACTCTATTATCGCATGCGGTTCTTTACCTACCACTAGCCTGTAAAATTATATTATCACAGTCGGTTTATTAGGTACATTCACACACAGTACAAATAATATCATCGACACAATATCACCAAAAGTCATCTCATATACATATATGTAAGTACAATACATCTCAATTCATATACCAAATTGATCAGTATACTGGCAAAGTTCTGGCACATCAGCTATTACACCTGTGTCATCGAAGAACTGCCCTTTTTGGTGGAAAATTTCGTGACGCATGAAGAGACACAGTTCAATCGCAATCTTGTCGGCACCTCCACTAGGCATATTTCTAGAAACCGGCCATTCTTCGTCCACATTCTTCGTGTGCTGCAATGAAACACATAACGAGGTTTAGAATGTGTTGGCGACAACGATAAAATAATAGTATGAAAAATGAAATTCAAAAGTAAGGAAAATACAATATTGATATTAAGGATAACTTAGATCCTCACGATTCACTCTATATTCTGCAGGCGGTTCGAAGATGCTCACATACATAATACTCACATAAGACGTTCCCAGAAGGCTTCTTGGGACAAGGATAATATGTTGATATATGCAATGCATCCTTATTAGCAGGTATTCGACCGCCAAGTTTTTTCACGTAAAACCGCTAAGAGCTGTCATACAAAGAATATCATATAATAGTTGCTAACCTATATATATATGTGTCTATATTAAAAGTATCGAATAATCGAACATTCTCAAAATATCAAGGAAATCTTTGTAAGTATCTTGTGAGTAATCGACTGAGTCCAAGACCGTTGTCAAACCCTACATTGGCTTGATGAAGATTATTATGTAGTATTTGCCGCACATGTACAAACTCATGTGTTAAGTTAAAAATTAGCACTAATTGCTATTTCCATGCCATGTGTCAAACTTACTCGAAGTGGTACAGAGTCTTTACGAGGTCCTTGCCATCTGTGACAACGTTAAACATGGCATGTCCTATGTGTGATACAACCTTTATCTTTTTATACCTCTTTTGGCTTGCGATTGATTTTTCAAATTGTTTTTTGTCATGTGCCCTTACTGTTTTGAGTCTCGTTGCACCTGAAAGTCAAAATTCGACTTTGCAATCACTGTAGGGTCAAGGATACCTGTCTTGGACTTCAGATTTTCATTATCCATGTATTGCATCCTATTGAATAATTACAGAATTGTTATAATCTCATGGTATGTGTATGCAGGTAGTAAGAAAAGAAAATACGAAATATTAGAGGCACTTACAATCACTAGACGAGTAGCAGGTTGTTTTCCAGCATGCCTCGATAGAAAAGGATCAGAAGATCTTCAAACAGAAGGGCTCATTTATCTTCTCCAACGCTCTAGAATGCTTTTTTTGGCACACGAAATGTGACGTAATAAATGTCATATTTTGTGCTAGCAATGATGTACCACTCGTGCATTCTTCTGAGCGTGAAATGTTGTTTGCTAAGTTGTGTCGATGTCATGAACGACTTCCCATTCTCATATTCAGGAGGAACGTCCTGAATCTTGTATACCGGAACTCCTGGTTTAACAAAAGCCGTCTCTCGAGTATATTTCACACCGTCTTCTTCCCACTCCTCAATATTTTCTAGTTCTGGCTCATGTGAAGCACGAGATGGATTAGATTTTATAATATTTTTCTTCAATTTTTCCAAATATACTGACACTTCTTTAGAAGGTCCCTTATTTTTGTATGAGCTAACTTTCACACACACTGACCGAGGTCGTGTGAAGTTTGACATTGGCTTGTTGTTGAACCTGTTTTTTAACTGATTACTCTTTACTATCAGCAGCTTGCCCTTGTACTGCTTCAAGCTGTTGTTCAACTGGTTGCTGTTAGTTATCTTTACTAGTAAGGTTACTATCGTCCTTGTTGGGACATAGCGGGAGTGGATCTTCCTAGAGTTTCGGCGAAGAAGACGGGGCTGCAGTCTTTCGAGATGCGATGGGGTTAGACCTCGTCTCATCGTCCAACAACACAATATCGCGTCAGTGCCAAAGGATTAACTGGTTGACGGCCTTCCCTAGAGTCATGATCCCCTTAGGTGTGATGTGGTCTATTTCATAATCTTCATAATCATTGTCAATAATTTGAAGAACTTGCACCACGACATAATACACCAGAAGTGGCTCGCCGTTGAAGACAAGGTTCGACTTTTCCATAGCAGCGGCAACCTGTTTTGTTTTGTTCCCTGCTCTGCCGATCGGGACAAGAAGACGACAAAATATGTCCTTAACAATATCATCGACACGGAACTTATGGGTTGACCCTGAGCCTATCACAAAACCTACACTGCTAGGGTAGGAAGTTAGAGATATCAAATGCTCCATTGCCACGGGAACCATCGCTCAATTCTGTGGCGTTAATTATCCCGATTTTATAAGTTCATCTATTCTTTCTTTCACAGATGTCTTGACCTTTTGATCAATTGTATCTTCAATTATCTTCTTGAACTTGTCATGTCTTCTATATAACTCTTTATCGTTCAGGAAACCATCTCTCCAGGACATCAGAGAAGAGATTGCTCGAACCCGTCCACCGTGTTCAGAGTTGCCTAGGATAGTGGTAAGTTGGTCATTCTCCCTCTTCGGCTTGAAGAGATCCTTCTATTGCTTTTCAATTACTTCTTACATTTTTTGCTCTACTTGGTTCATAGAGTCGGGCTTTTCAAGTTTGCCCTCGCTGGCAATCCTGACCGAGCTAAGACCCACCACTTAGTTCGCTCATCGCAGCCTTGTAGCGGTCATGATTGCCCTTACTGACAGTTTCCTCTAATATTTTATTCCATTTCTCAACTTTGGGGACATACCCGGAAGACCCCAAGCGATGATGGTATTTATTCTTTTTGGCAAGCTCTGACCTAGATTCACATAGGGCTTTAGCCTTAAGTGTGTTCTTTTGACGAACAAATTCTTGCCACTAAGCTTGTATGATTTTTCCCATCTTGTTCAGGCTAGGGACCTTATTGTCTTTAACATAAGCATTAATTTCACTCTTCCAACCATGAAACTTCTTGCCGCAAGAGAGCAATGTTGCTTTCTTTACAGTTTCTTCCGTTCCTTTTGGGAACATGAATTGTTTCTTTAACTTCTCCCACAACTCATTCTTGTCCGCATTAGGGAATTTTCTCCAATTCTCGGTTGTGATCGGCACAAGCTCTCTAACAAGACAACCGCATGCATTTTGGTACATTGTAACTGAATCTAGTGGTTCTTGGGGAAGCCCACCTGGACCGACACTTGTTATGTATATGATGCGGTTCAATGGACCCTTATTGGGACATCGTTGCCCTTATTTTCGCTTGACTAAATTTAAGGATTCAACCATTGGAGATCCTTCTGCGGTTTTAGAAGCCGAAGTCTCCTCGTCGTTGTCTTGACAATTAAGCTAGGTAGAAAAGAGTTATAGGATTTCATATACTTGACAACCAACATTGACTTAAATTGCTGGAGTTAAAATTCGTGATCCATATCTCGTTGGCAGGATCATATTCTGGGTCGAGATCCTCTGAAGTCCTTTTAGTTTTTATATTTTGATAAGGATCCGATGAACTGTGATACGAGCCTGAACTGCTGGAGTCACTAAACTCAACATCGTCGGCTTCATTGTTACTACCAGCACCAGTCTTCTTAGGGCTTTCCATGTTAGAACTTGAAAACCAACAGAAGGGGTTTCTTGTTATACTAGTCAGTGATTACAAAGATATCCTAATATATAAAATAGAGTGAACATGGTGGATTTACAAAGATGACATGTATCCATGTTATAGTACTCGGTGATTACAAAGACAACATGAACTACTTGTTAGCACAACAAGACTATCTCTTTTAACACAACTATTCTAAACAACTAATTGGTGCAGGTATGTACACACAGAGAAAATGTAGAAGAAATAATTGAGCTAAATTTGCTTTGCTTTCTGATGTAAACAATTAATTTGCTCTCTGGTCCACCTTCAAACAAAATCTAAACAATTAAAGCAATCGTCAAGGTCTCTAAACAAGTAATCTAAACAATCTAAAGGGGGGCTCAGCGCAGTGGGAGAGCGCTGGCGGTGGGGGCGGTGGGGAGGGGGCTGCGCACGGTGGGGGTAGATGCCGGGAGAAGGAGGCGGCATGGGGAGGATTAAGGCGCGGGGGTGCAACGACGATGGTGCCGGAGGGGGACAGAAAAGGGGGGAGGGAGGTGGCGGCGAGGGCGAGGACGACACTCGGCTGGCGGCGAGGGCGAGGAGGGAGACGACACGGGGAGGGGGAGGGAAGGAGGCGCTGCGCGGGACAGAGAAGGGAGGAGGGAGCAAAGGGTGGAAAGCGGCTGACGTACATAGATGGCAACGGCGACGGCGACGAACGTCGTCGGCGAGAATGGCGAGGATGAAGCTCGACGGCGAGGGCTTTGGGGGCAAAGAGAATTTTGGCAGCCTGACGGCGTCTAAGTGAAATCTCCAGTGTTGGGTTTTTTCGAGGAGATTGAGCGGCCTTATATAGGCGCAGATTTTCACATGCGGCTCTTAGTTAAACACCACCTGCGAAGATGTAGTAGTGCAGGCGGTTTGTAAAATTGTAATTTAGAACCGCCTGAGCGGCCTTATATTGGCGCAGATTTTCATAGGTGGTTCTTAGTTAAACACCGCCTGTAAAAAATGTTTAAATTATGTTCTTTATAGTATACTTGTCATTTGCCACATCAATGCGTATCGTTGCCACAATGAACATATATAACCGCAGTCACATTACAATTCAGAGCTAAACATTTGCAACTCATTGAACATTTCATTGTTTATACACATTGCGTGCGAGACCCTCCTCCCTTCTCGAAGATGTATTAAACACCGCCTGCGAAAATGTATTATCACGTGCGGTTTTTAATATATAACTGCCTATGAAAAAAGAGAGAGGGAAACGCATGGCACGAGGAGGAGGAGGTGCCGAGAACATAATTGCGGCCGGTGGTGAAGAGACGGGCGAGATAAAAGCATGTCTTTCTATTGTTGACAAAGGGAGATGAGCGGCCAGAGGAGGAAAAGCTGCTGAGAACTTAATTGCGGCCGGTGGTGCAGAGAGGTGCGACCCGCGTGCGACCCTTCACCTCCCTCTCCTCCTCCTGCTCCTCCTCGAAGATGTATTAAACACCTCGTGAGAACATGTATTATCACAGGCGGTTTCTAATTTAAAACCACCTGTGAAAAAGTTTACTAAGTTAAGAATTAATTAATATTCTTGATCAAAATGAGGGGGCTTGTAAAGCCCAAATTCCATGTTCTCGTAATATGATTTAGTATTACAGGTGCCCATTAAATTTCACTTGAAAAAATATTTGAAATTGGTCATAATATAAAAAATAAATAAATAGATTATTTGTCATTTTTGTATCTTGGTAATACAATGGTTTTATGAGTGAATTTTTCCAAGGGACATTTTAGTGATCATACCCATCTCTGTAATATTTTTCAGATTTTTACAAAAGTGTTTGGATCAATGTGTGATAGAAATTTGAAGAATGCCTCATTTATATGAGCATTTCATTAGAATGATGGATAATTTGAATTTTGACATGTTGGATTGTTTTAAAAAATTAACAAAATTCATACATGTATAAATAAGACAATATGTTCATACAAACCAACTTTAAATGAAAGATCTATTTTGTAGGAGATATGAAAATCTGAATAATATGTGCATATAAATTAATTCTATTTACCAAAATATAACAATGTTACCTATATAAGTTTTAAACTTTTTTGTTTCATCTGGTATATATTATTTTTTGAAGAATATAGAAAAAAAATCATCGAGTTTGGACTTAATTTGCAGAATCTATACGTGTTTGAGTTTTACATTGGAATCTAAATAAAAATAAAGCAAAGAAGAAACTGAAGAGCACACCTATAAACAGACAATTATCACTGTTCGTTTTTTAATGTAGAACCGTCTATGAAAAAAGTTTACTAAATTTAGAATTAATTAATATTCTTGATTATAATGAGGGGGCTTGTAAAAGCCCAAATTCCAAGTTCTTGTAATATGATTTAGTATTACAGGTGCCCATTAAATTTCACTTGGAAAAACCACTGAAATTAGTCAAAATATAAAAAAACAAATAAATAGGTTATTGTCATTTTTGTATGTTACATAATACAATAATTTTGTGAGTAAGTTTTTCTATAGGACTTTTTAGTCATCATACCAACCTTTATGATTTTTTTCAGATTTTTAAAAAATTGTTTGAATTAATGTATGTTCCCTATTTGAAGAATGCCTCATATGTATATGAGCATTTTCATTAAAATGGTGGATAATTTGAATTTTGACATGTTGTATTGCTTTAAAAAAATTAACAAAATTTATACATGTATAAATAAGATAATATATTTATACAAACCAACTTTTAGTGTAAGATCCATTTTTTAGAAGATATGAAAATTTGAATAATATGTGCATATAAATTAATTCTATATTTATCAAAATATAATAATGTTACCTATATAAGTTTTAAACTTTTTGTTCCATCTGGTATATATTAATTTTTGAAGAATATATAAAAATGAATCATCGAGTTTGGACTTAATTTGTAGTATCTATACATTTTGAGTATTTACATTAGAATCTAAATAAAAAATAAAGTAAAGGAATAAGAATCTGAAGAGCAGACCTATAAAAAGGCAATTATCACATGTGGTTTTTTAATGGACCACTTTAAAACCTGTCTGTAATAATGGATGACTATATAAAGCATCGCTCGGGCACCGCAAAAACCTAACTCGGGAGATTTCACATCGACGTTGTGAGGCTGCCAAAAATATATTTTACCCCTCGCCGTTGCCGCCATCCTCTCCCTTGCCGCCGATTCCACGTCGCTGTCCTCGCCCTTGCGTCCAAGCGCGTGCACGTCATCATCCCCGCCTCCAAGTGCCATCACTGTACTCTAGATTTATGAACCTTGTCTTCAACTTTCGGCCTTCACTTGCATTAGGGGTTACTGAAATTAATTAATGCTCCGTGGATATTTAATTTGTCTAGTGTGGCAAGGGTGTGTTCGATAAGTAATATTAATGACACTAATGGTGTGCTTGATTTTACTGAATAAGGTGTCACATAAGCAGTATTATTAGTTTCTAATATTTGTTTGTATGAACTTTCTCAAGAAATGGTCACTATCATATTTTAATTTTTATAGTTTGACATAGAAGATGGACCTCCGAGCATGGATGTACAACATGCCAAGTTCTGATCTATGTATATTCAAAATGTTGCTAACTTTATTGAAGCGTCCAGACATGCAAAGATGTAAAAGATAGATGACATATTATGTCCATGTATCGACTGTGAAAATAAGATTGCTTGGATAAATATTATAGTAATCCAATCTCTTTTGGTGAAAAGGGGTTTAAAAAATACTACACAATATGGATACAGCATGGTGAGTTAGATACACATGAGGTGGATAAAAATGATGAGAGAGGTTCTGATGACGATAATGCTCATATCGATTATGGTAGTGACAATCAGGATAATAATGGTGATGATGTTTGATTGTGAGGAGATGTTGCGTCACATCGAACCACATCTATTGATTTCTATGGGAGAAAGTAAAGGTTTAAGTAAAATTGAGATATTACAGAATGTGGCGACAGAGCATTTATATGATGAATCAAAGGGTTGTGATAAAGAGTTTACTACATTGCGTGCAGTCTTAGAACTACTAAAGTTGAAAGCCACATACAGATGGTTAGATTGTAGTTTCTCTGATCTTTTGAACCTTTTGGCAGAAATTTTCCCAAATCCCAATAAACTGCCCAGAAGCACTTATAAAGCAAAGAATCTTCTTTGCTCGATGTCACTAGGTGTGACAAAAATACACGGTTGTGTGAATCATTGTATTCTATATCGCAAAGAGCATGAGCTCACAACTAGATGCCCCATCTACGGTGTCTGTAGATACAAGGACTATAATCACCAGTATGTTACCAACATGAATAAGACCCAGAAGAATAAAAAGAATATTATTGGCCCTGAAGGTGACAATGATGATTCTTCTAATGATGCAGGTGGGAAGAATAAGAGAAAAATTACTGCCTTGGTGATGTGCTACCTTCGAGTAATTGATCGCTTGACGCGTTTGTTCTCAAACCCTAAGGAGGCTGAACTTATGCGTTAGCATTTCGAGCAGCGCAGGAAGAATGAAAAACATATTCGACACCCTGGTGATGCAACCCAGTGGAAAAATTTTGATATTCAGTATCTAAAGATTGCAAAAGAAATCAGAAATGTAAGTTTTGGCTTGGGTACAGACGGAATGAATCCGTTTGGTGAAAAAGGAGCATACACAACACATGGTCCATGGTTTTAACGATGTACAACCTACCGACGTGGTTGTGTCACGAAAGGAAATATATTTTGTTATCTATTCTTATACAAGGTCCAAAATAACTCGGCATCGAAATTGATGTGTTCTTGGAACCTATAATAGAAGATATGACGAAACCGTGGAATGAAGGGGTACGTACAAGTCATGAGTAAAAGCGGGAGTATTTTACTGTCGGTACCTGAGATATGGGGTACCCCCGCGCACAGGGGAAAATGCCTAAGGAACTCGCCCTTCTACGTAGGGAGAGCTCCGAAGGCGCCACGCGTCCGGCGGGGCCGGACCTCCCTCTCCTCAGAGGAGAGCTCCGGGCCCGCCACGTGGCATACAGAAGCCGGACCTCCCCCTCCGTGGGAGAGAGGTCCGAAGGCGCCACGTGTCCGGCGGGGCCGGACCTCCCCTCCTCAGAGGAGGGCTCCGGGCCCGCCACGTGGCCAGAAGAACGGCGCTGCCTGCCCCCGAGAGATAGGCAGCGGGCGTAAAGACGCCCCATACCTTGCCCGTACAAGGTATTCAAGGCCCGCGCCTTCCCAAGACACGGAGACGCGGAGCATGCCTCTGTCAGGTGCTGTTGCGCCCAGTCGCATCACAGACTGGCGCACGGTGTCAGAACCTGCCAGCCAATAAACACTGCGACAAGACATCCCATGCCGCTTGCGCCGCCATCAACCACTACGACTAGCATGCGGCATGGGCAGGGCGGCAAGAAGAAGACTCAGAAGCCTTCGACCAGAGACAACTACCGGCATAACTGCAGATACGGTATATAATAGACAATCTTCCTGGGACCACCTGTCGGGTCCTGGCCCCCCTTGTAAGCCGCCCGAGTCTTGGACTATAAAAGGCTCGGGTAGGCGACGATAGCAAGGGTTCACACTCTGCAACTCATACACTAGCCATACACTCCCAAGCTGTAACTCACCCCCAAGCTCAGGACTCCGGCCCTGAGCAGCAAGCAATACAGCGAGCTCCCTAGCTCGCCGTGGACGTAGGGTTTTACGCTCCGGCGGCCTGAACCACGTAAAAACTCACCGCGTCAAGCTCTTACTAACTTGTCCATTCGCGCAAGCTCTCCGCAAGGGACTAGCCCCACCGAAAAAAGAACCTCCGCGGGCTGCCCAGTGCAGGCCCGGGGGAAGTGTCGACCGAACACTTCGACATTTGGCGCGCCAGGTAGGGGGCTTTTCTCCTAGCGCGACGAGTTTCCGCCGACGAAGATGACCAAGCTTCCTTCAGCCGCAAACTCTCCTCCCCTACGTTCACGGCGAACCGTGACCAGCGGGGAGTACATGTCGACACACTCAGGACGGAGTGTGTCGTCACAAGCTGGTAGCCAACAGCCGACTCCGGCAACGCCGACCCCGGTGATTCAGGCTCCGACCAGTATGAGATCTTCTGCAGCGCTGAGCGTACATCATGGGGGTGCGCTAGCGGCAGCAAGAGCACTGCTGCGCAACCCACCTGCTGGGGATGCGCCCCATTCAGCGACCCAGCAATGGGTCCGCGAGGTGGACCGCCTCGTCGTCGCCGCCGCGAACCCTCGGTTTCGGCGAGGACGGCGCCCCGGGCAACCGGCTGTGTCGCTGACGCGCACGCCCACGGTTGACGGGCAAACGGCAGATTCCAGCTCCTCCAGGCTCCCGTCGACGGACCTGAGAAGGGAGCTGGAATGGTGCCACTTGGGCCAGGATGCCCGGGTGTACCTCGAGCGACGTCGAGAAAGGCGTCGCAACCATGAGGCTGGCGACAGCATGTCGTCGGGCTCGACGCAACCTGGAGGGCAGATCTTCGCCACGCGAGTCCTGCCTCAGGCATATGCCGTGCAGCATATGCCACAACCGTATGCGCCGCAAGCAGCGCCCCCGGTCTATGGTGCAGCCTTGCCCATGCCGGGATACACGGTGCCAAGTGCGAACCAAGCGTTCGCAGTGCCAATACCTGCGGCAGCAGGAGCAGGATGTGCAGCTCTTGCACCCCACGTTCACTTCGCGAGGTGGCCACGCAAGTTTCGCCCGCACCTGCCTGAGAAGTACGACGGTAGCGTCAACCCGGTGGAGTTCCTCCAAATCTACTCCACCGCCGTACTCGCCGCAGGGGGGATGAGGCTGTCATGGCCAATTACTTCCCCGTCGCCTTGACCGGCCCAGCTCGGTCTTGGCTCATGAATCTACCTCAGGGGTCCATAACTTCCTAGGGAGAGCTCTGCCGGCAGTTTGTCACCAACTTCGGCAGCTCCTACACCCGTCCCGGCACGGAGCTTGACCTCCACGCCGTCAAGCAACAACCTGGGGAGTCGCTGCGCTCTTTCATCCAGCGGTTCTCCCAGGTACGCAACACCATCCCGCATATCCAAAGTGCTTCTGTGGTGGTGGCGTTCCGACAGGGTGTCCGGGACGAGAAAATGCTTGAGAAGCTCACGACCAGAGAGGTCCGCGACGTCTCTGAGCTCTTCAGCCTGGCGGACAAATGCGCCAAAGCAGCTGAAGGGCGGAACTGGCACTCTCTGCCGACCTCCGAGCCAGGTGGACAACCCAGGTCCGGCGCTGCTGCCTATGGGGGTGGCAAGAAGGCCAAGAACCGGGGGAGTGGCAAGATGAAGTCATCGTTCACGGCTCCCGTCGCCGCAGCAGTGACAGCTAGTGGAGCTCGGGGGCCATGCCCCGACAAAAGGCAGCGGCAGTCACCGGCCCCAGATAGTGACCAGGGAGGGCTATGCCCCGTGCATGGCGCCGGCAACCATACTGCTGCCGGGTGCTGGGATATCCAGAGGCTCGCAGAGTGCTTCCGCAAAGGAAGACAGCAGAGAGCTGAAGCACTGCCCTACCCTCAGAGGGATGGAAAACAGAAGGTCAATGCCCCAGTCACCGCCACCCATCAGGTGGGGTTCCAGGAGCCTCAGCGTGTCATAAAGACAGTGCATAACGGCGAGGACTCCAGCTCCGACGGTGATGGGCCAGGGCGGTTGCCAACTGCGGCACGCCTCCGTGCCTCGGACATACCTCCCGGGGGCCATCCAGGATCTATCAACCCCTTGAAGGCCTTGCCAGAAGGGAAGACGCCTTGGGTCATCCAAGACGAGCCCGGGTCCACCTACCCCTTGAAGGCCTTAGCCAGAAGGGGAGAACTCCCCGGGGGCGCCCAGGAGAAGCCGCGCAGGACCTGATCCAGCGCGAAGATGACAACCTCGTCGACGAGACTCGGCTGCAGGTAACACCCCACAACGCGCGGTCTCGGCTGATGCTCTAAGCACTACCACCAAAGAACCGAACGCATCGGGGACCTGCAGGAGGGCAACCTGGTGTCACGGCACGCTCCATTCCAAGAAGGACCCATAAGCTCTCCCCCAGCAGGGAAGGTCCCTTCCGAATCATGAAAGCTGCCGCCCCAGGTACACATGCCTTTCAACCGAGTGTGGGATCCGTTCCCAAAAATCCTTGCCATGAAGCAACACTGTAAGTCCTACTTCCCGAGCATCAGTAGAACAGGGTTATTCCCTTCTGTAATGGATCCCATAGAATTTAGGAACAGAGCTTGGGGCAGCTAAGTCTCAAGGGACGGTACAGGACTACGTCCAGTTTAGCCTGGTTCCGACCCTAAGCGCGTAGAGTCTTGCTTCCCTTGCAGACGAGGCGGAATATTGCCTCCATGTACAGCCAGAATTCCACCTATGGGCATGAATACAGAAACCTGTTCTACTTAGCTCTCTCTCATGCACTCATTTAAATTATGCATTAATTTTTATGATCGCACTACCTATGTATGTTCATCGTACATCTAGTTCCCCCTCTCCTGCGCTCATCCATAGTCGGCATTCGCTATCCTACCGAAGGCGGCTGCGCTTGAGGCACCTGCCGATGGCCGAGTGAGTCTCTCGGGCCTCCCCCAGTCAGGTGTTGCGGTGCCAGTTACCACCTCCAGGAAAGGCCTGCGTTGTGCATGGGGGGTCCAGGGTGCGTATCCAGCTTAGCAGGCCATGAGCCCAAAGCATGCGCATCCTGCCCCCCGGAGGTACAGGGGAGTACAACCGCTTTGCCTGGTCATGAACCCAAAGCACGTGCACTCTGCTTCCCCAGCGCATGGCCCGGTACTAGGGATCGGACGATCGTACCCGGACCTCGGAGGGAGCCGGAGCTCCGGTGCCTCGAGCACAGAATTGCCCTAGCCCCGTATAACGGATCAGGATCATAAGACGAATAAGACTAGGAGACGGGAGGGGAGGACCCCCCGAGGAGAATTACGTTTCCTCTGTCTGTGTGCAGGACCTCTAGGTTACGGCAACAGGGACTGCATGAAGCGGGGGGAAGGAGCTATCAACTACTCCGGCCTAGGACTGGAAGGACCGGGTCCTGCCCCTTCAGCAGGGGTGGGGCCCGAGGGCCCCACGTGTCCAGCGGGCCCGGAGATCTCGCCTCCCTTGAGGAGGGCTCCGGGCTCTCCACGTGGCAGGCGAAAACCGGACCTCCCCCCCCCCGATGGGAGGGCTCCAAAAGCCCTACGTGTCCAGCATGGCCGGAGCTCCCGCCTCCTAAGGAGGGGCTCCGGACCCGCCACATGGCAGGCAGATTTGGAGCTCCCCATAGGGCGAGATCCGGAGACCCCCGGGGGCCCCTAACACGGTTAGGACCCAGGGAAGGTGTCTATGTAGAGCTCCGAGATTGGAGATGGCCTCTGAGTACCTTGCGGAGCTAAGGACTCAGTCAGGCAAAGCCAAGAAGGAGAGAAAAAGCATCACAGACACAAATATCTAAAAGAGTCAAACTAAGCGAGGCTCCATGAGCTGGACTACAGACTCGATAAAAAGGGAGAAACAAGTCCTAAGGACCTCCCGGCTCCCGCCAGAACCTTGCGGCTACAAGGGCGGCCACATCCTCGACTTCAGCCCTGGCAGCTTCCTCCCGCTCCGCGGCTGGGCCCTCTCTTGCTGGTTCTAGCGAGAAGAGGGGTCGCGGCTCTTGAAGCATGCCAGCACATGTGAGGCAACCTCTAAGGCTAGGCCGCGTCCCTCGCCCTCAAGCTCGCTGGCGACCACCGAGTCTAGCCTATCCAGCTTGGCGCCAATCGACTCCTGCGCGGGGATCACCTCTGCCACCTTCAACGCAGGAGCCGCGGCCCTTACCAGACTGAAGCCACGAGGGATCAGGGCGGACCCCGCTCAATCCACGAAGCTCGAGACCGCAAGAGCCTCGGAGGACCGCAAGGCCGAGAGTTCCTCCACCTCACGGCGGGCCGCCTGCAGGGCCTCCAGGTTCCTCTCGGAGAATTCCTTCTCCTTGGCCGCCAGGGAGCTCTCCCGAAGATGGAGATACTTGGCGAGCCGCTCCAACTCAGCAGCCTTGAAGTCGGCGGCCAACTCCCAGTCCAAAACCGCCCGGCGTTCACGGGAGACCTGTTCCTCTCTCAAGTCGAGGTCTGCCTTCAGAATCTCCAACTCCTCGATCCGAGCTCGAAGGTCATCCTCGCCCGCCGCCAGCTGCGCGGCGACCCTCTCCGCCTCAGCTGCCGTGGAACGATCCCGTTCCTCAACGGTGAGTTTACGGCGCTCCAACTGCTGCCGTATCTCCACAGCGGCGGAGAGGCTCTCCTCGGCCCGGACGTGTGCCTCCAGGGCCTCCATGTTGATCCGCCGCGATTCGGCGTCCATGCGGTCGACAGCCCGCTTCAGCCAGTCGAGGAGCACTTCCCTGAAGTCGAGCAACTCCCGCCTGGAGTCGAGCTCGCTCTTAACCTTCGCGGTCCTCTCCCGCAAAAGGTTCCCCCAGGTGAGGAGGCGATCCCGTTCAACCGTATACTCCTCCCGCTCGCGACCTAGTGCAGCCAAGACCTGCCGGACGCTCGTCTCGGCAAGCGCGAAGGCATCTGCCAGGGGCAATGGAGCAACAGAGGCCGGGGCAGTCCCCCCGACCTCCTCCATTACCTCGTCCTCAAGAGGAGTCGACGCACCAGCAACCGACACGAGACGCTGGTCAGGAGAGGCTGGCTCCGAGGCTCTGGCAGCCGGACCTGCCGGGCTCTCTTCAGCTTCTGGCTCCTTGACCTGTGGAGAGGGGCGAGCCGGGGAAGGCGGCGCTGGAGTAAAGGCCGGGCCGCCTGGTGCAGGGTCGACCTGCGCTGGATTGGGGGCCGCGGTGGCCGTCTCGGCAGGAAGAGACGACGCCGCCGCGGAGTCCGGGCACACCGGAACAGGAGAAGTTCGCGCTGGCCTGGGGGCCGCGGCAGTTGTCCCTGGCTCCGAGCGCAACGGCACAGACTCCCCGCAAGTCGGGGATGGACGGGAAGCGCGGACACTCCAGCGGGCTCTGAACCCGACTTCCGAGCCGGGGTAGGACTCCCAGAGCCCGCTACCGTCACTGACGGCCGCTCCGCAGTTGCTTGAACTGGCGGAACAGAGGACGCCCCAGAAGCTTCCCTCAACGCATCAGCCCAGGGCCTCTTCGAGTCGCCACCGGAGGGAGTGCCAGGCACCCCAGATTCCCGACTTGGCACAGACGCCGCCGCTGGAGGAGATTGAGCGCGCTTCTTCTCTGGTGGCGGGATGGAGGCCATGGCAAGGGAGAACTCAAGGGCAAGAGAGCAAAAGCACAAGAGTCCGAGAAGAAACGCAGAGAAGTGCAAAGGGAAGCCGCAATGTGGGTAAGATCCCCTCTAAAAACTTCCCGAGTGCAATTCCAAGTGATTTGGAACTCTTCGAAGACACCGCATCGGCAACCGCTTCGGCTCTTAGACCCAGTGCCGATGACGGGTGGACCCAAGCCGCCCAACTGAAGTGGTGGGTCAAGGAGTCAGTCTCCTAAGAAGATGAGCCGGCAAGGCACTTCGGCGGTTCCTGAAGAAAGCGCCACAACTTGCAGAAGTGGCAGTCTTGGGAACCGCCGCAGTAAAAGCAACCATCAAGTGAGCGCACGCTCCCGCGATCCCGCGGCCGTTCATGCTCCGGCAGCGGTCAATTCGGGACTTAGAGAAAGTGCGCGGATCGGAAGAGACGGAGGTCCCACCTAGGGCTCGCTATCTCCCCCGAGATGGGCCCGGGGGCCACTGTCGGTACCTGAGATATGGGGTACCCCCGCGCACAGGGGAAAATGCCTAAGGAACTCACCCTTCTCCGCAGGGAGAGCTCCGAAGGCGCCACGCGTCCGGCGGGGCCGGACCTCCCTCTCCTCAGAGGAGAGCTCCGGGCCCACCACGTGGCATACAGAAGCCGGACCTCCCCCTCCGCGGGAGAGAGGTCCGAAGGCGCCACGCGTCCGGTGGGGCCGGACCTCCCCCTCCTCAGAGGAGGGCTCCGGGCCCGCCACGTGGCCAGAATAACGGCGCTGCCTGCCCCCGAGAGATAGGCAGCGGGCGTAAAGACGCCCCATACCTTGCCCGTACAAGGTATTCAAGGCCCGCGCCTTCCCAAGACGCGGAGCATGCCTCTGTCAGGTGCCGTTGCACCCAGTCGCATCACAGACTGGCGCACGGTGTGAGACCCTGCCAGCCAATAAACACCGCGACAAGACATCCCATGCCGCCTGCGCCGCCATCAACCACTACGACTAGCATGCGGCATGGGCAGGGCGGCAAGACGAAGACTCAAAAGCCTTCGACCAGAGAAAACTACCGTTATAACTACAGATACGGTAGATAATAGACAATCTTCCCGGGACCACCTGTCGGGTCCCGGCCCCCCTTGTAAGCCGCCCGAGTCTTGGACTATAAAAGGCTCGGGTAGGCGACGATAGCAAGGGTTCGCACTCTGCAACTCATACGCTAGCCATACACTCCCAAGCTGTAACTCACCCCCAAGCTCAGGACTCCGGCCCTGAGCAGCAAGCAATGCAGCGAGCTCCATAGCTCGCCGTGGACGTAGGGTTTTACGCTCCGGCGGCCTGAACCACGTAAAAACTCACCGCGTCAAGCTCTTACTAACTCGTCCATCCGCGCAAGCTCTCCGCAAGGGACTAGCCCCACCGAAAAAAGAACCTCCGCGGGCTGCCCAGTGCAGGCCCGGGGGAAGTGTCGACCGAACACTTCGACATTTACGCTAAGAGCAATGATATTCGTTACCGTGCATGATTATCCTGGATTGTTTACATTATCGGGACAAATGAAAGGGAATAAAGGTTTTGAAGGTGCGCGGATGGAACTGGATTTTTGTACCTCACTTCATCAAGAAAGATGGTGTACATGAAACACCGGCGGTTCTTGACAGATACACATAAGTACAGGAAGATGAAATAACAATTTGATAACAAAATTGAAAAAGATATTGCACCAAACCTTATAGTGGAAAACTCGTGTTCAAAATGGTCAAGAACATTCATGTTGCTTTCGGTAAGGGCAAAAAATGTAAAGGAACAAAGAGAAAGAAAACTACATCTTCGGGTGATACAACTAACACGGCTGTGAAAACTTATGCCACTTTATGATATCAACTTTTATGCGATAATGTGTAACACAACATTATAGCACAACACATCAGAACAAGGAAAGTCACTAGAGGAAAAGATATCTGCAATATTACGGTTTCAAGTAGAAGGCTGTACATATTGCAATGGAGGAGGAGGAGGTGGTGGTGGTGGTGATCACGAGGAGTGTATAAGGCCACAAGTGAAGTGAAGTGAAGTGAAGTGAAGTGAAGCGATCGTTGCAATTGCTTTTGAGTGCACAAGATGCATACATGTGATATCTTTTTGTGAGACCTATGTGTGCTGAATACATTGGCTATGAAGATAAACATTTTTGAATTCTACCAAAACACTCTTTTTGTCAAGTCCGACTCTAGGTTCGAGCTCCGACAAGATCCAACGTAAGGTCCGACTTGCTATGGATAGGTCCGACATGTGTTTAGTTAGGTCAGACGGTAGGTCCAACTAGCTTTGGTAAGTTCCGGTGCTAGGTTCTGCTAGCTTTGGTAAGCTCCGGCTCAAAGTCCAGTTAGCTTTGGCAAGGTCCGGAGCTAAATCGCAATGGTTCTGTTTTTACCATGCAAATATTTCGAACTTGCTTTACATCTATGGAAAGTTTGCTTGGTATTCTTTTACTAAGTTTTTGAAGTGTTATGGCTGTTTACGGTTGTTAACATTTTGCTATGGTTTGCAACATGCTTATGTGAGGTGTTCACGTAAGGTTTTGTGGTTTTCGGAACTAACATGAGTCAAGTCGCGGACTTGTGCTCGAAAGTCTCCCTTGGCTGTCCCTCCTAGCTGAAATCCTAGTCTCCCTTGGCAGCACCCTCCCACTATAAATAAAACCCAGCCCCTGACCTCCGCCCTGCCAAGTGAAAAATCTTTGGCCGCAACCCTGCCCTGCCATAGCCGTCGCCCTTGCCACCAAGGGAACCCCAGCTGCACTGCATTGTCCACAAGAAAGGCCCTAGCTGCTGCCACCGAAGGGAAGAACAAACCAGCCGCATATAAGGAGGGATGAGGAGTTGGAGAAGATGGGAGCCGTTGTTCTTTGTTGCTTCATAACAGCTATCATCTCCGACCATGCTACATCACGTCACACGACCAACTAGCTGCTACCTAGATAGGTTATCCTTCGGATCAGACTTTGACGACAGTTTGATCTACTATCCTGAGCTAAAACCACAGGAGCACCTAATTGGTTTCCAGCAGCACCGATCATCACAAAACCCCACTAAAACCTACCCAAACTCGCATTATCATATGTAAACTGATTAGTGTAGTGTGCATTATATAATTGCGTGCATCCGCATTATCACATCTTAATTAACTTGTGTGCATCGTATTGATTGAATGTGTTGTCTTGTATGCATGTGATCGCGAGTAGAAGGACACACTCAAGAGGCCATGTACGAAGATCTCCAGCACCAAGACTGCAAAACGCTTGAGCAACCCAATCCATTGGAGCAAGGCAAGTGCTCCTTGAATATATTGGTCCTATGTATTCAAAGTGTTTTGTTTATGAAACTGCATGGTTGAGTCAACATGGCGGGAAACCTATTCGTAGGAGTTTACTAATTTTGCTTGCCACCCTTGTTGCCGGGAACTTGCTGAGTCGGGTATGGTGTTGTTTTTCTCTTTTGCGCCTGTCGGTACCTGAGATATGGGGTACCCCCGCGCACAGGGGAAAATGCCTAAGGAACTCGCCCTTCTCCGCAAGGAGAGCTCCGAAGGCGCCACGCATCCGGCGGGGCCGGACCTCCCTCTCCTCAGAAGAGAGCTCCGGGCCCGCCACGTGGCATACAGAAGCCGGACCTCCCCCTCCGCGGGCGAGGGGTCCGAAGGTGCCACGTATCCGGCGGGGCCAGACCTTCCTCTCCTCAGAGAGGAGCTCTGGGCCCGCCACGTGGCCGACAGAAGCCGAACCTCCCCCTCCGCGGGGAGAGGTCCAGAGGTTCCACGTGCCCCGCGGGCCGGACCCCCCTCTCCTCTAAGAGGGGCTCCGGGCCCGCCACATGGCCAGAAGAACGGCGCTGCCTGCCCCCGAGTGATAGGCAGCGGGCGTAAAGACGCCCCATACCTTGCCCGTACAAGGTATTCAAGGCCCGCGTCTTCCCAAGACGCGGAGACGCGGAGCACGCCTCTGTCAGGTGCCGTTGTGCCCAGTTGCATCACAGACTGGCGCGCGGTGTCAGAACCTGCCAGCCAATAAACACCGCGACAAGACATCCCATGCCGCCTGCGCCGTCATCAACCACTACGACTAGCATGCGGCATGGGCAGGGCGGCAAGACGGAGACTCGGAAGCCTTCGCCAGAGAAAACTACCGGCATAACTGCAGATACGGTAGATAACAGTCAATCGCCCCGGGACCACCTGTCGGGTCCCGGGCCCCCCTTGTAAGCCACCCGAGTCTTGGACTATAAAAGGCTCGGGTAGGCGACGATAGCAAGGGTTCGCATTTCTGCAACTCATACGCTAGCCATTCACACTCAAGCTGTAACTCACCCCCAAGCTCAGGACTCCGGCCCTGAGCAGCAAGCAATACAGCGAGCTCCATAGCTCACCGTGGAGGTAGGGTTTTACGCTCCGGCGGCCTGAACCACGTAAAACTCACCGTGTCAAGATCTTACTAACTCGTCCATCCGCGCAAGCTCTCCGCAAGGGACTAGCCCCACCGAAAAAAGAACCTCCGCGGGCTGCCCAGTGCAGGCCCGGGGGAAGTGTCGACCGAACACTTCAACATTTGGCGTGCCAGGTAGGGGGCTTTTCCCCTTGCGCGACGAGTTTCCACCGACGAAGATGACCAAGCTTCCCTCAGCGGCAAACTCTCCCCCTCCGCGTTCACGGCGAACCGTGACCAGTGGGGAGTACATGTCAACGCACTCAGGACGGAGTGTGTCGGCACAAGCTGGTAGCCAGCAGCCGACTCCGACAACACCGACTCCGGCGATGCAGGCTCCGACCAGTGTGAGATCTTCTGCAGCGCTGAGCGTACACCATGGGGGTGCGCTAGCTGCAGCAAGAGCGCTGCTGCGCAACCCACCTTCTGGGGATGCGCCCCATTCAGCGACCCAACAATGGGTCCGCGAGGTGGACCGCCTCGTCGTCGCCGCCGCGAACCCTCGGTTTCGGCGAGGGCGACGCCCCGGTCAACCGGCTGTGTCGCTGACGCGCACGCCCACGGTTGACGGGCAAACGGCGGACTCCAGCTCCTCCAGGCTCCCGTCCACGGACCTGAGAAGGGAGCTGGAACGGTGCCACTTGGGCCAGGATGCCCGGGTGTACCTCGAGCGACGTCGAGAAAGGCGTCGCAACCATGAGGCTGGCGACAGCATGACGTCGGCCTCGACACAACCTGGAAGGCAGATCTTCGCCACGCGAGCCCTGCCTCAGGCATACGCCGCGCAGCATATGCCGCAACCATATGCGCCGCAAGCAGCGCCCCCGGTCTATGGTGCAGCATTGTCCATACCGGGGTACACGGTGCCAAGTGCGAACCAAGTGTTCGCAGCACCAATACCTGCGGCAGCAGGAGCAGGATGTGCGGCCCTAGCACCCCACCTTCGCTTCGCGAGGTGGCCGCGCAAGTTTCGGCCGCACCTGCCCGAGAAGTACGACGGTAGCGTCAACCCGGCGGAGTTCCTCCAGATCTCTCCACCGCCGTACTTGCCGCACGAGGGGATGAGGCTGTCATGGCCAACTACTTCCCCGTCGCCTTGACCGGCCCAGCTCCGTCTTGGCTCATGAATCTCCCCCAAGGGTCCATAACCTCCTGGGGAGAGATCTGCCGGCAGTTCGTCGCCAACTTCGGCAGTTCCTACACCCGTCCCGGCACGGAGCTTGACCTCCACGCCGTCAAGCAACAGCCTGGGGAGTCGCTGCACTCTTTCATCCAGCGGTTCTCTCAGGTACGCAACACCGTCCCGCATATTCAAAGTGCTTCCGTGGTGGTGGCGTTCCGACAGGGTGTCCGGGACGAGAAAATGCTTGAGAAGGTCGCGGCCAGAGAGGTCCGCGACGTCTCTGAGCTCTTCAGCCTGGCGGACAAATGCGCCAGAGCAGCTGAAGGGCGGAACTGGCACTCTCTGCCAACCTCCGAGTCAATAGGACAGTCCGGGTCCGGCGCTGCTGCCTATGGGGGTGGCAAGAAGGCCAAGAACCGGGGGAGTGGCAAGATGAAGTCATCGTTCGCGGCTCCCATCGCCGCAGCAGCGACGCACGCCCCGACAAAAGGCAGCGGCAGTCACCGGCCCCAGATAGTGACCAGGGCGGGCTATGCCCCGTGCATGGCGCCGGCAACCATACTGCCGCCGAGTGCTGGGATATCCAGAGGCTCGCAGAGCGCGTCCGCAAAGGAAGACAGCAGAGAGCTGAAGCACCGCACTACCCTCAGAGGGATGGCAAGCAGAAGGTCGGTGCCCCAGTCACCGCCGCCCATCAGGTGGGATTTTAGCAGCCTCAGCGTGTCATAAAGACAGTGCATAACAGTGAAGACTCCAGCTCCGACGGTGATGGGCCAGGGCGGTAGCCGGCTGCGGCTGCCGTCCCAGGTCAGTGGAGGCTGCACTGCTGCGGCGTCAACCTTGGAGAAGCGCCAAGTAGTCGCAGCAGCCCTAGTACCGACCACAATGGTGCGAGGTCGGGCCAGCCTCACCCGAGAGCACACCTCCGTGCCTCGGACATAACTCCGGGGGGCCGCCCAAGGTCTGTCGACCCCTTGAAGGCCTTGCCAGAACGGGAAGACACCTTAGGTCATCTAAGATGAGCCCGGGTCCACCTACCCCTTGAAGGCCTTAGCCAGAAGGGGAGAACTCCCCGGGGGCCCCGGGAGAAGCCGCACAGGACCTGATCCAGTGTGAAGATAACAACCTCGTCGACGAGACTTGGCTGCAGGTAACACCCCACAACGCAAGGTCTCGGCTGATGCTCTAAGCACTACTGCCAAAGAACCGAACGCGTCAGGGACCTGCAGAAGGGCAACCTGGTGTCGCGGCACACTCTTTCCCGAGAAGGACCCATAAACTCTCCCCCAGCAGGGAAGGTCCCTTCCGAATCATGAAAGCTGTCGCCCCAGGTACACATGCCTTTCAACCGAGTGTGGGATCCGTTCCCAAAATCCTTGGCATGAAGCAACACTGTAAGTCCTACTCCCCGAGCATCAGTAGAACAAGGTATTTCCTTCTTTAATGAATCCCATAGAATTTAGGAACAGAGCTTGGGGCAGCTAAGTCTCAAGGGACGGTACAGGACTACGTCCAGTTTAGCCTGGTTCCGACCCTAAGCGCGTAGAGTCTTGCTTCCCTTGTAGACGAGGCGGAATATTGCCCCCATGTACAGCCAGAATTCCACCTATGAGCATGAACACAGAAACCTGTTCTACTTAGCTCTCTCTCATGCGTTCATTTAAATTATGCATTAATTTTTATGATCGCACTATCTATGTATGTTCATCGTACATCTAGCTCCCCCTCTCCCGCGCTCATCCATAGTCAGCATTCGCTATCCTACCGAGGGTGGCCGCGCTTGAGACACCTGCCGATGGCCGAGTGAGTCTCTCGGGCCTCCCCTAGGCAGGTGTTGCGGTGCCAGTTGGTCACCTCCAGGAAAGGCCTGCGTTGTGCATGGGGGGTCCAGGGTGCGTATCCAGCTTAGCAGGCCATGAGCCCAAAGCATGCACATCCTGCCCTCCGGAGGTACAGGGGAGTACAACCGCATTGCCTGGTCATGAACCCCAAGCACGTGCACTCTGCTTCCCCAGCGCATGGCCCGGTACTAGGGATCGGACGGCTGTACCTGGACCTCGGAGGGAGCCGGAGCTCCGGCGCCTCGAGCACAGATTTGCCCAAGCCCCGTATAACGGATCAGGATCGTAAGACGAATAAGACTAGGAGACGGGAGGGGAGGACCCCCCGAGGAGAATTACGTTTCCTCTGCCTGTGTGCAGGACCTCCAGGTTACAGCAACGGGGACTGCATGAAGCGGGGGGAAAGGAGCTACCAACTACTCCGGCCTAGGACTGGAAGGACCGGGTCCCACCCCTTTAGCAGGCGTGAGGCCCGAGGGCCCCACATGTCTGGCGGGCCCGGAGCTCTCGCCTCCCCTGAGGGGGGCTCCGGGCTCGCCACGTGGCAGGCGGAAACCGGACCTCCCCCCCGGTGGGAGGGCTCCGAAAGCCCTACGTGGCCAGCAGGGCAGAAGCTCCCGCCTCTTAAGGAGGGGCTCCGGACCCGCCACGTGACAGGCAGATTTGGAGCTCCCCATAGGGCGAGATCCGGAGACCCCCGGGGGCCCCTAACACGGTAGGGACCCGGGGAAGGTGTCTGTGCAGAGCTCCGAGATTGGAGAAGGCCTCTGAGTACCTTGCGGAGCTAAGGACTCAGTCAGGCAAAGCCAAGAAGGAGAGAAAAAGCATCACAGACACAAATATATAAAAGAGTCAAACTATGCGAGGCTCCATGAGCTGGACTACAGACTCAATAAAAAGGGAGAAACAAGTCCTAAGGACCTCCCGGCTCTCGCCGAAACCTTGTGGCTACAAGGGCGGCCACATCCTCGACTTCAGCCCTGGCAGCTTCCTCCCGTTCCGCGGCTGGGCCCTCTCTCGCTGGTTCTAGCGAGAAAGAGGGGTCACGGCTCTTGAAGCATGCCAGTACATGTGAGGCGACCTCTAGGGCTAGGCCGCGTCCCTCGGCCTCAAGCTCGCTGGCGACCACCGAGTCTAGCCTGTCCAGCTTGGCGCCGATCGACTCCAGTGCGGGGATCACCTCCTCCACCTTCAACGCAGGAGCCGCGGCCCTCACCGGACTGAAGCCAAGAGGGATCAGGGCGGACCCCGCTCGATCCACGAAGCTCGAGACCGCAAGATCCTCGGAGGACCGCAAGGCCGAGAGCTCCTCCACCTCACGGCGGGCTGCCTGCAGGGCCTCCAGATTTCTCTCGGAGAATTCCTTCTACTTGGCCGCCAGGGAGCTCTCCCGAAGGTGGAGAGTCTTGGCGAGTCGCTCCAACTCAGAGACCTTGAAGTCGGCGGCCAACTCCCGTTCCAAGACCACGCGGCGTTCGCGGGAGACCTGTTCCTCCCTCAGGTCGAGGTCTGCCTTCAGAATCTCTAGCTCCTCGATCCGAGCTCAAACGTCATCCTCGCCCGTCGCTAGCTGCGCGGCGACCCTCTCCGCCTCGGCTGCCGTGGAACGCTCCCGTTCCTCAACGGCGAGTTTACGGCGCTCCAACCGCTGCCGTATCTCCTCAGCGGCAGAGAGGCTCTCCTCGGCCCGGGCGTGAGCCTCCAGGGCCTCCCTGTTGATCCGCTGTGATTCGGCGTCCATGCGGTCGACAGCCCGCTTCAGCCGGTCGAGGAGCACTTCCCTGAAGTCGAGCAACTCCCGCCTGGAGTCGAGTTCGCTCTTGACCTTCGCGGTCCACTCCCGCAAAAGGTTCCCCCGGTGAGGAGGCGATCCCGTTCAACTGTATACTCCTCCCGCTCGCGACCTAGTGCAGCCAAGACCTGCCGGACACTCATCTCGGCAAGCGCGAAGGCATCTGCCAGGGGCAATGGAGCAACAGAGGCCGGGGCAGTTCCCCCGACCTCCTCCATCACCTCGTCCAAAAGGGGAGTCGATGCACCAGCAACCAAGACGAGACGCCGGTCAGGAGAAGCTGGCGCCGGGGCTCTGGCAGCCGGACCTGCCGGGCCCTCTTTAGCTTCTGGCTTCTTGACCTGTGGAGAGGGGCGAGCCGGGGAAGGCGGCGCTGGAATATAGGCCGGGCCGCCTGGTGCAGGGTCGACCTGCGCTGGCTTGGGGGCCGTGGCGGCCGTCTCGGCAGGAAGAGATGACGCCGCCGCGGAGCCCGGGCACACCGGAACAGGAGAAGCTCGCGCTGGCTTGGGGGCCGCGGCAGTTGTCCCGGGCTCCGAGCGCAACGGCACAGACTCCCCGCTAGTCGGGGATGGCCGGGAAGCGTGGACACTCTAGCGGGCTCTGAACCCCGACTTCCGAGCCGGGGTAGGACTCCCAGAGCCCGCTGACGTCACTGACGGCCGCTCCGTAGTCGCCTGAACTGGCGGAGCAGGGGACGCCCCAGAAGCTCCCCTCAATGCATCAGCCCGGGGCCTCTTCGAGTCGCCACCGGAAGGAGTGCCAGGCACCCCAGATTCCCGACTTGGCGCAGACGCCACCGCTGGAGGAGATCGAGCGCGCTTCTTCTCTGGTGGCGGGTTGGAGGCCATGGCGAGGGAGGACTCAAGGGCAAGAGGGGAAAAGCACAAGAGTCCGAGAAGAAACGCTGGGGGGTGCGAAGGGAAACCGCAATGCGGGTAAGATCCCCTCTAAAAACCTTCCCGGGTGTAATCCCAAGCGATTCGGAACTCTTCGAATACACCGCATCGGCAACCGCTTCGGCTCCTAGACCGAACGCCGATGACAGGTGGACCCAAGCCGCCCGACTGGAGCGGTGGGTCATAGAGTCAGTCTCCTAAGAAGACAAGCCGGCAAGGCACTTCGGCGGTTCCCGAAGAAAGCACCGCATCATGCAGAAGTGGCGGTCTTGGGAACCGCCGCAGTAAAAGCAACCATCAAGTGGGCGCACGCTCCCACGATCCTGCGACCGTTCGTGCTCCGGCAGCGGTCAATGCGGGACTTAGAGAAAGTGCGCGGATCAGAAGAGACGGAGGTCCCACCTCGGGCTCGCTATCTCCCCCGAGATGGGCCCGGGGGCCACTGTCGGTACCTGAGATATGGGGTACCCCCGCGCACAGGGGAAAATGCCTAAGGAACTCGCCCTTCTCCGCAGGGAGAGCTCCGAAGGCGCCACGCGTCCGGCGGGGCCGGACCTCCCTCTCCTCAGAAGAGACCTCCGGGCCCGCCACGTGGCATACAGAAGCCGGACCTCACCCTCCGCGGGCGAGGGGTCCGAAGGTGCCACGTATCCGGCGGGGCCAGACCTCCCTCTCCTCAGAGAGGAGCTCCGGGCCCGCCACGTGGCCGACAGAAGCCGAACCTCCCCCTCCGCGGGGAGAGGTCCGGAGGCTCCACGTGCCCCGTGGGCCGGACCCCCCTCTCCTCTGAGAGGGGCTCCAGGCCCGCCACGTGGCCAGAAGAACGGCGCTGCCTGCCCCCGAGCGATAGGCAGCGGGCGTAAAAACGCCCCATACCTTGCCCGTACAAGGTATTAAAGGACCACGTCTTCCCAAGACGCGGAGACGCGGAGCACGCCTCTGTCAGGTGCCGTTGCGCCCAGTCGCATCACAGACTGGCGCGCGGTGTCAGAACCTGCCAGCCAATAAACACCGCGACAAGACATCCCATGTCGCCTGCGCCGTCATCAACCACTACGACTAGCATGCGGCATGGGCAGGGCGGCAAGACGGAGACTCGGAAGCCTTCACCAGAGACAACTACCGGCATAACTGCAGATACGGTAGATAACAGTCAATCGCCCCGGGACCACCTGTCGGGTCCCGGGCCCCCCTTGTAAGCCACCCGAGTCTTGGACTATAAAAGGCTCGGGTAGGCGACGATAGCAAGGGTTCGCCTTTCTGCAACTCATACGCTAGCCATTCACACCCAAGCTGTAACTCACCCCAAGCTCAGGACTCCGGCCCTGAGCAGTAAGCAATACAGCGAGCTCCATAGCTCGCCGTGGACGTAGGGTTTTACGCTCCGGCGGCCTGAACCACGTAAAACCTCCCGTGTCAAGCTCTTACTAACTCGTCCATCCACGCAAGCTCTCCGCAAGGGACTAGCCCCACCGAAAAAAAGAACCTCCGCGGGCTGCCTAGTGCAGGCCCGGGGGAAGTGTCGACCGAACACTTCGACAGCGCCGCATCGCTTTACGAGTTATGGGCAACTGAAATAAACTTGCTTAAACTACTGCAATCATGAGCATTAATGATGATGAGAACATGGTGACCTTTAGCAAACTTGGAACCTACTAAGCAAGCATAGTTTGTGGTTGTGCTGAATGGCTTGGTGGTTTGTTTGCTTTAGATCTAAGGACCGGTTCATGCGAGAATTTGCCAGTAAAATAGTGCCACCACAGGGCCAAATATGGGTGCGGCATAGCTGACTTATTAGGTGTGCTGCTGGCTTTGTATGGTCCATTGGATGGCGCGGGGAATGAGAGTCGAGGAGGACTGCCCTGAGAATTGAATGGCACAAGAGGGGGCCCGTGAGTGTGAGAATGTGGATTCAAGCCTGCCGGCAAAACCTTAGTTGGTCCGTACATTCTAGTAGTCCTTTTGTAAAGAATATTTTATGATCTCTTGGTCATACACCGATGGTTGTGTATTGGCGTAATGAAGGTTTCTCTAGTCGTTGACGGGTGACAAAATCACAAACTTATAGATAAAGTGGTGCCACCTCTGCAGAGTGTAAAGCTATCATGATAGTCGTGCTTCCGGTTACAAGCACCTGGCCAACTTCCATGATTAGAGGCAAGACTTGGGATGGTTATTCGGGTCTGGTTTTGGTTGTGTCATACGGGACTGGTTTGAGTTATGCTTATGAGATTGGATTCGGTTATGTGAGTATGTGTTGATCATGAGAACATGTGAATTGGGATGAGCTTGAGAATGAGTATTGGCTGGTTAAAACTTGTTGAATGATGGAGTATGACGGTATTGAACTTGAGACATGATGAATTACTTGGTTATATTGGGAATTAACTCACCTAGACATTGCAGGCTGTTTTCTTATGATTGCGAAATAAAATTGGCTTGCTGCAATTAACCTTTGTTTCCAACCTTTTTAAGCTGGATTTCATATTCTTCCCACACTTGCTCAGTACGATATGTACTCACCCTTGCATTTCCCACAATATATCAGCTATAGGAGAAGATTACTTCTAAAAGCAGGTGGAGTACTACGTATTACGCACTACTCTCAACTGCCTGTGGAGTCGAAGTTGGAGCCCCACTATCTGTAGTTTTCTTCCTACTTTTGTTTAGTGTCTTCCGCTGCAAAATAATATAGATACTCATGTTGAGACAATGAACTACTGTAATAAAGCACTTACGTACTATTTGAAACGTGTTTAAGTTCTAAAATTTAGTTTTTGATGTATTGTGTATGTGTGATGAATATCCTGAGCACACATATGGATCACTTGGTTCATTTTTGGAACCGGGTATCACACCTTTTCCATCTTGGACTTGGGAACTAGAGGATCCTTCCTACAGACTAAACTCCACTAAGGACTTGGATAGTGTGTTTATACAAGAGAGTATTACTCAAGTGGTGTGTGATGAAGTGAGTGGTATGGGGTCCTATTTATACAAGAGTTTGGATTGACTCCTGCCCGAATATGTGTGCGAATCAACCATAACCGCCTTCAGGGAGCCATAGAGAGTCGACACGTGGAAGATGAACGAGTTTGGGGGCAGGACTAGATCGGTCAAACCCCTGGTTAGGCCGACCCTAAGGTGGCCCCAGACTAGGTGTGTTTCCTCTAGGTGGCTGCCAGGTGGGACCTCAGGTGTTTACCAGGTGATACGCCATTGATTCCCTTAGATACTCCTGTATGAGGGCCATTGGATCCATGGACTGTCACATGTCATCCTCTGGTTAGCTGGAAGTGTATAATTTAGGATTGCTCTACTAAATCCTCCTCAATTATGCAGATATTTCCTGCATGCATAATTCTTTCCATGTACAAGTGGAACTACGTTATTTGTAAGGATAATGCGTGCAAGAAATATTTACTCCTTCACTGTATTGAGAAATATTGACGGTCCAAATTGGTATTTAATGATTGTTAACACTCGCTTTCGCTCCTCTCAAAATAAATGCAGCCACGCCCCTACGATTGTTGCTAGATCGTCTTAGTGACAATGCTAGGATCTTGGCTCTTGTCCTCTGCTCCTCTATAATATCGAGAAATCAGGCAAACACATCACGAAGACACAATTGATAAGGTATACACAAATATAATTGATTTCATTTTAGCACTACTTAAGATTCAATCGTTGTGTTTTTTCAACTTGGATGATTGCTCTCACCCAATTCATATAAATGTCTTTATAAAATGCTTTTTATAGTAGCTTATGTGCTACACGTATCAAACATACTTAAATTGTATGGTGCTTTTCAGTATAATTTGCGTGTTATACATATCAGTACGTATAATGTCGGGATGATTATATATATATTTTTAGAGAATATAATTCTTCTATATTTTCTTACAGAATATAATATTGTTATACATAAAATACATACATATATATATTATGGCTAAGAGGTCCTCTATTATAGTTTCACCCCAGGCCACTAAAATCTCAGGGCAGATCTGTGCAGTGCTATCCAACCCCAGCCCTTTCCTCACATCCACCCACTCCCACAGTCCTCTCTCATATGCCGACCCTTCTTTCTCAAATCCAAGCTCACCGACAGAAAGCATGGGTAGGGGTGAAAAACGGATGATAATTTTCCGAATCATCCGAAACCGTTTCCGAAAGTTTCTGAACCATTTTCCGTTTTAGTCGGTAATTTTCGGAAATGAGTCGAAAATCGGAAATTAAAATTCAGAAATCGGAACGGAAATGATTTGGCCAGATTTCCGACCGAATTGTCGGAATTCCGAATTTGTTTGGAAATTTCTGAACAATTTCCGATTAATTTCCGACTATGCGCAATTAATTTGGCCCATTTACAGCCCAACCCAGTTACCCAGCGGCCACCGGCCCACCGCGCCTAGGTCTAGATCAGCCCCAGCGCCAGCCAGTCGGCGCTCCAGCCCCCTGCCCCGAGGCCCCCGACCCCTGAGTGCCTCCCTCGCAGCCGCCAGCGCCAGCCGCAGTCCGCCACTCCGCCAGGCGCCAGTCCCGACTCCCGATCCGCCGCCCCCGCGCACGGCGCGCATGCGGCGTGCGTTCTGCTTGGTGCCTCCACCAGTCTGCGGCGTGCGGCGTGCTTCCTGCGCCTCCACCAGTCTACCTCCAGGCTGCAGGGTCCAGGACTCCAGGCTGCCGCGGCCCGCGTGCTTCGGTGCTTGACTGCTTGGTGCCCGCCTCCGTACCGTCTCTAGGCTCCAGCTGGCAGCTGGAGACCAGCTCCAGTCGCCCGCCTCCCTCCGGTGCCAGGCCGCCCGCCTCCGCGCTCCACCAGCAGCGCGGCCAGCGCCAGCCGCCAGGCCTCCACGCTCCACCGAAGTCCAAAGGCCCTTTGCCGTTTGCCCGCAGGCCACATCCAGCAGGCATCAGCCAGCCAGCCACCTCCACCCCTTGTATCCGATCCGGTGATGGCGCCAACTGGAGAGAAGTCTACTTCCAACCGGACCACCCCCACCGCCACGAATCGTCTATTGTTCTTGGAGCCGCCTCCACCATCTGTGGCTGTGGATGCTCGAATTGCAGGTACTAGTTCACATGAATATTCTGTTTATAAATTATAGAATTATAGTTTGTTCTTAGTTCAGGTGTGTACATGTGTTCACCAATTCAAATCGTCCATCGATTTACTATTTTGTTATGTGTAGGCATATCTAGTGGCACTGGCAGTACCAATGAACAACCTTGCATAAATCCAGCATCTAGTACCAATGTACAACCTGCTCATCAAGAACAAGTTGTTGATAGTGATGATGATAATGAACATGATGCAAAGAGACGTAAGAAGAGCACGTCAGCTGTGTGGCAGTATTACACTAAGGAAGAAAAGACTGTCATGGTTAATGGCAAGAAGTACATTGAGAGATGGGCATCTTGCAATTTTCCGAAATGCAAAGCAAAGTATAGATGTGAGAGTAATAAGGGAACAACAGGATTTTGGACCTACCTTAGAACTGCCCATAGTGTGGTCAAAGGTCAACAACAACTAGCAGCTGGAATGGATAATGAGAAAGACATAAATTATGTTGAACCTTACAGGTATGATCCAGAAGTTAGCACAAAAAAATTTTATTTAGCGATCATCATGCATGAGTATCCTTTCAACATAGTTAAGCATGAGTATCTTGTTGACTTCATCAAGTCCTTGCGTCCTAGCTTTCCTATTAAATCTAGGATCACTGTTAGGAAAGATATCATGGAACTGTTCTTTGAAGAAAAGAATAAGTTATATGCATACTTGAAGACTTTTAAGTGTCGATTTAGCACAACTATGGATATGTGCTAATCACATTCTAAATTTAGTTGCTAAAGATGGACTAAGTGTAATCTCTCACACAATTGAGAATATTAAGTCATTAGTATTAGTTGTGAAGGGGTCTCCACAACAATGGGAGGAACTAATGAAGCATGCAAGAGAGTGTGGTTTACAGACAAGTAAGGGTATCTCTCTTGATGTCTCAACAAGGTGGAATTCAACTTTTTTGATGTTAAGGGATGCTATATATTACAAGGTGCAATTGTAATACTTATTTATGTACTAGTAACTAGATTAGGCCTTATACTTTTATATTTCTTAATTGCTTATTGTCTTATTTGTAGGATGCTTTTATGAGGCTTAAGACTGCTGACCGACGAAGGTATGAGCACATATCTCCGTCTCCCGCTGAGTGGAACAAGGCCAGAACATTGTGTCATGCCTTGAAGAAATTTTATGATCTAACTGAACTTTTATCTGGCACTTTGTATCCGACCGCCAACTTGTTTTACAAGGGTCTTTATGAGATTAGAACTTTGCTTACTGAGTGGTCTACTCATGAAGATACCACTATTTGTGAAATGGCCATTGCTATGAAGAAAAAAATTGAAAAGTATTGGAAGAAAACAAATGTTGCTCTTGCAGTAGCAAGCTTTCTTGATCTAAGGTATGTTTATGTCATAATCTATCCAAGGTATGTTTATGTCATAATCTATCTTAATACTTGATTGCTAAAATGAGAAATACCTTCTTCCATTATAAGGTACAAGAAAAAACTAATAGAGTTCTACACGAGAAAATTATATGGTGATGTGTTGCATCATGCTAAAGTTGAGGAATTTGTTAGTGTGTTGAGGCAAATTTATCAATTTTATGTTACACTAGCACCTGCAAAGAAGACACCAGAACCTAGTACAACTAAGTCATCTGATTTAAATTTGGACATGGACAATGAAGATAATGAGTTGGAACAGTTTTTATATAAGTCATGTTCCTCTGAGGTAGAGAGCTCAAATGACTTGGAAAAGTACATGGTTGAACCACTTTTTAAGCATACTGGACAATTTGATGTTTTATCATGGTGGAAGAATCAAGGAAAGGAATATCCAATTCTTTCACAAATGGCTCGTGATGTTTTGGCCATACAAGTGTCAACAGTCGCTTCAGAATCTGCTTTTAGTGCTGGTGGGCGCGTGGTTGATCCATATTGTAGTAATCTTGATCCTGAGATGGTAAAAGCTTTGATTTGTACCAAAAATTGGGTTGCTGCAGCAAAAAAGGTAGCAATTTCATTAATGTGTAGTTTTACATGTATTTCTTACTTGTTTTAACTTATCCACTATTGTTTTTTAGATTATAAAAGTGTTGCTTCAATTGTTGCTGATCTCGAGGTTATGGAGGCTATGGCTAACATGGCATTTCAGGTTTGGTTGTTACAATAAAATATAAAATATTCTTCTATTTTAAGAAATACTAGAGAAAATGACAATCTAATTGTTTTATTTATCCTTTTGTTTGGTTCTTGAAGGATGAGGACGTAGAAAGTGATCCAGATGTGATGGATGAAAGTGAGGAGCTAGGTGCTTAATATTATTTTTAATTATATTTGTGGTCGTGATATGGATGTATGACACTATTTTATTTTAGTGAACTTTATTGTATGTGCTACATATGGATGATGGTGCATGTAATGAATGATTATATTTTATTTGCATTACTTATTATTATTTTGTTATGGTTACTAGAGTGAAGTTAGGATGTTGTTTCCGAAAGAACAAATCGTAACCGTTCCGATATCGATAGGTTTCCGATCCGATATATCCGTTTCCGATATTTCCGAAAATTCCGATATCATATCCGTTTCCGATGTTACCGATTCCGACTCCGTTTCCGAAAATTATATATGAAAATGAAAACGATTTAACTAATTTTCCGACCGTTTCCGACCGTTTTCATCCCTAAGCATGGGCGGCACAGTACTAGCACACGCAAAGTAATGAATTGTTGCCATATGGATAAAAAGTATAACAAGAAATAACTTAAATATTAGTCGTCTGACATCAAAACAACTCCAGCGATGTAGTATAATATAAGCATAGGTACTCGCATACACATACAATCACTCATTTCCATAATCACATGCACACACTCTAGTGCCACAAGTACTAAGAGCTAGCAAGACTATGGACAAACCATGCGCAATGTTGGCTGAATGCGATAGTAGATTGAAAAAATGAGTAGAAAAATAGGTATTTAAGTGTCTAGTTTTAGGTCACTAGCATTCGTCTCTAATAATATACCTATTTTACCTCGCGTGAGGAGAACACCTAGGTTTTAGATATTCTTTACACTCCTTATTTTGCCAATTCTTTTGGGTCCACTGTTAGAGATATTTTTCATGCGCAAGCAACCCATTTTAGAAAAAATAATTTGTAAACCTTTGTTATTGTAGTTTGAGTTAAAAAAATCTAGTGGTCCCATGCTATGCTCATCTTCGGGATAAATATTAACACTAGTCTCCACGATCAACCTTTTGATCTGTGTTGTTGGGATAAAGGATCATGATCTCGCGCACCCATCTTTGCTGCGGTGGAGCTTTAATATAGCCCACGTACTTTGTGCGTCCTCAACCACCACACCATCCATATCAGCATGCTGTAACTACAATATCTAGCTGGGGTCCAATTTATTGATCTGAATTAAGTGCGTAGCAAAGGTTAATGTTGAAGTAAAATTCAATTCTAAGCTTAAGAATTTTTATATACACATGGGACGTTTGTGTCGTTGTGCTTTTGTCAGGAAATTTAAATATTGGTAGGTTAAAGAGGTAATTTTCTATGCACACTGATCAAATTATGATAAAAGGAAAAAATGAAGTCATGCCATCTTCTTTAGCTAATTTACAACAAGACACATCCTAAATTAGTTAAATTCTTGTCCTGTATCTAGTTAAGACGAATTGTTTAAGCTGCTGAGTGTACCCAACTGGTTAAATTTATTTGTCATGATGGAAACCAGCCATCGAGTTAAAGTTTCGTACCTCATTTACAACTTTAATATTTCATTGACTGTAAGCTATATGTTAATCTAGCGACAACTTTATCAATCTCAAGATTTACACACATAGATTAGAGTTTTAAAATGCAATCATAGAGGCGATACTTTATCCTTGTAGAAGAAAAATCAATGGGTCGAAAATTCTATTGATGTTTTGTAAACCAATATTAAAGAATATTAAATATTAGTGGATTGTCTGCCCTCCCTCATCACCTTAAGCTTTTAGGGTCAAGTGGTTGATGCATAGTAGTTTAATATATGGTGAATTATGACCGGCGTAATTATTAAAAAATTAAAATAAAATTACGGAAGACTCCTATTCCACTTTTACGGTCTAGAAGAGGTTGCACGTGAGAGGAGTATTAAACTATATTAAAAATAAGCGAATTGCCCACCATCCCTCGTCAGTTTAAGTTTTTAGGGTCAAGCGATTGATGCATAGTAGCTTAACAACCAACAATATAACGCACAATTAAAGATGAGAATTCTTTCAGTAATGCATGTACCTCGAATATATATTTTGCATGCTATGAAGTGTGAACTAGGTAGATTATGTCTGGTAGAACGTGGGAGTGCTCACGTCCTATGTTACCATCGTCGACGTTTATGGTGATTTTTGAAGTTCTAAGATATATGCCCCTCTAGTGATCTCCTGAATGTATTAACAGAGGAAAAGGTTGCGTTTATTCAGAACAGTAAATGTGCTTTCGTGTACATACTAAGTGTCAAACGTCCGTGCTGTGTTTTGAAAAGTTACAATTATGTACCTCGATGCATAGTTAATATAAGAGGAATGATGGTATCAAATTAACCTGGTGCAGAGCAGATATAGCTTGAAGCCTGGTTTCTTCGTGGACGGTAGAGGGCCGCGTGTACCCTAAACGGAAAGTGGACGGAGAAGTTAGGTAGCATCTTTCGCTGCTTCCACACGAACGTGAAGCGCAACTACCACCGTTAGTTACAAGCGGCGTCAGCTCTCCTCGACGGAGCTTTTAAATTGAAGCCGAGTGGCACAGCAGTAGCTGCAAAGCAACGACACACCCATCAACATCGTACGCGTCTCTCTTCCTCCCACATGGGCTCGACGCAGAAGTCCCATGTCGTGCTGGTGCCGTTCCCGGCGCACGGCCACGTCGCGCCCCACATCCAGCTTGCGCGCGTCCTCCAAGCCCGCGGCGTCCACGTCACGCTCGTCCACACCGAGCTCCACCACCGTCGCCTCCTGCGCGCCAAGGGCGAGACCGCAGTCTCGGCAGCGGGCTTCCGGGTCGAGGTCATCCCCGACGGGCTGTCGCCGGAGGATCCGCCGCGGACGCTGGAGGCGCACCATGACGCGATGGAGAGAAACTGCCTCGAGCCATTCAAGGCGTTGCTCCGGGAGTTGAGGGACAGGCCCGGCGTGCCGCCAGTGAGCTGCGTGGTGGCCGACACGCCGATGCCGTTCGCCGCGGAGGCGGCGCGGGAGGTCGGCGTGCCGGACGTGCAGTTCTTCACGGCGTCCGCTTGTGGGCTGATGGGATACCTCCAGTACGAGGAGCTCATGAGAAGGGAAGTCATTCCCCTCAAAGGTACATAATAATTGATCTATTTAGCCTACATATATATTCCTGGCTCTGCTTAGTTTCACTTTGTTTTTGTTCGGTGCTGCTCATGATTGCATCTAGTCTTTTCTTTTTAGAGGCGAAAACATCTCTCTTCGATATTATTACATAAACAAGATAATCCATAACAGTACGCTACGTACGAGAATAAAAATTTTAAAAGATGGTTCAGCAATTGGATTGTGCATTATTTGTTCTTACATAAATAAAAGGTAGTCCAAAAATTAATAATTGAAACTAATAAACAAAGAACATGCTGTCACATAAAGGGTCCTGCAAAGTGAAAAATAAGAAATATTATAGCCTTCATTTGGCGGGCAACATTAGATATCCGTGTCCATAAGGTTCCAGTTTTTGGTGATAAATTTAAGGGGCCAACTATTGGTAGGAATTGAATTCAATCAGGATCACCTCCCGTACGTTGTAGCGTCCCCATCACATCAAATAAACTTTCATGAACTGTGCTCTTGCCGTGTTCCTTTGAATTTAATAATTCGTTAACAATATTATTTATGCGTTTATTGCTTCAAAGAAAGCTAAAGATTTATCAGCAATTCACAACATTAAACTACGAGATGATTCACAAATAGTTGTTGGGAGACAAACTTTTCAAAACCACTTTATGCATTGAATTTCGTTTCACCATTACATAGAGCCCCTTAAAACCACTGAGGGGCAAATTGTAAAAACTTTTTCTCGGACTTATCATGTGTTCTTCTGCCATATAGGAAATGACTACAAAAACGATGGCTCTCTTGACATCCCGCTGGACTGGCTGCCCGGGATGAAGGGTATGCGCCTCAGGGACATGCCAACGTTCTGCCACACGACGGACGCCGAAGAGTGGTTGGTAAACTTCCACGTCCACCAGATGCGGATCGCGGCCTCCTCAAAAGCCGTCATCCTCAACACATTTTACGAGATGGAGAAGGACGTTCTTGATGCGCTCGTCAAGCTTTTACCGCCCATCTACACCGTCGGCCCCATTGCGAGCATTATAGCCGCCCTGCCGGCGAGCGGCGACATGCTCGGCACCAGTGACGGCGCCAGCCTCTTGCAGGAGGACACGAAATGCATGGCGTGGCTGGACGGCAAGCCGGCACGTTCTGTCGTCTACGTGAGCTTTGGCAGCCACGCCAACATGGGCGGTATGACGTTGCAGGAGTTCGCGTCTGGGCTGGCACGGTGCGGTTTCCCGTACCTGTGGGTCTTGCGGCCGGACATGGTCGCAGACGTCGAGATCGGCAAGGAAGGGCTTGTCGTGCCATGGTGCGCGCAAGAGGCAGTGCTGAGCCACCCTGCCGTGGGGTTGTTTGTGTCGCACTGTGGGTGGAACTCTATTCTGGAGAGCGTGGTCGCCGGTGTGCCGGTGCTTGGATGTCCCGTCATAGCCGAACAGACGACCAACTGCCGCCAGGTGACGATGTCGTGGGGCATCGGCGGTGAGCTGCCGCAGGGATCTGCAAGCGTTGAAATAGCAGCGCTGGTGAGGGAGATGATGGGTGGGAACAAAGGGATGGAGGCAAGGGACAAGGCATCCGAGTGGAAAAGGCTGGCTGAAGATGCAACTGAACACGGTGGCTCTTCTTACCAAAATATTGTTCAGTTTGTGGATGATATGTTACTCAAAGGATTCTGAATTTACTCGTTACTCAAAGGATTCTGAATTTACTCGTTGTTTGCGATCTCTTATGAATGTACGACTACATCACGTTTTATATAATTTAGGGAAACGGTTCAATTTAATTTATGAAAGTAACAATAAGCTGAGGAGCAACATCGTGCAAGCATTACCACCTCAAAATTAGTACGCAGTTTTGTCGATGCTCATGAAATTTCTCCTGCCAACTCCTTCTGTTCCACAATATAAGCATTACTAGTAGGTGTGGCTAAAATCAAATATATTTAAATTTGACTAACAATACCTATAAATCCTAAATTATTTGAAATACAAAAAGTTATATATTATGATACTTCTTTGATCATAAATCTAATAACATCATTTATAGCATGGTCAATCATTATAAAATTCTTGTTACTAATGGCTAAAGATGAAAACAACGATTTTAATCAAACTCAGATATACTTATATTAATATTAGAACAGATAGGGTAGCTATGAACTCAAGTGACTTCATAAAAGGGAGGCACAACTCCGTTGCGGCTGACGGGCTGACGGACCCAAGGTACCCGAGAGGCAACCAATCAACATATCGTACGGAGCCACATGTGTTCGCGGACACCAATCGAGCTACACGAAAGCGCCAGCATAGGGTCCCGACTCAGGACCTAGGTTCACGATGGCGCCACTACGAGTCCCAAACCCTAGGTCGGGACACGAGCGACTGACACCTGACCACCAGGGTCGAGGCACAGTAGCCGACCCCCAAGGTTGGGAAACAATGTCCGACCTCCAACCCCGGCCATCGAGGGCAGAAGAAGGAGCCACCTGAGCTAGAGCCCGAGCCAAAGGCAGGTGGAAGACTTCAATACCGACATGAAGGAAGAGCAAATGGACATCAAGAGGGAGTGGGAGACCACGTGCACAAGAGAAGCAGGACGTAGGCCATCATCGTCTTTTGTCCCGTCCCGTTCGATGCGGGTGTACAAGTGCCAAAAGTAGACATAGACCATAGATGAGATGGGAGCAGGTGTACTTATTGCTCTTGTGCCTTATCAGGCTGCACTATGCGCTGACACAACATGTTAACCCTACCCCATTTATAAGGAGTTGGCAGGTAGGTAGAAGCATCGGGGCTATAAAATAGGAGGCCCGAAACCTCCGTAACGACGACCTCACGCCCGTATATCACACACAATACTTAGGTCCTCTCGCAACCTTTTGCACGAGAAAGCCTCGCTTGTAACCTCGGTTCCGCGAACCAAAGAGCTAATACAAGGCCGACGACACTACTACAACAAGCTTCATCTCATGCGGCTCTAAACGTATTATCACACGCGGTTTTCAAAACCGTCTGAAACGAAGCGCCTGTGATAATTAGCAATTTTCACAGGCGGAAACTTAAACCGCCTGTGAAAAAGGTTATCACAGGCGGTTCTATACCTACGACTAGTCGCCTGTGAAGACTCTTTATCACAGGCGGTTTATAACGTAAGAGTATCCGCCTGTGATAACTCAATAATCGCAGGCGGTTCAATACCTACGACTAGCCGTCTATGAAGAATGTTTGTCGCAGACGGTTTGTAACGTAAGATTACCCGCCTATGTAACTCCATTATCGCAGGCGATCCTTTACCTACGACTAGCCGCCTCTGAGGAATGTTTATCACAGGCGGTTGGTAATGTAAAGAGTATCCGTCTATGTAACTCTATTATCGCAGGCGGTTCTTTACCTACGACTAGCCTCCTGTGAAGAATCTTTATCACAGGCGGTTTGTAACGTAAGAGTAGTATCCGCCTGTGTAACTCTATTATCGCAGGCAGTTCAATACCTACGACTAGCCGCCTATGAAGAATATTTATCGTAGGTGGTTTGTAACGTAATATTATCCACGCTGTGTAACTCTATTATCGCAGGCGGTTCAATACCTACGACTAGCCGCCTGTGAAGAATCTTTATCACAGACGCTTTGTAACTTAGGATTATCCGCCTGTGTAACACTATTATCGTAGGCGGTTCAATACCTAAGACTAGCCGCCTGTGAAAAATCTTTATTACGGGTGGTTTGTAACGTAAGATCATCCGCCTGTGTAACTCTATTATCGCATGCGGTTCTTTACCTACCACTAGCTTGTAAAATTATATTATCACATTCGGTTTATTAGGTACATTCACACACAGTACAAATAATATATTCTGACAAGAATCATCGACACAATATCACCAAAAAGTCATCTCATATACATATATGTAAGTACAATACATCTCAATTCATATATCAAATTGATTAGTATACTGGCAAAGTTCTGGCACATCAGCTATTACACCTGTGTCATCGAAGAACTGCCCTTTTCGGTGGAAAATTTTGTGACGCATGAAGAGACACAGTTCACTCGCAATCTTCTCGGCTCCACTAGGCATATTTCTAGAAACCGGCCATTCTTCGTCCACATTCTTCGTGTGCTGCAATGAAACACATAACGAGGTTTGGAATGTGTTGGTGACAACGATAAAATAATAGTATGAAAATGAAATTCAAAAGTAAGGAAAATACAATATTGACATTAAGGATAACTTACATCCTCACGATTCACTCTATATTCTACAGGCGGTCTGAAGATGCTCACATACATAATACTCACATAAGACGTTCCCAGAAGGCTTCTTGGGACAAGGATAATATGTTGATATATGCAATGCATCCTTATTAGCAGGTATTCGACCGCCAAGTTTTTTCACGTAAAACCGCTAAGAGCTGTCATACAAGGAATATCATTACAATAGTTGCCAACATATATATATGCGTCTATATTAAAAATATCAAATAATCAAACTTTCTCAAAATTTCAAGAAAATCTTTGTAAGTATCTTGTGAGTAATCGACTGAGTCCGAGACCGTTACCAAACCCTACATTGGCTTGATGAAGATCATTATTTAGTATTTGCTGTACATGTACAAACACACGTGTTAAGTTAAAAATTAGTAATAATTGCTATTTCTATGCCATGTGTCTAACTTACTCGAAGTGGTACAGAGCCTTTACGAGGTCCTTGCCATCTGTGACAAAGTTAAACATGGCATGTCCTATGTATGATGCAACCTTTATCTTTTTATCCCTCTTTTGGCTTGCGATTGATTTTTCAAATTGTTTTTTGTCATGCGCTTGTACTGTTTTGAGTCTCGTTGCACCTGAAAGTCAAAATTCGACTTTGCAATCACTGTAGGGTCAAGGATACCTGTCTTGGACTTCAGATTTTTTTATCCATGTATTGCATCCTATTTAATAAGTACGGAATTGTTATAATCTCATGGTATGTGTATGCGTGTAGTAAGAAAAGAAAATATGAAATATTAGAGGCACTTACAAGCACTAGACGAGTAGCAAGTTGTTTTTCAGCATGCCTCGATAGAAAAGGCTTAGAAGATCTTCAAACAGAAGGGCTCGTTTATCTTCTCCAATGCTCCATAATGTTTTTTTGGCACACGAAATGTGACGTAATAAATGTCATATTTTATGCTAGCAATGATGTACCACTCGTGCATTCTTCTGAGCATGAAATGTTGTTTGCTAAGTTGTGCCGATGTCATGAACGGCTTCCCATTCTCATATTCAGGAGGAACGTCCTGAATCTTGTATACCGGAACTCCTGGTTTAACAAAAGCCACCTCTCGAGTATATTTCACACTGTCTTCTTCCCACTCCTCAATATTTTCTAGTTCTGGCTCATGTGAAGCACGAGATGGATTAGATTTTGTAATATTTTTCTTCAATTTTTCCAAATATACTGACACTTCTTTAGAAGATCCCTTATTTTTGTATGAGCTAACTTTCACACGCACTAACCGAGGTCGTGTGAAGTCTGACATTGGCCTGTTGTTAAACCTGTTTTTTAACTGATTGCTCTTTACTACCAGCAGCTTGCTCTTGTACTTCTTCAAGCTGTTGTTCAACTGGTTGCTCTTGGTTATCTTTACTAGCAAGGTTACTATCATCCTTTTTGGGACATAGCGGGAGTGGATCTTCCTGGAGTTTCAGCAAAGAAGACGGGGCTGCAGTCTTTCGAGATGCGATGGGGCTAGACCTCGGCTCATCGTCCAACAACACGATATCGTGTCGATGCCAAAGGATTAACTGGTTGACGGCCTGCCCCAGAGTCGTGATTCCCTTATGTGTGATGTGGTCTATAACCTTCATAATCATTGTCAATAATTTGAAGAACTTGCACCACGGCATAATACACCAGAAGTGGATCACAGTTGAAGACAAGGTTCGACTTTGCCATAGCAGCGGCAACCCGTTTTGTTTTGTTCCCTGCTCCGCCATCGGGACAAGAAGACAACAAAATGTGTCCTTAACAATATATTGACAGGGAACTTATGGATTGACCCTGAGCCTGTCACAAAACCTACGCTGCTAGGGTAGGAAGTTGGAGATATCAATTGATCCATTGCCACGGGAACCATCGCTCTATTCTGTGGCGTTAATTGTCCCGATTTTATAAGTTCATATATTCTTTCTTTCACAGATGCCTTGACATTTTGATCAATTGTATCTTCAATTGTCTTCTTGAACTTGTCACATCTTCTATATAACTCTTTATCGTTCAGGAAACCATCTCTCCAGAACATCTGAGAAGAGATTGCTCGAACCCGTTCACCGTGTTCAGGGTTGCCTAGGATAGTTGTAAGTTGGTCATTCTCCCTCTTCGGCTTGAAGAGACCCTTCTGTTGCTTTTTAATTACTTCTTTCATTTTTTGCTCTACTTGGTTCATAGAGTCGGGCTTTTCAAGTTTGCCCTTGCTGGTCAAACCTGACCGAGCTAAGACCCACCACTTAGTTCGCTCATCGCAGCCTTGTAGCGGTCAGGATTGCCTTTACTGATTGTTGCCTCTAATATTTTATTCCATTTCTCAACTTTGGGGACATATCTGGAAGACCCCAAGCGATAATGGTATTTGTTCTTTTTGGCAAGCTTTGACCTAGATTCACATAGGGCTTTAGCCTTAAGTGTGTTCTTTTGACGAACAAATTCTTGCCACTAAGCTTGTGTGATTTTTCGCATCTTGTTCAGGCTAGGGACCTTATTGTCTTTAACATAAGCATTCATTTCACTCGTCCAACCATGAGAGTTCTTACCGCAAGAGACCAATGTTGCTTTCTTTACAACTTCTTTTGTTCCTTTTGGGAACTTGAATTGTTTCTTTAACTTCTCACACAACTCATTCTTGTCCACCTTAGGGAATTTTCTCCAATTCTCGGTTGTGATCGACACAAGCTCTCTAACAAGACAACCGCATGCATTTTGGTACATTATAACTGAATCCAGTGGTTCTTGGGAAAGCCCACCTGGACCGACACTTGTTATGTATATGGTGCGGCTCAATGGACCCTTATTAGGACCTCGTTGTCCTTGTTTTCACTTGACTGAATTTGAGGATTCAACCATTGGAGATCCTTCTGTGGTTTTAGAAGCCGCACCTCGTCGTTGTCTTGACAATTAAGCTAGGTAGAAAAGAGTTATAGGGTTTCATATACTTGACAACCAACATTCACTTAAATTGCTGGAGTTAAAATTCGTGATCCATATCTCGTTGGTAGGATCATATTCTGGGTCAAGATCCTCTGAAGTCTTTTTAATTTTTATATTTAGAAAAGGATCTGATGGACTGTGATACAAGCCTGAACTGCTGGAGTCACTAAACTCAACATCGTCGGCTTCATTGTTACTACCAGCACCATTCTTCTTAGGGCTTTCCATGTTAGAACTTGAAAACCATCAGAAGGGGTTTCTTGTTATACTAGTAAGTGATTACAAAGACATCCTAATATGTAAAATCACATCCTAATATATAAAATAGAGTGAACATGGTGGATTTACAAAGATGACATGTATCCATGTTATAGTACTCGGTGATTACAAAGACAACATGGACTACTTGTTAGCACAACAAGACTATCTCTTTTAACACAACTATTCTAAACAACTAAATTGTGCAGGTATGTACACAAACAGAAATGTAGAAGAAATAATTGAGCTAAATTTGCTTTGCTTTCTGATGTAAACAATTAATTTGCTCTTTGGTCCACCTTCAAACAAAATCTAAACAATTAAAGCAATCGTCAAGGTCTCTAAACAAGTAATCTAAACAATCTAAAGGGGGGGGCTTGGCGCAGTGAGAGAGCGCTGGCGGTGGGGGCGGTGGGGAGGGGCAGCGTACGGTGGTGGTAGATGCCGGGAGAAGGAGGCGGCATGGGGAGGATTAAGGAGCGGGGGTGCAACGGCGATGGTGCCGGAGGGGGACAGAAAAGGGGGGATTGAGGCGGCGGTGCGGGCGAGGACGACACTCGGCTGGCGGCGAGGGCGAGGAGGGAGACAACACGGGGAGGGGGAGGGAAGGAGGCGCCGCGCGGGACAGAGAAGGGAGGAGGGGGCGAAGGGAGAAAAGAGGCCAACGTACATAGATGGCAACGGCGACGGCGACGAACGTCGTCGGCAAGAATGGCGAGGATGAAGCTCGACGGCGAGGGCTTTGGCGGCAAAGAGAATTTTGGTAGCCTGACAGCGTCTAAGTGAAATCTCCAGTGTTGGGTTTTTTTGAGGAGATTGAGCGGCCTTATATAGGCGCAAATTTTCACATGCGGCTCTTAGTTAAACACCACCTGCGAAGATGTAGTAGTGCAGGCGGTTTGTAAATCATAATTTAGAATAGTCTGAGCGGCCTTATATTGGCGCAGATTTTCATAGGCGGTTCTTAGTTAAACACCGCTTGTAAAAAATGTTTAAATTATGTTCTTTATAGTATATTTGTCCTTTGCCACATCAATGCGCATCGTTGCCACAATGAACATATATAACCGCAATCACATTGCAATTCAGAGCTAAACATTTGCAACTCAATGAACATTTTATTGTTTATACACATTGCGTGTGAGACCCTCCTCCCTTCTCGAAGATGAATTAAACACCGCCTGCGAAAATGTATTATCACAGGAGGTTTTTAATATATATCTGCCTATGAAAAAAGAGAGAGGGAAACGCACGGCCCGAGGAGGAGGAGGTGCGGAGAACTTAATTGCGTCCGGTGGTGATGAGACGGGCGAGATAAAAGCGCGTCTTTCTATTGTTGACAAAGGGAGACGAGCGGCCAGAGGAGGAAGAGCTGCTGAGAACTTAATTGCGGCCGGTGGTGCAGAGACGTGCGACCCTTCACCTCCTCCTCCTCCTCCTGCTCCTCCTCGAAGATGTATTAAACACCTCGTGTGAAGATGTATTATCGCAGGCGGTTTGTAATTTAAAATCTCCTGTGAAAAAAGTTTACTAAGTTAAGAATTAATTAATATTCTTGATCAAAATAAGGGGGATTGTAAAAGCCCAAACTCCAAGTTCTTGTAATATGATTTAGTATTACAGGTGCCCATTAAATTTCACTTGGAAAATTATTTGAAATTGGTCATAACATAAAAAATAAGTAAATAGATTATTTGTCATTTTTTATCTTGATAATACAATGATTTTATGAGTAAATTTTTCCAAGGGACATTTTAGTCATCATACCCATCTCTATAATATTTTTCAGATTTTTACAAAATTGTTTGGATCAATGTGTGATAAAAATTTGAAGAATGCCTCATTTATATGAGCATTTCATTAGAATGATGGATAATTTGAATTTTGACATGTTGGATTGCTTTAAAAAATTAACAAAATTCATACATGTATAAATAATACGATATGTTCATACAAACCAGCTTTAAGTGAAAGATCTATTTTGTAGGAGATATGAAAATCTGAATAATATATGCATATAAATTAATTCTATTTACCAAAAAATAACAATTTTACCTATATAAGTTTTAAACTTTTTGTTCCATCTGGTATATATTATTTTTTGAAGAATATAGAAAAAAGAATCATCGAGTTTGGACTTAATTTGCAGAATCTATACGTGTTTGAGTATTTACATTAGAATCTAAATAAAAAATGAAGCAAAGGAAGAAGAAACTGAAGAGCACACCTATAAATAGGCAATTATCATTGTCGGTTTTTTAATGTAGAACCATTTGTGAAAAAAGTTTACTAAATTTAGAATTAATTAATATTCTTGATCATAATGAGGGGGCTTGTAAAAGACTAAATTCCAAGTGTTTGTAATATGATTTAGTATTACAGGTGCCCATTAAATTTCACTTGGAAAAACCTCTGAAATTAGTCAAAATATAAAAAACAAATAACTAGGTTATTGTCATTTTATATCTTGCAAAATGCAATAATTTTGTGAGTGAGTTTTTCTATAGGACTTTTTAGTCATCATACCAACCTTTATGATTTTTTTCAGATTTTTAAAATTTTTTTAATCAATGTGTGTTCCCTATTTGAAAAATGCCTCATATGTATATGAGCATTTTCATTAAAATGGTGGATAATTTGAATTTTGACATGTTATATTGCTTTAAAAAATTAACAAAATTTATACATGTATAAATAAGATAATATGTTTATACAAACCAACTTTTAGTGAAAGATCCATTTTTTAGAAGATATGAAAATCTGAATAATATGTGCATATAAATTAATTCTATATTTACCAAAATATAACAATGTTATCTAAATAAGTTTTAAACTTTTTGTTCCATCTGGTACATATTAATTTTTGAAGAATATATAAAAATGAATCATCGAGTTTGGACTTAATTTGCAGAATCTATACATGTTTGAGTATTTACATTGAAATCTAAATAAAAAATAAAGTAAAGGAAGAAGAATATGAAGAGCAGACCTATGAAAAGGCAATTATCACATGCGTTTTTTAATGGACCACTTTAAAACCCGTCTGTAATAATGGACGACTATATAAAGCATCGCTCGGGCACCGCAAAAATCTATCTCGGGAGATTTCACATCGACGTTGTGAGGCTGCCAAAAAATATATTTTTACCCCTCGTCGTTGCCGCCGTCCTCTCCCTTGCCGCCGATCCCACGTCGCTGTCCTCGCCCTTGCCTCCAAACGCGTGCACGTCATCATCCCCGCCTCCAAGTGCCATCACTGTACGCTATATTTATGAACCTTGTGTTCAACTTTCGGCCTTCAGTTGCATTAGGGGTTACTGAAATTAATTAATGCTCCATGGATATTTAATTTCTGGTGTGGCAAGAGTGTGTTCGATAAGCAATATTAATGACACTAATGGTGTGCTTGATTTTACTGAATAAGGTGTCACATAAGCAATATTATTATTTTCTAATATTTGTTTGTATGAACTTTCTCAAGAAATGGTTACTATCATATTTTTATTTTTATAGTTTGACATAGAAGATGAATCGCCGAGCGTGGATGTACAACATGCCAAGATCTGATCGTATGTACATTCAAAATGTTGCAAACTTTATTGAAGCGTCCAATCGACATGCAATGATGCAAAAGGTAGATGACATATTATGTCCATGTATCGACTGTGAAAATAAGATTGCTTGGATAGATATTATTGTAATCCAATCTCATTTGGTGAAAAGGGGTTCAAAAAATACTACACAATATGGATAGAGCATGGTAAGTTAGATACACATAAGGTGGATAAAAATGATGAGAGAGGTTCTAATCACGATAATGCTCATATCGACTATGGTAGTGACAATCAGGATGATAATGGTGATGACGATGAGTTTGATTGTGAGGAGATGTTGCGTCACATCGAACCACGTCTATTGATTTCTATGGGAGAAAGTAAAGGCTTAAGTAAAATGGAGACATTACAGAATGTGGCGACGGAGCATTTATATGATGAATCAAATGGTTGTGATAAAGAGTTTACTACATTGCCTGTAATCTTAGAACTACTAAAGTTGAAAGCCACACACAGATGGTTCGATTGTAGTTTCTCTGATCTTTTGAACCTTTTGTCAAATTTTTTTCCAAATCCCAATAAACTGCCCAGAAGCATTTATAAAGCGAAGCATCTTCTTTGCTCGATGTCACTAGGTGTGACAAAAATACACGGTTGTGTGAACCATTGTATTCTATATCGCAAAGAGCATGAGCTCGCAACTAGATGCCCCATCTACGGTGTCTGTAGATACAAGAAGGACTACAATCACCAGTATGATACCACATGAATAAGACCCAGAAGAATAAGAAGAATACTATTGGCCCTGAAGGTGACGATGATGATTCTTCTGATGATGCAGGCGGGAAGAATAAGAGAAAAATTACTGCCTTGGTGATGTGTTATCTTCCAGTAATTGATCGATTGACGCGTTTGTTCTCAAACCCTAGGGAGGCTGAACTTATGCGTTGGTATTTCGAGCAGCGCAGGAAGAATGAAAAACATATTCGACACCCTGGTGATGCAACCCAGTGGAAAAATTTTGATATTCAGTATCTAAAGTTTGCAAAAGAAATCAGAAATGTAAGTTTTGGCTTGGGTACAGACGGAATGAATCCGTTTGGTGAAAAAAGGAGCATACACAACACATGGTCCGTGGTTTTAACGATGTACAACCTACCGACGTGGTTGTGTCACGAAAGGAAATATATTTTGTTATCTATTCTTATACAAGGTCCAAAATAACTCGGTATCGAAATTGATGTGTTCTTGGAACCTCTAATAGAAGATATGACGAAACCGTGGAATGAAGGGGTATGTACAAGGCATGAGTACAAGCGAGAGTATTTTACGCTAAGAGCAATGATATTTGTTACCGTGCATGATTATCCTGGATTGTTTACATTATCGGGACAAATGAAAGGGAATAAAGGTTTTGTAAGGTGCACGGATGGAACTGGATTTTTGTACCTCACTTCATCAAGAAAGATGGTGTACATGAAACACCGGCGGTTCTTGACAGATACACATAAGTACAGGAAGATGAAAGAACAATTTGATAACAAAATTGAAAAAGATATTGCACCAAACCTTGTAGTGGAAAACTCGTGTTCAAAATGGTCAAGAACATTCAGGTTGCTTTCGGTAAGGGCAAAAAATGTAAAGGAACAAAGAGAAAAAAAACTACATCTTCGGTGATACAACTAACACGGCTGTGAAAACTTATGCCACTTTATGATATCAACCTTTATGCGATAATGTGTAATACAACATTATAGCACAACACATCAGAACAAGAAAAGTCACTAGAGGAAAAGATACCTGCAATATTACGGTTTCAAGTAGAAGGCTGTACATATTGCAATGGAGGAGGAGGAGGAGGAGGTGGTGGTGGTGATCACGAGAAGTGTATGAGGCCACAAGTGAAGTGAAGCGATCGATGCAATTGCTTTTGAGTGCACAAGATGCATACATGTGATATCTTTTTGTGAGACCTATGTGTGCTGAATACATTGGCTATGATGATCAACGTTTTTGAGTTCTGCAAAACACTCCTTTTGTCAAGGTCCGACTATAGGTCTGAGCTCCGACAAGATCCAACGTAACGCCCGACTTGCTATGGCTAGGTCCGACATGTGTTTGGTTAGGTCGGGCGGTAGGTCCGACTAGATTTGATAAGTTCCGGTGCTAGGTTCTGCTAGCTTTGGTAAGCTTTGGCTCAAAGTCCGGTTAGCTTTGGCAAGATACGGAGCTAAATCGCAATGGTTCTGTTTTTACCATGCAAATGTTTCGAACTTGCTTTACATCTATGGAAAGTTTGCTTAGTATTCTTTTACTAAGTTTTTGAAGTGTTATGGCTGTTTACGGTTGTTAATATTTTGCTATGGTTTGCAACATGCTTATGTGAGGTGTTCACGTAAGGTTTTGTGGTTTTCGGAACTAACGTGAGTCAAGTCACGGACTTGTGCTCGAAAGTATTGGTTGTTCATTCATGTGCAGGTGTTTCTTGAGTTCAAGATATGGCTGGTGAAGGGATCCATTGAACTAGTCTTAGAGAGAATATGAGGTTCAACAACCAAGTTCGGGAGGAATTATGGTCGAGTTGATCGGGAGGTCGCGCAACATGTTTGGATCAAGAACAATGCATATGAAGGTATCGTGAATGTCGTTGGAAGGTGTTTGCACGTGTGTAAGGAGTGCATGGATGTGTCTACATTGTTCCAAGGCGTGGTGAAGAGATATGGAAGTGGAGATATGGTTGAAAAGGTTCAACCAGATGGATTTTGCGCTCAGGCTACGGCTGAGGCGGTTATGGTTTGTTTATGGAAAGTTTCGAGTTGGTTATAATTGGATTTCGTGTTAGGCATGAAGTAGAGTTATTTTAGGAATGTTTGGGACTTTCCTAAGGTGTTTGGAAGTCTTAAGAATGCTTCTATCTGCGTATAGAAAAGTTTTGAGCAGTATTGGAAAGTTACAGTTTGATCCAAGTAGGAGTAGAAGTCCTAGTTTGAATTGGGTTGGCCTTAGGGCTGGTTATATAAGCAAAGGAGGCCAAGGATCGTGGTGTGCACGACTTTGGGCTGTTCCTTTTATGTTTTGATCAATAAGATTCGTATTTTATAGGAGCTTTTGAGCCTTGTTCGTCCGACTTATTTTTGTCAAGTCTTTCTCGTCGAGTTTCTGCATAGCACGACAGTGTTTCGATATTTTGATCATAACTCGTGTTTTACAGATCCAATTGATGTGATTCTTTTTGGGTTGTCTTCACAACTTTATTATATATCACCTGTGAAAATTTCACGGTCATTGGGTTTGTAGTTTCTGATCTACACGAGTTTCTTTGCAGTGCTGCACATCTGGTTTTTGCTCGAGTAGAACAGATTGACCCTCATTTCATCTTTCGATCATAACTTGAGTTAAAGTTTGACGGATTTCCGTGATTCTTATTGTCGTGTCTTATTGACTTGATTCACTATAATATATACCACTTTTATCATGGTTGAACATGTTTATATCAGTCGCATACATAGTTTCTTTAACAGATTGATTTTCTGCCGAGGTTTTTTTTGTTGCTTCCGCTAAAAAGTTTAAATCTACCATTCACCCACCTCTGGTAGCTTTTCACGTGCTCTTCGATCCTACAATTGGTATTAGAGTCACGGTGCCCTAATCTTTGTGATTTTCACGTGTTTTGACTAATCATCATGGAGAAATACTCCGTAAAACCTTGTGTGTTCAGTGGCATTGATTTTTAGGTTTGGAAGGCACGTATGGAGGCTTTCATCCAGACGCAAGGCTTCGCAATATGGGACAAGGTGTACAAGCCTTATGACGTGCCACCAAACGATCAAGTCACGGCTATGAACATAAGAGATGTCGACAACAACAACAAAACACGAAACTTGATCATACGAGGATCAACTCAAAGTGACTTCGACCGTGTTGTACACCTCCGATCTGCATACGATGTGTGGAAAGCACTTTATGACTACCACGAAGGATCTAACACGATCAAGGAGGTAAGACAAGATATGTTCAAGAAATAATACATGCGCTTCGAGATGCAACCCGGTGAGTCAATCGATGACCTCTTTGCTCGCTTCAATAAAATTCTCAGCAACTTGCGTAGTGTCAACATTAATTTTTCAGATGCTGAAAACGCTAGGCAATTACTAAGTGCATTAGACATTTCAAATTGAGAGATGAAAGTTACATCTATTCGTGAATCTACTGTCATGAGTTGTGACACCCGGTTCTGAAAATTGAACCAAGTGAATGCATATGTGTGCCCTGGATGTTCATCACACATACACATGTATTCCACAAACTGAATTCAGAATATAACCACGTACGAATAATATATAAGTAGTCTATTACATCGACTCATTGTCTCACTTATGAATGTATATCTTATTCTTGCATTGGAGGTCTCTAAATCACAACGGAAAGTGACTAAAACAGCAGGCTCCAATCTTCAACTCCAGAGGCATGTTGACGGTAGTTCGCACGCCTAGTACTCCACATGTTCCTCGATGTACTCATCTCCTGCAGCTGATGTTTATGTGGTAATGCAAGGTGAGTACATGTCGTACTCAGCAAGTGCGGGAAAAGTATGACATGTAGCTTACAACAAGGTAGAAAATAAAAAGGCTCATTGCAGCAAGCAAATTTTATTTCACAAACATGATAAAAAACAATAACTAAGTCTAGATGAATTTAATCCTAATATAACCAAGTAAAACAGCAACATCCTTTCATCAATAATCCTTCACCATAATTCACCATTTATCAAGTCTCAATCAGCCATTCATCTTTCTCAAGTTCATCTCATGGTCATAAATATTCATAACCATCTCATATTCATATAACCGAAATCAAACTCAATGTCATGACTAAAAACAGTCCCAAAACAAACCCTAATGACCGTACCATAACCATACCGAATAACCATCCCAAGTTTTCACTCTAATCATGGAAGTTGGCCAGGTGCTTATGACTGGAAGCATAACTATCATGATAGTTTTACACTCTACAGAGGTGGCACCACTTTACCTACAAGTTCATGATTTCGTCACCAATCGGCGACTGCAGAACCTCCATTATACCAGTACACAACCGTCGGTGTATGGCCAAGAGATCACAAAATAGTCTTTACAACGGGGCTGCTAGATGTATGAACTCACTGAGGTTTCACCGGCAGGCTTGAATCACCATTCTCCCACCCACGGACCCCCTCTTGTGCCATGCAGTTCCCAGGGCAGTCCTCCTCGACTCCCATTCCCTGCGCCATCCACGGTCCATAACAAGCTAGCAACACACCTAATTAATCAGCTAAGCCGCACCCATACTTGGCCTTGTGGTGGCACTGTTTTCCTGGCATATTCTCGCATGAACCGGTCCTTAGATCTATGGAAAGTACCACCATCTCATCCAGCAACATTCACGAACCAAGCTTGCCTAGATATCCCCAATTCCATGCCCATTAACATCATCAAGATCTCATCAATCATCATTCATATAAGTGCAGTAGCTAGACATGTTTTATTTCATCTTCCCGTATCCCGTGAATTAAGCAAAGCAAAAAGGAAAAAACGACCATATCCGACTCATCAGCTTTCCCAGCGACAAGAATGGTTAACAAAACTAGTAAACTCCTATAAAAGGGTGTCCCATCAAGTTGACTCAAACATACGAGTTTTCCCAAACAAAAGAGTTTGAAAACATAGAATCAATATGGTCAAGGGGCACTTGCCTTGCTCCCGTGGCTCTTGTTGCTCAAGTGTCTTGAAGTATTGGTGCTGTAGTTCTTTGTAGACAGCCTCTTGAGATTGTTCTTCTACTCACGATCACGCACATACAAAATTACAGTAATCAATCATCATGCACAAACTTTACTCAAGATGCAATGGAGTAGATGAATGCAAATTCTGTGGTGCTGTTTTATTAAACCAGTTTATACGTGTTCTTGCATGTTTTAATGGGCTTTTATGGGGTTTTATGATGAACAAGGGTGTAGGGATCAAGGGTGGACGTGGTGATGATATTGACTCAAGATCTAGATCAATTCCACTGTCGAAAATCGATCAAAACACGATCTGTCCACACGCAAAAGTTTCTGCTTGAAAGGGGAGACGAAAACGGAAGCGTAGAAACAGCGGCGACGTCGTAAGATGGGTAATGGGGACCTACCTCACTTCCTTTTGGTGGCAGGGCCTTCCTCCTAGCAGTGGCAGCAGTGGGGAATTTTTCTATAGAAGATTAGGGCAGGACAGATCGTCGGGCTTCTTCTCCGGCGATGGCGGGGCTCAACGGAGCTCGACGGCGGCCAAATTACGGCAAGGGGGGGACTTGGCAACTTATCAGCAAGGAAGGGGGCTTGTCAGCAGGGGGGACGATCAAAATAGAGAGGGGTTGGCCAAGGGGGTGGGGGTTATATTTATAAGGGGGAAAAAGAGGAGTCATACTCCAATTGGAGCTCAAATAAGAGTCCTATTCAATTTTTTTTGGATCCTAACAAACTTATCTCTTGTGGTGAGGCAGCCTTGGGGATTTTATCCCTAAATGTGGGGAAAATTCCCCTTTTTGGGAATTGGGGAATTTAGAGATTTTGGGGGAAATTTGGGGAAATTTGGAAATGACTCATCTCAGCTATCTTTTTCCCATTCCTCACCATTTCTATGTCACTTGTTCCATTTCTCCATTCCCCTCCATTTCTACATTCCCCTCCTCCATTTCTATGTCCCATTTTCCATTTATACATTCCCCTCTCCATTTCTATGTCCCATTCTCCATTTCTACATTGCCCTTCTCCATTTTATGCCCCATTCTCCATTTCTACATTCCCTTCTCCATTTCTGTGGTTTTTCCTCCATTTCTATGGTTCCTTCCTCCATTTCTATGATTCTTTCTCCATTTCTACGGTTCCTTCCTCCATTTCTATGGTCATTTCTCCATTTCCATGGTACTTTTCTCCATTTCTATGGTTCTTTCTCCATTTCTATAGTTCTTTCTCCATTTCTATAGTTCTATCTCCATTTCTACTTCTTTTATAATGTTTACTTAAATGAAAAATGTATGCAATGCATGGAAATGAATTTGAGGGTGTTACAAACCTACCCCCCTTAAACTGAATCTCGCCCTCGAGATTCGATAGAGTGAAGAATAGATGAGTGAATTCTGCCTTGAGATCTTCCTCACGCTCCCATGTAGTTTTGACTTCCGTGTGATGGCTCCATTGTACCTTGTACCAACGGATTACTTTATTTCTCGTGAATCTTTCCTTCACATCCAAAATTTTGACGCGGTATTCTCCGTAGGTCAGATCCTCTTGAAGTTCGAGCTCATCCATCGGTACTTGTTCTCAGGTACTCTTAAGCACTTTTTGAGTTGGGATACGTGAAATACGTCGTGCACGTTGGAAAGGTGCGTTGGCAGCTCTAGTTGATAGGCTACTTCTCTTCGCTTGCCCAAAATCTTGAATGGCCCGATGTAGCCAGGTGCTAATTTGCCCTTGATGTTGAACCGTCGTTGGCCTCGGATAGGCAATATCTTAAGATACATGAAGTCTCCTACTTCAAAGGTCAACCTTCTTCGCCTATTGTCCGCATAACCGTTTTGTCGTGACTGAGCAGCCTTCAAATTTTCTCGTATCGTTTGGACTTGTTTTTCGATGTCTTGCAGCACTTCGGGTCCAAACACTTGGCTTTCTCCTGTCTCATTCCAGAACAGTGGTGTTCTACACTATCTACCATACAATGCTTTGAAAGGTGACATCTTCAAGCTGGCTTGGTAGCTGTTGTTGTATGAGAATTCAGCATACGGCAAGCTCCTATCCCAACTACGCCCATGTTTCAAGGCACAAGCTCTCAACATGTCTTCTAAAATTTGGTTTGTCCTCTCAGTTTGCCCATCGGTTTGCGGGTGATAAGCGGAGCTGAAATTCAATCGTGTACCCATGGCTTCATGCAGCTTCTTCCAGAACCTAGAGGTAAATTGAGAACACCGATCTGAAACTATCCTCTTCAGAACTCTATGATGACACACGACTTGCTCCATATACAGCTCGGCTAGTTCTGCAACGCGGTACGTGGTTCTAACATGATGGAAATGGGCTGTTTTCGTCAACCGGTCCATAATAACCTAAATGGAGTCGTAGCCAGACCGAGTACGTGGCAATCCGACAATGAAATCCATTCTGATGTCTTCCCACTTCCACTCAGGTACTTTCAGTGGCTGCGACAGTCCAGCGGGTTTGATGTTCGGCCTTCACTCGTTGGCACGTGTCGCATAAGGCAACATATTCAGCTATGTCCCTTTTCATACCATCCCACCAATAGCAAGTTTTCAGGTCCTTGTACATCTTTGTACAGCCGGGGTGTATGGAATAAGGTGAGTCATGTGCCTCCTTTAATATCGTGTCGCGGATGTGCTTCACGTTAGGCACACAAATCCTTTTCCCTAACCAAAGCGTGTCTTTCTCGTCTTCCTTGAAATCCTTTTCTATGCCTTGTCAGATTCTTTCCTTGATTTCCTCATCCATTGCTTGGCCATCTCGTATCTCTTGTTCCAGCAAGTAGTTCAGTTCTATCACCTCTATCTCGTTCAAGAATCCGAGATGTAAGCGTTCAAACTCCTTGCGCAGCTCGGGTGGCAGCTCCCGAACCGTGAGTTGGTGACATGCTCCCTTTCGGCTCAACGCGTCAGCTACTACATTGGCCTTTCTGAGGTGATAGTTGATTCCAACATCATAATCCTTGATGAGTTCTAACCATCGACGTTGCCTCAAATTCAGATCCGTTTGTGTGAATATATACTTGAGGCTTTTGTGATCCGTATAGATCTCACATCGGTGGCCAAGGATATAATGCCTCCAAATCTTCAAGGCATGTACCACGACTGCAAGTTCAAAGTCATGTGTGGGTTAATTCAGCAAATATTTCTTTAGTTGTCTCGATGCATAGGCTACCACTTGTCATCCTTGCATGAGCACGCATCCAAGCCCTTGTTTTGATGCGTCACAATATATGTCCAAGCTCTTGCTCACGTCCGGCAATACCAAAACGGGCGCTGTGGTTAATCTCTTCTTTAGCTCCTCAAAGCTTTCTTGACACGCTGGTGTCCACTGAAATGCTTTTCCCTTTATTAGCAATTCAGTCATAGGCTTCGCTATTTTGGAGAAATCCTTGATGAACCGGCGGTAGTATCCAGCCATCCCAAGGAAACTCTCAATATCTCTCACATTCTGTGGTTGGTTCCACTTTAAAACGTCTCCCACTTTTCCGGGATCAACCGATACTCCTCCCTCAGAGATGATGTGGCCTAGGAACGATATCTCCTTTAGCCAAAATTTATACTTGCTGAACTTGGCATACAATTGATGCTCTCGCAGTTTCTGCAATGTCAATCTCAAGTATTCTTCATGTTCTTCCTTGCTTTTCGAATACACCATGATATCGTCGATGAAAACAACGACGAACTTGTCCAAGTACTCCATGAAGACCTTATTCATGAGGTACATAAAGTATGCCGGTGCATTCGTTAACCCAAAAGACACAACGGTATATTCATACGAACCATACCGTGTTCGAAATGCAGTCTTGGGTATGTCGGAGGGCTTAATCTTCAGCTGGGAGTATCCCGACCGAAGATCAATCTTGAAGAAAATTCGGGCACCTTTCATTTGGTCGAACAGGTCCTCTATACGGGGCAGCGGGTATTTATTCTTGATCGTCACCTCATTGAGAGACCTATAATCCACACACATCCTTTGGTTCCCATCCTTCTTGTATATGAAGAGCACAGGGGCTCCCCACAATGACGAGCTTGGGCGTATAAAACCCTTTTCTATCTGCTCCTGAATTTGCTTCTTGAGCTCCACTAGTTCATTAGCGGGCATCCTATATGGCCTCTTCGCTATAGGTGCAGTTCCGGGTACTAAATCAATAGCAAATTCAATGTTCTGGTCAGGTGGCATACCTAGAAATTCTTCCGGGAATAGATCTGAATATTCTTGAACCACTGGAATGCTTTCCAACGTTGCTTCTTCGATTTGGTTCAGCACTGCCTTCTCGGTTGTAGGTTGGGCTGCCTCAAACTCAATACGAGTATCGTGCTCACTCGTCAACTGCACGATCCTCTGAGCACATTGAATCATTCCGTTGTGCTTGCTTAACAAGTCCATTCCAAGTATTATGTCAATCACTTCAGAATCCAAGACGATAAGGTTGGCGAGAAAGTTTACCCCCCTTATTTTAAGGCTTACTTTCGGACATACTATATTTGTTGGAGATAGAATTCAGATTTAAAAGAAGCGATTTCTCAACTATATGCATCAAGGTGTATGAACTAAGCAACTTCTTTTATTAATATCAGCCTAGATGAGGATGTGAACACGTGCTGAAGCATCTCACATCTCACCACTATGTGTGGACGTGGGCATTCGCCAAAACATCGCACAACTCACACCAGCACACAAAAACAAGCAATCATCATAAAATTCTGCACACCACTCTTATTTGACTTACTATGATCTAAACGTTCCAATTACAACTTTATTCAATGGAAACCTAAACTTAATCGTGAGAAACGTCGCTGTTCTCGCCATGTGACGGGGGTGGTCCATACATGGGCGCACACCATGGTGAGTCGGCAGTCCATGTAAGGTTACATGACGCTGGTGCTCCATTCGCTCCCATGTTGGCACGAGTCTCCTCCTGTTTTTTCAGCAAGTACAACTTCTTGCGGAGGTAACAAATCTCTTCTTGCGCGCTTGCGTAGCGGTTTCCTAACTCCACGAACCTCTGAGACTTGTCATCAGCTTGTGGGTTGGAAAGAGCTCCTACATGGGGTCCAATGATTTCCCTTGTACCACTCTTCCGATACGGTGCAACTCAAAATTAGTGTTCTCCAGCTGCTCACGGAAAGCGTAGCACAGTCCGGTGAGTGCTTCCTATGCAGCATCATTGATAGCTTCCGCCCTTGTAGCTCTCCATGTGGGTGCAAAGTGCCGAGTGACAACCCTACCGTTAGATAGGACGGTTACATCAGCCTTCCACTCTTCATGTCCGAGACGAGGGACTTTCTTGAGAAGATATTCCGGATATAAACTGCAGCAATCCAGAAATTCTTTGAGCTCTTTGGATATGTGTCCTCCTTCCATTCCGTTGGACCAAAATTCTTGAACTGAATGGTTGGACCACTCATCACCTTCATTATTGGTCTCAGCAAGGGGTGGCTCCTCCTCGGGTTCATCTCCTCCCGTCATAGCTTCATGAGGCTCCACGGGGTGTAAGCCCGCGTGAAACTCCTCCTAAGGTGCGTACCAATGCCGTTCTTGTGCATCATCTTCTATGTCGTCTTCCATTGGTTCCACCTCTTCCGGGTAGAGCTATTGACTTCACCTTCATCATGAGGTTCCATCTTCACTTCCTCCCAATATGGTCCATCGGACACCTCAATGGGGTTAAGAGCACTCCCACGTGGTGGTGGACGAGTCCTTATGCGTGCTGTGCTCCTGGTCAACGGCATCTATAAATAAGACATGACAAACTTTAGAGAAGGAAGAAATAACTCCAATGCTTCAGAAGTTATGGAGCAAGAAAGCAAAGGTGTTGCTGTCCAAAGGAAGAGAAAAGGAGGGGCTGAAAATAGCACTTTGCGGTGGCTGAAACAACAAGTAAAGTGCAGCAGCAAGCAATTTTTGAAAATAGCAGTTTAGAGGGGTGTTTCTATGTGCTTTAGAGTGTCCATTCTACCTAGGCTTACGTCCTACGGTCAACGTAGCTCTGATACCAATCTGTGACACCCGGTTCCAAAAATTGAATCAAGTGAATGCATATGTGTGCCCAGGATGTTCATCACACATACACATGTATTCCAAAAACTGAATTCAGAATATAACCACGTATGAATAATATATAAGTACTTTATTACATCGACTCATTATCTCACTCATGAATGTCTATCTTATTCTTGCAGCGGAGGTCTCTAAACGACAGCGGAAAGTGACTAAAATAGCAGGCTCCAATCTTCAACTCCACAACATGTTGATGGTAGTTCGCACACCTAGTACTCCACATGTTCCTTGAAGTACTCATCTCCTGTAGCTGATGTTTATGTGGTAATGCAAGGGTTAGTACATGTTGTACTCAGCAAGTGCGGGAAAAGTATGACACGTAGCTTACAACAAGGTAGGAAATAAAAAGGCTCATTGCAGCAAGCGAATTTTATTTCACAAACATGATAAAAATAGCAACTAAGTCTAGATGAATTTAATCCCAATATAACCAAGTAAAACAGCAACATCCTTTCATCAATAATCCTTCACCATAATTCACCATTTATCAAGTCTCAATCAGCCATTAATCTTTCTCAAGTTCAGCTCATGCTGATAAATATTCATAACCATCTCATATTCATATAAATAAAACCAATGTCATGACTCAAAACAGTCCCAAAATTAATGCCAATGACCGTACCATAACCATACCGAAAAACCATCCCAAGTTTTCCCTCTAATCATGGAAGTTGGCCAGGTGCTTGTGACCGGAAGCACGGCTATCATGATAGTTTTACACTCTGCAGAGGTGGTACCACTTTACCCACAAGTTTGTGATTTCGTCACCCGTTGGCAACTGCAGAACCTCCATCATACCAATACACAACCGTCGGTGTATGGCCAAGAGATCACAAAATAGCCTTTACAAAGGGGCTACTAGATGTATGAACTCACTGAGGTTTCACCGGCAGGCTCGAATCACCATTCTCCCATCCACGGACCCCCTCTTGTGCCATGCAGTTCTCAGGGAAGTCCTCCTCGACTCCCATTCCCCGCGCCATCCACGGTCCATAACAAGCTAGCAACACACCTAATTAATCAGCTAAGCCACACCCATACTTGGCCTTGTGGTGGCACTGTTTTCCAGGCATATTCTCGCATGAACCGGTCCTTAGATCTACAGCAAATACCACCATATCATACAGAAACATTCACGAACCAAGCTTGCCTAGATCTCCCCGATTCCATGCCCATTAACATCATCAAGATCTCATCAATCATTATTCATATGAGTGCAGTAGCTATACATGTTTTATTTCAGCTTCCCGTATCCCGTGAATTAAGCGAAGCAAAACGGAAAAACGACCATACCCAACTCATCAACTTTCCCGACGACAAGGATGGTTAAAAAACTAGTAAACTCCTATAAAAGGGTTTCCCATAAAGTTGACTCAAGCATACAAGTTTTCGCAAACAAAACAGTTTCAAAACATAGGATCAATATGGTCAAGGGGCACTTGCCTTGCTCCCGTGGCTCTTGTTGCTCAAGCGTCTCAAAGTCTTGGTGCTGTAGTTCTTCGTAGATGGCCTCTTGAGCTTGTTCTTCTACTCACGATCACGCACATACAAAATTCACCACAATCATTCATCATGCACAAACTTTACTCAAGATGCAGCGGGGTAGATGAATGCAAATCCTATGGTGCTGTTTTATTAAACCAGTTTGTACGTGTTCTTGCATGTTTTAATGGGCTTTCATGGGGTTTTATGATGAACAAGGGTGTAGAGATCAAGGGTGGACGTGGTGATGATCTTGACTCAAGATCTAGATCAATTCCACCGTCAAAAATCAATCAAAACACGATCTGTCCACATGCAAAAGTTTCTGCTCTAAGGGGGCGAAGAAAACGGATGCGTAGAAACAGCGGCGACATCGTAAGATGGGTAATGGGGACCTACCTCACTTCCTTTTGGTGGCAGGGCTTTCCTCCTAGCAACGGCAGCAGTGGGGAATTTTCTATGTAAGATTAGGGCAGGACAGATCGTCAGGCTTCTTCTCCGGCGACGGCGGGGCTCGACGGAGCTTGACGGCGGCCAAATTCCGACAAGGGGGAGCTTGGCGACTTGGAAGCAAGGAAGGGGGCTTGGCACTAGGGGGCAACGACCAAAAGAGAGAGGTGTCGGCCAAGGGGGTGGGGGTTATATTTATAAAGGGGAAAAAGAGGAGTCCTACTCCAATTGGAGCTCAAATAAGAGTCCTATTCATTTTTTTTGGATCCTAGCAAACTTATCTCTTGTGGTGCGGCAGACTTGAGGATTTTATCCCCAAAATGTGGGGAAAATTCCCCTTTTTGGGAATTGGGGAATTTAGAAATTTTGGCGGAAATTTCGGAATGCCTCATTTCAGCTATCCTTTTCCCATTCCTCACCATTTCTATGTCACTTATTCCATTTCTCCATTTCCGTCTCTATTTCTATGTCCCATTCTCCATTTATACATTCCCCTCTCCATTTTTATATCCCATTTTCCATTTCTACATTCCTCTCTCTATTTGTATGTCTCATTCTCCATTTCTACATTGCCCTTCTCCATTTCTATGCCCCATTCTCCATTTCTATATTCCCTTCTCCATTTCTGTGGTCTTTCCTCCATTTCAATGGTTCCTTCCTCCATTTCTATGGTTCTTTCTCCATTTCTATGGTTCCTTCCTCCATTTCTATGGTTCTTTCTCCATTTCTATGGTTCTTTTCTCTAATTCTATGGTTCTTTCTCCATTTCTATAGTTCTTTCTCCATTTCTACTTCTTTTATAATGTTTCTCTACATGAAAAATGTATGCAACGAATGAAAATGAATTTGAGGGTGTTACATGAGTACACTTACATTAGATGTGCTATATTCTAAGTTAAAAACTCACGAAATTGACATAATATCACGTAAGAACCCCAACAAGTCTCTTGCATTTGTTTCACAACGTGACATGCCTAGCTCTTGTCAATCTTCATCTTGTGGTACACTTTCTTTGTTGTCCTCTCTAACCCTTGAACAGATCGAAGAGTTTCCAGAGGAAGAACTTGCACTCATCTCTACTCGGTTCTCAAAAGCATTGCAAAATGTGAGAACTAGAAGGAGAGGAAGTGCCGGACTTCAACGATGCTTCAAATATGGTAAGACAGGACATTTTCGTACGGATTGCCCTAACCTTTCAGGTCCTACTTCTCGTGATGAAAAGCAAACTAGGACGAAGCACTCCTTTGCAAACGATAAGAAAAGAAGAAGGGTTTTACAGGACGCAAATTGGTAAATAGTTTTATCTTCGCGCTTCAAGAACTTGGCTCGAGCGATGTGGACATCGGAAGTGACGGATATGAAGATGATTTGGCAAACTTATGCTTTATGACGGGCAAGTCAAGTTCAAGTATGGAGGAGGCAGAACACAACAGCGACAATGAAGAGGTATGTCCTACTTGCAAAGAAATGTGTGATGCTATTTCTCGTGCCACTGTTATAGTTAAGAAAAAGGACAAAAAGCTTAGGGGCAATGCTTTTAAAAATTGAGTCACTAGAATCTGAAATTAACCGTTCGAAATCTTTGATTCCTAGTGATGATTCTTGTTCCTCATGTGATTTAATATATGAACAATTGTCCTCTCTAAGAAGTGCACATACCTCCACACATGATAAACTTGAGTCAGAGATTGAAAATAATAGAGAGCTTGCTGCACTTAATGATAAAAACTTGAAAGATGCTTGTTGTTCTACAATTGGTTTGCATTGTTCTACTTGTGATTATCTTAATAAGAAACTACAAGATATTATGAATGAAATATCTATATTGAAAAATGCTTTACGTTCTCATGAAGTTAAGTATTGTTCCAATTGCAAACTAAAAGGAAAAACTTCATGTCAAAACTGGCTAGACTTGTCTAAGAAACTTGATGACATGAATAGGACGCTAGAGCGGTTTTATAATGGGAATAAGAATCTGACCTTGCTGTTGAATTCTTCTAGATCTTGCAATGGTAAAACTGGTTTAGGTTTTGATTCCTATGCTCATGCTAAAGCACGTCCACCTAAAATTGTAAAGTCATTAGGAAGTGGTTTGATTAAAACAGTTCCTAAACAAAAAGAAGTAGTTTTTAAATCTGCAGGAGTGTTGTCTCATTCGGTTTAAATAAACATGTTGTCTGCTCATCTAGACATGAACATAAAGTTAAATTTCATTGTACCTACTGTGGTAGAGATGGTCATGTCATAGATTTTTGTTATAGACTACCTAAGCAACAGAAAAAGGAAAGAACTATTGCTAGATGACATAACGACTGTGCAAAACCTGTTGCGTGTGCTGAACCAAATGTTAGGAATATGCAACCTGCTGTAATGAGTAAAAAACATACAAAGTTTGCTTCTGTACCTACTGTTTTTAGTGTTACTCATGTAACACATCGTAGTTCAGTAGTTGGGTATAAAAATCCTCAAACTTTGGCTCATAAACTTGCTGTTTTATCTCAGCCTTTGCGTGTTACTTCTGCTGGACGTCGTGTGACTCAGTACTGGATTCCTAAATGCCTTTTGACTAACCCCAGTATTGAGTCATCGACGTATTGTACTTCTATGTAGGTTACATGATTGAGGAAGGAGAACATTTGGATTGTGGATTCAGGATGCTCACACCACATGACCGGAAACAAAGAATGGTTCTCCTCCATCTCTTTTGTGTCACATGTAGAAAATGTTACTCTTGCCAATAATTCTTCAACTCCAGTTCGGTTAGAGTCAATAATCACTACACTTTAATAGATATGGCACTTGTTAAAAATTTGAAATACAACTTGCTTTCTGTTTCACAATTGCTAGATGAAAATCTGGAAATTATTTTCACTAAAAATTGTTGCAAGGTTGTAGATTCAAATAGTGAGCTCATTTTTAATATGTCTCGGTTTGGAAGAGTTTTTAAAGCTGATTTTGATATGTCATACTCTAAGCATAGATGTCTAGTTGCTAATGATCCCAAAGACTTATATTTTTGGCATCGTAGATATGTAAGCTTTGATTATCTCACACGTGTTAGTGCTCTTGATCATATACGTGGACTGCCTAAGCTTAAAGGGGACAGAGAAATTGTGTGCTCTTCTTGTAGACATGCTAAGATGGTTGCAGGTTCACATGCTCCTCTCACAATGACCATGACAACTGAACCGGGTCAACTTTTGCACCTTGACACCGTAGGAACTTCACGTGTTCAATCCTTTGGAGCTAAATGGTATGTTCTTGTGATTGTTGATGACTATTCTAGATACTCTTGGGTTTATTTTATGGCATCTAAGAATGAAACTTTTAGTTACTTTAGAATCTTATTTCATAGATTATCAATTGATCACACAGGATCTTTAAAAGAAATTAGAAGTGATAACGGAACCGAATTTAAAAAATCAATCGTTTGATCACTTTTGTGCTGAAAATGGAATAGATCATCAATTTTCTTCACCATATGTACCTCAGCAAAACGGTGTTGTAGAGAGAAAGAACAAAAACGTAGTTGATATGGCTAGGACTATGCTTGATGAATATGAAACTCCTAGAAAATTTTGGGTTGATGCAATTGCAACTGCTTGTTATGTCTCAAATCGTGTTATCTTGTGTGCTAAGCTAGGTAAAACACCATATGAACTTTGGTTTGGACATAGTCCTAGTGTCACACACTTTCAGGTCTTTGGTTGCAAATGCTTTGCTAAGAAACATGGTAATCTTGATAAATTCGAACCTAGATCCGTTGATGGCATGTTTCTTGGTTACCCATCTCATACTAGAGGCTACCGTGTGCTTTTACATGACACTAACAAAATTGTGGAGACTTGTGAGGTTTCTTTTGATAAAGCTAGCCCAGGTGCTAGCTCTAATATTGCAGGACTAGACCCATATCCGCAGGGGGGGAGTTTTTCATCAAAGAAGATGAAAAAGTGATGCTGCTGCCCAAAAATTCAAGAGCTAATGACATTGTTCCAGCTCCTGATTTTGATTCACAACCAGCACCAATGACAGCCATTGCTGGTCCAGATCGTCCTCAAGTCACAAGTTCTTCAATTTGTTATGAACATGAAGAAGAAGGAGCTTGTGAATTGTCTATTCCCCTCCGGGTCCTCAAAAGTCATCGTCCACAACAAATGATTGGAAGCTCGCACGAACGAGTCACACGGTCCAGATTTTGTGATCCAAACTCTCACGCTCATTCTGCATTTGTTGCTTCTTTTGAACCAAAAGCTATATCACACGCACTCGCTAATAAATCTTGGATTATTGCCATGCAAGAAGAGTTAGAAAATTTTGAAAGAAATAATGTTTGGAAACTTATACCGACACCTCAAGGTCACACTCTAATCAGAACTAAATGGTTGTTTAAAAATAAACAAAGTGAGGATGGGGTTGTTGTTAGGAATAAGGCTAGGTTGGTTGCTCAAGGTTTCACACAAGTTGAAGGACTAGATTTTCATGAATTTTTTGCTCCTGTTGCTAGATTAGAAGCCATAAGAATTTTGTTTGCATTTGCTGCATCTAAAGGTTTCAAGTTATATCAAATGGATGTTAAAAGTGCTTTTCTTAATGGCTACATAGATGAGGAGGTTTATGTCAAGCAACCACCGTGTTTTGAAAATCCAAATTTTCCTAATCATATTTACAAACTGTCCAAAGCCTTGTATGGTTTTAAACAATCCCCTAGAGCATGGTATGATAGGTTAAAAATATTCTTACCTGAAAAGAGGTTTACCATGGGCAAGGTTGATAAAACTCTTTTTGTGCTTAAGCATGACAATGACTCATTATTCATTCAAGTGTATGTGGATGATATTATCTTTGGTTGTGCTTCTCATGATCTTGTGTTCAAGTTTTCAGCTATGATTAGTTCAGAATTTGAGATGAGTATGACGGGAGAACTCACATACTTTTTGGGGCTGCAAATCAAGCAAACCAAGAAGGGTGCTTTTGTGCATCAAACAAAGTATACAAGAGACCTTATTAAGCGCTTCAACATGGACAAAAGCATGTCTCTACGGACACTAATGGGTACAACAACGACACTTGAACTTGATGAAGATTGTGAACCCATAGATCAAAAAGAATATAGAAGTATGATTGGATCACTTTTGTACCTCACGACATCAAGACCGGACATACAATTCAGTGTATGTCTTTGTGCATGATTTCAAGCTTCCCCACGTGTTTCACATTGTCAAGCCTTCAAAAGAATTCTCAGGTACTTACATGGAACTCAAGAATTTGGGATTTTTCTTCATTCTTCCTCAATCGTTACTTTGAAAGATTTTTCGGGTGCTGATTTTGGGGGTTGTAGAATTGATAAGAAAAGTACTTCGGGTGCTTGTCATTTTCTTGGTAATTCACTTGTTGCTTGGTACTCTAGAAAACAAAATTCAGTTGCACAATCATGTGGGTACCACCCCGTGGTTCACCCACTCCAGGATCGCAGAGGGTGGCGCCGTGCGATGCGGCACCCAACAGCACACAAGAAAAGATTAAGAACAAAATATAAACTTGTAGTTGATATAAAAACAGCGGAAGTCTTTTACAAACCTACTGTACAGCGGAAGTATTATACATAGTTAAACTCTTATACTAGCAAAGCAAAAAGTGTAGCCGTCCAGCCCGGGGACGCTACAGACTAGCAGCACTCAAACGAAGATTCACGGCGGCGTGCAGGGCTCCAGCTTGGCCGTGTACCACGATGGGGGCATCACCTCGTCCTCGGAACCTTCCTCATAGCTCTCACCTGCACACAGCTCAAATATTGCAACTGTGAGCACGATGGCTTAGCAAGTCTTAACCGACAAACCTAGGCATGGAACTCTACATGCAAGGATGTGTAATATAGGAAAAAGTACTTTGCAAAAAAGACACGCCTACATGTTGGTCCTTATTTTCAGTTTTATAGCATCAGTTTAATGAGCTTTAGGCAGCCCTCACATCGGAAGTCCACAATCAAATAAAAAACGCTTTCCTCCGATGTGGTGATGCACAAAGTGGAAGATAAACTTAATTAGCTCTACATCTATAGCAAACATGGTTTCAAAACATTAATAATTCATCACAGCATATTATCATTCACCTGGCTTATTGTTCTTCTTACTACATCGCAGAACAGTGAACAAGCGGTACTCAAATAACCGCGAGGGATGGTGATTGCAATCAGGAGACACCCGGACAACACATCGCATACACCCACTATCAGAAGCGTGATGCCACACCCCTTCCTACTCTGTTGTATGCGACAACCTTTCAAAGGCAACCCAAATGCCGAACCGGTCCATCCGTAACGGGCAGGAGGTCCCCGCGTGGAGCGTGACTGTGCCCACCACAGATTTACACCTTGCTACCCTCAACCCACTCCTATTTACGGTTGGGTAAGCCTCAGCACCCAGGTTAACTAATTACATCGGTTTTCTGCTTATGTCAGTATGCCATCCGGTACTGTTCGATACTTGTTCAGCAGGCCCGCACATGACTCGGTCCTCAATCGACACCAACAGGGCTACGCATGTGAGACCTCCGCTCACTGCTTCCTACCCCCTGCTGGGTCTCATTTTCACCACTCTTAAGCCATTTTCTACTCTAACCAAATCGTGTGATAATACCTTACCTCGCGAATAGATTCCAACTACTCGACTTCTACCGAGATCCTAAGCATATTAGCAAGGCATTCTCTACTCGTCGAATCTGTAAACTACCCAACCCTCCATAGGATTTAAAAGAATATGCTAGTGGGGTTTTAATCACCCTAACTCTAATGCAAGCATTCACCCTAGACATAGTGATACAAATAAAGAATTTGCAAAAGTACTTAAATGAAAACTGGGGCTTGCCTGGTTGCGAGTTAAATGAAAAGTCAGCGTCGGGTGGGAGGACGTCCAACGGCTCCGGTGTATCTTCAACTTCGGTCACTATATGAGATGTAGCAAAATATATGTATAAGTGCTAATGAAATATAAGAATTCAGGTCTATTTATAGCTACTGCTATTTATGTTCCTTAATTTTCTTTGAGATTTTTACAGTGAATACTAGACTCCCTAAGGATGATCTGAGCAAAATTTGGAGAAATTTCATTGCACCCTGTGGTCTCCAAAATTCCCAAAAGTACAAGAATTCTCTGTATTTTGAGACCAAATCAGGAGTTTTGACATGACTAACAGTGGAATATCTAATTATGGTAAGTCTCCATGGTTCTAACAAAATTTGTTTCACCATTTTTGGAGCTACCAACAGAGAGATATGAATTTTTGAAGTTGGACAGGAGTTCTGAAAAGTTTCTGTTTAAATTTGAATTTTCAAATAAAGGCTGAACTTTGGAAGGCAATTTAGCCTCGCAAATGAACTCCAATGGAGTTCAAATTTTTACTGGAGATCAGTAACTATGAAAAGGATTAGCTGCCCAAATTTGGGAATGTTTCATAAAGAATTGCTCCTGAAATAAATCTCCAAAGGGTTTAGTAAAAACAATTCTTCAGAAGTTCCTGGGCATTTTCGTGGAAAGAAATTTGTTCCTATGTATGTAAACTGAAACTTACCCAAACTTGCATGATCATATGTAAACTGATCAGTGTAGTGTGCATTATATAATTGTGTGCATACGCATTATCACATCTTGATTAACTTGTGTGCATCGTATTGATTGAATGTGTTATCTTGTATGCATGTGATCGCAACTAGAAGGACACACTCAAGAGGCCATGTATGAAGATCTCCAGCACTAAGACTGCAAAACGCTTGAGCAACCCAATCCATTGGAGCAAGGCAAGTGCTCCTTGAACATATTGGTTCTATGTTTTCAATGTGTTTTGTTTATGAAACTGCATGGTTGTGTCAACATGGCGGAAAACCTATTCATAGGAGTTTACTAGTTTTGCTTGCCACCCTTGTCGCCGGGAACTTGCTGAGTCGGGTATGGTGTTGTTTTTCTCTTTTGCGCCGCATCGCTTTACGAGTTATGGGCAACTGAAATAAACTTGCTTAAACTACTGCAATCATGAGCATTAATGATGATGAGAACATGGTGACCTTTAGCAAACTTGGACCCTACTAAGCAAGCATAGTTTGTGGTTGTGCTGAATGGCATGGTGGTTTGTTTGCTTTAGATCTATGGACCGGTTCATGCGAGAATATGCCAGTAAAATAGTGCCACCACAGGGCCAAATATGGGTGCGGCATAGCTGACTTATTGGGTGTGCTCCTAGCTTTGTATGGTCCATTGGATGGCGCAGGGAATGGGAGTCGAGGAGGACTGCCCTGAGAATTGCATGGCACAAGAGGGGGCCCGTGGGTGGGAGAATGTGGATTCAAGCCTGCCGGCAAAATCTCAGTGGGTCCGTACATTCTAGTAGTCTTTTTGTAAAGGATATTTTGTGATCTCTTGGTCATACACCGATGGTTGTGTGTTGGCATAATAAAGGTTTCTCTAGTCGCTGACGGGTGACGAAATCACAAACTTGTGGGTAAAGTGGTGCCACCTTTGTAGAGTGTAAAGCTATCATGATAGTCGTGCTTTCGGTTACAAGCACCTGGCCAACTTCCATGATTAGAGACAAAACTTGGGATGGTTATTCGGGTCTGGTTTTGGTTGTGTCATACGGGACTGGTTTGAGTTATGCTTATGAGATTGGATTCGGTTATGTGAGTATGTGTTGATCATGAGAACATGTGAACTGGGATGAGCTTGAGAATGGGTATTGGCTGGTTAAAACTTGTTGAATGATTGAGTATGACGGTATTGAACTTGAGACATGATGAATTACTTGGTTATATTGGGAATTAACTCACCTAGACATTGTAGGCTGTTTTCTTATGATTGCGAAATAAAATTGGCTTGCTGCAATTAACCTTTGTTTCCAACCTTTTTAAGATGGATTTCATATTCTTCCCACACTTGCTCAGTACGATATGTACTCACTCTTGCATTTCCCACAATATATCAGCTAGAGGAGAAGAGTACTTCTAAAAGCAGGTGGTACTACGTATTATGCACTACTGTCAACTGCCTGTGGAGTCGAAGTTGGAGCCCCGCTATCTTTAGTTTTCTTCCTACTGTTGTTTAGTGTCTTCCGCTGCAAAATAATCTAGATACTCATGTTGAGACAATGAACTGCTGTAATAAAGCACTTACATACTATTTGTAACATGGTTAAGTTCTAAAATTCAGTTTGTGATGTATTGTGTATGTGTGATGAACATTCTAGGCACACATACGGATCACTTGGTTCATTTTCGAAACCGGGTATCACACCTTTTCCATCATGGACTTGGGAACTAGAGGATCCTTCCTACAGACTAAACTCCACTAAGGACTTGGATAGTGCGTTTATACAAGGTATGGGGTCCTATTTATACAGGAGTTGGGATCGACTCCTGCCAGAATGTATGTGTGAATCAACCATAACCGCCTTCAGGGAGCCACAGAGAGTCGACACGTGGAAGATGAACGAGTTTGGGGGCAGGACTAGATCGGTCGAACCCCTGGTTAGGCCGACCCTAGGGCGGCCCCAGACTGGGTGTGTTTCCTCTAGGTGGCTGCCAGGTGGGACCTCAGGTGTTTACCAGGTGATACGCCATTGATTCCCTTAGATACTCCTGTAAGAGGGCCATTGGATCCATGGACTATCACATGTCTCCGCTGGTTAGCTGGAAGTGTATAATTTAGGATTGCTCTACTAAATCCTCCTCAATTATGCAGATATTTCCTGCATGCATAATTCTTTCCATGTACAAGTGGAACTACGTTATTTGTAAGGATAATGCGTGCAAGAAATATTTACTCCTTCACAGTATTGAGAAATATTGACGGTACAGTCCAAATTGGTATTTAACGACTGTTAACACTCGCTTTCGCTCCTCTCAAAATAAATGCATCCACGCCCCTACAATTGTCGCTAGATCGTCTTAGTGACAATGCTAGGATCTTGGCTCTTGTCCTCTGCTCCTCTATAATATCAAGAAATCAGGCAAACACATCACAAAGACACAATTGATAAGGTATACACAAATAAAATTGATTTCATTTTAGCACTACTTAAGATTCAATCGTTGTGTTTTTCAACATGGATGATTGCTCTCATCAAATTCATATAAATGTATTTATAAAATGCTTTTTATAGTAGCTTATGTGCCGTACCAAACATACTTAAATTGTATGGTGCTTTTCAGTATAATTTGCGTGTTATACATATCAGTACGTATAATGTTGGGATGATTATATATATATATATATTTAGAGAAAATATAATTCTTCTATATATTCTTGCAGAACATAATATTGTTATACATAAAATACATATATATATATATATATATATTTTATGGCTAAGAGGTCCTCTGTTATAGTTTCACCCCAGGCCACTAAAATCTCAGGGCATATCTGTGCAGTGCTATCCAACCCCAGCCCTTTCCTCACATCCACCCACTCCCACAGTCCTCTCTCATATGCCGACCCTTCTTTCTCAAATCCAAGCCCACCGACAGAAAGCATGGGCGGCACAGTACTAGCACAAGCAGAGTAATGAATTGTTGCCATATGGATAAAAAGTATAACCAGAAATAACTTAAATATTAGTCGTCTGACATCAAAACAACTCCAGCGATGTAGTACAATATAAGCATAGATACTCGCATACACATACAATCACTCATTTCTATAATCACGTGCATACACTCTAGTGTCACAAGTACTAAGAGCTAGCAAGACTATGGACAAACCATGCACAATGTTGGCTGAATGCGATAATAGATTGAAAAAATGAGTAGGAAAATAGGTATTTAAGTGTCTAGTTTTAGATCACTAGCATTCTTCTCTAATAATATACCTATTTTGCCTCACGTGAGGAGAACACCTAGGTTTTAGATATTCTTTACACTCCTTATTTTGCCAATCCTTTTGGGTCCACTGTTAGAGATATTTTTCAAGCGCAAGCAACCCATTTTACAAATAATAGTTTGTAAACCTTTGTTAGTGTAGTTTGAGTTAAAAAAATCTAGTGGTCCCATGCTATGCTCATCTTCGGGATAAATATTAACACTAGTCTCCACGATCAACCTTTTGATCTGTGTTGTTGGGATAAAGGATCGTGATCTCGCGCACCCATCTTTGCTGCGGTGGAGCTTTAATATAGCCCACGTACTTTGTGCGTCCTCAACCACCACACCATCCATATCAGCATGCTGTAACTACAATATCTAACTGCGGCCCAATTTATTGATCTCAATTAAGTGCATAGAAAAGGTTAATGTTCAAGTAAAATTCAATTCTAAGCTTAAGAATTTTTATATACACATGGGACGTTCGTGTCGTTGTGCTTTTGTCAGAAAATTTAAATATTGTTAGGTTAAAGAGGTAATTTTCTATGCACACTGATCAAATTATGATAAAAGGAAAAAAAATGAAGTCTTGTCATCTTCTTTAGCTAATTTACAACAAGACACATCCTAAATTAGTTAAATTCTTGTCCTGTATCTAGTTAAGACGAATTGTTTAAGCTGCTGAGTGTACCCAACTGGTTAAATTTATTTGTCATGATGGAAACCAGCCATCGAGTTAAAGTTTCGTACCTCATTTACAACTTTAATATTTCATTGACTGTAGGCCATATGTTAATCTAGCGACAACTTTATCAATCTCAAGATTTACACATGTAGATTAGAGTTTTGAAATACAATCATAGAGGCGATACTTTATCCTTGTAGAAGAAAAATCAATGGGCCAAAAATTCTATTGATGTTTTGTAAACCAATATTAAAGAATATTAAATATTAGTGGATTGTCTGCCCTCCCTCATCACCTTTAGGGTCAAGTGATTGATGCATAGTAGCTTAATATGGTGAATCCTGACCAGCGTAATTATTAAAAAAACTAAAATAAAATTACGGAAGACTCCTATTCCACTTTTGGTGTCTACAAGAGGTTGCACGTGAGAGGAGTATTAAACTATATTAAAAATAAGCGAATTGCCCACCATCCCTCGTCAGTTTAAGTTTTTAGGGTTAAGCGATTGATGCATAGTAGCTTAACAACCAACAATATAACGCACAATTAAAGATGAGAATTCTTTCAGTAATGCATGTACCTCGAATATATATTTTGCATGCTGTGAAGTGTGAACTAGGTAGATTATGTCTGGTAGAACGTGGGAGTGCTCACGTCCTATGTTACCATCGTCGACGTTTATGGTGATTTTTGAAGTTCTAAGATATATGCCCCTCTAGTGATCTCCCGAATGTATTAACAGAGGAAAAGGTTGTGTTTATTCAGAACAGTAAATGTGCTTTCGTGTACATACTAAGTGTCAAACGTCCGTGCTATGTTTTGAAAAGTTACAATTATGCACCTCGATGCATAGTTAATATAAGAGGAATGATGGTATCAAATTAGCCGGGTGCAGAGCAGATATAGTTTGAAGCCTGGTTTCTTCGTGGACGGTAGAGGGCCGCGTGTACCCTAAACGGAAAGTGGACAGAGAAGTTAGGTAGCATCTTTCGCTGCTTCCACACGAACGTGAAGCGCAACTACCACCGCTAGTTACAAGCGGCGTCAGCACTCCTCGACGGAGCTTTTAAATTGAAGCCGAGTGGCACAGCACTAGCTGTTAGTGATATGCTCAAAAGGTAATTATAACAATTCGGATAAAGACCCGATAGATATTTGATTCATAAGAAATTAGGGTATTAATGGGCCTGTGACCTAAAAGCTCATTAGCGCGCCTATAAATATGAGGGGTAGGGTTAGGGGCAGATTATTCCACCACATAACAGCCCTAGCCGTCGCTCCTCACAGGCCACACGTCGAAACATCTGTCGCGCGCGTGGTGCTAGCACACCAGCGCACGGCGTTCCTCACTTTACGTGTGGACTCCGTGGAGGCGCTACTGTTACTGCTACACTGATCGGCTACGGTGATGTGACGACGTTCCTGTGACGAGGAGTCTGGAGGACATGAACGTGATCGTCTACTTCTTCTACACCGACGCTTATCTATAATCCGCTGCGATGCGCGTCTAATGGTAACGACACATGACCTTCTTACTCGTATGTTTCTTGGGTGATACGTTCAAATTGATAGAGTAGCGAAAGCAACGACACACCATCAACATCCTACGTGTCTCTCATCCTCCCACATGGGCTCGGCGCAGAAGTCCCATGTCGTGCTGGTGCCGTTCCCGGCGCACGGCCACGTCGCGCCCCACATCCAGCTTGCGCGCGTCCTCCAAGCCCGCGGCATCCACGTCACGCTCGTCCACACCGAGCTCCACCACCGTCGCCTCCTGCGCGCCAAGGGCGAGACCGCAGTCTCGGCAGCGGGCTTCCGGGTCGAGGTCATCCCCGACGGGCTGTCGCCGGAGGATCCGCCGCGGACGCTGGAGGCGCACCATGACGCGATGGAGAGAAACTGCCTCGAGCCATTCAAGGCGTTGCTCCGCGAGTTGAGGGACAGGCCCGGCGTGCCGCCAGTGAGCTGTGTGGTGGCCGACACGCCGATGCCGTTCGCCGCGGAGGGGGCGCGGCAGGTCGGCGTGCCGGACGTGCAGTTCTTCACGGCGTCCGCTTGTGGGCTGATGGGATACCTCCAGTACGAGGAGCTCATGAGAAGGGAAGTCATTCCCCTCAAAGGTACATAATAATTGATCTATTTAGCCTACATACATATTCCTGGCTCTGCTTAGTTTCACTTTGTTTTTGTTCGGTGATGCTCATGATTACATCTAGTCTTTTCTTTTTAGAGGTGAAAATATCTCTCTTCAATATTATTACATAAACAAGATAATCTATAACAGTACGCTACGTACGAGAATAAAAATTTTAAAAGATGGTTCAGCAATTGGATTGTCCATTATTTGTTCTTACATAAATTAAAGGTAGTCCAAAAATTAATAATTGAAACTAATAAACAAAGAATATGCTGTCACATAAAGGGTCCTGCAAAGTGAAAAATAAGAAATATTATAGCCTTCATTTGGCGGGCAACATTAGATATCCGTGTCCATAAGGTTCCAGTTTTTGGTGATAAATTTAAGGGGCCAACTATTGGTAGGAATTGAATTCAATCAGGATCACCTCCCGTACGTTGTAGCGTCCCCATCACATCAAATAAACTTTCATGACTGTGCTCTTGCCGTGTTCCTTTGAATTTAATAATTCGTTAACAATATTATTTATGCGTTTATTGCTTCAAAGAAAGCTAAAGATTTATTAGCAATCCACGATATTAAACTACAAGATGATCCACAAATAGTTGTTGGGAGACAAACTTTTCAAAACCACTTTATGGATTGAATTTCGTTTCACCATTACATAGAGCCCCTTAAAACCACTGAGGGGCAAATTGTAAAAACTTTTTCTCCGACTTATCATGTGTTCTTCTGCCATATCGGAAATGACTACAAAAACGATGGCTCCCTTGACATCCGGCTGGACTGGGTGCCCGGGATGAAGGGTATGCGCCTCAGGGACATGCCAACGTTCTGCCACACGACGGACGCCGAAGAGTGGCTGGTAAACTTCCACGTCCACCAGATGCGGATCGCGGCCTCCTCAAAGCCGTCATCCTCAACACATTTTACGAGATGGAGAAGGACGTCCTTGATGCGCTCGTCAAGCTTTTACCGCCCATCTACACCGTCGGCCCCATTGCGAGCATTATAGCCGCCCTGCCGGCGAGCGGCGACATGCTCGGCACCAGTGACGCCAGCCTCTTGCAGGAGGACACGAAATGCATGGCGTGGCTGGACGGCAAGCCGGCACGTTCTGTCGTCTACGTGAGCTTTTGGCAGCCACGCCAACATGGGCGGTATGACGTTGCAGGAGTTCGCGTCTGGGCTGGCACGGTGCGGTTTCCTGTACCTGTGGGTCTTGCTGCCGGACATGGTCGCAGACGTCGAGATCGGCAAGGAAGGGCTTGTCGTTGTTGAAATAATTTGGGTTGGGCCCATTGATTATCCAAATTAATCCTATTAATTTTAATACTCACATTAATACTATATGACTAAACTATTTAGTCTCACATGGGTAGTTGAAGAGAATTCTGACCAACTTAAATAGGTGGAATATTCCTCTCTATTTGAGAAGTTGGAAAGAAGATAAGTGAGTGCCACACCCGCGCCGAGTCGTGCCGTGCGCGAAGCGCACGCGTCACGTGCATTTTCGCGTGAGAAAATCGCGTGACTTGTGACTTTTGACTTGCGGCGTGTGCGTGTACGTGTGTGGAGAAATTACTGCATCATTCTTATTGCGCTGAGTTAAATATTTTTACCATTTCTGATAATTGAATCAACTCAATTATGACGGTGAATTAAATATAGACATTATTAGTAACCGACGTATTAAAACAGACGTTACTAATAACTGATGTATTAAAACAGAGAATTAATCTCGCGCAATAAAGCTGATTCAGTATGCCTCAGCCTATATAAGGCGCTCCTCATTCACCCTGGAAAATACAGTTCACGACTATCGATGTGCACTCTACATTCCCTTCGCAAATCTCTGCGCGCATAGAACTTGCGAGAGCAGGCCTCCGAAACCTCGTTTAGCTGCGATACTTGCACGGGTAGGCGAACGATCAAGTTTTTGGGAAGCGCAACTCTGCGCGACTGCTCGCTTGTACGAACGACTACTTTCTGGTGAAGGACGTTCGTGGGACTTCACTGCTTCCAGTCTTCCTGCTTCAACTAACGATCGACTACTTCAAACAGCTCAACATGTCAGCTGTTGGGAACGGCACCGCCGGTGCCTCCGGCACTGGTCCTGCCTCAGGGTACCACCTGACGCTCTCAAGTTCTTTTGTTTTGTTCTTTCTGTTCCTATACAGATTAAGCGTGAACATGAACAATCCTTATGAAGCCATAATATTACTCATTTTCAATTATATCATGATTATGTTTATTACTTTTGGAATTAAAATGTACCGAAAAATACCTAAATATCTAACAATCCAAAAACTTGATCGTTGTGATAGGCTTTCGGTCACTAGTTTTGCTGCGTCGCTCAAGCCAAATGCTTTTGACGGATCAAATTACAAACGGTGGCGTGATAGGATGATTCTCTGGTTAACTGCTATGAACATCATTCATGTTGCGAATGGAAAGCCTGAACAGTTTACTCCTGAGGAGGAGCAAGCTTTCATGGCAGCCGATAACCTGTTTAGAGGCGCGGTGATTAGTGTTCTTGCAGAAAACTTAGTTGATTTCTATCTCACTGCGACATCTGGCAAGGAATTGTGGGATGCGCTTGAGACTAAATATGGTGTTTCTGATGCTAGGAGTGAACTGTATGTCATGGAACAATTCTATGACTATAAGATGGTCGATGACTGTTCTATAGTGCAACAGGCTCATGAAATTCAATCACTGGCAAAAGAACTCGAAGGTTTCAAGTGCGTGTTACCCACAAGTTTGTGGCCGGGGGCATTATTGCCAAGCTGCCACCTACCTGGACGGATTTTGCCACTTCTCTAAAACATAAGAGAAAAGAGTTCAACATCGCTGATCTTATTGGCTCTTTGGATGTTGAAGAGAAGGCGAGGGCAGAAGACACTCGTGGAAAGGGGGTTGTTGGGACTTCTAGTGCTAATGTAGTACAGAAGAATAACTCTAATAAATCACACAACAACAAGAAGAAGAAGAACAAACAGGAGAACCCTACAAAGACTAAACAGACAACCACTTTTAAGAAGAAGATAAAGGGAAATTGCTTTGTTTGCGGCGATCCTGGTCATTTCGCCAGTGAATGTGAGAACCGCAAGTGGAAAGGCAATAAAAAATCAGCAAATATGGTTATTGGCGAAACTGCAGGAACGTCGAGGTATGGTAACATATTACCTACAGTTCTTTCAGTTTGTCATTCACCTGAGTGGTGGATTGATACCGGTGCCAATATCCATGTGTGTGCTGATATATCCTTGTTTTTATTTTATCAGGTCGGAGGGACTGTCTCCTTGTTGATGGGAAACGGGTCACATGCGCGTGTTCTTGGAGTTGGTACGGTCAATCTGAAGCTTACTTCCGGAAAGACCGTGCGATTGAAGAACGTGTAACATGTTCCAACCATCAAAAAGAATTTAATCAGCGGCTCTCTAATTTGTAGAGATAGTTTTAAATTAGTCTTTGAATCCAATAAATGTGTACTTTCTAAGTATGGGAATTTTGTTGGTAAAGGTTATGAAAGCGGAGGTTTATTCCGCTTATCCTTGTCAGAAAACTGTAATAACGTTGTGAACAATGTCATGAATATTGATGAGTCTAATATTTAGCATTCACGACTTTGTCATATTAATTTTGGTTGTATGGCACGGCTCGCAAACTTGAGTTTAATTCCAAAATTTGCCTTAGTCAAAGGTTCTAAGTGTCATGTTTGTGTGGAATCAAAACAACCTCGCAAACCTCACAAGGTTGCAGAGGCGAGAGAATTGGCACCATTAGAACTAATTCATTCTGATTTGTGCGAAATGAATGGTGAATTGATAAAAGGTGGTAAAAGATATTTCATGACCTTGATGATTGTACTAGGTTCTGCTACATATATTTATTAAAATCAAAGGATGAAGCGTTACATTATTTTATAATCTATAAAGCTGAGGTAGAAAACCAACTTGAGAGAAAGATCAAACATATAAGGACTGATCGTGGTGGAGAATAATTTTCAAATTTATTCACTTTTTTCTGTGAGGAACACGAAATAATTCATGAGAGCACGCCTCCCTACTCACCTCAATCGAATGGGGTAGCCGAAAGAAAGAACCGTACTCTAACTGATCTGGTTAACGCCATGTTAGATACATCGGGACTTTGCAAGGAGTGATGGGGTGAGGCTATATTGACAGCATGTCATGTCCTGAATCGTGTTCCTATAAAGAATAAAGAGATCACTCCATTCGAGGAATGGGAAAAGAAAAGAGTAAATCTCTCATATTTGCGTATTTGGGGTTGTTTGGCAAAAGTAAGTGTGCCAATCAATAAAAAGCGTAAACTCGGTCCTAAAACTATTGATTGTATTTTTATTGGTTATGCCTTCCACAACATTGGTTATAGATTTTTAATAATAAAATCTGGAGTACCCGACATGCATGTTGGTACAATTATGGAGTCCAGAGATGCTACATTTTTTGAGGATATCTTTCCTATGCGAGAGGATCATTGTAGTACTAGTCAAAAATCTCGTATAAATGACGAGCCTACTGATATGATAGAACACAATAAACAAACTCTTGTGGAAAATCTACGCGGTGACAATGAAATTTCTAAAAATAGCAAGAGACAAAGGACTGCAAAGTACTTTGGTGATGATTTCATTGTGTACCTTGTGGATGATACTCCTAGAACCATTGAAGAGGCATATTCATCTATTGATGCGGACTACTGAAAGGAAGCAATCAAGAGTGAGATGGATTCAATTATGTGTAATGGAACGTGGGAGGTTGTTAGTAGACCTTATGGGTGCAAACCCATTGGGTGCAAGTGGGTGTTCAGCCTGATGGTACAATCGAAAAGTACAAGGCGAGGCTTGTAGCTAAGGGCTATAATCAGAAAGAAGGAGAAGATTTCTTTGACACTTACTCACCCGTTGCCCGACTAACCACTATTTGAGTGCTGCTTTCTTTGGCAACCTCATATGGTCTTCTTGTTCATCAGATGGACGTTAAGACAGCTTTCCTAAATGGAGAGTTGGAGGAGGAGATCTATATGGATCAGCCAGATGGTTTTGCAGTAAAAGGTCAAGAAGGAATGGTGTGTAAATTATTAAAATCTTTATATGGCCTGAAGCAAGCACCTAAGCAATGGCATGAGAAGTTTGACAAAACTCTCACGTCTGTTGGTTTTGTTGTGAACGAAGCTGACAAATGTGTGTACTATCGCTTTGGTGGGGGTGAAGGAGTAGTATTATGCTTGTATGTTGATGACATACTTATATTTGGGACAAGCCTTAATGTGATTAAGAAAGTCAAAAAGTTTTTGTCTCAAAACTTTGAGATGAAGGATTTGGGAGAGGCTGATGTTATCCTTAACATAAAACTAGTGAGAGAAGATGATGGTGGGGTTAAACTTCTACAATCCCATTATGTGGAAAAAAATTTACGTCGCTTTGGTTATAGCGATTGTAAACCTGCTCCAACACCTTATGATGCTAGTATGATTTTGAGGAAAAATAAAAGGATATTGAGAGATCAGTTGAGATACTCTCATATTATTGGTTCCCTTATGTATTTAGCTAGCGCTACGAGGCCTGACATCTCATTTGCCGTGAGCAAACTTAGCAGGTTTGTTTCAAACCCAGGAGATGATCATTGGCGGGCTCTTGAGAGAGTAATGCGCTATCTAAAAGGCACAGCGAACTACGGGATATACTATTCCGGGAACCTGAAGGTTCTAGAGGGTTATAGTGATTCTAATTGGATCTCTGATGCTGATGAGATAAAAGCCACGAGCGGATATGTGTTCACGCTCGGAGGTTGCGCTGTTTCCTGGAAGTCTTGCAAGCAGACCATATTAACGAGGTCAACTATGGAAGTAGAACTAACAGCATTAGATACCGCCACAGTTGAGGCTGAGTGGCTTCGTGAACTCCTGATGGATCTGCCGATGGTTGAAAAACCGATACCGGCTATCTTAATCAACTGTGACAATGAGACCGTGATTACTAAAGTGAACAGTTCAAAGGACAACATGAAGTCATCTAGGCATGTAAAGAGGCGGTTAAAATCTGTCAGAAAATTGAGAAGCTCCGGAGTGATAGCCTTGGATTATATCCCAACGGCTGAAAATCTGGCAGATCAATTTACAAAGGGTATTTCACGATCTGTGATCGACAATGCATCCAAGGAATTGGGCTTGAGACCCATATAGTGAGTCAAGCCATGGCGGCAACATGTCTTATGTGATCGGAGATCCCGTGAATTAGGACAATGAAATAAGTCATGGCTGGCTGAGAGAAGAGAACCTTTGAATAAGGCTCATTCCTGTGAAAATGCATTTCTCTTCAAACTGTACGGCAGGTTGGCTTTTGACTTAATATGATTCGTGTGGCTTAATTAAGCAAAGATGTTGTCCTACAGAACATCTTATAAGAATTACACCTATATGAGTTCGACTACTAGTCGTAGTCTATGAGATTTGGGTAGTCTCTAGATGCTCATGAAAGGCCTGGAGTATGACTTATATGCTCCAAACCGCATGGATGCCTTAGCAGCCTAGTACCAGAAAAGACCTTCGGTAAAACTTGTTTGCACAAGACTGTCAATTCAAGGCATAGTCCATTGATCAGTTGTAGACAAAGTGTAGCATTTGTTCTAGATGGTTGTTCAACTTAACAGTCTCCATCGAAACTCTGGTATATCAAAATAGTAGTGGAATTGAGAGCATTTGTGTGTCTCAAAATTAGTGGGGATTGTTGGAATAATTTGGGCTCGGCCCATTGATTACCCAAATTAATCCTATTAATTTTAAGGCCCACATTAATGCTATGTGACTAAACTATTTAGTCCCACATGGGTAGTTGAAGAGGATTCTGACCAACTTAAATAGGTGGAATATTCCTCTCTATTTGAGAAGTTGGAAAAAAGATAAGGGAGTGCCACACGCGCGCCGAGCCGTGCCGTGCGCGACGCGCACGCGTCACGCGCATTTTCGCGTGAGAAAATCGTGTGACTTGTGACTTGCGACGAGCGGCGTGTGTGTGTGCGTGTGTGGAGAAATTGCTGCATCATTCTTATTGCGCTGAGTTAAATATTTTTACCGTTTCTGAGAATTGAATCAACTTAATTATGACGGTGAATTAAATACAGACATTATTAGTAATCAACGTATTAAAACAGACGTTACTAATAACTGACGTATTAAAACAGAGAATTAATCTCGCGCAATAAAGCTGATTTAGTATGCCTCAGCCTATATAAGGCGCTCCTCATTCACCATGGAAAATACAGTTCACGACTATCGCTGCGCACTCTGCATTCCCTTCGCAAATCTCTGCGCGCACAGAACTTCCGAGAGCAGGCCTCCAAAACCTCGTCTAGCTGCGATACTTGTACGGGTAGTCGGACGATCAAGTTTTTGGGAAGCGCAACTCTGCGTGACTGCTCGCTTATACGAACGACTACTTTCTGGTGAAGGACGTTCGTGGGACTTCACTGCTTCTAGTCTTCCTGCTTCAACTAACGATCGACTACTTCAAACAACTCAACATGTCAGCTGTTGGGAACGGCACCGCCGGTGCCTCCGGTACTGGTCCTGCCTCAGGGTACAACCTGACGCTCTCAAGTTCTTTTGTTGTGTTCTTTCTGTTCCTATACAAATTAAGCGTGAACACGAACAATCCTTATGAAGCCATAATATTACTCGTTTTCAATTATATCATGATTATGTTTATTACTTTTGGAATTAAAATGTACCGAAAAATACCTAAATATCTAACAGTCGTGCCATGGTGTGCGCAAGAGGCAGTGCTGAGCCACCCTGCCGTGGGGTTGTTTGTGTCGCACTGTAGGTGGAACTCTATTCTGGAGAGCGTGGTCGCTGGTGTGCCGGTGCTTGGATGTCCCGTCATAGCCGAGCAGACGACCAACTGCCGCCAGGTGACGATGTCGTGGGGCATCGGTGGTGAGCTGCCGCAGGGATCTGCAAGCGTTGAAATAGCAGCGCTGGTGAGGGAGATGATGGGTGGGAACAAAGGGATGGAGGCAAGGGACAAGGCATCCGAGTGGAAAAGGCTGGCTGAAGATGCAACTGAACACGGTGGCTCTTCTTACCAAACTATTGTTCAGTTTGTGGATGCTATGCTACTCAAAGGATTCTGAATTTACTCGTTGTTTGTGATATCTTATGAATGTACGACTAGATCATGTTTTATATAATTTAGGGAAATGGTTTAATTTAATTTATAAAAGTAACAATAAGCTGAGGAGCAACATCGTGCAAGCACTACCACCTCAAAATTCGTACACAGTTTTGTCGATGCTCATGAAATTTATCCTGCCAACTCCTTCTGTTCCATAATATAAGCATTACTAGTAGGTGTGGCTAAAATCAAATATATTTAAATTCAACTAACAATACCTATAAATCCTAAATTATTTGAAATACATAAAGTTATATATTTGATACTTGTTTGATCATAAATCTAATAACATCATTTATAGCATGGTCAATCATTATAAAATTCTTGTTACTAATGGCTAAAGATGAAAACAACGATTTTAATCAAACTCAGATATACTTATATTAATATTAGAACAGATAGGGTAGCTATAAACTCAAGTGACTTTATTAAAGGGAGGCATAACTCCGTTGCGGCTGACGGGCTGATGGACCCAAGGTACCCGAGAGGCAACCAATCAACATATCGTACGGAGCCACGTGTCTTCGCGGACACCAATCGAGCTACACGAAAGCGCCAGCATAGGGTCCCGACTCAGAACCTAGGTTCACGATGGCGCCACTACGAGTCCCAAACCCTAGGTCGGGACACGAGCGACTGACACCTGACCACCAGGGTCGGGGCACAGTAGCCGACCCCAAGGTCGGGATAAAAATGTCCGACCTCCAACCCCGGCCATCGAGGCCAGAAGAAGGAGCCACCTGAGCTAGAGCCCGAGCCAAAGGCAGGTGGAAGACTTCAATACCGACATGAAGGAAGAGCAAATGGACATCAAGAGGGAGTGGGAGACCACGTGCGACAAGAGAAGCAGGACGTAGGCCATCATCGTCTTTTGTCCCGTCCCGTTCGATGCGGGTGTACAAGCGCCAAAAGTACACATAGACCATAGATGAGATGGGAACAGGTGTACTTATTGCTCTTGTGCCTTATTAGGCCACACTATACGCTGACACAACATGTAAACCCTACCCCATTTATAAGGAGTTAGCGGGTAGGTAGAAGCGTTGGGCTATAAAATAGGAGGCCCAAAACCTCCGTAACGACGACCTCACGCCCGTATATCACGCACAATACTTAGGTCCTCTCTCAACCTTTTGCACGAGGAAGCCTCGCTTGTAACCTCGGTTCCGCGAACCAAAGAGCTAATACAAGGCCGACGACACTACTACAACAAGCTTCATCTCATGCGGCTCTAAACGTATTATCACACGCGGTTTTCAAAACCATCTGAAACGAAGCGCATGTGATAATCAGCAATTTTCACAGGCGGAAACTTAAACCGCCTGTGAAAAAGGTTATCACAGGCGGTTCTATACCTACGACTAGTCGTCTGTGAAGAATCTTTATCACAGGCGATTTATAACTTAAGAGTATCCGCCTGTGATAACTCAATAATCGCAGGCGGTTCAATACCTACAACTAGCCGTCTGTGAAGAATGTTTGTCGCACGCGGTTTGTAACGTAAGATTACCCGCCTGTATAACTCCATTATCGCAGACGATTCTTTACCTACGACTAACCGCCTCTGAAGAATGTTTATCACAGGCGGTTGGTAATGTAAAGAGTATCCGCCTATGTAACTCTATTATCGCAAGTGGTTCTTTACCTACGACTAGCCGCCTGTGAAGAATCTTTATCACAGGCAGTTTGTAACGTAAGAGTAGTATCCGCCTGTGTAATTCTATTATCGCAGGCGGTTCAATACCTACGACTAGCCGCCTATGAAGAATCTTTATCATAGGTGGTTTTGTAACGTTTATTATCCGCGCTGTGTAACTCCATTATCGCATGCGGTTCAATACCTACGACTAGCCGCCTATGAAGAATCTTTATCATAGGCGGTTTGTAACATAAGATTATTCGTCTGTGTAACTCTATTATCGCAGGCAGTTCAATCCCTACCACTAGCCGCCTGTGAAGAATCTTTATCACGGGTGGTTTGTAACATAAGATTATCCGCCTGTGTAACTCTATTATCGCATGCGGTTCTTTACCTACCACTAGCCTGTACAATTATATTATCACAGTCGGTTTATTAGGTACATTCACACACAGTACAAATAATATCATCGACACAATATCACCAAAAGTCATCTCATATACATATATGTAAGTACAATACATCTCAATTCATATACCAAATTGATCAGTATACTGGCAAAGTTCTGGCACATCAGCTATTACACCTGTGTCATCGAAGAACTGCCCTTTTTGGTGGAAAATTTCGTGACGCATGAAGAGACACAGTTCAATCGCAATCTTGTCGGCACCTCCACTAGGCATATTTCTAGAAACCGGCCATTCTTCGTCCACATTCTTCGTGTGCTGCAATGAAACACATAACGAGGTTTAGAATGTGTTGGCGACAACGATAAAATAATAGTATGAAAATGAAATTCAAAAGTAAGGAAAATACAATATTGATATTAAGGATAATTTAGATCCTCACGATTCACTCTATATTCTGCATGCGGTTCGAAGATGCTCACATACATAATACTCACATAAGACGTTCCCAGAAGGCTTCTTGGGACAAGGATAATATGTTGATATATGCAATGCATCCTTATTAGCAGGTATTCGACCGCCAAGTTTTTTCACGTAAAACCGCTAAGAGCTGTCATACAAAGAATATCATATAATAGTTGCTAACCTATATATATATATATGTGTCTATATTAAAAGTATCGAATAATCGAACTTTCTCAAAATATCAAGGAAATCTTTGTAAGTATCTTGTGAGTAATCGACTGAGTCCAAGACCGTTGTCAAACCCTACATTGGCTTGATGAAGATCATTATGTAGTGTTTGCCGCACATGTACAAACTCACTTGTTAAATTAAAAATTAGCACTAATTGCTATTTCCATGCCATGTGTCAAACTTACTCGAAGTGGTACAGAGTCTTTACGAGGTCCTTGCCATCTGTGACAACGTTAAACATGGCATGTCCTATGTGTGATACAACCTTTATCTTTTTATACCTCTTTTGGCTTGCGATTGATTTTTCAAATTGTTTTTTGTCATGTGCCCTTACTGTTTTGAGTCTCGTTGCACCTGAAAGTCAAAATTCGACTTTGCAATCACTGTAGGGTCAAGGATACCTGTCTTGGACTTCAGATTTTCATTATCCATGTATTGTATCCTATTGAATAATTACGGAATTGTTATAATCTCATGGTATGTGTATGCAGGTAGTAAGAAAAGAAAATACGAAATATTAGAGGCACTTACAATCACTAGACGAGTAGCAGGTTGTTTTCCAGCATGCCTCGATAGAAAAGGCTAAGAAGATCTTCAAACAGAAGGGCTCATTTATCTTCTCCAACGCTCTAGAATGCTTTTTTTGGCACACGAAATGTGACGTAATAAATGTCATATTTTGTGCTAGCAATGATGTACCACTCGTGCATTCTTCTGAGCCTGAAATGTTGTTTGCTAAGTTGTGCCGATGTCATGAACGACTTCCCATTCTCATATTCAGGAGGAACGTCCTGAATCTTGTATACCGGAACTCCTGGTTTAACAAAAGCCGTCTCTCGAGTATATTTCACACCGTCTTCTTCCCACTCCTCAATATTTTCTAGTTCTGGCTCATGTGAAGCACGAGATGGATTAGATTTTATAATATTTTTCTTCAATTTTTCCAAATATACTGACACTTCTTTAGAAGGTCCCTTATTTTTGTATGAGCTAACTTTCACACACACTGACCGAGGTCGTGTGAAGTTTGACATTGGCCTGTTGTTGAACCTGTTTTTTAACTGGTTACTCTTTACTATCAGCAGCTTGTCCTTGTACTGCTTCAAGCTGTTGTTCAACTGGTTGCTGTTAGTTATCTTTACTAGTAAGGTTACTATCATCCTTGTTGGGACATAGCGGGAGTGGATCTTCTTAGAGATTCGGCGAAGAAGACGGGGCTGCCGTCTTTCGAGATGCGATGGGGCTAGACCTCGTCTCATCGTCCAACAACACAATATCGCGTCGGTGCCAAAGGATTAACTGGTTGACGGCCTTCCATAGAGTCGTGATCCCCTTAGGTGTGATGTGGTCTATTTCATAATCTTCATAATCATTGTCAATAATTTGAAGAACTTGCACCACGACATAATACACCAGAAGTGGCTCGCCGTTGAAGACAAGGTTCGACTTTTCCATAGCAGCGGCAACCTGTTTTGTTTTGTTCCCTGCTCTGCCGATCGGGACAAGAAGACGACAAAATATGTCCTTAACAATATCATCGACATGGAACTCATGGGTTGACCCTGAGCCTATCACAAAACCTACACTGCTAGGGTAGGAAGTTGGAGATATCAAATGCTCCATTGCCACGGGAACCATCGCTCAATTCTGTGGCGTTAATTATCCCGATTTTATAAGTTCATCTATTCTTTCTTTCACAGATGTCTTGACCTTTCGATCAATTGTATCTTCAATTATCTTCTTGAACTTGTCATGTCTTCTATATAACTCTTTATCGTTCAGGAAACCATCTCTCCAGGACATCAGAGAAGAGATTGCTCGAACCCGTCCACCGTGTTCAGAGTTGCCTAGGATAGTGGTAAGTTGGTCATTCTCCCTCTTCGGCTTGAAGAGATCCTTCTGTTGCTTTTCAATTACTTCTTACATTTTTTGCTCTACTTGGTTCATAGAGTCGGGCTTTTCAAGTTTGCCCTCGCTGGCAATCCTGACCGAGCTAAGACCCACCACTTAGTTCGCTCATCGCAGCCTTGTAGCGGTCATGATTGCCCTTACTGACAGTTTCCTCTAATATTTCATTCCATTTCTCAACTTTGGGGACATACCCGGAAGACCCCAAGCGATGATGGTATTTATACTTTTTGGCAAGCTCTGACCTAGATTCACATAGGGCTTTAGCCTTAAGTGTGTTCTTTTAACGAACAAATTCTTGCCACTAAGCTTGTATGATTTTTCCCATCTTGTTCAGGCTAGGGACCTTATTGTCTTTAACATAAGCATTCATTTCACTCTTCCAACCATGAAACTTCTTGCCGCAAGAGACCAATGTTGCTTTCTTTAGAGTTTCTTCCGTTCCTTTTGGGAACATGAATTGTTTCTTTAACTTCTCCCACAACTCATTCTTGTCCGCATTAGGGAATTTTCTCCAATTCTCGGTTGTGATCGGCACAAGCTCTCTAACAAGACAACCGCATGCATTTTGGTACATTGTAACTGAATCTAGTGGTTCTTGGTGAAGCCCACCTGGACCGACACTTGTTATGTATATGATGCGGTTCAATGGACCCTTATTGGGACATCATTGCCCTTATTTTCGCTTGACTAAATTTAAGGATTCAACCATTGGAGATCCTTCTGCGGTTTTAGAAGCCGAAGTCTCCTCGTCGTTGTCTTGACAATTAAGCTAGGTAGAAAAGAGTTATAGGATTTCATATACTTGACAACCAACATTGACTTAAATTGCTGGAGTTAAAATTCGTGATCCATATCTCGTTGGCAGGATCATATTCTGGGTCGAGATCCTCTGAAGTCCTTTTAGTTTTTATATTTTGATAAGGATCCGATGAACTGTGATACGAGCCTGAACTGCTGGAGTCACTAAACTCAACATCGTCGGCTTCATTGTTACTACCAGCACCAGTCTTCTTAGGGCTTTCCATGTTAGAACTTGAAAACCAACAGAAGGGGTTTCTTGTTATACTAGTCAGTGATTACAAAGATATCCTAATATATAAAATAGAGTGAACATGGTGGATTTACAAAAATGACATGTATCCATGTTATAGTACTCGGTGATTACAAAGACAACATGAACTACTTGTTAGCACAACAAGACTATCTCTTTTAACACAACTATTCTAAACAACTAATTGGTGCAGGTATGTACACACAGAGAAAATGTAGAAGAAATAATTGAGCTAAATTTGCTTTGCTTTCTGATGTAAACAATTAATTTGCTCTCTGGTCCACCTTCAAACAAAATCTAAACAATTAAAGCAATCGTCAAGGTCTCTAAACAAGTAATCTAAACAATCTAAAGGGGGGCTCAGCGCAGTGGGAGAGCGCTGGCGGTGGGGGCGGTGGGGAGGGGGCTGCGCACGGTGGGGGTAGATGCCGGGAGAAGGAGGCGGCATGGGGAGGATTAAGGCGCGGGGGTGCAACGACGATGGTGCCGGAGGGGGACAGAAAAGGGGGGAGGGAGGTGGCGGCGAGGGCGAGGACGACACTCGGCTGGCGGCGAGGGTGAGGAGGGAGACGACACGGGGAGGGGGAGGGAAGGAGGCGCTGCGCGGGACAGAGAAGGGAGGAGGGAGCAAAGGGTGGAAAGCGGCTGACGTACATAGATGGCAACGGTGACGGCGACGAACGTCGTCGGCGAGAATGGCGAGGATGAAGCTCGACGGCGAGGGCTTTGGGGGCAAAGAGAATTTTGGCAGCCTGACGGCGTCTAAGTGAAATCTCCAGTGTTGGGTTTTTTCGAGGAGATTGAGCGGCCTTATATAGGCGCAGATTTTCACATGCGGCTCTTAGTTAAACACCACCTGCGAAGATGTAGTAGTGCAGGCGGTTTGTAAAATTGTAATTTAGAACCGCCTGAGCGGCCTTATATTGGCGCAGATTTTCATAGGTGGTTCTTAGTTAAACACCGCCTGTAAAAAATGTTTCAATTATGTTCTTTATAGTATACTTGTCATTTGCCACATCAATGCGCATCGTTGCCACAATGAACATATATAACCGCAATCACATTACAATTCAGAGCTAAACATTTGCAACTCATTGAACATTTCATTGTTTATACACATTGCGTGCGAGACCCTCCTCCCTTCTCGAAGATGAATTAAACACCGCCTGCGAAAATGTATTATCACGTGCGGTTTTTAATATATAACTGCCTATGAAAAAAGAGAGAGGGAAACGCATGGCACGAGGAGGAGGAGGTGCCGAGAACATAATTGCGGCCGGTGGTGAAGAGACGGGCGAGATGAAAGCATGTCTTTCTATTGTTGACAAAGGGAGATGAGCGGCCAGAGGAGGAAAAGCTGCTGAGAACTTAATTGCGGCCGGTGGTGCAGAGACGTGCGACCCGCGTGCGACCCTTCACCTCCCTCTCCTCCTCCTGCTCCTCCTCGAAGATGTATTAAACACCTCGTGAGAACATGTATTATCACAGGCGGTTTCTAATTTAAAACCACCTGTGAAAAAAGTTTACTAAGTTAAGAATTAATTAATATTCTTGATCAAAATGAGGGGGCTTGTAAAGCCCAAATTCCAAGTTCTCGTAATATGATTTAGTATTACAGGTGCCCATTAAATTTCACTTGAAAAAATATTTGAAATTGGTCATAATATAAAAATAAATAAATAGATTATTTGTCATTTTTGTAACTTGGTAATACAATGGTTTTATGAGTGAATTTTTCCAAGGGACATTTTAGTGATCATACCCATCTCTGTAATATTTTTCAGATTTTTACAAAAGTGTTTGGATCAATGTGTGATAGAAATTTGAAGAATGCCTCATTTATATGAGCATTTCATTAGAATGATGGATAATTTGAATTTTGACATGTTGGATTATTTTAAAAAATTAACAAAATTCATACATGTATAAATAAGACAATATGTTCATACAAACCAACTTTAAATGAAAGATCTATTTTGTAGGAGATATGAAAATCTGAATAATATGTGCATATAAATTAATTCTATTTACCAAAATATAACAATGTTACGTATATAAGTTTTAAACTTTTTGTTTCATCTGGTATATATTATTTTTTGAAGAAAATAGAAAAAAAAATCATCGAGTTTGGACTTAATTTGCAGAATCTATACGTGTTTGAGTTTTACATTGGAATCTAAATAAAAATAAAGCAAAGAAGAAACTGAAGAGCACACCTATAAACAGACAATTATCACTGTTGGTTTTTTAATGTAGAACCGTCTCTGAAAAAAGTTTACTAAATTTAGAATTAATTAATATTCTTGATCATAATGAGGGGGCTTGTAAAAGCCCAAATTCCAAGTTCTTGTAATATGATTTAGTATTACAGGTGCCCATTAAATTTCACTTGGAAAAACCACTGAAATTAGTCAAAATATAAAAAACAAATAAATAGGTTATTGTCATTTTTGTATGTTACATAATACAATAATTTTGTGAGTAAGTTTTTCTATAGGACTTTTTAGTCATCATACCAACCTTTATGATTTTTTTCAGATTTTAAAAAATTGTTTGAATTAATGTATGTTCCCTATTTGAAGAATGCCTCATATGTATATGAGCATTTTCATTAAAATGGTGGATAATTTGAATTTTGACATGTTGTATTGCTTTAAAAAAATTAACAAAATTTATACATGTATAAATAAGATAATATATTTATACAAACCAACTTTTAGTGTAAGATCCATTTTTTAGAAGATATGAAAATTTGAATAATATGTGCATATAAATTAATTCTATATTTACCAAAATATAATAATGTTACCTATATAAGTTTTAAACTTTTTGTTCCATCTGGTATATATTAATTTTTGAAGAATATATAAAAATGAATCATCGAGTTTGGACTTAATTTGTAGTATCTATACATGTTTGAGTATTTACATTAGAATCTAAATAAAAAATAAAGTAAAGGAATAAGAATCTGAAGAGCAGACCTATAAAAAGGCAATTATCACATGTGGTTTTTTAATGGACCACTTTAAAACCTGTCTGTAATAATGGATGACTATATAAAGCATCGCTCGGGCACCGCAAAAACCTAACTCGGGAGATTTCACATCGACGTTGTGAGGCTGCCAAAAAATATATTTTACCCCTCTCCGTTGCCGCCATCCTCTCCCTTGCCGCCGATTCCACGTCGCTGTCCTCGCCCTTGCGTCCAAGCACGTGCACGTCGTCATCCCCGCCTCCAAGTGCCATCACTGTACGCTAGATTTATGAACCTTGTCTTCAACTTTCGGCCTTCACTTGCATTAGGGGTTACTGAAATTAATTAATGCTCCGTGGATATTTAATTTGTCTGGTGTGGCAAGGATGTGTTCGATAAGTAATATTAGTGACACTAATGGTGTGCTTGATTTTACTGAATAAGGTGTCACATAAGCAGTATTATTAGTTTCTAATATTTGTTTGTATGAACTTTCTCAAGAAATGGTCACTATCATATTTTAATTTTTATAGTTTGACATAGAAGATGGACCTCCGAGCATGGATGTACAACATGCCAAGTTCTGATCTATGTATATTCAAAATGTTGCTAACTTTATTGAAGCGTCTAGACATGTAAAGATGTAAAAGATAGATGACATATTATGTCCATGTATCGACTGTGAAAATAAGATTGCTTGGATAAATATTATAGTAATCCAATCTCATTTGGTGAAAAGGGGTTTAAAAAATACTACACAATATGGATAGAGCATGGTGAGTTAGATACACATGAGGTGGATAAAAATGATGAGAGAGGTTCTGATGACGATAATGCTCATATCGATTATGGTAGTGACAATCAGGATAATAATGGTGATGATGTTTGATTGTGAGGAGATGTTGCGTCACATCGAACCACATCTATTGATTTCTATGGGAGAAAGTAAAGGTTTAAGTAAAATTGAGATATTACAGAATGTGGCGACAGAGCATTTATATGATGAATCAAAGAGTTGTGATAAAGAGTTTACTACATTGCGTGCAGTCTTAGAACTACTAAAGTTGAAAGCCACATACAGATGGTTAGATTGTAGTTTCTCTGATCTTTTGAACCTTTTGGCAGAAATTTTCCCAAATCCCAATAAACTGCCCAGAAGCACTTATAAAGCAAAGAATCTTCTTTGCTCGATGTCACTAGGTGTGACAAAAATACACGGTTGTGTGAATCATTGTATTCTATATCGCAAAGAGCATGAGCTCACAACTAGATGCCCCATCTACGGTGTCTGTAGATACAAGGACTATAATCACCAGTATGTTACCAACATGAATAAGACCCAGAAGAATAAAAAGAATATTATTGGCCCTGAAGGTGACAATGATGATTCTTCTAATGATGCAGGTGGGAAGAATAAGAGAAAAATTACTGCCTTGGTGATGTGCTACCTTCGAGTAATTGATCGCTTGACGCGTTTGTTCTCAAACCCTAAGGAGGCTGAACTTATGCGTTAGCATTTCGAGCAGCGTAGGAAGAATGAAAAACATATTCGACACCCTGGTGATGCAACCCAGTGGAAAATTTTTGATATTCAGTATCTAAAGTTTGCAAAAGAAATCAGAAATGTAAGTTTTGGCTTGGGTACAGACGGAATGAATCCGTTTGGTGAAAAAGGAGCATACACAACACATGGTCCGTGGTTTTAACGATGTACAACCTACCGACGTGGTTGTGTCACGAAAGGAAATATATTTTGTTATCTATTATTATACAAGGTCCAAAATAACTCGGCATCGAAATTGATGTGTTCTTGGAACCTATAATAGAAGATATGACGAAACCGTGGAATGAAGGGGTACGTACAAGTCATGAGTACAAGCGGGAGTATTTTACTGTCGGTACCTGAGATATGGGGTACCCCCGCGCACAGGGGAAAATGCCTAAGGAACTCGCCCTTCTACGTAGGGAGAGCTCCGAAGGCGCCACGCGTCCGGCGGGGCCGGACCTCCCTCTCCTCAGAGGAGAGCTCTGGGCCCGCCACGTGGCATACAGAAGCCGGACCTCCCCCTCCGTGGGAGAGAGGTCCGAAGGCGCCACGCGTCCGGCGGGGCCGGACCTCCCCCTCCTCAGAGGAGGGCTCCGGGCCCGCCACGTGGCCAGAAGAACGGCGCTGCCTGCCCCCGAGAGATAGGCAGCGGGCGTAAAGACGCCCCATACCTTGCCTGTACAAGGTATTCAAGGCCCGCGCCTTCCCAAGACGCGGAGACGCGGAGCATGCCTCTGTCAGGTGCTGTTGCGCCCAGTCGCATAACAGACTGGCGCACGGTGTCAGAACCTGCCAGCCAATAAACACTGCGACAAGACATCCCATGCCGCCTGCGCCGCCATCAACCACTACGACTAGCATGCGGCATGGGCAGGGCGGCAAGACGAAGACTCAGAAGCCTTCGACCAGAGATAACTACCGGCATAACTGCAGATACGGTATATAATAGACAATCTTCCTGGGACCACCTGTCGGGTCCTGGCCCCCCTTGTAAGCCGCCCGAGTCTTGGACTATAAAAGGCTCGGGTAGGCGACGATAGCAAGGGTTCACACTCTGCAACTCATACACTAGCCATATACTCCCAAGCTGTAACTCACCCCCAAGCTCAGGACTCCGGCCCTGAGCAGCAAGCAATACAGCGAGCTCCATAGCTCGCCGTGGACGTAGGGTTTTACGCTCCGGCGGCCTGAACCACGTAAAAACTCACCGCGTCAAGCTCTTACTAACTTGTCCATCCGCGCAAGCTCTCCGCAAGGGACTAGCCCCACCGAAAAAAGAACCTCCGCGGGCTGCCCAGTGCAGGCCCGGGGGAAGTGTCGACCGAACACTTCGACATTTGGCGCGCCAGGTAGGGGGCTTTTCTCCTAGCGCGACGAGTTTCCGCCGACGAAGATGACCAAGCTTCCTTCAGCCGCAAACTCTCCTCCCCTGCGTTCACGGCGAACCGTGACCAGCGGGGAGTACATGTCGACACACTCAGGACGGAGTGTGTCGTCACAAGCTGGTAGCCAACAGCCGACTCCGGCAACGCCGACCCCGGTGATGCAGGCTCCGACCAGTATGAGATCTTCTGCAGCGCTGAGCGTACACCATGGGGGTGCGCTAGCGGCAGCAAGAGCACTGCTGCGCAACCACCTGCTGGGGATGCGCCCCATTCAGCGACCCAGCAATGGGTCCGCGAGGTGGACCGCCTCGTCGTCGCCGCCGCGAACCCTCGGTTTCGGCGAGGACGGCGCCCCGGGCAACCTGCTGTGTCGCTGACGCGCACGCCCACGGTTGACGGGCAAACGGCAGATTCCAGCTCCTCCAGGCTCCCGTCGACGGACCTGAGAAGGGAGCTGGAATGGTGCCACTTGGGCCAGGATGCCCGGGTGTACCTCGAGCGACGTCGAGAAAGGCGTCGCAACCATGAGGCTGGCGACAGCATGTCGTCGGGCTCGACGCAACCTGGAGGGCAGATCTTCGCCACGCGAGTCCTGCCTCAGGCATATGCCGTGCAGCATATGCCACAACCGTATGCGCCGCAAGCAGCGCCCCCGGTCTATGGTGCAGCCTTGCCCATGCCGGGATACACGGTGCCAAGTGCGAACCAAGCGTTCGCAGTGCCAATACCTGCGGCAGCAGGAGCAGGATGTGCACCTCTTGCACCCCACCTTCGCTTCGCGAGGTGGCCACGCAAGTTTCACCCGCACCTGCCTGAGAAGTACGACGGTAGCGTCAACCCGGCGGAGTTCCTCCAAATCTACTCCACCGCCGTACTCGCCGCAAGGGGGATGAGGCTGTCATGGCCAACTACTTCCCCGTCGCCTTGACCGGCCCAGCTCGGTCTTGGCTCATGAATCTACCTCAGGGGTCCATAACTTCCTAGGGAGAGCTCTGCCGGCAGTTTGTCACCAACTTCGGCAGCTCCTACACCCGTCCCGGCATGGAGCTTGACCTCCACGCCGTCAAGCAACAACCTGGGGAGTCGCTGCGCTCTTTCATCCAGCGGTTCTCCCAGGTACGCAACACCATCCCGCATATCCAAAGTGCTTCTGTGGTGGTGGCGTTCCGACAGGGTGTCCGGGACGAGAAAATGCTTGAGAAGCTCACGACCAGAGAGGTCCGCGACGTCTCTGAGCTCTTCAGCCTGGCGGACAAATGCGCCAAAGCAGCTGAAGGGCGGAACTGGCACTCTCTGCCGACCTCCGAGCCAGGTGGACAACCCAGGTCCGGCGCTGCTGCCTATGGGGGTGGCAAGAAGGCCAAGAACCGGGGGAGTGGCAAGATGAAGTCATCGTTCACGGCTCCCGTCGCCGCAGCAGTGACAACTAGTGGAGCTCGGGGGCCATGCCCCGACAAAAGGCAGCGGCAGTCACCGGCCCTAGATAGTGACCAGGGCGGGCTATGCCCCGTGCATGGCGCCGGCAACCATACTGCTGCCGGGTGCTGGGATATCCAGAGGCTTGCAGAGTGCTTCCGCAAAGGCAGACAGCAGAGTGCTGAAGCACTGCCCTACCCTCAGAGGGATGGCAAATAGAAGGTCAATGCCCCAGTCACCGCCACCCATCAGGTGGGGTTCCAGGAGCCTCAGCGTGTCATAAAGACAGTGCATAACGGCGAGGACTCCAGCTCCGACGGTGATGGGCCAGGGCGGTTGCCAACTGCGGCACGCCTCCGTGCCTCGGACATACCTCCCGGGGGCCATCCAGGATCTATCAACCCCTTGAAGGCCTTGCCAGAAGGGAAGACGCCTTGGGTCATCCAAGACGAGCCCGGGTCCACCTACCCCTTGAAGGCCTTAGCCAGAAGGGGAGAACTCCCCGGGGGCCCCCAGGAGAAGCCGCGCAGGACCTGATCCAGCGCGAAGATGACAACCTCGTCGACGAGACTCGGCTGCAGGTAACACCCCACAACGCGCGGTCTCGGCTGATGCTCTAAGCACTACCACCAAAGAACCGAACGCATCGGGGACCTGCAGGAGGGCAACCTGGTGTCGCGGCACGCTCCATTCCAAGAAGGACCCATAAGCTCTCCCCCAGCAGGGAAGGTCCCTTCCGAATCATGAAAGCTGCCGCCCCAGGTACACATGCCTTTCAACCGAGTGTGGGATCCGTTCCCAAAAATCCTTGCCATGAAGCAACACTGTAAGTCCTACTTCCCGAGCATCAGTAGAACAGGGTTATTCCCTTCTGTAATGGATCCCATAGAATTTAGGAACAGAGCTTGGGGCAGCTAAGTCTCAAGGGACGGTACAGGACTACGTCCAGTTTAGCCTGGTTCCGACCCTAAGCGCGTAGAGTCTTGCTTCCCTTGCAGACGAGGCGGAATATTGCCTCCATGTACAGCCAGAATTCCACCTATGGGCATGAATACAGAAACCTGTTCTACTTAGCTCTCTCTCATGCACTCATTTAAATTATGCATTAATTTTTATGATCGCACTACCTATGTATGTTCATCGTACATCTTGTTCCCCCTCTCCTGCGCTCATCCATAGTCGGCATTCGCTATCCTACCGAAGGCGGCTGCGCTTGAGGCACCTGCCGATGGCCGAGTGAGTCTCTCGGGCCTCCCCCAGTCAGGTGTTGCGGTGCCAGTTATCACCTCCAGGAAAGGACTGCGTTGTGCATGGGGGGTCCAGGGTGCGTATCCAGCTTAGCAGGCCATGAGCCCAAAGCATGCGCATCCTGCCCCCCGGAGGTACAGGGGAGTACAACCGCTTTGCCTGGTCATGAACCCAAAGCACGTGCACTCTGCTTCCCCAGCGCATGGCCCGGTACTAGGGATCGGACGACCGTACCCGGACCTCGGAGGGAGCCGGAGCTCCGGTGCCTCGAGCACAGAATTGCCCTAGCCCCATATAACGGATCAGGATCATAAGACGAATAAGACTAGGAGACGGGAGGGGAGGACCCCCCGAGAAGAATTACGTTTCCTCTGCCTGTGTGCAGGACCTCTAGGTTACGGCAACAGGGACTGCATGAAGAGGGGGGAAAGGAGCTATCAACTACTCCGGCCTAGGACTGGAAGGACCGGGTCCTGCCCCTTCAGCAGGGGCGGGGCCCGGAGATCTCGCCTCCCTTGAGGAGGGCTCCGGGCTCTCCACGTGGCAGGCGGAAACCGGACCTCCCCCCCCCCCCCGATGGGAGGGCTCCAAAAGCCCTACGTGTCCAGCATGGCCGGAGCTCCCACCTCCTAAGGAGGGGCTCCGGACCCGCCACTTGGCAGGCAAATTTGGAGCTCCCCATAGGGCGAGATCCGGAGACCCCCGGGGGCCCCTAACACGGTTAGGACCGGGGGAAGGTGTCTATGTAGAGCTCCGAGATTGGAGATGGCCTCTGAGTACCTTGCGGAGCTAAGGACTCAGTCAGGCAAAGCCAAGAAGGAGAGAAAAAGCATCACAGACACAAATATCTAAAAGAGTCAAACTAAGCGAGGCTCCATGAGCTGGACTACAGACTCGATAAAAAGGGAGAAACAAGTCCTAAGGACCTCCCGGCTCCCGCCGGAACCTTGCGGCTACAAGGGCGGCCACATCCTTGACTTCAGCCCTGGCAGCTTCCTCCCGCTCCGCGGCTGGGCCCTCTCTCGCTGGTTCTAGCGAGAAAGAGGGGTCGCGGCTCTTGAAGCATGCCAGCACATATGAGGCGACCTCTAAGGCTAGGCCGCGTCCCTCGCCCTCAAGCTCGCTGGCGACCACCGAGTCTAGCCTGTCCAGCTTGGCGCCGATCGACTCCAGCGCGGGGATCACCTCTGCCACCTTCAACGCAGGAGCCGCGGCCCTCACCAGACTGAAGCCAAGAGGGATCAGGGCGGACCCCGCTCAATCCACGAAGCTCGAGACCGCAAGAGCCTCGGAGGACCGCAAGGCCGAGAGTTCCTCCACCTCACGGCGGGCCGCCTGCAGGGCCTCCAGGTTCCTCTCGGAGAATTCCTTCTCCTTGGCCGCCAGGGAGCTCTCCCGAAGATGGAGATACTTGGCGAGCCGCTCCAACTCAGCAGCCTTGAAGTCGGCAGCCAACTCCCAGTCCAAAACCACCCGGCGTTCACGGGAGACCTGTTCCTCTCTCAAGTCGAGGTCTGCCTTCAGAATCTCCAACTCCTCGATCCGAGCTCGAAGGTCATCCTCGCCCGCTGCCAGCTGCGCGGCGACCCTCTCCGCCTCAGCTGCCGTGGAACGCTCCCGTTCCTCAACGGTGAGTTTACGGCGCTCCAACTGCTGCCGTATCTCCACAGCGGCGGAGAGGCTCTCCTCGGCCCGGACGTGTGCCTCCAGGGCTTCCCTGTTGATCCGCCGCGATTCGGCGTCCATCCGGTCGACAGCCCGCTTCAGCCAGTCGAGGAGCACTTCCCTGAAGTCGAGCAACTTCCGCCTGGAGTTGAGCTCGCTCTTAACCTTCGCGGTCCTCTCCCGCAAAAGGTTCCCCCAAGTGAGGAGGCGATCCCGTTCAACCGTATACTCCTCCCGCTCGCGACCTAGTGCAGCCAAGACCTGCCGGACGCTCGTCTCGGCAAGCGCGAAGGCATCTGCCAGGGGCAATGGAGCAACAGAGGCCGGGGCAGTCCCCCCGACCTCCTCCATTACCTCGTCCTCAAGAGGAGTCGACGCACCAGCAACCGACACGAGACGCTGGTCAGGAGAGGCTGGCTCCGAGGCTCTGGCAGCCGGACCTGCCGGGCTCTCTTCAGCTTCTGGCTCCTTGACCTGTGGAGAGGGGCGAGCCAGGGAAGGCGGCGCTGGAGTAAAGGCCGGGCCGCCTGGTGCAGGGTCGACCTGCGCTGGCTTGGGGGCCGCGGTGGCCGTCTCGGTAGGAAGAGACGACGCCGCCGCGGAGTCCGGGCACACCGGAACAGGAGAAGTTCGCGCTGGCCTGGGGGCCGCGGCAGTTGTCCCTGGCTCCGAGCGCAACGGCACAGACTCCCCGCAAGTCGGGGATGGACGGGAAGCGCGGACACTCCAGCGGGCTCTGAACCCGACTTCCGAGCCGGGGTAGGACTCCCAGAGCCCGCTACCGTCACTGACGGCCGCTCCGCAGTTGCTTGAATTGGCGGAACAGAGGACGCCCTAGAAGCTTCCCTCAACGCATCAGCCCGGGGCCTCTTCGAGTCGCCACCGGAGGGAGTGCCAGGCACCCCAGATTCCCGACTTGGCACAGACGCCGCTGCTGGAGGAGATTGAGCGCGCTTCTTCTCTGGTGGCGGGATGGAGGCCATGGCGAGGGAGAACTCAAGGGCAAGAGAGCAAAAGCACAAGAGTCCGAGAAGAAACGCAGAGAAGTGCGAAGGGAAGCCGCAATGTGGGTAAGATCCCCTCTAAAAACTTCCCGAGTGCAATTCCAAGTGATTCGGAACTCTTCGAAGACACCGCATCGGCAACCGCTTCGGCTCTTAGACCCAGTGCCGATGACGGGTGGACCCAAGCCGCCCAACTGAATAGGTGGGTCAAGGAGTCAGTCTCCTAAGAAGATGAGCCGGCAAGGCACTTCGGCGGTTCCTGAAAAAAGCGCCGCAACTTGCAGAAGTGGCAGTCTTGGGAACCGCCGCAGTAAAAGCAACCATCAAGTGAGCGCACGCTCCCGCGATCCCGCGGCCGTTCATGCTCCGGCAGCGGTCAATTCGGGACTTAGAGAAAGTGCGCGGATCGGAAGAGACGGAGGTCCCACCTAGGGCTCGCTATCTCCCCCGAGATGGGCCCGGGGGCCACTGTCGGTACCTGAGATATGGGGTACCCCCGCGCACAGGGGAAAATGCCTAAGGAACTCGCCCTTCTCCGCAGGGAGAGCTCCGAAGGCGCCACGCGTCCGGCGGGGCCGGACCTCCCTCTCCTCAGAGGAGAGCTCCGAGCCCGCCACGTGGCATACAGAAGCCGGACCTCCCCCTCCGCGGGAGAGAGGTCCGAAGGCGCCACGCGTCCGGTGGGGCCGGACCTCCCCCTCCTCAGAGGAGGGCTCCGGGCCCGCCACGTGGCCAGAATAACGGCGTTGCCTGCCCCCGAGAGATAGGCAGCGGGCGTAAAGACGCCCCATACCTTGCTCGTACAAGGTATTCAAGGCCCGCGCCTTCCCAAGACGCGGAGACGCGGAGCATGCCTCTGTCAGGTGCCGTTGCACCCAATCGCATCACAGACTGGCGCACGGTGTCAGACCCTGCCAGCCAATAAACACCGCGACAAGACATCCCATGCCGCCTGCGCCGCCATCAACCACTACGACTAGCATGCGGCATGGGCAGGGCGGCAAGACGAAGACTCAGAAGCCTTCGACCAGAGACAACTACCGTTATAACTGCAGATACGGTAGATAATAGACAATCTTCCCGGGACCACCTGTCGGGTCCCGGCCCCCCTTGTAAGCCGCCCGAGTCTTGGACTATAAAAGGCTCGGGTAGGCGACGATAGCAAGGGTTCGCACTCTGCAACTCATACGCTAGCCATACACTCCCAAGCTGTAACTCACCTCCAAGCTCAGGACTCCGGCCCTGAGCAGCAAGCAATACAGCGAGCTCCATAGCTCGCCGTGGACGTAGGGTTTTACGCTCCGGCGGCCTGAACCACGTAAAAACTCACCGCGTCATGCTCTTACTAACTCGTCCATCCGCGCAAGCTCTCCGCAAGGGACTAGCCCCACCGAAAAAAGAACCTCCGCGGGCTGCCCAGTGCAGGCCCGGGGGAAGTGTCGACCGAACACTTCGACATTTACGCTAAGAGCAATGATATTCGTTACCGTGCATGATTATCCTGGATTGTTTACATTATCGGGACAAATGAAAGGGAATAAAGGTTTTGTAAGGTGCGCGGATGGAACTGGATTTTTGTACCTCACTTCATCAAGAAAGATGGTGTACATGAAACACCGGCGGTTCTTGGCAGATACACATAAGTACAGGAAGATGAAATAACAATTTGATAACAGAATTGAAAAAGATATTGCACCAAACCTTATAGTGGAAAACTCGTGTTCAAAATGGTCAAGAACATTCATGTTGCTTTCGGTAAGGGCAAAAAATGTAAAGGAACAAAGAGAAAGAAAACTACATCTTCGGGTGATACAACTAACACGGCTGTGAAAACTTATGCCACTTTATGATATCAACTTTTATGCGATAATGTGTAACACAACATTATAGCACAACACATCAGAACAAGGAAAGTCACTAGAGGAAAAGATATCTGCAATATTACGGTTTCAAGTAGAAGGCTGTACATATTGCAATGGAGGAGGAGGAGGTGGTGGTGGTGGTGATCACGAGGAGTGTATAAGGCCACAAGTGAAGTGAAGCGATCGTTGCAATTGCTTTTGAGTGCACAAGATGCATACATGTGATATCTTTTTGTGAGACCTATGTGTGCTGAATACATTGGCTATGAAGATAAACGTTTTTGAATTCTACCAAAACACTCTTTTTGTCAAGTCCGACTCTAGGTTCGAGCTCCGACAAGATCCAACGTAAGGTCCGACTTGCTATGGATAGGTCCGACATGTGTTTAGTTAGGTCAGACGGTAGGTCCAACTAGCTTTGGTAAGTTCCGGTGCTAGGTTCTGCTAGCTTTGGTAAGCTCCGGCTCAAAGTCCAGTTAGCTTTGGCAAGGTCCGGAGCTAAATCGCAATGGTTCTGTTTTTACCATGTAAATATTTCGAACTTGCTTTACATCTATGGAAAGTTTGCTTGGTATTCTTTTACTAAGTTTTTGAAGTGTTATGGCTGTTTACGGTTGTTAACATTTTGCTATGGTTTGCAACATGCTTATGTGAGGTGTTCACGTAAGGTTTTGTGGTTTTCGGAACTAACATGAGTCAAGTCGCGGACTTGTGCTCGAAAGTCTCCCTTGGCTGTCCCTCCTAGCTGAAATCCTAGTCTCCCTTGGCAGCACCCTCCCACTATAAATAAAACCCAGCCCCTGACCTCCACCCTGCCAAGTGAAAAATCTTTGGCCGCAACCCTGCCCTGCCATAGCCGTCGCCCTTGCCACCAAGGGAACCCCAGCTGCACTGCATTGTCCACAAGAAAGGCCCTAGCTGCTGCCACCGAAGGGAAGAACAAACCAGCCGCATATAAGGAGGGATGAGGAGTTGGAGAAGATGGGAGCCGTTGTTCTTTGTTGCTTCATAACAGCTATCATCTCCGACCATGCTACATCACGTCACACGACCAACTAGCTGCTACCTAGATAGGTTATCCTTCGGATCAGACTTTGACGACAGTTTGATCTACTATCCTGAGCTAAAACCACAGGAGCACCTAATTGGTTTCCAGCAGCACCGATCATCACAAAACCCCACTAAAACCTACCCAAACTCGCATTATCATATGTAAACTGATTAGTGTAGTGTGCATTATATAATTGCGTGCATCCGCATTATCACATCTTAATTAACTTGTGTGCATCGTATTGATTGAATGTGTTGTCTTGTAAGCATGTGATCGCGAGTAGAAGGACACACTCAAGAGGCCATGTACGAAGATCTCCAGCACCAAGACTGCAAAACGCTTGAGCAACCCAATCCATTGGAGCAAGGCAAGTGCTCCTTGAATATATTGGTCCTATGTATTCAAAGTGTTTTGTTTATGAAACGGCATGGTTGAGTCAACATGGCGGGAAACCTATTCGTAGGAGTTTACTAATTTTGCTTGCCACCCTTGTCGCCGGGAACTTGCTGAGTCGGGTATGGTGTTGTTTTTCTCTTTTGCGCCTGTCGGTACCTGAGATATGGGGTACCCCCGCGCACAGGGGAAAATGCCTAAGGAACTCGCCCTTCTCCGCAGGGAGAGCTCCGAAGGCGCCACGCGTCTGGCGGGGCCGGACCTCCCTCTCCTCAGAAGAGAGCTCCGGGCCCGCCACGTGGCATACAGAAGCCGGACCTCCCCCTCCGCGGGCGAGGGGTCCGAAGGTGCCACGTATCCGGCGGGGCCAGACCTCCCTCTCCTCAGAGAGGAGCTCTGGGCCCGCCACGTGGCCGACAGAAGCCGAACCTCCCCCTCCGCGGGGAGAGGTCCAGAGGTTCCACGTGCCCCGCGGGCCGGACCCCCCTCTCCTCTGAGAGGGGCTCCGGGCCCGCCACATGGCCAGAAGAACGGCGCTGCCTGCCCCCGAGCGATAGGCAGCGGGCGTAAAGTCGCCCCATACCTTGCCCGTACAAGGTATTCAAGGCCCGCGTCTTCTCAAGACGCGGAGCACGCCTCTGTCAGGTGCCGTTGCGCCCAGTTGCATCACAGACTGGCGCGCGGTGTCAGAACCTGCCAGCCAATAAACACCGCGACAAGACATCCCATGCCGCCTGCGCCGTCATCAACCACTACGACTAGCATGCGGCATGGGCAGGGCGGCAAGACGGAGACTCGGAAGCCTTCGCCAGAGAAAACTACCGGTATAACTGCAGATACGGTAGATAACAGTCAATCGCCCCGGGACCACCTGTCGGGTCCCGGGCCCCCCTTGTAAGCCACCCGAGTCTTGGACTATAAAAGGCTCGGGTAGGCGACGATAGCAAGGGTTCGCATTTCTGCAACTCATACGCTAGCCATTCACACCCAAGCTGTAACTCACCCCCAAGCTCAGGACTCCGGCCCTGAGCAGCAAGCAATACAGCGAGCTCCATAGCTCACCGTGGAGGTAGGGTTTTACGCTCCGGCGGCCTGAACCACGTAAAACTCACCGTGTCAAGCTCTTACTAACTCGTCCATCCCCGCAAGCTCTCCGCAAGGGACTAGCCCCACCGAAAAAAGAACCTCCGCGGGCTGCCCAGTGCAGGCCCGGGGGAAGTGTCAACCGAACACTTCAACATTTGGCGTGCCAGGTAGGGGGCTTTTCCCCTTGCGCGACGAGTTTCCACCGACGAAGATGACCAAGCTTCCCTCAGTGGTAAACTCTCCCCCTCCGCGTTCACGGCGAACCGTGACCAGTGGGGAGTACATGTCAACGCACTCAGGACGGAGTGTGTCGGCACAAGCTGGTATCCAGCAGCCGACTCCGACAACACCGACTCCGGCGATGCAGGCTCCGACCAGTGTGAGATCTTCTGCAGCGCTGAGCGTACACCATGGGGGTGCGCTAGCTGCAGCAAGAGCGCTGCTGCGCAACCCACCTGCTGGGGATGCGCCCCATTCAGCGACCCAACAATGGGTCCGCGAGGTGGACCGCCTCGTCGTCGCCGCCGCGAACCCTCGGTTTCGGCGAGGGCGACGCCCCGGTCAACCGGCTGTGTCGCTGACGCGCACGCCCACGGTTGACGGGCAAACGGCGGACTCCAGCTCCTCCAGGCTCCCGTCCACGGACCTGAGAAGGGAGCTGGAACGGTGCCACTTGGGCCAGGATGCCCGGGTGTACCTCGAGCGACGTCGAGAAAGGCGTCGCAACCATGAGGCTGGCGACAGCATGACGTCGGCCTCGACACAACCTGGAAGGCAGATCTTCGCCATGCGAGCCCTGCCTCAGGCATACGCCGCGCAGCATATGCCGCAACCATATGCGCCGCAAGCAGCGCCCCCGGTCTATGGTGCAGCATTGTCCATACCGGGGTACACGGTGCCAAGTGCGAACCAAATGTTCGCAGCACCAATACCTGCGGCAGCAGGAGCAGGATGTGCGGCCCTGGCACCCCACCTTCGCTTCGCGAGGTGGCCGCGCAAGTTTCGGCCGCACCTGCCCGAGAAGTACGACGGTAGCGTCAACCCGGTGGAGTTCCTCCAGATCTACTCCACCGCCGTACTTGCCGCACGAGGGGATGAGGCTGTCATGGCCAACTACTTCCCCGTCGCCTTGACCGGCCCAGCTCTGTCTTGGCTCATGAATCTCCCCCAAGGGTCCATAACCTCCTGGGGAGAGCTCTGCCGGCAGTTCGTCGCCAACTTCGGCAGCTCCTACACCCGTCCCGGCACGGAGCTTGACCTCCACGCCGTCAAGCAACAGCCTGGGGAGTCGCTGCACTCTTTCATCCAGCGGTTCTCTCAGGTACACAACACCATCCCGCATATTCAAAGTGCTTCCGTGGTGGTGGCGTTCCGACAGGGTGTCCGGGACGAGAAAATGCTTGAGAAGGTCGCGGCCAGAGAGGTCCGCAACGTCTCTGAGCTCTTCAGCCTGGCGGACAAATGCGCCAGAGCAGCTGAAGGGCGGAACTGGCACTCTCTGCCAACCTCCGAGTCAATAGGACAGTCCGGGTCCGGCGCTGCTGCCTATGGGGGTGGCAAGAAGGCCAAGAACCGGGGGAGTGGCAAGATGAAGTCATCGTTCGCGGCTCCCGTCGCCGCAGCAGCGACGACTAGTGGAGCACGAGGGCCACGCCCCGACAAAAGGCAGCGGCAGTCACCGGCCCAAGATAGTGACCAGGGCGGGCTATGCCCCGTGCATGGCGCCGGCAACCATACTGCCGCCGAGTGCTGGGATATCCAGAGGCTCGCAGAGCGCGTCCGCAAAGGAAGACAGCAGAGAGCTGAAGCACCGCACTACCCTCAGAGGGATGGCAAGCAGAAGGTCGGTGCCCCAGTCACCGCCGTCCATCAGGTGGGATTTTAGGAGCCTCAGCGTGTCATAAAGACAGTGCATAACGGTGAAGACTCCAGCTCCGACGGTGATGGGCCAGGGCGGTAGCCGGCTGCGGCTTCCGTCCCAGGTCAGTGGAGGCTGCACTGCTGCGGCGTCAACCTTGGAGAAGCCCCAAGTAGTCGCAGCAGCCCTAGTACCGACCACAATGGTGCGAGGTCGGGCCAGCCTCACCCGAGAGCACACCTCCGTGCCTCGGACATACCTCCCGGGGGCCGCCCAAGGTCTGTCGACCCCTTGAAGGCCTTGCCAGAACGGGAAGACACCTTAGGTCATCTAAGATGAGTCCGGGTCCACCTACCCCTTGAAGGCCTTAGCCAGAAGGGGAGAACTCCCCGGGGGCCCCGGGAGAAGCCGCACAGGACCTGATCCAGTGTGAAGATAACAACCTCGTCAACGAGACTTGGCTGCAGGTAACACCCCACAACGCAAGGTCTCGGCTGATGCTCTAAGCACTACTGCCAAAGAACCGAACGCGTCAGGGACCTGCAGAAGGGCAACCTGGTGTCGCGGCACACTCTTTCCCGAGAAGGACTCATAAACTCTCCCCCAGCAGGGAAGGTCCCTTCCGAATCATGAAAGCTGTCGCCCCAGGTACACATGCCTTTCAACCGAGTGTGGGATCCGTTCCCAAAATCCTTGGCATGGAGCAACACTGTAAGTCCTACTCCCCGAGCATCAGTAGAACAGGGTATTTCCTTCTTTAATGAATCCCATAGAATTTAGGAACAGAGCTTGGGGCAGCTAAGTCTCAAGGGGCGGTATAGGACTACGTCCAGTTTAGCCTGGTTCCGACCCTAAGCGCGTAGAGTCTTGCTTCCCTTGTAGACGAGGTGGAATATTGCCCCCATGTACAGCCAGAATTCCACCTATGAGCATGAACACAGAAACCTGTTCTACTTAGCTCTCTCTCATGCGTTCATTTAAATTATGCATTAATTTTTATGATCGCACTATCTATGTATGTTCATCGTACATCTAGCTCCCCCTCTCCCGCGCTCATCCATAGTCAGCATTCGCTATCCTACCGAGGGTGGCCGCGCTTGAGACACCTGCCGATGGCCGAGTGAGTCTCTCGGGCCTCCCCTAGTCAGGTGTTGCGGTGCCAGTTGGTCACCTCCAGGAAAGGCCTGCGTTGTGCATGGGGGGTCCAGGGTGCGTATCCAGCTTAGCAGGCCATGAGCCCAAAGCATGCGCATCCTGCCCTCCGGAGGTACAGGGGAGTACAACCACATTGCCTGGTCATGAACCCAAAGCACGTGCACTCTGCTTCCCCAGCGCATGGCCCGGTACTAGGGATCGGACGGCTGTACCTGGACCTCGGAGGGAGCCGGAGCTCCGGCGCCTCGAGCACAGATTTGCCCAAGCCCCGTATAACGGATCAGGATCGTAAGACGAATAAGACTAGGAGACGGGAGGGGAGGACCCCCCGAGGAGAATTACGTTTCCTCTGCCTGTGTGCAGGACCTCCAGGTTACAGCAACGGGGACTGCATGAAGCGGGGGGAAAGGAGCTACCAACTACTCCGGCCTAGGACTGGAAGGACCGGGTCCCACCCCTTTAGCAGGCGCGAGGCCCGAGGGCCCCACGTGTCTGGCGGGCCCGGAGCTCTCGCCTCCCCTGAGGGGGGCTCCGGGCTCGCCACGTGGCAGGCGGAAACCGGACCTCCCCCCCGGTGGGAGGGCTCCGAATGCCCTACGTGGCCAGCAGGGCAGGAGCTCCCGCCTCTTAAGGAGGGGCTCCGGACCCGCCACGTGACAGGCAGATTTGGAGCTCCCCATAGGGCGAGATCCGGAGACCCCCGGGGGCCCCTAACACGGTAGGGACCCGGGGAAGGTGTCTGTGCAGAGCTCCGAGATCGGAGAAGGCCTCTGAGTACCTTGCGGAGCTAAGGACTCAGTCAGGCAAAGCCAAGAAGGAGAGAAAAAGCATCACAGACACAAATATATAAAAGAGTCAAACTATGCGAGGCTCCATGAGCTGGACTACAGACTCAATAAAAAGGGAGAAACAAGTCCTAAGGACCTCCCGGCTCTCGCCAGAACCTTGCGGCTACAAGGGCGGCCACATCCTCGACTTCAGCCCTGGCAGCTTCCTCCCGTTCCGCGGCTGGGCCCTCTCTCGCTGGTTCTAGCGAGAAAGAGGGGTCACGGCTCTTGAAGCATGCCAGTACATGTGAGGCGACCTCTAGGGCTAGGCCGCGTCCCTCGGCCTCAAGCTCGCTGGCGACCACCGAGTCTAGCCTGTCCAGCTTGGCGCCGATGGACTCCAGTGCGGGGATCACCTCCTCCACCTTCAACGCAGGAGCCGCGGCCCTCACCGGACTGAAGCCAAGAGGGATCAGGGCGGACCCCGCTCGATCCACGAAGCTCGAGACCGCAAGATCCTCGGAGGACCGCAAGGCCGAGAGCTCCTCCACCTCACGGCGGGCTGCCTGCAGGGCCTCCAGATTTCTCTCGGAGAATTCCTTCTCCTTGGCCGCCAGGGAGCTCTCCCGAAGGTGGAGAGTCTTGGCGAGTCGCTCCAACTCAGAGGCCTTGAAGTCGGCGGCCAACTCCCGTTCCAAGACCACGTGGCGTTCACGGGAGACCTGTTCCTCCCTCAGGTCGAGGTCTGCCTTCAGAATCTCTAGCTCCTCGATCCGAGCTCAAACGTCATCCTCGCCCGTCGCTAGCTGCGCGGCGACCCTCTCCGCCTCGGCTGCCGTGGAACGCTCCCGTTCCTCAACGGCGAGTTTACGGTGCTCCAACCGCTGCCGTATCTCCTCAGCGGCAGAGAGGCTCTCCTCGGCCCGGGCGTGAGCCTCCAGGGCCTCCCTGTTGATCCGCTGTGATTCGGCGTCCATGCGGTCGACAGCCCGCTTCAGCCGGTCGAGGAGCACTTCCCTGAAGTCGAGCAACTCCCGCCTGGAGTCGAGTTCGCTCTTGACCTTCGCGGTCCGCTCCCGCAAAAGGTTCCCCCGGTGAGGAGGCGATCCCGTTCAACTGTATACTCCTCCCGCTCGCGACCTAGTGCAGCCAAGACCTGCCGGACACTCGTCTCGGCAAGCGCGAAGGCATCTGCCAGGGGCAATGGAGCAACAGAGGCCGGGGCAGTTCCCCCGACCTCCTCCATCACCTCGTCCTCAAGGGGAGTCGATGCACCAGCAACCAAGACGAGACGCCGGTCAGGAGAAGCTGGCGCCGGGGCTCTGGCAGCCGGACCTGCCGGGCCCTCTTTAGCTTCTGGCTTCTTGACCTGTGGAGAGGGGCGAGCCGGGGAAGGCGGCGCTGGAATATAGGCCGGGCCGCCTGGTGCAGGGTCGACCTGCGCTGGCTTGGGGGCCGCGGCGGCCGTCTCGGCAGGAAGAGATGACGCTGCCGCGGAGCCCGGGCACACCGGAACAGGAGAAGCTCACGCTGGCTTGGGGGCCGCGGCAGTTGTCCCGGGCTCCGAGCGCAACGGCACAGACTCCCCGCTAGTCGGGGATGGCCGGGAAGCGCGGACACTCTAGCGGGCTCTGAACCCCGACTTCCGAGCCAGGGTAGGACTCCCAGAGCCCGCTGACGTCACTGACGGCCGCTCCGTAGTCGCCTGAACTGGCGGAGCAGGGGACGCCCCAGAAGCTCCCCTCAATGCATCAGCCCGGGGCCTCTTCGAGTCGCCACCGGAAGGAGTGCCAGGCACCCCAGATTCCCGACTCGGCGCAGACGCCGCCGCTGGAGGAGATCGAGCGCGCTTCTTCTCTGGTGGCGGGTTGGAGGCCATGGCGAGGGAGGACTCAAGGGCAAGAGGGGAAAAGCACAAGAGTCCGAGAAGAAACGCTGGGGGGTGCGAAGGGAAACCGCAATGCGGGTAAGATCCCCTCTAAAAACCTTCCCGGGTGTAATCCCAAGCGATTCGGAACTCTTCGAATACACCGCATCGGCAACCGCTTCGGCTCCTAGACCGAACGCCGATGACAGGTGGACCCAAGCCGCCCGACTGGAGCGGTGGGTCAAGGAGTCAGTCTCCTAAGAATACAAGCCGGCAAGGCACTTCGGCGGTTCCCGAAGAAAGCGCCGCATCATGCAGAAGTGGCAGTCTTGGGAACCGCCGCAGTAAAAGCAACCATCAAGTGGGCGCACGCTCCCACGATCCTGGGACCGTTCGTGCTCCGGCAGCGGTCAATGCGGGACTTAGAGAAAGTGCGCGGATCAGAAGAGACGGAGGTCCCACCTCGGGCTCGCTATCTCCCCCGAGATGGGCCCGGGGGCCACTGTCGGTACCTGAGATATGGGGTACCCCCGCGCACAGGGGAAAATGCCTAAGGAACTCGCCCTTCTCCGCAGGGAGAGCTCCGAAGGCGCCACGCGTCCGGCGGGGCCGGACCTCCCTCTCCTCAGAAGAGACCTCCGGGCCCGCCACGTGGCATACAGAAGCCGGACCTCCCCCTCCGCGGGCGAGGGGTCCGAAGGTGCCACGTATCCGGCGGGGCTAGACCTCCCTCTCCTCAGAGAGGAGCTCCGGGCCCGCCACATGGCCGACAGAAGCCGAACCTCCCCCTCCGCGGGGAGAGGTCCGGAGGCTCCATGTGCCCCGCGGGCCGGACCCCCCTCTCCTCTGAGAGGGGCTCCAGGCCCGCCATGTGGCCAGAAGAACGGCGCTGCCTGCCCCCGAGCGATAGGCAGCGGGCGTAAAAACGCCCCATACCTTGCCCGTACAAGGTATTCAAGGACCACGTCTTCCCAAGACGCGGAGACGCGGAGCACGCCTCTGTCAGGTGCCGTTGCGCCCAGTCGCATCACAGACTGGCGCGCGGTGTCAGAACCTGCCAGCCAATAAACACCGCGACAAGACATCCCATGTCGCCTGCGCCGTCATCAACCACTACGACTAGCATGCGGCATGGGCAGGGCGGCAAGACGGAGACTCGGAATCCTTTGCCAGAGACAACTACCGGCATAACTGCAGATACGGTAGATAACAGTCAATCGCCCCGGGACCACCTGTCGGGTCCCGGGCCCCCCTTGTAAGCCACCCGAGTCTTGGACTATAAAAGGCTCGGGTAGGCAACGATAGCAAGGGTTCGCCTTTCTGCAACTCATACGCTAGCCATTCACACCCAAGCTGTAACTCACCCCAAGCTCAGGACTCCGGCCCTGAGCAGTAAGCAATACAGCGAGCTCCATAGCTCGCCGTGGACGTAGGGTTTTACGCTCCGGTGGCCTGAACCACGTAAAACCTCCCGTGTCAAGCTCTTACTAACTCGTCCATCCGCGCAAGCTCTCCGCAAGGGACTAGCCCCACCGAAAAAAGAACCTCCGCGGGCTGCCTAGTGCAGGCCCGGGGGAAGTGTCGACCGAACACTTCGACAGCGCCGCATCGCTTTACGAGTTATGGGCAACTGAAATAAACTTGCTTAAACTACTGCTATCATGAGCATTAATGATGATGAGAACATGGTGACCTTTAGCAAACTTGGAACCTACTAAGCAAGCATAGTTTGTGGTTGTGCTGAATGGCTTGGTGGTTTGTTTGCTTTAGATCTAAGGACCGGTTCATGCGAGAATTTGCCAGTAAAATAGTGCCACCACAGGGCCAAATATGGGTGTGGCATAGCTGACTTATTAGGTGTGCTGCTGGCTTTGTATGGTCCATTGGATGGCGCAGGGAATGAGAGTCGAGGAGGACTGCCCTGAGAATTGAATGGCACAAGAGGGGGCCCGTGAGTGTGAGAATGTGGATTCAAGCCTGCCGGCAAAACCTTAGTTGGTCCGTACATTCTAGTAGTCCTTTTGTAAAGAATATTTTATGATCTCTTGGTCATACACCGATGGTTGTGTATTGGCGTAATGAAGGTTTCTCTAGTCGTTGACGGGTGACAAAATCACAAACTTATGGATAAAGTGGTGCCACCTCTGCAGAGTGTAAAGCTATCATGATAGTCGTGCTTCCGGTTACAAGCACCTGGCCAACTTTCATGATTAGAGGCAAAACTTGGGATGGTTATTCGGGTCTGGTTTTGGTTGTGTCATACGGGACTGGTTTGAGTTATCTTATGAGATTGGATGCGGTTATGTGAGTATGTGTTGATCATGAGAACATGTGAATTGGGATGAGCTTGAGAATGAGTATTGGCTGGTTAAAACTTGTTGAATGATGGAGTATGACGGTATTGAACTTGAGACATGATGAATTACTTGGTTATATTGGGAATTAACTCACCTAGACATTGCAGGCTGTTTTCTTATGATTGCGAAATAAAATTGGCTTGCTGCAATTAACCTTTGTTTCCAACCTTTTTAAGCTGGATTTCATATTCTTCCCACACTTGCTCAGTACGATATGTACTCACCCTTGCATTTCCCACAATATATCAGCTATAGGAGAAGATTACTTCTAAAAGCAGGTGGAGTACTACGTATTACGCACTACTCTCAACTGCCTGTGGAGTCGAAGTTGGAGCCCCACTATCTGTAGTTTTCTTCCTACTTTTGTTTAGTGTCTTCCGCTGCAAAATAATATAGATACTCATGTTGAGACAATGAACTACTGTAATAAAGCACTTACGTACTATTTGAAACGTGTTTAAGTTCTAAAATTTAGTTTTTGATGTATTGTGTATGTGTGATGAACATCCTGAGCACACATATGGATCACTTGGTTCATTTTTGGAACCGGGTATCACACCTTTTCCATCTTGGACTTGGGAACTAGAGGATCCTTCCTACAGACTAAACTCCACTAAGGACTTGGATAGTGTGTTTATACAAGAGAGTATTACTCAAGTGGTGTGTGATGAAGTGACTGGTATGGGGTCCTATTTATACAAGAGTTTGGATTGACTCCTGCTCGAATATGTGTGCGAATCAACCATAACCGCCTTCAGGGAGCCATAGAGAGTCGACACGTGGAAGATGAACGAGTTTGGGGGCAGGACTAGATCGGTCAAACCCCTGGTTAGGCCGACCCTAGGGTGGCCCCAGACTAGGTGTGTTTCCTCTAGGTGGCTGCCAGGTGGGACCTCAGGTGTTTACCAGGTGATACGCCATTGATTCCCTTAGATACTCCTGTAAGAGGGCCATTGGATCCATGGACTGTCACATGTCATCCTCTGGTTAGCTGGAAGTGTATAATTTAGGATTGCTCTACTAAATCCTCCTCAATTATGCAGATATTTCCTGCATGCATAATTCTTTCCATGTACAAGTGGAACTACGTTATTTGTAAGGATAATGCGTGCAAGAAATATTTACTCCTTCACTGTATTGAGAAATATTGACGGTCCAAATTGGTATTTAATGATTGTTAACACTCGCTTTCGCTCCTCTCAAAATAAATGCAGCCACGCCCCTACGATTGTTGCTAGATCGTCTTAGTGACAATGCTAGGATCTTGGCTCTTGTCCTCTGCTCCTCTATAATATCGAGAAATCAGGCAAACACATCACGAAGACACAATTGATAAGGTATACACAAATATAATTGATTTCATTTTAGCACTACTTAAGATTCAATCGTTGTGTTTTTTCAACTTGGATGATTGCTCTCACCCAATTCATATAAATGTCTTTATAAAATGCTTTTTATAGTAGCTTATGTGCTACACGTATCAAACATACTTAAATTGTATGGTGCTTTTCAGTATAATTTGCGTGTTATACATATCAGTACGTATAATGTCGGGATGATTATATATATATTTTTAGAGAATATAATTCTTCTATATTTTCTTACAGAATATAATATTGTTATACATAAAATACATACATATATATATTATGGCTAAGAGGTCCTCTATTATAGTTTCACCCCAGGCCACTAAAATCTCAGGGCAGATCTGTGCAGTGCTATCCAACCCCAGCCCTTTCCTCACATCCACCCACTCCCACAGTCCTCTCTCATATGCCGACCCTTCTTTCTCAAATCCAAGCTCACCGACAGAAAGCATGGGTAGGGGTGAAAAACGGATGATAATTTTCCGAATCATCCGAAACCGTTTCCGAAAGTTTCTGAACCATTTTCCATTTTAGTCGGTAATTTTCGGAAATGAGTCGAAAATTAAAATTCAGAAATCGGAACGGAAATGATTTGGCCAGATTTCCGACCGAATTGTCGGAATTCCGAATTTGTTTGGAAATTTCTGAACAATTTCCGATTAATTTCCGACTATGCGCAATTAATTTGGCCCATTTACAGCCCAACCCAGTTACCCAGCGGCCACCGGCCCACCGCGCCTAGGTCTAGGTCAGCCCCAGCGCCAGCCAGTCGGCGCTCCAGCCCCCTGCCCCGAGGCCCCCGACCCCTGAGTGCCTCCCTCGCAGCCGCCAGCGCCAGCCGCAGTCCGCCACTCCGCCAGGCGCCAGTCCCGACTCCCGATCTGCCGCCCCCGCGCACGGCGCGCATGCGGCGTGCGTTCTGCTTGGTGCCTCCACCAGTCTGCGGCGTGCGGCGTGCTTCCTGCGCCTCCACCAGTCTACCTCCAGGCTGCAGGGTCCAGGACTCCAGGCTGCCGCGGCCCGCGTGCTTCGGTGCTTGACTGCTTGGTGCCCGCCTCCGTACCATCTCTAGGCTCCAGCTGGCAGCTGGAGACCAGCTCCAGTCGCCCGCCTCCCTCCGGTGCCAGGCCGCCCGCCTCCGCGCTCCACCAGCAGCGCGGCCAGCGCCAGCCGCCAGGCCTCCACGCTCCACCGAAGTCCAAAGGCCCTTTGCCGTTTGCCCGCAGGCCACATCCAGCAGGCATCAGCCAGCCAGCCACCTCCACCCCTTGTATCCGATCCGGTGATGGCGCCAACTGGAGAGAAGTCTACTTCCAACCGGACCACCCCCACCGCCACGAATCGTCTATTGTTCTTGGAGCCGCCTCCACCATCTGTGGCTGTGGATGCTCTAATTGCAGGTACTAGTTCACATGAATATTCTGTTTATAAATTATAGAATTATAGTTTGTTCTTAGTTCAGGTGTGTACATGTGTTCACCAATTCAAATCGTCCATCGATTTACTATTTTGTTATGTGTAGGCATATCTAGTGGCACTGGCAGTACCAATGAACAACCTTGCATAAATCCAGCATCTAGTACCAATGTACAACCTGCTCATCAAGAACAAGTTGTTGATAGTAATGATGATAATGAACATGATGCAAAGAGACGTAAGAAGAGCACGTCAGCTGTGTGGCAGTATTACACTAAGGAAGAAAAGACTGTCATGGTTAATGGCAAGAAGTACATTGAGAGATGGGCATCTTGCAATTTTCCGAAATGCAAAGCAAAGTATAGATGTGAGAGTAATAAGGGAACAACAGGATTTTGGACCTACCTTAGAACTGCCCATAGTGTGGTCAAAGGTCAACAACAACTAGCAGCTGGAAAGGATAATGAGAAAGACATAAATTATGTTGAACCTTACAGGTATGATCCAGAAGTTAGCACAAAAAAATTTTATTTAGCGATCATCATGCATGAGTATCCTTTCAACATAGTTGAGCATGAGTATCTTGTTGACTTCATCAAGTCCTTGCGTCCTAGCTTTCCTATTAAATCTAGGATCACTGTTAGGAAAGATATCATGGAACTGTTCTTTGAAGAAAAGAATAAGTTATATGCATACTTGAAGACTTTTAAGTGTCGATTTAGCACAACTATGGATATGTGCTAATCACATTCTAAATTTAGTTGCTAAAGATGGACTAAGTGTAATCTCTCACACAATTGAGAATATTAAGTCATTAGTATTAGTTGTGAAGGGGTCTCCACAACAATGGGAGGAACTAATGAAGCATGCAAGAGAGTGTGGTTTACAGACAAGTAAGGGTATCTCTCTTGATGTCTCAACAAGGTGGAATTCAACTTTTTTGATGTTAAGGGATGCTATATATTACAAGGTGCAATTGTAATACTTATTTATGTACTAGTAACTAGATTAGGCCTTATACTTTTATATTTCTTAATTGCTTATTGTCTTATTTGTAGGATGCTTTTATGAGGCTTAAGACTGCTGACCGACGAAGGTATGAGCACATATCTCCATCTCCCGCTGAGTGGAACAAGGCCAGAACATTGTGTCATGCCTTGAAGAAATTTTATGATCTAACTGAACTTTTATATGGCACTTTGTATCCGACCGCCAACTTGTTTTACAAGGGTCTTTATGAGATTAGAACTTTGCTTACTGAGTGGTCTACTCATGAAGATACCACTATTTGTGAAATGGCCATTGCTATGAAGAAAAAAATTGAAAAGTATTGGAAGAAAACAAATGTTGCTCTTGCAGTAGCAAGCTTTCTTGATCTAAGGTATGTTTATGTCATAATCTATCCAAGGTATGTTTATGTCATAATCTATCTTAATACTTGATTGCTAAAATGAGAAATACCTTCTTCCATTATAAGGTACAAGAAAAAACTAATAGAGTTCTACACGAGAAAATTCTATGGTGATGTGTTGCATCATGCTAAAGTTGAGGAATTTGTTAGTGTGTTGAGGCAAATTTATCAATTTTATGTTGCACTAGCACCTGCAAAGAAGACACCAAAACCTAGTACAACTAAGTCATCTGATTTAAGTTTGGACATGGACAATGAAGATAATGAGTTGGAACAGTTTTTATATAAGTCATGTTCCTCTGAGGTAGAGAGCTCAAATGACTTGGAAAAGTACATGGTTGAACCACTTTTTAAGCATACTGGACAATTTGATGTTTTATCATGGTGGAAGAATCAAGGAAAGGAATATCCAATTCTTTCACAAATGGCTCGTGATGTTTTGGCCATACAAGTGTCAACAGTCGCTTCAGAATCTGCTTTTAGTGCTGGTGGGCGCGTGGTTGATCCATATTGTAGTAATCTTGATCCTGAGATGGTAAAAGCTTTGATTTGTACCAAAAATTGGGTTGCTGCAGCAAAAAAGGTAGCAATTTCATTAATGTGTAGTTTTACATGTATTTCTTACTTGTTTTAACTTATCCACTATTGTTTTTTAGATTATAAAAGTGTTGCTTCAATTGTTGCTGATCTCGAGGTTATGGAGGCTATGGCTAACATGGCATTTCAGGTTTGGTTGTTACAATAAAATATAAAATATTCTTCTATTTTAAGAAATACTAGAGAAAATGACAATCTAATTATTTTATTTATCCTTTTTTTTGGTTCTTGAAGGATGAGGACGTAGAAACTGATCCAGATGTGATGGATGAAAGTGAGGAGCTAGGTGGTTAATATTATTTTTAATTATATTTGTGGTCGTGATATGGATGTATGACACTATTTTATTTTAGTGAACTTTATTGTATGTGCTACATATGGATGATGGTGCATGTAATGAATGATTATATTTTATTTGCATTACTTATTATTATTTTGTTATGGTTACTAGAGTGAAGTTAGGATGTTGTTTCCGAAAGAACAAATCGTAACCGTTCCGATATCGATAGGTTTCCGATCCGATATATCCGTTTCCGATATTTCCGAAATTTCCGATATCATATCCGTTTCCGATGTTACCGATTCCGACTCCGTTTCCGAAAATTATATATGAAAATGAAAACGATTTAACTAATTTTCCGACCGTTTCCGACCGTTTTCATCCCTAAGCATGGGCGGCACAGTACTAGCACACGCAAAGTAATGAATTGTTGCCATATGGATAAAAAGTATAACAAGAAATAACTTAAATATTAGTCGTCTGACATCAAAACAACTCCAGCGATGTAGTACAATATAAGCATAGGTACTCGCATACACATACAATCACTCATTTCCATAATCACATGCACACACTCTAGTGCCACAAGTACTAAGAGCTAGCAAGACTATGGACAAACCATGCGCAATGTTGGCTGAATGCGATAGTAGATTGAAAAATGAGTAGGAAAATAGGTATTTAAGTGTCTAGTTTTAGGTCACTAGCATTCGTCTCTAATAATATACCTATTTTGCCTCGCGTGAGGAGAACACCTAGGTTTTAGATATTCTTTACACTCCTTATTTTGCCAATTCTTTTGGGTCCACTGTTAGAGATATTTTTCATGTGCAAGAACCCATTTCAGAAAAAATAATTTGTAAACCTTTGTTATTGTAGTTTGAGTTAAAAAAATCTAGTGGTCCCATGCTATGCTCATCTTCGGGATAAATATTAACACTAGTCTCCACGATCAACATTTTGATCTGTGTTGTTGGGATAAAGGATCATGATCTCGCGCACCCATCTTTGCTGTGTGGAGCTTTAATATAGCCCACGTACTTTGTGCATCCTCAACCACCACACCATCCATTTCAGCATGCTGTAACTACAATATCTAGCTGGGGTCCAATTTATTGATCTGAATTAAGTGCGCAGCAAAGGTTAATGTTGAAGTAAAATTCAATTCTAAGCTTAAGAATTTTTATATACACATGGGACGTTTGTGTCGTTGTGCTTTTGTCAGGAAATTTAAATATTGGTAGGTTAAAGAGGTAATTTTCTATGCACACTGATCAAATTATGATAAAAGGAAAAAATGAAGTCATGCCATCTTCTTTAGCTAATTTACAACAAGACACATCCTAAATTAGTTAAATTCTTGTCCTGTATCTAGTTAAGATGAATTGTTTAAGCTGCTGAGTGTACCCAACTGGTTAAATTTATTTGTCATGATGGAAACCAGCCATCGAGTTAAAGTTTCGTACCTCATTTACAACTTTAATATTTCATTGACTGTAAGCTATATGTTAATCTAGCGACAACTTTATCAATCTCAAGATTTACACACATAGATTAGAGTTTTAAAATGCAATCATAGAGGCGATACTTTATCCTTGTAGAAGAAAAATCAATGGGTCGAAAATTCTATTGATGTTTTGTAAACCAATATTAAAGAATATTAAATATTAGTGGATTGTCTGCCCTCCCTCATCACCTTAAGCTTTTAGGGTCAAGTGGTTGATGCATAGTAGTTTAATATATGGTGAATCCTGACCGGCGTAATTATTAAAAAAATTAAAATAAAATTACAGAAGACTCCTATTCCACTTTTACGGTCTAGAAGAGGTTGCACGTGAGAGGAGTATTAAACTATATTAAAAATAAGCGAATTGCCCACCATCCCTCGTCAGTTTAAGTTTTTAGGGTCAAGCGATTGATGCATAGTAGCTTAACAACCAACAATATAACGCACAATTAAAGATGAGAATTCTTTCAGTAATGCATGTACCTCGAATATATATTTTGCATGCTATGAAGTGTGAACTAGGTAGATTATGTCTGGTAGAACGTGGGAGTGCTCACGTCCTATGTTACCATCGTCGACGTTTATGGTGATTTTTGAAGTTCTAAGATATATGCCCCTCTAGTGATCTCCTGAATGTATTAACAGAGGAAAAGGTTGTGTTTATTCAGAACAGTAAATGTGCTTTCGTGTACATACTAAGTGTCAAACGTCCGTGCTGTGTTTTGAAAAGTTACAATTATGCACCTCGATGCATAGTTAATATAAGAGGAATGATGGTATCAAATTAACCGGGTGCAGAGTAGATATAGCTTGAAGCCTGGTTTCTTCGTGGACGGTAGAGGGCCGCGTGTACCCTAAACGGAAAGTGGACGGAGAAGTTAGGTAGCATCTTTGGCTGCTTCCACACGAACGTGAAGCGCAACTACCACTGTTAGTTACAAGCGGCGTCAGCTCTCCTCGACGGAGCTTTTAAATTGAAGCCGAGTGGCACAGCAGTAGCTGCAAAGCAACGACACACCCATCAACATCGTACGCGTCTCTCTTCCTCCCCCCACATGGGCTCGACGCAGAAGTCCCATGTCGTGCTGGTGCCGTTCCCGGCGCACGGCCACGTCGCGCCCCACATCCAGCTTGCGCGCGTCCTCCAAGCCCGCGGCGTCCACGTCACGCTCGTCCACACCGAGCTCCACCACCGTCGCCTCCTGCGCGCCAAGGGCGAGACCGCAGTCTCGGCAGCGGGCTTCCGGGTCGAGGTCATCCCCGACGGGCTGTCGCCGGAGGATCCGCCGCGGACGCTGGAGGCGCACCATGACGCGATGGAGAGAAACTGCCTCGAGCCATTCAAGGCGTTGCTCCGCGAGTTGAGGGACAGGCCCGGCGTGCCGCCATTGAGCTGCGTGGTGGCCGACACGCCGATGCCGTTCGCCGCGGAGGCGGCGCGGGAGGTCGGCGTGCCGGACGTGCAGTTCTTCACGGCGTCCGCTTGTGGGCTGATGGGATACCTCCAGTACGAGGAGCTCATGAGAAGGGAAGTCATTCCCCTCAAAGGTACATAATAATTGATCTATTTAGCCTACATATATATTCCTGGTTCTGCTTAGTTTTACTTTGTTTTTGTTCGGTGCTGCTCATGATTGCATCTAGTCTTTTCTTTTTAGAGGCGAAAACATCTCTCTTCGATATTATTACATAAACAAGATAATCCATAACAGTACGCTACGTACGAGAATAAAAATTTTAAAAGATGGTTCAGCAATTGGATTGTGCATTATTTGTTCTTACATAAATAAAAGGTAGTCCAAAAATTAATAATTGAAACTAATAAACAAAGAACATGCTGTCACATAAAGGGTCCTGCAAAGTGAAAAATAAGAAATATTATAGCCTTCATTTGGCGGGCAACATTAGATATCCGTGTCCATAAGGTTCCAGTTTTTGGTGATAAATTTAAGGGGCCAACTATTGGTAGGAATTGAATTCAATCAGGATCACCTCCCGTACGTTGTAGCGTCCCCATCACATCAAATAAACTTTCATGAACTGTGCTCTTGCCGTGTTCCTTTGAATTTAATAATTCGTTAACAATATTATTTATGCGTTTATTGCTTCAAAGAAAGCTAAAGATTTATCAGCAATCCACAACATTAAACTACGAGATGATTCACAAATAGTTGTTGGGAGACAAACTTTTCAAAACCACTTTATGCATTGAATTTCGTTTCACCATTACATAGAGCCCCTTAAAACCACTGAGGGGCAAATTGTAAAAACTTTTTCTCCGACTTATCATGTGTTCTTCTGCCATATAGGAAATGACTACAAAAACGATGGCTCTCTTGACATCCCGCTGGACTGGCTGCCCGGGATGAAGGGTATGCGCCTCAGGGACATGCCAACGTTCTGCCACACGACGGACGCCGAAGAGTGGTTGGTAAACTTCCACGTCCACCAGATGCGGATCGCGGCCTCCTCAAAAGCCGTCATCCTCAACACATTTTACGAGATGGAGAAGGACGTCCTTGATGCGCTCGTCAAGCTTTTACCGCCCATCTACACCGTCGGCCCCATTGCGAGCATTATAGCCGCCCTGCCGGCGAGCGGCGACATGCTCGGCACCAGTGACGGCGCCAGCCTCTTGCAGGAGGACACGAAATGCATGGCGTGGCTGGACGGCAAGCCGGCACGTTCTGTCGTCTACGTGAGCTTTGGCAGCCACGCCAACATGGGCGGTATGACGTTGCAGGAGTTCGCGTCTGGGCTGGCACGGTGCGGTTTCCCGTACCTGTGGGTCTTGCGGCCGGACATGGTCGCAGACGTCGAGATCGGCAAGGAAGGGCTTGTCGTGCCATGGTGCGCGCAAGAGGCAGTGCTGAGCCACCCTGCCGTGGGGTTGTTTGTGTCGCACTGTGGGTGGAACTCTATTCTGGAGAGCGTGGTCGCCGGTGTGCCGGTGCTTGGATGTCCCGTCATAGCCGAACAGACGACCAACTGCCGCCAGGTGACGATGTCGTGGGGCATCGGCGGTGAGCTGCCGCAGGGATCTGCAAGCGTTGAAATAGCAGCGCTGGTGAGGGAGATGATGGGTGGGAACAAAGGGATGGAGGCAAGGGACAAGGCATCCGAGTGGAAAAGGCTGGCTGAAGATGCAACTGAACACGGTGGCTCTTCTTACCAAAATATTGTTCAGTTTGTGGATGATATGTTACTCAAAGGATTCTGAATTTACTCGTTACTCAAAGGATTCTGAATTTACTCGTTGTTTGCGATCTCTTATGAATGTACGACTAGATCACGTTTTATATAAATTAGGGAAACGGTTCAATTTAATTTATGAAAGTAACAATAAGCTGAGGAGCAACATCGTGCAAGCATTACCACCTCAAAATTAGTACGCAGTTTTGTCGATGCTCATGAAATTTCTCCTGCCAACTCCTTCTGTTCCACAATATAAGCATTACTAGTAGGTGTGGCTAAAATCAAATATATTTAAATTTGACTAACAATACCTATAAATCCTAAATTATTTGAAATACAAAAAGTTATATATTATGATACTTGTTTGATCATAAATCTAATAACATCATTTATAGCATGGTCAATCATTATAAAATTCTTGTTACTAATGGCTAAAGATGAAAACAACGATTTTAATCAAACTCAGATATACTTATATTAATATTAGAACAGATAGGGTAGCTATGAACTCAAGTGACTTCATAAAAGGGAGGCACAACTCCGTTGCGGCTGACGGGCTGACGGACCCAAGGTACCCGAGAGGCAACCAATCAACATATCGTACGGAGCCACATGTCTTCGCGGACACCAATCGAGCTACACGAAAGCGCCAGCATAGGGTCCCGCCTCAGGACCTAGGTTCACGATGGCGCCACTACGAGTCCCAAACCCTAGGTCGGGACACGAGCGACTGACACCTGACCACCAGGGTCGAGGCACAGTAGCCGACCCCCAAGGTTGGGAAACAATGTCCGACCTCCAACCCCGGCCATCGAGGGCAGAAGAAGGAGCCACCTGAGCTAGAGCCCGAGCCAAAGGCAGGTGGAAGACTTCAATACCGACATGAAGGAAGAGCAAATGGACATCAAGAGGGAGTGGGAGACCACGTGCGACAAGAGAAGCAGGACGTAGGGCATCATCGTCTTTTGTCCCGTCCCGTTCGATGCGGGTGTACAAGTGCCAAAAGTAGACATAGACCATAGATGAGATGGGAGCAGGTGTACTTATTGTTCTTGTGCCTTATCAGGCTGCACTATGCGCTGATACAACATGTAAACCCTACCCCATTTATAAGGAGTTGGCAGGTAGGTAGAAGCATCGGGGCTATAAAATAGGAGGCCCGAAACCTCCGTAACGACGACCTCATGCCCGTATATCACACACAATACTTAGGTCCTCTCGCAACCTTTTGCACGAGAAAGCCTCGCTTGTAACCTCGGTTTCGCGAACCAAAGAGCTAATACAAGGCCGACGACACTACTACAACAAGCTTCATCTCATGCGGCTCTAAACGTATTATCACACGCGGTTTTCAAAACCGTCTGAAACGAAGCGCCTGTGATAATTAGCAATTTTCACAGGCGGAAACTTAAACCGCCTGTGAAAAAGGTTATCACAGGCGGTTCTATACCTACGACTAGTCGCCTGTGAAGACTCTTTATCACAGGCGGTTTATAACGTAAGAGTATCCGCCTGTGATAACTCAATAATCGCAGACGGTTCAATACCTACGACTAGCCGTCTGTGAAGAATGTTTGTCGCAGACGGTTTGTAACGTAAGATTACCCGCCTATGTAACTCCATTATCGCAGGCGATTCTTTACCTACGACTAGCCGCCTCTGAGGAATGTTTATCACAGGTGGTTGGTAATGTAAAGAGTATCCGTCTATGTAACTCTATTATCGCAGGCGGTTCTTTACCTACGACTAGCCTCCTGTGAAGAATCTTTATCACAGGCGGTTTGTAACGTAAGAGTAGTATCCGCCTGTGTAACTCTATTATCGCAGGCAGTTCAATACCTACGACTAGCCGCCTATGAAGAATATTTATCGTAGGTGGTTTGTAACGTAATATTATCCACACTGTGTAACTCTATTATCGCAGGCGGTTCAATACCTACGACTAGCCGCCTGTGAAGAATCTTTATCACAGACGCTTTGTAACTTAGGATTATCCGCCTGTGTAACTCTATTATCGTAGGCGGTTCAATACCTAAGACTAGCCGCCTGTGAAAAATCTTTATTACGGGTGGTTTGTAACGTAAGATCATCCGCCTGTGTAACTCTATTATCGCATGCGGTTCTTTACCTACCACTAGCCTGTAAAATTATATTATCACATTCGGTTTATTAGGTACATTCACACACAGTACAAATAATATATTCTGACAAGAATCATCGACACAATATCACCAAAATGTCATCTCATATACATATATGTAAGTACAATACATCTCAATTCATATATCAAATTGATTAGTATACTGGCAAAGTTCTGGCACATCAGCTATTACACCTGTGTCATCGAAGAACTGCCCTTTTCGGTGGAAAATTTTGTGACGCATGAAGAGACACAGTTCACTCGCAATCTTCTCGGCTCCACTAGGCATATTTCTAGAAACCGGCCATTCTTCGTCCACATTCTTCGTGTGCTGCAATGAAACACATAACGAGGTTTGGAATGTGTTGGTGACAACGATAAAATAATAGTATGAAAATGAAATTCAAAAGTAAGGAAAATACAATATTGACATTAAGGATAACTTACATCCTCACGATTCACTCTATATCTGCAGGCGGTCTGAAGATGCTCACATACAAAATACTCACATAAGACGTTCCCAGAAGGCTTCTTGGGACAAGGATAATATGTTGATATATGCAATGCATCCTTATTAGCAGGTATTCGACCGCCAAGTTTTTTCACGTAAAACCGCTAAGAGCTGTCATACAAGGAATATCATTACAATAGTTGCCAACATATATATATGCGTCTATATTAAAAATATCAAATAATCAAACTTTCTCAAAATTTCAAGAAAATCTTTGTAAGTATCTTGTGAGTAATCGACTGAGTCCGAGACCGTTACCAAACCCTACATTGGCTTGATGAAGATCATTATTTAGTATTTGCCGCACATGTACAAACATACGTGTTAAGTTAAAAATTAGTAATAATTGCTATTTCTATGCCATGTGTCTAACTTACTCGAAGTGGTACAGAGCCTTTACGAGGTCCTTGCCATCTGTGACAAAGTTAAACATGGCATGTCCTATGTATGATGCAACCTTTATCTTTTTATCCCTCTTTTGGCTTGCGATTGATTTTTCAAATTGTTTTTTGTCATGCGCTTGTACTGTTTTGAGTCTCGTTGCACCTGAAAGTCAAAATTCGACTTTGCAATCACTGTAGGGTCAAGGATACCTGTCTTGGACTTCAGATTTTTTTATCCATGTATTGCATCCTATTTAATAAGTACGGAATTGTTATAATCTCATGGTATGTGTATGCGTGTAGTAAGAAAAGAAAATATGAAATATTAGAGGCACTTACAAGCACTAGACGAGTAGCAAGTTGTTTTCAGCATGCCTCGATAGAAAAGGCTCAGAAGATCTTCAAACAGAAGGGCTCGTTTATCTTCTCCAATGCTCCATAATATTTTTTTGGCACACGAAATGTGACGTAATAAATGTCATATTTTATGCTAGCAATGATGTACCACTCGTGCATTCTTCTGAGCATGAAATGTTGTTTGCTAAGTTGTGCCGATGTCATGAACGGCTTCCCATTCTCATATTCAGGAGGAACGTCCTGAATCTTGTATACCGGAACTCCTGGTTTAACAAAAGCCACCTCTCGAGTATATTTCACACCGTCTTCTTCCCACTCCTCAATATTTTCTAGTTCTGGCTCATGTGAAGCACGAGATGGATTAGATTTTGTAATATTTTTCTTCAATTTTTCCAAATATACTGACACTTCTTTAGAAGATCCCTTATTTTTGTATGAGCTAACTTTCACACGCACTAACCGAGGTCGTGTGAAGTCTGACATTGGCCTGTTGTTAAACCTGTTTTTTAACTGATTGCTCTTTACTACCAGCAGCTTGCTCTTGTACTTCTTCAAGCTGTTGTTCAACTGGTTGCTCTTGGTTATCTTTACTAGCAAGGTTACTATCATCCTTTTTGGGACATAGCGGGAGTGGATCTTCCTGGAGTTTCAGCAAAGAAGACGGGGCTGCAGTCTTTCGAGATGCGATGGGGCTAGACCTCGGCTCATCGTCCAACAACACGATATCGTGTCGGTGCCAAAGGATTAACTGGTTGACGGCCTGCCCCAGAGTCGTGATTCCCTTATGTGTGATGTGGTCTATTTCATAACCTTCATAATCATTGTCAATAATTTGAAGAACTTGCACCACGGCATAATACACCAGAAGTGGATCACCGTTGAAGACAAGGTTCGACTTTGCCATAGCAGCGACAACCCGTTTTGTTTTGTTCCCTGCTCCGCCATCGGGACAAGAAGACAACAAAATGTGTCCTTAACAATATATTGACAGGGAACTTATGGATTGACCCTGAGCCTGTCACAAAACCTACGCTGCTAGGGTAGGAAGTTGGAGATATCAATTGATCCATTGCCACGGGAACCATCGCTCTATTCTGTGGCGTTAATTGTCCCGATTTTATAAGTTCATATATTCTTTCTTTCACAGATGCCTTGACATTTTGATCAATTGTATCTTCAACTGTCTTCTTGAACTTGTCACATCTTCTATATAACTCTTTATCGTTCAGGAAACCATCTCTCCAGAACATCTGAGAAGAGATTGCTCGAACCCGTTCACCGTGTTCAGGGTTGCCTAGGATAGTTGTAAGTTGGTCATTCTCCCTCTTCGGCTTGAAGAGACCCTTCTGTTGCTTTTTAATTACTTCTTTCATTTTTTGCTCTACTTGGTTCATAGAGTCGGGCTTTTCAAGTTTGCCCTTGCTGGTCAAACCTGACCGAGCTAAGACCCACCACTTAGTTCGCTCATCGCAGCCTTGTAGCGGTCAGGATTGCCTTTACTGATTGTTGCCTCTAATATTTTATTCCATTTCTCAACTTTGGGGACATATCTGGAAGACCCCAAGCGATAATGGTATTTGTTCTTTTTGGCAAGCTTTGACCTAGATTCACATAGGGCTTTAGCCTTAAGTGTGTTCTTTTGACGAACAAATTCTTGCCACTAAGCTTGTGTGATTTTTCGCATCTTGTTCAGGCTAGGGACCTTATTGTCTTTAACATAAGCATTTATTTCACTCGTCCAACCATGAGAGTTCTTACCGCAAGAGACCAATGTTGCTTTCTTTACAACTTCTTTTGTTCCTTTTGGGAACTTGAATTGTTTCTTTAACTTCTCACACAACTCATTCTTGTCCACCTTAGGGAATTTTCTCCAATTCTCGGTTGTGATCGACACAAGCTCTCTAACAAGACAACCGCATGCATTTTGGTACATTGTAACTGAATCCAGTGGTTCTTGGGAAAGACCACCTGGACCGACACTTGTTATGTATATGGTGCGGCTCAATGGACCCTTATTAGGACCTCGTTGTCCTTGTTTTCACTTGACTGAATTTGAGGATTCAACCATTGGAGATCCTTCTATGGTTTTAGAAGCCGCACCTCGTCGTTGTCTTGACAATTAAGCTAGGTAGAAAAGAGTTATAGGGTTTCATATACTTGACAACCAACATTCACTTAAATTGCTGGAGTTAAAATTCGTGATCCATATCTCGTTGGTAGGATCATATTCTGGGTCAAGATCCTCTGAAGTCTTTTTAATTTTTATATTTAGAAAAGGATCCCATGGACTGTGATACGAGCCTGAACTGCTGGAGTCACTAAACTCAACATCGTCGGCTTCATTGTTACTACCAGCACCATTCTTCTTAGGGCTTTCCATGTTAGAACTTGAAAACCATCAGAAGGGGTTTCTTGTTATACTAGTAAGTGATTACAAAGACATCCTAATATGTAAAATCACATCCTAATATATAAAATAGAGTGAACATGGTGGATTTACAAAGATGACATGTATCCATGTTATAGTACTCGGTGATTACAAAGACAACATGGACTACTTGTTAGCACAACAAGACTATCTCTTTTAACACAACTATTCTAAACAACTAAATTGTGCAGGTATGTACACAAACAGAAATGTAGAAGAAATAATTGAGCTAAATTTGCTTTGCTTTCTGATGTAAACAATTAATTTGCTCTTTGGTCCACCTTCAAACAAAATCTAAACAATTAAAGCAATCGTCATGGTCTCTAAACAAGTAATCTAAACAATCTAAAGGGGGGGGGGCTTGGCGTAGTGAGAGAGCGCTGGCGGTGGGGGCGGTGGGGAGGGGGCAGCGCACGGTGGTGGTAGATGCCGGGAGAAGGAGGCGGCATGGGGAGGATTAAGGAGCGGGGGTGCAACGGCGATGGTGCCGGAGGGGGACAGAAAAGGGGGGATTGAGGCGGCGGTGCGGGCGAGGACGACACTCGGCTGGTGGCGAGGGCGAGGAGGGAGACAACACGGGGAGGGGGAGGGAAGGAGGCGCTGCGCGGGACAGAGAAGGGAGGAGGGGGCGAAGGGAGAAAAGAAGCTAACGTACATAGATGGCAACGGCGACGGCGACGAACGTCGTCGGCAAGAATGGCGAGGATGAAGCTCGACGGCGAGGGCTTTGGCGGCAAAGAGAATTTTGGTAGCCTGACAGCGTCTAAGTGAAATCTCATGTGTTGGGTTTTTTTGAGGAGATTGAGCGGCCTTATATAGGTGCAAATTTTCACATGCGGCTCTTAGTTAAACACCACCTGCGAAGATGTAGTAGTGCAGGCGGTTTGTAAATCATAATTTAGAATAGTCTGAGCGGCCTTATATTGGCGCAGATTTTCATAGGCGGTTCTTAGTTAAACACCGCTTGTAAAAAATGTTTAAATTATGTTCTTTATAGTATATTTGTCCTTTGCCACATCAATGCGCATCGTTGCCACAATGAACATATATAACCGCAATCACATTGCAATTCAGAGCTAAACATTTGCAACTCAATGAACATTTTATTGTTTATACACATCGCGTGTGAGACCCTCCTCCCTTCTCGAAGATGAATTAAACACCGCCTGCGAAAATGTATTATCACAGGAGGTTTTTAATATATATCTGCCTATGAAAAAAGAGAGAGGGAAACGCACGGCCCGAGGAGGAGGAGGTGCGGAGAACTTAATTGCGTCCGGTGGTGATGAGATGGGCGAGATAAAAGCGCGTCTTTCTATTGTTGACAAAGGGAGACGAGCGGCCAGAGGAGGAAGAGCTGCTGAGAACTTAATTGCGGCCGGTGGTGCAGAGACGTGCGACCCTTCACCTCCTCCTCCTCCTGCTCCTCCTCGAAGATGTATTAAACACCTCGTGTGAAGATGTATTATCGCAGGCGGTTTGTAATTTAAAATCTCCTGTGAAAAAAGTTTACTAAGTTAAGAATTAATTAATATTGTTGATCAAAATAAGTGGGCTTGTAAAAGCCCAAACTCCAAGTTCTTGTAATATGATTTAGTATTACAGGTGCCCATTAAATTTCACTTGGAAAAATATTTGAAATTGGTCATAACATAAAAAATAAATAAATAGATTATTTGTCATTTTTTATCTTGATAATACAATGATTTTATGAGTAAATTTTTCCAAGGGACATTTTAGTCATCATACCCATCTCTGTAATATTTTTCAGATTTTTACAAAATTGTTTGGATCAATGTGTGATAAAAATTTGAAGAATGTCTCATTTATATGAGCATTTCATTAGAATGATGGATAATTTGAATTTTGACATGTTGGATTGCTTTAAAAAATTAACAAAATTCATACATGTATAAATAATACGATATGTTCATACAAACCAGCTTTAAGTGAAAGATCTATTTTGTAGGAGATATGAAAATCTGAATAATATATGCATATAAATTAATTCTATTTACCAAAAAATAACAATTTTACCTATATAAGTTTTAAACTTTTTGTTCCATCTGGTATATATTATTTTTTGAAGAATATAGAAAAAAGAATCATCGAGTTTGGACTTAATTTGCAGAATCTATACGTGTTTGAGTATTTACATTAGAATCTAAATAAAAAATGAAGCAAAGGAAGAAGAAACTGAAGAGCACACCTATAAATAGGCAATTATCATTGTCGGTTTTTTAATGTAGAACCATTTGTGAAAAAAGTTTACTAAATTTAGAATTAATTAATATTCTTGATCATAATGAGGGGGCTTGTAAAAGACTAAATTCCAAGTGTTTGTAATATGATTTAGTATTACAGGTGCCCATTAAATTTCACTTGGAAAAACCTCTGAAATTAGTCAAAATATAAAAAACAAATAACTAGGTTATTGTCATTTTATATCTTTCAAAATGCAATAATTTTGTGAGTGAGTTTTTCTATAGGACTTTTTAGTCATCATACCAACCTTTATGATTTTTTTTCAGATTTTTAAAATTTTTTTAATCAATGTGTGTTCCCTATTTGAAGAATGCCTCATATGTATATGAGCATTTTCATTAAAATGGTGTATAATTTGAATTTTGACATGTTATATTGCTTTAAAAAATTAACAAAATTTATACATTTATAAATAAGATAATATGTTTATACAAACCAACTTTTAGTGAACGATCCATTTTTTAGAAGATATGAAAATCTGAATAATATGTGCATATAAATTAATTCTATATTTACCAAAATATAACAAGTATTATCTAAATAAGTTTTAAACTTTTTGTTCCATCTGGTACATATTAATTTTTGAAGAATATATAAAAATGAATCATCGAGTTTGGACTTAATTTGCAGAATCTATATATGTTTGAGTATTTACATTGGAATCTAAATAAAAAATAAAGTAAAGGAAGAAGAATATGAAGAGCAGACCTATGAAAAGGCAATTATCACATGCGTTTTTTAATGGACCACTTTAAAACCCGTCTGTAATAATGGACGACTATATAAAGCATCGCTCGGGCACCGCAAAAATCTATCTCGGGAGATTTCACATCGACGTTGTGAGGCTGCCAAAAAATATATTTTTACCCCTCGTCGTTGCCGCCGTCCTCTCCCTTGCCGCCGATCCCACGTCGCTGTCCTCGCCCTTGCCTCCAAGCGCGTGCACGTCATCATCCCCGTCTCCAAGTGCCATCACTGTACGCTATATTTATGAACCTTGTGTTCAACTTTCGGCCTTCAGTTGCATTAGGGGTTACTGAAATTAATTAATGCTCCGTGGATATTTAATTTGTCTGGTGTGGCAAGAGCGTGTTCGATAAGCAATATTAATGACACTAATGGTGTGCTTGATTTTACTGAATAAGGTGTCACATAAGCAATATTATTAGTGTCTAATATTTGTTTGTATGAACTTTCTCAAGAAATGGTTACTATCATATTTTTATTTTTATAGTTTGACATAGAAGATGAATCGCCGAGCGTGGATGTACAACATGCCAAGATCTGATCATATGTACATTCAAAATGTTGCAAACTTTATTGAAGCGTCCAATCGACATGCAATGATGCAAAAGGTAGATGACATATTATGTCCATGTATCGACTGTGAAAATAAGATTGCTTGGATAGATATTATTGTAATCCAATCTCATTTGGTGAAAAGGGGTTCAAAAAATACTACACAATATGGATAGAGCATGGTAAGTTAGATACACATAAGGTGGATAAAAATGATGAGAGAGGTTCTAATCACGATAATGCTCATATCGACTATGGTAGTGACAATCAGGATGATAATGGTGATGACGATGAGTTTGATTGTGAGGAGATGTTGCGTCACATCGAACCACGTCTATTGATTTCTATGGGAGAAAGTAAAGGCTTAAGTAAAATGGAGACATTACAGAATGTGGCGACGGAGCATTTATATGATGAATCAAAGGGTTGTGATAAAGAGTTTACTACATTGCCTGTAATCTTAGAACTACTAAAGTTGAAAGCCACACACAGATGGTTCGATTGTAGTTTCTCTGATCTTTTGAACCTTTTGGCAAATTTTTTTCCAAATCCCAATAAACTGCCCAGAAGCATTTATAAAGCGAAGCATCTTCTTTGCTCGATGTCACTAGGTGTGACAAAAATACACGGTTGTGTGAACCATTGTATTCTATATCGCAAAGAGCATGAGCTCGCAACTAGATGCCCCATCTACGGTGTCTGTAGATACAAGAAGGACTACAATCACCAGTATGTTACCAATATGAATAAGACCCAGAAGAATAAGAAGAATACTATTGGCCCTGAAGGTGACGATGATGATTCTTCTGATGATGCAGGCGGGAAGAATAAGAGAAAAATTACTGCCTTGGTGATGTGCTATCTTCCAGTAATTGATCGCTTGACGTGTTTGTTCTCAAACCCTAGGGAGGCTGAACTTATGCGTTGGCATTTCGAGCAGCGCAGGAAGAATGAAAAACATATTCGACACCCTGGTGATGCAACCCAGTGGAAAAATTTTGATATTCGGTATCTAAAGTTTGCAAAAGAAATCAGAAATGTAAGTTTTGGCTTGGGTACAGACGGAATGAATCTGTTTGGTGAAAAAAGGAGCATACACAACACATGGTCCGTGGTTTTAACGATGTACAACCTACCGACGTGGTTGTGTCACGAAAGGAAATATATTTTGTTATCTATTCTTATACAAGGTCCAAAATAACTCGGCATCGAAATTGATGTGTTCTTGGAACCTCTAATAGAAGATATGACGAAACCGTGGAATGAAGGGGTACGTACAAGGCATGAGTACAAGCGAGAGTATTTTACGCTAAGAGCAATGATATTTGTTACCGTGCATGATTATCCTGGATTGTTTACATTATCGGGACAAATGAAAGGGAATAAAGGTTTTGTAAGGTGCACGGATGGAACTGGATTTTTGTACCTCACTTCATCAAGAAAGATGGTGTACATGAAACACCGGCGGTTCTTGACAGATACACATAAGTACAGGAAGATGAAAGAACAATTTGATAACAAAATTGAAAAAGATATTGCACCAAACCTTGTAGTGGAAAACTCGTGTTCAAAATGGTCAAGAACATTCAGGTTGCTTTCGGTAAGGGCAAAAAATGTAAAGGAACAAAGAGAAATAAAACTACATCTTCGGGTGATACAACTAACACGGCTGTGAAAACTTATGCCACTTTATGATATCAACCTTTATGCGATAATGTGTAATACAACATTATAGCACAACACATCAGAACAAGAAAAGTCACTAGAGGAAAAGATACCTGCAATATTACGGTTTCAAGTAGAAGGCTGTACATATTGCAATGGAGGAGGAGGAGGAGGTGGTGGTGGTGATCACGAGAAGTGTATGAGGCCACAAGTGAAGTGAAGCGATCGATGCAATTGCTTTTGAGTGCACAAGATGCATACATGTGATATCTTTTTGTGAGACCTATGTGTGCTGAATACATTGGCTATGATGATCAACGTTTTTGAGTTCTGCAAAACACTCCTTTTGTCAAGGTCCGACTATAGGTCTGAGCTCCGACAAGATCCAACGTAACGCCCGACTTGCTATGGCTAGGTCCGACATGTGTTTGGTCAGGTCGGACGGTAGGTCCAACTAGCTTTGATAAGTTCCGGTGCTAGGTTCTGCTAGCTTTGGTAAGCTTCGGCTCAAAGTCCGGTTAGCTTTGGCAAGATACGGAGCTAAATCACAATGGTTCTGTTTTTACCATGCAAATGTTTCGAACTTGCTTTACATCTATGGAAAGTTTGCTTAGTATTCTTTTACTAAGTTTTTGAAGTGTTATGGCTGTTTACGGTTGTTAATATTTTGCTATGGTTTGCAACATGCTTATGTGAGGTGTTCACGTAAGGTTTTGTGGTTTTCAGAACTAACGTGAGTCAAGTCACGGACTTGTGCTCGAAAGTATTGGTTGTTCATTCATGTGCAGGTGTTTCTTGAGTTCAAGATATGGCTGGTGAAGGGATCCATTGAACTAGTCTTAGAGAGAATATGAGGTTCAACAACCAAGTTCGGGAGGAATTATGGTCGAGTTGATCGGGAGGTCGCGCAACATGTTTGGATCAAGAACAATGCATATGAAGGTATCGTGAACGTCGTTGGAAGGTATTTGCACGTGTGTAAGGAGTGCATGGATGTGTCTACATTGTTCCAAGGCGTGGTGAAGAGATATGGAAGTGGAGATATGGTTGAAAAGGTTCAACCAGATGGATTTTGCGCTCAGGCTACGGCTGAGGCGGTTATGGTTTGTTTATGGAAAGTTTCGAGTTGGTTATAATTGGATTTCGTGTTAGGCATGAAGTAGAGTTATTTTAGGAATGTTTGGGACTTTCCTAAGGTGTTTGGAAGTCTTAAGAATGCTTCTATCTGCGTATAGAAAAGTTTTGAGCAGTATTGGAAAGTTACAGTTTGATCCAAGTAGGAGTAGAAGTACTAGTTTGAATTGGGTTGGCCTTAGGGCTGGTTATATAAGCAAAGGAGGCCAAGGATCATGGTGTGCACGACTTTGGGCTGTTCCTTTTATGTTTTGATCAATAAGATTCATATTTTATAGGAGCTTTTGAGATTTGTTCGTCCGACTTATTTTTGTCAAGTCTTTCTCGTCGAGTTTCTGCATAGCACGACAGTGTTTCGATGTTTTGATCATAACTCGTGTTTTACAGATCCAATTGATGTGATTCTTTTTGGGTTGTCTTCACAACTTTATTATATATCACCTGTGAAAATTTCACGGTCATTGGGTTTGTAGTTTCTGATCTACACGAGTTTCTTTGCAGTGCTGCACATCTGGTTTTTGCTCGAGTAGAACAGATTGACCCTCATTTCATCTTTCGATCATAACTTGAGTTAAAGTTTGACGGATTTCCGTGATTCTTATTGTCATGTCTTATTGACTTGATTCACTATAATATATACCACTTTTATCATGGTTGAACATGTTTATATCAGTCGCATACATAGTTTCTTTAACAGATTGATTTTCTGCCGAGGTTTTTTTTGTTGCTTCCGCTAAAAAGTTTAAATCTACCATTCACCCACCTCTGGTAGCTTTTCACGTGCTCTTCGATCCTACAATTGGTATTAGAGTCACGGTGCCCTAATCTTTGTGATTTTCACGTGTTTTGACTAATCATCATGGAGAAATACTCCGTAAAACCTTGTGTGTTCAGTGGCATTGATTTTTAGGTTTGGAAGGCACGTATGGAGGTTTTCATCCAGACGCAAGGCTTCGCAATATGGGACAAGGTGTACAAGCCTTATGACGTGCCACCAAACGATCAAGTCACGGCTATGAACATAAGAGATGTCGACAACAACAACAAAGCACGAAACTTGATCATACGAGGATCAACTCAAAGTGACTTCGACCGTGTTGTACACCTCCGATCTGCATACGATGTGTGGAAAGCACTTTATGACTACCACGAAGGATCTAACACGATCAAGGAGGTAAGACAAGATATGTTCAAGAAATAATACATGCGCTTCGAGATGCAACCCGGTGAGTCAATCGATGACCTCTTTGCTCGCTTCAATAAAATTCTCAGCAACTTGCGTAGTGTCAACATTAATTTTTCAGATGCTGAAAACGCTAGGCAATTACTAAGTGCATTAGACATTTCAAATTGAGAGATGAAAGTTACATCTATTCGTGAATCTACTGTCATGAGTTGTGACACCCGGTTCTGAAAATTGAACCAAGTGAATGCATATGTGTGCCCTGGATGTTCATCACACATACACATGTATTCCACAAACTGAATTCAGAATATAACCACGTACGAATAATATATAAGTAGTCTATTACATCGACTCATTGTCTCACTTATGAATGTATATCTTATTCTTGCATTGGAGGTCTCTAAATCACAACGGAAAGTGACTAAAACAGCAGGCTCCAATCTTCAACTCCAGAGGCATGTTGACGGTAGTTCGCACGCCTAGTACTCCACATGTTCCTCGATGTACTCATCTCCTGCAGCTAATGTTTATGTGGTAATGCAAGGGTGAGTACATGTCGTACTCAGCAAGTGCGGGAAAAGTATGACATGTAGCTTACAACAAGGTAGAAAATAAAAAGGCTCATTGCAGCAAGCAAATTTTATTTCACAAACATGATAAAAAACAATAACTAAGTCTAGATGAATTTAATCCTAATATAACCAAGTAAAACAGCAACATCCTTTCATCAATAATCCTTCACCATAATTCACCATTTATCAAGTCTCAATCAGCCATTCATCTTTCTCAAGTTCATCTCATGGTCATAAATATTCATAACCATCTCATATTCATATAACCGAAATCAAACTCAATGTCATGACTAAAAACAGTCCCAAAACAAACCCTAATGAACGTACCATAACCATACCGAATAACCATCCAAAGTTTTCACTCTAATCATGGAAGTTGGCCAGGTGCTTATGACTGGAAGCACAACTATCATGATAGTTTTACACTCTACAGAGTTGGCACCACTTTACCTACAAGTTCATGATTTCGTCACCAATCGGCGACTGCAGAACCTCCATTATACCAGTACACAACCGTCGGTGTATGGCCAAGAGATCACAAAATAGTCTTTACAACGGGGCTGCTAGATGTATGAACTCACTGAGGTTTCACCGGCAGGCTTGAATCACCATTCTCCCACCCACGGACCCCCTCTTGTGCCATGCAGTTCCCAGGGCAGTCCTCCTCGACTCCCATTCCCTGCGCCATCCACGGTCCATAACAAGCTAGCAACACACCTAATTAATCAGCTAAGCCGCACCCATACTTGGCCTTGTGGTGGCACTGTTTTCCTGGCATATTCTCGCATGAACCGGTCCTTAGATCTATGGAAAGTACCACCATCTCATCCAGCAACATTCACAAACCAAGCTTGCCTAGATATCCCCAATTCCATGCCCATTAACATCATCAAGATCTCATCAATCATCATTCATATAAGTGCAGTAGCTAGACATGTTTTATTTCATCTTCCCGTATCCCGTGAATTAAGCAAAGCAAAAAGGAAAAAACGACCATATCCGACTCATCAGCTTTCCCAGCGACAAGAATGGTTAACAAAACTAGTAAACTCCTATAAAAGGGTGTCCCATCAAGTTGACTCAAACATACAAGTTTTCCCGAACAAAAGAGTTTCAAAACATAGAATCAATATGGTCAAGGGGCACTTGCCTTGCTCCCGTGGCTCTTGTTGCTCAAGTGTCTTGAAGTATTGGTGCTGTAGTTCTTCGTAGACGGCCTCTTGAGATTGTTCTTCTACTCACGATCACGCACATACAAAATTACAGTAATCAATCATCATGCACAAACTTTACTCAAGATGCAATGGAGTAGATGAATGCAAATTCTGTGGTGCTGTTTTATTAAACCAGTTTATACGTGTTCTTGCATGTTTTAATGGGCTTTTATGGGGTTTTATGATGAACAAGGGTGTAGGGATCAAGGGTGGACGTGGTGATGATATTGACTCAAGATCTAGATCAATTCCACTGTCGAAAATCGATCAAAACACAATCTGTCCACACGCAAAAGTTTCTGCTTGAAAGGGGAGACGAAAACGGAAGCGTAGAAACAGCGGCGACGTCGTAAGATGGGTAATGGGGATCTACCTCACTTACTTTTGGTGGCAGGGCCTTCCTTCTAGCAGTGGCAGCAGTGGGGAATTTTTCTATAGAAGATTAGGGCAGGACAGATCGTCGGGCTTCTTCTCCGGCGATGGCGGGGCTCAACGGAGCTCGACGGCGGCCAAATTACGGCAAGGGGGGACTTGGCAACTTATCAGCAAGGAAGGGGGCTTGTTAGCAGGGGGGACGATCAAAATAGAGAGGGGTTGGCCAAGGGGGTGGGGGTTATATTTATAAGGGGGAAAACGAGGAGTCATACTCCAATTGGAGCTCAAATAAGAGTCCTATTCAATTTTTTTGGATCCTAACAAACTTATCTCTTGTGGTGAGGCAGCCTTGGGGATTTTATCCCTAAAATGTGGGGAAAATTCCCCTTTTTGGGAATTGGGGAATTTAGAGATTTTGGGGGAAATTTGGGGAAATTTGGAAATGACTCATCTCAGCTATCTTTTTCCCATTCCTCACCATTTCTATGTCACTTGTTCCATTTCTCCATTCCCCTCTCCATTTCTATGTCCCATTCTCCATTTCTACATTCCCCTCCTCCATTTCTATGTCCCATTTTCCATTTATACATTCCCCTCTCCATTTCTATGTCCCATTCTCCATTTCTACATTGCCCTTCTCCATTTTATGCCCCATTCTCCATTTCTACATTCCCTTCTCCATTTCTGTGGTTTTTCCTCCATTTCTATGGTTCCTTCCTCCATTTCTATGATTCTTTCTCCATTTCTACGGTTCCTTCCTCCATTTCTATGGTCATTTCTCCATTTCCATGGTACTTTTCTCCATTTCTATGGTTCTTTCTCCATTTCTATAGTTCTTTCTCCATTTCTATAGTTCTATCTCCATTTCTACTTCTTTTATAATGTTTACTTAAATGAAAAATGTATGCAATGCATGGAAATGAATTTGAGGGTGTTACAAACCTACCCCCCTTAAACTGAATCTCGCCCTCGAGATTCGATAGAGTGAAGAATAGATGAGTGAATTCTGCCTTGAGATCTTCCTCACGCTCCCATGTAGTTTTGACTTCCGTGTGATGGCTCCATTGTACCTTGTACCAACGGATTACTTTATTTCTCGTGAATCTTTCCTTCACATCCAAAATTTTGACGCGGTGTTCTCCGTAGGTCAGATCCTCTTGAAGTTCGAGCTCATCCATCGGTACTTGTTCTCAGGTACTCTTAAGCACTTTTTGAGTTGGGATACGTGAAAGTCGTGCACGTTGGAAAGGTGCGTTGGCAGCTCTAGTTGATAGGCTACTTCTCTTCGCTTGCCCAAAATCTTGAATGGCCCGATGTAGCCAGGTGCTAATTTGCCCTTGATGTTGAACCGTCGTTGGCCTCGGATAGGCAATATCTTAAGATACATGAAGTCTCCTACTTCAAAGGTCAACCTTCTTCGCCTATTGTCCGCATAACCGTTTTGTCGTGACTGAGCAGCCTTCAAATTTTCTCGTATCGTTTGGACTTGTTTTTCGATGTCTTGCAGCACTTCGGGTCCAAACACTTGGCTTTCTCCTGTCTCATTCCAGAACAGTGGTGTTCTACACTATCTACCATACAATGCTTTGAAAGGTGACATCTTCAAGCTGGCTTGGTAGCTGTTGTTGTATGAGAATTCAGCATACGGCAAGCTCCTATCCCAACTACGCCCATGTTTCAAGGCACAAGCTCTCAACATGTCTTCTAAAATTTGGTTTGTCCTCTCAGTTTGCCCATCGGTTTGCGGGTGATAAGCGGAGCTGAAATTCAATCGTGTACCCATGGCTTCATGCAGCTTCTTCCAGAACCTAGAGGTAAATTGATAACACCGATCTGAAACTATCCTCTTCAGAACTCTATGATGACACACGACTTGCTCCATATACAGCTCGGCTAGTTCTGCGACGCGGTACGTGGTTCTAACATGATGGAAATGGGCTGTTTTCGTCAACAGGTCCATAATAACCTAAATGGAGTCGTAGCCAGACCGAGTACGTGGCAATCCGACAATGAAATCCATTCTGATGTCTTCCCACTTCCACTCAGGTACTTTCAGTGGCTGTGACAGTCCAGCGGGTTTGATGTTCGGCCTTCACTCGTTGGCACGTGTCGCATAAGGCAACATATTCAGCTATGTCCCTTTTCATACCATCCCACCAATAGCAAGTTTTCAGGTCCTTGTACATCTTTGTACAGCCGGGGTGTATGGAATAAGGTGAGTCATGTGCCTCCTTTAATATCGTGTCGCGGATGTGCTTCACGTTAGGTACACAAATCCTTTTCCCTAACCAAAGCGTGTCTTTCTCGTCTTCCTTGAAATCCTTTTCTATGCCTTGTCAGATTCTTTCCTTGATTTCCTCATCCATTGCTTGGCCATCTCGTATCTCTTGTTCCAGCAAGTAGTTCAGTTCTATCACCTCTATCTCGTTCAAGAATCTGAGATGTAAGCGTTCAAACTCCTTGCGCAGCTCGGGTGGCAGCTCCCGAACCGTGAGTTGGTGACATGCTCCCTTTCGGCTCAACGCGTCAGCTACTACATTGGCCTTTCCGAGGTGATAGTTGATTCCAACATCATAATCCTTGATGAGTTCTAACCATCGACGTTGCCTCAAATTCAGATCCGTTTGCGTGAATATATACTTGAGGCTTTGTGATCCGTATAGATCTCACATCGGTGGCCAAGTATATAATGCCTCCAAATCTTCAAGGCATGTACCACGACTGCAAGTTCCAAGTCATGTGTGGGTTAATTCAGCAAATATTTCTTTAGTTGTCTCGATGCATAGGCTACCACTTGTCATCCTTGCATGAGCACGCATCCAAGCCCTTGTTTTGATGCGTCACAATATATGTCCAAGCTCTTGCTCACGTCCGGCAATACCAAAACGGGCGCTGTGGTTAATCTCTTCTTTAGCTCCTCAAAGCTTTCTTGACACGCTGGTGTCCACTGAAATGCTTTTCCCTTTATTAGCAATTCAGTCATAGGCTTCGCTATTTTGGAGAAATCCTTGATGAACCGGCGGTAGTATCCAGCCATCCCAAGGAAACTCTCAATATCTCTCACATTCTGTGGTTGGTTCCACTTTAAAACGTCTCCCACTTTTCCGGGATCAACCGATACTCCTCTCTCAGAGATGATGTGGCCTAGGAACGATATCTCCTTTAGCCAAAATTTACACTTGCTGAACTTGGCATACAATTGATGCTCTCGCAGTTTCTGCAATGTCAATCTCAAGTATTCTTCATGTTCTTCCTTGCTTTTCGAATACACCATGATATCGTAGATGAAAACAACGACGAACTTGTCCAAGTACTCCATGAAGACCTTATTCATGAGGTACATAAAGTATGCCGGTGCATTCGTTAACCCAAAAGACACAACGGTATATTCATACGAACCATACCGTGTTCGAAATGCAGTCTTGGGTATGTCGGAGGGCTTAATCTTCAGCTGGGAGTATCCCGACCGAAGATCAATCTTGAAGAAAATTCGGGCACCTTTCATTTGGTCGAACAGGTCCTCTATACGGGGCAGCGGGTATTTATTCTTGATCGTCACCTCATTTAGAGACCTATAATCCACACACATCCTTTGGTTCCCATCCTTCTTGTATATGAAGAGCACAGGGGCTCCCCACAATGACGAGCTTGGGCGTATAAAACCCTTTTCTAGCTGCTCCTGAATTTGCTTCTTGAGCTCCACTAGTTCATTAGCGGGCATCCTATATGGCCTCTTCGCTATAGGTGCAGTTCCGGGTACTAAATCAATAGCAAATTCAATGTTCTGGTCAGGTGGCATACCTAGAAATTCTTCCGGGAATAGATCTGAATATTCTTGAACCACTGGAATGCTTTCCAACGTTGCTTCTTCGATTTGGTTCAGCACTGCCTTCTCGGTTGTAGGTTGGGCTGCCTCAAACTCAATACGAGTACCGTGCTCACTCGTCAACTGCACGATCCTCTGAGCACATTGAATCATTCCGTTGTGCTTGCTTAACCAGTCCATTCCAAGTATTATGTCAATCCCTTCAGAATCCAAGACGATAAGGTTGGCGAGAAAGTCTACCCCCCTTATTTTAAGGCTTACTTTCGGACATAATATATTTGTTGGAGATAGAATTCAGATTTAAAAGAAGCGATTTCTCAACTATATGCATCAAGGTGTATGAACTAAGCAACTTCTTTTATTAATATCAGCCTAGATGAGGATGTGAACACGTGCTGAAGCATCTCACATCTCACCACTATGTGTGGACGTGGGCATTCGCCAAAACATCGCACAACTCACACCAGCACACAAAAACAAGCAATCATCATAAAATTCTGCACACCACTCTTATTTGACTTACTATGATCTAAACGTTCCAATTACAACTTTATTCAATGGAAACCTAAACTTAATCGTGAGAAACGTCGCTGTTCTCGCCATGTGACGGGGGTGGTCCATACATGGGCGCACACCATGGTGAGTCGGCAGTCCATGTAAGGTTACATGACGCTGGTGCTCCATTCGCTCCCATGTTGGCACGAGTCTCCTCCTGTTTTTTCAGCAAGTACAACTTCTTGCGGAGGTAACAAATCTCTTCTTGTGCGCTTGCGTAGCGGTTTCCTAACTCCACGAACCTCTGAGACTTGTCAGCAGCTTGTGGGTTGGAAAGAGCTCCTACATGGGGTCCAATGATTTCCCTTGTACCACTCTTCCGATACGGTGCAACTCAAAATTAGTGTTCTCCAGCTGCTCACGGAAAGCGTAGCACAGTCCGGTGAGTGCTTCCTATGCAGCATCATTGATAGCTTCCGCCCTTGTAGCTCTCCATGTGGGTGCAAAGTGCCGAGTGACAACCCTACCGTTAGATAGGACGGTTACATCAGCCTTCCACTCTTCATGTCCGAGACGAGGGACTTTCTTGAGAAGATATTCCGGATATAAACTGCAGCAATCCAGAAATTCTTTGAGCTCTTTGGATATGTGTCCTCCTTCCATTCCGTTGGACCAAAATTCTTGAACTGAATGGTTGGACCACTCATCACCTTCATTATTGGTCTCAGCAAGGGGTGGCTCCTCCTTGGGTTCATCTCCTCCCGTCATAGCTTCATGAGGCTCCACGGGGTGTAAGCCCGCGTGAAACTCCTCCTAAGGTGCGTACCAATGCCGTTCTTGTGCATCATCTTCCATATCGTCTTCCATTGGTTCCACCTCTTCTGGGTAGAGCTATTGACTTCACCTTCATCATGAGGTTCCATCTTCACTTCCTCCCAATATGGTCCATCGGACACCTCAATGGGGTTAAGAGCACTCCCACGTGGTGGTGGACGAGTCCTTATGCGTGCTGTGCTCCTGGTCAACGGCATCTATAAATAAGACATGACAAACTTTAGAGAAGGAAGAAATAACTCCAATACTTCAGAAGTTATGGAGCAAGAAAGCAAAGGTGTTGCTGTCCAAAGGAAGAGAAAAGGAGGGGCTGAAAATAGCACTTTGCGGTGGCTGAAACGACAAGTAAAGTGCAGCAGCAAGCAATTTTTGAAAATAGCAGTTTAGAGGGGTGTTTCTATGTGCTTTAGAGTGTCCATTCTACCTAGGCTTACGTCCTATGGTCAACGTAGCTCTGATACCAATCTGTGACACCCGGTTCCAAAAATTGAATCAAGTGAATGCATATGTGTGCCCAGGATGTTCATCACACATACACATGTATTCCAAAAACTGAATTCAGAATATAACCACGTATGAATAATATATAAGTACTTTATTACATCGACTCATTATCTCACTCATGAATGTCTATCTTATTCTTGCAGCGGAGGTCTCTAAACGACAGCGGAAAGTGACTAAAATAGCAGGCTCCAATCTTCAACTCCACAACATGTTGATGGTAGTTCGCACACCTAGTACTCCACATGTTCCTTGAAGTACTCATCTCCTGTAGCTGATGTTTATATGGTAATGCAAGGGTTAGTACATGTTGTACTCAGCAAGTGCGGGAAAAGTATGACATGTAGCTTACAACAAGGTAGGAAATAAAAAGGCTCATTGCAGCAAGCGAATTTTATTTCACAAACATGATAAAAATAGCAACTAAGTCTAGATGAATTTAATCCCAATATAACCAAGTAAAACAGCAACATCCTTTCATCAATAATCCTTCACCATAATTCACCATTTATCAAGTCTCAATCAGCCATTAATCTTTCTCAAGTTCAGCTCATGCTGATAAATATTCATAACCATCTCATATTCATATAAATAAAACCAATGTCATGACTCAAAACAGTCCCAAAATTAATCCCAATGACCATACCATAACCATACCGAAAAACCATCCCAAGTTTTCCCTCTAATCATGGAAGTTGGCCAGGTGCTTGTGACCGGAAGCACGGCTATCATGATAGTTTTACACTCTGCAGAGGTGGCACCACTTTACCCACAAGTTTGTGATTTCGTCACCCGTTGGCAACTGCAGAACCTCCATCATACCAATACACAACCGTCGGTGTATGACCAAGAGATCACAAAATAGCCTTTACAAAGGGGCTACTAGATGTATGAACTCACTGAGGTTTCACCGGCAGGCTCGAATCACCATTCTCCCATCCACGGACCCCCTCTTGTGCCATGCAGTTCCCAGGGCAGTCCTCCTCGACTCCCATTCCCCGCGCCATCCACGGTCCATAACAAGCTAGCAACACACCTAATTAATCAGCTAAGCCACACCCATACTTGGCCTTGTGGTGGCACTGTTTTCCAGGCATATTCTCGCATGAACCGGTCCTTAGATCTACAGCAAATACCACCATATCATACAGAAACATTCACGAACCAAGCTTGCCTAGATCTCCCCGATTCCATGCCCATTAACATCATCAAGATCTCATCAATCATTATTCATATGAGTGCAGTAGCTATACATGTTTTATTTCAGCTTCCCGTATCCCGTGAATTAAGCGAAGCAAAACGGAAAAACGACCATACCCAACTCATCAACTTTCCCGACGACAAGGATGGTTAAAAAACTAGTAAACTCCTATAAAAGGGTGTCCCATAAAGTTGACTCAAGCATACAAGTTTTCGCAAACAAAACAGTTTCAAAACATAGGATCAATATGGTCAAGGGGCACTTGCCTTGCTCCCGTGGCTCTTGTTGCTCAAGCGTCTCAAAGTCTTGGTGCTGTAGTTCTTCGTAGATGGCCTCTTGAGCTTGTTCTTCTACTCACGATCACGCACATACAAAATTCACCGCAATCATTCATCATGCACAAACTTTACTCAAGATGCAACGGGGTAGATGAATGCAAATCCTATGGTGCTGTTTTATTAAACCAGTTTGTACGTGTTCTTGCATGTTTTAATGGGCTTTCATGGGGTTTTATGATGAACAAGGGTGTAGAGATCAAGGGTGGACGTGGTGATGATCTTGACTCAAGATCTAGATCAATTCCACCGTCAAAAATCAATCAAAACACGATCTGTCCACATGCAAAAGTTTCTGCTCTAAGGGGGCGAAGAAAACGGATGCGTAGAAACAGCGGCGACATCGTAAGATGGGTAATGGGGACCTACCTCACTTCCTTTTGGTGGCAGGGCTTTCCTCCTAGCAACGGCAGCAGTGGGGAATTTTCTATGTAAGATTAGGGCAGGACAGATCGTCAGACTTCTTCTCCGGCGACGGCGGGGCTCGACGGAGCTTGACGGCGGCCAAATTCCGACAAGGGGGAACTTGGCGACTTGGAAGCAAGGAAGGGGGCTTGGCACTAGGGGGCAACGACCAAAAGAGAGAGGTGTCGGCCAAGGGGGTGGGGGTTATATTTATAAAGGGGAAAAAGAGGAGTCCTACTCCAATTGGAGCTCAAATAAGAGTCCTATTCATTTTATTTGGATCCTAGCAAACTTATCTCTTGTGGTGCGGCAGACTTGAGGATTTTATCCCCAAAATGTGGGGAAAATTCCCCTTTTTGGGAATTGGGGAATTTAGAAATTTTGGCGGAAATTTGGGAATGCCTCATTTCAGCTATCTTTTTCCCATTCCTCACCATTTCTATGTCACTTATTCCATTTCTCCATTCCCCTCTCTATTTCTATGTCCCATTCTCCATTTCTACATTCCCCTCTCCATTTTTATATCCCATTTTCCATTTCTACATTCCTCTCTCTATTTGTATGTCTCATTCTCCATTTCTACATTGCCCTTCTCCATTTCTATGCCCCATTCTCCATTTCTATATTCCCTTCTCCATTTCTGTGGTCTTTCCTCCATTTCAATGGTTCCTTCCTCTATTTCTATGGTTCTTTCTCCATTTCTATGGTTCTTTTCTCTAATTCTATGGTTCTTTCTCCATTTCTATAGTTCTTTCTCCATTTCTACTTCTTTTATAATGTTTCTCTACATGAAAAATGTATGCAACGAATGAAAATGAATTTGAGGGTGTTACATGAGTACACTTACATTAGATGTGCTATATTCTAAGTTAAAAACTCACGAAATTGACATAATATCACGTAAGAACCCCAACAAGTCTCTTGCATTTGTTTCACAACGTGACATGCCTAGCTCTTGTCAATCTTCATCTTGTGGTACACTTTCTTTGTTGTCCTCTCTAACCCTTGAACAGATCGAAGAGTTTCCAGAGGAAGAACTTGCACTCATCTCTACTCGGTTCTCAAAAGCATTGCAAAATGTGAGAACTAGAAGGAGAGGAAGTGCCGGACTTCAACGATGCTTCAAATATGGTAAGACAGGACATTTTCGTACGGATTGCCCTAACCTTTCAGGTCCTACTTCTCGTGATGAAAAGCAAACTAGGACGAAGCACTCCTTTGCAAACGATAAGAAAAGAAGAAGGGTTTTATAGGACGCAAATTGGTAAATAGTTTTATCTCCGCGCTTCAAGAACTTGGCTCGAGCGATGTGGACATCGGAAGTGACGGATATGAAGATGATTTGGCAAACTTATGCTTTATGACGGGCAAGTCAAGTTCAAGTATGGAGGAGGCAGAACACAACAGCGACAATGAAGAGGTATGTCCTACTTGCAAAGAAATGTGTGATGCTATTTCTCGTGCCACTGTTATAGTGAAGAAAAAGGACAAAAAGCTTAGGGGCAATGCTTTTAAAAATTGAGTCACTAGAATCTGAAATTAACCGTTCGAAATCTTTGATTCCTAGTGATGATTCTTGTTCCTCATGTGATTTAATATATGAACAATTGTCCTCTCTAAGAAGTGCACATACCTCCACACATGATAAACTTGAGTCAGAGATTGAAAATAATAGAGAGCTTGCTGCACTTAATGATAAAAACTTGAAAGATGCTTGTTGTTCTACAATTGGTTTGCATTGTTCTACTTGTGATGATCTTAATAAGAAACTACAAGATACTATGAATGAAATATCTATATTGAAAAATGCTTTACGTTCTCATGAAGTTAAGTATTGTTCCAATTGCAAACTAAAAGGAAAAACTTCATGTCAAAACTGGCTAGACTTGTCTAAGAAACTTGATGACATGAATAGGACGCTAGAGCGGTTTTATAATGGGAATAAGAATCTGACCTTGCTGTTGAATTCTTCTAGATCTTGCAATGGTAAAACTGGTTTAGGTTTTGATTCCCATGCTCATGCTAAAGCACGTCCACCTAAAATTGTAAAGTCATTAGGAAGTGGTTTGATTAAAACAGTTCCTAAACAAAAAGAAGTAGTTTTTAAATCTGCAGGAGTGTTGTCTCATTCGGTTTAAATAAACATGTTGTCTGCTCATCTAGACATGAACATAAAGTTAAATTTCATTGTACCTACTGTGGTAGAGATGGTCATGTCATAGATTTTTGTTATAGACTACCTAAGCAACAGAAAAAGGAAAGAACTATTGCTAGACGACATAACGACTGTGCAAAACCTGTTGTGTGTGCTGAACCAAATGTTAGGAATATGCAACCTGCTGTAATGAGTAAAAAACATACAAAGTTTGCTTCTGTACCTACTGTTTTTAGTGCTACTCATGTAACACATCGTAGTTCAGTAGTTGGGTATAAAAATCCTCAAACTTTGGCTCATAAACTTGCTGTTTTATCTCAGCCTTTGCGTGTTACTTCTGCTGGACGTCATGTGACTCAGTACTGGATTCCTAAATGCCTTTTGACTAACCCCAGTATTGAGTCATCGACGTATTGTACTTCTATGTAGGTTACATGATTGAGGAAGGAGAACATTTGGATTGTGGATTCAGGATGCTCACACCACATGACCGGAAACAAAGAATGGTTCTCCTCCCTCTCTTTTGTGTCACATGTAGAAAATGTTACTCTTGCCAATAATTCTTCAACTCCAGTTCGGTTAGAGTAAATAATCACTACACTTTAATAGATATGGCACTTGTTAAAAATTTGAAATACAACTTGCTTTCTGTTTCACAATTGCTAGATGAAAATCTGGAAATTATTTTCACTAAAAATTGTTGCAAGGTTGTAGATTCAAATAGTGAGCTCATTTTTAATATGTCTCGGTTTGGAAGAGTTTTTAAAGCGTATTTTGATATGTCATACTCTAAGCATAGATGTCTAGTTGCTAATGATCCCAAAGACTTATATTTTTGGCATCGTAGATATGTAGGCTTTGATTATCTCACACGTGTTAGTGCTCTTGATCACATACGTGGACTGCCTAAGCTTAAAGGGGACAGAGAAATTGTGTGCTCTTCTTGTAGACATGCTAAGATGGTTGCAGGTTCACATGCTCCTCTCACAATGACCATGACAACTGAACCGGGTCAACTTTTGCACCTTGACACCGTAGGAACTTCACGTGTTCAATCCTTTGGAGCTAAATGGTATGTTCTTGTGATTGTTGATGACTATTCTAGATACTCTTGGGTTTATTTTATGGCATCTAAGAATGAAACTTTTAGTTACTTTAGAATCTTATTTCATAGATTATCAATTGATCACACAGGATCTTTAAAAGAAATTAGAAGTGATAACGGAACCGAATTTAAAAAATCAATCGTTTGATCACTTTTGTGCTGAAAATGGAATAGATCATCAATTTTCTTCACCATATGTACCTCAGCAAAACGGTGTTGTAGAGAGAAAGAACAAAAACGTAGTTGATATGACTAGGAATATGCTTGATGAATATGAAACTCCTAGAAAATTTTGGGTTGATGCAATTGCAACTGCTTGTTATGTCTCAAATCATGTTATCTTGTGTGCTAAGCTAGGTAAAACACCATATGAACTTTGGTTTGGACATAGTCCTAGTGTCACACACTTTCGGGTCTTTGGTTGCAAATGCTTTGCTAAGAAATATGGTAATCTTGATAAATTCGAACCTAGATCCGTTGATGGCATGTTTCTTGGTTACCCATCTCATACTAGAGGCTACCGTGTGCTTTTACATGACACTAACAAAATTGTGGAGACTTGTGAGGTTTCTTTTGATAAAGCTAGCCCAGGTGCTAGCTCTAATATTGCAGGACTAGACCCATATCCGCAGGGGGGGGGGAGTTTTTCATCAAAGAAGATGAAAAAGTGATGCTGCTGCCCAAAAATTCAAGAGCTAATGACATTGTTCCAGCTCCTGATTTTGATTCACAACCAGCACCAATGACAGCCATTGCTGGTCCAGATCGTCCTCAAGTCACAAGTTCTTCAATTTGTTATGAACATGAAGAAGAAGGAGCTTGTGAATTGTCTATTCCCCTCCGGGTCCTCAAAAGTCATCCTCCACAACAAATGATTGGAAGCTCGCACGAACGAGTCACACGGTCCAGATTTTGTGATCCAAACTCTCACGCTCATTCTGCATTTGTTGCTTCTTTTGAACCAAAAGCTATATCACACGCACTCGCTAATAAATCTTGGATTATTGCCATGCAAGAAGAGTTAGAAAATTTTGAAAGAAATAATGTTTGGAAACTTATACCGACACCTCAAGGTCACACTCTAATCAGAACTAAATGGTTGTTTAAAAATAAACAAAGTGAGGATGGGGTTGTTGTTAGGAATAAGGCTAGGTTGGTTGCTCAAGGTTTCACACAAGTTGAAGGACTAGATTTTCATGAATTTTTTGCTCCTGTTGCTAGATTAGAAGCCATAAGAATTTTGTTTGCATTTGCTGCATCTAAAGGTTTCAAGTTATATCAAATGGATGTTAAAAGTGCTTTTCTTAATGGCTACATAGATGAGGAGGTTTATGTCAAGCAACCACCGTGTTTTGAAAATCCAAATTTTCCTAATCATATTTACAAACTGTCCAAAGCCTTGTATGGTTTTAAACAATCCCCTAGAGCATGGTATGATAGGTTAAAAATATTCTTACCTGAAAAGAGGTTTACCATGGGCAAGGTTGATAAAACTCTTTTTGTGCTTAAGCATGACAATGACTCATTATTCATTCAAGTGTATGTGGATGATATTATCTTTGGTTGTGCTTCTCATGATCTTGTGTTCAAGTTTTCAGCTATGATTAGTTCAGAATTTGAGATGAGTATGACGGGAGAACTCACATACTTTTTGGGGCTGCAAATCAAGCAAACCAAGAAGGGTGCTTTTGTGCATCAAACAAAGTATACAAGAGACCTTATTAAGCGCTTCAACATGGACAAAAGCATGTCTCTACGGACACTAATGGGTACAACAACGACACTTGAACTTGATGAAGATTGTGAACCCATGGATCAAAAAGAATATAGAAGTATGATTGGATCACTTTTGTACCTCACGACATCAAGACCGGACATACAATTCAGTGTATGTCTTTGTGCATGATTTCAAGCTTCCCCACGTGCTTCACATTGTCAAGCCTTCAAAAGAATTCTCAGGTACTTACATGGAACTCAAGAATTTGGGATTTTTCTTCATTCTTCCTCAATCGTTACTTTGAAAGATTTTTCGGGTGCTGATTTTGGGGGTTGTAGAATTGATAAGAAAAGTACTTTGGGTGCTTGTCATTTTCTTGGTAATTCACTTGTTGCTTGGTACTCTAGAAAACAAAATTCAGTTGCACAATCATGTGGGTACCACCCCGTGGTTCACCCACTCCAGGATCGCAGATGGTGGCGCCGTGCGATGCGGCACCCAACAGCACACAAGAAAAGATTAAGAACAAAATATAAACTTGTAGTTGATATAAAAACGGCGGAAGTCTTTTACAAACCTACTGTACAGCGGAAGTATTATACATAGTTAAACTCTTATACTAGCAAAGCAAAAAGTGTAGCCGTCCAGCCCGGGGACGCTACAGACTAGCAGCACTCAAACGAAGATTCACGGCGGCGTGCAGGGCTCCAGCTTGGCCGTGTACCACGACGGGGGCATCACCTCGTCCTCGGAACCTTCCTCATAGCTCTCACCTGCACACAGCTCAAATATTACAACTGTGAGCACGATGGCTTAGCAAGTCTTAACCGACAACCCTAGGCATGGAACTCTACATGCAAGGATGTGTAATATAGGAAAAAGTACTTTGCAAAAAAGACACGCCTACATGTTGGTCCTTATTTTCAGTTTTATAGCATCAGTTTAATGAGCTTTAGGCAGCCCTCACATCGGAAGTCCACAATCAAACAAAAAACGCTTTCCTCCGATGTGGTGATGCACAAAGTGGAAGATAAACTTAATTAGCTCTACATCTACAGCAAACATGGTTTCAAAACATTAATAATTCATCACAGCATATTATCATTCACCTGGCTTATTGTTCTTCTTACTACATCACAGAACAGTGAACAAGCGGTACTCAAATAACCGCGAGGGATGGTGATTGCAATCAGGAGACACCCGGACAACACTTCGCATACACCCACTATCAGAAGCGTGATGCCACACCCCTTCCTACTCTGTTGTATGCGACAACCTTTCAAAGGCAACCCAAATGCCGAACCGGTCCATCCGTAACGGGCAGGAGGTCCCCGCGTGGAGCGTGACTGTGCCCACCGGCAGATTTACACCTTGCTACCCTCAACCCACTCCTATTTACGGTTGGGTAAGCCTCAGCACCCAGGTTAACTAATTACATCGGTTTTCTGCTTATGTCAGTATGCCATCCGGTACTGTTCGATACTTGTTCAGCAGGCCCGCACATGTCTCGGTCCTCAATCGACACCAACAGGGCTACGCATGTGAGACCTCCGCTCACTGCTTCCTACCCCCCCTGCTGGGTCTCATTTTCACCACTCTTAAGCCATTTTCTACTCTAACCAAACCGTGTGATAATACCTTACCTCGCGAATAGATTCCAACTACTCGACTTCTACCGAGATCCTAAGCATATTAGCACGGCATTCTCTACTCGTCGAATCTGTAAACTACCCAACCCTCCATAGGATTTAAAAGGTTATGCTAGTGGGGTTTTAATCACCCTAACTCTAATGCAAGCATTCACCCTAGACATAGTGATACAAATAAAGAATTTGCAAAAGTACTTAAATGAAAACTGGGGCTTGCCTGGTTGCGAGTTAAATGAAAAGCCAGCGTCGGGTGGGAGGACGTCCAACGGCTCCGGTGTATCTTCAACTTCGGTCACTATATGAGATGTAGCAAAATATATGTATAAGTGCTAATGAAATATAAGAATTCAGGTCTATTTATAGCTACTGCTATTTATGTTCCTTAATTTTCTTTGGGATTTTTACAGTGAATGCTAGACTCCCTAAGGATGATCTGAGCAAAATTTGGAGAAATTTCATTGCACCCTGTGGTCTCCAAAATTCCCACAAGTACAAAACTTCTCTGTATTTTGAGACCAAATCAGGAGTTTTGACATGACTAACAGTGGAATATCTAATTATGGTAAGTCTCCATGGTTCTAACAAAATTTGTTTCACCATTTTTGGAGCTACCAACAGAGAGATATGAATTTTTGAAGTTGGACAGGAGTTTTGAAAAGTTTCTGTTTAAATTTGAATTTTCAAATAAAGGCTGAACTTTGGAAGGCAATTTAGCCTCGCAAATGAACTCCAATGGAGTTCAAATTTTTACTGGAGATCAGTAACTATGAAAAGGATTAGCTGCCCAAATTTGGGAATATTTCATAAAGAATTGCTCCTGAAATAAATCTCCAAAGGGTTTAGTAAAAACAATTCTTCAGAAGTTCCTGGGCATTTTCGTGGCAAGAAATTTGTTCCTATGTAAAGTACTCCTCATGAGGATTCCAACAAGTTGGTATCACCCATTTTGGAGTTTTCTACACAAAGTTATGGGCTTGCAAAGATTAGCTAATTTCTAGAATTATTTGCCTAACAGAAACTTCAAATAATTGTGACAGGGCCCACTGTTTTAAACCGGACCAGTGAAATTGCGGCAACACCGGTGGCTACGGAGTTAACTTGCGCAGCCACAGCCGATCCCGTGCCGCATCGCGATCCCGTGCCTGGGCCGTGCCACTGACAGGTGGGACAGGCCTCCACCGTTGTCTTCCAAGTGCCCGGATGGCCCCCTTGCCGGAGCAACGGCGGTACCTCGCCGGAACGGATGCCCAGTGCCCTAGACGGCCTAAATCTCACCGCCTGTGTCCAAAACCCGATGAGGAACAAGCTGGGAAGTTTGGTGGCGGCGCTAAATGGCCAGAAATACCTCCCAGACAGCGGCAGCGGCAAACTCCACCGCGGCGTCGTCGTTCTCGCATGGAATACGAGTATTCCGGTTGGGGAGAGCACCACAAGCACCAGGGTGATGTGAGGAGCACGTTTTTGCATCCAAAGAGGGGTAAAAACTCGTGCAAAGTGTAGCTTGACGGTGCAGCTAGGGTTGTGCGTTGGCTGTGACGCCCGGTTCTGTAGAACACGGAACCCAGCTGATGCATATGTGTGCCCAGGATGTTCATCACACATACACATGTAATCCACAAACTGAATTCAGAATATATATAACCACGAATGAATAGGGTTCAAGTACTTTATTACATTAATCTTTATTGCAGAGGAAGTCTCTAATCTATTCTAGCAGCATAAGTCTTCTAAACGGTAGCGGAAGCAAACTAAGCAGCAGCAGCGGCTCCATCTCCTACTCCACAGGCAAGTTGACGGTAGATCACACGCCTAGTACTCCACATGGTCTTCGAAGTACTCCTCTCCTCTTGCTGATGTTGTATGATAATGCAAGGGTGAGTACATGTCGTACTCAGCAAGTGCGGAAAGTATGACATGTAGCTTACATCAAGGTAGGAACAAAAAGGCTCATTGCAAAAAGCAAAGTTTATTTCACAAACATGATAAAAACAGCAACTAGCTTTAAGTGAATTTAATTCCAACATATATCCAATTAAAACATCAAAATACCTCCTTCATTATTTACCACTTTTCATATCTCATCCGAACATTCATCTTTCTCAATTCTTTCTCAATGCTCATAATAACCATCTCATGATCATATCCATCTCATGATCATATTCATATCCATCTCATAACCGAAACCAATCTCATTGTATGACTCAACAGTCACGAAAACCATTTTTACCAAGACTCAACAGTCCCGAAACCAATACCAAAGACCAAACCATAACCAAACCAATGACATCCCAATAACCAAACCAAAACAACCCATCTAATCATGTGAGTTGTCTAGGCGCTTGTGACCGGAAGCACGGCTATCATGATAGTTTTACACTCTGCAGAGGTTGCACCACTTTACCCACAAGTTTGTGATTTCGTCACCCGTTGGCGACTGCAGAACCTCCATTATACCAGTACACAACCGTCGGTGTATGGCCAAGAGATCACAAAATAGCCTTTACAAAGAGGCTACTAGATGTATGGACTCACTAAGGTTTCACCAGCAGGCTCGAATCACCATTCTCCCACCTACGGCCCCCCTCTTGTGACATGCAGTTCCCAGGGCAGTCCTCTCTCGACTCACATTCCCCGCGCCTTCCACGGTCCATAACAATCTAGTAACTTACCTAATTAGTCAGCTAAGCCGCACCCATATTTGGCCTTGTGGTGGCACTGTATTCCTGGCATGGCTGGCATGAACCGGTCCTTAGATCTACGACAAGTAAACCACCATCTCATTCTACCACATCCAGGAACCAAGCTTGCCTAGATCTCCCCCGATTCATGTTCATTATCAACATCAAGTTCTTATTATCATTATTCACATGAGTGCAGTAGCTATACACATTCTATCGCTTCCCATATCCCGTAGATTAGCGAAGCAAAAAGCAAAAACGACCATACCCGACTCATCAACTTTCCCAGTGACAAGGGTGGTTAACAAAACTAGTAAACTAATAATAAAAGGGTTTTCCATCAAGTTGACTCAAGCATACACAGTTTTCGCAAACAAAACAGTTTTTAAAACATGAGATCAATATGGTCAAGGGGTTGCCTTGTTCCTGTGGCTTTTGTTGCTCACTGATCTCGAAGTCTTGGTGTTGTAGTCCTTTGTAGATAGCTCCCTGAGCTTGTCCTTCCACTTACGATCACACACATACAAAATTTATAACAATCAACATCATGCACAATCCTTACTCAAGATGCAATGGTGCATATGCATGCTAATCCTATGGTGCTGTTTTTATTAGATCGGTTTGTACGTGTTCTTGCATGTTTTAATGGCTTGCATGGAGTTTTACGATGAACAAAGGTGTAAGGATCAAATGTGGACGTGGTGATGATCTCGACTCAAGATCTAGATCAATTCCATTGTTAAAAATCGATCAACACGTGATCTGTCCACACAAAAAAACTTCTGTTCGAAGGGATCGAAGAAACAGATGCAAAGAAACCGTGATGACGTCGTAAGGTGGTAATAGAGACCTACCTTACTTCCTTTGGGGTCTTCCTCCTAGCAATGGCAGCAGGGCGACTTGTCGGGGCTCGTTGGCAGTCTCACCGGTGGTTGAACTCCGGCGAAGGGGTTTAGCTTGGCGAGTTGGGATAGGACCTCTTGTTTGTCAACTTGAAAAGGTGTTACGGCCAAGGGGGTGTTTCTAGTTCTATTTATAAGGGGATAAAGAAGAGTCCTACTCCTATTGGATTTCAATTAAGAGTCCTATTCAAATTGTTTGGATCTTAACAACTTATCTCCAATCGATTTGGTTGCAGTATTCAACGTGGAAGAATTTGTGTCGGTTTCCTCAGTACCGGATACTCGCGTACAGGGGAAAACCGCTTAAGGATCTCGTCCTTCCGCAGGGATAAGCTCCAGAGGCTCCACGTGTCCAGCGGAGGCCGGGCTCCCCTTTTCCTCAGAGACGAGCTCTGGTTGTGCCGCGTGTCAGGCGGGCGGGACCTCCCTCTTCCTCAGAGGCGAGCTCCGCGTGCGCCACGCGTCTGGCGGGCGGGACCTCCCTCTCCCTCAGAGGCGAGCTCCGCGTGCGCCACGTGTCTGGTGGGCAGAACCTCCCTCTCCTTCAGTGGCGAGTTCCGCGTACACCATGTGTCAGTGTCGGACCTCCCCTCTCTTTGGAGGTGAGCTCCGAGGGAAACACGTGTCTAGCAGTGTCGGACCTCCCTTCTCCTCGGTGATGAGCTCCGAGGATGACACGTGTCTAGTAGGACCGGACCTCCCGAAGGCGAGCTCCGAGAGCGACACGTGTCCCTCAGTGCCGAACCTCCTGGAGGTAAGCTCCAGGGGGTGACACGTGTCCATCAGTGTCGGACCTCTCGGAGGCGAGCTCCGAGGGCTCCACGTGTCCTGCGCGGCTGGGCCTCGCTTCTCCGCAGAGACTAGCTCCGGGGACGATACGTGTCCCGCGGGGTTGGGCCGCGCTTCCTTGCAGAGACGAGCTCCGCAGGCGACACGTTTCCAGCGGGGCCGGACCTTGCCCCCTTCCGCTGAGGCAAGCTCCGAGCCTGCCACATGGCCAGTCAGCGGCGGACCTCACCCCCTCTGCAGGGATGAGCTCCGAAGGCGCCACGTGGCCAGCGGGGCGCAGGAAATGTCTACATCGCTCCTCGGCGAACTAGAATTGGCTCTTTCGGCTATCTTTTTGATGCTTTCTCCGTTTCTACTTCTTTTAAAATGTTTATCTATATGAAATATGAATGCATGCATGATTACGAAATTGAGGGTGTTACAAACCTACCCCCCCTTAAACTGAATCTCGCCCTCGAGATTCGATAGTGTGGAGAATAGATGAGGGAATTCTGCCTTGAGGTCTTCCTCACGTTCCCATGTAGCTTCTGCTACCGTGTGATCCTATTGATGTTCGAGCTCTTCTATTGGTACTTGCTCTTCCGGCATTCTCAAGCACTTCTTGAGCTGGGAGACGTGAAACACGTCATGCACGTCAGAGAGGTGCGTTGGGAGCTCTAGTTGATAGGCTACCTCTCCTCGCTTGTCCAAAATCTTGAATGGACCGATGTAGCGAGGTGCTAGCTTGCCTTTGACGTTGAAACGTCATTGGCCTCGGATAGGCGATACCTTAAGGTACAAAAAGTCTCCTACCTCAAAGGTCAACTTTCTTCACCTATTGTCCGCATAGCCTTTCTGTCGTGACTGAGCAGCCTTCAAGTTCTCCCGTACCGTTTGGACTTGCTTCACAGCTTCTTGCAGCACTTCGGGTCCAAACACTTATCTCTCTCCAGTCTTGTTCAGAAACAGCAGCGTTCTACACCGTCTACCGTACAATGCTTCGAAAGGTGACATCCTCAAACTGGCCTGGTAGCTATTGTTGTATGAGAACTCAGCATACGGCAAGCTCCTATCCCATCTACGCCCATGTTTCAAGGCGCAGGCTCTCAACATGTCCTCCAGAATTTGATTGGTCCTCTCAGTTTGCCCGTCGGTTTGCGGGTGATAAGCGGAGCTGAAATTTAGCCGTGTACCCATGGCTTCATGCAGCTTCCTCCAGAACCTAGAGGTAAACTGAGAACCCCGATCTGAGACTATCCTCTTCGGGACTCCATGGTGACACACGATTTGCTCCATATACAGCTCGGCTAGATCCGCCACGCGGTACGTGATTTTAACAGGAAGAAAATGAGCGGTTTTCGTCAATCGGTCCACGATAACCCAGATGGAGTCGTAACCCGACCGAGTACGTGGTGATCCAACGATGAAATCCATACTGATGTCCTCCCACTTCCACTCGGGTACTTTCAATGGTTGCAACAGTCCAGCGGGTCTTTGATGTTTGGCCTTCACCCATTGGCACGTGTCGCATAAGGCAACATATTCAGCTATGTCCCTTTTCATACCATCCCAGCAATAGCAAGTTTTTAGATCCTTGTACATCTTTGTACTGCCGGGATGTATGGAATAAGGTGAGTCATGTGCCTCCTTTAATATCCTGTCACGGATGTGCTTCACGTTAGACACACAAATCCTTTTTCCTAACCAAAGCATACCCTTCTCGTCTTCCTTGAAGTCCTTTTTTATGCCTTGTTGGATTCTTTCCTTGATCTCCTTGATTTCCTCATCTGTTGCTTGGCCATCTCGTATCTCTTGTTCCAGCGAAGAGTGGAGTTCCATCACTTTCATCTCATTCAAGAACCCGAGATGTAACCGTTCGAACTGCTTGCGCAGCTCGGGCGGTAGCTCCCGAACAGTGAGTTGGTGACATGCTCCCTTTCGGCTCAATGCATCAGCTACTACATTGGCCTTTCCGGTGTGATAGTTGATTCCAATATCATAATCCTTGATGAGTTCCAACCATCGACGTTGCCTCAAATTCAAATCCGTTTCGGTGAATATGTACTTGAGGCTTTTGTGATCCGTATAGATCTCACATCGATGACCAAGGATATAATGCCTCCAAATCTTCAAGGCATGTACCACGGCTGCTAGCTCCAAGTCATGTGTAGGGTAGTTCAGCTCGTGTTTCTTTAGTTGTCTCGATGCATAGGCTACCACTTGTCCTTCTTGCATGGGCACACATCCAAGCCCTTGTCTTGATGCGTCACAATATATGTCAAAGCTCTTGCTCACGTCCGGCAATACCAAAACCGGTGCTGTGGTTAGCCTTTTCTTGAGCTCCTAAAAGCTTTCTTGACACGCTGGGGTCCACTGAAACGCTTTTCCCTTCATTAGTAACTCCGTCATAGGCTTCGCTATCTTGGAGAAGTCGTTGATGAACCATCGGTAGTATCCAGCCATCCCAAGAAAACTCCGAATATCTCTCACATTTTGCAGTTGGTTCCATCTCAGAACATCTTCCACTTTTCCGGGATCAACCGATACTCCTCTCTCGGAGATGATGTGGCCTAGTGTGAGACCTATGTGTGTTGAATACATTGGCAATTAGGATAAAAGTTAGCATTAACATTCAAAGTTTTGAATATTGCCAAAACATTCTTCTGTGGCAAGGTCCGACAAGTTCTTTGTTAGGTCCGCCAAGTGTTGGCAAGGTCCGACGCAAGGTCCGGAGAGCTCCTGCAAGGTCCGGAGAGCTTCTGTGAGCTCCGGAGCTTGTTTTTAGGGAGCTCCCGTGAAGTTCAACTCGTAGAACTGCAGCGTCTTGTTTTTGCTTTTAACTCGCAATGTTTCAAACTTGCTTTATGGGAAGGTTTGCTTAGTATTAATTTGCTAAGTTTTTGGTGTGTTTTGGTGGTTATGGCTGTTATCATTTGATATGGTTTGCAACATGCTTATGTGACGTGCTCATGTAAGGTGTTGTGGTTTTCGAACTAACGTGAGTCAAGTCGAGGACTTGTGCTCGGAAGAATTGGTTGTTTATTCATGTGCAGGTGTTGCTTGAGTTCAAGACATGGCTGGTGACGGGATCCTTGGACTAGTCTCAGGGAGGAGATGAGGTTCCAACAACCAAGTTCGGGAGGAGCTATGGTTGAGTTGATCAGGAGGTCGCACAACATGTTTGGATCAAGGGCAGTGCATGTGAAGGTTGCGTGTACGTCGTTGGAAGGTGTTTGCACGTGTGCAAGGAGTGCATGGACGTGGCAACATTGTTCCAAGGCGTGATGAAGAGATGTGGACGTAAAGAATTGGTCGGAAAGGTTCAACCGACTAGGTTATGGACTCAGGCTGCGGTTGAGTCGTGTTTGACTCAAATATGGAAAGTTTTGAGTTGGTTATGATAGGATTTCGTTTGGGTCACGAATTTGAGTTAGTTTAGGAATGTTTGGGACGTTCCTAAGGTGTTTGGAAGTCTTAAGATTGCTTCTATCTGCGTATAGAAGAGTCTTGAGCAGTATTGGAAAGTTACAGTTTGAATCCAAGTAGGAGTAGGAGTCCTAGTTTGAGTTGAGTTGGCCTTAGGGCTGGTTATATAAGCAAGGGGGGCCAAGTCTCGTGTGTGCATGACTTTGGGCTGTTCCTCTTGTGTTTCTATTGAATAAAGTTCATAGTTTCAAGGAGCTTTTATGCCTTGTTCGTCCGACTTGTTTTTCGTCAAGTCTTTCTCGCCGAGTTTCTGGACAGACCGACGTTGCTTCAGTGTTTCGTTCATAACTCGAGTTTTACAGATCCGATTGACGTGATTCTTTTTGGGTTGTCTTCACAACTCAATTATATATAATCTGTGAAATGTTCACGAGCTTCAGATCTGTAGTTTTTGAGATACACGAGTTTCTATGCAGCGTTGCAGATCTGTTTTATATCGGGTAGAACAGATTGATCTTCGTTTAATATTTTGATCGTATCTCAAGTTTTACTTCGTGTTTTCAAGTGATTCTTGTTGCATTAGATCCGTGACTTGATTCTCTACCTCTCTACTTGATTTGTCATGGTTGAACACGTTTGAAAACACTTGCACACACGGTTTCTTTAAGCGATTGATTTTTTGCTGAGGGGTTTTTATTGTTTCCGCTGCAAAAGTTTTAATCTACCATTCACCCCCCTCTGGTAGATTTTCACGTGCTCTTCGATCCTACAATTCGTATCAGAGCCAAGGTGCTCTAATCTTTGTAATTTGCACGTGTTTTGACTAACCATCATGGAGAAGTACTCCGCAAAACCTTGTGTGTTCAATGGCATTGATTTTCAGGTTTGGAAGGCGCGGATGAGGGCCTATATACAGGCGCAAGGCTTCGCCATATGGGAAAAGGTCTACCGGAACTTTGATGTACCACCCAACGATCAAGTTACGGCTGCGAACATGAGAGATGTTGACAACAACAACAAGGCTCGCAACTTGATCATCCAAGGATTGACTCAAAGCGACTTCGACCGTGTTGCACACCTCCGATCTGCATATGATGTTTGGAAAGCTCTTTGTGACTACCATGAAGGATCCAATACGATCAAGGAGGTAAGGCAAGATATGTTCAAGAAAGAATACATGCTTTTTGAGATGCAACCCGGTGAGTCAATTGACGACCTTTTTGCTCGCTTTAATAAAATTCTCAGCAACTTGCGTAGTGTCAATGTTAACTTTTCAGATGCTGAAAATGCTAGACAATTGTTAGGAGCATTAGATATGTCAATTTGGGAGATGAAAGTTACATCTATTCGTGAATATACTGTCATGAGTTCTCTTACTTTAGACGTGCTTTATTCTAAATTGAAAACTCATGAAATTGACATCATCTCACGTAAAAACCCCAACAAGTCTATTGCATTTGTTTCGCAACGTGACATGTCTAGTTCTAGTAAATCATCATCTAGTGGTGCACTCTCTTTGCTGTCCTCTCTAACCCTTGAACAGATTGAAGAGTTTCTAGAGGAGGAGCTTGCACTTATCTCTACTCGGTTCTCAAAAGCATTGCAAAATGTGAGAACTAGAAGGAGAGGAAGCTCCGGACCTCAACGATGTTTTGAATGTGGTAAGACAGGACATTTTCGTACGAAGTGCCCTAACCTTTCAGGTCCGACTTCACGTGAAGAAAAGCAAACAAGGCCGAAGAAATCGTTTGCAAAGAATAAGAAGAAGAAAGATTTATCAATGCACAACATAGTGCATAGTATGATCTCTGCACTTCAAGATTTCGGCTCAAGTGTTGTGGACACCGGTAGTGATGAAGATGAAGAAGCTATGGCAAATATGTGCTGCATGGCGAGCAAGTCAAGTTCAAGCTCCGAGGAGGCAGAACACAACAGCGACGATGAAGAGGTATGTCCCACTTGCGAAGAAATGTGTGATGCTATTTCTCGTGCCACTGTTATATTAAAGAAAAAGGATAAAAAACTTAGGAACAATGCTGTTAAAATTGAATCACTAGAATCTGAAATTAATCGTTTAAAAACTTTGATTCCTAGTGATGATTCTTGTTCCTCATGTGATTTAATTTATGAACAATTATCCTCTTTAAGAAGTGCACACGCATCTACACTTGATAAGCTTGAACTTGAAATTGAAACGAACAAAGAGCTTGCTGCACTTAATGATAAAAATTTGAAAGATGCTTGTTGTTCTACAATTGATTTGCATTGTTCTTCATGTGATGATCTGAATAAGAAACTAAATGATGCTATGAATGAGATTTCTATTTTGAACAATGCTTTACGTGTGCATGAAGTTAAATATTGTTCAAATTGCAAACTAAAAGGAAAAACTTCATGTGAAAACTGCTTTGATCTGTCCAATAAACTTGATGACATGCATAGGATACTAGATCGGTTTTCTAATGCAAATAAGAACCTAAACTTGCTGCTGAATTCTTCCAAGTCTTGTAATGATAAAACTGGTTTAGGTTTTAATTCTCATGCTCATGCTAAGGCACACCCACCTAAAGTTGTAAAGTCATTAGGAAGCGGTTTGATTCAAACAGCTCCTAGACAAAAAGAGGTGATTTTCAAATCTGCAGGAGTATTGTCCCATTCGGGTTCTAATAAACGTGTTGCTTGCTCATCTAGACATGATAATAAGGTTATTTTTCATTGTACCTACTGTGGTAGAGATGGTCATGTCATGGATTTTTGTTATAGACTAGCTAAACACGATAAGAAACAAAGAATACTTGCTAGATCACATAACAACCAAGCAAAATCTGCTAGATCGAATGTTCGGAGCTTGCAACCTGTTGTAATGAGTCAAAAACTTGCTCCCGGACCTACTGTTTTTTGTGCTACATATAACACATCTTCTAAGTCAGTAGTTGGGAACAAAAATTTTCGATGTTTGGCTCATAAACCTGCTGTACCTTCTCAGCTTTCGCGTGTTATTCCTGCTGGACGTCGTGTGACTCAGTACTGGATTCCTAAAAGTCTTTTAACTAACCCCAGTATTGAGTCATCGACGTATTGTGCTGCTGTGTAGGTTTCACGTTTGAGGAAGGAGAACATTTGGATTGTGGATTCAGGTTGCTCACGCCACATGACCGGTAACAAAGAATGGTTCTCCTCTCTCTCTTTTGTGTCACGTGTAGAAAATGTTACTTTCGCCGATAACTCTTCTACTCCCATAATTGCTAAAGGTTCGGTTAGAGTAAACAATCTCTACACTTTGAAAGATGTGGCACTTGTTAAAAATTTGAAATACAACTTGCTTTCGGTTTCACAATTGCTAGATGAAAATCTAGAGGTTACCTTTGCTAAAAATTGCTGCAAGGTTGTAGATTCAAAAGGTGAGCTTTTGTTTAACATGTCTAGGTTTGGAAGAGTTTTTAAAGCTGATTTTGATTTGTCAACTTCTAAGCATAGGTGTCTAGTTGCTAATGATACAAAGGATCTATATTTTTGGCATCGTAGACTTGGTCACATAGGCTTTGATCATCTCACTTGTGTTAGTGCTCTCGATCGCATACGTGGGCTGCCGAAGCTTAAAAAGGACAATGATATTGTGTGCTCTTCTTCTAGACATGCTAAGTTTGTTGCAGGTTCACATGCTCCTCTCACAATGAACATGACAGCTGAACCGGGACAACTTTTACATCATGACACAGTAGGTCCGGCACGTGTTCAATCCTTCGGAGGTAAATGGTATGTGCTTGTGATTGTTGATGATTATTCCAGATATTCTTGGGTTTATTTTATGGCATCTAAGAATGAAGCTTTTAATCATTTTAGAACTTTATTTCTTAGATTATCTATTGATCACCCAGGATCATTAAAAGCAATTAGAAGTGATAATGGAACTGAATTTAAAAACCAATCCTTTGATCACTTTTGTGCTGAAAATGGAATAGATCATCAATACTCTTCACCCTATGTACCACAACAAAATGGTGTCATAGAAAGAAAGAACAGGAACTTAGTTGAGATGGCTAGTACTATGCTTGATGAATATCAAACTCCTAGGAAATTTTGGGCTGATGCAATTGCAACCGCCTATTATGTCTCAAATCGTGTTTTCTTGCGTGCTAAGCTTGGAAAAACCCCATATGAGCTCCGGTTTGGACATAGGTCTAGTGTTACACACTTTAGTGTTTTTGGTTGCAAATGCTTTGTTAAGAAACATGGTAATCTTGATAAATTTGAAGCTAGATCTGTTGATGGCATGTTTCTTGGTTATCCATCTCATACTAGAGGCTACCGTGTGCTTTTACTTGACACTAACAAAATTGTGGAGACTTGCGAGGTTTCTTTTGATGAAGCTAGCCCAAGTACTAGCTCCGATATTGCAGGTCCGGATCCATATCCGCAGGGGGAGAGTATTTTTATTGAAGAAGATGAAGAAGTGGTGCTGCTGCCCGAAAACTCGGAAGTAAATAACGATCAAGCTGCTGATTTTGCACCACAACCAGCGCCAACAGTCACTACTGCTGGTTCGGACCTTCCTCAATCAACAAGCTCTCCTAATCAAAGGTCCGAACATGAAGAAGAAGGTGCTTGTGAAGTGTCTACTCCCCTCCGAGTACTCAAAAGTCATCCTCCACAACAAATCATTGGAAGCTTGCATGAACGAGTCACTCGGTCCAGGTTTTGCGATCCAAACTCTCATGCTCATTCTGCTTTTGTTGCTTCTTTTGAACCCAAGGATATATCACACGCACTCACTAATGAATCTTGGATTAATGCCATGCAAGAAGAGTTAGAAAATTTTGAAAGAAATAATGTTTGGAAACTTGTACCTCCACCTCAAGGTCACACATTAATTGGAACTAAATGGGTATTTAAAAATAAGCAAAGTGAGGATGGGGTTGTGGTTAGAAATAAAGCTAGGTTGGTTGCTCATGGTTTCACTCAAATTGAAGGTCTAGATTTTGATGAAACATTTGCTCCTGTTGCTACATTAGAAGCTATAAGAATTTTATTAGCATTTGCTGCATCTAAAGGTTTCAAGTTATATCAAATGGATGTTAAAAGTGCTTTTCTTAATGGCTACATAAAGGAGGAGGTTTATGTTAAGCAGCCACCGGGTTTTGAAAATCCAAATTTTCCTAATCATGTTTACAAACTGTCCAAAGCCTTGTACGGTCTAAAACAAGCCCCTTGAGCATGGTATGATAGGTTAAAAACATTCTTACTTGAAAAGGGGTTTACCATGGGCAAGATTGATAAAACTCTTTTTGTACTTAAGCATGGCAATGACTCATTATTCGTTCAAGTGTATGTGGATGATATTATCTTTGGTTGTGCTTCTCATGATCTCGTGTCCAAGTTTTCAGCTATGATGAGTTCAGAATTTGAGATGAGTATGATGGGAGAACTCACATACTTTTTGGGGCTGCAAATCAAGCAAACAAAAGAAGGAACTTTTGTGCATCAAACTAAGTATACAAAGGACCTTCTTAAGCGCTTCAACATGGACAAATGCAAGCCTCTTCGGACACCAATGGGAACAGCGACAACACTTGAACTTGACGAAGATGGTGACCCTGTCGATAAAAAAGAATACAGAAGTATGATTGGATTACTTTTGTATCTCACGGCGTCAAGACCGGACATACAATTCAGCGTATGTCTTTGTGCACTTTTTCAAGCTTCTCCACGTGCTTCACATCGCCAAGCCATCAAAAGGATTCTCAGGTACCTACATGGAACTCAAGAATTCGGCATTTTTCTTCCTTCTCCCTCAACCGTTTCTTTGAAAGCTTTTTCGGATGCTGATTTTGGGAGTTGTAGGATTGATAGGAAAAGTACTTCGGGTGCTTGTCATTTTCTTGGTAATTCACTTGTTGCTTGGTCCTCTAGAAAACAAAGTTCAGTTGCACATTCCACGGCCGAATCTGAATATGTAGCTGCGGCTAGCGCTTGCTCACAAATTCTTTGGATTGTTCAAACACTTAAGGACTATGGGGTTGATTTAGATAGTGTTCCACTGTTTTGTGATAACACTAGTGCAATTTGTATTGCTAAAAACCCTGTGAAACACTCTAGAACTAAGCACATTGACATTAGGTATCACTTTCTTCGTGATAATGTTGAAAAAGGAAACATTGTGCTTCACCATGTCGATACCGAACAATAATTGGCTGATATTTTTACAAAACCTTTGGATTTCACTCGTTTTTGTTTCATTCGTAGTGAAATAGGGGTTATGCATCCTCATGGCTAAAATTGAGGGGGAGTTTTTGAAATTTTGAAAGTCTATGTGTGAATCTGAAACTAAAATAATATGAGCATAGTATTTCATACATATATGACTTTGTGATTCCTTTTACAGGCTGAAAGTTCCTACTACATTACTCATGTTATACATTTTGTAGTTTTTGCCATGACTAGTAATTGGAATAATTACTTACACTAAATCTGGTCATGATCGAACTTTCTTGCTGTTTTGAACTTGTTGCGTGCTCACAAGTGCTTTTAATCATAAAAAATTAATCAAGTGATCAGCTCACATGTTGAGTTTTCAAATAAAAAATTGAGAAAAGATCAAGAGAATATGCATGCATCACACTTCTTCTTTTGAGATTGCTTATCATTGCACTAAGATATGAACTTGGAAGGAATTGTGTATGACTAAAACCATGTTCTTAAGCTTCTGATTGTCAAATGACATAGGCTTGGCTTGGTTGGTTAGAATAAGGCTGATGCGGCATATAATCTCTTGCAAATATCATATGATCAACTATGTGCCTTAAATGATTATGAATAATAAAAATGCAGCAACAAGTGTCATGTTTTCAGATTTTGAAATAGTTGAGTAAGGGAGATCATGACTTGCTTAAACTGAAAAATATATTTGATCTCTAGCATGGCTTACACTACTTTATGTATCTCATTGATGTGATAGTGTAAGTAACCTGATAGTATGACCTGGATGAGCTTTGTTTTGTATGTATATGTTATAATATGCTCATAGCATTTAAAATTTCTCTTTTGAACCTTGCTGAATACATTGTCAAAGGGGAAGAAATATGTATAAGGAGAGATTTTTTTTACACTTTGCATATGTTATACACTTTCTTCCTTCTCTGATTTTAAAAAATGGGGAGAAATTAATAAAGGGGGAGAAATGAGTTTTCAAAGCTTTTCAAAACTTTTCATAAGCCAATGTTCGGATTTTAATTGGTGTTGCCAATGCATTCATCAAGGGGGAGATTGTGAGACCTATGTGTGCTGAATACATTGGCAATTAGGATAAAAGTTAGCATTAACATTCAAAGTTTTGAATATTGCCAAAACATTCTTCTGTGGCAAGGTCCGACAAGTTCTTTGTTAGGTCCGCCAAGTATTGGCAAGGTCCGACGCAAGGTCCGGAGAGCTCCTGCAAGGTCTGGAGAGCTTCTGTGAGCTCCGGAGCTTGTTTTTAGGGAGCTCCCGTGAAGTTCAACTCGTAGAACTGCAGCGTCTTGTTTTTGCTTTTAACTCGCAATGTTTCAAACTTGCTTTATGGGAAGGTTTGCTTAGTATTAATTTGCTAAGTTTTTGGTGTGTTTTGGTGGTTATGGCTGTTATCATTTGATATGGTTTGCAACATGCTTATGTGACGTGCTCATGTAAGGTGTTGTGGTTTTCGAACTAACGTGAGTCAAGTCGAGGACTTGTGCTCGGAAGAATTGGTTGTTTATTCATGTGCAGGTGTTGCTTGAGTTCAAGATATGGCTGGTGACGGGATCCTTGGACTAGTCTCAGGGAGGAGATGAGGTTCCAACAACCAAGTTCAGGAGGAGCTATGGTTGAGTTGATCGGGAGGTCGCACAGCATGTTTGGATCAAGGGCAGTGCATGTGAAGGTTGCGTGTACGTCGTTGGAAGGTGTTTGCACGTGTGCAAGGAGTGCATGGATGTGGCAACATTGTTCCAAGGCGTGATGAAGAGATGTGGACATAAAGAATTGGTCGGAAAGGTTCAACCGACTAGGTTATGGACTCAGGCTGCGGCTGAGTCGTGTTTGACTCAAATATGGAAAGTTTTGAGTTGGTTATGATAGGATTTCGTTTGGGTCACGAATTTGAGTTAGTTTAGGAATGTTTGGGACGTTCCTAAGGTGTTTGGAAGTCTTAAGATTGCTTCTATCTGCGTATAGAAGAGTCTTGAGCAGTATTGGAAAGTTACAGTTTGAATCCAAGTAGGAGTAGGAGTCCTAGTTTGAGTTGAGTTGGCCTTAGGGCTGGTTATATAAGCAAGGGGGGCCAAGTCTCGTGTGTTCATGACTTTGGGATGTTCCTCTTGTGTTTCTATTGAATAAAGTTTATAGTTTCGAGGAGCTTTTGTGCCTTGTTCGTCCGACTTGTTTTTCGTCAAGTCTTTCTCTCCGAGTTTCTGGACAGACCGACGTTGCTTCAGTGTTTCGTTCATAACTCGAGTTTTACAGATCCGATTGACGTGATTCGTTTTGGGTTGTCTTCACAACTCAATTATATATCATCTGTGAAATTTTCACGAGCTTCGGATCTGTAGTTTTTGAGATACACGAGTTTCTTTGCAGCATTGCAGATCTGTTTTATATCGGGTAGAACAGATTGATCTTCGTTTAATGTTTTGATCGTATCTCAAGTTTTACTTCATGTTTTCAAGTGATTCTTGTTGCATTAGATCCGTGACTTGATTCTCTACCTCTCTACTTGATTTGTCACAGTTGAACACGTTTGAAAACACTTGCACACACGGTTTCTTTAACCGATTGATTTTTTGCTGAGGGGTTTTTGTTGTTTCCGCTGCGAAAAGTTTTAATCTACCATTCACCCCCCCCCTCTGGTAGATTTTCACGTGCTCTTCGATCCTACACCTAGGAAAGATATCTCCTTTAGCCAAAATTGACACTTGCTGAGCTTGGCATACAATTGATGCTCTCGCAGTTTCTACAATGTCAATCTCAAATGTTCTTCATGTTCTTCCTCACTTTTTGAATACACCATGATATCGTCGATAAAAACCACAACGAACTTGTCCAAGTACTCCATGAAGACCTTATTCATGAGGTACATGAAATATGCGGGTGCATTCGTTAACCCAAAAGACATAACGGTATATTCACACGAACCATGCCGTGTTTGAAAGGCAGTCTTGGGTATATCGGAGGGTTTAATCTTCAGCTGGAAGTATCCCGACCGGAGATCAATCTTGGAGAATATTCGGGCACCTTTCATTTGGTCGAATAGGTCCTCTATATGGGGCAGCTGGTATTTATTCTTGATCGTCACCTGATTGAGAGACCTATAGTCCACACACATCCTTTGGGTCCCATCATTCTTGTCTATGAAGAGCACGGGGGCTCCCAATGGTGATGAGCTTGGGCATATAAAACCCTTTTCTAGCTGCTCCTGAATTTGCTTCTTGAGTTCCACTAGTTCATTGACGGGCATCCTATATGGCCTCTTTGCTATAGGTGCAGTTCCAGGTACCAAGTCAATAGCAAACTCAATGTCCTGGCCAGGTGGCATACCTGGAAGTTCTTCCGGGAACACGTCCTGGCCAGGTTGCATACCACCGGAATGCTTTCCAATGCTGCTTCTTCGACATGGTTCAACGTTGCCTTCTTGGTTGCCGGTTGGGCGCGCGGACTCGAACTCAATACGAGTACCGTGCTCATTTGTCAACTGCACGCTCCTCTCAGCACATTGGATCACTCCATCGTGCTTGCTTAACCAGTCCATTCCAAGTATTATATCAAGTCCTTGGGAATCCAAGACAATAAGGTTGGCAAGGAAGTCTACCCCCCTTATTTTAAGGTTCACTTTCGGACATACTATATTAGTCCTCATCTCTCCACTGAGAGAATTAACCAACATAGTACATTTCATGTGTGATATGGGTAGATTATACTTGGCAACATATTTGGATGATATGAATGAATGCGATGCTCCTGAATCAAATAAAACAGTGGCTGGGTTGGAGTTGGTGTGGCGGACCAGAATCCGCTCATCCAGGATCGCAGAGGGTGGTGCCGCACGATGCGACACCCGATAGTACACATCATAAGGACCACATTGTATTACATAGAAAACCAACTGACGTGTACAAAGTAGTACAATACTTCAGTTACAAACTAGTGTTATTATTACAGCAGCGGAAACTAAGTGTGTACAACTCACGCCCGTCTACCTAGCAAAAGTCGGTTGCCCAGCCCTAGGGCAACCCACACTAGCTGCACTCCTTAGCTCAGCGCGGCGTGTACGGCTCCCACTCAGCCGTGGTCCCCGACGGAGGGTAGCCCTCGCCGGTGGACTCGTAACCCGAGTCCGTGGGATGCTCCTCACCTGAAAAACACTTATAGCAGCAACCGTGAGCACGATGGCTCAACAAGACTTAACCGACTCACCTAGGCATGAAACTCTACATGCAGTTTACACGGACATGTGATGGTAAATTTCAGCAATTGGACACGCCTACAAGTTCATCCTTAGTTCATCTTTTAGCCACAAGTTAACAGTTCATGAATCTGAAATTCAGTAAGCAATATTTGGTGGCACACATGTAACAAAACAATTATACATATCAGCAGTATTGAATCATAACATTCCATAGTTTATCTACGTTACGATGCAGTGAACAAGCGGTACTCGTCACCGTGAGGGATGGCGAATCGACTCGATATACACCTGCAGGGATACCCAATGAGCACGTCACGTACGCCCACCTGTGGAGCTGCACAGCATGTTCACTCGATGTCGTACGAGACAACCTTTCACCTAACAGCCCAAACGTCGAACCGGTCGCACCGAAACGAGCAGGAGGTTCCCTACACAGAGCATCTCTCTATGCCCGTTAGCAGATTTCCACCTTGCTGCCCTCAGCCTACACCTATAAATCGGCGCGTTATGCCTCGACGCCCGGAGGTATAGGTTACATCAGTTTATCGGGGCCCATATATCTGATATGCCTTTGGTACGTTCAATACTTGTTCAGCAGGGCCGCACACGGATCGGTCCTCAATCGACACGGACAGGGATGCACACACAAGACTTCCTCTTGCTGTGCCCTAGCCCCTGCCTAGTCTCATTTTCATTACTAAAGTGATCTCACATCACTCGAACCAATCCCGTGTGTCCCAAGCGTAACTCGCGAGTAGATTCCAACTACTCGACTTGTACCAAGTTCTATGAATCATTAAGCATAGCCTGTCTACTCGAGGACTTAGACACTACCCTCATTCTTATAGGAAAAATCTGGTTATGCACTTGGGTTTCTGTAACACCCCAAATTTTTAGTCAAAACTCAAATTTTGATTTAGAACCATAAACCATGTTCAGAGGGGAATTTAGAAATTTTTGGACGTATTGCATGTTTTGCAAAAATTCAAATTCAAACTGGAATTCAAATTATACTCAAAACAGAAAAGAAATGAAAAAGAAAAAGGGAAAACCAGAAAAAAACTGGCCAGTGGGCCGAAACCCCAGCCGGCCCAGCTAACCCCGCGCAGCCCGCCCCCGCGCGCGCCGCGCTGCCCCTCGCTGACGGGTGGGACCCGCCTGTCATCCCTAACCCCGCGACCCCGGACTCTCTCCCGCGCGCGCGATCGCAACCGATCGGGAAACCTGTCCCCGCAGCCGAATTCCGGACCCAGCGGACTCCAACTCGATCACAACAGACCCACCGCCATCCCCCGGCTATAAAAACCACCGATCCGATCAGTTTTCCTCACGCGATCGCCGATTTTCGCTCCGGTGAGCACCGAGACTTCGCCGGTGAATTCTGGCCGATCTAAGCTCGGAAACTCTGATCTAACTCGTTGGTCTTGATCCACCGCCTCCGGGGAACTTTGCAGGTGCAGAAAACCCGAAGACTTACGGTGCAAATCCAGCTCCGACGAGCTTCGCCGTGGTTTTGCCTCGGACCTCGCCGCCGAGCACTTTCCAGAACCCCCGAGCTCGAGAAAACCCCCGAGGTGAGATCCCTGACCTCCCCTCTACCGATCTAGGCCATAAGATCACAGTTCTAGGCAGAATTCTCGAGGATCCGAAAGTTTCCGGCGAGATCGCCGCTTCCCGCCGCCGTGCGCCGCCGGCAGCGCCGCCCGCGCTCGATCAGAGCGACGTGGCCGCTTGTGCGCCGTTTATTTTAAATCACACGGTAGACTTTAAAACCCCGTGTACCGGTTCGATGTTATAATCTCAGCCGTCGGTTTAAAATCAGACGGTCCACGTCAGCCCCGCGTTATAAAGACTGGAATTCTTACGTGCTACCCCCTGGGGTTCTCTGGAATTGAGAGCTAGCCCCGGAAACTTCAGATCTAGCCCCTGGAACTTCAGAAAATCATGTAAATTCATTTAAAAATCAGTTTTAGCCCTTGGACTTGATAGAAATTAAGAAAAACACCTCTGAAAAGTGTAGCTAGACCCCTGGAAATTATGAAAATGATATTATAGACCCTGTAATGGGGTGAATTCATTATTTTAGCCCTGGTCAATATTTAATTTAGAAAATTGAATATGTAACTAGTGTTTAAATATTAAAAAGGGGGACAAACATAATTGTCAAATTTATTAAAAACTTTCTCAGTACTTAGAAAACTTTGGAGTGAGATAAAAATATATTTTTGGGATGAAATAAATCTGTTTCATCTATTATTTACATTTAATAGTATAGGGACACATTTTTAAGTAAAGAATAGTTAAAGAAAAATAGGGAAAATAATTATGAAATAGTATACATCAGAAGCCAAGGTCAAAATATGATCTTAAATTATTTAGGACCAGAACCTCATCTGTTTAGGTAGTGTGTATTACTAATTTAATAATAAAATGCACAATTATGCATAAGAATATAAATCTGAAAATATAGAAACTAGTAAATGATAAATGGAGTTTCTAAAATACAAAGAATTCAGTTTAGGGTTGATAGAAATTATGAAGGCACATATGGAGAAGAAAAATACTTTTCATACATACTAGGTAGTTTAATATATAAGGAATTTATTTAAAACTGAAACACACATATATACATATATGTATATATATATAGTATGTGAGTATAAATATGAACACCAAAGTAGGAATCATACACATATAAATAAAAGTGTATGCAAGCCCCAAATCAACACACATAAAGTAACCACAACACATATAATGGTAAAGAACTTTCATAAATATGAATGTGTGGTTTGTATGAAGTGGAAGTGTGAACTATGTCTTATGATTGTTGTTTTTCTTTTGCTATGTGTGATGGTATGAAGTAGAACCTGCTCAAGAACAAGTTATTCAATTCCAAGACCAAGACTACCCATTTCAAGAGCAGCAAGAAGGAGGCAAGTGTCCTTGACCACTTTGATCCTATGCTAGGATGTGTAGATAGAATTATTTGCATTGTCAAATGAAATATGAAACCCATGCTAGGAAGTTTCCCTAGAATTGCATTACCTTGTTTCCTTGTAGCTTGGGTTGGGATTTATTTTACCATGTCATTTCTATACATGCATATGCTTAGCCATGCTTAGAATGGGATAACTGGGACATGAGATCATCAGTTTATATTACCATACTCTTGAATGAGCTATTGTGAGTTATGTAGAGGTTGGGATCAAGGCAAGTTGGATGTTTTGGTTGTGTGCTGGGTGCACGAGACTTGGGTTTGTGTTTAGTACTTGCCTGGATCCTAAGGACCGGTTCATGGAGCATGTAACCCGGCTTTACAGTGCCAACCACATGCTGAGATGGGGCAGCTTAGCCAATTAATTAGGTGTATCCCCGGCGTAGTATGGGTGTGTTGGATGGTGCGGGGAAGTGGGTGTCAGCTGGACTACCATATGAACCGCAAGGCTCAAGAGGGGGCCACTGCAGCGGGGTTGGAGCCTCTTGTATGCTGTTAGGGGTGAAACCTCAGTGGGCCCACACTCGTCGGGAATCCCTTTGTAAAGGCTTCGTAGTGATCTCTTGGCCACACACCTGGGAAGTGTGAATGTGGTTCGTAGCCACTGGCATAATGGAGGTTCTTTTAGTCCACCCGGCAACGGGGGATGAAATCACTACTTGTGGGTACAGTGGTACAAACTCTGCAGAGTCAAAACTGTCTTGACAGCCGTGCTCACGGTTAAGAGCGGCCTGGACTTATTCATGATTAGAGAATTGATGGTTTTTGGAAGTTAAGCGGGGAGCTTAACATTGGAAATGATGATTATGGTTATTGGTTTATGATGATGGGATGGGAGATTTGGATCATTTCACCTGTGTAGTAATGTAGGTGCTTAATAAGCTAAGGTGATAGGTATTAATTGCGTAGTGCTTTAACCATGAGTTCAACCTCTCCTTGTTCTAGCCATGCATGATATAATTTTCCCACACTTGCTGAGTACCATTGGTACTCAACCTTGCATATTTGTTGGTTTATATTGCTGCTCAGGTCAAGATAATGAGGTGGTATATAATGACCAAGATTTTGGACCCGAGGAAGGTTTTTAGGTTCATGAAGACCCCCGGGCAACACCTGTGATGGAGCCCTAAAGAATAATATTCCGCTGCTAGTTTATTTACTTGTGATGAAGCATTAGTGTTCATTGAACCATTTGTGATGTAAGACTTATTTATATTCGACACCTGGCTTGTAATAAATGATGCTTCACTATTTGTCATCACATGTATGAGAAAATGATCCTGGCATACATGTGATATTCACTTGGTTGTTCTTCGGAAAAACCGGGTGTGACAGAGGTGGTATCAGAGCCAAGGTTGCCCGTAGGAACGTGGACCTAGGTAGGAATGGACGTATTTAAGGGCCCTATTTTCTTAAAAACTATTTTCCAAGGTGTGGGTGAAAAAGTGTTATCAAAAGAGTCATTTTCTTCATCTTACCCCAACTTTCATTCAAAAATAGGATTTTTGTTTGAAATTTTATCTAACCTAATTTTAAATTCTTTTGTTTTAGATGGTTCGCATGATTCGCACCGCTCGTAAATCCACGGGAGGGAGAGTTCCCGTAGTTGCCCTTGCTGAAAGAGAGGAGAGTCGTCCAGTGACGTACCTTTCCTACGGATTGGCAGTGGGAGATTTGTTGCGCCGTCTTCGACGTATGCTCGAAGCCGCCGGCAATACGGGCAAGCTCATCATCCACTATAACTCCACCAGGACCATCCGTGAGAAGAGGGAAGAATGGAGTTCGGAGATGAGGATTATACACGAGAATCAGCTGCTTAAGATCCACCACTCTCCAGCTTGTCGAGCAACACAAGTTGACGCGGAGAGAGATGTCACTTGGGAGGCCATCACCTGCCAGAGCCACATCTATCGTCGCCACTTGGACAAAACTGAGTACATGTATGTCCTCCAACGTGAGAGTGGTACCACGGAGTACAAGTACCCACCGGTGCAGCAAGGGACTTCCCATGAGCACATGGACTTGTGCTTGGAGGATGCTGCTATGCTCAGCACTCGACTGCAGGAGTGTCAACAAGAGCTTCAGGATGTCCGAGATACTCTGAAGGAGACGGAGGCATTGCTGCGAGCTTGCTTAAAGGCGAGAGAAAGAGGAGATGGGAATGAACTGTGTGTCACCGTAAGTGATCCATGGACCCCTGACTCCCCGGATCGCCGAGCGATCAGGCGTCGTCGCACTTCTCCACCAGCAGCCTCCCCACCCAAAGCAGAGTCAGAAGGTAGCCGAAATGAGGAGGAAGATCCCGAGGAGCCAGCTCAAGAGGATGAGTAGTGTAGAGTCTTTCCCCTAGCTAGCAAGAGGTCGAGTAGTCGAGTCGTTACGTAGTTAATGGTGTGATAATGCTTGGTGTGTGACGTGAGTTGTGGAAGCCATGAGCAATTGTCCACAGCCTCGTCTTCAGATTGTTTTGCTTTGGTGTGTAAACCCACAGGAAATAATAGTGCATTTATTTGGTGTGAGATATAAACCCTCGTAAGATTTTAACAAAACTTCAACACTTCAAAGTACAAACAAGTGAAAGTAGTAAGATGATACTAAATGCTTTCAAATTAACATTGGTTGATTCTGCCAGATGGCCGGAAGAGGAAAAGGACGTGCTGCCAACCCCGCCAACAACAATGATGAGGCATGCAACTCTCATCTTTCTGGAGGCCAGAACCGGGGTGGTCGCCGTGAAGAAGTTGATCCTCTCCACCAAATGCTGGAGAATCAAAATCAGCTCATCCAGAACTTGACTCAAGTAGTGGCCAACTTGCATCAAGTTCCACCTCCACAAGCTGCACCACGCCAACCAAGGTTGAGTGAGTTTCTGGGAACTCAACCTCCAAAGTTTGCAAGTGCTGCTGAACCTCTGGAGGCAGATGATTGGCTGAAGACCATTGAAAGTAAGATGAGGATCATACAATGCCAAGGGTATGAGAGGGTGCTGTTTGCCTCTCATCAATTGCAAGGACCTGCTGCGGATTGGTGGACCACCTACGTGGCCGCCCATCATGACCCGGAAAGCATCACTTGGGAAGAGTTCAAGCGTAGCTTCCGCAACCATTACATCCCAAGAGGTGAACTCAAAAACAAGAGGAAAGAGTTTTTGGGACTGCAGCAGGGAAACATGACGGTGAGGGAATACCTCACTAAATTCACTCAACTATCCCGTTATGCTCCACGAGACATAGAGACAGATGAGCAGAAACAAGATTGTTTCGTGGAAGGACTTACCGCAGAGATGCAGTGTGCAATGTCCTCCAATGAGTATGAAAGCTTTCAAAAGATGGTGGACAGAGCGTTTGTGGTGGAAAGGAAGCTAAAGGCCCTGGAAAATGAGAATAAGAGGAAGGCTGGGTGGTCACATCAAGCCTCAGGGAGCAACACCCGCCCACGTATGATGCAGCAACCTACGGGGCAGACGAGCCGTGCTGCGGTATCCTATTCAGCACCAAGAGGGTACAACCCAAACTACAGGCCTCCCGCAGCACCCGCACAGCCGCAACGTCAGTTTGTGCAGCAGCCTCGCCCCGCATATCCACCTCGACCAGCAGTACAAGGACCCCCAAACCAACCCCAAGACAACAAGGGCCAAGCATCTAAGATTGGGGTGCAATGTTTCAGCTGTGGTGAAGTGGGGCACTACGCCCATAAGTGTCCAAAGAAGAAGCCCACGCAGCCACAGCAGCAGAACGTAATGAGGGGACGGGTGAACCACGTCACTATGGAGGAAGCACAAGAGGCACCCGACGTGGTAGTTGGTAAGTTTCCTGCCAATTTACACCTTGCAACTCTGCTGTTTGATTCTGGTGCTACCCATTCGTTCATTGCTCAAGGGTTTGTTAAGAAGCATGACCTAGCAACCACACAAATGAACCATATGCTAGCGGTAAACTCTCCAGGTGGAGAAATAAGGACAAGACAAGTGTGTCCCAAAGTGAACCTAGACATTAATGGGGTAGTATTTACCGCTAACCTCATAGTGATCGATTCACAAGGGATAGATATTATTTTGGGTATGGATTGGTTGACCAAACATAAAGGAATCATCCATTGTTCGACCAGAACGGTGGAACTAACTCACCCTAGTGGCACAAGAGTAAAGTTCATAACGATACACGAGCCTAGGAGGGACATTAAATTAAATCAAGTGGAGGTGAAAGTTGAGGAAATCAGGACTATCAGGGAATATCCAGATGTTTTTCCGGAGGAGTTGCCAGGAATGCCTCCCGACCGTGACGTGGAATTCGCAATCGAGCTAGTACCGGGAACAGCCCCGATATACAAGAGACCTTATCGAATGGACTCCAAGCAGCTAGAAGAGCTCAAGGATCATTTGAGAGAATTGACGGAAAAGGGGTATGTTCGCCCTAGTTCCTCACCATGGGGAGCTCCGGTAATATTTGTGCCTAAGAAAGATGGAACTCAAAGGTTATGCGTGGATTACCGTGCCTTGAATGAGGTGACCATCAAGAACAAGTACCCATTACCCCGCATTGAAGACTTGTTTGATCAGTTGAGGGGAGCTTGCGTGTTCTCGAAAATTGATCTCAGGTCGGGATACCACCAACTCAAGATAAGGCAATCTGATATTCCCAAGACAGCTTTCGTATCTCGGTACGGACTGTATGAATACACTGTCATGCCTTTCGGGCTAACCAATGCCCCGGCATATTTCATGTACCTCATGAACAAGGTATTCATGGAATATCTGGACAAATTTGTGGTGGTTTTCATAGATGATATTCTCGTCTTCTCCAAAGATGAAGAAGAACATGAGAAACATCTAAGGTTGGTGTTACAGAGGCTGAGAGAACACCAACTATATGCCAAGTTGAGCAAGTGTGAGTTTTGGCTAAAGAGAGTTCCCTTTTTAGGACATATAATCTCGGAGGGAGGAATCTCCGTAGATCCCGCCAAAATCGAAGATATCCAGAAATGGAAAACCCCTGAAAATGTCGGGGAAGTTCGAAGCTTTTTGGGATTGGCTGGATACTATCGACGGTTTATTGAGGGATTCTCCAAGATCTCGAGACCTCTCACCAAACTGTTGGAAAAGTGAATCACATTCACCTGGACGCCACAGTGCGATACGAGCTTTCAGGAGCTAAAGAAGAGATTGACAACAGCCCCCGTGTTGGTTATGCCAGATATGCAGAAGAATTTCACGGTGTACTGTGATGCCTCTGGAAACGGGTTGGGATGTGTTCTCATGCAAGAGGGACATGTCGTGGCATATGCATCCCGGCAGCTTCGGAAGCACGAGAAGAACTATCCTACACATGACTTAGAACTAGCTGCAGTGGTACACGCGTTGAAAATTTGGCGGCACTATTTGATGGGGAAGAGGACCGAGATATATACGGATCATAAGAGTTTGAAGTACATATTCACACAGCCAGATCTCAACCTTAGACAAAGGAGATGGTTAGAGCTAATCAATGACTTTGATGTAGGCATCAACTATCATCCCGGGAAAGCAAACGTCGTGGCCGATGCTTTAAGTCGGAAAGTGCAGGTCAATAAGTTGAGCTTGAAGGATATGCCTGCAGAATTGAAGGACGAGGTTATAAGGCTCAATCTATGTCTAGTAAATAGTGGTGAAGCCATCGCCATGGAAGTGGACTCCACACTTGAGCGAGACATACGCGAGGGACAAAAGAATGATGAGAAGATACAAGAGATCAGACAGCTCATCAAGGAAAATAAAGCTCCTGGTTTTAGAGAGGATGAACAAGGAACGGTGTGGCACGGGAAAAGGATCTGTGTGCCAGAAGTAAAGGAGATTCGTAAATTAATTTTGAAGGAGGCTCACGATTCCGACTATTCCATTCATCCTGGGAGTACGAAGATGTATCAGGACCTCAAAAGCAGGTATTGGTGGTATGGCATGAAGCGAGATGTCGCGGAACATGTTGCCCTATGTGACACATGTCAGTTGGTGAAAGCAGAACATCAACGACCCGCGGGATTGCTGCAACCACTCAAAGTGCCTGAATGGAAGTGGGAAGAGATCAGCATGGATTTTGTCGTGGGATTGCCTAGGACCCAGTCCGGGTATGATTCAATATGGGTTATTATTGATAGGCTAACCAAGGTAGCTCATTTCATTCCGGTGAAGGAAAGCTACAGCGGAACCAAATTGGCAGAATTGTACATGTCAAGGATTGTGTGTTACCATGGAGTGCCAAAGAAGATAGTGTCGGACCGAGGGACACAGTTCACCTCGAGGTTTTGGCAAAAGTTGCATGAAACCATGGGAACCCATCTGAATTTCAGTTCTGCCTATCATCCCCAAACTGACGGACAGACGGAGAGAACCAATCAGATCCTTGAAGATATGTTAAGGGCATGTGCACTCAAAAACAATAGGAGTTGGGACAAGAACCTACCGTATGCGGAGTTTTCCTATAACAACAGTTATCAAGCTAGTATGAAGATGTCACCGTTTGAAGCTTTGTATGGAAGGAAATGCAGAACTCCCCTATTTTGGAACCAAACCGGAGAAAGTAAAGTGTTTGGTCCAGAAGTGCTACAAGAAGCCGAGGCAAAGGTGAGGGAAATACGCAACAACTTGAGGATAGCACAGACACGCCAGAAGAGTTATGCTGATGTACGAAGAAGAGAGCTCGTTTTCAACGTGGGAGACTATGTTTATCTCAAGGTGTCCCCTATCAGAGGACTTCGTCGGTTCAAGGTGAAAGGGAAGTTGTCACCTCGATACATCGGACCCTTTCCAGTTTTGGAAAGAAAAGGCGAAGTGGCGTACCAACTAGAGTTGCCGGTTCATCTGTCGGACGTGCACGATGTGTTCCATGTGTCGCAACTCAAGAAATGTCTGAGGACGCCTGAGGAGGTGTTACCCATGAATGAAGTGGATGTAGCTGAGGATTTGTCTTATGCCGAGCAACCATACAAGATTTTGGAGACAATGGAACGCCTCACCAGAAATAAGAGAATCAGGATGTGCAAGGTGCAGTGGAAGCATCACTCAGAAGAGGAAGCCACCTGGGAACGGGAAGATGAGCTTAAGGCACAATTTCCGGAATTGTTTTCTTAGAAACACCAATCTCGAGGACGAGATTTCTTTTAAGGGGGGTAGAGCTGTAACACCCCAAATTTTTAGTCAAAACTCAAATTTTGATTTAGAACCATAAACCATGTTCAGAGGGGAATTTAGAAATTTTTGGACGTATTGCATGTTTTGCAAAAATTCAAATTCAAACTGGAATTCAAATTATACTCAAAACAGAAAAGAAATGAAAAAGAAAAAGGGAAAACCAGAAAAAAACTGGCCAGTGGGCCGAAACCCCAGCCGGCCCAGCTAACCCCGCGCAGCCCGCCCCCGCGCGCGCCGCGCTGCCCCTCGCTGACGGGTGGGACCCGCCTGTCATCCCTAACCCCGTGACCCCGGACTCTCTCCCGCGCGCGCGATCGCAACCGATCGGGAAACCTGTCCCCGCAGCCGAATTCCGGACCCAGCGGACTCCAACTCGATCACAACAGACCCACCGCCCTCCCCCGGCTATAAAAACCACCGATCCGATCAGTTTTCCTCACGCGATCGCCGATTTTCGCTCCGGTGAGCACCGAGACTTCGCCGGTGAATTCTGGCCGATCTAAGCTCGGAAACTCTGATCTAACTCGTTGGTCTTGATCCACCGCCTCCGGGGAACTTTGCAGGTGCAGAAAACCCGAAGACTTACGGTGCAAATCCAGCTCCGACGAGCTTCGCCGTGGTTTTGCCTCGGACCTCGCCGCCGAGCACTTTCCAGAACCCCCGAGCTCGAGAAAACCCCCGAGGTGAGATCCCTGACCTCCCCTCTACCGATCTAGGCCATAAGATCACAGTTCTAGGCAGAATTCTCGAGGATCCGAAAGTTTCCGGCGAGATCGCCGCTTCCCGCCGCCGTGCGCCGCCGGCAGCGCCGCCCGCGCTCGATCAGAGCGACGTGGCCGCTTGTGCGCCGTTTATTTTAAATCACACGGTAGACTTTAAAACCCCGCGTACCGGTTCGATGTTATAATCTCAGCCGTCGGTTTAAAATCAGACGGTCCACGTCAGCCCCGCGTTATAAAGACTGGAATTCTTACGTGCTACCCCCTGGGGTTCTCTGGAATTGAGAGCTAGCCCCGGAAACTTCAGATCTAGCCCCTGGAACTTCAGAAAATCATGAAAATTCATTTAAAAATCAGTTTTAGCCCCTGGACTTGATAGAAATTAAGAAAAACACCTCTGAAAAGTGTAGCTAGACCCCTGGAAATTATGAAAATGATATTATAGACCCTGTAATGGGGTGAATTCATTATTTTAGCCCTGGTCAGTATTTAATTTAGAAAATTGAATATGTAACTAGTGTTTAAATATTAAAAAGGGGGACAAACATAATTGTCAAATTTATTAAAAACTTTCTCAGTACTTAGAAAACTTTGGAGTGAGATAAAAATATATTTTTGGGATGAAATAAATCTGTTTCATCTATTATTTACATTTAATAGTATAGGGACACATTTTTAAGTAAAGAATAGTTAAAGAAAAATAGGGAAAATAATTATGAAGTAGTATACATCAGAAGCCAAGGTCAAAATATGATCTTAAATTATTTAGGACCAGAACCTCATCTGTTTAGGTAGTGTGTATTACTAATTTAATAATAAAATGCACAATTATGCATAAGAATATAAATCTGAAAATATAGAAACTAGTAAATGATAAATGGAGTTTCTAAAATACAAAGAATTCAGTTTAGGGTTGATAGAAATTATGAAGGCACATATGGAGAAGAAAAATACTTTTCATACATACTAGGTAGTTTAATATATAAGGAATTTATTTAAAACTGAAACACACATATATACATATATGTATATATATATATAGTATGTGAGTATAAATATGAACACCAAAGTAGGAATCATACACATATAAATAAAAGTGTATGCAAGCCCCAAATCAACACACATAAAGTAACCACAACACATATAATGGTAAAGAACTTTCATAAATATGAATGTGTGGTTTGTATGAAGTGGAAGTGTGAACTATGTCTTATGATTGTTGTTTTTCTTTTGCTATGTGTGATGGTATGAAGTAGAACCTGCTCAAGAACAAGTTATTCAATTCCAAGACCAAGACTACCCATTTCAAGAGCAGCAAGAAGGAGGCAAGTGTCCTTGACCACTTTGATCCTATGCTAGGATGTGTAGATAGAATTATTTGCATTGTCAAATGAAATATGAAACCCATGCTAGGAAGTTTCCCTAGAATTGCATTACCTTGTTTCCTTGTAGCTTGGGTTGGGATTTATTTTACCATGTCATTTCTATACATGCATATGCTTAGCCATGCTTAGAATGGGATAACTGGGACATGAGATCATCAGTTTATATTACCATACTCTTGAATGAGCTATTGTGAGTTATGTAGAGGTAGGGATCAAGGCAAGTTGGATGTTTTGGTTGTGTGCTGGGTGCACGAGACTTGGGTTTGTGTTTAGTACTTGCCTGGATCCTAAGGACCGGTTCATGGAGCATGTAACCCGGCTTTACAGTGCCAACCACATGCTGAGATGGGGCAGCTTAGCCAATTAATTAGGTGTATCCCCGGCGTAGTATGGGTGTGTTGGATGGTGCGGGGAAGTGGGTGTCAGCTGGACTACCATATGAACCGCAAGGCTCAAGAGGGGGCCACTGCAGCGGGGTTGGAGCCTCTTGTATGCTGTTAGGGGTGAAACCTCAGTGGGCCCACGCTCATCGGGAATCCCTTTGTAAAGGCTTCGTAGTGATCTCTTGGCCACACACCTGGGAAGTGTGAATGTGGTTCGTAGCCACTGGCATAATGGAGGTTCTTTTAGTCCACCCGGCAACGGGGGATGAAATCACTACTTGTGGGTACAGTGGTACAAACTCTGCAGAGTCAAAACTGTCTTGACAGCCGTGCTCACGGTTAAGAGCGGCCTGGACTTATTCATGATTAGAGAATTGATGGTTTTTGGAAGTTAAGCGGGGAGCTTAACATTGGAAATGATGATTATGGTTATTGGTTTATGATGATGGGATGGGAGATTTGGATCATTTCACCTGTGTAGTAATGTAGGTGCTTAATAAGCTAAGGTGATAGGTATTAATTGCGTAGTGCTTTAACCATGAGTTCAACCTCTCCTTGTTCTAGCCATGCATGATATAATTTTCCCACACTTGCTGAGTACCATTGGTACTCAACCTTGCATATTTGTTGGTTTATATTGCTGCTCAGGTCAAGATAATGAGGTGGTATATAATGACCAAGATTTTGGACCCGAGGAAGGTTTTTAGGTTCATGAAGACCCCCGGGCAACACCTGTGATGGAGCCCTAAAGAATAATATTCCGCTGCTAGTTTATTTACTTGTGATGAAGCATTAGTGTTCATTGAACCATTTGTGATGTAAGACTTATTTATATTCGACACCTGGCTTGTAATAAATGATGCTTCACTATTTGTCATCACATGTATGAGAAAATGATCCTGGCATACATGTGATATTCACTTGGTTGTTCTTCGGAAAAACCGGGTGTGACAGTTTCATCCATCCTACACCTAATGCATATTCATACCACACACTAAGTATTCATAAAGCAAAACTTTCAAAATGGGTTAACACAAACTGGGGCTTGCCTTGTTGCTGATGGTAAGTGGTTAGGGCTTCGTCCGGAAGAAGGAAGTCAAGCACTTCCGGAGTTTCCTCGCCTTCAGCGACTACACGTCAACGAGATACTATATGTCAATTCAAATGCAATGTTTAGAACTGAATAAGTAATTACTATAACTCCAGCTAACCCTCCCCTTTGGTTCTGAAATTTTTATGGTGGCTTGGTAGGGTCCTAACCAGAGTCTTGACCAAGTTTCATTTGAAACAAAGTTCATTTGAGCTTTGTACAAATAAAAGCCTATTTGGTCATTAGTAGAGCCTCTAATGAATTCCAGGTATCTTCATGGCTCCAACCATTACTTTCTGGAAACTACAATTTGATATGGTACTAATGGAATTGGTTTCTTGTCATTTGAAGAATTCTAGATGAAGTTATGCCCTAAACAAGATCTGAGAAAATCTAGAAAATGTTTTCTGTACATTTTTCTATTTTCTCAGGGCAGTTCACTTAATCACACCATTAGGGGGTCTAAATGAACTTGGATGGGTCTGAAAAATTTTCTTTGACTCAAGGATTTTCCAATGAACCTACCAGCCAAATTTCAGAATTTTTCATAAAGTAATTCTCCAGATAAAATTCCTAACAGTTTAAACTTTAGGGAATTGATTCTGGAAAACCATTAAGTTTCATGAGCTGAAATTTGAGTTGCTCGAAAGTACTCAAAGAGATGAATCCAACAAAATTTGTTTCACTAGATTTGGACACTTCTATCCAAAGTTATGAGTTTCTAAAGTTTGGGCCGATTCCTGAATTATTTTCCTACAGAAATCGCCTCACACGCTAAACCAGAGACTGACAGCGGGGCCCGCCCATTAATTTTAACTAACCGCGCGCTTGCGCGTGCTTAACACAGCGGCTGACACGTGGGACCCACGCCTTCGTCTACCTCCTGACGCCGCCGCCCCGAGCCGCTGGAGCTCTGGCGAGGTCGGCGTTCCCGGCGACTTAGCTCGCCGGCGTCGGTGAGACTTGCCGCCCCCACATAACTTTGGACGCTGAACACGTTGGACATCATGCCGCCGTCGGCTAACCGCCGTAGCTCGCCGGCGACTAGCGCTATGTCTCTGTGCAACATCGGCAACGGGTTCCCGTCCTTCTAACCACCCCCTTCGCGCGCTAATCGCGTCACCACGTTCAGGGAGACCTCGGGAAGCTCAGCATGACCTCGGTTGGGACCGAAACAGCCGGCGCACCAGACTTCACCGGTGACCCCCTCTTCCGCCGAGCTGTTCCATGGTGAACCTATGATTCCGGCAGTGGTTTCATTCTGGTTTTTGATCGAGGAGGGGCACAAGAACCTCTAGATGCTATTTCTCAGCTCTGTTTGCCCTCCCACACGACGATCGTCCCGAATTTCTCCTAAACCTAATCGGGTCCCGAAATGAGCTCCCAATCCTAAACGGGAAAATTCTTTGCGCACAAAGGTCGAACATTGGAACGGTTTGCGCGGTGAGCTTGAGGACAAGCTAGCGCTCCGCTTTTCTATGGACGTCGAGAGCAGAGGACGATCACAGCTCGGTTGGCAAGGGATCGGAACTCGGGTGGCTAGGCGGCTGTTTACTGAAGTGCGCAAAACAAGAGCTCGCCGGCTGATTTCGTGCCTTTTGTAGCCACTGAGGGCAGTGGAGGGCGCGACACCTGCCGAGCCACCTCCCACACCGAAGCAGGAGCTGGCCGGCGCCGCTCGGTGGCCTTCGGCATGAAGTCACCGCGCCCCCCTTCTCACTGCACGCGTGGGAACCGAATAGACTGAGTTCAGTTGGTTGCACTCCAGTGTGGCTGACAGGAGGGCCCCACAGGCTCCAAAATTGTCCTCCAAACATAACTTCTTACTGCTCTTAATTTGTGTGACCCCCTTGTCCCTGGTAACTTGGTCAAACAACATGTTTGGGTCTCTGCATTTGAATAATTCAAATTGACATTGGTTTTGAAGGAATTTGAGTATATGTGAGGCTGAAATTCAAATTCAGTTTGAATTTGCTCACATTAGCTCCTGCCAAGCTGAACTCAAATGAGGGTGAAAATTGGTAAACTAACTCAGAAAAATGTGCTAGGTTTGAATATGAAGTCAACTTTTGAATTCAAATGATGAAAGTTGCTGCAATTTGAATTTGCATTCAAATTGGCCCCTTTTTGAATTGCCTCCAAAAGTGCCTCAAAAAGTATTGGATTTGCATGAAATTTGGCCTAAGCCTTCCCAAGAATATATAAGGTCTAAGGGTGAGCTCAACCTTTCATGTTCATGTGTAGAAATCCCACTTTTTGGATGTTAGGGCTTTTCCCTCTAATCACCCTTTTGATGGTGGTTACTTGCTCTTCACAAGTGTTCATGAGCTATCCACAAAATGAGCTGTAGTTTTGTGAGGTGATGAAAATGATCACTTTTTGCAAGTCCCTTTTCTTGGGCCTTTACATCCCTCCCCCTTAAAAGAATCTCGTCCCGAGATTACCAACGAAGAGACGGCGATGTAATAAAAACTCACCCGTGCTGAGATGCCATGAACTCCGGGTAGTTTGAGCGAAGAAATTCCTCGCTCTCCCACATCGCTTCTTCGGTGGTGTGGTTTCTCTAGAGTATCTTGTAGAACCACAACGTTCGGCTACGTGTGGTCCGGGCCTTCTCATCAATAATTGCCACCGGATATTCATCATACGTTAAATCCGGTTGCAGCTCGCCGATGTCTTCGGTGGGAACAGCAGCTGTATACTTCAGACATTTTCGCAGTTGTGAAACATGGAAAATGTCGTGAACACCAGCAAGAGATGCCGGTAGTTCCAGTCTATATGCCACTGGTCCACACTTCTCGGGATGGCATAGGGTCCAATGAATCGGGGAGCGAGTTTCCCCTTTACGCCGAACCGGTGCACGCCTTTCATCGGAGATACACGGAGGTACACGTGCTCCCCGATGTCAAAGTGCAGCGGCCTATGCCTCTTATCAGCATAGCTTTTCTGCCGGGATTGAGCGGCCTTGAAGTTGGCTTGAATCATCCGAACGCGCTCTTCGGCGTCGTTCACCACATCAACCCCGAATGTGACCCTTTCACCGGACTCGCACCAGTTTAGTGGGCTGCGGCATCTACGACCGTAGAGAGCTTCATAGGGTGTCATCTTGATACTCGCTTGATAGCCATTGTTGTACGACAATTCCGCCAACGGTAGGTGATCATCCTAGTTCCTACCGTGGTGGATGGCACATGCCCTCAACATGTCTTCCAGTACTTGGTTCACCCTCTCTGTTTGGCCATCTGTATGAGGATGATAGGCAGAGCTTCTAATCAGTTTAGTACCCAATGCAGCGTGCAACTGCTCCAAAAAATGAGACACGAATAATGCACCTCGATTTGAGACTACGGTCCTGGGTACCCCATATAAGCATAGAATTCTCGCTATGTACAGCTCCGCATACTTGCCGGCAGTGTAACGTGTATGCACCGGAATGAAGTGAGCCGACTTGGTTAATCGGTCAACGATTACCCAAATGGAATCATGCTTGTTGGAAGTCAGGGGTAATCCCACAATGAAATTCATGCTCACATCTTCCCATTTCCATGCCAGGATTTTCAGGGGTTGCAGCAGCCCTGATTTCGTCATATGGTCCGCTTTCACTCATCTACACGTATCACACTCGGATATGTACTTAGCCACTTCCAGCTTCATCCGTGTCCACCAAAATTTCTTTTTCAAATCTTGGTACATTTTGTTGCTGCCCGGATGAATGGAGTATTTAGACAAGTGAGCTTCATCAATAATCTTCTTTCTCAGCTCCATATTCTGGGGTACGACTATGCGGTCATTAAACCACAGCGTCCCCTCATCATCTTTCTGGAAACATTTGATTTCCCCATTGTCTATCCGTCTCCGGAGATGTGCCATGCCCTTGTCAATATTCTGAGCCACAATGATGTCCTCCTTAATGGTAGGGATGAGAGCAAGGTTGTAGAGCGATCCATAAGGAACAAGGTATAAACTCGGCTCTTCCTTCTCCACCAGTGTCATGGTGAGGTTATGGACATGTGATTTTCGACTTAGCGCGTCGGCAACCGCATTCGCCTTGCCGGGGTGGTAATGAATCTCAATATCATAATCTCTGATTAGTTCTAACAACCTCCTTTGCCTCATATTCAGCTCCTTCAGGGTGAAAATATACTTCAGACTCTTGTGGTTGGTGTAGAGATGCACCAAATTCCCCAGGAGAAAGTGCCTCCACATCTTCAACGCCAAAACAACAGCAGCAAGCTCAAGATCATGAGTTGGGTAATGCTGCTCATGATTTCGAAGTTGGCGTGAGCCATATGCGACCACACGTCCTTCTTGCATCAACACGCAGCCGAGCCCGATGCCGGACGCATCAGAATACACGTCGAAGGGCTTAGATGTATCCGGTTGAGCTAAGACCGGGGCTGTTGTGAGATGCTTCACCAATGCTCGGAACGCTTCTTCACATGCTGAGTTCCAAACATACTTCATTCCCTTTTTCAAAAATTCTGTCATCGGCTTAGCAAGCTTGGAGAAGCTTGGAATGAATCTCCGGTAATATCCCGCTAAGCCAAGGAAGCTTCTGACTTCATGGACAGAAGTGGGAGCTTTCCATTTCAGCACCTGCTCGATTTTGCTTGGGTCAACAGCAAATGCCTTCCGCTGAGATAATATGTCCCAAAAATGGCACTTGGCTGATCCAAAACTCGCATTTGCTGAACTTGGCATATATCTTATGGTTCCGCAATCGTTGAAGGACGATTCTCAAGTGTTCGGCGTGTTCTGCTTCTGTCTTGGAGTAAACCAAGAAATCATCAATGAACACCACAACGAACTTGTCCAGCTCCAGCATGAAAATCGAGTTCATGAGGTACATGAAATGTGCCGGAGCATTAGTGTGACCAAAAGACATGACAAGATATTCATATAAACCATATCTTGTCAAGAAGGCCGTCTTCGGGATATCTTCCGCCCGGATTTTTATTTGATGATAACCAGAGCGAAGGTCCATCTTGGAGAACACACTTGCACCCACAAGTTGATCAAACATGATGTCAATGCGGGGCAGTGGGTATTTGTTCTTTATGGTGACGGTGTTGAACGGCCGGTAATCCACGCACAGCCTCAAGGTTTCATCCTTCTTCTTTACGAACAACGCCAAGCATCCCCAAGGCGAGGAACTCGGCCTAATGAAACCTTTGCTCAATAGATCATTGAGCTGTTCTTTCAATTCAGCCAGCTCGTTAGGAGCCATTTTGTATGGTCTCCGTGAGATAGGAGTAGTCCCGGGTGCAAGCTCAATCTTGAACTCCACATCCCGCTCAGGTGGCATGCCTGGAAGATCATTCGGAAACACGTCGGGGTATTCCCGGACTACGGGGATGTCCTCTAACTTGAGAGCTTCAGTATTATTAATTGCTGAAACTTCCCGGACTGGATTGTCTAATATGAGGGAATGCGGACGGTGTAGTGGGGAGTTAAGGTGAACCGTCCGGGATAACATTTCTAAAACAGCGCCATGGTAGCTTATCCATGACATCCCTAAGATTGCATCAATCTTCTGCCCCTAAAGAATAATCATAGTGGTGGGATATATCTTGCCACCTAAGCACAGTGGTGCTTTTGGAATCATCATAGTTGCTGAAATCTTTCCTCCTAGTGAACAGATCATATAAGACCACTCGGTTGGAAAGGCTTCCAATTGATGCTTAACCACATATGATGCACTTATGAAGTTGTGGGTGCATTGCACTCGAATCAAATAATATGATGATTGCTTGATCGTTGAGAGTGAACGTACCCGCCAGCACGTTGTCTCCCTCTGGGGCGTCCTCATTGTCGAGGTTGCGAACGCCCCTGGTTCGCTGACCAACCTTCTTGACCGGAGGTCGGCCTCGAGCACCTCCCTGGAACTGGGCTTGCCCGCTGCTCTGCTGCCACTGGGGACAGTCCTTCGAGAAATGGCCCGCCTGGCCACACGTAAAGCATGTGTAGCGAGGCGGTCCTCCGCTGATTGGCGGACGGAAACCCAGGGCTCGTTGTGGCGGTGGAAATGCCCGGGGTGCCCTCTGCTGCTGCTGCTGTTGTTGCGGTCGCGGTGGTGGCATCGGCGGTCAGAACGGGGATGGCTGAAAAGAGTGACCCCCGAACTGCTGAGGTCGCGCCGGTGGATGCCACTGCTGACCGGATGGTGTCCGATACACCATGCGGTACTTTTGGGGAGCTCAACCCCCACTGCTGGGTGGAGTGCTGCGCTTTCGCTGCTCAGCCGCCAATTCTCGCTGAGCGTCTTCTTGCATGATCGCGGCATTAACGAGATCGTTGAAGGTGCCACGATTGCATTGGACGAGATGCGTCTTCATCTCAAGGTGTAATCCCCGATAGAAGTGCTCCCGCTTCTTCTCCTCGGTGGAGACGTAATCCAACGCATACTGTACCAGATGGTTGAAGGCACGGGAGTAGTCGTGGGCACTCCTTCCGCCCTGATTCAGCTCCAAGAACTCTTGGAACTTCCGCTTCATTATCCCAGGAGGGATATGGTAGGCGCGGAACGCCTCCCGGAATTCTTCCCACTCCACGGCATGGCCAGCCAGACGTAAGGCGACATAATTCGCCCACCACGCACCAGCGGCACCGTGAAGCTGCTGCGCCGCGAACAGAGTCTTTTGCCGCTCCATACATTGGAGCAGTCCAAACTTGTACTCAATTGTCCGCAGCCAGTTGTCGTCCTCCAGGGGTTCTGCTGCTTCTGTGAACACCGGAGGGTGCGTACTCATGAAATCCGAGTACGTCACAATATGGGGCTCACGAGGCCCCCTCCCTTGACGCCCCCCCCTGGGACGTATTCTGCACGATTGTGCGGAGCAGGTCGATCTGCTCCTCACGACCACCCACCAGTGCCGCAATCACGTCCGCTAGCGTAAGCGGAGGTGGCGGTGGTGGTTATTGCTGCAGGGTGCTGTCGTAGGCAGGTGGCTGGGAGTCATCACCCCCCTGCTTGCTAGAGCCACCAATCTCATGCGTTGTCCGAGTGCGAACCATCTGCAACCATACGACAATAAACATCAGTCCCGCAACATACTTCATGCAGTCCAATAGGCATAAAAGATAATGACAGTAAAACATGCGATACATCTTGTATACGGATAATGTAATAACTTTGCACAAGCTACACCATTAACAGACCAAATACAAGCTAGTTAAATTCAGTTTGATGGACTTCCTCCTTGGAAGTTCATCTCAACTAGGTTTGGTCACTAGGAGACATTAAAATCGCTTTGTCATCACGTATACTACCCTTTTATCTTCAATACTACACAAACATGGTCTCTAGCAAAAGAATAAAATCCTATTTGGTCATTAGTAGAGCCTATAAGGAATTCCAGGGATCTTCATGGCTCCAGCCATTACTTTCTGGAAACTACAATTTGAGATGCTACTAATGGAATTGGTTTCATGACATTTGAAGAATTCTAGATGAAGTTATGCCCTAAACAAGATCTGAGAAAATCTGGAAAATGTTTCTATACATTTATTCTATTTTCTCAGGGCAGTTCACCTAATCACACCATTAGGGGGATTAAATGAACTTTGATGGGTCTGAAAATTTTTCTGTGAATCTAGGATTTTCCAAAGAACCTCCCAGCCAAATTTCAGAATTTTTCATAAAGTAATTCTCCAGATAAAATTCCTAACAGTTTAAACTTTAGGGAATTAATTCTAGAAAACCATTAAGTTTCATGAGCTGAAATTTCTGTTGCTGGAAAGTACTCAAAGAGATGAATCCAACAAAATTTGTTTCACTGGATTTGGACACTTCTAGCCAAAGTTATGAATTTCTAAAGTTTGGCCCGATCCCTGAATTATTTTCCTACAGAAATCGCCTCCCGCGCTAAACCAGAGACTGACAGCGCGGCCCGCCTGTTTAATTTAAACTAACCACGCGCTCGCGCACGCTTAACATAGTGGCTGACACGTGGGACCCATGCCTTCGTCTACCTCCCGACGCCGCCGCCCCGAGCCGCCGGAGCTCCAGCGAGGTTGGCGTTCCCGGCGACCTAGCTCTCCGGCGACGGTGAGACTTGCCGTACCCACATAACTTTGGACACTGAACACGTTGGACATCATGCCACCGTTAGCTAACTGCCGTAGCTCGCCGGCGACGAGCGCTATGTTTCTGTGCAACATCGGCAACGTGTTCCCGTCCTCCTAACCACCCCCTTCGCGCGCTAATCGCGTCACCACGTTCAGGGAGACCTCGGGAAGCTCAGCATGACCTTGGTTGGGACCGAAACAGCCAGCGCACCGGACTTCACCGGCGACCCCCTCTTCCGCCGAGCTTTTCCATGGTGAACCTATGGTTCCGGCGGTGGTTTCTTTCTGTTTTTTGATCGAGGAGGGGCTCAAGAACATCTAGATGATATTTCTCAGCTCTGTTTGCCCTCCCACACGACGATCCTCCCGAATTTCTCCTAAACCTAATCGGGTCCTGAAATGAGCTCCCAATCCTAAACGGGGAAATTTTCTTTGCGCACAAAGGTCGAACCTTGGAACGGTTTGCGCGGTGAGCTTGAGGACAAGCTAGCGCTCCATGTTTCTATGGACATCGAGGGCAGAGGATGATCGCAGCTCGGTTGGCAAGGAATCGGAACTCGGGCGGCTAAGCGGCTGTTTACTGAAGTGCACGAAACAGGAGCTCGCCGGCTGATTTCGTGCCTTTTATAGTCACTGAGGGCAGTGGAGGGTGCGACACCTTCCGAGCCACCTCCCACACCGAAGCAGGAGCTGGCCGGCGCCACTCGGTGGCCTTCGGCGTGAAGTCACCGCGCCCCCCTTCTCACTGCGCGCGTGGGAACCGAATAGACTGAGTTCAGTCGGTTGCACTCCAGTGTGGCTGACAGGAGAGCCCCACAGGCTCCAAAATTGTCCTCCAAACTTAACTTCTTACTGCTCTTAATTTTGTGTGACCTCCTTGTCCCTGGTAACTTGATCAAACAAGATGTTTGGGTCTCTGCATTTGAATAAGTCAAATTGACATTGGTTTTGAAGGAATTTGAGTATATGTGAGGCTGAAATTCAAATTCAGTTTGAATTTGCTCACATTAGCTCCTGCCAAGCTGAACTCAAATGAGGGTGAAAATTGGTAAACTAACTCAGAAAAATGTGCTAGGTTTGAATATGAAGTCAACTTTTGAATTCAAATGATGAAAATTGCTGCAATTTGAATTTGCATTCAAATTGGCCCCTTTTTGAATTGTCTCCAAAAGTGCCTCAAAAAGTATTTGATTTGCATGAAATTTGGCCTGAGCCTTCCCAAGAATATATAAGGTCTAGGGGTAAGCTCAACCTTTCATGTTCATGTGTAGAAATCCCACTTTTTGGAAGTTAGGGCTTTCCCCTCTAATCACCCTTTTGATGGTGGTTACTTGCTCTTCACAAGTGTTCATGAGCTATCCACAAAATGAGCTGTGGTGTTGTGAGGTGATGAAAATGATCACTTTTTGCAAGTCCCTTTTCTTGGGCCTTTACAGTTCGCAAGGAACATACCAATCACGACGTCCTCAGCCTGTTGTGCTTCCTCAGCGGAGACATGATTCACGTTGCCACGAGCGTAGCTCTGCTGTCCACGGTTACCTTGTGTAGCTTCTCCATTCGGCCGTGGGTTCTGCTTGGGCACGTTGCTTGGCTGTCCAAGGCCCTTCCTCGGGCACTGACTTGCAAAGTACCATGTTTCTCCGCATGCAAAGCATGCCTTGTTGCCCAAGACAGCAGGTACATTGGGGCGAGGGTGGTTTTGAGCATAAGCGCCCATGCTTGGGTGGGGCGCAGAAGGCAAAGGCACACAAGGTGCTTGTATGACAGGACGTTGCTGCGGTGGCTGATTAGGGCGAAAAGTAGAAGCGGTCGAGCCATACTGCGGTGCAGCTGGGGGCATGAAACGGGGAAGTACATTGCTCCCTTGTGGCTGGTATGGCATCTTTCTCTTGCCCTCTTGCTCGATCTCTTGGATCTTGCTCTCAACCACTATAGCTTTGTCAACTAGCTTCTAGAAGTTTGCATAGTCGTTGTTGAGGAGCTGAACTTGGATCTCATTGTTCAACCCTCTCATAAACAAGTACTGCTTCCGTTGATCCGAGTTGACATCTTGGGGGGCATACCTTGACAGTTGCGTGAACTTGTTGAGGTACTCATTCACGCTCTTTCGTCCTTGGCGGAGACCTTCGAACTCTTGCCTTTTTAGCATCATGACACCAACAGGGACGTAATGAGAGCGGAAACTCTCCTTGAATTCAGTCCATGTGATAGTCTCCTGGTCGACATGAGCGTTGCAAAGAGCGTCCCACCAGTCAGCGGCTGCTCCCATAAGTTGGTGCGATGCGAAAAGAACTTTCTCTCGATCATTGCACTGAACTATGGCAAGCTTCTTCTCCATGGACTTCAACCAATCATTGGCCTCCATGGGATCATTAGCTTGTGCAAAAGTAGGTGGTCGAGTCCTCATGAACTCTCCCAACCTGTTATGAGCCGGCGGTGGTGGTGGCGGTGATGCAGGAACGGGGTTGTTGTTGTTGTTGGCTTGCAGCTGACCCAAAGTTTGGATCATGGTTTGCATGTGTTGGTTATGCATAGCCATCAACCATTCCAGGTTGTTGCACCAGCCCCGGGGTCAGCATTCTCAGGAACCTCAACGTGGTCATCCTCTTGGTTGCCACGGATATTCCTCCTTTGACGGCCGGCGTTTTCTCTCACCATCTGTGATAGAGGTTGATAGAATAGAGGTTAGGAGTTTAGATTGATCCCCCCAACTATATGCATCAAGGATATGAACTATATATATTAGTTTTTATGAGGATGTGAACACATGCCGAAGCATCTCACATCTCTCTACTAGGTGTGGATATGGACAACGCTGAAACGTTCCACAACTCACACTAAGCACACTAGCAATTATCACAAAAGTTCACACCACTCTTATTCAAAACTTATTCAATGGGAGTCCTATGTGGTTTGGGGTGATACCAAGTGGAACTTCTACCTAGGCTTGCATCCTACGGTCAACGTGGCTTCTAATGGCCATCTATGCATTCTGCCTAGGCTTGCATCCTACGGCCATCGTGGCTTCAAATGATAATCTGTGACTAGGCCTGCGTCCTACGGTCAATCGTGGCTCTGATACCAATCAGTGATGCCCAGTTCCATAGAACACGGAACCCAGCTGATGCATATGTGTGCCCAGGATGTTCATCACACATACACATGTAATCCACAAATTGAATTCAGAATATATATAACCACGAATGAATAGGGTTCAAGTACTTTATTACATCAATCTTTATTGCAGCGGATGTCTCTAATCTATTCTAGCAGCGGAAGTCTTCTAAACGGTAGCGGAAGCAAACTAAGCAGCAGCAGCGGCTCTATCTCCTACTCCACAGGCAAGTTGACGGTAGATCACACGCCTAGTACTCCACATGGTCTTCGAAGTACTCCTCTCCTGTTGCTGATGTTGTATGATAATGCAAGGGTGAGTACATGTCGTACTCAGCAAGTGCGGAAAGTATGACATGTAGCTTACATCAAGGTAGGAACAAAAAGGCTCATTGCAGAAAGCAAAGTTTATTTCACAAACATGATTAAAACAGCAACTAGCTTTAAGTGATTTTAATTCAAACATATATCCAATTAAAACATCATACCTCCTTCATGATTTACCACTTTTCATATCGCATCCGAACATTCATCTTTCTCAATTTTTTCTCAATGCTCATAATAACCATCTCATGATCATATTCATATCCATCTCATAACCGAAACCAATCCCATTGTCATGACTCAACAGTCACGAAAACCAATTTTACCAAGACTCAACAGTCCCGAAACCACAACCAAACCAATGACATCCCAATAACCAAACCAAAACATCCCATCTAATCACGTGAGTTATCCAGCCGCTTGTGACCAGAAGCACGGCTATCATGATAGTTTTACACTCTGCAGAGGTTGCACCACTTTACCCACAAGTTTGTGATTTCGTCACTCGTCGGCGACTGCAGAACCTCCATTATACCAGTACACAACCGTCGGTGTATGGCCAAGAGATCACAAAATAGACTTTACAAAGGGGCTACTAGATGTATGGACTCACTAAGGTTTCACCAGCAGGCTCGAATCACCATTCTCCCACCTACGGGCCCCCTCTTGTGCCATGCAGTTCTCAGGGCAGTCCTCTCTCGACTCCCATTCCCCGCGCCTTTCACGGTCCATAACAATCTAGCAACTTACCTAATTAGTCAGCTAAGCCGCGCCCATATTTGACCTTGTGGTGGCACTGTATTCCTGGCATGGCTGGCATGAACCGGTCCTTAGATCTACGGCAAGTAAACCACCATCTCATTCTACCACATCTACGAACCAAGCTTGCCTAGATCTCCCCCGATTCATGTTCATTATCAACATCAAGTTCTTATTATCATTATTCACATGAGTGCAGTAGCTAGACACATTCTATCGCTTTCCATATCCCGTAGATTAGCGAAGCAAAAAGCAAAAACGACCATATCCGACTCATCAACTTTCCCGGCGACAAGGGTGGTTAACAAAACTAGTAAACTCCTAATAAAAGGGTTTCCCATCAAGTTGACTCAAGCATACACAGTTTTCGCAAACAAAATAGTTTTCAAAACATGGGATCAATATGGTCAAGGGGCACTTGCCTTGTTCCTGTGGCTTTTGTTGCTCACTGATCTCGAAGTCTTGGTGTTGTAGTACTTCGTAGATAGCTCCTTGATATTGTCCTTCTACTTACGATCACGCACATACAAAATTTATAACAATCAACATCATGCACAATCCTTACTCAAGATGCAATGGTGCATATGCATGCTAATCCTATGGTGTTGTTTTTATTAGATCGGTTTGTACGTGTTCTTGCATGTTTTATTGGCTTGCATGGGGTTTTACGATGAACAAAGGTGTAAGGATCAAATGTGGACGTGGTGATGATCTCGACTCAAGATCTAGATCAATTCCACCGTTAAAAATTGATCAACACGAGATCTGTCCACACGAAAAAGCTTATGTTCGAAGGGATCGAAGAAACAGATGCAAAGAAACCGTGATGGTGTCGTAAGGTGGTAATAGAGACCTGCCTTACTTCCTTTGGGGTCTTCCTCCTAGCAATGGCAGCAGGGCGACTTGTCGGCTTTCCTCCGGCGACGGCGAACGTGTCGGGGCTCGTCGGCAGTCTCACTGGTAGTTGAACTTCGGCGATGGGGTTTAGCTTGGCGAGTTGGGCTAGGGCCTCTAGTTTTTCGACTTTAAAAGGTGTTACGGCCAAGGGGGTGTTTCGGGTTCTATTTATAAGGGGATAAAGAAGAGTCCTACTCCGATTGGATTTCAATTAAGAGTCCTATTCAAATTGTTTGGATCTTAACAACTTATCTCTAATCGATTTGGTTGCAGTATTCAACATGGAAGAATTCGTGTCAGTTTCCTCAGTACCAGGTACTCGTGTACTGGGGAAAATCGCTTAAGGATCTCGTCCTTCCGTAGGGATCAGCTCCAGAGGCGCCACATGTCCAGCGGGGGCCGGGCTCCCCTTTTCCTCAGAGACGAGCTCTGGTTGTGCCGTGTGTCAGGCGGGAGGGACCTCCCTCTTCCTCATAGGCGAGCTCCGTGTGCGCCACGCGTCTAGCGGGCGGGACCTCCCTCTCCCTCAGAGGCGAGCTCCACGTGCGCCACGTGTCTGGTGGGCGGGACCTCCCTCTCCTTCAGAGGTGAGTTCCACGTACGCCATGTGTCAGTGCTGGACCTCCCTTCTCTTTGGAGGTGAGCTCCGAGGGCGACATGTGTCCAGCAGTGTCGGACCTCCCTTCTCCTCGGAGATGAGCTCCGAGGATGACACATGTCCAGTAGGACTGGACCTCCCGAAGGCGAGCTCCGAGAGCGACACCTGTCCCTCAGTGTCGAACCTCCCAGAGGTAAGCTCTGGGGGTGACACGTGTTCATCAGTGTCGGATATCTCGGAGGCGAGCTCCGAGGGCTCCACGTGTCCCACGCGGCTAGGCCTCGCTTCTCCGCAGAAACTAGCTCCGGGGACGACACGTGTCCCGCGGGGTTGGGCCGTGCTTCCCTGCAGAGACAAGCTCCGCAGGCGACACATGTCCAACGGGGCCGGACATTGCCCCCTTCCGCAGAGGCAAGCTCCGAGCCTGCCATGTGGCCAATCAGTGGCGGACCTCACCCCCTCTGCAGGGATGAGCTCTAAAGGCGCCACGTGGCCAGCGGGCCGCGGGAAATGTCTACAGCGCTCCTCGGCGAACTGGAATTGGCTCTTTCGGCTATATTTTTGATGCTTTCTCCATTTCTACTTATTTTAAAATGTTTATCTATATGAAATATGAATGCATGCATGATTACGAAATTGAGGGTGTTACATCGGCGGCTGGAAAAACTCAGCCGACAGCTTCATTTCTCGACGGTTTCCGATGATTCTTCATCGAGGAGCTGTGCTAGGTCGTGTAGAAGCATCGGGCCAAAGCAATTAAACTATGAATTCACCTTGGAAACGAATTTCAGGGTAGACGGTCGGCCGTTATTTCGGTAGCTCGGAGCAAACGGTGCGCGATCGCAGCTAGAGAGGAACCGCAGCTGCCCCTAGCTTGGACAGTGGCACCCCGCACCGCCAGCGACCTTGCTCAACCGAAGAAACCCCGGGATAACGCAACGAGAGCAGTGGAAACGGGCGAGGCTCGGTTTGGCAGTGAAAACAGAGGAACCCGTAGACGTGTGTGGTTTCTTCACCGAGTGAATGGAGACCCTGACAGCTGCTTCGACGCTCGGCTCAAGCGCGACTGCACCGAGTGAAGCAGTGTCTTCGGCGCCAAGCAAACGGCGTCGCCGTGGCAACTGCATCGCTGTGGTGGCTGCATAGGGAACCAGGAAAACCGACGTTGGCTTGGTGGAGGCTGAACAGCTGACCCCACATGTCATTCTCTTTTCCCCTCTTAATATTTCTGATCTTCTATTTCTGCCACCAACTTTTGTCCAAAAATTCAAGATATTTGCAGGGAAGCCAAATTAAATATGTAGAATTAAATTTTTTACTTCAATGCTGCATTTGATCAAAATTGGTTCAAGTTCCAAATTCAAATTTAGATTCTAAGGGTTTTTGGTGTCAACGTAAATTTAAATAGCAAACCCACTCCAAAGATTCCAATTTTTTGCATGGCTGCTAATTCAAATGTGGAGAACACATTTGTGGAACCAAATTTGCAAATGGAGGAAATTGGAATTTGAAACTGGATTTGAAATTCAGATTAGAGGGCTTCCTCTTTTAATCCCAAACAAATATTAATACCGCTCCAAATGAGCTGAAATTTGGAAGGTTGAATATTTGGAATATGAAGATCCATGTTATGCATTTATATCTCCATGTTTGGAAGTTTTGGGAAGTTTGAATACCCACTTTGAACTTACACCGTTATAATTCAAAGTTTTAATTCCTACCTCATTTTTCCTAACTATTCATGTGTTGAAATTCTTGCTACCACATTTTGGGGATTTTACAAATTCATAGATGAATCTGAATATGTAGCTGCTGCTAGAGCTTGCTCACAAATTCTTTGGATTGTTCAAACACTTAAGGACAATGGGGTGTTGTGGTTTGCAACATGCTTATGTGAGGTGTTTACGTAAGGCGTTGTGGTTTTTGGAACTAACGTGAGTCAAGTCACGGACTTGTTGCTCGAAAGTATTGCTTGTTTATTCATGTGCAGGTGCAAATTTTGAGAAAGTTTGGAGTTGTTTTGATATGAATATCGAAGGGCTTGTGAATTTCCTGGAAATTTGAATTTAAATTTGAAACTGAGTAAACTTCGTCAATTTGCCAAATGATTTTTCACATTTGAGCTCCACATGATTGAGGTTTGCATTGTGCCAAAAAGTAGAGATATTTGGGAGAGAAAAACAGTGGGACTCACTTGTCAATGAGAGGGGAAGACTTACAACCAAAGGAAATTTTCTTCTCTCTGTTCTCACTCGAACTCGGTGGCCGCTGAGCAGCGCACGACACCGAGGCAGCGCCGCTGCCACCTCCCGAGCAGCTGCTGGAGTTTCCTCGCCCTTATCAGTCTCCATCGGGAGTGTGCACCTCATAACACCGAGAAAACGCCCGAGCTACGCCTCCTCCACGCCACAGCGCTGTGTCCGGGAGTTTTTGCCGCTGCCGAGTGCACACAATTGGTTTCCGTCGCCAACCATCTCCCCGAGCTGGGACACCCGGACAAACTCGGAAGCGGCGTCGTCCACGCTCCCTGAAGCCTGTCAAAGCAAGTTTTGAGAGTGCAGCGGGCTACAATCGCCTCGGCAAGCCTTTTCTTCTCCGGTGGACCGACCTTGGTGGTTTCACGTCAAACCGAGTCTCTCCGGCGTTTCACGCACCACGAATAAGGTTGGTTACCACCTCCCCTTGCTGTCCATCAAGTTTGGGATCATTTCATAGGACCACCTAGCCGGAATTTAAGTTTTCCTCACGGCGGGTTCTTCGGGTCGCCGGCTACAAACCGTGAAATTCTCTTCCGAGGTGTAGAGGCTCCCGATTGTGTCCTGGGTTCATGATCCTTAGCCTCCTACGGACCTCCTCGACCAAACAGAGCATGATTCAATCAACCCTAGCCGAAGAACGTCAAGTTTTGCTCCGTCGCCGCGAAAAACGTCTCGGGCGCACGGTGACGGCATAGCTAGCGGCCTCCCCAAGCAAATTGGTGTACACATCGACGAGCTACACCTTCCACTGATGCTGTAGCACAAATCCTTCGTGTATTTGGCAAGCTAGAACATCGGCGCTACGTCGCCGAAGCTCGGTTAAGCCGCCGCACCGTCGTGAGCTCGGTTAGGGCCGACGTCGGTGTGGGGAAACACTCCCCACGTGTTCAGCGCACAAAATTAGGAGCTGGCGGCAAGTTTAAGCACGGGAGATAGACGGACAACCGGGTTCCAAAGTTTTCTGGCGAGCTCCGGCGGCGGGGGTCGCGCGAGAGCGGGAGGTAGACGAAGGGGGTCAGCCCCACTCGTCAGCGTCTGGATTTAAACATGCGGGATCTTCTGTGGCCTCTGATCGAGCTGTGGCAACGCGGGAGAGATTATGTGGCCCATGTGGCTTAGTTTCAGCGGTCGACACGTGGCCCTGGACCCACGGTCAGAGTTTAAACATTTCCCGGTTTATTTGAATTCCCAAATTCAGTTCAAACTTTAGAACCTCATAACTTTTGCTTGGAAGCTCCAAATTTAGTTCAAATTGGGTTGGATTCATGATGAAAAACTCTATCCAAATATGCAACCCAATTTGTATGAAAACAAATAGAAAATTCTGGAAAATTCTTAAAAACTTTTCAGCAAAAGAATTTTTGAGGGAGTTTGGTTCGTCCAAAAATCCCCAAATTTTTCCAGAATATCCTTTAGGATGATAGGGAACTCCTGTAAAAGTTTCAGATCAATTGGAGTTGATTTAGTTAGGATAATTCTGAAATCAGGTTTCTGTGTTCAAATGAACACAGAAACAATTTCAGAGAATTTCAAAAATTTGGAAATTCAGTTCTGGGTAGTTCTTAGCTCCAATAATCCTAGTAAAATTCATGCATGCTCCCTGAGCTAAGTTTGAAATTGTAGTTCACTTGAATTTGCATGAAAGTGCAAGTTTATTCAGAATTAATTTATTTTTGCCTAAATGCTTAGGGAATTGTTCTGAGTGATCTACTCATTGAAGAATTCTGAATTTTGGTCCAGATGACTTTCATGTGACAAGGAACTCACATGAAAATTTTCAGCTCCATTGGAGCTATGGATCACCACTATCCTGTTCAACCTATTTAGATGAGTAGCACACAAGTGATGAAATGCAATTATCACTTGATCATGTTGCTTCACCAAAACCAAACCACTAGCACCAGTGTCATTTTAAATTCATAAACAGAGTTCCAGTTTTAAACTTGTCTTTAGAACTTATTAACAAAAGCTTTACAATTGAACATATATGCATATTCATAACGTGTAGTGATTAAACGTGGAAAAGTGGAAAAGTAAAGCTTGAATCAAGGAGCAAGAAGGGCAGGGATTAAGCTTCAAGTCATCAGCAACTAACTTCATAATTATCTGACTTTAGACACCTGCAAAACCAAGGCAAGCTCCGGTTTGCATTTAAGTTGTTTTATAAAGTTTTCCTTTGTTCACTACTATGGGTCAAAGTTTGTATGTGCATTAGGTCAAGGATGTTTTATACTCCACTTGCATAACCAAAAATGAACCCTGAGGTCAAGGGTATAAAGGTGTCATCGCTGTAGAGTAAGGCCGTGCTAAATAGCTAGGACATCCGGTAGAAGACGAGTAGTTGGAATCTACTCGCGAGCTATGGTTTAGGATGACATAAGTGTGGTTGGAAAAGAGGCAAACTAAAGTTTACATTTCTAAAAGATGAGACCGGGCAGGAGGGTTAGGCAGCGACAAGACGAGGTCTTAGTCAAGTAGCTCTGCCTGTGTCGGTTAAGGACCGATGCGTGTGCCACATCCAGGAGCAAGTATTGAGTTGTGTACCGGATGCTTACTGCTATATGGGACCCAGGAAACCGATGTACCAGGTTAACTAGATTGTAGAGGCATACCACATCGTCTCGTTAGACCTATGAGCCCGAGACGGCGCGACCGGTTCTACAGTCGAGTGTCCTGCGAAAGGTTGCCACATACGACGTAATGAAGGACGCCAGATTTGGGTCTTCATAGGCGGGCGCATGTGTCGAGCTATCCAGGCAGTGTTTGATTTGAATCACCATCCCTCGCGGTTATTGAGTACCGCTTGCTCCCATGTTGTGACGTAGTAATCAACTTGTGTGGAAACAGTTTGCAAAGTTTTAATTGCTGTTATGATTATTGTAAGTTGCATGAAAACCCTGTTTGAAGTAGAGATAGAGCAAACGAAAGTTATTTTCCATCTTGGGACAAGTAACATTGGAATGAAGCGTTTCTTGTTTGATTGTGGAGTTCCAATGTTGCTGGGCGCAAGGGCACTACTATGATGGCTAAAATCTGAAAGTTAAGGATGAACTCGTAGGTGAGTCTTTTTGTAACTTTCATGTTTAAGTTTCAGGTTACTTCCATGTAGAGTTACATGCTTAGGTGAGACGGTTAAGTCTTGCTGAGCCTTTGTGCTCACTCTTGCTATATGAGTGGTTTTGCAGGTTAATACGACGCTATAAAGAAGGTTGTACGGTTCAGACTCAGAAACTTCCGAGTCGGTAACACATGGAGGACCTAGCCGCTGCCATGTCTTCGTGATGCTAGCGAGAGTAGTCCGTGGACTGGACCTCTCCTCGAGTGCTTCTTAGTTATTCGCCTGGGCTGTTTATAGACTTCCCCTAAAGTTAATTTATGTAAATTATTTACAAAGAACATTTGTACGCTTCCGCTTTTGATTTATGTAATACAGTTTTCCTTATATATGTGCTGTTGGGTGCCGCATAACACAGCACCACCCAATGCGATTCCCGGGCGAGTAGCACGGCCCCGTGATCGGACCGGGCCCTGTCAGCGTGGTATCAGAGCCACATTGGTAATAGCGCACAGAATAAGGATCATATTATGACAAAAACTTAGGATACGGTGAGGAAACGGTATTAGGCCCACATAAGAACTATAGTAGTATAATTACTTAAAGTGGCAGGACTAACATACTTGTTATAATTCTGAATTTTGATTGTATAACGACGCACCTACGCTCAGGTAAGCATGGTAAGGAATGCCACCGAAAGCGGTTCAATTCCGGTTAGCTCCCCTGACGAGGAATGTGGTTCAGGGATAGGTCTCACAGCTTGGTGTGAGACATTAATATGAAACTCTTGGACTCTTCATGTTCCTGAGTTCATATGAAACGCTGATCCCTAGCGTGCATTAGGCAAGTAAGTGGAGACCCCATTGTGTGGTAAGTAACGGGATAGTGTGTTCGTCTGGAAATAGCCAGGAGGGCATACGCAGTGCTTGCCATCGGCGTGCCCTGCAGGGCAGTAGGTGGTATCCGTTGGGTTGATAACATTCCCAACTGTGACGACCCGTTCTTGATATACTCGGGTTCCCCGTCGTGTGGTATTAAAACATGATCACGTACCTTGAGACGTGGCTTAACTCAAGGACGGCCCGTATGGAAATGATACGGGGCGTATGTTTTTAGTAGGATATGGAACTGCCTGAAATGAAAACAACCTTTCAGTGCACCACTATTGAGTATTCTTCTGCGGGTACTAACCATGTACGTATCCCGTGTAGTACATGTGTGCGAGAGACCGACTTAGTGCCACTGATAACACGTATATGCCGGTATAATCCAGTTAGGATTTTTATTTTGGTGAGGCAACGTAGTACCGACATGTTTCTTACGGTGCATCGGCACCGTACTACACTTAATAACCTCTTCCCTATGAAGAAATGATTCATGAACTAACTTTAAACTAAAAATGGAAGTTTCAAACAAATATTAGTTACTGAACTCTTATTTTGAGCTAAGATTCAAATGAGAGAATGACTAGGTTTCAAAGACTTCAAAAACAGAGTGCTCTGTTTCTGGCAGGAATTCTTGCTGGACTTTAACAGAGCATAACTCTGAGTTAATATAACCAATTAGGGTGTATTATACAGTTCTGGAAATATTTTCAAATTCTCTACAACTTCCTTGTAGATCTCCAGAGCAAAATCACATGTCAAGTTGGTGAAAAGTCCAGTTGAAGGCAAACTGTTCAGAACCAGGACAGTAGCAAAAACCTCTCTGGACCCTTCTGTTTTTAAGCCATAACTTCCTGTAGAAAAATCCTTAAGGAGCCTATGATACACCGTTGGAAAGGTTATGAAATGTGCAACATTGTTGTAGTTCAAAGTTTGTTCAGATTCTTATTGTATTTTCATATACAACTGTGCTAAAGTAGCCACATACAAAGGAGATGCTTGCAAATTTTATCCAGGAATTCTGTCAATTTTGAGCAATCATAACTTTTGATCCAGAGACGATCTAGAGGCATATAAGTACTCGTTCGAAAGATACTGAAGTTTACTAAAACTTTGGTATGGAACTCAGGTCAAGAATCTGTAACTAACTTGAGTAAATTTTGGAGTTTGTTTGAACTGGTCAGGGTAGTCCAGCTGATTAGTTTAGCATACTTAAGATTTGTTTAAACATGAATTGGTTATGCTTTCATAAAGTTCATGACATGTTCATGTTTTACTTATCTTTACTTACTACAGAGATAGAATTTTGATTGACTCAAAATTTTGTTTCGTGCAGTATGGTACGCACACATTCTCAAATGGAGCTTGGAGGTTCGAATCGAGGTGGGAGTGACTCGACTTCATCACAGGGGCCATCGCCAACCGGATTGGTAGAAATTATGGCGAAGATGAATGAAACTCTCCAAACTCTAGTTCAGCAAGGCATAAATAGAGAAGCTCAGCATCACATGCCAACCCCGAGCACTTATCTGGATTTCTTGGCGAAACAACCGCCGGTATTCTCCGAGGCGGATGACCATTATGAAGCAAATCACTGGTTATGTATCATTGAGTCCAAATTTGGGTTGATTCAATGTGATGAATTCCAGAAGACTCTATTTGCCGCTCAGCAGCTTCACGGCTTTGCTGGAGCCTGGTGGGCAGAATACCTTGCTATCCAACCAGCAGGGCATCGTGTCACATGGACGGAGTTCCAGGATGCATTTCGAGCTCGTTTCGTTCCTGCGGGCATAAGACAAACAAGTATGGATGAATTCTGGAATCTAAAGCAAGGGGAAATGAGTGTTATTGAGTATGCGAAGGAATTCAATCGCTTAGCTCAATATGTCCCTGATTATGTGAAATCACCATCCTTGAAGGGTTATCATTTTTACCGAGGGCTGACTACTAGGCTGCGATGTGAGTTGGCTCAAGTTAGCCAAGAGAATTTTGATGAGTTTGTTAGCTGTCCTATCACTCAGGAATATTATTCCAATCTCTACCATAAAGAAAAGAAGGAGAGGGACTCATCACAGGATGAATGCAATTATCCGCCTCAGAAGTATCGGTTGGTAATCTGTTCACCTTCCGGTCCAGAGGTTCCACAAGAGGTGCAGTCATTCTGAGAGTATGACGACTCTTCTACTACCCAGAGGTTTTATTCACCTCCACCGCAGCAGCAACTTATTTCTCATGCACCTCAGTATCAACAAGGTACACCATAATGTTATTTCCCTCAAGATGTTGGAGATGACTCCGGTGATTTCTCAGCTGAACCGAGTGTTGTCCTGCTTCATATTGACAATGAACTCACTGTCAATGAAGCAACTGAACCGAGCAGCAACATTATGTCTGCGGGTCCAGTTCTAAAGAGTGATCTTGGACAGCAAAGAAAAGCCATGTCCAAAGTGGGAACAATTAATTATGTGTCAGTCGATGATCTGCCAAAGGAAGGACCTGTTCTTGCCGGCAGGTTCACCTTAAATGACAAGCCGGTTGTCATTTTATTCGACTCTGGTGCAACACATAACTTCATTAGCAGGGCGACGGTTATCCGGGATCAGATCTCCACAAGTATGACAAAAGGTTCTTACCTTATTCATTCGCCAGGTGGAGACATATCGACTAATGAAGTCGTTTCTCGAGCACCACTTTGTTTGGGTGGAAAAATTTATCCTACCACCCTCATTATTCTCGAAGACCAAGGAATCAATGCCATATTGGGAATATCATGGTTGACCTTCCATAAGGCTGTTCTAGACATCGAGAACAGGAGTGTTCACTTGGGCTCTCCACTTCACGGGCGTCAAACATTGTATCTCGGCAAAGCGGTTTCCAAAGACCCGGAAGTATGTAATGCCGAGGCTTGCAAGTTAGAAGACATTCCGGTAGTCCGTGAATATCCGGACGTGTTTCCCGAAGATCTTCCAGGCTTACCACCTGAGCGCGAGGTGGAATTCAAAATAGAGTTGATACCGGGAACCACGCTGATCTCTCGGAGACCATACAAAATGGCTCCGAATGAATTAGCTGAACTGAAGGAGCAACTCAAAGATCTGATGGACAAGGGGTTTATTCGTCCAAGTTCATCACCATGGGGTTGCTCGGCTTTATTTGTGAAGAAGAAGGATGAGACGCCGAGGCTATGCGTCGATTATTGTCCTTTAAATGCTGTGACAATAAAGAACAAGTATCCACTACCAAGAATTGATATTCTCTTTGATCAGCTAGTGGGTGCTAAAGTCTTCTCCAAGATGGACTTAAGTCGGGATATCATCAAATCAAGATTCGAGCGGAAGATATCCCGAAAACAGCATTCTCGACAAGATATGGACTCTATGAGTATCTTGTCATGTCGTTTGGGTTGACCAATGCTCCGGCTCACTTTATGTATCTTATGAACTCGGTGTTCATGCCGGAGCTGTATCAGTTCGTCGTGGTATTCTCGACGACATCTTGGTCTATTCCAAATAAGAAGAGGAACACGCTAAACATTTGCATATTATGCTCCAACGACTGAGAGATCACAAGCTCTATGCAAAGTTTAGTAAATGTGAATTCTGGATCAACCAAGTGCCATTTCTTGGACATATTATTTCAGCGGAAGGCATTGCTGTTTATCCAAGCAAGATTGAACAAGTGCTGAAATGGAAGTCTCCAACATCAGTCCATGAAGTTCGTAGCTTCTTAGATTTGGTGGGATATTATCGGAGGTTCATCCCGGGCTTCTCAAAAATCTCCAAACCTATGACGGAGCTACTGAAAAAGGGCATCAAATATGATTGGAGCAAGCCATGTGAGGAAGCTTTTCAAGCGTTGGTGAAACACCTCACAACAGCCCCAGTTTTAGCTCAACTGGATACAACCAAGCGCTTTGATGTTTATTGTGATGCATCTGGCATCGGACTTGGTTGTGTACTCATGCATGGAGGACACGTGGTCGCATATGGATCACGGCAATTACAGAATCATGAGCAACATTATCCAACTCATGATCTCGAGCTTGCTGCCGTGGTGTTATCTTTGAAGATGTGGAGACATTACCTATTGGGAAATCTGGTCCATCTCTACACCGACCACAAAAGCTTGAAGTATATATTCACTCAAAAGGAGTTGAATATGTGACAACGGCGATGGTTGGAACTGATCAAGGACTATGATATTGAAATTCATTATCATCCGGGCAAGGCAAATGTGGATGCCGATGCACTCAGCCGGAAGTCTCATATTCATAACCTGACCATTACGCCGATAGAAGAGAAAGAACCGAGTCTCTACTTGGTTCCATATGGAGCTCTACATAATCTAGCTCTCATACCCACAATAAGAGAGGAGGTTATGAAAGCTCAAAAGAAAGACAAGGGCATGACTCATATCAAAAGGAGGTTAAAGAATGGGGAGATAAAATGCTTCCGGTTAGATGATGAAGATACCTTATGGTTCAAGAACCGGATAGTCGTACCCCGTGATATGAGGCTGCGGAAGAGAATTTTGGATGAGGCTGACTTATCCAAATTTTCTATTCATCCAGGCAGCAATAAAATGTACCAAGACCTCCGGAAGAAGTTTTGGTGGACACGTATGAAACGTGAAGTTGCAAAATACGTTTCAGAATGTGATACGTGTCGAAGAGTTAAGGCCGACCACATGAAGAAGTCAGGCCTGTTGCAACCACTACAAATACCGGCATGGAAGTGGGAAGATTTGAGTATGGATTTCATCATCGGGTTGCCGATGACCTCCCACCATCATGATTTGATTTGGGTAATCATTGACCGATTAACCAAATCAGCACGTTTCATTCCAGTGCATACCAACTACAGCGCCAAGCAATATGCGGAGTTGTACATAGCACGAATCTTGTGCTTGCCAGGAGTTCCCCGTACCATTGTCTCCGACCGAGGATCGCTGTTCGTAGCCCGTTTCTAGGAACAGGTACATGCATCCATGGGAACCAAATTGATTCGAAGCTCCGCGTATCATCCTCAAACCGATGGGCAAACTGAGAGGGTGAATCAAATACTTGAAGATATGCTAAGGGCGTGTGCCATCCACCACGGTAAGAGCTGGGATGATCACTTACCGTTGGTGGAGTTCTCGTATAAGAACAGTTATCAAACGAGCATAAAAATGGCACCTTATGAAGCTCTCTACGGCCGGAAGTGCCGCACACCCTTGAACTGGTGTGAATCTGGCGAGCGGGTAATTTACGGGATTGATCTCGTAAATGAAGCAGAAGAGCGGGTAAGGCTTATTCAAGCAAATCTTAAAGCCGCTCAGTCCAGAAAAAAGAGCTATGGGGATAAGAGACGTCGTCCTCTAAACTTTCAAGTTGGAGACCGCGCATACCTCCGCGTATCTCCTATGACGGGAATTCACCGATTCGGAGTGAAAGGAAAATTAGCTCTGCGTTATATCGGTCCCTTCATCATCATTGAAAGATGTGGAACCCTGGCATACGTTTGGAGTTACCGGCAACCTTAGCCAGAGTTCATAACGTCTTCCACATATCTCAGTTGCGGAAGTGTTTGAAAGTTCCAACAGAGATTCTCACAGAAGGCATAGCAGATTTGAAGCCATACCTCACATATATTGAGCATCCAACCCGGATAATTGATGAAAGGACTCGCGATACCAGGAACCGGACGCTGCGAGTTTTCAAGGTGCTATGGGAAAATCACACGTCTGACGAAGCTACATGGGAAAGCGAGGAGTATTTACGACGTAATCATTCGGAGTTATTGGAGGCTTATGTGCGTTAGTCGTCCTCCCCGCATTGTTCTTAATCATGAATCTCGGGACGAGATTCTTTTTAAGGGGGAGGAATGTAAAAGTCCCAAAACTTGTAAAGGGAAAACCTTAGTGACGAATAAAGTTGAGTTGAAATCCAAGAAATGGGACTTGCAAAAACTTTTGTAAAATATGTGAAGATGGTCCTGAGTAAGCCCAGGCATTCAAGTTCCCTTTTTATTTCAAATGATCATGTTAATGCAAAGGTGGCCATTTCCAAAAAGAGGGTTCCAAACTGTTGGTCAAAAACTCTCATTTGCAGTGGCCAACTTGAAGATCAGAGGGCATATTCAAATTCTTCAGGTTTGAATTAGTGAGGATGCAAATTTTGAGAAAGTTTGGAGTTGCTTTGATATGAATATCGAAGGGCTTATGAATTTCCTGGAAATTTGAATTTAAATTTGAAACTGAGTAAACAAAAGTCAATTTGCCAAATGATTTTTCACATTTGAGCTCCACATGATTGAGGTTTGCATTGTGCCAAAAAGTAGAGATATTTGGGAGAGAAAAACAGTGGGACCCACTTGTCAATGAGAGGGGAGGACTTACAACCGAAGGAAATTTTCTTCCCTCTGTTCCCACTCGAACCCGGTGGCCGCTGAGCAGCGTGCGACACCGAGGCAGCGCCGCTGCCACCTCCGAAGCAGCTGCTGGAGTTTCCTCGCCCTTATCAGTCTCCATCGGGAGTGTGCACCTCACAACACCGAGAAAACGCCTGAGCTACGCCTCCTCCACGCCACTGCACTGTGTCCGGGAGTTTTTGCCGCCGCCGAGTGCACACAATCGGTTTCCGTAGCCAACAATCTCCCTGAGCTGGGACACCCGGACAAACTCGGAAGCGGCGTCGTCCACGCTCCCTGAAGCCTGTCAAAGCAAGTTTCGAGAGTGCAGCGGGCTACAATCGCCTCGGCAAGCCTTTTCTTCTCCGGCGGACCGACCTCGGCAGTTTCACTTCAAACCCAGTCTCTCCAGCGTTTCACGCACCACAAAGCCATGAATAAGGTTGGTTACCACCTCCCCTTGCTGTCCATCAAGTTTGGGATCATTTCATAGGACCACCTAGACGGAATTTAAGTTTTCCTTACGGGGGGTTCTTCGTGTCGCCGGCTCCAAACCGTGAAATTCTCTTACGAGGTGTAGAGGCTCCCGATTGTGTTCTGGGGTCTTGATCCTTAGCCTCCTACGGACCTCCTCTACCAAACAGAGCACGATTCCATCAACCCTAGCCGAAGAACGTCAAGTTTTGCTCCGTCACCGCGAAAAACGTCTCGGGCGCACGGTGACGGCATAGCTAGTGGCCTCCCCAAGCAAATTGGTGTACACGTCGACGAGCTACACCTTCCACTGATGCTGTAGCACAAATCCTTCGTGTATTTGGCAAGCTAGAACGTCGGCGCTACGTCACCGAAGCTCGGTTAAGCCACCGCACCGTCGCGAGCTCGGTTAGGGCCGACGTCAGTGTGGGTTAACCCTCTCCCCACGTGTTCAGCGCACGAAATTAGGGTCTGGCGGCAAGTTTAAGCACGGGATATAGACGGATGACCGGGTTCCGAAGTTTTCCGGCGAGCTCCGGCGGCGGGGGTCGCGCGAGAGCGGGAGGTAGACGAAGGGGGGTTGGCTCCACTCGTCAGCGTCTGGATTTAAACGTGCGGGATCTTCTCTGGACTCAGATCGAGCTGTGGCAACGCGGGAGAGATTCTGTGGCCCATGTGGCTTAGTTTCAGCGGTCGACACGTGGCCCTGGACCCACGGTCAGAGTTTAAACATTTCCCGGTTTATTTGAATTCCTAAATTCAGTTCAAACTTTAGAACCTCATAACTTTTGTTAGGAAGCTCCAAATTTAGTGATTCAAATTGGGTTGGATTCATGATGAAAAACTCTATCGAAATATGCAACCCAATTTCTATAAAAACCAATAAAAAATTCTGGAAATTTTTTTAAAGATTTTCAGCAAAAGAATTTTTGAGAGAGTTTGGTTCATCCAAAAATCCCCAAATTTTGCCAGAATATCATTTAGGATGATAGTGAACGCCTTTAAATGTTTCAGCTCAATTGGAGTTGATTTAGTAAGGATTGTTCTGAAATCAAGTTTCTGTGTTCAAATGAACACAGAAACAATTTCAGAGAATTTCCAAAATTTGAAAATTCAGTTCTGGGTAGTTCTTAGCTCCAAAAATCTTAGGAAAATTCATGCGTGCTCCCTGAGCTATGTTTGAAATTGTAGTTCACTTGAATTTGCATGAAAGTGCAAGTTTATTTAGACTTAATTTATTTTTGCCTAAATGCTTAGGGAATTGTTCTGAGTGATCTACTCATTGAAGAATTCTGAATTTTGGTCCAGATGGCTTTCTCGTGACAAGGAACTCACATGAAATTTCAGCTCTATTGGAGCTCTGGATTACCACTATCCTGTTCAACCTATTTAGATGAGTAGCACACAAGTGATGAAATGCAATTATCACTTGATCATGTTGCTTCACCCAAACCAAGCCACTAGCACCATTGTCATTTTAAATTCTTAAACAGAGTTCCAGTTTTACACTTGTCTTTAGAACTTGTTAACAAAAGCTTTACAATTAAACATATATGCATATTCATAACGTGTAGTGATTAAACATGGAAAAGTGGAGAAGAAGTAAAGCTTGAATCAAGGATCAAGAAGGGCAGGGATTAAGATTCAAGTCATCAGCAACTAACTTCTCAATTATCTGACTTTACTCACCTGCAAAACCAAGGCAAGCTCCGGTTTGCATTTAAATTGTTTATAAAGTTTTTCCTTTGTTCACTACTATGGGTCAAAGTTTGTATGTGCATTAGGTCAAGGATGTTTTATACTCCAGTTGTATAACCAAAAATGAACCCTGAGGTCAAGGGTAGAAAGGTGTCATCGCTGTAGAATAAGGCCGTGCTAAATAGGCTAGGACATTCGGTAGAAGACAAGTAGTTGGAATCTACTCGTGAGCTATAGTTTAGGATGAAATAAGTGTGGTTGGAAAAGAGGCAAACTAAAGTTTACATTTCTAAAAGATGAGGCCGGGCAGGAGGGTTAGGCAGCGACAAGACGAGGTCTTGGTCGAGTAACTCTGCCTGTGTCGGTTAAGGACCGATGCGTGGGCCGCATCCAGGAGCAAGTATTGAGTTGTGTACCGGATGCTTACTGCTATATGGGACCCAGGAAGCCGATGTACCAGGTTAACTGGATTGTAGAGGCATACCACATCGTCTCGTTAGACCTATGAGCCCGATACGGCGCGACCTGTTCTACAGTCGAGTGTCCTACGAAAGGTTGCCACATACGACGTAATGAAGGACGACAAATTTGGGTCTTCATAGGCGGGCGTATGTGTTGAGCTATCCGGACAATGTTTGATTCGAATCACCGTCCCTCGCAGTTATTGAGTACCACTTGCTCCCATGTTGTGACATAGTAATCAACTTATGTGGAAACAGTTTGCAAAGTTGTAATTGCTGTTATGATTATTGTAAATTGCATGAAAACCCTGTTTGAAGTAGAGATAGAGCAAACTAAATTTATTTTCCAACTTGGGACAAGTAACATTAGAATGAAGCGTTTCTTATTTGATCGTGGAGTTCCAATGTTGCTGGGCGCAAGTGCACTACTATGATGGCTAAAATCTAAAAGTTAAGGATGAACTCGTAGACGATTCTTTTTTAACTTACATGTTTAAGTTTTAGGTTACTTCCATGTAGAGTTGCATGCTTAGGTGAGACGGTTAAGTCTTGCTGAGCCTTTGTGCTCACTCTTGCTACATGAGTAGTTTTGCAGGTTAATACGACGCTATAAAGAAGGTTATCCAGTGAGACTCGAAAACTTCCGAGTCGGTAACACATGGAGGACCTAGCCGCTGTCATGTCTTCGTGATGCTAGTGAGAGGAGTCCACGGGCTGGACCTCTTCTCGAGTGTTTCTTAGTTATTCGCCGTGAGCTGTTTATAGACTTCCGCTGTAGTTAATTTATGTAAATTATTTATAAAGAACATTTATAATCTTTCGCTTTTGATTTATGTAATACAGTTTTTCTTATATGTGTGCTGTTGGTGCCGCATAACACGGCACCACCCAATGTGATTGTCGGGCGAGCAGGACGGCCCCGTGATCGGACCGGGCCCTGTCATAATATTTCATAGAATAAAAGTAGTGACATGTCTATAAAGCGGATTAAAAGTAATGACCAAAATACCCTAGAATATAGTAGCTAATGAAGGACATTTTGCTCTCACCTGTAGTGGCCTTTGGTCTCCATATAAATACCCTGTCACGGATATAATATAAGGAAGTTTTGTTAAATCTACATGGGAGACGCTTTTTACCTCTAGATTCTTTTATTGGCCTTCACACACTTTTATTTTTAAATCTGTTCTGGAATTTACCCCGGCTAAAGTCGCAAGAGTGAACCATCAGATACGACAAATTTCTCGTAGCAATATCCAGAGAGAACCAAAAACCTGACCTCAAGATGGCCTACCACCTAATCCACCGTTCCCAAGACAAGGCACCAATACATTACGAGATATGCACGAGTCCAGAAGCCTCTGCGTTATCTCCCGTCACCAATTCATCGTCAGGCAGATGGACACGACACGGGCGGAGCCAAAGGCGCGATACCTGCGGCGATGGTTTCCAGCGGAGCAAGAGCGGGGAAGCGGCCGTGCCGCGCGCACAGCCCATCCATCCGGCGCCCCGACGTACGTGGCACGGCCAGCCCTCTCCACGGCGGTTCCTATAGCTACGAGCCATCACGTAGGTAAGATGCCCGCACCGCATTGCGGATGGTCCCGGTCATAAGTCCATCTCCTCAATCAGCAGCGTCGACGGTCCAAAAACTACGCAAGCCTCACACGTCACCTAGCTATCGATAATGGCCAAGGTACCAGCGTCCTCTCTCTTCTCCGGATTATACTGCTCTCAAAATGATAGATTTGTCTGTGAATGTATTCGGTGCAGCGACGGACGATGCGACCGGAGGACGAAGGAGCTGACACTGGAACTGGTGTGGAGAAGGAACCGTCCATGGCATCTGAGAAGAAGGGTGTCGTCGGTGATGCGCCAGTGGCGGCGGCGGAGGACGTGGTGATAAGCGCGCAGGTCCACTGCGACGGCTGCGCCAGGAAGCTGCGTCGGTCGCTGCAGCGCCTCGACGGTAATACGAAGTGAACAACCGTTTGATTTGTCTCTTACATGTTGCCATCGCCCTAGATGCTTGTGATCGTTGAGCCCTGCAACGTACTGTTCGTGAATTAAGCTGTAGGAGAGGTGAGCGTGGATAGCCAGACCAACACGGTGGTCATGAGCGGCCCAGGGGCAGTCGAGAACGCGAGGAACGTGGTGAAGATCGTTGAGAGGAAGACCGGGAAGAAGGCGACACTGCTGAACCCATCGCCGGAGAAGATTCCATTGCCGGCCGTGAAGGGTGACGTAGGGGATGAGATAGCGGAGGTGGACACGGTATTTACCTCCAGCTACATATAATAATATATATTATTTAAAAATTTACAGTTTTACCTGTATTTTATCTCATCTGCTTCATGTGTGTGCACTGAACGAGTGCCAGGAAATGGTTATCGTCCTAAGGATAAACCTGCACTGTGACCCTTGCTGCGAGGAGATCAAACGGAGGATTCTTAAAATCGATGGTACCGTTCTTCATTGTCAGTCAATTGCTATAGTGGTACACATGTGGTACAGGTGTAGGATGTAGGACCCAACTATTGAATCGCCAGTTCGCCACTGAATATAGCCTTCCTAAATTATAGGAATATATATATATTACTGTCAAAACGGATTCAATTATTCAATTATGGCTATAGAACTTCTTGATCAGGGGTGAAGGAAGCTGCGCCGTTGCTGAAATCCTCGCACATGATGGTGAAGGGAATGGTCGAGCCGGCCACACTAGTAGGCCTTATCCACAGAAGCACCGGGAGGAAATGTGCCATTATCAGGGCGGAGCCACTGGATCTAGTATCAACACTGAAATCATCACCAATGGATTGGCCACCGATAGAAGCTGAGCCAAAGCACGGAAACCCATCTGTCAATTCGGGGGAGAAGAATGATGGGCATGACAAAGAGATGACAGAAGTACCACAAGAGGAGGAGAACCGGGGAGGAGAAGGGGATAACAACGCCGACGAGAATCTCCCAACGGAGAAGCCGAACGACGACCATGATGTTGAGGGTCATGGAATCCACCATGACAGTGAAGCTGCAACGAACGAAGGCGATGGTTTCGTACTTGAGAACCATAAGAACGACGATCACCTGTCCAAAGCTCCTCTGCCGACTGAACTTGTCACAGTCGCGCCAGAGATGGCCTTGAAGAACTTCAACCCGTACTACACATACCTGTCCTACCCTTACGCGCACCCGCACCATTACTACCAGTGTCTACCGCCATACCCGTATGCCTACGGTCCTGCCATGTATGGGTACCCACACTATCCACCAGAGGCATTTAGCGAGGAGAACCCAAACGCGTGCACCATAGTGTGATATCACGAAAAAATGTCAATACTACTGTATCATGAAGACATATGGATATATGTGAATAAATTTCCTTGTGTTCTATTGGTGATTGGTACTATTTTAGGTTAATTGAAGTTTCCTGGTGCATAGAAAAACACTGTAGATGCAGTTTTTAATTAAAGTAGACAGAACGGGCTCCATGATTAAGAACTGTCGATACAAATCATTTTTATACGGGTGGTATCTTATATGAAATACATGTACAATACGACCTATTTTTACAGTCATCACCTGTATAAAATCATGATTTTTATAGGTGGTGTCTTACCTGGACATCTTATAAAAATATATTATATTCTTAGAGGCGAATCTAATATGAAAATATGACTGAGAATGGGATCGTCATACTTGTACCCTTTCTGAAGTCAATTTTTTTAAAGCAATTGTAGGAGGAAAAAATTGTCTGAAAAAAGATACAGGAGGCAACTTATGTTGCTCTTAAGAACATGGGGGAGGAGGGTAGTGCGAGGTGGAATGTTTTTACAGTACAGGGATACGACGGGCTTACGACGGCTAAGGTCATTGTAATTCATAAACCTTCGTAAGTTAGCTACTTACGACGGTATTTCGTTACTTACGACGGTATAAAGTCGAGGTAATTATTATGTCATAAATAAGCTAACTTACAATGGCTACGTCGTAAATAAAGTAACTTACGACAGCGTCACGCATTCGTCGTAACAGCCCAGGTCACGTGGTGCTCCTGGAATCTTGGGAGTTTTAGGTCGACTGTTTCAACAAAGGAGTCTACAATGCTTTTCTCTTGCATGGTTGTTACAGTTGGAGTGGTGAGAGGCAACCAGGTCCAGAACCATGTCCTCATCAGGCTTACTACTCGCACCGTATATTCACATAAATGAAGAGGTGTCTCGCGATCTCTGCATGATATAGGCAAAGTGGGCAGACTATGTTGTTATCCCATGCTCTCCTCTCAAGATTGTCCGCCGTAAGTATCTTTTCATACATAAGTGACCAACCGAAGATCAGTACCTCGGGTTCCTCTATCGCCTTCCAGAGATTTTTTTGACTCAAAGGGATGTGAAGCTCCTACAAATTGAATACTATATGCTGATCTTGCGGTGTTGATGGGGTCCTGCACCCAGCCCCCGGGGAAGAAGCACAAGGGCATCGCGAGAGGGACGACGGAACAAGCTCAAGCCCGAGCTCAAGAGAAAGCAGGACGAGGAGCCCGGGGCCGACCCCTGGGAATGACGTAAGGCCCATCCTCAAGGTAACCCGGAAGAAAGTTCGAGCCTCGAGGGGAGGACCCAAACCCGACCGCGGGTAGAAGAGAAGCAGATGGCCTTCGATGCGGAGCAGGCGCCTCCTGAGCCATGTGGAGGGGTACTCGAGTACCATTCTAGCCCTGGCATTGAATGCCCTTCACCTCTGACGGGACCGAAGAGGAGTGGAACGCGGAGCGCGTGTGCGCCTCGGTATGGACTACTCCTCAACGACGGGACTGGAGTAGGCGCAGCAGCAGGCTACGCATACGGCGACTCCATCGAGTACCCTATCGAGCATACGACGGGACAAGACACTCCTGCACCCACGACTTATCTCCCCACTGCGATACGGAAAGAGAGAGAGAGAGAGAGAGAGAGAGAGAGAGAGAGTATAAATAGAGGGACCTGTCAACCCAAAGAGGCAGACTCTCGCACTTGTAAGAACGACTCCCATTTATGAGTAAGAACAAGCAAGACACCCCGCTGGACGTAGGGCATTTCCGTTCGAACCAGGATAATCCTCCTTATGTTCTTAGCTAGGCCACCTCGAGATAGAACGCGTGGTACATTCTGTGAGACCTATGTGTGTTTAATACTTTGGCAATTAGAATAAAAGTGAGGATTTACGTTCGAAGTTTTGAATATTGCCGAAATACCCGCTTCGGAGTGTCCGAACTTTCACTCACATGAGCTGCACGTGAGTCGACACAGTTGATCTTTAAAAATGTGTTTTGGGGATTAACTGTTACTCTTTATTCAGTTCATATTGTCTGAACTTTCTCATTGCATTCCAGTTGTAACTGTCACTGCGGAGTAGCTATTTTCATATTGTTTAATTTTCAGCCACTCTGTTTTTTAACTTGCAATGTATCAAACTTGATTCTTGGCTTATGGAAGGTTTTCTTAGTATTCTCTTACTAAGTTTCTAATGTGTTATGGCTGGTCATGGTGGTTAATACATTGCTATGGTTTGCAACATGGTTATGCAAGGTGCTCATGTAAGGTGTTATGGTTTTCGGACTAACGTGAGTCAGGTCGTGGACTTATGCTCGAAAAAAGTGGATGTTTGTTCATGTGTAGGTATTGCCTTATGTTAAGACATGAGTGGTGATGGAGATCCTTGAACTAGTCTTAGGAAGAAGATGAGGTTCAACAACCAAGTTCGGAGAGGAATTGTGGTTGAGCTGATCGGGAGGTCACAATGCATATGAAGGTGTTGGACTGTTTTGGAAAGTGTTTGCACGTATACAAGGGGTGTATGGACGTGGCTACATTGTTCCAAGGCATGGTGAAGAGATATGGAAGTGAAGATATGGTTGAAAGGTTTAACCGTATGGATTTTACGCTCAGGCTGTGGCTGAGGCGGTTATGGTCGTTTATGGAAAGTTTTAAGTTGGTTATAATAGGATTTCGTGTTAGGCACGAGGTATAATTGTTTTAGAAATATTTGAGACGTTCCTAAGGTGTTTAAAAGTCTTAAGATTGCTTCGATCCACTTATAGAAGAGTCTTGCGCAGTTTTGGAAAGTTAGAGTTTGAATCCAGTAGGAGTAGGAGTCCTAGCTAGTTTTAATTGGATTGTCCTTAGGGCTGGTTATATAAGCAAGGGAGGCCAAGGATCGTGGAGAGCACGACTTCTGGCTTCTTCTCTTGAGTTTTGATCAATAAAATTCGTAGTTTATAGGAGCTTTAGTGCCTTGTTCGTCCGACTTGTTTCAGACAAGTTTTTCCTCGGCGAGTTTCTAGACAGACCGACGTTGCTTGGATATGCCTATCATAACTCTTGTTTTACTGATCCAATTAAAGCGATTCTTTTTGGGTTATCTTCACAACTTGATTATCTATTGTCAGCAAAAATTTCACGGTCATTGGATTTGTTGTTTTAGATTTACACAAGTCTCTTTGCAGCATTGCATATCTGTTTCCAAAATCGTATAGAACAGATTGACCTTCGTCTAGTCTTTTGATCATAACTCAAGTTCTATTGTTTTCACGTCATTCTTGTTGCAGTGGCTTCGTGACTTCATTCTCTATAATCTTCACTAGTTTAGTTACGTTTTAACACGTCAAAAACAGTCGCACACACGGTTTCTTTATCATATCAATTTTCCGCCGAGGGGTTTTTTAGCTTCCGCATAAAACGTTTAAATCTACTGTGAGACCTATGTGTGCTGAATACATTGGCTTTGACGATAAAAGTTTTGAATACTACCAAAACACCTTTTTAACAAGGTCCGACTCTAGGCCCGAGCTTCTGCAAGGTCCGACGATAGGTCCGACTTGCTTTGTCTAGGTCTGACTTATTTTGGCTAGGTCCGACTTATTTTTGCTAGCTCCGGTGCTAGGTCCGACTAGTTTTGGTAATTTCCGTGCTAGGTTCGACTAAGCTTTAGTAAGCCCCGGCGCTGGGTCCGACTAGCTTTGGTAAGCTCCGGTTCAAGATCCGGTTAGCTTTGGTAAGGTTCGGAGCTTGATTGCAATGGTTCTTCTTTTAACTTGCAATGTTTCGAACTTGCATTAATCTTATGGAAAGTTTGTTTAGTATTATTTTACTAAGTTTTTGGTGTGTTTTGGTGGTTATGGCTGATATCATTTTGCTATGGTTTACAACATGCTTATGTGAGGTGCTCACGTAAGATGTTGTAGTTTCGGAACTAACGAGAGTCAAGTCGAGGACTTGTGCTCAGAAGTATTGATTGTTTATTCATGTGCAGGTGTTGCTTGAGTTCAAGAAATGGCTGGTGACGGGATCCATTGAACTAGTCTTAGGGAGAAGATGAGGTTCAACAACCAAGTTCGGGAGGAATTATGGTTGAGTTGATCGGGAGGTTGCGCAATATGTTTGAATCAAGAACAATGCATATGAAGGTATCTTGGACGTCGTTGGAAGATGTTTGCACGTGTGCAAGGAGTGCATGGACGTGGCTGCATGGTTCCAAGGCGTGATGAAGAGATGTGGACGTAAAGAATTGGTCGGAAAGGTCCAACCGACTAGGTTATGGACTCACGCTGCGGCTGAGTCGTGTTTGACTCAAATATGGAAAGTTTTGAGTTGGTTATGACAGGATTTCGTGTGGGTCACGAATTTGAGTTATTTTAGAAATGTGGGATACGTTCCTAAGGTTTTTATAAGTCTTAAGATTGCTTCTATCTGTGTATAGAAGAGTTCTCAGCAGTATTGAAAAGTTACAGTTTGAATCCAAGTAGGAGTATGAGTCCTAGTTTGAGTTGAGTTGGCCTTCGGGCTGGTTATATAAGCAAGGGAGGCCAGAGCTCGTGGTACACGACTTTGGGCTGTTCCTATTGTATTTTGATAAATAAAATTCATATTCTAAAGGAACTTTTGTGCCTTGTTCGTCCGACTTGTTTCAGACAAGTTTTTCTCGTCGAGTTTCTGTTCAGCACTACCTTGCTTCGGTGGTTTTATCGTAACTCAAGTTTTACAGATTCAATTGGTGTGATTCTTTTTGGGTTGTCTTCACAACTTGATTATCTATCATCTGTGAAAATTTCACGGTCATTAAATTTTTGGTTTCTTATCTACACGAGTTTCTTTGCAGTATTCCAGAACTGTTTTTCTCGCGTAGGACAGATTGACCTTTGTTCGATCTTTCGATCGTAACTTGAGTTTCTCTCAACGCATTTTCATGATTCTTGTTGTGACGTCTTCATGACTTGATTATCTACAATCTGTACTAGTTTTGTCACAGTTGAAAACGTTTAGATTAGTCGCACACATGGTTTCTTTAACAGATCGGTTTTGTGCTGAGGGGTGTTTTGTTGCTTCCGCTGAAAAGTTTTTATCTACCATTCACCCCTCCTCTGGTAGCTTTACACGTGTACTTTGATCTTACAATTGTTATCAGAGCCAGGTTGCTCTAATATTTGTGATTTGCACGTGTTTTGACTAATCATCATGGACAAATACTCCGCCAAACCTTATTTGTTTAGTGGTATTGATTTTCAGGTTTGGAAGGCACACATTGAAGCTTTCATCCAGGCGCAAGGCTTTGCAATATGGGAAAAGATGTACAAGCCTTACGATGTTCCTTCAAATGATCAAGTAACGGCTACAAACATGAGAGATGTCGATAACAACAAGGCTCGGAACTTGATCATACAAGGACTAACTCAGAGCGACTTCGACCGTGTTGCACACCTCCGATCGGCGTACGATGTGTGGAGAGCACTTTGTGACTATCACGAAGGATCCACCACAATCAAGGAGGTGAGACAGGATATGTTTAAGAAAGAATACATGCGCTTTGAGATGCAACCCGGTGAGTCCATTGATGACCTCTTTGCTCGCTTTAATAACATTCTCAGCAACTTGCGTAGCGTCAATGTTAATTTTTTAGATGCTGAAAATGCTAGGTAATTACTAAGTGCATTAGGCATGTCAATTTGGGAGATGAAAGTAACATCCATACGTGAATCCACTGTCATGAGTACTTTTACATTAGATGTGCTTTATTCTAAGCTAAAAACTCATGAAATTGACATTATATAACGTAAGAACCCAAATAAGACTATTGCATTTGTCTCACAACGTGATATGCCTAGCTCCGACCAATCATCTAGCAATACACTTGCTTTGCTGTCTTCACTAACCCTGGAACAGATTGAGGAGTTTCCAGAGGAGAAGCTAGTACTTCTTTCTACTAGGTTCTCAAAAGCATTGCAAAATGTGAGAACTAGAAGGAGGGGAAGCTCCGAACCTCAATGATGCTTTGAATGTGGTAAGACAGAACACTTTCGTACAGATTGCCCTAACCTTTCAGGTCCTTCTAACCATGATGAAACGCAGAATAAAGTCAAGTCCTCTTTTGGCAACACCAACAAGAAAAAGAAGGGTTTTACAGGACGCAAACTGATAAACAGTTTCATCACCGCACTTCAAGAATTTGGCTCGAGTGATGTAGACATTGGAAGTGATGAAGATGAAGATGATCAGGCAAACTTGTGCTTCATGGCGGGCAAATCAAAATCAAGTATGGAGGATGCAGAACACAACAGTGACAACGAAGAGGTATGTCCTACTTGCGAAGAAATGTGTGATGCTATTTATCGTGTCATTATTATTCTTAAAAAAAGGACAAATAGCTTAGAGACAATGCTGTTAAAATTGAGTCACTAGAATCTGAAATTAATCGTTTAAAATCCTTGATTTCTAGTGATGATTCTTGTTCCTCATGTGATTTAATATATGAACAGTTGTCCTCTCTAAGAAGTGCACACACCTCCACACTTGATAAACTTGAACTTGAAATCGAAAAGAATAAAAAGCTTGCTTCACTTAATGATAAAAACTTAAAAGATGCTTATTGTTCTACAATTGATTTACATTGTTCTACTTGCGATGATCTTGATAAGAAACTACAAGATGCTATGAAAGAAATTTCTATATTGAACAATGCTTTACGTTCTCATGAAGTTAAATATTGTTCCAATTGCAAGTTAAAAGGAAAAACTTCATGTAAAAATTATCTTGATCTATCAAATAATCTTGATAACATGCATAGGACATTAGATCGGTTTTGTAATGGAAATACAAACCTAAACTTGCTGCTGAATTCTTCCAAGTCTTGCAATGATAAAACTGTTTAGATTTTGATTCACATCCTCATGCTAAGGAACATACACCTAAAATTGTAAAATCATTAGGAAGTTGTCGAAGTGTGTGGTCGACACTTCCCCCGGACCTGCTCTGGGCAGCTCGCGGAGGTTCTTTTTTGGAGGGGCTAAACGCTTACGGAGAGCTCCAGTGTTAGGGACGAGTGAGGGAGAAGCTTGACACGGCGAGTTTTACGTGGTTCGGGCCGCCGGAGCGTAAAACCCTACGTCCACGGTGAGCTGAGGTGCTCGCTGTATTGCTTGTTGCTCAGAACCGGAGTCCTGAGCTTGAGGGTGAGTGATGCCTAGGATGCGAGTTCACAGATTTCGAACCCTTGCTAACGTTGCCTACCCGAGCCTTTTATAGTCCAAGGCTTGAGCGGCTTACAAGGGTGGGGCCCGGGACCCGACAGGTGGTCCCGGGGAGATTGCTTGCCGACTATCGTATCTGCAGTTATGTCGGTAGTTGTCTCTAGCGAAGTCTTCCGAGTCTTCGTTCTGCCTTCCTGCCCATGCCGCAAGCTAGTCGTAGTGGTTGATGACGGCGGGGGCGGCAATGGGATGTCTTGTCGCTGTGTTTATTGGCTGGCAGGTTCTGACACGGCGCGCCAGTCTGCGATGCGACTGGGCGCAACGACACCTGACAGAGGTGTGCTCCGCGTCTTCGCGTCTTGGGAAGGCGCGGGCCTTCAATACCTTGTACGGGCAAGGTATGGTGCGTCTTTACGCCTGCTGCCTACCGCGCGGCGGCAGGCAGCGTCGTCCTGCTGGCCACGTGGAGGGCCCGGAGCTCTCCTCTGAGGAGAGGGAGGTCCGGCCCCGCGGGACACGTGGAACCTTCAGACCTCTCCCCGCGGAGGGGGGAGGTCCGGCTTCTGTCGGCCATGTGACGGGCCCGGCGCTCTCCTTTGATGACAGGGAGGTCCGGCCCCGCAGGACACGTGGCACCTTCGGAGCTCTCCCCGCGGAGGGGGGGGGGAGGTCCGGCTGTTGCTGGCCACATGGCGGGCCCGGAGCTCTCCTCTGAGGAGAGGGAGGTCCGGCCCCGCTGGACACGTGGCGCCTTCGGAGCTCTCCCTGCGGAGAAGGGCGAGATCCTTAGGCACTTTCTCTTGTGCACGGGGGTACCCCATATCGAGGGTATCGACAGTGGCCCCCGGGCCCATCTCGCGGGAGATGGCGAGCCCGAGGTGGGGCCTCCGTCTCTTCTGTTCCGCGCACTTTCTCTAAGTCCCGCCTTGTCCGCTGCCGGAGCACGAACAGTCGCGGGAACGTGGGAGCATGCGCCCACTTGATGGTTGCTTTTACTGCGGCGGTTCCAAGGCTGCCACTTCTGCATGTTGCGGCGCTTTCTTCGGGAATGGGCGAAGCGCCTTGCCGGCTCGTCTTCTTGGAAGACTGACTCCTTGACCCACCGCTTCAGCTGGACGGCTTGGGTCCACATGTCATCGGCGCTCGGTCTTGGAGCCGAAGCGGTTGCCCATGCGGTGCATTCGAAGAGTTTCGAATCACTTTGAATCATTCCTGGAAAGTTTTAAAAGGGGATCTTACCCACATCATGGATTGCCTTCGCACTTCCTAGCGCTTTTCCTTGGATTCTTGCGCCCTTGTCTTCCCTGTCCTTGAGCTCTCCCCTGTCATGGCTTCCAGCCCGCCCCCAGAGAAGAAGCGCGCTTGATCTCCTCCGGTGGCGGCATCCGTGCCAAGTCGGGGAAACAGGGTGCCTGTACCTCCTGCTTCTAGAGATGGTGCTCCGTCCGGTGGCGACCCCAAGAGGTCCCCGGCTCATCATCCCGACGGGACTCCTCTTAAGCGACAACAGGCCGAAGGTTCCCGGACGTCGCGCCCTCCCTCCTCAAGCAGTGGAGTCTCCAGGGAACCTGTTGATGCGTCAAGGGGAGCTTCTGGAGTGTCCCCTGCTCCGTCAGTCCAGGCGACCGCGGAGCGGCCGTCGGCGGCGACGGCGGGCTCTGGGGGTCTTACCCCGGCTCAGAAGTCGGGGTTCAGGGCCCGTTGGAGTGCTCGCATTTCTCGTCCGTCCCCGACTGATGGGGAGTCTACGCCGTTGCACTCGAAAACCGAGACAGCTGCCGCGGCCCCCAAGCCAGCGCGAGTTCCTCCTGTTCCGGTCTGCCCGGATTCTATGTCAGCGCCAATTCGTCCTGCCGAGACAGTTGCTGCAGCCCCCAAGCCAGCGCAAGTCCGCCCTGTACCAGGCGGCCCGACTTCTATTTTAGCGTCAACTCCTTCCACTCGTCCCTCTCCATCAGCTGAGGGGCCAGCTGTCAGTGAGGGTTCGGCGGGTCCTGCTGTCGAGGTCCCGGCGCCAGCTTCTCCTGACCGGCGTCTCATCCCGGGCCCCGGCGCGTCGTCTTTTCTTGAGGACGATGTGATGGAGGAGATTGGGGGTGCCGCTCCGGCCTCTGCTGCCCCACTGCCCCTTGCGGATGCCTTCGTGCTCGCCCAAGCGAGCGCCCGGCAGGTCTTGGCCGCGCTTGGTCGTGAGCGAGAGGAGCAGGCGGTTGAGAGGGATCGCCTCCTCATCTGGGGGAACCTTTTGCGGGAGCGGACCGCGAAGGTCAAGGGCGAGATCGACTCCAGGCGGGAGTCGCTTCACATCATGGGAGCGCTCCTCGACCGCCAGAAGCGGGCTGTTGACTGCCTGGACTCCGAGACGCGGCGGCTCCACAGGGAGGCCCTTGAGGTGCATGCCCAGGCCGAGGAGAGCCTCTCTTCCGTGTAAGAGATACGGCAGAGGCTGGAGTGCCGTAAGCGCGCCGTTGAGGACCAAGAGCGCTCCGTGGCACCCGAGTCAGAGAGGGTCGCTGCGCGGCTGGCGGCAGGCGAGGGCGACCTGCGCTCTCGGGCCAGGGAGCTAGAGGCCCGGAAGGCAGACCTCGCCACGAGGGAAGAGCAGGTCTCCCGGGAACGCCAGGCGATCCTAGATCGGGAGTTGGCTGCCGACTTCCGGGCTTCTGAGTTGGAGCGGCTCGCCCAGACTCTCCACCTTCGGGAAAGCTCCCTGGCGGTCAAGGAGAAGGAACTCTCCGAGGGAAAACGCGACGCCCTGCAGGCGGACCGCCACGAGGTAGAGGAGCTCTTGGCCTTGCGGTCCTCCGAGGCGCGTGCGGTCTCAAGCTTCGTTGATCAGGCGGGGTCCGCCTTGGTCCCTCTTGGTTTCAGCCCGGTGAAGGCGGCGGCTCCTGCGCTGAAGGTGGCCGAGGTGATCCCCGCGCAGGAGTCAATCGGCGCCAAGCTGAACAGGCTAGACGCGGTGGTCGCCAGCGAGCTTGAGGCAGAGGGACGGGGCCTGGCCTTGGAAGTTTCCACGCATGTGTTGGCATGCTTCAGGAGCCGGGACCCCTCTTTCTCACTGGAGCCAGCGAGAGAGGGCCCTGCCGCGGAGCGGGAGGAGACTGCCTGGGCTGAAGTCGGGGATGTGGCCGCCCTTGTAGCCTCTAGGTTCCGGCGCGAGCCAGGAGGACCCTAGGACTTGTTTCTTTCTTTTTATCGAGTCTGTACTCCAGCTCATGGAGCCATGAATAAATAGACTCTTTGTGTATGTGACGCTTTTGTCTTCTTCTTGGTTTCGCCTGGCCGAGCCCTTAGCTCCGCAAGATACTCAGAGACCTTCACCAATCTCGAAGCTCTACACAGACACCTTCCCCGGGTCCTTACTGTATTAAGGGCCCCGGAGGTCTCCGGAGCTCACCCCCTGAGGATGGGGGGTCCGGATTTGCAGGCCACGTGGCGTGCCCGGAGCTCCCCTCTAAGGGGAGGGAGGTCCGGCCCCACGGGACACGTGGAGCCTTCAGAGCCCCCCCAGAGGGGGAGGTCCGGCTTCTGCCGGCCACGTGGCGGGTCCGGAGCCACTCCTGAGGAGGCGGGAGCTCCGGCCCCGCTGGACACGTGGGGCCTTCGGAGCCCCCCCGGAGGGGGAGGTCCGGCTTCTGCCAGCCACGTGGCGGGTCCGGAGCCCCTCCTGAGGAGGCGGGTGCTCCGGCCCCTCTGGACACGTGGGGCCTTCGGGCCCCGTCCCAGTTGAAGGGGCGAAACCCGGACCTTCTGGTCCGGCGCTGGAGTAGTCGATGGCTCCTTGTCCCCCACCTCATGTAGCCCTTGTAGCTATAACCTGGAGGTCCTGCACACAGGTAGAGGAAACGTAATTCTCCTCGGGGGGTCCTCCCTTTCCCGTCTCTTAGTCTTATTCGGCTTATGGTCCTAGTCCGGTATACGGGACTTGGGCAATTCTATGCGCGAGGCACCGGGGCTCCGGCTCCCTCCAAGGTCCGGGTACGATCGTCCGGCCCCTAGTACCGGACCGTACGCCGGGGAAGCAGAATGCACAGGCTTTGGGTACGGAACCAGGCAAAGCGGCTGTACTCCCCTGGACCTCCGGAGGGCAGGGTGCGCACGCTTTGGGTACAGAGCCGGCTAAGCGGGATAAGCACCCTGGACCCCCCCATGCACGGCGCCGGCCTTTCCTAGAGGTGACCAACTGGCACCGCAACACCTGACTGGGGGAGGCCCGAGAGGCCCCCCTGGCCATCGGCAAGTGCCTCAAGTGCAACTGCCTTCAGTAGGATAGCAAATGCTGACTATGGATGAGCGCGGGAAAAGGGGAGCTAAATGTACGGTGAGCATACATAGAAAGTGCGGTCATAGAAACTAATACGTAATTTAAATGAGCACATGAGAGAGTGCGAAGTAGAACAGGTTTCTGAGTAAATGCCCATAGGGGGAAGTCAGGCTGTACATGGAGGCAACGACCCACCTCATTTAGAAGGGAAGCAAGACTCTACGCGCTTAGGGTCGGAACCAGGCCAAGCTGGACGTAGTCCTGGACCGTCCCCTGAGACTTAGCTGCTCCGAGCGTTGTTCCCAGACTCTATGGGATTTACTACAGAAGGGTATGGCCCTGTTCTACTAACGCTCAGGAGGTAGGACTTACAGTGTTGTTCCATGCCAAGGGTTTGGGAACGGATCCCATCCTTGGTTGAAAGGCATGTGTACCTGGGACGGCAACTTTCGTGACTCGGAAGGGACCTTCCCGGCTGGGGGAGAGTTTATAGGTCCTTCACGGGAAAGTGTGTGCCGCGACACCAGGTCGCCTTCTTGAAGGTCCCTGACGCGCTTGGTCCTTTGGCGGTAGTGCTAGAGCACCAGCCGAGACCGTGCATTGTGGGGTGTCACCTGCAGCCGGGCCTCGTCGACGAGGTCATCATCTTCACGCTGGAGCGGGTCCTGCGCGGCTTCTCCTGGGAGCCCCGGGGCATCCTCCCCTTCTGGCTAAGGCATTCAAGGGGTAGGAGGACCCGGACTCTCTTTTGGAGACCCAAGGCGTCTTTCCCCATCTGGCTAAGGCCTTCAAGAGGTTCGGAGACCCTGGGTGGCCCCCAGGAGGAACGGCCGAGGCACAGAGACGTGCACTCGGGTGGAGCTGGCCCGGTTCTGCACCGTCGGGTCTGGTGCTTGCGCTGCTGCAACTGCTTGGAGCTTCTCCAAGGTTGATATCGCAGCAGTGCAGTCTCCACGGTCTCCCCGGGGCGGCCGTAGTTGGCTACTGCCCCGGCTCGTCACCACCGGAGCTGGAGTCCTCACCGTTGTGCACCGTCTTTATGACGCGCTGAGGCTCCTGAAACCCCACCTGGTGGCCGACGCTGACTGAGGCGTCGACCTTCTGCTTGCCCTCCCTTTGAGGGAGGGGCGGAGCATCAGCTCTTAGCTGCCTCCCTTTGCGGAAGCGCTTTGCGAGCCTCTGGATGTCCCAGCACTCGGCAGCAGTATGATTGCTGGTGCCATGCACGGGCCATAGCTCGCCTTGGTCACCATCTGTGGCCGGTGACTGTCGCTGCCTTTTGTTGGGGCGCGGCCCCCGAGCTCCACTGGGTGCCGCTGCTGCGGTAACGGGAGCCGCGGCCGGTGACTTCATCTTGCCACCGCCCCGGTTCTTGGTTTTCTTGCTGCCTCCGTAGGAAGCAGCGCCAGACCAGGGATGCCCTCCTGACTCGGAGGCTGGCAGGGAGTGCCAGTTCCGCCCTTCTGCTGCCCTGGCGCACTTGTCCGCCAGGCTGAAGAGCTCTGAGACGTCGCGGACCTCTCTGGTCGCGAGCTTCTCAAGCATCTTCTTGTCCCGGACGCCTTGCCGGAACACCACCACCACAGAAGCATTTTGGATATGTGGGATGGTGTTCCGTACCTGGGAGAACCGCTGGATGAAAGAGCGCAGCGATTCCCCAGGTTGTTGCTAGATGGCGTGGAGATCAAGCTCCGTGCCAGGCCGGGTGTAGGAACTGTCGAAGTTGGCGGTGAACTGCCGGCAGAGCTCTCCCCAGGAAGTTATGGAACCCTGGGGGAGGTTCAAGAGCCAAGACCGGGCTGGGCCGGTCAAGGCGACGGGAAAGTAGTTGGCCGTTACGGCCTCGTCCCCTCCTGCAACAAGGACGACGGTGGAGTAGATCTGGAGGAACTCTGCCGGGTTGACGCTGCCGTCGTACTTCTCGGGCAGGTGCGACCGAAACTTGCGCGGCCACCTCGCGAAGCGAAGGTGGGGCGCCAGGGCCGCACATCCTGCTCCTGTTGTTGCAGGCATTGGTGCCGCGAACGCTTGGTTCGCTGCTGGCACTGTGTACCCCGGTATGGGCAAGGCTGCGCCATAGACCGGGGGCGCCGTTTGCAGGGCATATGACTGTGGCATATGCTGCGTGGCGTATGCCTGGGGCAGAGATCGCGTGGCAAAGGTCTGCGCCTCAGGCAGGGTCAAGGCTGACGTCATGCTGTCGCCGGCCTCTTGGTTGTGATGCCTTTCTCGTCGTCGCTCGAGGAACACTCGGGCATCTTGGCCCAAGTGGCATCGTTCCAGCTCTGTCCTTAGGTCCGTCGATGGGAGCCTGGTGGAGCTAGAGTCCGCCGTCTGCCCGTCAACAGTTGGCGTGCGCGTCAGCGACACATCCGATTGGCCGGGGCGTCGTCCCCACCGAAGTCGAGGGTTTGCGATGGCGACGACAAGACGGTCTACTTCGCGAATCCACTGCTGGGTCGCTGCTTGAGGCGCGTCCCCATCAGGTGGATTGTGCAGTAGCGCTCTTGCTGCAGCTAGCGCGCCCCCGTGGGGAACGCTCAGCGCTACAGAAGATCTCATGCTAGCTGGAGCCTGCATTGCCGGAGTCGGGGTTGCCGGAGTCGACTGCTGGCTTCCAGCTTGCGCCAACACACTCCGTCCTGAGTGTGTCGACACGTATTCCCCGCTAGTCACGGTCCGTCGTGAACGCGGGGGAGGAGAGCTTACCGCTGAAGGAAGCTTCGTCATCTTCGTCGGCAGAAACTCGTCGCGCAAGGGAAAAGCCCCCTACCTGGCGCGCCAAATGTCGAAGTGTGTGGTCGACACTTCCTCCGGACCTGCTCTGGGCAGCCCGCGGAGGTTCTTTTTCGGAGGGGCTAGTCGCTTGCAGAGAGCTCCAGCGTTAGGGACGAGTGAAGGAGAAGGTTGACACGGCGAGTTTTACGTGGTTCGGGCCGCCGGAGCGTAAAACCCTACGTCCATGGTGAGCTGAGGTGCTCGCTGTATTGATTGTTGCTCAGAACCGGAGTCCTGAGCTTGAGGGTGAGTGATGCCTAGGATGCGAGTTCACAGAGTTCGAACCCTTGCTAACGTTGCCTACCAGAGCCTTTTATAGTCCAAGGCTCGAGCGGCTTACAAGGGTGGGGCCCGGGACCCGACAGGTGGTCCTGGGGAGATTGCTTGCCGACTATCGTATCTGCAGTTATGTCGGTAGTTGTCTCTAGCGAAGTCTTCCGAGTCTTCGTTCCGCCGCCCTGCCTATGCCGCAAGCTAGTCATAGTGGTTGATGACGGCGGGGGGCGGCAGGAGATGTCTTGTCGCTGTGTTTATTGGCTAGCAGGTTCTGACACGGCGCGCCAGTCTGCGATGCGATTGGGCGCAAGGCACCTGACAGAGGCGTGCTCCGCGTCTTCGTGTCTTGGGAAGGCGCGGGCCTTGAATACCTTGTACGGTCAAGGTATGGTGCGTCTTTACGCCTGCTGCCTACCGCGCGGGGGCAGGCAGCGCCGACCTGCTGGCCACGTGGCGGGCCTGGAGCTCTCCTCTGAGAAGAGGGAGGTCCGGCCCTGCGGGACACGTGGAGCCTTCGGACCTCTCCCCGGGGAGGGGGGAGGTCCGGCTTCTGTCGGCCACGTGGCGGGCCCGGAGCTCTCCTCTGAGGAGAGGGAGGTCTGGCCCCGCGGGACACGTGGCGCCTTCGGAGCTCTCCCTGCGGGGGGGGGGGGGGGGGGGAGGTCCGGCTGTTGCTGGCCACATGGCGGGCCCGGAGCTCTCCTCTGAGGAGAGGGAGGTCCGGCCCCGCTGGACACGTGGCGCCTTCGGAGCTCTCCCTACGGAGAAGGGCGAGATCCTTAGGCATTTTCCCTTGTGCGCGGGGTACCTCATATCGAGGGTACCGACAGAAGTGGTTTCATTCAAACAGTTCCTAAACAAAAAGAAGTGGTTTTTAAATCTGTAGGAGTGTTGTCACATTCGGGTTCAAATAAGCATACTGCATGCTCATTTAGACATGAACACAAAGTTAAATTTCATTGTACCTATTATGGTAGAGATGGTCATGTCATAGATTTTTGTTATAGACTAGCTAAACAACATAAAAAGGAAAGAATGCAAGCTATATCTTATAACTCTCATGCAAAATTTGCTGCACATACTAAATCGAATGTCAGGAACTTCAGTTTTTGCCTCCGGAGCTTCAGTTTTTACCTCCAGACCTTTTGTTTTTGCCTCTGGAGCTACTGATTTTCGTGCTACACAAGTAACACCTCATAGGTCAGTAGTTAAGAACAAAAAATCTCAAATTTTGACTCATAAACCTGCTGTTTTATTTCAGCTTTCGCATGTTATTCCTGCTGGATGTCGTGTGACTTAGTACTGGATTCCTAAATGCCTTTTAACTAACCCCACTATTGAGTCATCGACGTATTGTGCTTCTATGTAGGTTACACGCTTGAGGAAGGAGAACATTTGGATTGTGCATTCAGGTTGCTCACGCCACATGACCGGTAACAAAGAATGGTTCTCTCTCTCTTTTGTGTCACGTGTAGAGAATGTTACTTTTGCCGATAATTCTTCAACTCCTATAATTGCTAAGGGTTCGGTTAGAGTAAATGATCACTACACTTTGAAGGATGTGGCACTTGTCAAAAATTTGAAATATAACTTGCTTTCTGTTTCACAATTGCTAGATAAAAATCTGTAAATTATTTTCAATAAAAAATGTTGTAAAGTTGTAGGTTCAAATAGGGAGCTTATTTTTAACATGTCTCGGTTTGGAAGAGTTTTTAAAGCTAATTTTGATATGTCTTCCTCTAAGCATAGATGTCTAGTTGCAAATGATTTCAAAGATTTATATTTTTGGCATCGTAGACTAGGTCACGTAGGTTTTGATCATCTCACGCGTGTTAGTGCTCTTGATCGCATACGTGGGCTGCCTAAGCTTAAAGGGGAGAAAGAAATTGTGGGCTTTTCTTGTAGACATGCTAAGATGGTTGCAGATTCACATGCTCCTCTCACAATGACCATGACAACTGAACCGGGTCAACTTTTACACCTTGACACCGTGGGACCTTCACGTGTTCAATCCTTCGGAGGTAAATGGTATGTTCATGTGATTGTTGATGACTATTCTAGATACTCTTGGGTTTACTTTATGGCATCTAAGAATGAAGTTTTTAGTCACTTTAGAACTTATTTCTTAGATTATCAATTGATCATCCAGGATCTTTAATAGCAAATAGAAGTGATAATGGAACCGAATTTAAAAATTAATCGTTTGATCATTTTTGTGCTGAAAATGCAATAGATCATCAATTTTCTTCACCATATGTACCTTAACAAAACGGTGTTGTAGAGAGAAAAAAACAGAACCTTAGTTGAGATGGCTAGGACTATGCTTGATGAATATCAAACTTATAGGAAACTTTGGGCTGATGCAATTGCAACCGCTTGTTATGTCTCAAATCGTGTTTTCTTGCGTCCTAAGCTAGGTAAAACACCATATGAGCTCAGGTTTGGACATAGGCCTAGTGTCACACACTTTAGGGTCTTTGGTTGCAAATGCTTTGTTAAGAAACATGGTAATCTTGATAAATTTGAAGCTAGATCTGTTGATGGCATGTTTCTTGGTTATCCATCTTATACTAGAGGCTACCGTGTGCTTTTACTTGATATTAATAAAATTGTAGAGATTTGTGAGGTTTCTTTTGATGAAGCTAGCTCAGGTACTAGTTCAAATATTGCAACTCCGGATCCATATCCGTAGGGGGAGCGTATTTTCGTTGAAGAAGAGGAAGAAGTGGTGCTCCTGCCCGAAAATTCAGCAGCTAATGACATTGTACCAGCTCCTAATCTTGATTCACAGCCAGCACAGACGACCACCATTGCTGGTCCAAGTCCTCCTCACGTCACAAGCTCATCTATTTGTGATGAACATGATGAAGAAGAAGCTTGTGAAGTGTCCACTACCCTCCGGATTCTCAAAAGTCCTCTTCCACAACAAATTATTGGAAACTTGCATGAACGAGTTACAAGATCCAGGTTTTTCGACCCCAATTCTCATGCTCATTCTACTTTTGTTGCTTCTTTTGATCCCAAAGATATATCACACGCACTCACTAATGAATCTTGGATTATTGCCATGCAAGAAGAGTTAGAAAAGTTTGAAAGAAATAATGTTTGGAAACTTGTACCTCCACCTAAAGGTCACACTTTAATTGGAACTAAATGGATGTTTAAAAATAAACAAAGTGAGGATGTGGTTGTGGTTAGGAATAAGGCTAGGTTGGTTGCTCAAGGTTTCACACAAGTTGAAGGTCTAGATTTTGATGAAACTTTTGCTCCTGTTGCTAGATTAGAAGCCATAAGAATTTTGTTAGCTTTTGCTGCATCTAAAGGTTTTAAGCTATATCAAATGGATGTTAAAAGTGCTTTTCTTAATGGCTACATAGATGAGGAGGTTTATGTCAAATAACCTTCTGGTTTTTAAAATCAAAATTTTTCTAATCATGTTTACAAACTGTCCAAAGCCTTGTACGGTCTCAAACAAGCCACTAGAGCATGGTATGATAGGTTAAAAACATTCTTACTTGAAAAAGGGTTTACCATGGGCAAGGTTGATAAAACTCTTTTTGTGCTTAAGCATGGCAATGACTCATTATTCGTTCAAGTGTATGTGTATGATATTATCTTTGGTTGTGCTTCTCATGATATTGTGTCCAAGTTTTCAGCTATGATGAGTTCAGAATTTGAGATGAGTATGATGGGAGAACACACGTACTTTTTGGGGCTGCAAATCAAGAAAACCAAGGAGGGTACCTTTGTGCATCAAATAAAGTATACAAAAAATCTCCTAAGGCGCTTCAACATGGACAAAAGTAAGCCTCTTCGGACACCAATGGGAACAGCAACAACACTTAAACTTGATGAAGATTGTGATCCCGTTGATCAAAAAGAATATAGAAGCATGATTGGATCACTTTTATATCTCACGGCATCAAGACCGGACATACAATTCAGCGTATGTCATTGTGCACTGTTTCAAGCCTCCCCACGTGCTTCACATCGTCAAGCCGTCAAAAGGATTCTCAGGTACTTACATGGAACTCAAGAATTTGACATTTTTCTTCCTTCTTCCTCAACCGTTACTTTGAAAGCTTTTTCCGATGCTGATTTTGGGGGTTATAGGATTGATAGGAAAAGTACTTCTGGTGCTTGTTATTTTCTTGGTAATTCACTTGTTGCCTGGTCCTCTAGAAAACAAGGTTCGGTTGCACAATTCACAGCCGAATCTGAATATGTAGCTGCTGCTAGTGATTGCTCACAAATTCTTTGGATTGTTCAAACACTTGAGGACTATGGGGTTGATCTAGATAGTGTCTGTGATAACACTAGTGCCATTTGCATTGCTAAAAACCTCGTGCAACATTCGAGAACTAAGCACATTGATATTAGGTATCACTTTCTCCGTGATAATGTCGAAAAAAGGAACATTGTGCTTCACCATGTAGATACCGAACAACAATTGGCTGACATTTTTACAAAACTTTTGGATTTCACTCGTTTTTGTTACATTCGTAGTGAAATAGGGGTTATGCATCCTCATGGCTTAAATTGAGGGAGAATTTTGAAACTTGGGAAGTCTATATGTGAATCTGAAATTAAAATAATATGAGCATAGTATTTCATGCATATATGACTTTGTGATTCCTTTTTCACGCTGGTAAAGTTCTTACTATATTATCCGTGTTATACATTTTGTAGTTTTTACCATGTCTAGTAATTGGAATAATTACTTACACTAAATCTGGTCATGGTCGAACTTTCTTGATGTTTTGAACTTGTTGCATGCCCACATGTGCTTTTAACCATAAAGAATTAATCAAGTAATCAACTCACATGTTGAGTTTTTATATTCAAATAAAAAAATGAGAAAAGATCAAGAGAATATGCATGCATCGAACTTCTTCTTTTGAGATGGCTTATCATTGCACTTAGATATGAACTTGAAAGGAGTTGTGTATGACTAAAACTATGTCCTTAAGCTTCTGACTGTCAAATGACATAGGCTTGTCTTGGTTGGTTAGAATAAGGCTGATGCTGCATATAATCTCTTGCAAATGTCACAAGATCAAAATTTATGCTTTAAATGTTAAATAAAATGCAGCAACAAGTGTCATGCTTTCAGGTCTTGAAATAGTTAAGTTTGTGAGATCATGACTTGCTTAAATTAAAAATTACACTTGATTTCTAGCATGGCTTACACTACTTTATGTATCTCATTGATGTGTTACTGTAAGTTACTTGATAGTATGATTTGGATGAGTTTTGTTTTATATGTATGTTATAATATGCTCATAACAAATTAAAATTTCTCTTTTGTACCTTGCTGAATACATTGTCAAAGAGGGAGAAATTGATCACACATTGCACACATTCACAAGTGTTTTGGCATGATTCTTCTTAGGGGAGAATTTTTGGTATTTTTGTTTTTATTCTCATTTTATTTCTGATTTACAAAGGGGGAGAAATTGTTTTTAAAACTTTTCATGTGAACAAGCCAATGTTCGGATTTTAAGTGGTGTTGCCAATGCATTCATCAAGGAGGAGATTGTGAGACCTATGTGTGCTGAATACATTGGCTTTGACGATAAAAGTTTTGAATACTACCAAAACACCTTTTTAACAAGGTCCAACTCTAGGTCCGAGCTCCTGCAAGGTCTGACGATAGGTCCAACTTGTTTTGGGTAGCTCCGGCAAGATCCGACGTAATGTACGACTTGCTTTGTCTAGATCTGACTTATTTTGGCTAGGTCCGACTTGTTTTTGCTAGCTCCAGTACTAGGTCCGACTAGCTTTGGTAAGTTCCGTGCTAGGTCCGACTAAGCTTTAGTAAGCTCCGGCGCTGGGTCCGACTAGCTTTGGTAAGCTCCGGTTCAAGGTCCGGTTAGCTTTGATAAGGTTCGGAGCTTGATTGCAATGGTTCTGTTTTTAACTTGCAATATTTTGAACTTGCTTTACTTTTATGGAAAGTTTGCTTAGTATTATTTTACTAAGTTTTTGGTGTGTTTTGGTGGTTATGGCTGATATCATTTTTCTATGGTTTACAACATGCTTATGTGAGGTGCTCACGTAAGATGTTGTAGTTTCGGAAATAACGAGAGTCAAGTCGAGGACTTGTGCTCGGAAGTATTGGTTGTTTATTCATATGCAGGTGTTGCTTGAGTTCAAGATATGATTTGGTTCGGTCTTGGAAATTTGGTTTTCAAGACTGTTGAGTCTTGGTGATGAGATTGGTTTCGGACTGTTGAGCCGAAACATTGAGCTTTGGTCTCGGTTATGAGATGGAATTAAACATGAGATGAGATGGTAGTGAATACGAGATGGTATTCATGAGCATAAAAAGTTAAGAAAGATTAATGTCTGGATGAGACATGGAAAGTGGTGAATCATGATGGAGGTATGTTGATGTTTAAGTATATGTTGGGATTAAATTCATTTAAAGCTAGTTGTTGTTTTTATCATGCTTTGTGAAATAAATTTTGCTTTCTGCAATGAGACTTTTTATACTTACCTTGTTATAAGCTACATGTCATACTTTCCGCACTTGTTGAGTACGTCATGTACTCACCCTTGCATTATCATACATCATCAACAATAGGAGAGAAGTTCTTTGAAGACCATGTGGAGTACTAGACGTGTGAGCTACCATCAACTTTGCCTGTGGATTAGGAGATGGAGCCGTTGCTGCTGCTTAGTTGCTTCCGCAATAGTTTACAAGACTTCCGCTGCAATAGAGATTGATGTAATAAAGTACCTGAACCCTATTTATTCGTGGTAATATATTCTGAATTCAGTTTGTGGATGATATGTGTATGTGTGATGAACATCCTGGACACACATACGCATCAGTCTCGGTTCCGAGAGGTTCTCTCTCAGGACGGGGGCGTCTCACAGATTGGTATCAGAACCACGGTTGATCGTAGGTCACACGCCTAGATAGGTCACAGATTGGCATTAGAAGCCACGGTTGACCATAGGCCACACGCCTAATTGGAATCACAGATTGGTATAGATACCACGGTTGACTGTAGGATTGCACGTCACTGATTGGTATAGATACTACGGTTGACTGTAGGTCATAGGCCTAGATAAGATCATAGGTTGGTACAATTCACAGATTGTTACCAACCTACAACGGTTGACAGTGGGACGCGGGCCTAGTAACAGATTGGTATTAGAAGCTACGCTGACCGTAGGATGCAAGCCTAGGTAGAGTGCATAGATTGGCATTGGAACCACCTTGACCATATGACGGAGTCACAGATTGGTCATAGATTGGTATCATCCCAAACCACATAGGACCCCCATTGAATAGAAGCTTGAATATGATTGGTTGAACCTTGTGATGATTGTTTGTGCTTGTGTGTTTAGTGTGAGCTGTGGGACGTTTCAGCGTTGTCCATATCCACACATATAGAGAGAGATGTGAGATGCTTCGGCACTTGTTCACATCCTCATATAGGACGATATAAAGTTCATCCACCTTGATGCATATAGTTAGGGGGATCCATCTAACCTCTATTCTAAACTCTATTCTATCCAACTCCCTCTCACAGATGGTGAAAGGAAACGCCGGCCGTCAAGGGAGGAATGTCCGTGGCAACCAAGAGGAGGACCACGTTGAGGTTCCTGAGAATGGCAACCTCAGGGCTGGTGAAAACAACCTGGAACGGTTGATGGCCATGCAAAATCAGCTTATGCAAACAATGATCCAAACTTTGGGTCAGCTGGAAGCCAACAACAACAACAACCCTGTTCCTGCACCCCCGCCACCACCACCGCCACCACCGCCGGCTCACAACAAACTGGGAGAGTTCATGAGAACTTGACCACCTACTTTTGCACAAGCTAATGATCCCATGGAGGCCGATGACTGGTTGAAGTCCATGGAGAAGAAGCTTGCCATTGTTCAGTGCAATGACTAAGAGAAAGTTCTCTTCCCGTCGCACCAACTTATTGGAGCAGCCGCTGACTGGTGGGACGCTCTCTACAACGCTCATGATAACCCGGAAACTATTACTTGGACTGAGTTCAAGGAGAGTTTCCGCTCTCATTACATCCCTGCTGGTGTCATGACGCTCAAAAGGCAGGAGTTCGAAGGTCTCCGCCAAGGAAAGAAGAGCGTGAACGAGTACCTCAACAAGTTCACACAGCTATCAAGGTATGCTCCCGAAGATGTCAACTCGGACTAACGGAAGCAGTACCTGTTCATGAGAGGGTTGAACAATGAGATCCAGGTTCAGCTCCTCAACAATGACTATGCGAGCTTCCAGAAGCTAGTTGACAAAGCTATAGTCGTTGAGAGCAAGATCCGAGAGATCGAGCAAGAGGGCAAAAGGAAGATGCCATACCAGCCACAAGGGAGCAACGTACGCCCTCGGTACATGCCCCCAGCTGCACCTCAGTATGGATCGTTTTGCCCTAATCAGCCACCGCAGCAGCGTCCTACCATGCAAGCACCTCGTATGCCTTTACCTCCGGCGCCTCGTCCTAACGTGGGTGCCCCTGCACAAAACCCCCGCCCCAACGTACCTGCTGCCTTGGGCAACAAGGCATGCTTTGCATGCGGAGAAACAGGACACTTTGCAAGTCAGTGCCCGAGGAAAGGTACTGGACAACCAAGCAACGTGCCCAAGCAGAACCCACGGCCGAACAAAGGAGCTACACAAGGGAACCGTGGACAGCAGAACTACGCTCGCGGCAACGTGAACTATATTTCTGCTGAGGAAGCGCAACAGGTGGAGGACGTCGTGATTGTTATGTTCCTTGCCAACTCCAATCCAGCCACCATTTTATTTGATTCCGGAGCATCACATTCATTCATATCATCCAAGTATGTTGCCAAGTACAATCTACCCATATCACACATGAAATATACTATATTGGTTAATTCTCCCGGTGGAGAGATGAGGACTAATATAGTATGTCCGAAAGTAACCCTTAAAATAAGGGGGGTAGACTTCCTTGCCAACCTCATTGTCTTGGATTCCCAAGGGCTTGACATAACACTTGGAATGGATTGGTTAAGCAAGCACAACGGAGTAATCCAATGTGCTGAGAGGAGCGTGCAGTTGACAAACTGGTACCCGTATTGAATTTGAGTCAGTCCTAACGGCAACCGAGAAGGTAACGTTGAACCACGTCGAAGGAGCAAAATTGGAAAGCATTCCGGTGGTTCAAGAATTCTCGGACGTGTTCCTAGAAGAACTTCCAGGTATGCCACCTGACCGGGACATTGAGTTTTCCATTGACTTGATACCCGGAACTGCACCTATAGCAAAGAGACCATATAGGATGCCCGTTAATGAGCTAGTGGAACTCAAGAAGCAGATCTAGGAGCAGCTAGAGAAGGGTTTTATACGTCCGAGCTCGTCACCATGGGGAGCCCCCGTGCTCTTCGTAGACAAGAAGGATGGGACCCAAAGGATGTGTATGGACTATAGATCTCTCAACGAGGTGATGATCAAGAATAAATACCCTCTGCCCCGTATAGAGGACCTGTTCGACCAGATAAAAGGTGCCTGAGTTTTCTCCAAGATTGATCTTCGGTCAGGATACTTCCAGCTGAAGATTAAGCCCTCCAACATACCCAAGACTGCCTTTCGAACACGGTATGGTTTGTATGAATATACCGTTATTTCTTTTGGGTTAACGAATGCACCCGCATACTTCATGTATCTCATGAATAAGGTCTTCATGGAGTACTTGGACAAGTTTGTCATGGTTTTTGTCGACGATATCATGGTGTTTTCAAAAAGGTGAGGAGGAACACGAAGAACATTTGAGATTGACATTACAGATGCTGCGAGAGCATCAATTGTATTTTAAGCTCAGCAAATGTCAATTTTGGCTAAAGGAGATATCGTTCCTAGGCCACATCATCTCCGAGGAACGAGTATCGGTTGATCCCAGAAAAGTGGGAGATGTTCTGAAGTGGAACCAACCACAGAACATAAGGGATATTCGAAGTTTTCTTGGGATGGCTGGATACTAATGCCGGTTCATCAAGGACTTCTCTAAGATAGCAAAGCCTATGATGGAGTTGTTAATGAAGGGAAAAGCGTTCAAGTGGACCCTAGCGTTCCAAGAAAGATTTGAGGCGCTCAAGAAAAGGCTAACCACAGCACCGGTTTTGGTATTGCCGGACGTGAGCAAGAGCTTTGACATATATTGTGACGCATCAAGGCAAGGGCTCGGATGTGTGCTAATGCAAGAAGGACTAGTGGTAGCCTATGCTTCGAGGCAACTTAAGAAACACGAGTTGAATGACCCCAAACATGACTTGGAGCTAGCAGCCGTGGTACATGCCTTGAAGATTTGGAGACATTATATCCTTGGCCACCGATGTGAGATCTATACGGATCATAAAAGCCTCGAGTACATATTCACGCAAAAGGATTTGAATTTGAGGAAACGTCGATGGTTGGAACTCATCAAGGATTATGATGTTGGAATCAACTATCACCCCGGAAAGACCAATGTAGTAGCCGATGCATTGATCTGAAAGGGAGCATGTCACCATATCACGGTTCGGGAGCTACCACCCGAGCTACGCAAGGAGTTCGAACGGTTACATCTTGTGTTTTAAACGAGATGAAGGTGATGGAACTCCAGTCTTCACTGGAACAAGAGATACGAGATGGCCAAGCAATGGATAAGGAGATCCAGGAGATCAAGGAAAGAATTCGACAAGGCATAGAGAAGGACTTCAAAGAAGACGAGAAGGGTACGCTTTGGCTAGGGAAAAGGATTTGTGTGCCTAACGTGAAGCATATCCGTGACACAATATTAAAAGAGGCACATGACTCACCTTATTTCATACATCCCGTTAGTACAAAGATGTACAAGGACTTGAAGACTTGTTATTGGTGGGATGGTATGAAGAGGGACATAGCTGAATATGTTTCCCTATGCGACACATGCCAATGGGTGAAGGCCGAACATCAAAGACCCGCTGGACTGTTGCAACCATTGAAAGTACTCGAATGGAAGTGGGAAGACATAAGCATGGATTTCATCGTCGGATTACCACGTACTTGGTCGGGTTACGACTCCATCTGGATTATCGTGGACCGATTGACGAAAACCGCCCATTTTCTTCCTGATAAAACCACGTACGCGTCGCAGATCTAGACGAGCTGTACATGGAGTAAATCGTGTGCCGTCATGGAGTCCCGAAGAGGATAGTCTCAGATTGGGGTACTCAGTTTACCTCTAGGTTCTGGAGGAAGCTGCATGAAGCTATGGGTACACGTCTAAACTTTAGCTCCGCATATCACCCGCAAACCGATGGGCAAACTGAGAAGACCAACCAAATTTTGGAGAACATGTTGAGAGCCTGTGCCTTAACATGGAATTAGTTGGGACAGGAGCTTGCCGTATGCCGAGTTCTCTTACAAGAACAGCTACCAAGCCAGCTTGAAGATGTCACCTTTTGAGGCATTGTACGGTAGACGGTGTAGGACACCGTTGTTTTGGAACGAGACCGGAGAGAATTAAGTGTTTGGATCCGAAGTGCTACAAGAGGCTGAGAAGCAAGTCCAAACAATACGGGAGAACTTGAAGGCTGCTCAGTCACGACAGAAGGGCTATGCAGACAATAGGCGAAGGAAGTTGACCTTCGAAGTAGGAGACCTCGTATACCTTAAGGTATCGCCTATCCGAGACCAACGACGTTTCAACGTCAAGGGCAAGCTAGCACCTCGCTACATCGGACCATTTAAGATTTTGGGCAAGCGAGAAGAAGTATCCTACCAACTAGAGCTCCCAATGCACCTCTCCGACGTGCATGACGTGTTTCACGTATCCCAGCTCACAAAGTGCTTGGGAGTACCAGAGGAACAAGTACCAATGGATGATCTCGAGCTTCAAGAAGATCTAACATACGTAGAGCACCCTGTCCGAATTTTGGACGTGAAGGAAAGGGTCACAAGGAACAAAGTGATCCGATGGTGCAAAGTACAATAGAGCCATCACACAGAAGCAGAAGCTACATGGGAGCATGAAGAAGACCTCAAGGCAGAATTCTCTCATCTATTCTCCACTACCGAATCTCGAGGGCGAGATTCAATTTAAGGGGGGTAGGTTTGTAACACACTCAATTTCGTAGTCATGCATGCATTCATAATTCATGTAGAGAAACATTTTAAAATAAGTAGAAACAGAGAAGGAATAAAAAAGATAGCTAAAAGAGTCAGTTTTAGTTCACCAAGGAGCGCTGCAGACATTTCCCGTGACATGCTGGCCACGTGGCACGTTCGGGGCTCATCCCTGCAGAGTAGGGAGAGGTCCGGCACCGCCAGACACGTGGCAGGCTCGGAGCTAGCCTCTGTGGAAGGGGCGAGGTCCGATCCGCTGGACATGTGTCGCCTCCGGGGCTTGTCTCTGCGGAGAAGCAAAGTCCAGCCCCGTAGGACCACGTGTCATCACCGGAGCTAGTCGTTGCGGGAGAGAAAGGCCCAGAACCGCGGGACACATGTCGCTCTCGGAGCTCACTTCCGAGAGGTCCGACACCGTGGGACACGTGTCGCTCTCGGAGCTCACTTCCGAGAGGTCCGACACAGCGGGACACGTGTCACCTCCGGAGCTTACCTCCGGGAGGTTCGGTCCTGCTGGACACATGTCACCTCTCAAGCTTACCTCCGGGAGGTTCGGTCCTACTAGACACGTGTTACCTCCGGAGCTTACCTCCGGGAGGTCCGACACTACTGGACACGTGTCACCTCAGGAGCTCACCTCCGGGAGGTCCGATGCTGTTGGACACGTGTCGACCTCGGAGCTCATCTCTGAATAGAAAGCAGATTCAGCGCTGCTTGACACGTGGCACTCACGGAGCTCACCTCCAAAGTGAGGGAGGTCTAGAACTGACACCTGGCACTCACGGAGCTTACCTCCGAAGTAAGGGAGGTCCAGAATTTACACATGGAACTTTCAGAGCCACTTCCGAAGAGAGGGGAGGTCCGACACTGACATGTGGCGTACGCGGAGCTCGCCTCTGGAGAGAGGGGAGGTCCTGACCCGCCAGGACACGTGGCGTACGCAGAGCTCGCCTCTGGAGAGATGGGAGGTCCCGACCCGCCAGGACACGTGGCGCACGCGGAGCTCGCAGCTGAGGAGAGGGGAGGTCCTGCCCGCCTGACACGGGGCACAACCGGAGCCCGCCTCTGCGGAAAAGGGAAGCCCCGCCTCCGCTGGACACGTGGAGCCTCCGGAGCTCATCACCTCGGAGGTGACAAGATCTGAAGCGGTTTATCTTCGGTACACGAGTGCCCGACACGAGGAAATCAACACAAACTCTTCTACGTTGAATACTGTAACCAAATCAATTAGAGATAAGTTGTTAATATTCAAAAACAATTTGAATAGGACTCTTATTTGAAATCCAATCAGATTAGGACTCTTTGTTTCCCTCTTATAAATAGAACCAGAAACAACACCCATGGCCGTAACACGTTCTCAAGTCGACGACTTGGAGCCCTAGCCCCAAAACTCGTCGAGCTAAACCCCTTCACCGGAGTTCAGTCGCCGGTGAGACCGCCGACGAGCTCGCCGCGCCGGAAGAGAGCACCGACGATCTGTCTTGCTAGGAGGAAGACCCCAAGACCAAGTAAAACGTGAGGTAGGTCTTCGTTGCCACCTTACAACCTCATCACGGTTTTTCTTTGCATCTGTTCCGTCGATCTCTTTGAACAGAAGCTCTTTCATGTGGACAGATCATGTGTTGATCGGTTTGATCTTAAGTCAAGATCATCGCCACGTCCACATTTGATCCCTACACCTCTGTTCATCGTAAAACCCCATGCAGACCCTTAAAACATGCAAGAACACGTACAGACTAAAACTGCACCGTAGAATCAACATGCATATGCATCATTGCATCTTGAGTAAAGTTTGTGCATGGTGATTGATTGCTGTAAATCTTGTATGTGCGTGATTGTAAGTAGAAGAACAAGCTGAGGGAGCTATCTACGAAGGATTTCAGAACCAAGACTTCGAGATCCAAGAGCAACAGGAACCACAGGAAAAAGGCAAGTGTCCCTTGACCATATTGATCCCAAGTTTTGGAAACTGTTTTGTTTGCGAAAACTGTTTATGGTTGATTCAACTTGATGGGAAACCCTTTGATAGGAGTTTACTAGCTTTGTTAACCACCCTTGTCGCCTGAAAAGTTTATGAATCGTGTATGGTCGTTTTTGGTTTATGCTTCGCTGAGTCCACGGGATTATGGGAAGCGAGATAGATTGTGTCTAGCTACTGCACTCATGAGAATAATGACAATGAAAACTTGATGGACATGAATCGGGGGAGATCTAGGCAAGCTTGGTTTGTGAATGAGGTAGACTGAGATGGTGGTTTACTTGCCGTAGATCTAAGGACCGGTTCATGCCAGCCATGCCAGTATAATGGTGCCACCACAAGGCCAAATATGGGTGCGGCTTAGCTGACTAATTAGGTAAGTTACTAGATTGTTATGGACAGTGGAAGGCGCGGGAAATGGGAGTCGAGTGAGGACTGTCCTGGGAACTGCATGGCACAGAATTGGAGATTCTAGCCTGCTGGTGAAACCTTAGTGAGTCCATACATCTAGTAGCCCCTTTGTAAAGGCTATTTTGTGATCTCTTGACCATACACCGACGGTTGTGTACTGGTATAATGGAGGTTCTGCAGTCGCCGACGGGTGACGAAATCACAAACTTGTGGGTAAAGTGGTGCAACCTCTGCGCAGTGTAAAACTATCATGATAGCCGAACTTACGGTCACAAGCGCCTGGACAACTCACATTATTAGTTGGGATGGTTTTTTGGATGGTTGTTGGTATGGTTATTGGGATGGTTATTGGTTATTGGTTTGGTCTTGGAAATTTGGTTTTCAAGACTGTTGAGTCTTGGTGATGAGATTGGTTTCGGACTGTTGAGTCGAAACAATGAGCATTGGTCTCGGTTATGAGACGGAATTAACATGAGATGAGATGGTAGTGAATACGAGATGGTATTCATGAGCATAAAAAGTTGAGAAAGATTAATGTCTGGATGAGACATGAAAAGTGATGAATCATGATGTATGTATGTTGATGTTTAAGTATATGTTGGGATTAAATTCATTTAAAGCTAGTTGCTGTTTTTATCATGCTTTGTGAAATAAACTTTGCTTTCTGCAATGAGCCTTTTTATACTTACCTTGTTATAAGCTACATGTCATACTTCCCGCACTTACTGAGTACGTCATGTACTCACCATTGCATTATCATACATCATCAGCAATAGGAGAGGAGTTCTTTGAAGACCATGTGGAGTACTATACATGCGAGCTACCATCAACTTTGCCTGTGGAGTAGGAGATGGAGCCGCTGCTGCTGCTTAGTTGCTTCCGCAATAGTTTACAAGACTTTCGCTGCTAGAAAAGACTTCCGCTGCTAGATTTAGTTAGAGACTTCCGCTGCGATAGAGATTGATGTAATAAAGTACTTGAACCCTATTCATTCGTGATAATATATTCTGAATTCAGTTTATGAATGATATATGTATGTGTGATGAACATCCTGGGCACACATACGCATCAGTCTCGGTTCCGAGAGGTTCTCTCTCAGAACGGGGGCGTCTCACACACGTGTAGAAATGTTACTTTTGCTGATAATTCTTTAACTCCTATAATTTCTAAGGGTTCGGTTAGAGTAAATAAACCCTACACTTTTAAGGACATGGCACTTGTTAAAAATTTAAAATACAACTTGCATTTCGTTTCATAATTGCTAGATAAAAATCTAGAAGTTAACTTCACTAAAATTTTTTGCAAGATTTTAGATTCAAAAGGTGAGCTTTTGTTTAACATGTCTAGGATTGGAAGAGTTTTTAAAACTGATTTTGATATGTCAACTTCTAAGCATAGGTGTCTAGATGCTAATGATTCAAAGGACTTATATTTTTGGCATCGTAGACTTGGTCACGTAGTCTTTGATCACATCATACGTGTTAGTGGTTTGGATCACATACGTGGGCTACCTAAGCTTAAAGGGGACAACGATATTGTGTGCTCTTCTTGTAGACATGCTAAGATGGGTACTGGTTCACATCCTCCTCTCACAATAACCATGACAACTGAACCGGGACAGCTTTTACATCTTGACACTGTAGGTCCTTCACGTGTTCAATCTTTTAGAGGTAAATGGTATGTGCTTGTGATTGTTGATGATTATTCTAAATACTCTTTGATTTACTTTATGGCATCTAAGAATGAAGCTTTTAGTCACTTTAGAACTTTATTTCTTAGATTATCAATTGATCATCCAGGATCTTTAAAATTAATTAGAAGTGATAACGGAACCGAATTTAAAAATCAATCTAACTTTTGTGCTGAAAAAGGAATAGATGTAAAAGTCCCAAAAATGCAAAGTCAATAAACTGGAAGTTGCTTTCCATTCAGTTTCAGATTCATGAAATGAGACTTACAAAACTTTCTACACGTGATGGTGTACATGGGTGCCCAACAAAACAGGCTCAGTGGTTCATTTGAATAGGTTGAACCAATGTTGAGTTAAACCCATGTGTTAATTATTTATGTGCATGAGGAAGATTAAAAATCAGATTTTAAAACTCAATTGCTCACCTCAATTTGCTGCCAAAATTATGAATAACCATGGAACCTCAGAACTTGGGATTTGAGGTAATTCATAATGGCAAGATTCTGAATTTAAGGTGGGCTAAAAAGAAGTTAATTATGATCATTTGCGAATTCGTGCTACATTCAAATTTGAAAGGAAAATTCAAACTGAATTCAGGTAATTCAAATTCCAGCCACTGTTAAACTCCAGGAATTTCAAATTGAGGGGATTAACATGGAGAAGATCTTTTGAGGAGGAAAAATAGTGAACCCCAGTGTCATTGACAAACAGACTTGCACCCAAAGTCTTCAGTGTCACACCCGGTTTCTCCGAAGAACAACCGAGTGAATATCACATGTATGCCAGAATCATTTTCTCATACATGTGATGACAAATAGTGAAGCATCATTTATTACAAGCCAGGTGTCGAATATAAATAAGTCTTACATAACATATGTCTCGATGGACGATAATAAGTTCATAACAAGTAAATAAAATAGCAGCGGAATATTATTCTCATGGGCTCCGTCACAGGCGTTGCCCGGGGGACTCCATGAACCTAGAAACCTTATTCGGGTCCAAAGTCTTGATCATTAAACACCACATCATTCTCTTGACCTGAGCAGCAATATAAACTAACAAATATGCAAGGTTGAGTACCGATGGTACTCATCAAGTGTGGGAAAGTTATGTCATGCATGGCTAGAACAAGGGGAGGTTGAACTCATGGTTAAAGCACTACGCAATTAATACCTATCGCCTTAGCTTATTAAGCACCTACATTACTACACAGGTGAAATGGTCCCTATCTCCCATCCCATCATCATAATCAAATAACCATAACATCATTTCCAATGTTAAGCTCCCCGCTTAACATCCACAACTTCCAAAACCATCAATCCTCTAATCATGAATAAGTCCAAGCCGCTCTTGACCGTGAGCACGGCTGTCATGACAGTTTTGACTCTGCAGAGTTTGCACCACTGTACCCACATGTAGTGATTTCATCCCCCGTTGCCGGGTGGACTAAAAGAACCTCCATTATGCCAGTGGCTATGAACCACCTTCACACTTCCCAGGTGTGTAGCCAGGAGATCACTACGAAGCCTTTACAAAGGGATTCCCGACGAGCTTGGGCCCACTGAGGTTTCACCCCTAACAGCATACAAGAGGCTCCAACCCCGCTGCAGTGGCCCCCTCTTGAGCCTTGCGGTTCATATGGTAGTCCAGCTGACACCTATTCCCCGCACCATCCAACACACCCATACTACGCCGGGGATACACCTAATTAATTGGCCAAGCTGCCCCATCTCAGCATGTGGTTGGCACTGTAAAGCCAGGTTACATGCTCCATGAACCGGTCGTTAGGATCCAGGCAAGTACTAAACACAAACCCGAGTCTCGTGCACCCAGCACCAACCAAAACATCCAACTTGCCTTGATCCCTACCTCTACATAACTCACAATATCTCATTCAAGAGTATGGTAAAATAAACTGATGATCTCATATCCCAAATATCCCATTCTAAGCATGGCTAAGCACAAGTAATATGAATGACATAATGAAACAAAACCCCAACCCAAGCTACAAGGAAAACAAGGTAATGCAATTCTAGGGAAACTTCCTAGCATGGGTTTCATATTTCAATTGACAATGCAAATAAAATTCTATCTACACACCCTAGTATAGGATCAAAGTGGTCAAGGACACTTGCCTCCTTCCTGCTGCTCTTGGAATGGGTAGTCCTGATCTTGGAAAGGAAGAACTTGCTCTGGAGCAGGTTCTACATCATACCATCACACATAGCAAAAGAAAAACAATAATCCATAAGACATAGTTCACACTTCCACTTCATACAAACCACACATTCACATTTATGAAAGTCATTCACAATTATATGTGTTGTGGTTACTCTATGGGTGTTGATTTGTGGCCTTCATGCACTTTTAATCATGTGTATATGATTCCTACTTTTGTATTCACATTTATGCTTGCATACTATATATATGAGTTTCCAATTTAAATAAATTCCTTACATTCAATTACTACACCTTTTAGCTACCAAGTATGCATGAAAGGTATTTTCCTACTCCATATGTGTCTTCAGAACTTCTACCAACCCTAAACTGAATTCTTTGGATTTTGGAAACTTCATTTATCATTTTCTAATTATTTATACCTAGCTTGCTATATTTTCAAATTTACTTCCTATGCCTAAATATGTACTTTATTATGAAAATAGTAAGACACATCATCTAAACAGAATAGGTTCTGGTCCAAAATAGTTAATAATATATTTTTTTAATCTTTTCCTCTGATGTAAACTATTTTACATTTATTTTTCTAATTTTCAGAATTATTCTCTACTTAAAAATGTGTCCCTCTAACTAATAAATGTGAATAATCAATTATACAGATTCATTTCAGCCAAAAATCTATTTTTATCTCACTCCAAGGTTTTCTAAGTACTGGGAAAGTTTTTAATTTGAATTTGACCCTATGTTTGTCCCACCTTTTAAATTTTAAATACTAGCCACATATTCAAATTCCTAACTTTTATATCAAATAGGGTTAAAAAGGTAAACTCACCCCACTACCGGGTCCATTAATTTATTTTAAGAATTTCCAGGGGTCTAACTACACTTAACAGAGGGGTTTTTCCTAATTTTTATTAAGTCCAGGGGCTAAAACTGATTTTAAAATGAATTTACATGATTTTTTGAAGTTCCAGGGGCTAGATCAGAAGTTTCCAAGGCTAGCTCTTATTTCCTGAGAACCACAGGGGGTAGCGCGTAAGAATTCCAATCTTTATAATGCGGGGCTGACGTGGACCGTCCGATTTAAAACAGACGGCTGAGATTATAACGTCGAACTGGTACGCGGGTATTTTAACTCTACCGTGCGATTTAAAATAAACGGCGCACAAGCGGCCATGTCGCTCTGATCGAGCGCGGGCGGCGCTGCCCGGCGGCGCACGACGGCGGGAGGCGGCGATCTCGCCGGAGAGTTTCGGATCTTCGTAAATTCTTCCTAGAACTGTGATTTTATGGCATAGATCGGTAGAGGGGAGGTCGGGGATCTCACCTCAGGGGTTTTCTTGAGCTCGAAGGTCCTGGTGGGCAGTCGGCGACGAGGTTCGAGGTGAATTCACGGCGAGGCTCGTCGGCGCTGTGTTTGAACCGCAAACCACCGCGTTTTCTGCACCTGCGAGGTTCCCCGGAGGCGGTGGATCAAGACTAGCGAGTTAGATCAGAATTGCCGAGTGTAGATTGGGCAGAATTCCCCGGAGGGGCTCGGGTTCTCACCGGAGAGAAAATCGGCAGATCGTGGGGAAAACGGGACGATGCCGGGGTTTTTATAGACGGGGAAAGGGCGGCGTTCGGTTTTGACCGAGTTTGTGTCGCCCACGAACGAAATTCGGCTGGGATATGCAGGAATCCGGGTCGGTTTTGATTCGGGGTGAGAGAGTCCGGCCGAGCGCGGGCGCGAGCGCGAGGAAGAAGAAAGACTGGCGGGCCCCGCATGTCAGTGGGAAGAAGGGGGCGCGCACGGCTGCGGGCTGGCGCGAGATCGGTGGGCCAGCTGGTGGGTTTCGGCCCACTGGCCGGTTTTTTTTCTGTTTTCCTTTTTCTTTTTTCTATTTCTTTTCTGTTTTGAGTTTAATTTGAATTCCAGTTTGAATTTGAATTTTTGCAATACATGCAACACGTCCAAAAATTTTTAAATTCCCCTCTTAACAGGATTTTGGGGTGTTACAGCTCTACCCCCCTTAAAAGAAATCTCGTCCTCGAGATTGGTGGTTCTAAGAAAACAATTCCGGAAATTGTGCCTTAAGCTCATCTTCTCGCTCCCAGGTGGCTTCCTCTTCTGAGTGATGCTTCCACTGCACCTTGCACATCCGGATTCTTTTATTTCTGGTGAGGCATTCCATTATCTCCAAAATCTTGGATGGTTGCTCGGCATAAGACAAATCCTCAGCTACGTCCACTTCATTCATGGGTAACACCTCTTCAGGCGTCCTCAGACATTTCTTGAGTTGTGACACATGGAATATGTCGTGAACATCCGATAGGCGAGCTGGTAATTCTAGTTGATACGCCACTTGAAAGGGTCCGATGTATCGAGGTGACAACTTCCCTTTCACCTTGAACCGACGAAGTCCTCGGATAGGGGACACCTTGAGATATACATAGTCTCCCACGTTGAAAACGAGCTCTCTTCTTCGTACATCGGCATAGCTCTTTTGGCGTGTCTGTGCTATCCTCAAGTTGTTGCGAATTTCCCTCACCTTCGCCTCGGCTTCTTTAGTACTTCGGGACCAAACACTTTACTTTCCCCTGTTTGGTTCCAAAATAGGGGAGTTCTGCACTTCCTCCCGTACAAAGCTTCAAACGGTGACATCTTCATACTAGCTTGATAGCTGTTGTTATAGGAGAATTCCGCATACGGTAAGTTCTTGTCCCAACTCCGATTGTTTTTGAGTGCACATGCCCTCAGCATATCCTCAAGAATCTGATTGGTTCTTTCCGTCTGCCCATCAGTTTGGGGTTGATAGGCAGAACTAAAGTTCAGATGGGTTCCCATGGTTTCATGCAACTTCTGCCAGAACCTTAAGGTGAATTGTGTCCCTCGATCCGACACTATCTTCTTTGGCACTCCATGGTAACACACGATCCTTGACATGTACAATTCTGCCAATTTGGATCCGCTGTAGCTTTCTTTCACGGGGATGAAATGAGCTACCTTGGTTAGCCTGTCGATGATGACCCATATTGAATCATATCCTGATTGGGTCCTAGGCAATCCCACTATGAAATTCATACCGATTTCTTCCCATTTCCATTCAGGCACTTTGAGTGGTTGCAATAATCCCGCGGGTCGTTGATGTTCTGCTTTCACCAACTGACATGTGTCACATAGGGCAACATGTTCCGCGACATCTCGCTTCATGCCATACCACCAATACCTGCTCTTGAGGTCCTGGTACATCTTCGTACTCCCAGGATGGATGGAATAGTCAGAATCGTGAGCCTCCTTCAAAATCAATTCATGAATCTCTTTTACTTCAGGCACGCAGATTCTTTTCCCGTGCCACACCATACCTTGTTCATCCTCTCTGAAACCAGGAGCTTTATTTTCCTTGATGAGTTGCCTGATTTCTTGTATCTTCTCGTCGTTCTTTTGACCATCGCGTATGTCTTGCTCTAATGTGGAGTCCACTTCCATGGCGATGGCTTCACCACTATTCACAAGGCATAGATTGAGCCTTATAACCTCGTCCTTCAATTCTGCAGGCATGTCCTTCAAGCTCAACTTATTGACCTGCACTTTCCGACTTAAAGCATCGGCCACGACGTTTGCTTTCCCAGGATGATAGTTGATGCCCACATAGATCTGGCTGTGTGAAAATGTACTTCAAACTCTTATGATCCGTATATATCTCTGTCCTCTTCCCCATCAAATAGTGCCGCCAAATTTTCAACGCGTGTACCACTGCGGCTAGTTCTAGGTCATGTGTAGGATAGTTTTTCTCGTGCTTCCGGAGTTGTCGGGATGCATAAGCCACGACATGCCCTTCTTGCATGAGAACACATCCCAACCCGTTTCCAGAGGCATCGCAGTACATCGTAAAGTTCTTCTGCATATCTGGCATAACTAGCACAGGGGCTGTTGTCAATCTCTCCTTTAACTCCTGAAAACTCGTCTCGCACTGTGGCGTCCATGTGAATGTGATTCCTTTCTCCAACAGTTTGGTAAGGGGTCTCGAGATCTTAGAGAATCTCTCAATAAACCGTCGATAGTATCCAGCCAATCCCAAGAAGCTTCGAACTTCCCCGACATTTTCAGGGGTCTTCAACTTCTGTATATCCTCGATTTTGGCGGCATCCATGGAGATTCCTCCCTCCGAGATTATATGTCCTAAGAAGGGAACTCTCTTCAGCCAAAACTCACACTTGCTCAACTTGGCATATAGTTGGTGTTCTCTCAGCCTCTGCAACACCAACCTTAGATGTTTCTCATGTTGTTCTTCATTTTTGGAGAAGACGAGAATGTCATCTATGAAAACCACCACAAATTTGTCCAGATATTCCATGAATACCTTGTTCATGAGATACATGAAGTATGCCGGGGCATTAGTTAGCCCGAAAGGCATGACAGTGTATTCATACAGTGCGTACCGAGATACGAAAGTTGTCTTGGGGATATCAGATTGCCTTATCTTGAGTTGGTGGTATCCCGACCTGAGATCAATTTTCGAGAACACACAAGCTCCCCTGAACTGATCAAACAAGTCTTCAATGCGGGGTAATGGGTACTTGTTCTTGATGGTCACCTCATTCAAGGCACGGTAATCCACGCATAACCTTTGGGTTCCGTCCTTCTTGGGCACAAATATGACCGGAGCTCCCCAAGGTGAGGAACTAGGACGAATATACCACTTCTCCATCAATTCTCTCAAATGATCCTTGAGTTCTCACAGCTGCTTGGAGTCCATCCGATAAGGTCTCTTGTATATCGGGGCGGTTCCGGGCACTAGCTCGATTGCAAATTCCACTTCACGATCAGGAGGCATGCCTGGCAACTCCTCCGTAAAAACATCTGGATATTCCTTGATAATCCTGATCTCCTCCACTTTCACCTCAACTTGATTTAATTTAACGTCCCTCCTAGGCTCTTGTATTGTTATAAACTTTACTTTTGTGCCACTAGGGTGCGTTAGTTCCACCGTTCTAGTCGAACAATGGATGATTCCTTTATGTTTGGTCAACCAATCCATACCCAAGATAATATCGATCCCTTGGGAATCTATCACTATGAGGTTAGCAGTAAACACTACCCCATTAATGTCTAGATCCACCTTGGGACACACTTGTCTTGTCCTTATTTCTCCACCTGGAGAGTTTACTGCTAGCATATGATTCATTTGTGTTGTTGCTAGGTCATGCTTCTTAACAAACCCTTAGGCAATGAACGAGTGGGTAGCACCAGAATCAAACAACAGGGTTGCAATATGTAAATTGGTAGGAGACTTACCAACTACCACGTCAGGTGCCTCTTGCGCTTCCTCCATGGTGACGTGGTTCACCCGTCCTCTCATTACATTCTGCTGTTGTGGCTGCGTGGGCTTCTTCTTTGGGCACTTATGGGCGTAGTGCCCCACTTCACCACAGCTAAAACATTGCACCCCAACCTTAGGTGCCTGGCCTTTGTTGTCTTGGGGTTGGTTTGGGGGTCCTTGCACTGATTGTCGAGGTTGATATGTAGGGCGAGGCTGCTGTACGAACTGACGTTGTGGCTGTGCTGGTGCTGCCGGAGGCCTGTAGTTCGGGTTGTACCCTCTTGGTGCTGAGTAGGGTACCGCAGCACGATTCGTCTGCCCTGCGGGTTGCTGCATCAGACGTGGGCGGGTGTTGCTCCCTGAGGCTTGGTGTGACCACCCGGCCTTCCTCTTGTTCTCATTTTCCAAGTCCTTCAGCTTCCTTTCTACCACAAACGCTCTGTCCACCATCTTTTGGAAGCCTTCATACTCATTGGAGGACATTGCACACTTCATTTCTGCGGTAAGTCCTTCCACGAAACAATCTTGTTTCTGCTCATCAGTCTCTATGTCCCATGGGGCATAACGGGAGAGTTGGGTAAATTTAGTGTGGTATTCCCTCACAGTCATGTTACCCTGCTGCAACCCCAAAAACTCCTTCCTCTTGTTTTTGAGTTCACCCCTTGGGATGTAATGGTTGCGGAAGCTACGCTTGAACTCTTCCCAGGTGATGTTCTCAGGGTCATGATGGGCGGCCACGTAGGCGGTCCACCAATCAGCAGCAGGTCCATGCAATTGATGAGAGGCAAACAGTACCCTCTCATACCCTTGGCACTGTATGATCCTCATCTTGCTCTCAATGGTCTTTAGCCAATCATCTGCCTCCAGAGGTTCAGCAGCACTTGCAAACTTTGGAGGTTGAGTTCCTAGAAACTCACTCAACCTTGGTTGGCGTGGTGCAGCTTGTGGAGGTGGAACTTGATGCAAGTTGGCCACTACTTGAGTCAAGTTTTGGATGAGCTGATTTTGATTCTCAAGCATTTGGTGGAGGGGATCAACTCCTTCACGGCGACCACCCCTGTCTTGGCCTCCTGAAAGATGAGGGTTGCAGGCCTCATCATTGTTGGTGGCGGGGTTGGCAGCGCGGCCTTTTCCTCTTTCGGCCATCTAGCATGATCAACCAAATGTTAATTTAAAGCATTACGTATATCTTACTACTTTCACTCGTTTGTACTTTGAAGTGTTGAGGCTTTGTTACACTTTTCTGAGGGTTCATATTTCATACAAAAATAAATGCACTATTATTTCATGTGGGTTCACACACCAAAGCAAAACAATCTGGCGACGATAGATGTGAATCTGGCAGGTGATGGCCACCCAGGTGACATCCTTCTCCGCATCGACCTGTGTCGCTCGACAAGATGGAGAGCGGTGGATCTTAAGCAGCTGATTTTCATGGATAATCCTCATCTCTGAACTCCATTCTTCCCTCTTTTCACGGATCGTCCTGGTGGAGCTATAGTGTATGATTAGCTTGCCCGTATTGCCGGCGGCTTGGAGCATACGTCGAAGACGGCGCAACAAGCCTCCTACTGCCAATCCGTAGGAAAGGTACGTCACCGGACGTCTCTCCTCTCTTTGGGCAAGGGCAACTACGGGAACTCTCCCTCCTGTGGTCTTGCGAGCGGTGCGAATCATGTGAACCATCTAAAACAAAAAGCATTTAAACTTAGGTTAGATAAACTTTTAAATAAAAATCCTATTTTGAATGAAAGTTGAGGTAAGATGAAGAAAGTGACTCCATTAAATAACACTTTTCAACACACACCTTGTAAAATAGTTTTTAAGAAAATAAGGCCCTTAAATACATCCATTTCTACCTAGCTCCACGTTCCTACGGACAACCTTGGCTCTGATACCACTTCTGTCACACCCGATTTCTCCGAAGAACAAACGAGTGAATATCACATGTATGAGAAAATGATCCTGGCATACATGTGATATTCACTCGGTTATTCTTCTGAGAAACCGGGTGTGACATTCAGCTTTTCTGTTTCTCTGTTTTTCCCTCGAAGCAGCAGAACCTCCTCTGAGCGCCACCGGGGCAGAGCAAACTGTCACCTCCAGCTTCTTGCGTCGTGCTGGGGACCTACTCTTGCTTTCATCAGCTCACGAGGTCATCCTTTCGCTCACAAAACTGAAGCGATCAGGTTTTGCTTCCTCCTCACGTAGAAGAACCCAGCCGCTCACTGCCGCCCCTCTATATCGATCGAGAGCCGGCCAACCACTACGCACAGCACCTCCCCTAGCTGCAAAATGGCACCGGTTGATCACCCCACACCTCCTCGGCGCAAAAACAAGCGAGTTTCAGCTTCCCTCACCCCAGAGCACAGCTTCTTCACGGCGGCCAAGTTTTACCGCCAGCTCTCGTGGACAGCCCAACTGAGAAAGTTTCACGGCTGAGCAAGACACCCAGAGGAGCGTCATAGCAACACGCTGCTCCTCCCCAAATCTCAAGCCATGTCGTGGATCATCGCCGGCGAATTCAGTAAAATTCTTCTGGAACCGGCAACTCGACACCTCGGTATGAAACCGAGAAATTCTCACTCCATACTCGTTCTTAGGTCACCAAATCTTGCACACATGAGCTATACTAGCTGGCGATCATATTCTCTTTGCAACCCTTGCTCGAAAACGCATGTAGACATCCTGTTTCAAGTTTTCCTGAAAGCAAACTCGGTGGCACGTCGCGGGCGCACGGTGAAACCATGTAGCCGCCATCCCTACGCTTGTTTGCGTATTTGCCGAGCTTCCCTAGGTTTACCTGGTGCTGTAGAGCCAATCAACCGAAATTTTGGCAGGCTAGGACGTTGGGCCGATGTTGCCGAAGGTGTTCCGAGGCTGTCTCACGTAGACGACCTATCTCTGGCCACCGGCAGCTCGAGCTGATCTCACAAACGGATTCCCCATCCTCCTAAACCCACAGGAGGCAAGAATTAGACCGAGAGGCGGCCGGGAACCTCACTCCGGTGAGGGTGCCGCCTCTGTCCGGCGAGGGGCCGAGCACGCACGGGAAGAAGCCAGAGGAAGAAGAAAATGTGCCGGTCCCACACGTTAGTGAGTGTAAATTTAAAATTTGGATTTGCTGTGGATGTGGATCCGCTGTGGCTACACAGTGAGAACCCCGTAGCCCCTGTGTGTTGTCGCATTCCATTGGTTGGAACTTAAACAGTGGGACCAGCTCGAATTCCAGTAGAATAGAAATCCCAAATTCCGCTCCAACTTTAGAAATTCATAACTTTGTGTAGAAAACTCCAAATTGGGTGATTCAAATTGGGTCAGATTCAGTTTGAAAAGATATACCCAAATTTGCAACCTAATTAGTATTAAATTGAATAATAATAAATTCTGTATAGTTCTTTGAAAATTTTCTGAAAAAGAATTATTGAGAGAGTTTGGTTCATCCAAAAATCCCCAAATTTGCCAGAATATTCTTTAGTGTATTATTGAACTTATAGCAAAGTTTTAGCTCATTTGGATTTAATTTGTTTAGAAATTTGCCATGTGCAAACTGCTGTACTCTAATTAGTTCAGAAACTTTTTCAGAAAAAGTTTCCTGTTTGAAAAATCAGTTCTAGGCAATCCTTAGCTCGAAAAATCCTAGGAAAATTCAGGCATGCTCTAAGAGCTCTACTTGAAATTTTAGTTCACTTAGATTGGTATGAAAATGCAATTTACTGCAGAATTAATTCTTTTAGCATAATTGCTTAGGGAATTATTCTGGATGAACTACTTAATGAAAAGTCCTGAATTTTGGACCAATATACTTTCTTGTGACCAGGAACTCACCTGAAAAGTTTCAGCTCAAGTTGAGCCTTAGATCTTCCTGTCGTTGTTCTCCCTTCTTATGTGCATTAGATGGCATGGGATTATTGTGGAAAATACTGGAGACACAATTTCCATCCACATTAGCTTCAGTTTGGCAAGCTAAGTCCCTGTGTAGTATAGGACTTCCTGTAAAAATTTCGAAGTCATTGGAGATCAGGATCTTCAGTTACTTCTAAATCATTTCAGCTCATCTCATATGTCCATTAGGAACCATAGAACATGTTAATGGAACTTCTTATGGATAGATGGGTTTTCCTTAATTTCTCTGCACAATAGAGGAAACACATTCTTTATTAGCACTCCCACACCGTCATCTATTCTTAACAAGTTCATGTATTTAATTATCAAATTTTCATTATGAAACTGGTGCATGTACATGTCGATAGTACTCACGGCGAAGGCAATGAACAAAGGAGTTCAATGGAGTGAATCCATTGAAGTGGATCAGTTGATCTGCCTCAAGAAATAATAGATTCTAACTGAATTATATACTATTAGACACTGCAAAACAGGCAATCTCGGGTTTGCATTTAATAGTTATTAAGCTTTTACTTTGTATACACCATGTTAGTTAGGAATGAATTGTGCATTAAGTCTAGATGTTTGATACTCCTCTTGCATTATCAGAAAACCTATGGAGTATTTGGGTAGATGTCTTTTTATCGTGTAGAAACTGCCATGCTAAAGTAGGACTCGGTAGAACTCGAGTGGTTGGACTCTACTCGCATGAATAGGAAATTGGGAGCATATGGGATTGGTTCAAGAATTTGTTAGCAAGTGAAGTTGAGACCAGGAAGGTTGTAGGAGCAACAGGACATATGGGCCTAGGGTACGTTAGAGCTGTTCGTGTTGGTCAAGGACTGATCCTTGTGCGGCCCTGGTGGACAAGTTTGAGTTGTATACCGGACGCATGCTGGCTATATAGGACCCAGTAAATCGATGTACCTCAGGAAGCTTGCGTTGGGACTTTTTTGGTCGCCTCAGGCGGACGACCAGTGTGCAATATGTGGGTAACTTGCTCATGACATCTCATGTCGGTAGGTGCACCATGAGTTGAGGCTACTGTACGGGACGATCGAATCGATTTGATGTAGGTGAAACTTGGGAAAGGTTGCCACATACGACGTCCAGGATGATTGTTGTAGGCAACATCGAGTACGGGCGTACGTGTCGTGTAGTCCGACGTCTTTTGGTTTGGATCACCGTCGCTCCACTACAGGATTCCCGTAAGCATACGACGGCCAAAATCGTCGTATATAAGACCAAATCCGTCGTATATAATCTATATATGATGGCTGGAAGTTATATACGACGGTTTGTGGCCGTCGTATATACCTAGTCGTATATAACCTTATATACGACGGCATCGTCATATATAAGACCTTATATACGACGGCCACTAATATACAATGGCCAGTTTTGTAGAGAAGGGCTAGTGGGCTGGGCCTTTATATATGATGGTCCTGGGCCCTGGCTGTCGTATATAAGGCCTTATATACGACGGTCTGGGCCTAGCCGTCGTATATTATTTAGTCTTATATATGATCGTCTGGGCCTAGCCGTCGTATATTATTTAGTCTTATATATGACGGCCCTGTATAGATACCGTCGTATATAAATCATACAGGCCGTCGTATATAAGGTTTTCCATTTTTTTTAAAAACAGAAAATAGCTAACATGGCTCGATGGCCAGCTACACAGGCAATCACAGAACAGATACACATCCACATCCACAATCACAAAGTACAATAGTACACATCCATTTTACGACGTCTGACATCCACAATTAAAAACAAATTCACAAATCTATTCATTACTAGCCCCTCCAGTACCTCTGGGGGCGAAGAAGTCATCATGCCGCGGCGAGCCTGGTGCCCGTAGCCGTGATGATGGAGTCTGAGCCTCCGTCCCTGATCACTGCGAAACACGGTGACATATGTATAAGTTTATAACGGTGTTTTTGTATTCAATTGTTTAATTGAACTTAATGTAACTTCCTTTTTGTACCTGTACTCCAGGAAACTGCTCCTGTGGTGGCGTCGGCTGCAGTACGAACGGTGGTGGCTGCCACAACGGTATCTGGATTTGCTGCCCTTGCTGTCGAGCTAGCGCCTGTCATTTCAAACATTACAATTTATATTTTATTGAAATGCAATGTAATTAAAGTACAATTGTTATTTCTTACTTCCATTGCCGCTTGCATCTGTGCCATATAGGACGCATGATACGCCATGGCGGCACTGTTGTTCTCTCGCTCCCTCACCAAGGCCTCCTCCTGCCGGGCCAAGCTCTCCCAAAGCGCCATCACCTCGAGATCTCTCTCGGTGACATGGCGGCTGGAGGAGCCTGCGCCAGCAGCCGAAGACTGCAAGGAGCCGCCTCTCGCAGGTCGTGCCTCCCTGGAGTCGGCGACTCCAGAGAATATGGCAAGCCTAGAAAAAAACGAATCAATTGAAGGTAAAATCAAATAATCTTGAATTGAAAACAATGGAAGTAAATGAATTCACCTTCCGTGTGCTTTTCCACCTCCGTTTGCATATGCGGCTTGAGGGTTAATGTTGGGGGAGTTTTCCCAATCGAACTCTTCGCCGTGTATCCTCACAGCCTCTTGCCCAAACCTAGTCTGAAAAACAACGAAATTGTGTAAGTTCAATAACATATATAGTGTCAACTAATTTGCGAGGTCATGAAACTTACCAGGCGCTCCACTGCGTACTGACTGCGCTGCTCCTGCTGAGAAGGGTCAGCGTGACCTCTCCTATAGACCGCAGTAGCGCTCGGTCGCACATCGGTCTCCTTTTCCTATGAACATATGTTAGTACGAACAATACTACATTATGAATATAAAAAGACCACCAAGAAACTTACCATCCATTTAGCCATCCGCACGAAATCCTGGACGCCCATACAGTGCTTCCCCGAGCTCTCTCTGGCATCTCGAGCCTTCTTGGACTTAGCGATGAACTCATCGCTAGCCCAATAACTGCAAAGGGCTCGGTAATCTTCAGTTCATCCCTATAATCAAGGGACACTAACCTGCACACATGCGTAGTTCATTAGATGTTACTTACCAAAAGTAATGTGAATAATTTAAAGAATACGCAACTTGCCTCTGCGTACTGCTCCTTCGTCAAGTACGTGTCGGAGGCGTCTCTGAACGAACCAACCTCCTGGTTGTGGAGCTTCAAGTAGTCGTTAACTACTTGACTCCGAGCGTTCGAAAGCATTTTCATAACAAGCTTCTGAGCATTCACTTCGAAGACGGAGCGGGCGTGATCCATCTGCTCGGTCGGGTCCTCAATGCGGTACCTGAGCTGTAGGAAGCCAACATAGTTCGACATACGCACATTAATATTTAAAGGAACATAAAGAATTGAAACATCAAATATTTATGAAAGTTACTTATCCAAAAACATGCCCACACGACTCCCTGTAGGTTGTCGTTCTCCTAATAAGGAACATGCGCATAGTCGTCCCACGACGTAGCTGCACGTCCATCGATCACACCGGGGTAGTGCAGACACACTAAGTTCCTGATGCAACCGTTCACCGTCCTATGGTGTTTCTGCCCATCGTACGAAAGGTCCTCCCAAGAACTAAAAATACATTTGTTAACTCATTTAGTAAGACCTTAGTCTTTGAGAACAAATAGAAATGAATACTTTATTAATGCGTTACCTGTCTCCAACCGGACGAATAATTACCTGCTCTCTAGGAATCAGTTGAGGACCAACAAAGTTACTCCTCCTCGTACGTCTCCTTCGCTGCGGCACCACGTCTGGTGACTCAGAAGGCTGGTCACCGGACATGTCCTCAGGCTGAGTGCCCTCGGGCTGGCTGCCTGAGGGCCTGAGGTGCCGCTCTAGCCCCGGACTCATAGTCCTAATCAGACTACAATGGTAAAGTAAGTAAGTTGAAAAAGTGATTTTAATAATTTTGTGCATTGTAGAAAAATTTACCTCTATAAGCTGCAAACTGACAACCCTGTCTCGCAACTCCGGACACGCACTTAACAGCTGAGTGCGTCTGCTCCCGCTGTAAGTGGAACCGTAGAAGTAGTCGGCTCTATCCTGCGAGGGGAGGAAACCCCTCACCCTCGGCGCCTTCTTCCCTTCGAACCCTTAGAACCCTTGCTCGACGACATCCTGTAAGCGATATTTAGTGAGTAATCAGTTAAAAATTTATTGTAAGTGATAATTAATGTTACTTTCATTTATAAAAATATTACTCGTAATTAGTTTCAAAATTCATCAACATCATGATCATCAACATCACGATCTGTCGTCGTGAGCTGTTTACGTTTCCGCTTTCGCATTGTAGATGTCTCTACATCTTCAACGTCTCCTACTAAGTTATCGAGTCCTGCACCTGGCTCGATGATAAAAGAGTCTGGCAACTCTTGTTCTTCGTAAACTTCTTCAGTGTCTCCACTATCATGATAACCATCATCTCTAGGAGTATACAAGCGCTCACGAGGATTCACCTTATAAACCACCCACCAAGCGCTTCGGGCGGCGCTCGGGCACGGTGGCGGGGGCTCGGGTTGGCGCAGGCGTGAATGCCCGCACCGACCTAGGCCCGCGGGTATATAAGACTTATTTACGACGGCCCGTGGGGGTCTGGGCTTAGGGAGGCGCGGCGGCCGGGCGAGGCAGCCTAGGTTGTTCACCCCGTGCTTGTGTAGACGCATACGTTACCACTAAATGGGTCGTGTCGGACCCTAAGTCCATTTATGTACATATAGTACTTTTAAACACTCAAACAATTGAAACAATAATCAATTAAACTATTAACTCATATGCATTAATCATCTAAGCAACTAACAACTCATCTAAACAAGCATAATTACCATAGTTAACAAGCTTATCAATTCTAAGCAATTAAAAAAATTACACCTAGCTAGCAATTCAAATAAACCTGGGCAATAATTAAACCTAAGCATATCAATTCATCTAAATCTAAACAATTAGCAACTAAACAATCAAAACCAAATAAGCATAATCTAAACAATTTGCCACTAAACAATTGGTAATTAAAAAACCGAGCTTTCTAGGTGGGGAGGGAGGCGGGCGACTTACTTCACGGTGGAGGCGGCGCGGCGAGCGGCACACGGCGAGGCAAATAAGCATAATCTAAACAATCAAAACCAAATAAGCATAATCTAAACAATTAGCCACTAAACAATTGGTAATTAAAAAAACCGAGCTTTCTAGGTGGGGAGGGAGGCGGGCGACTTACTTCACGGTGGAGGCGGCGCGGCGAGCGGCACACGGCGAGGCGGGCGGCGCACGGTGTGGAGGCGGACCGGCACGGTGCGGCGGCGCGCAGCGCTACGGGCGCAGGGCCGGGTGGTGCAGCGACGTGGAAGCACGGTGGGGCTAGGCAGCGGGTGGGGCGGCGCTGTGGGGAGGCGGCGGCCGTATGCGCTGCGGCGAGGCTGCGGCGGCTGGGGCTGCGGCTTCAGTGCGGCGACGGCCGGGGTGGAGGGCGGAGCGGTGGCGGCCGGGGCGAGGAAGGCCAGGGCAGGGCGGTGGCGGCCGGGGATGCGGCGTCCGGTTCGGTGGCGGCCGGGGTGGAGGGCGGGGCGGGGAAGGCCAGGGCGGCGGCGGCTGGGTGGCGGCCGGGGCAGGGACGTCCGAGGCGGTGGAGGCTGGGTGCTGGCGGGGGCTGGGGAAGGCCGGGGTGGCGGTGCCTCTGGCGGCGGGCGGCGGCGGCTGGGTGTCGGTGGGGGCTAGGGAAGGCTGGGGCGGCAGGGGCGCTTCGGGCGACTTGCATTGGGATAAGAACTAATAACTATTGTTTTGAAGTTGATACTAGCAATGTGACTTTATCTTACACGAATATATTAGTGCAAATTCGATTCATTTCCACCATGAGCAATTTACATTGGGAGAAAGCGTTTCTTGTTTGATTGTGGACTCCTGATGTAAGGTGCCCAAGGTTATGCTTAATCTGCTGCTAATAATACCTGAAAGGATTCAAATTTAGGCAAGTTCATTATGCAATTTTTTATCCTATGTTATGTATTTACCCTCATGTAGAGTTTCATGATTAGGTTCGACGGTTAAGTCTTGCTGAGCTTTATGCTCACTGATACTACACTAGATGTTTTGCAGGTATTTGTAACCGCCCTAACTTTTGTAAAGTTATATTTCAACTTATGAAGAAAGGTTGAGGAGATGAAAGACTATATTTGTGTCACATAAAATGATAAACACAAAAATGGACATGTGAGAGTTAAAAATTTTCTTTAACTCATGCTTAGCAGCTGTTAACATGAGCAGGGAACTTCACTCCCTAATTTGATATCATGTTAACTATCACTATGAAGAGGATGGAGGGAAATTTAAACATAATTTGAATTCTTTTGAATGTATTCAGGTTCAGATTGTCCAAATGCATACAAGTGAATTCACCAATGCATTCCCTATGTATCAAAGGGCTTCTGGTCAAAATTTGGATATTTTTGGAGCTCATATACTATTTATTCCGAGGAATAATCAAGAGCACATTCAAATTAAAATTTGAATTCTGAACCAAATGTGCTCAATATTGAAATCTGATTTCAGATTCCAATTCCCCATATTACTTTTGACCTATTCTCCAATTTGGGTTATTTTTGGACAAAAGCAGTGTGAGAATCTCAAAGCATAGAAAAGAAGAGAGTGAGGGGCTGTGGACCCCACATGTCATACACACTCAAACAACCGACTCCTTCGGTTGCTCAGCGCGCGCCAGCTCCTGGCCGGGACACGTTCCTGACGATTGCCTGGCGCCACCTCCTGCTCGCCAGTCGATTGCTTCGGTTCTTATACTCCACGCACGAGCACAACCAAAGTTTGCTTCTCCCACTCGCTCGCTCGCTCTGTTTTCACCGCGGAGAACACCGACACCCGCTCTGTTTTCCACTGCACATAGGTGCCCAAGCTTCATGAGATCGAGCTCCCCACCGCAAAGATCAGCGCACACGTGTGCTCTAGCCATCTACCAGCTCCAATTCCCGGTTTCCCTGCTCATTTGCGCTCGGAAATTCAAAGTTGTAGCCGCTCCCTAGTTAAACACCGAAGAAACGAGTTTCGCTCCCATGGGCAGTCCGAACCGAGACGATTTACGCTCAAGCAAGCCAACCTGTAAGTGCACCGGTGACTCGAGCTGCTTCTCCCCAAAGCTTATCCCTAGCCGTGGCGCGTCGGAAGAGAATTTGGAAATTTCCTCCTGGGTGGCGCAACTAGACCCGAGGTAGGGATTCAGGAAATTCACGTTTAATTCTTGTTGTTAGGGCTTCAAACTTTGTACATGAGTTCGTCACTAGCTAGCGCACGTCCTCCTTTGAAACTAGGCCAAGAAATTGGGTGGTTAGAGAATTCCGAGTTCTTTCCTAGAGAAAACCGTCGGACCCTGTCGGCCGCATGGTGATAACGTGGTTTGAGAGTCCCCGATGAAGTTGGCCTCCATTTCTAGCTTCTACACATTCCACTGATGCTCTAGGGCCAAATAACCGAAGCTTTAGTGGATAATTAAGCTTGCCCGAGGTCGCTAGAACCCTAAATGGGACTGTCGCTGGTTCGCACGGTGTTCCGGCCAACGCCGGCAGTCGGCGACCTCGTAGACGGGTTCAGCGGGCTGAAATAAGGGGGGGGGCGAGCTTGGCCCCGAGGGGCGGCCGGGAAGTCGCTTCCGGTTACCCTCGCCGGAGGGCGCCGCCGCCCGGCTCTGTTTGGTGCGAGGAAGAAGACGCATGACGCGTGGGACCCGCTGGCAGCATTTAAACTTTTCCAGGAATTTTCTGTTTTGGTTCAAACTTTAAATGGTCACAACTCTGTGTAGGGTTGTCCAAAAATTCCCCAATAAAATGTGTTGAACCCCTCTCAGTGAGTACTATCCAGGGGTGCATCCCAATTTTGGGCAGAACATTAGGGAATAAAAATTCCCAAATAAAAATTAGGGAATTAATTACAGGAGTTCTGTTATTTGTAAAATTCCCAATTATGGGCAGAACATTCCTACCATTATACTTGAACTTCAGTAAAAATTTCAGAGTCATTGGACCTCATTTGCTTGGCCAAATGTTATTTCAATCTTTTATGTCTCTGAAAAATGGAAAAAAGAACAGAGACTTTTTCAGAGATTTTCCCAATCTTGTAAATTCTATATCTCCATGTAGAAAACTCCAAAAATGATGAAACCAAGTCCTATGGACTCATGAGAATGTACACTTCACAAAAAGTCCATTTCTCAGCATGTCAAAAACAAAGAATGGGTCTGTTAGATCAGAGAAGCATATTCACTTATGGATTTCTTAGGACCACATCCTTTATCATCTTCCTCAGAAATTTTGCAGGAAGGATCTTTGAGGAGTCTTTGAACAACTATAAAAATTTCATAGGTATTAGAATTCATCTTCCCCTGTTTTCGGCCAAATCACTTAAAATGCTTGCATATGGCTCTCAGGGGCGAGGGTCTCCCTCTTGTGACGGACTTGGTGGATTCTCCGGAGGAAGACTAACTCATAGTCACTAACGAAACTGTTGAGCAAGGGAAGCCCCGGTTTGCATATAATTGCCTTTTTAAATTTTCTTTACTTCCACTTAATGTTGATTAGTTTTGATATTGTGCATTACGTGTAGGATTCTTGATAACAACTTGCATGGCTATTATAACTTTGAATAGAAGGTCTAATGTTGCCTCGTCATAGATGGCTAGGCTAATGTCGTAGATAGCTCGGTAGAAGTCGAGTAGTGAAAATCTACTCGCGAGAAAGATCGAGTAGCGGAGTCAACTCGCGATAAGAAAGTTATTGAGAAGAGCACCCTCAAAGAAAGTGAAATGGGGACGGGGAGTTCACGTAGGATGGAACACTCAAGGTTATCTCGACCCGATGGGTGTGACAATGCTTGGCACCACATTGGGTCTGGGCCGGTGATGGTAAGGCCAATGTGTAGGTTGGGTATTAGCCCCGTCCGTGTAGGCTAAGGACCGTGCCGTATGCAGCCCTGCTGGACAAGTTTGAGCTGTACCGGATATATAGTGGGGTATGGGACCCATGAAACCGATGTAACTCGATGGACTGTGGTGTAGAAACTCATCCTTCGTCTGAGAATGGAGTTGAGAAGGCGGGAGGTGTAAATCTTTTAGCGGACATCTTTGACGTGTCCGTGCAGAGGACCATCCTGCTCGGGGCGAAGCGTTTTTCTATGTTGGGATGTCGGGTGAAAGGTTGCTGCATACAACGTAAGAAAGAGCTCTTGTATGAGTCTTTCGAGGCAGGTGTATGTGTCGTGTATTCTGGGTTGTTATTGATTCGAATCACCGTTGCTCGCGGTTAAGGATTGAGCATACTTGCCCACTGTGCTGTGACGTAGTAAGAAGAGAAACTAAGTCTCTTAAGGTATTGATCTTGGCTTAAAATTGTATTGAATCCTTGACTGAAGTAGAGATAGTGCAAACTAAATTTCTTTTCCACCTTAGGCTAGCAACATCGGGATAAGCATTTCTTGTTTGATTGTGGACTTCCGGTGTTGTGATGCGTGAGGGCCACTAAAATGGCTGCTATAAGAATCTGAATATAAGGATCCAGTTTAGCCAAGCTTCATTTTGCAAATATATATTCCTATCTTCTTACAACTCTTGCTTGTAGAGTTACATGTTTAGGATTGACGGTTAAGACTTGCTGAGCCTTAGTGCTCACGGATGCTTTCGTAGTTGTTTTTGCGGGTAGCAGGATGCCTGCTATGAAGAAGGTTGTTCGGTGAGACATTGAACCTCCTGGTTCGTATAAGTCATCGGAAACCTAGCCGCTGCCTTACTTTGGTGAAGCTAGTCGGAAGCGTTCACAGGCTGAACATCTTCTCTTGAGCGTAGTTAGGGCCGAGAGTGAGTACATGTCAAGTTTTAATTTCCGCTGTGTATGTGTATCTTGTGTACATTATGTTATAAAAGAGTTTATCTTAATAAATAAAGCATTTGCTATGTTCATATGTCTTTTCATGTATGCTGTTGGGTGCCGCATCGCACGATACCACCCAATGCGATTCCTGGAGTGGGATCCCGGAGGGGTCCCCCATAGATGTGGTATCAGATCCTTATTGGGAATAGCTCGCATCAAAAGGAGCATATTTTCGAAAACTTAGAAGTATACAAGTGAGAAACGTATAGTATGCCCACATAAGGACTATTGTTAGCATAGTTACTTAAGGTGGCAAGCTGACATTGTGTTAATATTCAGTATTTCAATTCAGTAACGATGCACCTACGTGGAGGTAAGCATGGTAAGGAATGCCACTGAAAGCGGATCAATTTCGGTTAGCCCCCTCATACGATGAAAGTAGTGTGGGATGTCTCCTTCAGAAATGGACGGGAAGTGAATATGTTTTCTAAGACTCTTCATGTCTTAGAGACATATGAAATGCACTAGCCCCCAGTGCGCAAACCCAGTTACAAGAGGAGGAGACCCCATCGTGTGGTTTGTAACATGAAGTATGTTCTCTAGGACTTTTCATGTCCTATGAGGCATATGAAAGCGCTGTTCCACTGGTGTGCTTAATTGCAAAGGTGTGGAGCCCGCTGTCGGGTGGTGAATAACCCGATCATGTACCTTGAGACGTGGCCTGACTCAAGGACGACCCGTATGGCAATGATACGGTACATATGTTTTTACTATGATACGGACCTGCCTGAGATGTTAAACCTCTTGTGTGCTTCACTATTGAGTGGTTTTATACAGGTACCTTGACCACGTTAGCATATGTCATTTAGAAAACGTTTGTGAGTGACTGGTTAGTGCCACCACTTGAGACGTATATGCCGGTATAACGCCGGTAAGGATTTTTATTTGGTTATGAAACATAGTACCGTGGTATGTTCTTAACTGCACGAATAAGGAAGTTTTCAAAGAAAAGAGTAAATTTGGAGTCTAGGATTCCATTAGGGATTAATGAACTCCTATATAGAACTAAGAGTCAATTGGGAGTATAGATTCATTCTAAAAAAAGACTCAGAAACAACCTCCTCTGTTTTCGGCAGAATTTTTGCTGAAATTAAAGAGGACATAACTTGTGTTTTGTTGAACCAATGGAGATGTGTGATACATTTCTGGAAAGGTTTTGAAGTATTCTACAACTTTTCTGTAGAACTTCAGAACAGAATCACCTTACAAGTGAATGAAAAGTTCAGATGAGTATGTACTGTCCAGAGAACAGGGCAGACCAAATACTCTCTGTAATTTTCTGTATTTCGACCATAAACTCTTGTAGAAAAATTTCTGAGGGTCATGTAAGACACCGTTGGAAATCTTATGATATGCGTCACATCTTTATAGTTCAAAGGTTCCCCAGATTTGGGACAGAACTAATTGTAATCTTGTGGACGAAACAGCCACTTCTAAAGGAGGTGCTGTCGAAATTGTTCCAGATTTCTGTCAACATTGAAATATCATAACTTCTGACCCAGAACTGATATGAAAGCAGATAAGTACTTGTCGAGAAGATATTTAAGTTATCTGTAACTTTGATATTCAAATTGAGACATGAAATTTCCATTTGCGTACTCAAATTCTGGGATTAAGACCAAATGGTCATTCTGAACAGAGTATTGCTCATTTTTGAGTAACTCAGGACTTGTTGTGGACAGGGATGTGTGAAATGTCTCTAAGTTCCATAACATATTCTTTAGTTATATTCCATTTTCCGACTGTTGGAATTAAGAGTTTTACAAACTTGCTAAAGTTGGTGGATTTCAGAATTGTCAAAACCTTATTAGCTTGTGTAGTACTGTAATATTTATGTGATGCTTTTACAGTTAATATTTTCAACTCAAGTTGAGTTAACTTTGAATTTTAACCGTAAATTGCTCACTCTTGCAGTATGGATCGCACTAATTCCAGGAGTGAGGTTGGTGAGTCGAGTCAAGGCGGAAGTAATTCGCCACGACAACAAGTGCTGACATCATCAACCGGGTTGGCGGAAATTTTAGGAAACATGGTTGAATCTCTTGATTTATTGGTACGACAAAGCCTACGACAAAAGACACTACAGTGTAAGCCCCCGCCAAGCATTTATTTGGATTTTCTAGCAAGACAATCATTGGTTTTCTCGGAAGCGAAAGAACCATTGGAGACGGCTCATTGGCACCAATGTATTGAAGCGAAGTTCGATATGCTTGAGTGCGATGAATATCAAAAGACTTTATTTGCCTCTCAACAACTTCACGGACTCACTGGAGCTTGGTGGACGGAGTATATCGCTAATCTTCCTTAAGATCATCGCGTGACGTGGGAGGAATTCCAGAATGTTTTTCAGGCCCATTACATTTGTTCGGGAATTCTTCAAACTAAGTATCAAGACTTTTTGGAGTTAAAGCAAGGAGAAGAGTGCGTATGAGTATTTCAAGGAGTTTGAAGACTTGATGCAATACACCACTCATATTGTAGACTCGGAAGTGTTGAAGTGTGATTATTTCTTCCGAGGTTTGAATATTGAACTTAAGGATCAAGTGGACTTGTTCAATAACTGTATTTACAATGAGTTGGTAAATGCCGCAATTATAAAAGAAGACATGCATCTCCGCTGCAAGCTGAAAAGGAGTATATCACCGGACGGTGATAGCGAGGTTCCTCCGAACTATTGACTGCGGTATTATTCGCCAGTTGCTCAAGAAATCCAGTCTGTGGTGCAACCATCACAACCACAGTTGGAATTGATCACGTATGAGCCTCCACCTCAACAGCAGCAAGTAGATGTTATTCATGCAACCCTAGCACAACCAGCTGTGCATGAATTATCTCCACCTCGTGTTAGCAGCTAGAGAGCTGAAGATTTCTGTAGCACGAGACCGTCGTGGAGCTGAGCAGAGCCACAATCATGTGCCATCTCATAAATGCTCAGATGAGCTCCATGAACATTCAAAGAAGGTTCCATTAAAAGCTAGCAGGGCTAACTATACTGCAATTGAGGATATTGCAGAAGGCGAACCAGTTTCAGCGGGCATGTTCACTTTATATGAACAGCACGCTTTCATTTTGTTTGATTCCAGAGCCACCCACAATTTTATTAGAAGAGACTTTGTGCTGAAGAATCAGCTTCCCTTCAGCACGGTCAAACATCATTTCATATCAGTGTAACAGCCCTAACTTTTGTAAAGTTTTATGTCACGTTGTGAAACAAAGTTAAGGCAAAGGAAGGCTTGAGTTTATGTCACATGAAAAATGATGAAAACACAAGTGGACATGTGAAGGAGTTAAAAAATTTCTCTAGCCCATGCTCAACACATGTTAACCTAGAGGAAAATAATTTCACTCCCAAAAATCTAACTCATGTACACATCCTCGATGAGTAGAGCGGAGGGAATTTAAAAACAATTTGAATTCTTTTAAAAGGATTCATATCCAGATTGTATAAATACATCCAAATGAATTCACTGATGCATTCCTCATGTATTGGAGCTTCTGGTCCAAAGTTGGGTAATTTTGGAGCTCGTTTACTATTTATTCAAAGGGTTAAATGAGGGCACATTCAAATTCAAACTTGAATTAGAATTTTGAACCAAACGTGCTCAATTTTAAAATCTGATTTCAGATTCAAATTCCTCATAAATTGTTTGGTCGACCGTCCAATTTTGGTGGAATTTGGACGAAGGCGGTGCAGGAAAATTAAAGCACGGAGGGGGGAGATATTTGGCAGCTGTGGCCCACATGTCATACACACCCCAAAGCAAACCGACTCAGTTTTCCTCTCGGTTGCACACACGAGCGACAGAGCGCCGGCAGAAGGCTTCCCGGTGAAGTCTTGGCGCCACCTCTTTCTTGTTCGACCATGTGCTCATTCTGATCACCACACCACGAGTGCCACAGAGCTATTTCTCCTCTCCCAGCTCGCTCTCGGCCTCGGTGGTCTGCTCCCGCGAAAAACCCACCGCCCTCGGCCGCTCTGTTTCTCCCGATCACACAGCCACCAACGTAGATCGGTTGCTCAAGCTCTCCACATAAAAAAGCTTCACCAACAAGTGCTCTAGCCGGCTAGCACCTTTCCTCCGCTGTCCCAAGCTCGCTTGCGCCTAAAAACGGCAAAGTGCCGCTGCTCTCGAGTGCACACCGAAGTAAGCCGAGTTGGGTCACCGTGGACAGCTCAAACCGAAGAACATCACGCCCAAGCGAGCTTACTCATCGGTGCACCGGTGACCCTAGATGTTCACACCCAAAGCTCAGCCCTAGGCGTAGCTTGTCGGAGGAGAATTTGAAGATTTTCTCCTGGGCGGCACAAACTGACACCGAGGTAAGGATTTGCGAAATTCATCATCAATTCGGGCTGTTAAGGCTTCAAACTTTGATCAGAGCTTCCTCACTAGCTAGCGCACATCATCCCTCGATTCTAAGCCAGAAAAATAAGTGTAGAGCAAGAAAATCCATGTCCATCGCGCACCGCCGGACCATGTCGGGCGCACGGTGCTGATGGATTTGGAGCGCTTCCCAGTTCGTTTAGCCTCCATGCCCATCTTCTACATGTTCACTGGTTCTATAGAGACCAAGAACCGATAATTTGGTGGAGAATTAACCTTGCACGGGCTCGCCGGAACCCTAACTCACGCTGTGACTGGTGCACGCTGTTTTTCAGTGAGTTTTAGCCGCCGGCAACACCACCAATGGACTCAGCATGCCTGAAATGGGGGGGGGGGGCGAGCAAGGGGCCGGGAGGTGGCCAGAAAGTGGCTTCCGGCGACCCTCGCTGGAGGGCGCCGCCACCGGGTCGGTTGGTGCGAGGTTGAAGATGAAGACTGTCGCGTGGGACCCACAGTCAGTGTTTAAACATTTCCAGATTTTTCCCATTTTAGGTTAAACTTTGAAGAGCCATAACTTTTTGTAGGAGTGTCCAAAAATTGTCAAACAAATTTATTTGGATTCCTCTCAGAGAGTACTATCAAGGGGTGCTGCCCGGTATTTATGAAAATTTCTGGATTTGGCTCAATAATTCATTTAAATAAAATGTTGGAGGAATTTTTACAGGAGTTCTGTTTATTGGAAAATTCCCAACTTTGGGCAGGACATTCTTCCAAAAATCCTTGAACTCGAGTAAAAATTTCAGAGGCATTTGACCTCATTTGCTTGGTCAAATGATGTGTTCATTCTTTATGTCTCTGAAAAATGGGAAAATGAAAGACATTTTCAGCTTTTCCCCAATCTTTGTAAAATTCATAGATCCATGTAGGAAACTCCAAAAATGGTAAAACCAATTCCTTTCAACTCAGGACATTTTTTACTTCACAAAAAGTCTACTTTGCAGCATAGGAAAGCTTAAGACCTAAGAGGTAAAGGCAAATTAGCAAAAAGCCTATAACAAACTGTTGTGATCACATGGAGCTATGTCATGAGCTCAATTTTTGCACACTGCCTAAATACCTTCTCTTGAAGCTATGGTTAAATTTTCAGCTTCAGTGGACCTCTGGAAATTGAGTTACCATCTTTTAGGTTTAAGTGTTCATATAATGGATTTAATCACATGGTGATTACTAGTATCTCTTTTTCACCTAGCTTTCATCATCTCTAAGATTGTAGATCCAACAACAGAAACCTTGCTTTTGTTTTCCCCTCTTAGTTGTACTTAACTTGTAACCCCAACTTAAAGCATTTTCTAAAGTTGCTTTTGAAATACATGTGCATAAATCATCTTTATAGCTCACGTGACATTGATGCTCGACAAGGAGATCAGGTCCGAGGCGAGGATCTTCCTCTCGTGATGGACTTGGCGGATGCTCCGGAGGAAGAATAACTCCTAGCTTTTAACAAAACCGTTGAGCAAGACAAGCCCCGGTTTGCATATAAGTACCGTATTTAAATTTTGCTTTACTTCACCTCATGTTTATTAGACTTGATATTGTACATTATGTCTAGGACGTTTGAAACCCACTTGCATGGCTATTAAATCCATTAGTAGAAGGTTTAGTGTAGGCTTTACCTCATAGTATATGGCTAGGCTAATGTGTAGCTAGCTCGGTAGAAGTCGGGTAGTAAAAAGCCACTCGCGAGAAAAGTCGAGTAATGGAGTTACTCACGAGAGGTTGAGGATAAGAGCACCCTCATGAAAAATAAAATAGGGATGGAGAGTTCCTGTAGTATGGAGCGCTCAAGGTTGTCTTGACATGCAATGGGTGTGACAATGCTTGAGACCATATTGAACCTGGGCCGGGATGGTAAGGCAAATGTGGAGGTTGGGTTTAGCCCCGTCCGTGTCGGTTAAGGACCGTATGTATGCGGCCCTGCTGGACAAGATAGAGCTGTACCAGAGATATAGTGGGGTATGGGACCCATTAAATTGATGTAACTCGATGGACCGTGATATAGAAACTCATCCTTCGAGTGGGAATGGAGTTGAGAAGGCGGGAGGTGTAAATCCTTTAGCGGGCAACTTCGACGTGTCCGTGTAGAGGACCATCCTGCTCGGCGTGAAACGTTGTTTCTATGTCGGGGTGTCGTGTGAAAGGTTGCTGCATACAACGTAAGAAAGAGCTCTTGAGAGAGTCTTTCAAGGCGGGTGTATGTGTCGTGTATTCCGGGTTGTTACTGATACAAATTACCGTCGCTCGCGGAAGAGGATTGAGCATACTTGCCCACTGCGCCGTGACATAGTAAGAAGAGGAACTAAGTCTCTTAACTTGCTGTTCATGGATTAATCATTGTATTGGAACCTTGACTGAAATAGATATAGTTCGAACTAACGTTCTATTCCACCTTAGGCTAGCAACATCGGGATAAGCGTTTCTTGTTTGATTGTGGACTTCTGGTGTTGTGAGGCGTGAGGACCACTAAAGTGAAGGCTATAATAATCTGAATATAAGGATCAAGTTTAGTCAAGCTTCATTTTGCAAATTCATGTTCTGACTGTATTACTACCCCTGCATGTAGAGTTAAATGTTTAGGATTGACGATTAAGTCTTGCTGAGCCTTAGTGCTCACGGTTGCTTCTGAGTTATTTTTGCAGGTAGCAGGATGCCTGCTATGAAGAGGGTTGTTCAGTGAGATGAACCTCACTTTTCGTTCCACTCATCGGAAACATATCCACTTCCTTTCTTGGTGAAGCTAGTTGGAAGCGTTCACGGGCTGAATGACTTCTCTTCGGCGTAGTTAGGGTCGAGAGTGAGTAGATTGTCCAGTGTTTAAAATTCCGCTGCGTGTGTACATTATGTTGTAAAAGATCTTATCTTGAGTAATAAAATGGTTTCATATGTTCTTACTGTCTTTTCGTGCATACTGTTGGGTGCCGCGTTTTATGGCACCACCCAGTACGATTCCTGGGCGAGAGGCGCCGGTCCCGTTGTTGGCGGGGCGGGAAGGCCCCTCACAACATGGTATCAGAGCCGCACAGGGAATAGCACTTATGGAAAGAGCATATTTTTGAAAACTTAGAAGTGTACGAGTGAGAAACGTATAGTATGCCCACATAAGGAATATTATTAGCGTAGTTACTTAAGGTGGCAAGTTGACCTTTTGTTACTCTTCCGTATTTTAATTTTGTAACGACGCACCTACGTGGAGGTAGGAATGGTAAGGAACGCGACCGAAAGAGGGTCAATTTCAGTTAGCTCCCCCATACGAAGAAAGTAGTGTGGTATGTCCCGTTCAGCGAGTGAATATGTTTTCTAAGACTCATCATGTCTTAGAGACATATGAATGGCACTAGCCTCCAGTGCGCAAACCCAGGGGCAAGAGAAGGAGACCCCATCGTGTGGTTTGTAACACGAAGTGTGTTCTCTAGGACTCTTCATGTCCTATGAGGCATACGAAAGCGCTGTTCCACCGGTGTGCTTTATTGCAAAGGTGTGGATCCCCAGTCGGGTGGTGAGTAACTCGATCATGTACCTTGAGACGTGTCTTGACTCAAGGAAAGCCCGTATGGCAATGATATGGGGCTTATATTTTTACTATGATATGGGACCTGCTTGAAATGACAAACCAATGTGTGCATCACTATTGAGTGGTTTTCTTCAGGTACCTTAACCACGTTAGAACATGTCGTTTAGAAAACGTTTCTGAGTCATCGTGTTAGTGCCACCACTTGAGACGTATATGCCGGTATAAAGCCGGTTAGGATTTTAATTTTGTGAGGAAATGTAATACCGTGATATGTTTTGAACTGCATGAAAAAGGAGGTTTGCAAAGAAAAGTGTAAATTTGGAGTCTAGGATTCCATTAGGGGTTAATGAACTCCTATATTGAACTAAGAGTCAATTGGGAGTATAGATTCATTCACAAAGACTTAGGAATAACCTCCCCTGTTTTCGACAGAATATTTGCTGAACTTGAACAGGGCATAACTTTTTTCGGTTGAACCAATGGAGGTGTGTGATACATTTCTGGAAAGCTATTGAAGTCTTCTACAACTTTTCTGTAGAACTCCAGATCAGAATCACTCTCCAAATGGATGAAATTCTCAGATGAGTGTGAACTGTCCAAAAACAGGGCAGACACAAAATGCTCTCTGGAAATTTTTGTATTTCAACCATAGATTTCTGTAGAAGAATTTCTAAGGTTCAGGTAATGCACCGTTGCAAATCTTACGATATGCGCTTCGACTTTGTAGTTCAATGCTTCTCCAGATTTGGAGTCTAATTGTATGAAATCTTGCGGACAAAACAGCCACTTTCAAAGGAGGTGCTGTCAAAATTATTCCAGATTTCTGTCAACTTTGAAATATCACAACTTTTGATCTGGAACTGATATGAAGGAAAATAAATACTCGTTGGAAAGATATATAAGTTACCTATAACTTTTATATTCAACTTGAGACATGAAATTGCCATTCTCATATTCAAATTCTGGTATTAAGACCAAGGTCATTCTGAACAGAGCATTGCTCTTTGCTCATGTAACTTAGGATTGTTATGGACAGGGATGTTTTAGACTTCTCCAAGTTCCATAACATGTTTTTGAGTTATTTTTCAGTTTTTCCTACTGTTGGAATTAAGGGTTTGGACAAACTTATTCATGTTTGATAGATTTCAGAATTGTGGAAACCCTGGTTAGCTTGGGTAGTGCTGCAATATTTATGTCATGCTTTTACGGTTAATGTTTTTGAAATCAAGTTGAGTTTAAACTTTAAATTTTAACCATAAATGGCTCACTCTTGCATTATGGAACACACTCATTCCAGGAGTGAGGTTGGTGAGTCGAGTCACGGCGGAAATAATTCGCCACAACAAGAAGTGCCGACATCGTAAACCGGATTGGCAGAAATCTTAGGAAAGATGGCTGAGTATCTCGATCTGTTGGTGCAACAAAGCATACGACAGGAGACCTTACAACGTAATCCCCAGCCAAGCACTTATCTGGATTTCTTAGCAACACAACCACCGGTTTTCTCAGAAGCGAAAGAACCGTTGGAGCGGCTCATTGGCTCCAATGTACTGAAGCCAAGTTTGAGATGCCTGAGTTTTCGATGAATACCAAAAGACTTTATTTGCCGCTCAATAACTCAATGGATCCGCTGGAACTTGGTGGGCAAAGTACATCGCTACTCGTCCGGAAGGTCATCGTATGATGTGGGATGAATTCCGGGATGTTTTCTGGGCACGTCACATTTGTTCGGGAATTCTACGAACAAAGTATCAAGACTTTCTGGATTTAAAGCAAGGAGAAAGGAGTGCGTACGAGTACTTCAAAGAGTTTGAAGACTTGATGCAATACGCCACTCATATGGTAGACTCGGAAGCATTGAAGTGTGAATACTTCTTCCGAGGTTTGAATGTCGATCTTAAAGAACAAGTGAACTTGTTCAATAACGGTATTTACAATGAGTTGGTAAATGCCGCTATTATTAAAGAAGACATCATCTCTGTTGCCAAGCAGAGCTGAAAAGGAGTATACCGCCGGACAGGGGTATTGAGGTTCCTCTGAACTATCGAGTACGGTATTACTTGCTAGTCAGGCAAGAAACTCAGCCTGTGGTGAAACTCTCACAACCACAGCTGGAGTTACTCACTTATGAGCCTCCACCTCAACAGCAGCAATCAGAAGTCGTTTATGCAACCCTACCACAACCAGCTGTGCACAGTTTATATCCACCTCGTGTGAGTAGAGAGCTGAGGATTTCTGCAACACAAAACCGTCATGGAGCTGAGCAGAGTCACACTCGCGTGTTGTCTCATCAATGCTCAGATCAGCACCATGAACCTTCAAAGAAGAATCGTTCTAAAGCTAGCAGGGTTAACTGCACTGCTATTGAGGATATTGCAGAAGGCGAACCAGTTTTGGCGGGCATGTTCACTTTACATAAACTGCCAATTTTCGTGTTGTTTGATTCCGGGGCCACCCACAATTTTATTAGCAGAGACTATGTGTTGAATAATAATCTTCCAATTAGCACCGTATAGCATCCGTTTCATATCAGCTCACCCGGAGGCAAGATATCAACTGATGAGATGGTCTCTCGGGCACCTTTATGTTTGGGTGGAAAGATCTATCCTGCGAGCCTTATCATACTCAAAGGCCAAAGGATTGATATTATCTTGGGGATGTCATGGTTGACACATTATGGGGCTATCTTTGATATCAGCTCCCGTACTGTCCAACTGAATTCTCCAATACATGGTTGCAACACATTGAATCTTGTGGATCCATCACAACGTGTTGCAGCGGTGCATCAGATTGAATCTACTAAAGTTGAGGATATTCCAGTGGTATGTGAATATCTAGATGTGTTTCCCAAAGATTTACCGGGCATGCTGCCCGAACGTGATGTAGAGTTCAAGATTGAACTAGCACCGGGAACAACACCTATTTCACGGCGACCATATAAAATGGCACTGAAGGAGCTCGCAGAATTGAAGGAGCAGCTGAATGACCTCATGGACAATGGTTTTATACGCCCAAGTTCATCACCTTGGGGCTGTTCCACACTCTTTGTGAAGAAGAAGGACGGAACCTTGAGACTATGCATAGATCATCATCCACTGAATGGTGTCACTATCGAGAATAAGTATCCACTACCGCACATTGATATTTTGTTTGATGAACTAGTTGGTGCTAAGGTATTCTCCAAGATGGATTTTTGGTCCCGGTATCACCAGATAAAAATCCGGGCAGAAGATGTACCTAAGACGTCATTCTCGACAAGATATGGACTTTATGAATATCTTGCATGTCCTTTGGGTTGACCAATGCTCTGGCTCACTTTATGTATCTCATGAACTCTGTGCTCATGCCGGAGTTAGACAAGTTCGTCGTGGTTTTCATTGACGACATCTTGATATATTCAAACTCAGAGGAAGAACATGCTGAACATTTGCGTATTGTACTCCAATGTTTGAGAGATCACAAGCTATATGCAAAGTTCAGTAAATGTGAGTTTTGGATCAGCAAAGTGCTGTTTCTTGGGCATATTATTTTAGCTGAAAGCATCGCTGTGGACCCAAGTAAAATTGAGCAAGTGCTGAATTGGAAATCTCCAACATCTGTTCATGAAGTGAGGAGTTTCCTAGGTTTAGCGGGTTATTACCGGAGATTCATTCCAAACTTTTACAAAGTTGCTAAATCTATGACGGAGCTGTTGAAGAAAAGTGCCAAATATGATTGGAGTCACTCATGTGAACAAGCTTTTCGAACTTTGGTGAAGCATCTCACCACAGCTCCAGTTTTGGCCCAGCCGGACACAACGAAGCCTTTTGATGTTTATTGTGATGCATCCAGCATTTGTCTTGGTTGTGTGTTGATGCAAGAAGGACGTGTGGTCACATATGGATCCCGACAACTCAGGGGTCATGAGCAGAATTACCCGACACACGACCTTGAACTAGCTGTAGTGGTCCTAGCATTGAAAATGTGGAGACATTATTTACTAGGCAATCTAGTACATATCTACACAGACCACGAAAGCTTGAAGTACATCTTCACACAGAAGGAACTGAATATGAGGCAGCGAAGATGGCTCAAATTGATCAAGGACTATGAACTTGAGATTCATTACCATCCGGGCAAGGCGAATGTTGTTGCCGACGCACTTAGTCGGAAAGCTCATGTTCACCATTTAGCCATGGCTGCACAAGAAGAAGGAGAAGCAAGCCTGCGCTTAGTTCCCTATGGATCACTGTTTAACCTCGTTCTTATTCCTACAATCCGAGATGAGATTGTAGAGGCTCAGAAGAGAGATAGGGGTATGTCTCATGTCCAAAGGAGAGTGGACAGCGGTGAATTGAAGATGTTCCGCAAGGATGAAGATCTTGGATGAAATTGTGGAGGAAGATCTTGGATGAACTGCATTTATCAAAGTACTGCATTCATCCGGGAAGCAATAAGATGTACCAGGACTTGAAATCTAAGTTCTGGTGGACACGGATGAAAAGAGAGATTGCAAAGTACGTATCCGAGTGTGATACGTGTCGGCGGGTTAAAGCCGACCTGCGGAAAGCCGGACCACTTCAACCGCTGAAGGTTCCACCATGTAAGTGGGAAGACATAATTATGGACTTCATCGTCGGATTAGCCATGACCAGCAACAAGCATGATTCTATTTGGGTAATCGTCGATCGTTTGACCAATGTCACACCCGGTTTTTCCGAAGAACAACCAAGTGAATATCACATGTATGCCAGGATCATTTTCTCATACATGTGATGACAAATAGTGAAGCATCATTTATTACAAGCCAGGTGTCAAATATAAATAAGTCTTACATAGCAAATGTCTCGATGGACAATAATAAGTTCATCACAAGTAAATAAACTAGCAGCGGAATAATTATTCTTGAGGGCTCCGTCACAGGCGTTGCCCGGGGTCTCCATGAACCTAGAAACCTTCTTTTTGTCCAAAGTCTTGGTCATTATACACCACCTCATTAGCTTGACCTGAGCAGCAATATAAACCAACAAAATATGCAAGGTTGAGTACCGATGGTACTCAGCAAGTGTGGGAAAGTTATGTCATGCATGGCTAGAACACAAGGGGAGGTTGAACTCATGGCTAAAGCACTACGCAATTAATACCTATCACCTTAGCTTATTAAGCACCTACATTACTACACAGGTGAAATTGTCCCAATCTCCCATCCCATCATCATAATCCAATAACCATAACATCATTTTCCAATGTTAAGCTCCCCGCTTAACATCCACAACTTCCAAAACCATCACTCCTCTAATCATGAATTAGTCCAAGCCGCTCTTGACCGTGAGCACGGCTGTCATGACAGTTTTGACTCTGCAGAGTTTGTACCACTGTACCCACATGTAGTGATTTCATCCCCCGTTGCCGGGTGGACTAAAAGAATCTCCATTATGCCAGTGGGCTACGAACCACATTCACACTTCCCAGGTGTGTAGCCAGCAAATCACTACGAAGCCTTTACAAAGGGATTCCCGACGAGCGTGGGCCCACTGAGGTTTCACCCCTAACAGCATACAAGAGGCTCCAACCCCGCTGCAGTGGCCCCCCCTTGAGCCTCGCGGTTCATATGGTAGTCCAGCTGACACCTACTCCCCGCACCATCCAACACACCCATACTACGCCGGGGATACACCTAATTAATTGGCCAAGCTGCCCCATCTCGGAATGTGGTTGGCACTGTAAAGCCAGGTTACATGCTCCATGAACCGGTCCTTAGAATCCAGGCAAGTACTAAACACAAAACCGAGTTTCGTGCACCCAATACCAACCAAAACATCCAACATGCCTTGATCCCTACCTCTACATAACTCACAATATCTCCTTCAAGAGTATGGTAAAATAAACTGATGATCTCATATCCCAAATATCCCATTCTAAGCATGGCTAAGCATATGCATAATAATAAATGACATGATAAAATAAATCCCAACCCAAGCTACAAGGAAACAAGGTAATGCAATTCTAGGGAAACTTCATAGCATGGGTTTCATATTTCAATTGACAATGCAAATAATTCTATCTACATATCCTAGCATAGGATCAAAGTGGTCAAGGACACTTGCCTCCTTCCTGCTACTCTTGAAATGGGTAGTCCTGATCTTGGAAAGGAATAACTTGCTCTTGAGAAGGTTCTACATCATACCGTCACACATAGCAAAAGAAAAACAACAATCCATAAGACATAGTTCACATTTCCACTTCATACAAACCACATATTCATATTTATGAAAGTCTTTCACAATTATATGTGTTGTGGTTACTCTATGTGTGTTGATTTGTGGCTTGCATGCACTTTTGATCATATGTATATGATTCCTACTTTTGGTGTTCACATTTATACTTACATACTATATATATGAGTTTCCAATTTAAATAAATTCCTTATATTCAATTACTACACCTTTTAGCTACCTAGTATGCATGAAAGGTATTTTCCTTCTCCATATGTGCCTTCATAATTTCTACCAACCCTAAACTGAATTCTTTGGATTTTAGAAACTCCATTTATCATTCATTAGTTGCTATATTTTCAGATTTATTTCCTATGCCTAAGCGGGAACTTTATTATAAAAATAACAAGACACATCATCTAAACAGAATAGGTTCTGATTTAAAATATTTGCTAATATATTTTTAACCTTTTCCTCTGATGTGAACTATTTTACAATTATTTTCCCTATTTTCTAGAACTATTCTTTACTTAAAAATGTGTCCCTAAATGTGAATAATAAATTAAACAGATTCACTTCAGCCCAAAATATGTTTTATCTCACTCCAAAGTTTTCTAAATACTGAGAAAGTTTTTAATTTAATTTTGACAATATGTTTGTCCCACTTTTTAAATTTTAAACACTAGCCACATATTCAATTTCCCAAATTAAATATTTAACAGGGCTAAAAAGGTAAACTCATCCCTCTACAGGGTCTATAATATTATTTTAACAATTTTCAGGGGTCTAGCTACACATAACAGGGGGGTTTTTCCTAATTTTTATTAAGTCCAGGGGCTAAAACTGATTTTTAAATGAATTTACATGATTTTCTGAAGTTCCAGGGGCTATATCAGAAGTTTCCAGGGCTAGCTCTTATTTCCCGAGAACCCCAGGGGGTAGCACGTAAGATTTCCAGTCTTTACAACGCGGGGCTGACGTGGACCGTCCGATTTTAAACCGACGGCCGAGATTATAACATCGAACCGGTACGCGGGGATTTAAAGTCTACCGTGCGATTTTAAATAGACGGCGCACAAGCGGCCACGTCGCTCTGATCGAGCGCGGGCGGCGCTGCCGGCGGCGCACGGCGCCGGGAAGCGGCGATCTCGCCGGAGACTTTCGGATCTTCGAGAATTCTTCCTAGAACTGTGATCTTATGGCATAGATTGGTGGAGGAGAGGTCGGGGATCTCACCTCGGGGGTTTTCTTGAGCTCGGAGGTCCTGGAAGGTGATCGGCGACGAGGTCCGAAGTGAAACCACGGCGAGGCTCGTCGGCGCTGTGTTTACACCGCAAGTCACCGAGTTTTCTGCACCTGCAAGGTTCCCCGGAGGCGGTGGATCAAGACCAGCGAGTTAGATCGGAATTTCCGAGCTTAGATCAGCCAGACTTCGCCGGAGAAAGCTCGGGTTCTCACCGGAGGAAAAACAGAAGATCGCATGGGAAAAACAGAACGAGGCCGGTGTTTTTATAGACGGGGTAGGGCGGCGGGGTGGTTTAGATCGAGTTTGCGTCGCCCCCAAACGGAATTCGGCTGGGATACGCGAGAATTCCCGATCGGTTTCGATTCGGGTGAGAGAGTCCGGCGCTGGCGCGAGGTAGACGAAGAACTGACGGGCCCCGCCTGTCAGTGGGAGGAAAGGGCGCGCGTGGCTGCGGGCTGGCGCGGGCGCTGGTTGGGCCGGCTGGTGGGTTTCGGCCCACTGGCCGGTTTTTTTCTATTTTCTTTTTTTCTTTTTTCTATTTCTTTTCTGTTTTGAGTTTAATTTGAATTCCAATTTGAATTTGAATTTTTGCAAAACATGCAACACGTCCAAAAATTTTTAAATTCCCCTCTTAACATGATTTAGGTTCTTAACAAGATTTTTGGGGTGTTACAGCTCTACCCCCCTTAAAAGAAATCTCGTCCTCGAGATTGGTGGTTCTAAGAAAACAATTCCAGAAATTGTGCCTTGAGCTCATCTTCCCGCTCCCAGGTGGCTTCCTCTTCTGAATGATGCTTCCACTGCACCTTGCACATCCGGATTCTTTTATTTCTGGTGATGCGTTCCATTGTCTCCAAAATCTTGTGTGGTTGCTCGGCATAACACAAATCCTCAGCTACGTCCACTTCATTCATGGGTAACACCTCTTCAGGCGTTCTCAGGCATTTCTTGAGTTGTGACACATGGAATACATCGTGCACATCTGATAGATGAGCCGGTAACTCTAGTTGATACGCCACTTCGCCTTTCCTTTCCAGAACTTGAAAGGGTCCGATGTATCTAGGTGACAACTTCCCTTTCACCTTGAACCGGCGAAGTCCTCTGATAGGGGACACCTTGAGATAGACATAGTCTCCCATGTTGAAAACAAGCTCTCTTCTTCTTACATCGGCGTAGCTCTTTTGGCGTGTTTGTGCTATCCTCAAGTTGTTGCGAATTTCCCTCACCTTCGCCTCGGCTTCTTGTAGTACTTCTGGACCAAACACTTTACTTTCCCCCGTTTGGTTCCAAAATAGGGGAGTTCTGCACTTCCTCCCGTACAAGGCTTCAAACGATGACATCTTCATACTAGCTTGATAGCTGTTGTTATAGGAAAACTCCGCATACGGTAAGTTCTTGTCCCAACTCCGATTGTTTTTGAGTGCACATGCCCTCAGCATATCTTCAAGAATCTGATTGGTTCTCTCCGTCTGCCCATCAGTTTGGGGATGATAGGCAGAACTAAAGTTCAGATGGGTTCCCATGGTTTCGGGCAACTTCTGCCAGAACCTTGAGGTGAACTGTGTCCCTCGATCCGACACAATCTTCTTTGGCACTCCATGGTAACACACGATCCTTGACATGTACAACTCTGCCAATTTAGATCCGCTGTAGCTCTCCTTCACGGGGATGAAGTGAGCTACCTTGGTTAGCCTATCAATGATGACCCATATTGAATCATATCCTGATTGGGTCCTAGGCAATCCCATGATGAAATCTATTCTGATTTCTTCCCATTTCCATTCAGGCACTTTGAGTGGTTGCAATAATCCCGCGCGTCGTTGATGTTCTGCTTTCACCAACTGACATGTGTCACATAGGGCAGCATGTTCCGCGACATCTCGCTTCATGCCATACCACCAATACCTGCTCTTGAGGTCCTGGTACATTTTCGTACTCCCAGGATGAATGGAATAGTCAGAATCATGAGCCTCCTTCAAAATCAATTCACGGATCTCCTTTACTTCTGGCACACAGATTCTTTTCCCGTGCCACACCGTTCCTTGTTCATCCTCTCTAAAACCCGGAGCTTTATTTTCCTTGATAAGTTGTCTGATCTCTTGTATCTTCTCATCATTCTTTTGACCCTTGCGTATGTCTCGCTCTAGTGTGGAGTCCACTTCCATGGCGATGGCTTCACCACTATTTACTAGACATAGATTGAGCCTTATAACTTCGTCCTTCAATTCTGCAGGCATGTCCTTCAAGCTCAACTTATTGACCTGCATTTTCCGACTCAAAGCATCGGCTACGACGTTTGCTTTCCCGGGATGATAGTTGATGCCCACATCAAAATCATTGATTAGCTCTAACCATCTCCTTTGTTTGAGGTTGAGGTCTGGCTGTGTGAAAATGTACTTCAAACTCTTATGATCCGTATATATCTCGGTCCTCTTCCCCATCAAATAGTGCCACAAAATTTTCGATGCGTGTACCACTGCGGCTAGTTCTAGGTCATGTGTAGGATAGTTCTTCTCGTGCTTCCGAAGCTGCCGGGATGCATAAGCCACGACATGCCCTTCTTGCATAAGAACACATCCCAACCCGTTTCCAGAGGCATCGCAGTACACCGTGAAATTCTTCTGCATATCTGGCATAACCAACACTGGGGCTGTTGTCAATCTTTTCTTTAGCTCCTAAAAACTCGTCTCGCACTGTGGCGTCCATGTGAACGTGATTCCCTTCTCCAACAGTTTGGTGAGGGGTCTCGAGATCTTAGAGAATCCCTCAATAAAATGTCGATAGTATCCAGCCAATCCCAAAAAGCTTTGAACTTCCCCGACATTTTCAGTGGTCTTCCACTTCTGTATATCCTCGATTTAGGCAGGATCCACGGAGATTCCTCCCTCTGAGATTATATGTCCTAAGAAGGGAACTCTCTTCCGCCAAAACTCACACTTGCTCAACTTGGCATATAGTTGGTGTTCTCTCAGCCTCTACAACACCAACCTTAGATGTTCCTCATGTTCTTCTTCATCTTTGGAGAAGACGAGAATGTCATCTATGAAAACGACCACAAATTTGTCCATATATTCCATGAATACCTTGTTCATGAGATACATGAAGTATGTCGGGGCATTAGTTAGCCCGAAAGGCATGACAGTGTATTCATACAGTCCGTACCGAGATACGAAAGTTGTCTTGGGAATATCAGATTGCCTTATCTTGAGTTGGTGGTATCCCGACCTGAGATCAATTTTCGAGAACACACAAGCTCCCCTCAACTGATCAAACAGGTTCTCAATGCGGGGTAATGGGTACTTGTTCTTGATGGTTACCTCATTCAAGGCACGGTAATCCACGCATAACCTTTGGGTTCCATCCTTTTTGGGCACATATATCACCGGAGCTCCCCATGGTGAGGAACTAGGGTGAATATACCCCTTCTCCATCAATTCTCTCAAATGATCCTTGAGTTCTTCTAGCTGCTTGGAGTCTATCCGATAAGGTCTTTTGTAAATCGGGGCTGTTCCAGGTACTAGCTCAATTGCGAATTCCACTTCACGATCGGGAGGCATACGTGGCAACTCCTCAGGAAAAACATCTGGATATTCCCTGATGGTCCTGATTTCCTCAACTTTCACCTCAACTTGATTTAATTTAATGTCCCTCCTAGGCTCGTGTATTGTTATGAACTTTACTCTTGTGCCACTAGGGTGAGTTAGTTCCACCGTTCTGGTCGAACAATGAATGATTCCCTTATGTTTGGTCAACCAATCCATGCCCAAAATAATATCAATCCCTTGGGAATCTATCACAATGAGGTTAGCAGTAAACACTAGCCCATTAATGTCTGGATTCACCTTGGGACACACTTGTCTTGTCCTTATTTCTCCACCTGGAGAGTTTACGGCTAGCATATGGTTCATTTGTGTTGTTGCTAGGTCATGCTTCTTAACAAACCCTTGAGCAATGAACGAGTGGGTAGCACCAGAATCAAACAGCAGGGTTACAAGGTGTAAATTGGCAGGAAACTTACCAACTACCACGTCGGGTGCCTCTTGCGCTTCCTCCATAGTGACGTGGTTCACCCGTCCTCGCATCACATTCTGCTGTTGTGGCTGTGCGGGCTTCTTCTTTGGGCATTTATGGGCATAGTGCCCCACTTCTCCGCAGCTAAAATATTGCACCCCAACCTTAGGTGCCTGGCCTTTGCTGTCTTGGGGTTGGTTTGGGGGTCCTTGTACTGCTGGTCGAGGTGGATATGCGGGGCGAGGCTGCTGTATGAACTGATGTTGTGGCTGTATTGGTGCTGCCGGAGGCCTGAAGTTCGGGTTGTACCCTCTCGGTGCCGAGTAGGGTACCGCAGCACGGTTCGTCTGCCCTGCAGGTTGCTGCATCAGACGTGGGCGGGTGTTGCTCCCTGAGGCCTGATGTGACCACCCGGCCTTCCTCTTATTCTCATTTTCCAAGGCCTTCAGCTTCCTTTCTACCACAAACGCTCTGTCCACTATCTTTTGGAAACTCTCATACTCATTTGAGGACATTGCACACTGCATTTCTGCGGTAAGTTCCTCCACGAAACAATCTTGTTTCTGCTCATCAGTCTCTATGTCCCGTGGGGCATAACGGGATAGTTGAGTAAATTTAGTGAGGTATTCCCTCACCGTCATGTTTCCTTGCTGCAGTCCCAAGAACTCCTTCCTCTTGTTTTTGAGTTCCCCTCTTGGAATGTAATGGTTGCGGAAGCTACGCTTGAACTCTTCCCAAGTGATGTTCTCAGGGTCATGATGGGCAGCCACGTAGGCGGTCCACCAATCAGCAGCAGGTCCATGCAATTGATGAGAGGCAAACAGCACCCTCTCATACCCTTGGCACTGGATGATCCTCATCTTGCTTTCAATGGTCTTAAGCCAATCATCAGCCTCCAGAGGTTCAGCAGCACTTGCAAACTTTGGAGGTTGAGTTCCTAGAAACTCACTCAACCTTGGTTGGCGTGGTACAGCTTGTGGAGGTGGAACTTGATGCAAGTTGGCCACCACTTGAGTCAAGTTCTGGATGAGCTGATTCTGATTCTCTAGCATTTGGTGGAGGGGATCAACTCCTTCACGGCGACCACCCCGGTCCTGGCCTCCAGAAAGATGAGGGTTGCATGCCTCATCGTTGTTGTTGGCGGGGTTGGCAGCACGTCCTTTTCCTCTTCCGGCCATCTGGCAGAATCAACCAATGTTAATTTGAAAGCATTTAGTATCATCTTACTACTTTCATTTGTTTGTACTTTGAAGTGTTGAGGCTTTGTTATACTTCTCTAAGGGTTCACTTCTCACACAAAAATAAATGCAATATTATTTCATGTGAGTTCACACACCAAAGCAAAACAATCTAAAGACGAGGCTGTGGACAATTGCTCATGGCTTCCACAACTCACGTCACACACCAAGCATTAACACACCATTAACTTAACGTAACAACTTGACTATTCGACATCTTGCTAACTAAGGGAAGGACTCTACACTACTCGTTTTCTTGAGCTGGCTCCTCGGGATCTTCCTCATCATTTCGGCTGCCTTCTGACTCTGCTTTGGGTGGGGAGGCTGCTGGTGGAGAAGTGCGACGACGCCTGATCGCTCGGCGATCTGGGGAGTCAGGAGTCCATGTATCATTCACGGTGACACACAGTTCATTCCCGTCTCCTCTTTCTCTCGCCCTTAAGCAGGCTCGCAGCAACGCCTCCATTTCCTTCAGGGTGTCCCGGACATCCTGAAGCTCTTGTTGACACTCCTGCAGTCGAGTGCTGAGCATAGCAGCATCCTCCAAGCACAAGTCCATGTGCTCATGGGAAGTCCCTTGCTGCACCGGCAGGTACTTGTACTCCGTGGTACCACTCTCACTCTGGAGGACATACATGTACTCAGTCCTGTCCAGGTGGCGATGATAGATTTGACTCTGGCAGGTGATGGTCTCCCAGGTGACATCCTTCTCCGCATCGACCTGTGTCGCTCGACAAGCTGGAGAGTGGTGGATCTTAAGCAGCTGATTTTCGTGTATAATCCTCATCTATGAACTCAATTCCTCCCTCTTCTCACGGATGGTCCTGGTGGAGTTATAGTGGATGATTAGCTTGCCCATATTGCCGGCGGCTTCGAGCATACGTCGAATATGGCGCAACAAGCCTCCTACTGCCAATCCGTAGGAAAGGTACGTCACCGGACGGCTCTCCTCTCTTTGGGCAAGGGCAACTACGGGAACTCTCCCTCCTGTGAACTTGCGAGCGGTGCGAATCATGCGAACCATCTAAAACAAAAAGAATTTAAACTTAGGTTAGATAAACTCTTAAAAAAATCCTATTTTGAATGAAAATTGGGGTAAGATGAAGAAAGTGACTCATTAAATAACACTTTTCAACACACACCATGTAAAAAAAGTTTTTAAGAAAATAAAGCCCTTAAATACGTCTATTTTTACCTAGGTCCACGTTCCTACGGGCAACCTTGGCTCTGATACCACTTCTGTCACACCCGATTTTTCCGAAGAACAACCAAGTGAATATCACATGTATGCCAGGATCATTTTCTCATACATGTGATGACAAATAGTGAAGCATCATTTATTACAAGCCAGGTGTCGAATATAAATAAGTATTACATAGCAAGTGTCTCGATGGACAATAATAAGTTCATCACAAGTAAATAAACTAGCAGCAGAATAATTATTCTTGAGGGCTCCGTCACAGGCGTTGCCCGGGGTCTCCATGAACCTAGAAACCTTCTTCGGGTCCAAAGTCTTGGTCATTATACACCACCTCATTATCTTGACCTGAGCAGCAATATAAACCAACAAAATATGCAAGGTTGAGTACCGATGGTACTCAGCAAGTGTGGGAAAGTTATGTCATGCATCGCTAGAACACAAGGGGAGGTTGAACTCATGGCTAAAGCACTACGCAATTAATACCTATCACCTTAGCTTATTAAGCACCTACATTACTACACAGGTGAAATGGTCCCAATCTACCATCCCATCATCATAATCCAATAACCATATCATCAATCCAATGTTAAGCTCCCCGCTTAACATCCACAACTTCCAAAACCATCACTCCTCTAATCATGAATAAGTCCAAGCCGCTCTTGACCGTGAGCACGACTGTCATGACAGTTTTGACTCTACAGAGTTTGTACCACTGTACCCACATGTAGTGATTTCATCCCCCGTTGCCGGGTGGACTAAAAGAACCTCCATTATGCTAGTGGCTACGAACCACATTCACACTTCACATGTGTGTAGCCAGGAGATCACTACGAAGCCTTTACAAAGGGATTCCCGACGAGCATGGGCCCGCTGAGGTTTCACCCCTAACAGCATACAAGAGGCTCCAACCCCGCTGCAGTGGCCCCCCTTGAGCCTTGCGGTTCATATGGTAGTCCAGCTGACACCTACTCCCCGCACCATCCAACACACCCATACTACGCCGGGGATACACCTAATTAATTGGCCAAGATGCCCCATCTCAGCATGTGGTTGGCACTGTAAAGCCAGGTTACATGCTCCATGAACCGGTCCTTAGGATCCAGGCAAGTACTAAACACAAACCCGAGTCTCGTGCACCCAGCACCAACCAAAACATCCAACTTGCCTTGATCCCTACCTCTACATAACTCACAATATATCCTTCAAGAGTATGGTAAAATAAACTGATGATCTCATATCCCAAATATCCCATTCTAAGCATGGCTAAGCATATGCATAATAATAAATGACATGATAAAATAAATCCCAACCCAAGCTACAAGGAAACAAGGTAATGCAATTCTAGGGAAACTTCGTAGCATGGGTTTCATATTTCAATTGACAATGCAAATAATTCTATCTACATATCCTAGCATAGGATCAAAGTGGTCAAGGACACATGCCTCCTTCCTGCTGCTCTTGAAATGGGTAGTCCTGATCTTGGAAAGGAATAACTTGCTCTTGAGCAGGTTCTACATCATACCATCACACATAGCAAAAGAAAAACAACAATCCATAAGACATAGTTCACATTTCCGCTTCATACAAACCACACATTCATATTTATGAAAGTCTTTCACAATTATATGTGTTGTGGTTACTCTATGTGTGTTGATTTGTGGCTTGCATGCACTTTTGATCATATGCATATGATTCCTACTTTTGGTGTTCACATTTATACTTACATACTATATATATGAGTTTCCAATTTAAATAAATTCCTTATATTCAATTACTACACCTTTTAGCTACCTAGTATGCATGAAAGGTATTTTCCTTCTCCATATGTGTCTTCATAATTTCTACCAACCCTAAACTGAATTATTTGGATTTTAGAAACTCCATTTATCATTCATTAGTTGCTATATTTTCAGATTTATTTCCTATGCCTAAGTGGGAACTTTATTATAAAAATAACAAGACACATCATCTAAACAGAATAGGTTCTGATCTAAAATATTTGCTAATATATTTTTGACCTTTTCCTCTGATGTGAACTATTTTACAATTATTTTCCCTATTTTCTAGGACTATTCTTTACTTAAAAATGTGTCCCTAAATGTGAATAATAAATTAAACAGATTCACTTCAGCCCAAAATATGTTTTATCTCACTCCAAAGTTTTCTAAATACTGAGAAAGTTTTTAATTTAATTTTGACAATATGTTTGTCCCACTTTTTAAATTTTAAACACTAGCCACATATTCAATTTCCCAAATTAAATATTTAACAGGGCTAAAAAGGTAAACTCACTCCTCTACAGGGTCTATAATATTATTTTAACAATTTTCAGGGGTCTAGCTACACATAACAGAGGGGTTTTTCCTAATTTTTATTAAGTCCAGGGGCTAAAACTGATTTTTAAATGAATTTACATGATTTTCTGAAGTTCCAGGGGCTAGATCAGAAGTTTCCGGGGCTAGCTCTTATTTCCCGAGAACCCCAGGGGGTAGCACATAAGATTTCCAGTCTTTATAACGCGGGGCTGACGTGGACCGTCCGATTTTTAACCGACGACCGAGATTATAACATCGAACCGGTACGCGGGGATTTAAAGTCTACCGTGCGATTTTAAATAGACGGCGCACAAGCGGCCACGTCGCTCTGATCGAGCGCGGGCGGCGCTGCCGGCGGCGCACGGCGGCGGGAAGCGGCGATCTCGCCGGAGACTTTCGGATCTTCGAGAATTCTTCCTAGAACTGTGATCTTATGGCATAGATCGGTGGAGGAGAGGTCGGGGATCTCACCTCGGGGGTTTTCTTGAGCTCGGAGGTCCTGGATGGTGATCGGCGACGAGGTCCGAAGTGAAAGCACGGCGAGGCTCGTCGGCGCTGTGTTTACACCGCAAGTCACCGAGTTTTCTGCACCTGCAAGGTTCCCCGGAGGCGGTGGATCAAGACCAGGGAGTTAGATCAGAATTTCCGAGGTTAGATCGGCCAGAATTCGCCGGAGAAAGCTCGGGTTCTTACCGGAGGAAAAACAGCAGATCGCGTGGGAAAAACAGAACGAGGCCGGGGTTTTTATAGACAGGGGAGGGCGGCGGGGTGGTTTAGATCGAGTTTGCGTCGCCCCCGAACGGAATTCGGCTGGGATACGCGAGAATTCCCGATCGGTTTCGATTCGGGTGAGAGAGTCTGGCGCTGGCGCGAGGTAGACGAAGAACTGGCGGGCCCCGCCTGTCAGTGGGAGGAAAGGGCGCGCGCGGCTGCGGGCTGGCACGGGCGCTGGTTGGGCCGGCTGGTGGGTTTCGGCCCACTGGCCGGTTTTTTCTGTTTTCTTTTTTTCTTTTTCTATTTCTTTTCTGTTTTGAGTTTAATTTGAATTCCAGTTTTAATTTGAATTTTTGCAAAACATGCAACACGTCCAAAAATTTTTAAATTCCCCTCTTAACATGATTTAGGTTCTTAACAAGATTTTTGGGGTGTTACAACCAAGACAGCTCATTTTATTCCAGTCCATACGAAATATGTTGCAAAGAAGTATGCGGAGCTGTTCATCTCAAGAATCGTGTGTTTACACGTGGTTTCCTGCACCATCATTTCTGACCGAGGTGCGTTATTCGTATCCAGATTTTGGGAGCAACTACATGCTTCACTGGGAACCAAGTTAATTCGGAGATCAGCGTATCATCCGCAAACTGATGGTCAAACGGAAAGGGTAAATCAGATTCTAGAGGATATGCTACGGGCATGTGTCATCAATCATGGGAAGAATTGGGATGACCATCTACCATTAGCAGAATTCTCATATAATAATGGGTATCAATCCAGCATCCAGAAGGCCCCATATGAAGCTCTTTATGGACGGAAGTGCCGCACACTGCTGAATTGGTGTGAGTCCGACGAGAGAGTGGTCTACGGGATTGATCTTGTGAATGAAGCCGAGAAATGAGTGCGAGTGACTCAAGCCAATTTAAAGGCTGCTCAATCTCGGCACAAGAGCTATGCAGATAAACGACGTCGACCTCTTCACTTTGACATTGGGGACCACGTCTACCTTCGTGTCTCTCCAATGAAACGGATTCATCGTTTTAGAGTGAAGGGAAAACTCGCTCCGTGATTCATTGGGCCATTTGCCGTCATCAAGATATGCGGACCCGTGGCCTATCGTCTGGAGCTACCGGCATCACTTTCGGGTATTCACAATGTTTTCCACGCCTCTCAGCTGTGGAAATGTCTTAAGTATGCAACCGCAGTTCATATGGAGAACATTGAGGATCTTCAACCGGATCTCACTTATTCTGAGTATCCGATCCAGATTATCGACGAGAAGACTCACACCTCAAGAAATCGGATATTGTGATTTTACGAAGTCTTGTGGAGCAACCACACCGCTGATGAAGCCACGTGGGAAAGCGAGGACTTTCTCCGTTTAAATTTTTCCGACTTGTTTGTACCATATGTCCAGTAGTCATTCTCCCTTCCTCCTTCTTTTTATAATCTCGGGACGAGATTCTTTTAAGGGGGGAGGAATGTAACAGCCCTAACCTTTGTAAAGTTCTATGTCACATTGTGAAACAACGTTAAGGCAAAGGAAGGCTTGAGTTTGTGTCACATGATAAATGATGAACACACAAATGGACATGTGAGGGAGTTAAAAATTTTCTCTAGCCCATGCTCAACACATGTTGACCTAGGGGTAAAGAATTTCACTCCCAAAAATCTAACTCATGTACACATCCTCGATGAGTAGAGTGGAGGGAATTTAAACACAATTTGAATTCTTTTAAAAGGATTCATATCCAGCTTATACAAATGCATCCAAATGAATTCACCGACGCATTCCTCATGTATTAAGGAGCTGCGGGTCCAAAGTTGGATAATTTTGGAGCTCGTCTACTATTTATTAAAAGGGTTAAATGAGGGCACATTCAGATTCAAACTTGAATTTTAATTTTGAACCAAACATGCTCAATTTTGAAATCTGATTTCAGATTCAAATTCCTTGTAAATTGTTTGGTCGACCGTCCAATTTTGGTGGAATTTGAACGAAGGCAGTTCAGGAAAATTAAAGCACGGAGAGGGGGGGGGAAATATTTGGGTGCTGTGGCCAACATGTCATACACACCCCAAAGCAAACCGACTCAGTTTTCCTCTCAGTTGCACACACGCGCGACAGAGCGCCGGCAGAAGACTTCCCGGTGAAGTCTTGGCGCCACCTCCTGCTTGCTCGACCTTGTGCTCGTTCTGATCACCACACCACGAGTGCCACAGAGCTATTTCGCCTCTCCCAGCTCGCTCTCGTCCTCGGTGGTCTGCTCCAGCGAAAAACCCACCGCCCTCGGCCGCTCTGTTTCTCCCGATCACACAGCCACCAACGTAGCTCAGTTGCTCAAGCTTTACACACGAAAAAGCTTCGCCAACGAGTGCTCTAGCCGCCTAGCACCTTTCCTCCACTGTCTCGAGCTCTCTTGCGCCTAAAAATGGCAAAGTGCCACTGCTCCCGAGTGCACACCGATGTAAGCCGGGTTGGGTCACCGTGGACAGCTCAAACCAAAGAAGATCACGCCCAAGCGAGCTTACTCATCGTTGCACCGTCGACCCTAGATGCTCACCCCAAATCTCAGCCCTAGCCGTAGCTTGTCGGAGGAGAATTTCAATATTTTCTCCCGGGCGGCACAAACCGACACCGAGGTAAGGATTTGGGAAATTCGTCGTCAATTCGGGTTCTTAATGCTTCAAACTTTGCACAGAGCTTCTGCACTACCTAGCGCACATCTTCCCTCGATTCTAGGCCGGGAAATGAAGTGTAGAGCAAGAAAATCCATGTTTTTTCCATGGCACACCGCCGGACCACGTCGGGCGCACGGTGCCGATGGGTTTGGAGCGCTCCCCAGTTCCTTAGGCCTCCATGCCCATCTTCTACACATTCCACTGGTGCTATAGAGCGAACCGATCATTTGGTGGAGAATTCACCGTGCACGGGCTCGCGGGAACCCTCACGCTGTGACCGGTGCTCGCTGTTTTCCGGTGAGTTTCGGCTGCCGGCGACACCACCAATGGACTCAGCATGCCTGAAAATGGGGGGCGGCGAGCAAGGGGCCGGGAGGTGGCCGGAACGTGTATTCTGGCGACCCTCACTGGAGGGCGCCGCCACCGGGTCGGTTGGCGCGAGGTTGAAGATGAAGACTGTCACGTAGGACCCACAGTCAGTGTTTCAACATTTCCAGATTTTTCCCATTTTAGTTCAAACTTTGAAGAGCCACAACTTTGTTTAGGGGTGTCCAAAAATTGTCAAACAAATTTTGTTGGATTCCCCTCAGAGATTACTATCCAGGGGTGCAGCCCAATATTTACGAAAAGCCCTAGATTTGGCTCATTAATTCATTTAAGGAAAATCTTGTAGGAATTTTATAGGAGTTCTGTTTATTGTAAAATTCCCAAATTTGGGCAGGACATTCTTCCAAAAATCCTGGAACTCCAGTAAAAATTTCAGAGGCATTGGACCACATTTGCTTGGTATAATGATGTGTTCATTTCTTATGTCTCTGAAAAATGGAAAAAATGAACAGAGACATTTTGAGCTTTTCCCCAATCTTTGTAAAATTCATAGCTCCATGTAGGAAACTCCAAAAATGGTAAAACCAATTCCTATGGACCCAGAACATTTTGTATTTCACAAAAAGTCTACTTTGAAGCACAGGAAAGCTTAAGACCTAGGAGGTAAAGGCATATTAGCAAAACACACATAAGAACTTATTGTGATCACATGGAGCTATGTCATGAGCTCAATTTTTGCACACTTCCTAAATACCTTCCCTTGAAGGCATGGTTAAAATTTCAGCTTCAGTGGACCTCTGGAACTTGAGTTACCATCTTTTAGGTTTATGTGTTCATATAATGGACTTAATCACATGGTGATTACTAGTATCTCCTTTTCACTTATCTTTCATCATCTCTATGATTGTAGATCCAACAACAGAAACCATGCTGTTGTTTTCCCCTGTTAGTTGTACTTAACTTGTAACCCCACCTTAAAGCATTTTATAAAGTTGTTTTTGAAATACATGTGCATAAATCATCTTAATAGCTCACGTGACGTCGACGCTCGACAAGGAGATCAGGTCCGAGGAGAGGATCTTCCTCTCATGATGGACTTGGCGGATTCTCCGGAGGAAGACTAACTCCTAGCTTCTAACAAAACAGTTGGGCAAGGCAAGCCCCGGTTTGCATATAAGTACCGTATTTATATTTTGCTTTACTTCTCCTTGTAGGATCGAAGTACATGTGTAAAGCTACCAGAGGAGGGTGAATGGTAGATAAAAACTTTTCAGCGGAAGCAACAAAACACCCCTCAGCAGAAAACCGATCTGTTAAAGAAACCATGTGTGTGACTAATCTAAACGTGTTCAACTGTGACAAAACTAGTATAGATTGTAGAGAATCAAGTCACGAAGACGTCACAACAAGAATCATGAAAATCCGTTGAGAGAAACTCAAGTTACGATCGAAAGATCGAACAAAGGTCAATCTGTCCTACGCGAGAAAAACAGTTCTGGAATACTGCAAAGAAACTCATGTTGATCAGAAACCACAAATTCAATGACCGTGAAATTTTTACAGATGATAGATAATCAAGTTATGAAGACAACCCAAAAAGAATCACATCAATTGGATCTGTAAAACTCGAGTTATGATAAAACCACCGAAGCAAGGTAGTGCTGAACAGAAACTCGACGAGAAAAACTTGTCTGAAACAAGTCGGACGAACAAGGCACAAAACTTCCTTTAGAATACGAATTTTGTTTATCAAAACACAAGAGGAACAGCCCCAAAGTTGTGTTATACACGAGCCTTGGCCTCCCTTGCTTATATAGGGCGTGTTTGGCATAGCTCCGGAGTCCAAATTCGCCTCGGAGCTGAAAAAATCCACCCAAACACCTCAACTCCATAACTCCGTGGAGCAGCCCAACTCCACAGAGTTGAAGGAGCTGCAGTTCATTTTTTCAGAGTACCTCATTTGTTGCTCCAAAACCAGTGCATATAGACAAAGTCATGGAGTTGGGGGATAATTACCCGCAATTGCCACTGGTTAAATAAATGTTTCGTTTTTTCTTTTCCTCCACCCGGTTGGACTCTTCCCTGCGAACCTAGGGCGCCGCCGGCCGTGCCCGCCTCCTCACGCCCGCTCCGGATGCCAGCTCGCCCGCCGGTCACCCTCGTCCAGACCCCGTCAGACGTTGCCGGCCGCGCCCGCCTCCTCACGCCCACTCCGGCCGCCAGCTCGCCCGCCGGTCGCTCTCGTCCAGACCTCGCCGGGCGCCCGCCTCCTGCACCGCGCGCTCGCCTCGTCACACCCGCGCTGGCCGACAGCTCGCCCGCTGGTCGCCCTCGTCCAGACCCCGCCGCCTATAGCACTCCTCCCTGCTCGCCAGGCCCCCTGCATCCCTCGGCAGGCCCGCTGCAGCTCGCCAGGGTCAATTGATTAGAATAATCTCATTATTGTAGAGTGAAAAAATCTCATTATTGCTGAAATAATATATAATTTAAAATATTTCACGAATTCATATACTTTACTATTCATTAAATGCATACAATCAGCGTAGCAGGGGTAATAATGGTATCACACCCTCCAAACTCTCTTTTGTGGAGCTGAGAACAGTATTTCAGCCAAACACCACTCTGAACACCTCTAATTCCACAGCAGAGTTGCTCCACCTCAGAGTTTTGGAGCAGAGTTGCTCTACTGTGGAGTAGAGCCATGCCAAACACGCCCATAACCAGCTCTATGGCCAATCCAATTCAAACTAGGACTCCTACTCCTACTTGGATTCAAACTGTAACTTTCCAATACTGCTCAAGACTCTTTTATACGCAGATAGAAGCAATCTTAAGACTTCCAAACACCTTAGGAACGTACCAAACATTCCTAAAACAACTCTACTTCATGCCTAACACGAAATCCTGTTATAAACAACTCGAAACTTTCCATAAACAAACCATAACCGCCTCAGACGCAGCCTGAACGCAAAATCCAGCCGGTTGAACCTTTTCAACCATATCTCCACTTCCATATCTCTTCACCACGCCTTGGAACCATGTTGCCACGTCCATGCACTCCTTGCACACGTGCAAACACCTTCCAACAACATCCACGATACCTTCATATGCATTGTTCTTGATCCAAACATGCTGCGCGACCTCCCGATCAACTCAACCACAATTCCTCCCGAACTTGGTTGTTGAACCTCATCTTCTCCCTAAGACTAGTTCAATGGATCCTGTCACCAGCCATGTCTTGAACTCAAGCAACACCTGCACATGAATAAACAACCAATACTTCCGAGCACAAGTCCTCGACTTGACTCTCGTTAGTTCAGAAACTACAACATCTTACGTGAGCACCTCACATAAGCATGTTGTAAACCATAGCAAAATGATATCAGCCATAACCAACAAAACACACCTAAAACTTAGTAAAGTAATACTAAGCAAACTTTCCATAAGAGTAAAGCAAGTTCGAAACATTGCAAGTTAAAAGCAGAACCATTGCAATCAAGCTCCGAACCTTACCAAAGCTAACCGGACCTTGAATCAGAGCTTACCAAAGCTAGTCGGACCCAGCGCCGGAGCTTACTAAAGCTTAGTCGGACCTAGCACGGAACTTATCAAAGCTAGTCGGACCTAGCACCGGAGCTAGTAAAAACAAGTCGGACCTAGCCAAAATAAGTCAGACCTAGACAAAATAAGTCAGACCTAGACAAAGCAAGTCGGACCTTGTTAAAAAGGTGTTTTGGTAGTATTCAAAACTTTTATCGTCAAAGCCAATGTATTCAGCAGACATAGGTCTCACACTCCTCATGTTTATTAGACTTTATGTTGTGCATTATGTCTAGGATGTTTGAAACCCACTTGTATGGCTATTACATCCCTTAGTATAAGATTTTGTGTAGGCTTTGCCTCATAGTATATGGCTAGGCTAATGTGTAGCTAGCTCGGTAGAAGTCGGGTAGTAAAAAGCTACTCGCGAGAAAGGTCGAGTAATGGAGTTACTCGCGAGAGGTTGAGGATAAGAGCGCCTTCATGAAAAATGAGATGGGGACGGGGAGTTCCTGTAGGATGGAGCGCTCAAGGTTGTCTTGACCTGCGATGGGTGTGATAATGCTTGAGACCACATTGGGCCTGGGACAGGATGGTAAGGAAAATGTGGAGGTTGGGTTTAGCCACGTCCGTGTCGGTTAAGGACCGTATGTATGCGGCCCTGCTAGACAAGATTGAGCTGTACCGGATATATAGTGGGGTATGGGACCCATGAAACCGATGTAACTCGATGGTCCGTGATATACAAACTCATCTTTCCCGTGGGAATGGCGTTGAGAAGGCGGGAGGTGTAAATCCTTTAGCGAGCAACTTCGACGTGTCCACGTAGAGGACCATCCTGCTCGGCGCGAAACGTTTTTTATGTCGGGGTGTCATGTGAAAGGTTGCTGCATACAACGTATGAAAGAGCTCTTGAGAGAGTCTTTCGAGGCGGGTGTATGTGTCGTGTATTCCGCGTTGTTATTGATTCGGATCACCGTCGCTCACGCAAGAGGATTGAGCATACTTGCCCACTGCGCCGTGACGTAGTAAGAAGAGGAACTAAGTCTCTTAACTTACTGTTCATGGATTAATCGTTGTATTGGAACCTTGACTGAATTAGATATAGTGCCAACTAAAGTTCTATGCCACCTTAGGCTAGTAACATCAGGATAAGCGTTTCTTGTTTGATTATGGACTTACGGTGTTGTGAGGCGTGAGGACCACTAAAATGAAGGCTATAAGAATCTGAATATAAGGATCAAGTTTAGTCAAGCTTCATTTTTCAAATTCATGTTCCTACTGTATTACTACCTCTGTATGTAGAGTTACATGTTTAGGATTTACGGTTAAGTCTGGCTGAGCCTTAGTGCTCATGGTTGCTTCTGAGTTATTTTTGAAGGTAGCAGGATGCCTGCTATGAAGAGGGTTGTTCGGTGAGACGAACCTCACGGTTCGTTTCACTCATCGGAAACCTAGCCGCTGCCTTTCTTGGTGAAGCTAGTGGGAAGCATTCACAGGCTGAACAACTTCTCTTCGGTGTAGTTAGGGTCGAGAGTGAGTAGATTGTCCAGTGTTTAAAATTCTGCTGCGTGTGTACATTATATCGTAAAAGATCTTATCTTGAGTAATAAAATGGTTTCATATGTTCTTACTTTCTTTTCGTGCATGCTGTTGGGTGCCGCATCTTCACGGAACCACCCAGTGCGATTCCCGGGCCATAGGCGCCGGTCCCGTCGTTGGCGGGGCGGGCAGGCCCCTCACAATCAGCTCACCCAGAGGCAAGATATCAACCGATGAAATGGTTTCTCGGGCACCTTTATGTTTGGGTGGAAACATCTATCCTGCAAAGCCTTATCATACTCAAAGGCCAAAGGATTGATATTATCTTGGGAATATCCTGGTTGAAACATTATGGAGCTATCTTTGCCATCAGCTCTTGGACTGTTCAACTGAATTCCCCAATACATGGTTGCAACACATTGAGTCTTGTGGATCCATCACAATGAGTTGCAGCAGTGTATCAGATTGAAGCTCCTAAGATTGTGGATATTCCAGTGGTATGTGAATATCTAGATGTGTTTCTCGACGACTTACCGGGCATGCCGCCCGAACATGATGTAGAGTTCAAGATTGAACTAGCAATGGGAACAACATCAATTCCTCGGCGACCATATAAAATGGCACCGAAGGAGCTAGAAGAATTGAAGGAGCAGCTTAATGACCTAATGGACAAAGGTTTTATAAGCCCAAGTTCATCACCTTGGGGCTGTTCCGCTCTCTTTGTCAAAGAGAAGGACGAGACATTGAGATTATGTGTAGATTATCATACTTTGAATGCTGTCACAATCAAGAATAAGTATCCACTACCACGCATCGATATTTTATTTGATCAACTAGTGGGTGCTAAGGTATATTCCAAGATGGATCTTTGGTCCGGGTATCACCACATTAAAATCCAAGTGTAAGATGTAACAAAGACGGCGTTCTCGACAAGATATGGGCTTTATGAGTATCTTGTAATGTCTTTTGGATTGATCAATGCTCCGGCTCATTTTATGTGTCTCATGAACTCTGTGCTCACGCCAAAGTTAGACAAGTTCATTGTTGTTTTCATCGACAACATATTAGTCTATTAAAAGTTAGAAGAAGAACACGTTGAACATTTGCGTATTGTGCTCCAATGCTTGAGAGATCGCAATCTTTATGCAAAGTTCAATAAATGTGAGTTTTGGATCAACAAAATGCCGTTTCTTGGACATATTATTTCAGCGGAAGGCATCGCTATGGATCCAAGTAAAATCGAGCAACTGCTGAATTGGAAATCTCCAACATCTGTTCATGAAGTGAGGAGTTTCCTAGGTTTAGAAGGTTATTACTGGAGATTCATTCCGAACTTCTCCAGAGTCGCTAAACCTATGACGAAGCTCTTAAAGAAAAGCGCCTAATATGATTGGAGCAATTCATGTGAACAAGCTTTTCAAACTTTAGTGAAGCATCTCACCACAGCTCCAGTTTTGGCCTAGCCGGACACAACAAAGCCTTTTGATGTTTATTGTGATGCCTCTGACGTTGGTCGTGGTTGTGTGCTGATGCAAGAAGGACGCGTGGTCGCGTATGGATCCCGATAATTAAGGGGTCATGAGCAGAATTACCCGACGCACGAACTTGAACTTGCTGCAGTGGTACTTGCATTGAAAATGTGGAGACATTATTTATTAGGCAATCTAGTACATCTCTACACTGACCAGAAAAGCTTAAAGTACATCTTCACACAGAAAGAATTGAACACGAGGTAGTAAGATGGTTAGAATTAATCAAGGATTATGAACTTGAAATTCATTACCGTCCGGGCAAGGCGAATGTAGTTGCCGACGCAGTTAGTTGGAAAGCCCATGTGCACCATTTAGCCATGGCTGCAGATGAAGAAGGAGAACCAAGCCTGCACTTAGTTCCCTACGGATCGTTGTTCAATATTGCTCTCATTCCTACACTATGAGATGAGATTGTAGAAGCTCAAAAGAGAGACAGCGGTATGTCTCATATCCGGAGAAGAGTGGACAGCGGTGAACTTGAAATGTTCCGCAAAGATGAAGAGGGTACTCTCTGGTTTAACAAATGAATAGTTGTACCCTGGGACATGAAATTGCGGAGGAAAATATTGGATGAAGCTCATTTATTCAAGTACTCCATTCCTCCAGGAAGCAATAAGATGTATCAGGATTTAAAATCTAAATTCTGGTGGACACGGATGAAAAGAGAGATTGCAAAATACGTATTCGAGTGTGATACGTGTCAGCGGGTTAAAGCCTACCATATGAGAAAAGCCGGACCACTACAAACGCTGAAGGTTTCAGCATGGAAGTGGGAAGATATAAGTATGGACTTCATTGTCGGGTTACCAATGATCAGCAACAAACATGATTCTCTTTGGGTAATCATTGATATTTTGACAAAGACAGCTCATTTTATTGCAGTCCATACAAAATATGTGGCAAAGAAGTATGCGGAGCTGTTCATCTCAAGAATCGTGTATTTACATGGGGTTCCCCGCACCATTGTCTCTGAGCGAGGTGCGTTATTAGTATCCAGATTTTGAGAGCAACTGCATGCTTCCTTGGGAACAAAGTTAATTCAGCGTTCAGCGTATCATCCGCAAACTGATGGTCAAACTGAAACGGTAAATCAGATTCTGGAGGATATGCTAAGGGCATGTATCGTCAACCATGGGAAGAATTGGGATGATCACCTACCGTTAGAAGAATTCTCATATAATAACGGTTATCAATCCAGCATCAAGATGGCCCCGTATGAAGCTCTTTATGGCCGGAAGTGCCGCACACCGCTGAATTGGTGTGAGTCCGGCAAGAGAGCGGTCTATGGGATTTATCTCGTAAATGAAGCCGAGGAACGAGTGCGAGTGATTCAAGCCAACTTAAAGGCTGCTCAATCTCGATAGAAAAGTTATGCAGATAAAAGACGTCGACCTCTCCACTTCGACATCGGAGACCACATGTATCTTCGTGTCTCTCCGATGAAAGGGACTCATCGCTTCGGAGTGAATGGAAAACTAGCTCCGCGATTAATCGGGCCATTTGCTGTCAATGAAATATGCGGACCCGTAGCTTACCGACTGGAGTTACCGACGTCACTTTTGGGTATTCAGAATGTTTTCCACGTCTCTCAGCTGCGGAAATGTCTTAAGTACCCAGCTGAAGTTCGCATGGAGAACATCGAGGATCTTCAACCGGATCTCACTTATTCTGAGTATCCGACCCAGATTATCGATGAGAAGACTCATGCCACAAGAAGTCGGACATTGCGATTTTACAAAGTCATGTGGAGCAACCACACTGCTTATGAAGCAACGTGGGAAAACGAGGATTTTCTCCGTCCCAATTTCCTGACTTGTTAGAGTCATATGTCCAGTAGTATTTCTCCCTTCCTCTTTCTTTTTGTAATCTTGGGACGAGATTCTTTTAAGGGGGGAGGAATGTAACAGCCCTAACTTTTGTAAAGTTACATTTCAACTTGTGAAGAAAGCTTGAGGAGAAGAAAGACTATATTTGTGTCACATAAAATGATAAACACAAAATGGACATGTGAGAGAGTTAAAATTTTTCTTTAACTCATGCTTAGCACCTGTTAACATGAGCAGGGAACTTCACTCCCTAATTGGAATTCATGTCAACCATCACTATGAAGAGGACGCTGGGAAATTTAAACACAATTTGAATTCTTTTGAAAGGATTCAGGTTCAGATTGTCCAAATGCATACAAGTGAATTCACCAATGCATTCCCTATGTATCAAAGAGCTCCTGGTCCAAATTTGGATATTTTTGGAGCTCATATACTATTTATTCCAAGGAATAATTGAGAATACATTCAAATTCAAATTTGAATTTGAATTGTGAACCAAACATGCTCAATTTCGAAATCTTATTTCAGATTCAAATTCCCCATATTAATTTTGGCCTATTCTCCATTTTTGGTGATTTTTGGACAAAAGCTGTGTAAGGGACCAAATTTTTCACTTGCTAAAAGTGTTCATCACACCCACACCTCACCTCATTTGTGGTAATCACATGAACACATTTGATGAGCAAGTAACCACCGTAAATAGATTTATTAGGAGATGAAATCACACATGCAAAGGTGGTATATCCCACATGCATCATATAGGGGCTGAGCATATGATTAACTCCTAAACTTTGTTAGGATTGCTCATGCCAAATTTCACCCAAAACCAAAACCTTTTGATGTACTTTTGGGTACAATTATTAAAGGGCTAGTTTGAACTTAAATTCAAATTCAAACTCTTTTCATATCTTGAATTCAAAAGTGGAATTCATATTAACACTCAACAAATTTTTATGAGCTCACAAACCAATTTCCACTCCATTTGGAGTTGATTTTGACATGAGCTATTTTGAGCAAATTCAAACCAAATTTGAATTTCAGTTCACAATTGCTGCAAATTCAGTCAAACCAAATCACACTTTGAATTATTCAAATCCAAAGGGTCATTTGGGGGTTTGATCAAATTACAAAGGGTATTGAGGCCCCTAAGATTTAAAGCAGTAGGAAAATTCAAGTTTTGAGGACAAAAATGGAAGCTGGGACCCACTGTCAGTCACTCTAAACAAATGAACCGCCTCAGCTCTTTTTTCTTCGCACGGGAGCGCCAGCGCGCCGGCCGACCCGTTCATGATGGCTCACCGGTGCCAGCTCCTGCTTGTCGACGTGCTGGTCGCCCTTATAACCCACACGAGCACCCCAAGTCAATTGCTTCACTCTCCCTCGCTCACACACTCTCTCTCGGCTCTCTCTCCCTCGAAGAACACCGCACGGCCTCGCTCTCTGCTCTCCCAAGCACACACCGCAGCCGGGTTCGCAAGATCACACTATAAATCGCAAAAGGAAGTGCGAAGGTGTGCTCTAGCATCCACCGTGCTCCATCCCGCGGTTTCTAGCTCCTTCTGCCCATGCGTTGCGAATTGGCATAAAACACCGAAGCACCCCGGCGCAGATCGTTTCTGGGTCACTGTGGACAGCACGCCACAGCCACCGTCGCCATCCTTTTCCAACACAAAAGAGGTGCGTCCGGATGTCTAGAACGTGTAGTCGAAGACCGTTCCTCATTTGATCAATCGTAGGACTAGAATTTCTAAATACTCCGAACCCTAGTTCATTTAGCCCAAGCTCGGCTTATACCAAAATTCGGATTCCACTTGCCCTCACCGGTCAAGCTCGTTGGTCAGTAGCTTCTACACACACTAGCGCTCACTCTCAAGGAAAAAGCAAAGGAAACCGTCGAGAATCGGCCGCGATATTGCCGTTTTCCTCGCCGCCGAAGCAAAACACCTCGGCTCACCGTCAAGAGTAGGTTTGCCGGCGTTTCCAGGTCCCAAGGCATCTCATTTCGTTTTCCTCGTGCTCCACTGATGCTCTTTAAGCAAATCCCGACCCTTTTAGTGCTTTCTAGCTCTATAACCATCTCGCCGGAACCCTAGCCGCCGCGGTTGCCATCGCGGGGGTGTTTCCGGTCGCCGTCGACGAACTCCGACCTCCTAGGTGTGTTCAGCGTCGAGAGTTAGGGCGGGGCGGCCACTCTCAGCTCCGGGGATGGACGGGAGGTTGATCCCGGTGACCCTCGGTAGAGGACGCCGCCGCTCAGGTCCGTTTGGCGCGAGGAAGGAGACGACTAGTGGTGGGACCCACTGGCAGGGTTTTAAACTTTTCCTCGATTTTCAGTTTTGAGTTCGAACTTCAAACACACATAACTTTTGCTAGAAGTGTCCCAATCAAGTGAACCAAATTTTGTTGGATTCAGCTCTTTGAGTACTTTCCAGCAAAACAAGTTTCACTCCATGAAAACCTTTATTTCTCCAGAATTAGTTCTTTAAAATTTAAATTGTTGGGAACTTTCACTGGACATCCCTTAGTGGAAAATTCTGAAATTTTTCATATCCATCCAAGCTTATTTGATCCACCTAATTGTGTGATCAACGAAACTGGTCCAGAGAAAAAGAAAAATGTCCAGAAACATTTTTCAGATTTTCTCTGAATTTGTTTAGCTCATATCTTTTGCTAGGATGCTCCAAATTAGATGAAACCAATTCCATTAGAACCCTATAAAAAATCTAGTTTCCAGAAAGTTAAGGCTTGTTCCATGAAAAACCCTAGAACACCATAAGAGCTCTAATTATAGCCAAATACACATTTATTTGTGCAGGGCTCAAATGAGCTTTGCTTCAAATGAAATTTGACCAAGTTCCTGTTTCGGTTGTCTCCAAACCACAGTAAAGATTTCAGAAGCAATAGGACTGTCTAGCTAGACTTATAGTCTTCACCATCTCAATTCAATACAAATGCATTCAACTTTGACACACATCGTACTTTATTTCGTATAGTCGCTAAAATCAAAGAAGACCCGGAGGTTCTGGACTTTATTACCCTGTAAAAACAGTTAGCTCACGACTAGCAACAAGGCAAGCTCCGGTTTGCATTAGCCATTTCATAAAGTCTTATGTTTTGATCACTTACTTTATGTATTTCCTACAATTATGCATTAGAGTCTTGATTGGAAACCCAAATGCATAGCCAAGTGAACCATGGGTTTTGGGCTTAGGTTTTCAAACCTCGATTAGCCACTGCAATGCAAAAATGGTATAGGTTTTGGTACAACACGAGTAGTTGGAACTACACGCAAGAATAGGCTAGAGGCACACCACTCGGTTAGAGATAGACAATGAATCACATGGCAAGAAAATGAGACCGAGTGAAGAGTAAGGGCAGCAGGACTTTGGGGCCTTGGTGCCATAGCTTTGCTTCTGTCGATTGAGGACCGAGTCATGTGCGGGCTTGTTGAACAAGTTAGAACAGTACCGAAGACCTACCGACTATATGGGAACTGGGAAACCGATATAATTCGGGTAGCGATCTGTTGAGGCATTGCTTGTCATCCAGAGGGTAGGTTGAGAGCAGTGAGGTGCAAATCGGCTAGCGGGCACTGTGGATGCTCCACATAGAGACCTCCTGCTCGGGAAAATAGGACCGGTTCAACACTTGGTTAACGTATGAAAGGTGGTTGCGTACGACCTCCGTGGTGGTTGCTGTAGGCAACATCGAGTACGGGCGTACTTTACGGGTTATTCGGATAACCCTGCAGGTGTAAATCGATTATAATCACCATCCCTCACGGTCAGTGAGTGCCACTTTTCACTGTACCGTGACGTAGAAAGAACATGATAGTTGTCATGGTAAAAGTTGCTGATTGAAAGCTTTACATTGTTTGTTAATGAAATGCTTTAGTTTAGAGCTAATCAAAGTTCTTTTCAACCTTAGGCAAAGCACATAAGAGAAATGCGTTTTTTGTTTGATTGTGGCTTTCTTATGTGTCTCGGCACAAGGTTTCCCACTAACTTGAGGATAAAACATGAAAGTAAGATTCAACTAATTTGGCGTGTCTTTGCAACATACTTTCCTACTATACACTGCAAACCCAGCATGAAGAGTTTCATGTGCAGGTGAGACGGGTCAGTCTTGCTGAGCCATTGTGCTCACTGCTTGTGTTTGAAGCGTTTGCAGGGTTCTATGAGGAAGAGGCTCCCGAGGAGGAGGCGGACCCCCAAGAGGGAACCACCGTCGAGTGGGAGACGTGCACGTTGCAGTGTTAGTGTGCGTGTGTGCTAGTGAGGACACGTTCATGGGCTGAACGTGAACTTCTTTTGCTTAGTCTACGCCCGCGAGTGTAAACTTAACATTATTTTGATGTAAACATGTTCTTAAAAGAGTTTCTGTAATAAAATTTCGCTTCTGCTTTATACCTTTTATGTGTGTTATCCGGTGCTGTGCAACGCAGCACCCCTCACCGAGATCCTGGTTTGTCGGGAAGGTCGGGTCCTCACAAGCTGTGTCGGAATCTCAAAGCACAGAGAAGAAGAGAGTGAGGGGCTGTGGACCACACATGTCATACACACTCAAACAACCAACTCCTTCAGTTGCTCAGTGCACGCCAGCTCCTGGCCGAGACCCGTTCCCGACGATTGCCCGGCGCCACCTCCTCCTCGCCGGTCGATTGCTTCGGTTATTATCCTCCACGTGCAAGCCCAACCGCAGTTTGCTTCTCCCACTCGCTCGCGTGCTAGCTCTGTTTTCACCGTGAAGAACACCGGCACCCGCTCTGTTTTCCACCGCACACAGCTGCCCGAGCTTCGTGTGATCGAGCTCCCCACAGCAAAGATCAGCACACACGTGTGCTCTAGCCGTCTACCAGCTCCAATTCCTGGTTTCCCTGCTTATTTGCGCTCGGAAATTCAAAGTTGTAGCCGCGCCCGAGTTAAACACTGAAGAAACGAGTTCGGCTCCTGTGGGCAGCCTAAACCGAGAGGATTTACGCTCGAGCAAGCAACCCGTCGTGCACCGGCGACTCGAGATGCTTCTCCCCAAATCTCATCCCTAGCCATGGCTCGTCGGAAGAGAATTTGGAAATTTCCTTTCGGGTGGCGAAACTCGACCTCGAGGTAGGGATTAGGGAAATTCACGTTCAATTCCTGTTGTTAGGGCTTCAAACTTCACACATGAGTTCGTCACTAGCTAGCACACGTTCTCCTATGAAACTAGAACAAGAAATTGGGTAGGGTTAGAGAATTCCGTGTTTTTCCCGAGAGAAAACCGTTGTACCCCATCGGCCACATGGTGACAATGTCGTTCGAGGGCTCCCTGAGAAAGTTGGCCTCCATTTCTTGCTTCTACACATTCCACTGATGCTCTAGGGCCATAGAACCGAAGCTTTAGTGGAGAATTAAACTTGCCCGAGGTTGCCGGAACCCTAAATGGGACTGTCGCCAGTGCGCACGGTGTTCCGTCCATCGCCGGCGGTCGGCGACCTCGTAGACGGGTTCAGCGGGCCGAAATAAGAGGGACGGCGAGCTTGGCCCCGAGGGGTGGCCCGGAAGCCGCTTCTGGTGACCCTCGCCAGATGGCACCGCCGCCCGGATCTGTTTGGCGCGAGGAAGAAGACTCCTGATGTAAAAGCCCAAGAATTGACTTGCGAAAATGTTCAGCACATCACCACACCACAGCTCATTTGGTGGATAGCTCATGAACATTTGTGAAGAGCAAGTAAACACCATCAAGAGGGTTATTAGAGGAAAAATCCATAACTTCAAAAGTAGGAGTTCATACACATAAACATGAGAGGATGAGCTCACCCCAAGACCTTCAAGATTCTTGGGAAGGCTCAGGCCAAGTATCATGCAAATCCAAGCCGTTTGAGTCACTTTTGGAGACATTTGTAAGAAAGGGCTAATTTGAATGCAAATTCAAATTTCAGATATTTTCATCACTTGGATTCAAAAGATGACTTCACATTCAAACTCAGCATATTTTTCTAAGTTAGTCCACCAATTTTCATCCTCATTGGAGTTCATCTTGTCGGGAGCTAAATTTGCATTAATTCAAAACTGAATTTGAATTTCGAATTCAAATGTGAAGCAAATTTAGCCAAACCAATTCAAATTGAGGAAATCAAATTCAAACCATGACTTTGTTGTCACACCCGGTTTCTCCGAATAACAACCGAGTGAATATCACATGTATGCTAGGATCATTTTCTCGTACATGTGATGAAAATAGTGAAGCATAATCATATTACAAGCCAGGTGTCGAATATAAATAAGTCTTACATAGCATACGTCTCGATGGATGATAATAAGTTCATAATAGGTAAATAAATTAGCAGCGGAATATAAATCTTGTGTGCTCTGTCACAGGCGTTGCCCGGGGGACTCCGTGAACCTAGAATCCTTCCTCGGGACCAAAGTCTTGGTCATTAAACACCACATCATTCTCTTGACCTGAGCAGCAATATAAACAAACAGAAAAGCATGTTTGAGTACCGTGGGTACTCAGCAAGTGTGGGAAAGTAATGTCATGCATGGCTAGAGCAAGGAGAGGTTGAACTCATGGTTAAAGCACTATGCAATTAATACCTATCACCTTAGCTTATTAAGCACCTACATTACTACACAGGTGAAATGGTCCCAATCCCTCAACCCATCATCAATATCAAGTACACATAGTCTCAACTCAAATGTTAAGCTTCCCGCTTAACATCCTCAACTTCCCAATCCATCATCCTCAAATCATGAATAAGTCCAAGCCGCTCTTGACCGTGAGCATGACTGTCATGACAGTTTTGACTCTGCAGAGTTTGCACCACTGTACCCACATGTAGTGATTTCATCCCCCGTTGCCGGATGGACTAAAAGAACCTCCATTATGCCAGTGGCTGCGAACCACGTTCACACTTCCCAGGTGTGTAGCCAGGAGATCACTATGAAGCCTTTACAAAGGGATTCCCGACGAGCGTGGGCCCACTGAGGTTTCATCCCTAACAGCATACAAGAGGCTCCAACCCCGCTGTAGTGGCCCCCTCTTGAGCCTTGCGGTTCATATGGTAGTCCAGCTGACACCTATTCCCTGCACCATCCAAAACATCCATACTACGCCGGGGATACACCTAATTAATTGGCCATGCTACCCCATCTCAGCATGTGGTTGGCACGGTAAAGCCAGGTTACATGCTCCATGAACCGGTCCTTAGGATCCAGGAAAGTACTAAACACAAACCCGAGTCTCGTGCACCCAGCACCAACCAAATCATCCAACTTGCCTCGATCCTTACCTCTACATAACTCATAATGTCTCATTCAAGAGTAAGGTAAACAAGTTGATGACCTCATATCCCACTTATCCCATTCTAAGCATGGCTAAGCATAAGTGATATGAATGAATGACATAATAAAACAAATCCCAACCCAAGCTACAAGGAAACAAGATAATGCAATTCTAGGGAAACTTCCTAGCATGGGTTTCATATTTCAATTGACAATCCAAATAATTCTATCTACACATCCTAGCATAGGATCAAAGTGGTCAAGGATACTTGCCTTCTTCCTGCTGCTCTAGGAATGGAAAGTCTTGGTCTTGGAAGGGGAGAACTTGCTCTGGGGCAGGTTCTACTCATGCCAATACACATAGCAAAAGAAAACAACAATCCGTAAGCCATAGTCCACACTTTCACTTCATGCAAACCACACATACATACATATGGAAGTCATTCACATTTCTAAGTGTTGTGGTTACCCTAGATGTGTTGATTTTTGGCCTACATGCACTTTTAAACATATATATATATATATATTATTTCTAACTTCTGTATTCAGATTTCTATTTGCACACTATATATGAATTTCCAATTTGAACAAATTCTTTATATTTTATTAATACATTTCTTAGCCACAAAGTTTGCATGAAAGGTATTTCCCTACTCCAAATAAGTTTTCAGATCTTCTACAAAATCCTAAATTGAACTTTTTGGGTTTGGAGACCTCATTTATCATTTTCTAATTATGCATACCTATTTTACTATATTTTCAGATTTATTTTCTATGCCTAAAAGTGAACTTTACTATTAAAATAGTAAGACATATCATCTAAACAGAATAGGTTCTGATCTAAAATGTTCAATAATATATTTTTGAACTTCCTCTCTGACGTGAAACAATTTAAATTTATTTTACTAGTTTTTAGAATTATTTACTAGACTAAAATGTGTGTCTAGAGAAAATAAAAATGAGCAACACTTAGGCAGATTTTATTTCAGCCTAAAATCTATTTTTAACTCATTCTAAAGTTTTCCAAGTGCTAGAGAGTTTAAACTTGAATTTGCACATGTGTTTGCCTTACCTTTTAAATTTAAATCCTAGTTACATATCCAAATTTCTGAATTTAATATCCTATAGGGTCAAAAATGTAAATCCACCCTGCTGCAGGGTTTAATTTACTATTTCCAAAATTTTCAGGGGTCTAACAACACATAACAGAGGGGTTTTCCTAATTTTTATTGAGTCCAGGGGCTAAAACTGATTTTTAAATGAATTTACACAAATTTCTGAGGGTCCAGGGGCTAGATCAAGAGTTTCCGGGGCTAGCTCGGGTTTTCCGAGATCCCCAGGGGGTAGCGCGTAAGAATCCCGACCTTTATAATATGGGGCCAACGTGGACCGTCCGATTTAAAACAGACGGCTCAGATTAGATCGCCGAAACGGTACGCGTCGGTTTTATTTCTACCGTGCGATTTAAAATAGACGGCCCTCAAGGGGCCACGTCGCCCTGGCCTGAGCCAGCCCGTGCGCACGGCGGCACGCGGCGGCGGGGGTGGCGATCTCGCCGGCGCAGCCTCGGTTTTTGCCGCTACACGCTGGAACTCACATCTTTTTGCACGGATCCGCTGCGGAGGCTTAGGACATGCTCACCGAGGGGTTTTCCTGCACTCGGAGGCCCTGGAAGTCGGTCGGCGGCGAGCTTCAACGGCGATGGTCTTCGGTGCACGTAGAAGTGGCAGTTGGGGCACAAGACACGCTGTTTCCTTCACCTGCAGGGCTCCCCGGCGGCGGTGGAACATGATCAGCACGTTAGATCAGGAAATTTGAGCAAGGATCGAAGGAAATCGGCTGTAGAAGCTTCGGTTCTCACCGGAGAGAAAAACGGCCGATCGGGGAGGAAAAAGGGGCGGATTTTGGCGTTTAAATAGACGAGGGAGGGCGGCGGTCTGTTGAGATCATGTTGGGGCGTCCGGGACCGGAAACCGGGTCTGGGAGCGTGGGTTCCGGGGTTGGTTTTGATCGGGCGCGGGAGAGAGTCCGGGGACGGTTGGGCGCGCGGGGGAAGAAGACGACGGTGGGCCCCGCACATCAGAGAGAGGGAGAGGGGGGGCACGGGTTGGGATGGCTGGCATGGGGTCTTGGGCCGGCTGGCGGGTTTCGGCCCACTGGCCGGTTTCGGTTTTCTTTTTCTTTTTCTTTTTCCTTTTCTTTTTCTGTTTTGATTTGAATTTAAATTCCAGTTTGAATTTGAATTGCTTTATCACATGCATTACGTCCAAAATTTTTTAAATTCCCCTCTTTAGCAGGTTTTGGGGTGTTACAGCTCTACTCCCCTTAAAAGAAATCTCGTCCTCGAGATTGGTGGTTCTAGGAAAACAATTCCGGAAACTGTACCTTAAGCTCGTCTTCTCGCTCCCATGTGGCTTCCTCTTCCGAGTGATGCTTCCACTGCACTTTGCACATCCGGATTCTTTTATTTCTTATGAGGCGTTCCATTGTCTCCAAAACCTTGACCGGTTGCTCGGCATAAGACAGATCCTCTCGTACGTCAACCTCATTCATGGGTAACATCTCTTCAGGTGTCCTTAGACATTTCTTGAGCTGTGACACATGGAATACATCGTGCACATCCGATAAGCGAGCCACTTCGCCTTTCCTCTCCAGAATCTGAGAGGGTCCGATGTATCGAGGTGATAACTTCCCTTTCACCTTGAACCGACGAAGTCCTCGGATAGGGGACACCTTGAGATAGACATAGTCCCCCACGTTGAAAAACGAGCTCTCTTCTCCGTACATCGGCATAGCTCTTTTGTCGGGTCTGTGCTATCCTCAAGTTGTTGCGGATTTCCCTCACTTTCGCCTCGGCTTCTTGTAGTACTTTGGGCCCAAACACTTTACTTTCCCCTGTTTGGTTCCAAAATAGTGGAGTCCTGCACTTCCTTCCATACAATGCCTCAAATGGTGACATCTTCATACTAGCCTGACAGCTATTGTTATAGGAGAACTCCGCATACGGTAAGTTCTTATCCCAACTCCTATTGTTCCTGAGCGCACACGCTCTTAGCATATCCTCAAGGATCTGATTGGTTCTTTTCGTCTGCCCGTCAGTCTGGGGGTGATAGGCAGAACTAAAATTTAGATGAGTTCCCATGGTTTCATGTAACTTCTGCCAGAACCTTGAGGTGAACTGTGTCCCTCGATCTGACACTATCTTCTTTGGCACTCCATGAAAACACACGATCCTTTACATGTACAATTCTGCCAGTTTGGATCCGCTGTAGCTTTCTTTCACAGGGATGAAATGAGCTACCTTGGTTAGCCTGTCGATGATGACCCATATCGAATCATATCCCGATTGGGTCCTGGGTAGTCCCACTATGAAGTCCATACCTATTACTTCACACTTCCATTCCGGCACTTTGAGTGGTTGCAATAGTCCCGCGGGTCGTTGATGTTCTGCTTTCACCAACTGACATGTGTCACAGAGGGCAACATGTTCCACGAACGGATCTCCTTCACTTCAGGCACACAGATTCTTTTCCCATGCCACACCGTACCTTGTTCATCCTCTCTAAACCCAGGGGCTTTATTTTCTTTGATGAGTTCTTTAATCTCTTGTATCTTCTCGTCATTCTTCCGACCGTTGCGTATGTCTTGCTCTAATGTGGAGTCCACTTCCATTGCGATGGCCTCACCACTATTCACCAGACATAGATTGAGTTTTGCAATCTCTTCCTTCAATTCTGTAGGCATGTCCTTCGAACTCAACATGTGGACATGCACTTTCCGGCTTAAAGCATCCGCTACGACGTTCGCTTTCTCAGGATGATAGTTGATGCCCACATCAAAGTCGTTGATTAACTCTAACCATCTCCTTTGTCTGAGGTTGAGATCTGGCTGTGTGAAAATATACTTTAAGCTCTTATGATCCTATATATCTCTGTCCTTTTCCCCATCATGTAATGCCGCCAAATCTTCAACGCGTGTACCACTGCAGCTACCTCTAGGTCATGTGTAGGATAATTCTTCTCGTGTTTTCGGAGCTTCCGGGACGCATATGCCACGACATGCCCCTCTTGCATGAGAACACATCCCAACCCATGTCCAGATGCATCGCAATACACCGAAAAATTCTTCTGCATATCCGGCATAACTAGCACTGGGGCTGTTGTCAATCTTTTCTTCAATTCTTGAAAACTCGTCTCGCACCGCGGTGTCCATGTGAATGTGATTCCCTTCTCTAACAATTTAGTGAGGGGTCTCGAGATCTTGGAGAAACCCTCAATAAACAGTCGATAATACCCAGCCAATCCTAAGAAGCTTCGAACTTCCCCGACATTCTCAGGGGTCTTCCACTTCTGTACATCCTTGATATTGGCAGGATCTACGGAGATTCCTCCCTCCGAGATTATATGTCCTAAGAAGGGAACTCTCTTCAGCCAAAACTCACACTTGCTCAACTTGGCATATAGTTGGTGTTCCCTCAGCTTTTGCAACACCAATCTTAAATGTTCCTCATGTTCTTCTTCATCTTTGGAGAAGACGAGAATGTCATCAATGAAAACCACCACAAATTTGTCCAGATATTCCATGAATACCTTGTTCATGAGATACATGAAATATGCCGGGGCATTGGTTAGCCCGAACAGAATGACGGTGTATTCATACAGCCCGTACCGAGATACGAAAGCTGTATTTGGAATATCGGTTTGCCTTTTCTTAAGTTTGTGGTATCCCGACTTGAGATCAATTTTTGAGAACACACAAGCTCCCCTCAACTGATCAAATAAATCTTCAATGAGGGGTAATGGGTACTTGTTCTTGATTGTTACTTCGTTCAACGCATGGTAGTCTACGCATAACCTTTGGGTCCCGTCCTTCTTGGGCACAAATATCACTGGAGCTCCCCATGGTGAGGAACTAGGATGAATATACCCCTTCTCCGTCAATTCCCTTATATGCTCCTTGAGTTCTTCCAGCTGTTTGGAGTCCATCCGATAAGGCCCCTGGTATATTGGAGCTGTTCCAGGCACTAGCTCAATCGCGAATTCCACTTCACGATCGGGAGGCATACCTGGCAACTCCTCCGGAAAAACGTCTGGATATTCCCTGATAATCCTGATCTCTTCCACTTCCACCTCAACTTGATTGAGTTTAAGGTCCCTCCTAGGGTTTTGTACAGTTATGAACTTCACTCTCGTGCCACTAGGGTGAGTTAGTTCCACCGTTCTTGTCGAACAATGGATGATTCCTTTATGTTTGGTCAACCAATCCATACCCAAAATAATATCTATCCCTTGTGAGTCTATCACTATGAGGTTTGTAGTAAATACTACCCTCATTAATGTCTAGATTCACCTTGGGACACACTTGTCTTGTCCTTATTTCTCCCCCTGGAGAGTTTACTGCTAGCATATGGTTCATTTGTGTTGTTGCTACATCATGCTTCTTAACAAACCCTTGAGCAATGAACGAGTAGGTGGCACCAGAATCGAACAACAGGGTTGCAATGTGTAAGTTGGCAGGAAACTTACCAATTACTACGTCAGGTGCCTCTTGCGCTTCCTCCATGGTCACGTGGTTCACCCGTCCTCGCATCACATTCTGCTGTTGTGGCTGCATGGGCTTCTTCTTTGGGCACTTATGGGCGTAGTGCCCCACTTCACCACAGTTGAAGCATTGCACCCCAACCTTAGGTGTCTGGCCTTTGTTGTCTTGGGGTTGGTTCGGTGGTCCTTGTCCTGCTGGTCGAGGTTGATATGTGGGGCGAGGCTGCTGTACAAACTGACGCTGCGGTGGTGCTAGTGCTGACGGAGGCCTGAAATTCAGGTTGTACCCTCGGGGTGCTGAGTAGGGTAACACAGCACGGCTCGTCTGCCCTGCGGGTTGCTGCATCAGACGTGGGCGTGTGTTGCTACCTGAGGCTTGGTGAGACCATCCCGCCTTCCTCTTGTTTTCATTCTCCAAGGCCTTCAGCTTCCTCTCCACGACAAATGCTCTGTCTACCATCTTTTGGAAGCTTTCATACTCGTTGGAGGACATTGCACATTGCATTTCCATAGTAAGTCCTTCCACAAAACAGTCCTGTTTTTGCTCATCAGTTTCGATGTCCCATGGTGCATAACGGGATAGTTGGGTGAACTTAGTGAGGTATTCCCTCACAGTCATGTTGCCTTGCTGCAGTCCCAAGAACTCCTTTCTCTTATTTTTGAGTTCACCCCTCGGTATGTAGTGGTTGCGGAAACTGCGCTTGAACTCTTCCCACGTGATGTTCTCGGGGTCATGATGGGCTGCTACGTAAGCGGTCCACCAATCAGCAGCAGGTCTATGCAATTGGTGAGAGGCAAACATCACCCTCTCATACCCTTGGCATTGTATGATCCTCATCTTGCTCTCTATGGTCTTTAACCAGTCATCTGCCTCCAGAGGTTCAGCAGCACTTGCAAACTTTGGGGGTTGAGTTCCCAGAAACTCACTCAACCCTGGTTGGCGTGGTGCAGCTTGTGGGGGTGGAGCTTGGTGCAAGTTGGCCACCACTTGAGTTAGACTCTGGATGAGCTGATTCTGATTTTAAAGCATTTGGTGGATAGGATCAGCTCCTTCACGGCGACCACCCCTGTCTTGTTCTCCAGAAAGATGAGCGTTGCCAGCCTCATCATTGTTGTTGGTGGGGTTGGCACCACGACCTTTTCCTCTTCCAGCCATCTATCATGATCAACCAAGTGTTAACTTAAAGCATTACGTATTAACTTCCCAAATTGCTTGTTTAAACTTAAACTTTTGAGGCCTTAATATTTAGACAATTTCTGAAGATTTCACATAGATCTTTTGGGCGTCACGTCTCACGCGAAAATAAATGCTCTATTCATTCATATGGGTTCACACACCAAAGCAAAGCAACCTAAAGACGAGGTTGTGGACAAATGCCCATGGCTTCCACAACTCACGTCACACACCAAACATTAACACAAAAATAAATAGGGTATTGACTCGACTACTCGATGACCTGCTGAAATAAGGGAAATGACTCTAAACAACTCGTATCACTGAGCTGGCTCATCGGGGTCTTCCTCATTATTGCGGCTGCCCCCTGATTCTGCTTTAGGTGGGGAGGTTGCTGGTGTAGGAGTGCGGCGACGCTTGCTCGCCCGACGGTCTGGGGAGTCCGGAGTCCACGTGTCATTCACGGTGACACACAGTTCGTTCCCATCTCCTCTTTCTCTTGCCCTCAGGCTGGTGTGAAGCAATGCCTCAGTCTCCTTCAGGGTGTCACGAACATCCTGAAGCTCCTGCTGGCACTCCTGCAGTCGAGTGCTGATCATAGCAGCATCCTCCAAGCACAAGTCCATGTGCTCATGGGAAGTCCCCTGCTGCACTGGCGGGTACTTGTACTCCGTGGTGCCACTCTCATGCTGGAGGACATACATGTACTCAGTCCTGTCCAGGTGGTGACGGTTGATGTAACTCTGGCAGGTGATGGCCTCCTAGGTGACATCCTTCTCAGCATTGACCTGTGTCGCCCGACAAGCTGGAGAGCGGTGGATCTTGAGCAGCTGATTTTCATGGATAATCCTCATCTCTGAACTCCATTCTTCCCGCTTCTCACGGATGGTTCTGGTGGAGCTGTAGTGTATGATCAGCTTGCCCACATTGCCGGCGGCGGGGAGCATACGCCGAAGACGGCGCAACAAGCCTCCTACTGCCAACCCGTAGGAGTGGTACGTCACCGGATGGTTCTCCTCTCTCAGGGAAAGGGCAACTACAGGAACTCTCCCTCCGGTGGACTTGCGGGCGGTGCGGATCATGCGAACCATCTATAACATAAAGCATTTAAAATTAAGTTAGATAAGAATTTAAATAAAAATTGTATTTTGAATAAAAGTTGGGGCAAGATGAACAAATAATGTGACCCTATTAAATAACACTTTGACCCACACCTTTGTAAAATAGTTTTTAAGAGAATAGGGTCCTTAAATACGTCCATTTCTACCTAGGTCCACGTTCCTACGGGCAACCTTGGCTCTGATACCACTTCTGTCACACCCGGTTTCTCTGAAGAACAACCGAGTGAATATCACATGTATGTCATGATCATTTTCTCATACATGTGACGACAAATAGTGAAACATTATCATATTACAAGCCAGGTGTCGAATATAAATAAATCTTACATAGCATACGTCTCGATGACGATAATAAGTTCATAATAGGTAAAGAAAACAGCAGCGGAATATAAATCTTGTGGGCTCTGTCACAGGCGTTGCCCGGGGGACTCCGTGAACCTAGAATCCTTCCTCGGGACCAAAGTCTTGGTCATTAAACACCACATCATTCTCTTGACCTGAGCAGCAATATAAACCAACAGAAAAGCAAGTTTGAGTACCGTGGGTACTCAGCAAGTGTGGGAAAGTTATGTCATGCATGGCTAGAGCAAGGAGAGGTTGAACTCATGGTTAAAGCACTACGCAATTAATACCTATCACCTTAGCTTTTTAAGCACCTACATTACAACACAGGTGAAATGGTCCCAATCCCTCAATCCATCATCAATATCAAGTACACATAGTCTCAACTCAAATGTTAAGCTTCCCGCTTAACATCCTCAACTTCCCAATCCATCATCCTCTAATCATGAATAAGTCCAAGCCGCTCTTGACCGTGAGCACGGCTGTCATGACAGTTTTGACTCTGCAGAGTTTGCACAACTGTACCCACATGTAGTGATTTCATCCCCCGTTGCCGGGTGGACTAAAAGAACCTCCATTATGCCAGTGGCCGCGAACCACGATCACACTTCCCAGGTGTGTCACCAGGAGATCACTATGAATCCTTTACAAAGTGATTCCCGACGAGCGTGGGCCCACTGAGGTTTCACCCCTAACAGCATACAAGAGGCTCCAACCCCGCTGCAGTGGCCCCCTCTTGAGCCTTGCGGTTCATATGGTAGTCCAGCTGACACCTATTCCCCGCACCATGCAAAACACCCATACTACGCCGGGGATACACCTAATTAATTGGCCAAGCTGCCCCATCTCAGCATGTGGTTGGCACGGTAAAGCCAGGTTACATGCTCCATGAACCGGTCCTTAGGATCCAGGCAAGTACTAAACACAAACCCGAGTCTCGTGCACCCAGCACCAACCAAATCATCCAACTTGCCTCGATCCTTACCTCTACATAACTCATAATGTCTCATTCAAGAGTAAGGTAAACAAGTTGATGACCTCATATCCCACTTATCCCATTCTAAGCATGGCTAAGCATAAGTGATATGAATGAATGACATAATAAAACAAATCCCAATCCAAGCTACAAGGAAACAAGATAATGCAATTCTAGGGAAACTTCCTAGCATGGGTTTCATATTTCAATTAACAATGCAAATAATTCTGTCTACACATCCTAGCATAGGATCAAAGTGGTCAAGGACACTTGCCTTCTTCCTGCTGCTCTGGGAATGGAAAGTCTTGGTCTTGGAAGGGGAGAACTTGCTCTGGGGCAGGTTCTACTCATGGCAATACACATAGCAACAGAAAACAACAATCCATAAGCCATGGTCCACACTTTCACTTCATGCAAATCACACATACATGCATATGGAAGTCATTCACATTTCTAAGTGTTGTAGTTACCCAAGATGTGTTGATTTTTGGCCTACATGCACTTTTAAACATATATATATTATTTTTAACTTCTGTATTCAGATTTCTATTTGCACACTATATATGAATTTCTAATTTGAACAAATTCTTTATATTTAATTAATACATTTCTTAGCCACAAAGTTTCCATGAAAGGTATTTCCCTACTCCAAATAAGTTTTCAGATCTTCTACAAAATCCTAAATTGAACTTTTTAGGTTTGGAGACCTCATTTATCATTTTCTAATTATGCATACCTATTTTCCTATATTTTCAGATTTATTTTCTATGTCTAAAAGTGAACTTTACTATTAAAATAGTAAGACATATCATCTAAACAGAATAGGTTCTGATCTAAAATGTTCAATAATATATTTTTGAACTTCTTCTCTGATGTGAAACAATTTAAATTTATTTTACTAGTTTTTAGAATTATTTCCTAGACTAAAATGTGTCTCTAGAGAAAATAAAAATGAGCAACACTTAGGCAGATTTTATTTCAGCCTAAAATCTATTTTTAATTCATTCTAAAGTTTTCCAAGTGCTAGAGAGTTTAAACTTGAATTTGCACATGTGTTTGCCTTACCTTTTAAATTTAAATCCTAGTTACATATCCAAATTTCTGAATTTAATATCCTATAGGGTCAAAAAGGTAAATCCACCCTACTGCAGGGTTTAATTAAATATTTCCTAAATTTAAAGGGGTCTAACTACACATAACAGAGGGGTTTTCCTAATTTTTATTGAGTCCAGGGGCTAAAACTGTTTTTTAAATGAATTTACACGAATTTCTGTGGGTCCAGGGGCTAGATCAGAAGTTTCGGGGGCTAGCTCATGTTTTCCGAGATCCCCAGGGGGTAGCGCGTAAGAATCCCGGCCTTTATAATGCGGGGCCGACGTGGACCGTCCGATTTAAAACAGACGGCTCAGATTAGATCGCCGAAACGGTATGCGTCGGTTTTATTTCTACCGTGCGATTTAAAATAGACGGCCCTCAAGGGGCCACGTCGCCCTGGACGGAGCCAGCCCGCGCGCGCGGCTGCGCGCGGCGGCGGGGGTGGCGATCTCGCCGGCGCAGCCTCGGTTTTTGCCGCTACACGCTGGAACTCGCATCTATTTGCACGGATCGGCTGCGGAGGGTTAGGGGATGCTCACCGAGGGGTTTTCCTGCACTCGGAGGCCCTGGAAGTCGGTCGGCGGCGAGCTTCAACGGCGATGGTCTTTGGTGCACGTCGAAGTGGCAGTCGGGGCGCAAGTGTGGGGACCCCGCCGTCCTGATCACTCACGGGGACGGGATACCTCGCCCGGGAATCGCATTGGGTGGTGCCGTGCGATGCGGCACCCAACAGCACACATAATAAAGCATCATATTACATAAAACAAGAGGAAGCTTACAAAGTGTTGATTTTACAAATACTTCTCAAGATAAACTACAGCGGAAGTCTATTACAACTCACGTCTCATACCTATGCTAAGCAGCCGAGAAGGTGTCCCGCCCGCGGACCCTTCTCGCTAGCAACACTGTCATAATAGCAGCGGCAGGGGTCACCCTGAGTTCATCACTCGGAGAGCTCCGAGTCTCACCAGGTACCCGTACATCACAGCGTACAGTTATTACCTGCAAAACAACTTATGCAGTATCTGTGAGCACGAAGCTCAGCAAGACTGACCCGTCACCCTAGTCATTAAACTCTACATGATGGAAATAGAGGGCTGATTAAAGCATTTTGCATAAACGATGAACTTGAGCTAAAGGAGAGTCCTTACTTCAAGTTTTAAGCAACTTTTATAGCCCTCGCGCAACTTACATCGAGACTCCACAATCAAACAAGAAACGCTTCATCTCGATGTCATTTGCCCGAGGTGAAAGTAACTTTAGTGAGCTATCCTAGACTCAAATTGATCTTGTGCCATTAACGTCGAGACTCCACAATCAAACAAGAAACGCTTTGCCTCGACGCTACTAGCCCAAGGTGGAAATTAAATTTAGTGAAGTGTTACTCGTTCCTCATCTCCATTATGAGGATTACCCACGAAGCATATTAAATGTTTTCCCGGTTTATTACTACGTCACGACGCAGAGGACAAGTATGCTCACTACCGCGAGCGAAGGTGAAGTTTCCTTGTGGCGTATCCTTTCTGGACACTTTCTGCTGATGTGACCCAAGTACCCACACGTGAAGCACGGTTTCTCAGCCGGTTCCTGGTTGCTCTGTGCATGGACATTAGTGGTATTCTGCTGTGGCAAGAACACTTGAGGAGCAGAATAACGTGGCTGCATATACCGTTGTTGCAGCTGTCCGTATTCAGAGTATTGGGACGATCGACTGGAATATTTCTGGAGTCGTCGAGCCGGCTGTATCAGCTGACAGTTCAAGGTACTGTCTACCACCCTGTATTTCTGCGGAGCACCACTGCTACTCTCTGGTGGTACATGGTTCTTTCTTTTCTCAGCCTGAACTTCCCGTTGAGCATCTTCAACCATGATGGCAGCACTCATCAATTCGTTGAAGTTCTTTCGGTCAGCTAAAACGAGTCTCTCCTTTAGCTTGGGATTGAGACTGCGGAAGAACCATTCACACTTTTGTGCTTCGGTGTTCACATGTTGAGGCGCATACTGCGCCAGCTTGTTGAACACTCGCGAATGCTCGTATGCACCCCTCCCTCCTTGTTTTAAGGCCAGAAACTCCTCGAGTTTCCGCTGAATTATTCCGGAAGGAACGTGATACGCGAGAAACGCCTTCCGGAATTCTGCCCATGTAAAGTCATGTCCATCTGGTAAGGAGGCGAGTTGATTTGCCCACCATGCACTGGCGGACCCGTGAAGTTGTTGCGCTGCGTATAAAACCTTCTGCTGTTCGGTGCATTGAAGCAACCCAAACTTAGATTCAATGGTACGGATCCAGCTATCCGCCACCTGAGGATCCTCGGATTCAATGAAAACCGGTGGTTGAGTTGCCAAGAACTCAACATAGGAATTCAGTTGCCGTTGGCGCAAGTCTTCGTCTTGACATCCCCCTTGGCGGGATGTATTCATCACCAGGGTGCGGAGCAAGTCGGTTCGCTCATCGCTTGCACCCGTCATGGCGGCCAGAATGTCCGCCATTGTGACCGTGGGTGAAGGTCCTGGGGGAGGTTGCTGTTGCGGAGCTCGCTGCTCCCGCTGTGGAGAGTTATCACCACGACCATCACTGGAACCACCCACCTCACTCATGGAACAAGTTCGCACCATTCTGCAATTGCAAGAGTTCATTATCAGTTCAACACTATCACTTGGTTTATTCCATAAACAAAGTAGTGCAACACTGATAATGAAACCTCATCATGTAAGCAAAATGATTCAGGCGCAAACTGATGTATCTACAGCAAGGATTTACAAGCCGACTGATTGGTCCTCAAACAGATCAAATTCTGATCCAGTTAAAAGCACTTTCGTAACTCAAGTTGAATATCAAAGTTAAAGTTAACTTTAATATCTTTCCAACGAGTATCCAAAGGCCTACTAGGGATTTTTCTACAGGGAGTTATGGCTTAAAAACAGAAAGGTTCAGAGAGGCTTTGTTACTGTCCTGGTTCTGAACAGTTTGCCTTCAACTGAACTTTTCACCAACTTAATCTGTGATTTTGCTCTGGAGGTCTACAAGAAAGTTGTAGAGCACTTGAAAATCTTTCCAGAACTGTATCATACACCTAATTGGTTAAAGCTACTCAGAGTTATGCTCTGTAAACGTCCAGCAAAATTTTTTGCCAGAAACAGAGCACTCTGTTTTTGAAATCTTTAACACCTAGACACTCTCTCATTTGAATCTTAGCTCAAAAGGAGAGTTCAATAACTAATATTCGTTTCAAACTTCCATTTTTAGTTGAAAGTTAGCTCATGAATCATTTCTTCATAGGGAAGAGGTTTATTATGTGTGGTACGGTGTCGATGCACCGTAAGAAGCATGTCGGTACTACGTTCCTCGCCAAAAGAAAAATCATAACCTGGATTATACCGGTATCTACGTATAATCAGTGGCACTAAACGGTCTCTCACACACGCGTACTATATGGGATACGTACGTGGTTAGTACCTGCAGAAGACACTCAATAGTGGTGCACTCAAGGGTTGTTTCATTCCAGGCAGTTCTATAGTTGAAAGTAAATACAAACGCCCGTATCATTGCCATACGGCCGTCCTTGAGTCAAATCACGCCTCAAGGTACGTGATCGTGTTTCAACACCACACGACGGGGAACCCGAGTAGGTCATGAACGGGTCGTCACGGTTGGGAATGTTATCAACCCAACAGATACCACCTACTGCCCTGCAGGGCACGCCGATGGCAAGCGCTGCGTATGTCCTCCTGGGCTATTTCCAGACGAACACACTTTCGCGTTACTGACCACGCGATGGGGTCTCCACTTACTTGCCTAATGCACGCTAGGGATCAGCGTTTCATATGAACTCAGGAACATGAAGAGTCCAAGAGTTTCATATTGACGTCTCACACCAAGCTGTGAGACCTATCCCTGAACTACTTTCCTCGTCAGGGGAGCTAACCGAAATTGAACCGCTTTCGGTGGCGTTCCTTACCATTCTTACCAGAACGTAGGTGCGTCGTTACAGAATCAAAATTCAGAATTATAACACATAAGTTAGTTATGCCACTTTAAGTAACTATACTACTATAGTCCTTATGTGGGCCTACTATCGTTTCCTCACCGTATCCTGAGTTTTTGTCGTAATACAATTCTTATTCCGTGTGCTATTACCAATGCGGCTCTGATACCATGCTGTGGGGACCCGGCCATCCCGATCACTCACGGGGACGGGATACCTCGCCCGGGAATTGCATTGGGTGGTGCCGTGCGATGCGGCACCCAACAGCACACATAATAAAGCATCATATTACATAAAACAAGAGGAAGCTTACAAAGTGTTGATTTTACAAATACTTCTCAAGATAAACTACAGCGGAAGTCTATTACAACTCACGTCTCATACCTATGCTAAGCAGCCGAGAAGATGTCCCACCCGCGGACCCTTCTCGCTAGCAACACTGTCATAATAGCAGCGGCAGGGGTTACCCTGAGTTCATCACTCGGAGAGCTCCGAGTCTCACCAGGTACCGGTACATCACAGCGTACAGTTATTACCTGCAAAACAACTTATGCAGTATCTGTGAGCACGAAGCTCAGCAAGACTGACCCGTCAACCTAGTCATGAAACTCTACATGATGGAAATAGAGGGCTGATTAAAGCATTTTGCATAAACGATGAACTTGAGCTAAAGGAGAGTCCTTACTTCAAGTTTTAAGCAACTTTTATAGCCCTCGCGCAACTTACATCGAGATTCCACAATCAAACAAGAAACGCTTCATCTCGATGTCATTTGCCCAAGGTGAAAGTAACTTTAGTGAGCTATCCTAGACTCAAACTGACCTTGTGCCATTAACGTCGAGACTCCACAATCAAACAAGAAACGCTTTGCCTCGACGCTACTAGCCCAAGGTGGAAATTAAATTTAGTGAAGTGTTACTCGTTCCTCATCTCCATTATGAGGATTACCCACGAAGCATATTAAATGTTTTCCCGGTTTATTACTACGTCACGACGCAGAGGACAAGTATGCTCACTACCGCGAGCGACGGTGATTGCAATCAAAAACACCCGGCTGACACGACACGTACGCCCGTACTCGACGTTGCACACAGCAACCGTCACTGACGTCATACGTGGCCACCTTTCACACGACACCCAAATGTCGAACCAGTCCCACCGACTGGGATTAAGTCTCTCTACGGCAAACCCTCGTAGAGCCGGCTTCTCTATCCTTTCAGCATCGGCATCAGACGGTGAGGTATGCCTCGACACCCAGGTTAACATGTTACATCGGTTTCCTGGGTCCCATATAGCCAGTATGCATCCGGTACACAACTCAAACTTGCCCAACGGGCCGCACACGAGAACGGGCCTTAATCGACTCAGACATAGACTAGGCTCACAGGACCACGTCCTTGACCTTCCATCCACTGCCCGGTCTCCATTCCCACTATGAGGATCAATTCCCAACTCTTCCGATTGATCCCCCTAAATCCCTGTTCACGAGTAGGAATCTGCCCACTCGAGGTTCGCTTCTTTTAATCCACTTTTGTTGAGATCAGCAGTTATAATGAATTGATAACATATCCTACATTAAACTCCAGGATTTTCCGGGTCATGCATTTGGGGTTTCATACCATCTAGACGTAATGCAATAAATATAATACTAGACGTATGAAGTGAATACAAATAAAAAGTTGTAAATTTGATGCGAACCGGGGCTTGCCTTTGTTTTGCAGGTGACTTATATATATATGCAGTTAGTGAAGACCACTTGGTGCTTGATCAACCTCTTTCCTCTTTCCTTGATTTCTACTCCGATGACTTCAACTCCTCCACGTAGATACTACACGTGATGAATATGCATATCGTTTAATTGTAAAGACTTTGCTACAAGTCCTAATAACAAGTTTTCAAAAACTGGAACTCTGTTTAAGAATTTAAAATGACACTGGCGCTAGTGGTTTAGGTTTGGATCTAAGCATATGATTAAAGGCTAAGTGGTTTTCCCCCTCTTTTATATTGATCACTTAAGAAGTTTAAAAAGAACAGGGGTGACCCAGGGCTCCAATGGGGCTGAGAATTTTCATGTGAGTTCCTTGTCACAAGAAAGTCCTCTGGCCCAAAAATTAGCACTTTCCATTGAGTGGTTTGCTCAGCATAATTTTCTAAGCAATTAAGCAAAGAAGAATTAATTATGAGATCCCACCCATGTTCATGCAAAAATTAGTGAACCACAATTTCAATTATAGCTCATAGAGTTTGCATGAATTTTCCTAGCATTTTTGGAGCTAAGGAATGGCTAGAACTGAATTTCGAAGTTTTGGAAATTCTCTGAAATTGTTTTCTGTATTCATTTGAATACAGAAATTTAAAATCAGAATTAACCTAACTAAATCAACTCCAAATAAGTTGAGAATTTTACAGTTGTTCACTAATACCCTAAAGACTATTCTGGCAAAATTTGAGGATTTTTGGATTAACCAAACTCCCTCTAAAATTCTTTTGCTCGAAAGCTTTAAAGAATTTTACAGAATTAAATAAAGGGTTTCATACAAATTGGGTTCTACATTTGGATAGTACTCTATCAGAGGAATCCAACAAAATTTGTTTAACAATTTTTGAATTCTCCTACCCAAAGTTGTAGCTATTCAAAGTTTGAACTGAAAACTGAAATTCCCCAAAATGTTCAAATACTGGCTGTGGGTCCGGGGACAGGTGTCACGCGTCGGGGCAAGCCACACGGGGCTACTGAGTATTTCCCGTGCCTCCACACGCGATCCCCGCGCCACAGCCGATCAAAGACTAAAACATCCGTCGCTGACCTGCGGGACCCACCGGGTCATCTCCTACCTCCGGCCGAACAGAACTCGCGGCGGCGCCCTCCGACGAGCCTCACCGGAACGACCTTACCGGCCACCTCCCGGCCCCTTGCTCGCTGCCCCTCCATATTCTGACCTGCTGAACACGTTGGGAGGCTCACCGGTGGCCATAGATCGCCAGAAAACCTTGCGCACCGGGGTCAGCAACGATTAGGGTTCCGGCGAGCCGGTGCAAGGCGAATTGTCCACCAAACGATCGATTCTTTGTCTCTAGAGCACCAGGGGAACGTGGAGCCGCTAGAATTGGCCCCCAAAACCATCAGCGAGCACTCTAACCCCGTCGGCACCGTGCGGCCGACTTGGCCCGGAAATTTTTCCGTGGCAAAAACGTGGAATTCTCACCCTACCCTTAATTTCTCAACCTAGGATCGAGGGAGGAGGTACTCTAGCTATAGGGGAAACTTCTGTGCGAAGTGTGACGCAAAACCATCAAGAATCAACACCGAATTGCACAATTTCTTACCTCGGGGTCGTTTTGGCCGCCCGAGAGTAATTCCCAAAATTATCCTCCGAGGAGCAACGGCTTGGACTGAGCTTCGGGGAGGAGTAGCTAGGATCACCGGCGCACCGCTGAGTGAGCTCGCTTGGGCTTGACATGCCGCGGTTCAGGCTGTCCACGGCGACCGGCTCGTGTTCTTCACCGTTCAACACGGAAGCAACGACACTCTACCGGTTTTCGGTAGACACGAGCATGAGGCTGTGGTGAGACACTGCTAGCAATCTAGAGCACGCTTGGACAACCCTTTTTTCTGTGGAGCTCATGACCCAATGGCAACCGGCAGTGGTGTGCGATCGGGAGAACCGAGCGGGCGCCGCTGCTTGCGGGAGGGCGAAAGAACAGAGCGATGCAAGCTACGGTGAAGAGAAGAATTCGTGTTGTTCCACACGCGTGAGAGATAAGGGCGAGGTGGGTCTCGGAACAGCAGGAGGTGGCGGCGGTGACCGTGGCCCGAGCTGCTCGGTGTCGCCCGGGGAGAAATTTCCTCGATGGAGTGAAAGACAGAGGAGACTTAGGGTGCAAGTCTAATAGCACTATGACTTGTGGGTCCAACTGCCCCCTTCTTATCCCATCTCATTTTTCTCACAAATATCTCCACAGTTTGACAAATAATCCATCCAAATGTTTAAAAATTGGAAACTGAGCTCATTTGACAAGTTTGGACAAATTCCATGCAAATTCAAATGTTCATTTGAATTCTTTGCACATTTGACTCACTTTGGAAAAATGGGCAGCAAGACTTTTCAAAAATTAATGAAACTTTGCCTCCCCACTAATTTGGACCTAAGGAATCCAAATATGCCACTTGATCCTTGTGTTAGCTGCTGCAAACAATAGTTTGGACACAACAGTTTTGAATTTCTCATTGTGTCCTTCCCTCACTTGAAGTTTGAATTTACCTTTAGTCCATCTCTGATTTTTAAACCCTTCCCTTGCACTTGAGCTCTTCATTTCTGGGGTTTTAATCTACATGAGGTCCATCCATGCAGCAACCCTAAGTTTGTTTAGAAGAATTCTCACCAATGTTATCATATGTGGGAAAAAGTTTCAACTAAGCCCCTTTTTCATACACATGACTCCAACATTTGTGCAAACTCATGTTTCTTTGTATTCACATTTTTGGGACCTTTACAATCCTCCCCCCTTAAAAGAATCTCGTCCTGAGATTACAAAAGAAAGATGAGACGGAAGGTAATTACAACAACTACGACAGAAGTTCCGGATAGTTCTTGTGGAGGTAATCTTCACTTTCCCACGTCGCTTCTTCCAGTGTGTGATTACTCCACAGGACTTTGTAAAATTTCAAAGCCCAATTTCGAGTAATCCGGCTCTTCTCGTCGATAATCTTGATGGGCTTCTCGGTGTAGGTGAGGTCCGGTTGCAATACTTCCATGTCTTCCGAAAGGATGTCCGTCGGTTTCTTCAAACACTTTCTCAAGTGTGAGATATGGAAGATGTCGTGGATGCCCGATAAGGATGGCGGCAGCTCCAAACGGTAGGCTACCGGCCCACACCGTTCTGTAATAAGGAACGGACCCACAAAGCGAGGAGCTAGCTTTCCCTTGACCCCGAATCGATGAATTCCCTTCATCGGGGATACTCGGAGATAGACGTGATCTCCGACTTCAAAACTCAAGGGTCGGCGTCGCTGGTCCGCATAGCTCTTCTGGCGAGACTGAGCGGCCCTGAGGTTCTCTTGAATCAGCTGGACTCGCTCTTCGGCATCTTTTACAAGATCAATGCCGAAAATCACCCTCTCGCCAGATTCACACCAATTGAGTGGTGTGCGGCACTTCCTGCCATAAAGTGCTTCGTATGGTGCCATTTTAATACTGGATTGGTAACCATTGTTGTAAGAGAACTCTGCTAATGGCAAATGGTTATCCCAGTTCTTTCCATGATCTATGGCACATGCCCTCAGCATATCCTCCAGAATCTGGTTCACCCTTTCAGTTTGACCGTCCGTCTGGGGATGGTATGCTGAGCTTCTGATTAACTTTGTTCCTAGAGATTCATGTAGTTGCTCCCAGAAACGAGCAACAAATATTGAACCTCGGTCCGATATGATGGTCTTGGGGACTCCATGTAAGCACACAATCCTTGAAAGATACAACTCTGCATATTGTCTAGTTGAAAATCTTGTACTCACTGGGATGAAGTGGGCTGATTTTGTTAAGCGATCAACAATCACCCAAATGGAGTCATGCTTTCTTGACGTGAGAGGTAGTCCAACAATAAAATCCATGCTGATGTACTCCCACTTCCATGCCGGAATACTTAATGGTTGTAGCATTCCTGCTTTCTTTATGTGGTCAGCTTTGACTCGCCGACATGTATCACACTCGGATACATACTTGGCAATTTCTCGCTTCATCCGAGTCCACCAAAATTTTGTCTTCAGGTCTTGATACATCTTATTGCTCCCTGGATGTATCAAATACTTGGACGTATGAGCTTCATCGAGGATTTTCTTCCTTAGCTTCAGGTTCCGGGGCACCACGATACGGTTGTTAAACCATAACACATCTTGTTCATCTTCCCGGAAACATTTCATTTTATCCTCATTGATTCTTGCCCGGATTTTCCGCATTCCTTTATCCCTCTTCTGGGCTTGTACAATCTCTTCTCTAATGGTAGGCACCAGAGCAAGATTATATAACGCTCCATACGGAATCACCCGCAAGCTTGGTTCTTCATCCTCATCCGGAACAACTGCTAAGTTATTAACGTGGGACTTACGACTGAGTGCATCAGCCACCACGTTAGCTTTGCCCGGATGGTAATGGATCTCGAGCTCATAGTCTTTAATTAATTCCAGCCATCTCCGCTGCCTCATATTAATATCCTTCTGAGTGAATATATATTTGAGGCTCTTGTGGTTGGTGTAGAGGTGCACTAAATTTCCAAGTAAATAGTGCCTCCACATCTTCAACGCAAGCACCACCGCAGCAAGCTCTAGGTCATGAGTGGGGTAGTGCTGCTCATGGTTGCGGAGTTGATGAGACCCATACGCGATCACGCGTCTATCTTGCATTAAGACGCAGCCAAGTCCAATGCCTGAGGCATCGCAATAAACATCAAATGGCTTTGTTGTATCCGGTTGGGCTAACACCGGTGCCGTTGTGAGATGTTTCTTTAGAGTTTGAAATGCCTCTTCACAGGCCTCTGTCCACACATACTTGCTGCTCTTCTTTAATAACTCTGTCATTGGTTTAGCCACCTTCGAGAAGCTGGGAATAAATCTCCGGTAATAACCCGCTAGTCCTAAGAAACTGCGGATTTGATGAACCGATGTTGGAGACTCCCACTTCAAGACATGCTCAATTTTTGTTGGATCCACGGCCACACCCTCTGCTGAAATAATGTGGCCTAAGAATGGTAAGTTGCTGATCCAAAATTCACACTTGCTGAATTTTGCATACAGCTTATGTTCTCGTAGGCGTTGGAGCACAATATGGAGATGTTTGGTGTGCTCCTCCTCCGATTTGGAGTATACGAGAATGTCGTCGATGAAAACCACGACGAACTGATCCAACTCTGGCATGAATACAGAATTCATGAGATACATGAAATGTGCGGGTGCATTTGTTAGCCCGAAAGACATGACTAGATACTCATAGAGCCCGTATCTAGTCGAGAAGGCCGTCTTCGGTATATCCTCCGCTCTGATCTTTCTCTGATGATAACCAGACCGTAAGTCCATCTTGGAGAATACCTTGGCACCCACTAACTGATCAAATAATATATCGATCCGCGGCAATGGATATTTATTTTTGATCGTCACTGCATTCAGATGCCGATAATCCACACATAATCGAAGTGACTCATCCTTTTTCTTCACAAAGAGGGCTGAACAGCCCCATGACGATGAGCTTGGTCGGATGAACCCTTTGTCCATTAAGTCCTTTAGCTGTTCTTTCAGTTCCGCTAATTCCTTCGGAGACATTTTGTACGGCCTCCGAGATATTGGTGTGGTTCCCGGTGCTAACTCGATCTTGAATACCACCTCCCTCTCAGGCGGCATCCCTGGAAGATCGTCGGGAAACACATCTGGGTACTCACGGACCACTGGAAAATCCTCCAGTTTTGTGGTCACACTGCGGTACACCACGGGATTTTTAGAATCCACGGCTTCAAGTATGAGCGTTTGGAGACCGTAGATTGGAGAGTCCAAACTAACAATCCGTGGACCAATATCAAGAACAGCCCCGTGGTAGTTCATCCACGCCATTCCTAGAATCACGTCGATCTTCTGCCCCTCTAACACAATGAGGGTGGTGGGGTATAAGTTTCCACCTAAGCACAAGGGTGCTTTGATCACTACTTCATTAGCAGCTATATTTCCACCCGGTGAGCGGATAAGGTAGTGATCCTTCGGTGTAGAGGTGGAGAGCTCATCTTTGCACACAAACGACCTGCTGATGAAATTGTGTGTAGCTCCAGAGTCAAATAAAATTAACACGGGCAGTCCATTGAGGGTGAACATTCCCGCTAGTACAGGTGCCCCATCTGGCACATCCTCTAGAGCTGTATGATAAATGCACCCGGATTTCGGTGCTGTTCCTTGAAGCTGAGCACGGGGTTGATTTATACCCCGCCCCGGTGAAGTTTCCTTCTGGCGTATCCCTTCTGGACACTTTCTGCTGATGTGACCAAAGTACCCGCACGTGAAGCACGGTTTCTCAGCCGGTTCCTGGTTGCTCTGTGCATGGACATTAGTGGTATTCTGCTGTGGCAAGAACACTTGAGGAGCAGAATAACGTGGCTGCATATACCGTTGTTGCAGCTGTCCGTATTCAGAGTATTGGGACGATTGACTGGAATATTTCTGGAGTCGTCGAGCCGGCTGTATCAGCTGACAGTTCAAGGTACTGTCTACCACCCTGTATTTCTGCGGAGCACCACTGCTACTCTCTGGTGGTACATGGTTCTTTCTTTTCTCAGCCTCAACTTCCCGTTGAGCATCTTCAACCATGATGGCAGCACTCATCAATTCGTTGAAGTTCTTTCGGTCAGCTAAAACGAGTCTCTCCTTTAGCTTGGGATTGAGACTGCGGAAGAACCATTCACACTTTTGTGCTTCGGTGTTCACATGTTGAGGCGCATACTGCGCCAGCTTGTTGAACACTCGCGAATGCTCGTATGCACCCCTCCCTCCTTGTTTTAAGGCCAGAAACTCCTCGAGTTTCCGCTGAATTATTCCGGAAGGAACGTGATACGCGAGAAACGCCTTCTGGAATTCTGCCCATGTAAAGTCATGTCCATCTGGTAAGGAGGCGAGTTGATTTGCCCACCATGCACTGGCGGACCAGTGAAGTTGTTGCGCTGCGTATAAAACCTTCTGCTGTTCGGTGCATTGAAGCAACCCGAACTTAGATTCAATGGTACGGATCCAGCTATCCGCCACCAGAGGATCCTCGGATTCAATGAAAACCGGTGGTTGAGTTGCCAAGAACTCAACATAGGAATTCAGTTGCCGTTGGCGCAAGTCTTCGTCTTGACATCCCCCTTGGCGGGATGTATTCATCACCAGGGTGCGGAGCAAGTCGGTTCGCTCATTGCTTGCACCCGTCATGGCGGCCAGAATGTCCGCCATTGTGACCGTGGGTGAAGGTCCTGGGGGAGGTTGCTGTTGCGGAGCTCGCTGCTCCCGCTGTGGAGAGTTATCACCACGACCATCACTGGAACCACCCACCTCACTCATGGAACAAGTTCGCACCATTCTGCAATTGCAAGAGTTCATTATCAGTTCAACACTATCACTTGGTTTATTCCATAAACAAAGTAGTGCAACACTGATAATGAAACCTCAACATGTAAGCAAAATGATTCAGGCGCAAACTGATGTATCTACAGCAAGGATTTACAAGCCGACTGATTGGTCCTCAAACAGATCAAATTCTGATCCAGTTAAAAGCACTTTCGTAACTCAAGTTGAATATCAAAGTTAAAGTTAACTTTAATATCTTTCCAACGATTGTCCAAAGGCCTACTAGGGATTTTTCTACAGGGAGTTATGGCTTAAAACAGAAAGGTTCAGAGAGGCTTTGTTACTGTCCTGGTTCTGAACAGTTTGCCTTCAACTGAACTTTTCACCAACTTAATCTGTGATTTTGCTCTGGAGGTCTACAAGAAAGTTGTAGAGCACTTGAAAATCTTTCCAGAACTGTATCATACACCTAATTGGTTAAAGCTACTCAGAGTTATGCTCTGTAAACGTCCAGCAAAAATTTTTGCCAGAAACAGAGCACTCTGTTTTTGAAATCTTTAACACCTAGACACTCTCATTTGAATCTTAGCTCAAAAGGAGAGTTCAATAACTAATATTCGTTTCAAACTTCCATTTTTAGTTGAAAGTTAGCTCGTGAATCGTTTCTTCATAGGGAAGAGGTTATTATGTGTGGTACAGTGTCGATGCACCGTAAGAAGCATGTCGGTACTACGTTCCTCGCCAAAAGAAAAATCATAACCCGGATTATACCGGTATGTACGTATAATCAGTGGCACTAAACGGTCTCTCACACACGCGTACTATACGGGATACGTACGTGGTTAGTACCTGCAGAAGACACTCAGTAGTGGTGCACTCAAGGGTTGTTTCATTCCAGGCAGTTCTATAGTTGAAAGTAAATATAAACGCCCGTATCATTGCCATACGGCCGTCCTTGAGTCAAGTCACGCCTCAAGGTACGTGATCGTGTTTCAACACCACACGACGGGGAACCCGAGTAGGTCATGAATGGGTCGTCACGATTGGGAATGTTATCAACCCAACAGATACCACCTACTGCCCTGCAGGGCACGCCGATGGCAAGCGCTGCGTATGTCCTCCTGGGCTATTTCCAGACGAACACACTTTCGCGTTACTGACCACGCGATGGGGTCTCCACTTACTTGCCTAATGCACGCTAGGGATCAGCGTTTCATATGAACTTAGGAACATGAAGAGTCCAAGAGTTTCATATTGACGTCTCACACCAAGCTGTGAGACCTATCCCTGAACTACTTTCCTCGTCAGGGGAGCTAACCGAAATTGAACCGCTTTCGGTGGCGTTCCTTACCATTCTTACCAGAACGTAGGTGCGTCGTTACAGAATCAAAATTCAGAATTATAACACATAAGTTAGTTATGCCACTTTAAGTAACTATACTACTATAGTCCTTATGTGGGCCTACTATCGTTTCCTCACCGTATCCTAAGTTTTTGTCGTAATACAATTCTTATTCCGTGTGCTATTACCAATGCGGCTCTGATACCATGCTGTGGGGACCCCGCCATCCCGATCACTCACGGGGACGGGATACCTCGCCCGGGAATCGCATTGGGTGGTGCCGTGCGATGCGGCACCCAACAGCACACATAATAAAGCATCATATTACATAAAACAAGAGGAAGCTTACAAAGTGTTGATTTTACAAATACTTCTCAAGATAAACTACAGCGGAAGTCTATTACAACTCACGTCTCATACCTATGCTAAGCAGCCGAGAAGGTGTCCCGCCCGCGGACCCTTCTCGCTAGCAACACTGTCATAATAGCAGCGGCAGGGGTTACCCTGAGTTCATCACTCGGAGAGCTCCGAGTCTCACCAGGTACCCGTACATCACAGCGTACAGTTATTACCTGCAAAACAACTTATGCAGTATCTGTGAGCACGAAGCTCAGCAAGACTGACCCGTCACCCTAGTCATGAAACTCTACATGATGGAAATAGAGGGCTGATTAAAGCATTTTGCATAAACGATAAACTTGAGCTAAAGGAGAGTCCTTACTTCAAGTTTTAAGCAACTTTTATAGCCCTCGCGCAACTTACATCGAGACTCCACAATCAAACAAGAAACGCTTCATCTCGATGTCATTTGCCCGAGGTGAAAGTAACTTTAGTGAGCTATCCTAGACTCAAACTGACCTTGTGCCATTAACGTCGAGACTCCACAATCAAACAAGAAACGCTTTGCCTCGACGCTACTAGCCCAAGGTGGAAATTAAATTTAGTAAAGTGTTACTCGTTCCTCATCTCCATTATGAGGATTACCCACGAAGCATATTAAATGTTTTCCCGGTTTATTACTACGTCACGACGCAGAGGACAAGTATGCTCACTAGCGCGAGCGACGGTGATTGCAATCAAAAACACCCGGCTGACACGACACGTACGCCCGTACTCGACGTTGCACACAGCAACCGTCACTGACGTCGCACGTGGCCACCTTTCACACGACACCCAAATGTCGAACCGGTCCCACCGACTGGGATTAAGTCTCTCTACGGCAAACCCTCGTAGAGCCGACTTCTCTATCCTTTCAGCATCGGCATCAGACGGTGAGGAATGCCTCGACACCCAGGTTAACATGTTACATCGGTTTCCTGGGTCCCATATAGCCAGTATGCATCCGGTACACAACTCAAACTTGCCCAACGGGCCGCACACGAGAATGGGCCTTAATCGACTCAGACATAGACTAGGCTCACAGGACCACGTCCTTGACCTTCCATCCACTGCCCGGTCTCCATTCCCACTATGAGGATCAATTCCCAACTCTTCCGATTGATCCCCCTAAATCCCTGTTCACGAGTAGGAATCTTCCCACTCGAGGTTTGCTTCTTTTAATCCACTTTTGTTGAGATCAGCAGTTATAATGAATTGATAACATATCCTACATTAAACTCCAGGGTTTTCTGGGTCATGTATTTGGGGTTTCATACCATCTAGACGTAATGCAATAAATATAATACTAGACGTATGAAGTGAATACAAATAAAAACTTGTAAATTTGATGCAAACCGGGGCTTGCCTTTGTTTTGCAGGTGACTTATATATATATGCAGTTAGTGAAGACCACTTGGTGCTTGATCAACCTCTTTCCTCTTTCCTTGATTTCTACTCCGATGACTTCAAATCCTCCACGTAGATACTACACGTGATGAATATGCATATTGTTTAATTGTAAAGACTTTGCTACAAGTCCTAATAACAAGTTTTCAAAAACTGGAACTCTGTTTAAGAATTTAAAATGACACTGGTGCTAGTGGTTTAGGTTTGGATCTAAGCATATGATTAAAGGCTAAGTGGTTTTCCCCCTCTTCTATATTGATCACTTAAGGAGGTTAAAAAGAACAGGGGTTACCCAGGGCTCCAATGGGGCTGAGAATTTTCATGTGAGTTCCTTGTCACAGGAAAGTCCTCTGGCCCAAAAATTAGCACTTTTCATTGAGTGGTTTGCTCAGCATAATTTTCTAAGCAATTAAGCAAAGAAGAATTAATTCTTAGATCCCACCCATGTTCATGCAAAAATTAGTGAACCACAATTTCAATTATAGCTCATAGAGTTTGCATGAATGTTCCTAGCATTTTTGGAGCTAAGGAATGGCTAGAACTGAATTTCCAAGTTTTGGAAATTCTCTGAAATTGTTTTCTGTATTCATTTGAATACAGAAACTTAAAATCAGAATTAACCTAACTAAATCAACTCCAAATGAGTTGATAATTTTACAGGTGTTCACTAATACCGTAAAGACTATTCTGGCAAAATTTGAGGATTTTTGGATTAACCAAACTCCCTCTAAAATTCTTTTGCTAGAAAGCTTGAAAGAATTTTACAGAATTAAATAAAGGGTTTCATACAAATTGGGTTCTACATTTGGATAGCACTCTATCAGAGGAATCCAACAAAATTTGTTTCACAATTTTTGGATTCTCCTACCCAAAGTTGTAGCTATTCAAAGTTTGAACTGAAAACTGAAATTCCCCAAAATGTTCAAATACTGGCTGTGGGTCCGGGGACAGGTGTCACGCGTCGGGGCAAGCCACACGGGGCTACTGAGTACTTCCCGCACCTCCACACGTGATCCCCGCGCCACAGCCGATCAAAGACTAAAACATCCGTCGCTGACCTGCGGGACCCACCGGGTCATCTCCTACCTCCGGCCGAACAGAACTCGCGGCGGCGCCCTCCGACGAGCCTCACCGGAACGACCTTACCGGCCACCTCCCGGCCCCTTGCTCGCTGCCCCTCCATATTCTGACCTGCTGAACACGTTGGGAGGCTCGCTGGCGGCCATAGATCGCCGGAAAACCTTGCGCACCGGGGTCAGCAACGATTAGGGTTCCGGCGAGCCGGTGCAAGGCAAATTGTCCACCAAACGATCGATTCTTTGTCTCTAGAGCACCAGGGGAACGTGTAGCCGCTAGAATTGGCCCCCAAAACCATCAGCGAGCACTCTAACCCCGTCGGCACCGTGCGGCCGACTTGGCCCGGAAATTTTTCCATGGCAAAAACGTGGAATTCTCACCCTACCCTTAATTTCTCAACCTAGGATCGAGGGAGGAGGTACTCTAGCTATAGGGGAAACTTCTGTGCGAAGTGTGACGCAAAACCATCAAGAATCAACACCGAATTGCACAATTTCTTACCTCGGGGTCGTTTTGGCCGCCCGAGAGTAATTCCCGAAATTATCCTCCGAGGAGCAACGGCTTGGACTGAGATTCGGGGAGGAGTAGCTAGGATCACCGGCGCACCACTGAGTGAGCTCGCTTGGGCTTGACTTGCCGCGGTTCAGGCTGTCCACGGCGACCGGCTCGTGTTCTTCACCGTTCAACACGGAAGCAACGACACTCTACCGGTTTTCGGTAGACACGAGCATGAGGCTGTGGTGAGACACTGCTAGCAATCAAGAGCACGCTTGGACAACCCTTTTTGCTGTGGAGCTCATGACCCAACGGCAACCGGCGGTGGTGTGCGATCGGGAGAACCGAGCGGGCGCCGCTGCTTACGGGAGGGCGAAAGAACAGAGCGATGCAAGCTACGGTGAAGAGAAGAATTCGTGTTGTGCCACACGCGTGAGAGATAAGGGCGAGGTGGGTCTCGGAACAGCAGAAGGTGGCGGCGGTGACCGTGGCCCGAGCTGCTCGGTGTCGCCCGGGGAGAAATTTCCTCGATGGAGTGAAAGACAGAGGAGACTTAGGGTGCAAGTCTAATAGCACTATGACTTGTGGGTCCCACTGCCCCCTTCTTATCCCATCTCATTTTTCTCACAAATATCTCCACAGTTTGACAAATAATCCATCCAAATGTTTAAAAATTGGAAACTGAGCTCATTTGACAAGTTTGGACAAATTCCATGCAAATTCAAATGTTCATTTGAATTCTTTGCACATTTGACTCCCTTTGGAAAAATGGGCAGCAAGACTTTTCAAAAATTAATGAAACTTTGCCTCCCCACTAATTTGGACCTAAGGAATCCAAATATGCCACTTGATCCTTGTGTTAGCTGCTGCAAACAATAGTTTGGAACAACAGTTTTGAATTTCTCATTGTGTCCTTCCCTCACTTGAAGTATGAATTTACCTTTAGTCCATCTCTGTTTTTTAAACCCTTCCCTTGCACTTGAGCTCTTCATTTCTGGGGTTTTTGTAACACCCCAAATTTCTAGTCAAGATTCAAATTTTGGATTTAGAACCATAAACCATGTTCAGAGGGGAATTTGGAAATTTTTGGACGTATTGCATGTTTTGCAAAAATTCAAATTCAAACTGGAATTCAAATTATACTCAAAACAGAAAAGAAATGAAAAAGAAAAAGGAAAACCAGAAAAAACTGGCCAGTGGGCCGAAACCCCAGCCGGCCCAGCTAACCCCCGCGCAGCCCGCCCCCGCGCGCGCCGCGCTGCCCCTCGCTGACATGTGGGACCCGCCTGTCATCCCTAACCCCGCGACCCCGGACTTCTCCCCGCGCGCGCGCGATCGCAACCGATCGGGAAACCGCGCCCCGCAGCCGAATTCTGGACCCAGCGGACTCTAACTCGATCACAACAGAACCACCGCCCTTCCCCGGCTATAAAAGCAACCGATCCGATCAGTTTTTCGCACGCGATCGCCGATTTTCACTCCGGTGAGCACCGAGACTTCGCCGGTGAATTCTGGCCGATCTAAGCTCGGAAACTCTGATCTAACTCGTTGGTCTTGATCCACCGCCTCCGGGGAACTTTGCAGGTGCAGAAAACCCGAAGACTTACGGTGCAAATCCAGCTCCGACGAGCTTCGCCGTGGTTTTGCCTCGGACCTCGCCGCCGAGCACTTTCCAGGACCCCCGAGCTCGAGAAAACCCCCGAGGTGAGATCCCTGACCTCCCCTCTACCGATCTATGCCATGAGATCACAGTTTTAGGCAGAATTCTCGAGGATCCGAAACTTTCCGGCGAGATCGCCGTTTCCCGCCGCCGTGCGCCGCCGGCAGCGCCGCCCGCGCTCGATCAGAGCGACGTGGCCGCTTGTGCGCCGTTTATTTTAAATCGCACGGTAGACTTTAAAACCCCGCGTACCGGTTCGATGTTATAATCTCAGCCGTCGGTTTAAAATCAGACGGTCCACGTCAGCCCCGCGTTATAAAGACTGGAATTCTTACGGGCTACCCCCTGGGGTTCTCTGGAATTGAGAGCTAGCCCCGGAAACTTCAGATCTAGCCCCTGGAACTCCAGAAAATCATGTAAATTCATTTAAAAATCAGTTTTAGCCCCTGGACTAAATAGAAATTAGGAAAAACACCTCTGACAAGTGTAGCTAGACCCCTGGAAATTATGAAAATAATATTATAGATCCTGTAATGAGGTGAGTTCATTATTTTAGCCCTGTTTAGTATTTAATTTAGAAAATTGAATATGTAACTAGTGTTTAAATAATAAAAAGGGGGACAAACCTAATTGTCAAAATTATTAAAAACTTTCTCAGTACTTAGAAAACTTTGGAGTGAGATAAAAAGATATTTTTGGGCTGAAATAAATCTGTTTCATCTATTATTCACATTTAATAGTATAGGGACACATTTTTAAGTAAAGAATAGTTAAAGAAAAATAGGGAAAATAATTATGAAATAGTATACATCAGAAGCCAAGGTCAAAATATGATCTTAAATTATTTAGGACCAGAACCTAATCTGTTTAGGTAGTGTGTATTACTAATTTAATAATAAAATGCATAATTATGCATAAGAATATAAATCTGGAAATATAGAAACTAGTAAATGATAAATGGAGTTTCTAAAGTACAAAGAATTCAGTTTAGGGTTGATAGAAATTATGAAGGCACATATGGAGAAGAAAAATACTTTTCATACATACTTGGTAGTTTAATATATAAGGAATTTATTTAAAACTGAAACACACATATATATATGTATATATATATATAGTATGTGAGTATAAATATGAACACCAAAGTAGGAATCCTATACATGTAAATGAAAGTGTATGCAAGCCCCAAATCAACACACATAGAGTATCCACAACACATAAAATGGTAAAGAAACTTTCATAAATGTGAATGTGTGGTTTGTATGAAATAGAAGTGTGAACTATGTCTTATGGGTGTTGTTTTTCTTTTGCTATGTGTGATGGTATGAAGTAGAACCTGCTCAAGAACAAGTTATTCAATTCCAAGACCAAGACTACCCATTTCAAGAGCAGCAAGAAGGAGGCAAGTGTCCTTGACCACTTTGATCCTATGCTAGGATGTGTAGATAGAATTATTTGCATTGTCAAATGAAATATGAAACCCATGCTAGGAAAGTTTCCCTAGAATTGCATTACCTTGTTTCCTTGTAGCTTGGGTTGGGATTTATTTTGTCATGTCATTTATACACATGCATATGCTTAGCCATGCTTAGAATGGGATATTTGGGACATGAGATCATCAGTTTATTATACCATACTCTTGAATGAGCTATTGTGAGTTATGTAGAGGTAGGGATCGAGGCAAGTTGGATGTTTTGGTTGTGTGCTGGGTGCACGAGACTTGGGTTTGTGTTTAATACTTGCCTGGATCCTAAGGACCGGTTCATGGAGCATGTAACCCGGCTTTACAGTGCCAACCACATGCTGAGATGGGGCAGCTTAGCCAATTAATTAGGTGTATCCCTGGCGTAGTATGGGTGTGTTGGATGGTGCGGGGAATAGGAGTCAGCTGGACTGCCATATGAACCGCAAGGCTCAAGAGGGGGCCACTGCAGCGGGGTTGGAGCCTCTTGTATGCTGTTAGGGGTGAAACCTCAGTGGGCCCACGCTCGTCGGGAATCCCTTTGTAAAGGCTTCGTAGTGATCTCTTGGCCACACACCTGGGAAGTGTGAATGTGGTTCGTAGCCACTGGCATAATGGAGGTTCTTTTAGTCCACCCGGCAACGGGGGATGAAATCACTACTTGTGGGTACAGTGGTACAAACTCTGCAGAGTCAAAACTGTCTTGACAGCCGTGCTCACGGTTAAGAGCGGCCTGGACTTATTCATGATTAGAGAATTGATGGTTTTGGAAGTTAAGCGGGGAGCTTAACATTGGAAATGATGATTATGGTTATTGGTTTATGATGATGGGATGGGAGATTTGGATCATTTCACCTGTGTAGTAATGTAGGTGCTTAATAAGCTAAGGTGATAGGTATTAATTGCGTAGTGCTTTAACCATGAGTTCAACCTCTCCTTGTTCTAGCCATGCATGATATAATTTTTCCCACACTTGCTGAGTACCATTGGTACTCAACCTTGCATATTTGTTGGTTTATATTGCTGCTCAGGTCAAGATAATGAGATGGTGTATAATGACCAAGATTTTGGACCCGAGGAAGGTTTCTAGGTTCATGAAGACCCCGGGCAACACCTGTGATGGAGCCCTAAAGAATAATATTCCGCTGCTAGTTGATTTACTTGTGATGAAGCATTAGTGTTCATTGAGACATTTGTGATGTAAGACTTATTTATATTCGACACCTGGCTTGTAATAAATGATGCTTCACTATTTGTCATCACATGTATGAGAAAATGATCCTGGCATACATGTGATATTCACTTGGTTGTTTCTTCGGAAAAACCGGGTGTGACAGAGGTGGTATCAGAGCCAAGGTTGCCCGTAGGAACGTGGACCTAGGTAGAAATGGACGTATTTAAGGGCCCTATTTTCTTAAAAACTATTTTCCAAGGTGTGGGTGAAAAAGTGTTATCAAAAGAGTCATTTTCTTCATCTTACCCCAACTTTCATTCAAAAAAAATAGGATTTTTGTTTGAAATTTTATCTAACCTAATTTTAAAATCTTTTGTTTTAGATGGTTCGCATGATTCGCACCGCTCGTAAATCCACGGGAGGGAGAGTTCCCGTAGTTGCCCTTGCTGAAAGAGAGGAGAGTCGTCCAGTGACGTACCTTTCCTACGGATTGGCAGTGGGAGATTTGTTGCGCCGTCTTCGACGTATGCTCGAAGCCGCCGGCAATACGGGCAAGCTCATCATCCACTATAACTCCACCAGGACCATCCGTGAGAAGAGGGAAGAATGGAGTTCGGAGATGAGGATTATACACGAGAATCAGCTGCTTAAGATCCACCACTCTCCAGCTTGTCGAGCAACACAAGTTGACGCGGAGAGAGATGTCACTTGGGAGGCCATCACCTGCCAGAGCCACATCTATCGTCGCCACTTGGACAAAACTGAGTACATGTATGTCCTCCAACGTGAGAGTGGTACCACGGAGTACAAGTACCCACCGGTGCAGCAAGGGACTTCCCATGAGCACATGGACTTGTGCTTGGAGGATGCTGCTATGCTCAGCACTCGACTGCAGGAGTGTCAACAAGAGCTTCAGGATGTCCGAGATACTCTGAAGGAGACGGAGGCATTGCTGCGAGCTTGCTTAAAGGCGAGAGAAAGAGGAGATGGGAATGAACTGTGTGTCACCGTAAGTGATCCATGGACCCCTGACTCCCCGGATCGCCGAGCAATCAGGCGTCGTCGCACTTCTCCACCAGCAGCCTCCCCACCCAAAGCAGAGTCAGAAGGTAGCCGAAATGAGGAGGAAGATCCCGAGGAGCCAGCTCAAGAGGATGAGTAGTGTAGAGTCTTTCCCCTAGCTAGCAAGAGGTCGAGTAGTCGAGTCGTTACGTAGTTAATGGTGTGATAATGCTTGGTGTGTGACGTGAGTTGTGGAAGCCATGAGCAATTTTCCACAGCCTCGTCTTCAGATTGTTTGCTTTGGTGTGAACCCACAGGAAATAATAGTGCATTTATTGGGTGTGAGATATAAATCCTCATAAGATTTTAACAAAATTTCAACACTTCAAAATACAAACAAGTGAAAGTAGTAAGATGATACTAAATGCGTTCAAATTAACATTTGTGATTCTGCCAGATGGCCGGAAGAGGAAGAGGACGTGCTGCCAACCCCGCCAACAACAATGATGAGGCATGCAACTCTCATCTTTCTGGAGGCCAGAACCGGGGTGGTCGCCGTGAAGAAGTTGATCCTCTCCACCAAATGCTGGAGAATCAAAATCAGCTCATCCAGAACTTGACTCAAGTAGTGGCCAACTTGCATCAAGTTCCACCTCCACAAGCTGCACCACGCCAACCAAGGTTGAGTGAGTTTCTAGGAACTCAACCTCCAAAGTTTGCAAGTGCTGCTGAACCTCTGGAGGCAGATGATTGGCTGAAGACCATTGAAAGTAAGATGAGAATCATACAATGCCAAGGGTATGAGAGGGTGCTGTTTGCCTCTCATCAATTGCAGGGACCTGCTGCTGATTGGTGGACCGCCTACGTGGCCGCCCATCATGACCCTGAGAGCATCACTTGGGAAGAGTTCAAGCGTAGCTTTCGCAACCATTACATCCCAAGAGGTGAACTCAAAAACAAGAGGAAAGAGTTTTTGGGACTGCAGCAGGGAAACATGACGGTGAGGGAATACCTCACTAAATTCACTCAACTATCCCGTTATGCTCCACGAGACATAGAGACAGATGAGCAGAAACAAGATTGTTTCGTGGAAGGACTTACCGCAGAGATGCAGTGTGCAATGTCCTCCAATGAGTATGAAAGCTTTCAAAAGATGGTGGACAGAGCATTTGTGGTGGAAAGGAAGCTGAAGGCCCTGGAAAATGAGAATAAAAGGAAGGCTGGGTGGTCACATCAAGCCTCAGGGAGCAACACCCGCCCACGTATGATGCAGCAACCTACGGGGCAGACAAGCCGTGCTGCGGTACCCTATTTTGCACCAAGAGGGTACAACCCAAACTACAGGCCACCCGCAGCACCAGCACAGCCGCAACGTCAGTTTATGCAGCAGCCTCGCCCTGCATATCCACCTCGACCAGCAGTGCAAGGACCCCCAAACCAACCCCAAGACAACAAGGGCCAAGCATCTAAGATTGGAGTGCAATGTTTCAGCTGTGGTGAAGTGGGGCACTATGCCCATAAGTGTCCAAAGAAGAAGCCCACGCAGCCACAGCAGCAGAACGTAATGAGAGGACGGGTGAACCACGTCACTATGGAGGAAGCACAAGAGGCACCCGACGTGGTAGTTGGTAAGTTTCCTGCCAATTTACACCTTGCAACTCTGTTGTTTGATTCTGGTGCTACCCATTCGTTCATTGCTCAAGGGTTTGTTAAGAAGCATGACCTAGCAACCACACAAATGAACCATATGCTAGCGGTAAATTCTCCAGGTGGAGAAATAAGGACAAGACAAGTGTGTCCCAAAGTGAACTTAGACATTAATGGGGTAGTATTTACCGCTAACCTCATAGTGATCGATTCACAAGGGATAGATATTATTTTGGGTATGGATTGGTTAACCAAACATAAAGGAATCATCCATTGTTCGACCAGAACGGTGGAACTAACTCACCCTAGTGGCACAAGAGTAAAGTTCATAACGATACACGAGCCTAGGAGGGACATTAAGTTAAATCAAGTGGAGGTGAAAGTTGAGGAAATCAGGACTATCAGGGAATATCCAGATGTTTTTCCGGAGGAGTTGCCAGGAATGCCTCCCGACCGTGACGTGGAATTCGCAATCGAGCTAGTACCGGGAACAGCCCCGATATACAAGAGACCTTATCGAATGGACTCCAAGCAGCTAGAAGAGCTCAAGGATCATTTGAGAGAATTGACGGAAAAGGGGTATGTTCGCCCTAGTTCCTCACCATGGGGAGCTCCGGTAATATTTGTGCCTAAGAAAGATGGAACTCAAAGGTTATGCGTGGATTACCGTGCCTTGAATGAGGTGACCATTAAGAACAAGTACCCATTACCCCGCATTGAAGACTTGTTTGATCAGTTGAGGGGAGCTTGCGTGTTCTCGAAAATTGATCTCAGGTCGGGATACCACCAACTCAAGATAAGGCAATCTGATATTCCCAAGACAGCTTTCGTATCTCGGTACGGACTGTATGAATACACTGTCATGCCTTTCGGGCTAACCAATGCCCCGGCATATTTCATGTACCTCATGAACAAGGTATTCATGGAATATCTGGACAAATTTGTGGTGGTTTTCATAGATGATATTCTCGTCTTCTCCAAAGATGAAGAAGAACATGAGAAACATCTAAGGTTGGTGTTACAGAGGCTGAGAGAACACCAACTATATGCCAAGTTGAGCAAGTGTGAGTTTTGGCTAAAGAGAGTTCCCTTTTTAGGACATATAATCTCGGAGGGAGGAATCTCCGTAGATCCCGCCAAAATCGAAGATATCCAGAAATGGAAAACCCCTGAAAATGTCGGGGAAGTTCGAAGCTTTTTGGGATTGGCTGGATACTATCGACGGTTTATTGAGGGATTCTCCAAGATCTCGAGACCTCTCACCAAACTGTTGGAAAAGGGAATCACATTCACCTGGACGCCACAGTGCGATACGAGCTTTCAGGAGCTAAAGAAGAGATTGACAACAGCCCCCGTGTTGGTTATGCCAGATATGCAGAAGAATTTCACGGTGTACTGCGATGCCTCTGGAAACGGGTTGGGATGTGTTCTCATGCAAGAGGGACATGTCGTGGCATATGCATCCCGGCAGCTTCGGAAGCACGAGAAGAACTATCCTACACATGACTTAGAACTAGCTGCAGTGGTACACGCGTTGAAAATTTGGCGGCACTATTTGATGGGGAAGAGGACAGAGATATATACGGATCATAAGAGTTTGAAGTACATATTCACACAACCAGATCTCAACCTCAGACAAAGGAGATGGTTAGAGCTAATCAATGACTTTGATGTGGGCATCAACTATCATCCTGGGAAAGCAAACGTCGTGGCCGATGCTTTGAGTCGGAAAGTGCAGGACAATAAGTTGAGTTTGAAGGACATGCCTGCAGAATTGAAGGACGAGGTTATAAGGCTCAATCTATGTCTAGTAAATAGTGGTGAAGCCATCGCCATGGAAGTGGACTCCACACTTGAGCAAGACATACGCGAGGGACAAAAGAATGATGAGAAGATACAAGAGATCAGACAGCTCATCAAGGAAAATAAAGATCCTGGTTTTAGAGAGGATGAACAAGGAACGGTGTGGCACGGGAAAAGGATCTGTGTGCCAGAAGTAAAGGAAATTCGTAAATTAATTTTGAAGGAGGCTCACGATTCCGACTATTCCATTCATCCTGGGAGTACGAAGATGTATCAGGACCTCAAGAGCAGGTATTGGTGGTATGGCATGAAGCGAGATGTCGCGGAACATGTTGCCCTATGTGACACATGTCAGTTGGTGAAAGCAGAACATCAACGACCCGCGGGATTATTGCAACCACTCAAAGTGCCTGAATGGAAGTGGGAAGAGATCAGCATGGATTTTGTCGTGGGATTGCCTAGGACCCAGTCCGGGTATGATTCAATATGGGTTATTATTGATAGGCTAACCAAGGTAGCTCATTTCATCCCTGTGAAAGAAAGCTACAGCGGATCCAAATTGGCAGAATTGTACATGTCAAGGATTGTGTGTTACCATGGAGTGCCAAAGAAGATAGTGTCGGATCGAGGGACGCAGTTCACCTCGAGGTTTTGGCAAAAGTTGCATGAAACCATGGGAACCCATCTGAATTTCAGTTCTGCCTATCATCCCCAAACTGACGGGCAGACGGAGAGAACCAATCAGATCCTTGAAGATATGTTAAGGGCATGTGCACTCAAAAACAATAGGAGTTGGGACAAGAACTTACCGTATGCGGAGTTTTCCTATAACAACAGTTATCAAGCTAGTATGAAGATGTCACCGTTTGAAGCTTTGTATGGAAGGAAGTGCAGAACTCCCCTATTTTGGAACCAAACAGGAGAAAGTAAAGTGTTTGGTCCCGAAGTGCTACAAGAAGCCGAGGCAAAGGTGAGGGAGATTCGCAACAACTTGAGGATAGCACAGACACGCCAGAAGAGTTATGCTGATGTACGAAGAAGAGAGCTCGTTTTCAACGTGGGAGACTATGTTTATCTCAAGGTGTCCCCTATTAGAGGACTTCGTCGGTTCAAGGTGAAAGGGAAGTTGTCACCCCGATACATCGGACCCTTTCAAGTTTTGGAAAGAAAAGGCGAAGTGGCGTACCAACTAGAGTTGCCGGTTCATCTGTCGGACGTGCACGATGTGTTCCACGTGTCGCAACTCAAGAAATGTCTGAGGACGCCTGAAGAGGTGTTACCCATGAATGAAGTGGATGTAGCTGAGGATTTGTCTTATGCCGAGCAACCATACAAGATTTTGGAGACAATGGAACGCCTCACCAGAAATAAGAGAATCAGGATGTGCAAGGTGCAGTGGAAGCATCACTCAGAAGAGGAAGCCACCTGGGAACGGGAAGATGAGCTTAAGGCACAATTTCCGGAATTGTTTTCTTAGAAACACCAATCTCGAGGACGAGATTTCTTTTAAGGGGGGTAGAGCTGTAACACCCCAAATTTCTAGTCAAGATTCAAATTTTGGATTTAGAACCATAAACCATGTTCAGAGGGGAATTTGGAAATTTTTGGACGTATTGCATGTTTTGCAAAAATTCAAATTCAAACTGGAATTCAAATTATACTCAAAACAGAAAAGAAATGAAAAAGAAAAAGGAAAACCAGAAAAAACTGGCCAGTGGGCCGAAACCCCAGCCGGCCCAGCTAACCCCCGCGCAGCCCGCCCCCGCGCGCGCCGCGCTGCCCCTCGCTGACATGTGGGACCCGCCTGTCATCCCTAACCCCGCGACCCCGGACTTCTCCCCGCGCGCGCGCGATCGCAACCGATCGGGAAACCGCGCCCCGCAGCCGAATTCTGGACCCAGCGGACTCTAACTCGATCACAACAGAACCACCGCCCTTCCCCGGCTATAAAAGCAACCGATCCGATCAGTTTTTCGCACGCGATCGCCGATTTTCACTCCGGTGAGCACCGAGACTTCGCCGGTGAATTCTGGCCGATCTAAGCTCGGAAACTCTGATCTAACTCGTTGGTCTTGATCCACCGCCTCCGGGGAACTTTGCAGGTGCAGAAAACCCGAAGACTTACGGTGCAAATCCAGCTCCGACGAGCTTCGCCGTGGTTTTGCCTCGGACCTCGCCGCCGAGCACTTTCCAGGACCCCCGAGCTCGAGAAAACCCCCGAGGTGAGATCCCTGACCTCCCCTCTACCGATCTATGCCATGAGATCACAGTTTTAGGCAGAATTCTCGAGGATCCGAAACTTTCCGGCGAGATCGCCGTTTCCCGCCGCCGTGCGCCGCCGGCAGCGCCGCCCGCGCTCGATCAGAGCGACGTGGCCGCTTGTGCGCCGTTTATTTTAAATCGCACGGTAGACTTTAAAACCCCGCGTACCGGTTCGATGTTATAATCTCAGCCGTCGGTTTAAAATCAGACGGTCCACGTCAGCCCCGCGTTATAAAGACTGGAATTCTTACGGGCTACCCCCTGGGGTTCTCTGGAATTGAGAGCTAGCCCCGGAAACTTCAGATCTAGCCCCTGGAACTCCAGAAAATCATGTAAATTCATTTAAAAATCAGTTTTAGCCCCTGGACTAAATAGAAATTAGGAAAAACACCTCTGACAAGTGTAGCTAGACCCCTGGAAATTATGAAAATAATATTATAGATCCTGTAATGAGGTGAGTTCATTATTTTAGCCCTGTTTAGTATTTAATTTAGAAAATTGAATATGTAACTAGTGTTTAAATATTAAAAAGGGGGACAAACCTAATTGTCAAAATTATTAAAAACTTTCTCAGTACTTAGAAAACTTTGGAGTGAGATAAAAAGATATTTTTGGGCTGAAATAAATCTGTTTCATCTATTATTCACATTTAATAGTATAGGGACACATTTTTAAGTAAAGAATAGTTAAAGAAAAATAGGGAAAATAATTATGAAATAGTATACATCAGAAGCCAAGGTCAAAATATGATCTTAAATTATTTAGGACCAGAACCTAATCTGTTTAGGTAGTGTGTATTACTAATTTAATAATAAAATGCATAATTATGCATAAGAATATAAATCTGGAAATATAGAAACTAGTAAATGATAAATGGAGTTTCTAAAGTACAAAGAATTCAGTTTAGGGTTGATAGAAATTATGAAGGCACATATGGAGAAGAAAAATACTTTTCATACATACTTGGTAGTTTAATATATAAGGAATTTATTTAAAACTGAAACACACATATATATATGTATATATATATATATAGTATGTGAGTATAAATATGAACACCAAAGTAGGAATCCTATACATGTAAATGAAAGTGTATGCAAGCCCCAAATCAACACACATAGAGTATCCACAACACATAAAATGGTAAAGAAACTTTCATAAATGTGAATGTGTGGTTTGTATGAAATAGAAGTGTGAACTATGTCTTATGGGTGTTGTTTTTCTTTTGCTATGTGTGATGGTATGAAGTAGAACCTGCTCAAGAACAAGTTATTCAATTCCAAGACCAAGACTACCCATTTCAAGAGCAGCAAGAAGGAGGCAAGTGTCCTTGACCACTTTGATCCTATGCTAGGATGTGTAGATAGAATTATTTGCATTGTCAAATGAAATATGAAACCCATGCTAGGAAAGTTTCCCTAGAATTGCATTACCTTGTTTCCTTGTAGCTTGGGTTGGGATTTATTTTGTCATGTCATTTATACACATGCATATGCTTAGCCATGCTTAGAATGGGATATTTGGGACATGAGATCATCAGTTTATTATACCATACTCTTGAATGAGCTATTGTGAGTTATGTAGAGGTAGGGATCGAGGCAAGTTGGATGTTTTGGTTGTGTGCTGGGTGCACGAGACTTGGGTTTGTGTTTAATACTTGCCTGGATCCTAAGGACCGGTTCATGGAGCATGTAACCCGGCTTTACAGTGCCAACCACATGCTGAGATGGGGCAGCTTAGCCAATTAATTAGGTGTATCCCCGGCGTAGTATGGGTGTGTTGGATGGTGCGGGGAATAGGAGTCAGCTGGACTGCCATATGAACCGCAAGGCTCAAGAGGGGGCCACTGCAGCGGGGTTGGAGCCTCTTGTATGCTGTTAGGGGTGAAACCTCAGTGGGCCCACGCTCGTCGGGAATCCCTTTGTAAAGGCTTCGTAGTGATCTCTTGGCCACACACCTGGGAAGTGTGAATGTGGTTCGTAGCCACTGGCATAATGGAGGTTCTTTTAGTCCACCCGGCAACGGGGGATGAAATCACTACTTGTGGGTACAGTGGTACAAACTCTGCAGAGTCAAAACTGTCTTGACAGCCGTGCTCACGGTTAAGAGCGGCCTGGACTTATTCATGATTAGAGAATTGATGGTTTTGGAAGTTAAGCGGGGAGCTTAACATTGGAAATGATGATTATGGTTATTGGTTTATGATGATGGGATGGGAGATTTGGATCATTTCACCTGTGTAGTAATGTAGGTGCTTAATAAGCTAAGGTGATAGGTATTAATTGCGTAGTGCTTTAACCATGAGTTCAACCTCTCCTTGTTCTAGCCATGCATGATATAATTTTTCCCACACTTGCTGAGTACCATTGGTACTCAACCTTGCATATTTGTTGGTTTATATTGCTGCTCAGGTCAAGATAATGAGATGGTGTATAATGACCAAGATTTTGGACCCGAGGAAGGTTTCTAGGTTCATGAAGACCCCGGGCAACACCTGTGATGGAGCCCTAAAGAATAATATTCCGCTGCTAGTTGATTTACTTGTGATGAAGCATTAGTGTTCATTGAGACATTTGTGATGTAAGACTTATTTATATTCGACACCTGGCTTGTAATAAATGATGCTTCACTATTTGTCATCACATGTATGAGAAAATGATCCTGGCATACATGTGATATTCACTTGGTTGTTTCTTCGGAAAAACCGGGTGTGACAGTTTTAATCTACATGAGGTCCATCCATGCAGCAACCCTAAGTTTGTTTAGAAGAATTCTCACCAATGTTATCATATGTGGGAAAAAGTTTCAACTAAGCCCCTTTTTCATACACATGACTCCAACATTTGTGCAAACTCATGTTTCTTTGTATTCACATCTTTGGGACCTTTAAATTCTAGTTTGAATTTGAATTTGAATTGCTTTATCACATGCATTACGTCCAAAAATTTTTAAATTCCCCTCTTTAGCAGGTTTTGGGGTGTTACATTTGTGACTAAGTCTCCCATTTAAGTGTGAGTAGTTGGGAGATTTGCAACAACAATTGGGGAAATGAATTAGAGGGGAGAAGAGGGACCCACTTGTCAGATAACAGAGGCAAAACCAGCTCTGTTCTTCTGTCGAACACCGAGAGCTTGCCAGCGCACGGTGGAACCTCGCCCCAACAAAGTCGCTGCGCCACCTCCTGTTCCGGGGATCAGACCTTGAAGACGTCTTCTCCACGTCGTTCGACCCCACCCGGAACCATTTCACCGCTGTGCCCTCCCTCACGCGCGCATATCGCCTCTGTTCTCACCACCCGAGCGACTCTCGGCTCTTCACCGTCTCCGCGATACAAGCCGAGACTCGGTCGATCACCAACAGCAAAAATACGTGCCATCCCTCCTCGATCTTCCGGTGAACGCCTTCCTCCTTTTCGTTCAGTAGTGAGGGAGTATTTTGAGTTTACCGAATTGCCGTTTTCAGGACCGAGAGCGGGCTCGACTCAAAATTCTTGGTGGTCAGTCCAAACCAGCTCGTTTCCCTTTAGCCATACATCCTAGGCCTTCCAACAGACCTCTAGGATCAATAACCAACGAAAACCGTCGACCATGGTGGCTGTGCTTCGAGTTTTTCCGATGGCCGCCGTTTTTAACTCTAGGTCGATGGTGAGGTCCTAGCTCCGGCCGTTTTCCAGGGCAAACTGATTCATTTCCGTGCTCAGCATGCCACAGCGGAGCTGTAGAAGGAAACCGTTTCAAAAATAGGGCCCTATGTAGCTCGGGCGACATCACCAGAGTCGGAGTCGCCACTGTCATCGTCGCGAGCATGGTTCCGGCCATCGCCGAGCTTCGGTAAGCGCACCAACGCGTTCTACGATCAAAGTTGGGCATAGGCGGCGAGTTTCATCGAAGGTCGTGCAGTAGATCGACCGGCGGCGAGCTCTCCGGCGAAGCGCCGCTGCGGGTAGCACGGTTTGTCGCGAGGAAGACGAAGGGGGGCCAGGTCCACCGGTCAGTCTCTGTTTTCCAGCGGGGATCCGTTTTGCGGCTGGGATCCGATGCAGTAGCGAGGGTAAAATCCCGTGGGCTGCGGTGTGGCCGCGATCTCAGTGGGCCGGCTTAAAAAGTGGAGCCCATAATCAGAGTTTAAATATTTCAATGATTTTCAGATTTTGTTCAAACTTCAACTAGCCATAACTTTTGCTAGGGAGCTCCAAATTAGGTGAACCAAATTTTTTTGGATTCAGCTTTTCGAGTATTTTCCAGCAAAACAAGTTTCAGCTCATGAAACTTATTATTTTCAGAATTAATTCCTTAAACTTTAAAATTTTGGGAATTTTATCTGGAGAATTCTTTTATGGAAAATTATGAAATTTGGCTAGGATGTTCATTTGAAAATCCTTGAGTCACAGGAAAAATTTCAGATCCATCCAAGTTTATTTAGTCCCCCTAATGGTGTGTTTAAGTGAACTGTCCTGAGAAAATGGAAAAATGTACAGAAACATTTTTCAGATTTTCTCAAATCTTGTTTAGGGCATAACTTCCTCTAGGATTCTTCAAATGACATGAAATCAATTCCAATAGAACCATCTCAAACTTTAGTTTCCAGAAAGTAATGGTTTGAGCCATGAAAATCCCTGGAAATACTTAGAAGCTCAAATATGTTTTGATTCAAAGAAAAGTTGGTCAAGTCTCTGGTTAGGTCCTTACCAAGCCACCATAAAAATTTCAGAGCGAAAGGGGATGTATAGTTAGAGTTATGGTCTTTACATACTCAGTGTAACACGTTGCATTTAAATTGACATATCGTTACATTGCTCACGTGTAGTCGCTGATGGCGAGGAGACCCCAGAAGTGTTGGACTTCCTATTTCCGGACGAGACGCTAACATCTGACCAGCAGCAACAAGGCAAGCCCCGGTTTGCATTTAACAAGTTTATAAAGTTTTGCTTTATATACACATAGCTTGATGTATGTTGGTGCATTAGGTGTAGGATGGATGAAACTCCAAATGCATAACCATATTATTCCAAGAAGAGTGAGGGTAATGTTTAATTCCTCGAGTAGTTCATGCTAAGCTTAATGTTTATAGACTTCAGTACAAGTCGAGTAGTTGAAATCTACTCGTGAGTATAGACTTCGGGACACACAGGATTGGATCAAGTGATGTAAGATCACTTTAATAAGATAATGAGACTAGGCAGGGGCTAGAATGCAGCAAGAGGAAGTCTTGTGTGTGTAGCCCTGTCCGTGTCGATTGAGGACCGATCCGTGTGCGGCCCCGCTGAGCAAGTTTGAATGTTCTAAAAGCATATCGGATGTATGGGGTCTGATAAACCGATGTATCCTAAACCTCCGGGCATTGAGGCATAACGCACCAATTTATAGGTGTAGGTTGAGGGCAGCAAGGTGGAAATCTGCTAACGGGCATAGAGAGATGCTCCGTGTAGGGAACCTCCTGCTCGTTTCGGTGTGACCAGTTCGACGTTTGAACTGTTGGGTGAAAGGTTATCCCGTACGACATCGAGTGAGTGTGCTGTGCAGCTCCACGGGTGGGCATACGTGACGTGCTATTCGGGTATCCCTGCAGGTCTATATTGAGTCGATTCGCCGTCCCTCGCAGTTATGAGTACCGCTTGTTCACTGAGTCGTGACATAGATAAATTTTTAAATATTGTGATTCAATTCTGCTGATATGTATAAATTGTATTGCTACATGTGTGCCACCAAATATCGCTTACTAAATTTAAGATTCATGAACTGTTAACTTGTGGCTAACGAGGAATTAAGGATGAACTTGTAGGCGTGTCCTTTGCTGCAATGTGCCATCCCATGTTGGTTATGAACTGCATGTAGAGTTTCATGTATAGGTGAGTCGGTTAAGACTTGCTGAGCCATCGTGCTCACGTTTGCTGCTATGAGAGTTTTGCAGGTGATGACTACCCCACGGACTCGGGGTACGAGTCCACCGATGAGGGCTACCATCCGTCGGGGACCACGGCTGAGTGGGAGCCGTATACGCTGCACTGAGCTGATGATTGGAGCTAGTGTGGGTTGTTCATAGGGCTGGACAACCGACTTTTGCTAGTTAGGTGGGCGTGGGTTGTAAAAATTTAGCTTCTGCTGTTGTAGACGCTGTATTTAGATGTAAACTGAAGGCTTGTACATATTCAGTTTTTTTATGTAATACAATGGTTTCTTTATGATGTGTGCTGTCGGGTATCGCATCGTGCGGCACCACCCTTTGAGATCCTGGGCATACGGATTTCGGTCCGTCACACCTGACGCATGGGACCTGCTGGCAGCGTTTAAACTTTTCCAGGAATTTTCAGTTTCGGTTCAAACATTGAATGGTCACAACTCTGTGTAGGATTGTCCAAAATTTCCAAACTAAACTTCGTTGGATCCCCCTCAGTGAGTACTATCCAGGGATGCATCCCAATATTTGTGAAAGTCTCTAGATTTAGCTTATTAATTCATTTAAGGAAAATATTAAATAATTAATTACTGGAGTTCTGTTATTTGGAAAATTCGTAATTTTTGGCAGAACATTCCTCCAATTATACTTGAACTCCAGTAAAAATTTCAGAGTCATTGGCCTTTATTTTCTTGGCCAACTGTTATTTCAATATTTTATCTCTCTGAAAAATGGGAAAAAGAACAGACTTTTTCAGAGATTTTTCCCAATCTCGTAAATTACATATCTCCATGTAGGAAACTCCAAAAACGATGAAACCAAGTACAATGTACTCATGAGAATGTGTACTTCACAAAAAGTCCATTTCTCAGCATGTCGAAACCATAGAATAGGTCTGTTAGATCAGAGAAGCATAATAACTTAAGGATTTCTTAGGACCACATACTTTATCATCTTCCTCTGAAATTTGGCAAGCTGGATCTCTGAGGAGTCTTTGAACTACTGTAAAAATTTCAGAGGAATTAGAATTCAAATTCCCCTGTTTTCATCCAAATCATTTCAAATGCTTGCATATGGCTGTCAAATGCCATATGTATTCCTTAGACCCAAAACCCATGCGATTAGCACACTTAGAATTTTCTTTTCTATTGTTGTAGATCCAATTACAGAAACCTTGCTGTTGTTTTCCCTTTTTAATCGTAGTTAACTTGTACAACATCTTTAAAGCATTTTCTAAGTTGCTTTTGAAATTTATGTGCATTTGCATCCATAGCTCACGTGACGTCAACGCTCAACGAGGAGATTAACTAAGGCAGAGGATCTCCCTCTCGTGACGGACTTGGAAGATTCTCCGGAGGAAGACTAACTCATAGTCACTAACAAAACCGTTGAGTAAGGCAAGCCCCTGTTTGCATATAATTGCCTTTTTAAATTTTGCTTTACTCCCACTTAATGTTTACTAGCTTTGCTATTGTGCATTACGTGTAGGATGCTTGATAACCACTTGCATGGCTATTATAACCGAGAATACAAGGTCTAGTGTAGTATTTACCTCGTCGTATATGGTAGGCTAGTGTTGTAGATAGCTCGGTAGAAGTCAAGTAGTAAAAAGCTACTCGCGAGAAAGGTCGAGTAGCGGAGTCTACTCGCGAGAAGAAAGTTATTGAGAAGAGCACCCTCAAAGAAAGTGATATGGGCATGGGGAGTTCCTGTAGGATGGAACGCTCAAGGTTGTCTCGACCCGATGGGTGTGACAATGCTTGGGACCACATTGGGCATGGGCCGGTGATGGTAAGGCCAATGTGGAGGTTTGGTTTTAGCCCCTTCTCTGTTGGTTAAGGACCGCACCATATGCGGCCCTACTGGACAAGTGTGAGCTGTACCAGAAATATTGTGGGGTATGGGACCCATGAAACCAATGTAACTCGATGGACCGTGGTGCAGAAACTCATCCTTCGTCTGGGAATGACGTTGAGAAGGCAGGAGGTGTAAATCCTTTAGCGGGCAACTTCGACGTGTCCATGTAGAGGACCATCCTGCAGGGCGAAACATTTTTCTATGTCGGGGTGTCGGGTGAAATGTTGCTGCATACAACGTGATAAAGAGCACTTTTGTGAGTATTTCGAGGCGAGTGCATGTGTCATGTATTCCGGGTTGTTATTGATTCGAATCACCGTCGCTCGCGGTTAAGGATTGAGCATACTTGCCCACTGCGCTGTGACGTAGTAAGAAGAGAAACTAAGTCTCTTAAGATATTGATCTTGGCTAAAAATTGTAATGAAACCTTGACTGAAGTAGAGATAGTGCAAACTAAATTTCTTTTCCACTTTAGGCTAGCAACATCAGGATAAGCGTTTCTTGTTCGATTGTGGACTTCCGGTGTTGTGATGCGTGAGGACCACTGAAACGGCTGCTATAAGAATCTGAATATAAGGATCCAGTTTATCCAAGATTCATTTTGCAAATTCATATTCCTATCTTCTTACAACTCCTGCATGTAGAGTTACATGTTTAGGATTGACGGTTAAGACTTGCTGAGCCTTAGTGCTCACGGTTGCTTTCGTAGTTGTTTTTGCAGGTAGCAGGATGCCTACTATGAAGAAGGTTGTTCGGTGAGACATCGGACCTCCCGGTTAGTATAAGTCAAGGGAAACCTAGCCGCTGCCTTACTTTGGTGAAGCTAGTCGGAAGCGTTCATGGGCTGAACGACTTCTCTTCAGCGTAGTTAGGGCCGAGAGTGAGTACATGTCCAGTTTTAATTTCCGCTGCATATGTACACCTTGTGTACATTGCGTTGTAAAAGAGTTTGTCTTGAGAAATAAATCATTTCCTATGTTCATATTGTCTTTTCGTGTATGCTGTTGGGTGCCGCATCACACGGCACCACCCAATGCGATTCCTGGAGTGGGATCCCGTAGGGGTCACCGCAGTATTGATCCTACGCTTATAAGTACAGTTGTCCAATGAGACTCGGAATCCTCCGAGTGGATACACATGAGCAACCTTGCCGCTGCTGTTTGTTATTCGTGTTGCTAGTAAGAAATGTCCACGGGCTGGACAGTTTCTTTGTTGCTGAGTTAGATATGAGTCATGAGAGTTGAAGTCTTCACTGTAGTTTATTTTGAGGTAAAATATTTGTAAATTCAGACTTTGTAGGCTTCCGCAATGTTTATGTAACGTGATTGTGAGGACCTGATGGTCCCGACATCCAGGATCTCGCCAAGGGGTGCTGCGATAGACAGCACCGGATAACACACATCAAAGACATTAAATTAAAAGCTAAATTTTATTACATGAACTTGTTTATAAACTTAATTACAACAAAATATCGTTGTACCCTACACTCTTGGGCGTAGACTAAGAAAAAGGGTTCACGTTCAGCCCGTGAATGTGATCCCACTAGCTACACACACACCACACTAACACGACAGCGTGCACGGCTCCCACTCGACGGTGGTTCCCTTTGGGGGATGCCTCTCCTCCTCAGGAGCCTCTTCCTCATAAACTCCTGCAAACACTTCAACAACAAGCACTGAGCATGAAGGCTCAGCAATACTAACCCGTCTCATCTGAACATGCAACTCTACATGCTGGAATTAAAGTGTACAATGGGAATGTACTTTGCATAAGGACTCACCTAATTAGTTGACTCTTACTTTCAAGTATTAGCCTCAGATTATTAAAGAACCTTGGACTAAGCCACATAGGAAGCCCGCAATCAAACAAGAAACACATTCCTCTTATGTGCCTTTCCTAAGGTTGAATGGAACTTTGATTTTCTCTAATCCAAAGCACTTGATTAACAATCAACATAAGACATTCAAACAACAATTTTTAATCATGACATCTAGCCTGTTCTTTCTACGTCACGGTATAGTGAACAAGTCGTACTCACTAACCACGAGGGACGTCAATTATAATCGATTTACACCTGTAGGGTTACCTGAATAACCCATCACCTATGCCCGTACTCGATGTTGCCTACAGCAACCTTCCCCGATGTCGTACGCAACTACCTTTCACTCATTAGCCAAGTGTTGAACCGGTCTTATCGTCTTGCGTAGGAGGTCTCTACGCGGAGCATCCTATGGTTCTCGCTAGTCGATTGACACCTTGCTGCTCTCAACCAACCCTCTAGATGATAAGCAATGCCTTAACATACCGCTACCCAAATTACATCGGTTTCCCGGTTCCCATATAGCCGGTAGGTCTTCGGTACAGTTCTAGCTTGTTCAACAGGCCCGCACATGGCTCGGTCCTTAATTGACACAAGCAGAGCTGTGGCACCCAGGCCCCAACGTCCTGCTGTCTTTACTCTCTGCTCGGTCTCACTTTCTTGCCATGTGATTCATTGTGTATCTCTCTAACCGAGTAGTGTGCCTCTAAGCCTATTATGGCGAGTAGTTCCAACTACTCAACTTGTACCGAATACTATACCAATTGAGCATTGCAGTGGCTACTCGAAGTTCAAATCCTAGACTCAATCCCCTCGTTCTCTTGGCTATGCAATTCGGTTTCAAATCAAGACTCTTATGCACATAATATGAAATTCATAATGTAAGTGATCGAAACATAAGATTTTATAAACAGGTTATGTAAAATCTCCAAAAATGCTAGCAAGTGATTCAGCAAATTCCCACTTAGGAAAAATGAGGGGAATTAAAACTTTGAATTATAACGTTGTGAGTCCAAAGTGCGATTCAAATTTCCCAAAAACTTCCAAACATGGAGATCTAAATTCATAATTTGGGTCCCCATAATTCAAATAATAACCCTGCCAAATTTCAGCTCATTTGGAGGGGGTTTACTATTTGTTTGGAATTAAGAGATAGAGAGAGAGCACTCAAATCTGAATTCAAATTTCAGTTTCAAATTCCAACTTCACAAAACTGCAAATTGGGTTTCACAAATGTGTTCCCCATATTTGAAATATTATCCATGCCAAATTCAGATCATTTGGGTCTAGTTTGCTATGGTTTTGAATCAAAGCAAGAGGGGAATTCAATTCCTAATTCAATTTCAAACATCCAAATGCAATTCAAATGCTACACCCAAAAACTGAATGCAGTTGAATTCAAAAAATTCAAATCATGCTTTGAAAGGATGCAAAGCTTTTAATTTGGAAGAGGGGAGGAAAATATCAGTAGCTTTCTTAGGTGTGGTAGGGTCCACATGTCAGCCACGCACCTCTACACAGTTGGAACTCTGTTTTTCACCGCTGCCACCGAGCTGTTGCACGCGCGGCTAGCCGAGGCGAAGTGCCAATGTGCTCTCCACCTCACACCACGACTCCTCCATGTCTTGAGCCACGGCAAAGTGCACGGGACATTCCGTTTAACTCAGCTCCTTGGTTTCCCTAGCTTGTCCTCTCTCCCGTGCGTATTACCGCTGAAACACTCACCCGGATTAAGAACTCATCGGCTCATCGATACCCGGCGAGCTTGGCGTGCTTCTCACACGACTGAGCCACTGGAGTCGATAGCACCATTGGTTGGCTCCCGCAAGCTAGGTTTCCCTTCTGCCACCCGGTGTTGATCGCGTCTGCGCTGCACCATCGCCCCGCGGATTGACAGCCTCTCAAGCTTGAACAAAAGGTTCCTGAGGTGCGTTAGGAACCCTTCCTCTTTCCCTACAACATGCTCCCTCTTCCCTATCTCCGGTGCCGAGTAATTTTAAGTTTGGTGCCGATGGTTCTTTAGAACACCGAGAGCTCTTCGGAGAAATTGATCGTGATCTGAGTAGCGACACGGTAGAGGAGCTTAGGGCAGCTTATTCACACGCTTGCGAACCTCTCCGAAGACCTAGCCGTAATGATCGCGTAGAGGTACCGGAAACCAGAAACTGAGTTTTTGTCGCTGCCGCCGTTTGGCGGGCTTGGGTCGCCAGTGAGGTCCCACCTCCGGTGGTTTTCATGGAGGTCGGGATACCGGTTGAGGTTGGCCATGCCTCACTGGTGCTTTTGGATCAAACCCTAGCCCGAATGACCAACTCCCGAATGAGAACGAGGTCACCAAAGTGGAGCTTGACATGGCAGCCGGTGCAAGCACTGTCCTGGACATGGTCACCCTTCACCGACCCCACCATTGTGTTCAGCATGGTGGAAAACTCAAAGGCGGCGAATTTGGTGAAGCTTGGGGCATGGGAACCCAGCCCTGGCGAGCTCTCCGACAAGGGTAGCCGCGGGGGAGCGCGGGCAGCGCGAGATAGACGAAGGGGGGAGCTGTCCCACCTGTCAGCCTTTGTATTCAGCGCGGGGATCAGAGTGTGGCCCGAATTTTGTGCGGCTCCGCTGGTAGAACCCCGTGGGCTTTGGTGTGACCATGAGCTCAGTGGCCAAATTCAAACAACGGGGCCTGTGGCCAGGGTTTAAACTTTTCTCGAATTTCAGATTTAGACCAAACATCCAACCTCCATAACTTTCAGTAGGAATGTCCAAAATTTGTGAAACAAATTTTGTTAAATTCCTCTCGATCAGTACATTGCAGATATGCAAAGAAATTGGTCTGAAGATCCTTGAATGTTTCTCCAAAATTCCTTAAAATTAAATTTTTGGGAATTAATTCCAGGAAATACCTGTTATGGAATTTTCTCAAATTTGGCCAGAATATCCTTCATAGCTCTAGTGATCTCATAAAAAATTTTAGCTTCATTGGATTATATTTGCTAGGCCAAAACCCTGATCCAAAGTTCAGCCTTCATTGGAAATTATCAATTTTAAACAGAAACTTTTCAGCAATTTTCACCAACTTCAAAAATTCATCTCTCCCTGTAGACAGCTCGAAATATTATGAAAACAAGTTTGCTAGAACCTGGGAGACCTCCTTTACTTAGATCTTCCACTTTTAGCTATGTTAAAACTTCAGATTTGGGATCAAATTTCAGAGGAGGCATGTACTTGTGGGAATTTTGGAGACCACGGCTTCCATGAAACTTCCTCAAATTTTGCTCAGATCATCCTCATAGAATCTAGTCTCCACTGGAAAATTTCCAAATACAATTAAGAAACCATTAATAGCAGTAAGTATTAATAGAAGCTTGTTTCTTATAAATCATTATCACTTATACGTGTATTTGTTGCATATCATATAGTAACTGAAGTCGAGGACGCTCCGGAGGCCTTGGAGATCCTCCCACCAGAAGCTAACTTCCCGTTTTACTCGCAACCAGGCAAGCCCCGGTTTGCATTTAATTACTTTTGCAAGGTTTTGCTTTGTATCACTTATGTCTATGATGAAATGTTTGCATCAGAGTTAAGGTTATTGAAACCCCAATTGCATGACCTCTAAATCCTATGTATGGTTGGGTAGTCTACAACTCGATGAGTAGAGAATACCGTGCTAATGTTCGTAGGATCTCGGTAGAAGTCGAGTAGTTGGAATCTACTCGCGAGATGGGATTTTATCGCACAGGATAGAAGGAAACAAAGAATGGCTTAAGAATGTGAAATCTAGACCCAGCAGGAGGGATAGGATGCAGTGAGGGGAGGTCCCACGTGTGTAGCCCTGTTGGTGTCGGTTGAGGACCGAGCCATGTGTGGCCCTGCTGGATAAGTTTGAACAGTACCTCATGCATACTGGCTATTTGGGAGCCAGGAAACCAATGTAATTGGTTAACCTGGGTGCCGAGTCTTACCCAACCGTTTTATAGGAGTGGGTTGAGGGTAGCAAGGTGTAAATCTGCGGCGGGCACAGACACGCTACGCGCGGGAACCTGCTGCCCGTTACGAATGGACCGGTTCGGCACTTGGGTTTCCTTTGAAATGTTGTTGCATACAGCAGAGTAGGAAGGTGTGAGGCACCACACTTCTGAAATGGGTGTATGTGACATGTTATCCTGGTGTCTATTGATTGCAATCACCGTCCCTCGCGGTTATTTGAGTACCGCTTGTTCACTGTGCCGTGACATAGTAAGAATGGAAAGAGGCCAGAAGAATATGACGTATTGAATTTTCATTGTATTGCAACCTTGTATGTTGTAGATGTAGAGCTCACTAAAGTTATATTCCACTTTGGGCATAACCACATCGGAAGGAAGTGTTTCTTGTTTGATTGTGGAATTCCAATGTGAGGGCTGCAACAGGCACAATAAATTGCTGCTGAAAACTGAAAGTAAGGATTAACCTGTAGGCGAGTCTTTATAACAATATCATTTTTCTATATTAAGAATCCCTGCATGTAGAGTCTCTTGTTTAGGAGTGACGGATAAGTCTTGCTTTGTCATCGTGCTCACGGTTGCTATAATTGAGTTGCTGCAGGTGAGACTTATGAGGAAGGCTCCGAGGATGAGGCAATTCCCCCATCGGGGTACACGGCCGAGTTGGAGCCCTGCACGCCGCCGTGATCTCCGGATGTATGCTGCTAGTGTGTAGCGTCCCCGGGCTGGACGGTTACACTTTTGCATAGCTAGGCTGAGAGTTTAGCAATGAGTAAGACTTCTGTTGTTTATTAAGTTTGTAAAAGACTTTCACTGTTTATGTAAATAAAATTTTGTATGTTGTTCCTAATATTTTCATGTGTGCTGTTGGGTGCCTCATCGCACGGCACAACCCTCTGCGATCCCTGAGTGAGAGAACAACGGGGTGGCCCCACAGGTTAATGCAAACCGGAGCTTACCTTGCTGCTGGTCGTCAACTAAAGGTTCTTACGGAGGGATACAATCCTGTATCTCCGGGTATTCCTCGATTTTAGCGAGTACACGAAATAGAAATAACAAATGTATGTCAATTTAAATGCCTACGTGTTGACCTGCTAATGTGAATTCAAAAACTCTAGCTAGACAACCTTTTGACTCTGAAATTTTTACTGTTGCTTGGTGACAACCTAAACAGAGACTTGACCAAATTTCATTTGCAGCAAAGCTCATTTGATCGCTGCACAAATAAATGTGTTTTTGGCCATAATTAGAGCCCGGGCAAGGTTGTGCAGCATGAAAACAGTGGTAACCCGGTCGGCATCAACGGCGGCGATCAGTGGCGCAGCACTGACGGTGAACATCGTGTCCCAAGCCTCTTCTGATGCCCTAAAGGACCGTAAAGCATCACTTGAGCTCGAGGAAGGTGATGGTGTACTTCAAACTTGAGGAAAACGGCCGGAGCTATGAGCTCAACAGCGACCCGAGCCATTTTGGCCGCTGGCGGTGAGTTTGCATCGCACACCTCATAGACTGGATGGTACCCCATGGTTTTTGGTCCATGTGATCGTGATGAGTCCTAGTTGCTATGGCTAAACCAGAATCGGAGTGGATCAACCATGCGAAACGAATTTCCCATTTCGGTTTGCTTCGGTTCTACACGGTGATCATCGGAAAACATGAAATTTCGGCTAGCCGGCGTGATGAGGCATCTAGTGGGTTCACTAGTAGCTACTAGACTTCATGGATAACCTCTGGGTGCAGTTAGTCGTGCTGGAGAAGCTCGTAGTTTTCTGGGCGACGGTGATCAGTTGGGGGCGCGGCGATGTTGAACAGGGGAAGAAAAATGAGCTCAGTGCAGCTTGGGGAACGCTGATAATGAGCGGCTGAGGGCTGGAGCACGTCGAGTGAAGGTGGGCGGTGTTACTGAGCTGCTCAGTCGGGTGTCAAAGGAACCAGAGCTGTGTGATCACCGATGGAGCAGACGAGTGGATGCTCGGTATGTTTTTTCGGGCGAGCGCGTGCATAGGGCTGAAGACTCAGTGAAATGGATCTGAGAGCGTCTGATGGTGATGATGTGGAGATCTGCAAGCTGCTTGGTGACCAGGGATGAGAATCAGCTGGTGGAAGTGGCGTTATCACTGTGGCATTCACATGTGAGCGCGCAGAAAACTGGGCAACACTGTGGAGTCGGTTGCTCTCAGCTGTTTCACTGACAGTGGGCTCCACAGTTTCCACATTGTCCTCACAAAATGAATTCCCACTGCTCTTTATTATTGGGGACCCTAATACCCTTTGCACTTTGATCAAACCACAAAATGACCATTTAAATTTGAATACTTCAAAGCGTGAAATGGTTTGTATGAATTTGCAGCAAATGTGAAGCTGAAATTCAAATTTGGTTTGAATTTGCTACAAATAGCTATGTCAAGATCAATTTCAAATGGTATCAAAATTGGTGGATGAGCTCATAAAAATGTGCTTAGTGCGAATATGAATCCTTCTTTTGAATTCATGTGATGGAAGCAGTTTGAATTTGAATTTAAGTTCAAACTAGCCCTTTTAATGATTGTATCCAAAATTACCTCAAAGAGGTTTGGACTTGTGTACAAATTGACACGAGCATTCCTAATAAAGTTTAGGAGGTAGTAGTGTGATCAGCATCTATATGATGCATGTGGGAAATACCACTTTTTAATTTTGTGAGTTCATCTCCTAATAACTATATTATGGTGGTTACTTGCTCTTCACATGTGTTCATGTGTTTACCACAAATGAGCTGAGGTGTCTGTGTGATGAACACTTTTAGCAAGTGAAAAACTTGGGCCCTTACATTCCCCCCCCCTTATAAGAATCTCGTCCCGAGATTATAAGGTGAAAAATGAGAGAGAGGACGATGGAAAATTACCGGATGTGCGACATCAAAAACTCCGGATAATTGGTGCGAAGAAACTCCTCGCTATCCCATGTCGCTTCATCCATGGAGTGATTAAAAACTCCAGATATTTTGTAGAACCACAATGTTCGGTTACGTGTGGTTCGGCCTTTTCATTGATGATCTGAACCGGTTCCTCCCGATACGTGAAATCCGGTTTCAGTTCCTCGATATCTCCCAGCTGAACGGTGGTTGAAAACTTGAGGCACTTCCTCAGCTGAGAGATGTGGAAGATGTCGTGCACACCGGAGAGTGTCGCTGGTAATTCCAGCCGGTATCCAACGGATCCACACCTTTCCAGAATCTTGCATGGACCGATGAATCTGGGTGCCAACTTTCCTCTGACCCCGAATCTGTTTATACCTTTCATCGGAGACACACGTAGGTAAATGTGATCCCCGACCTCAAATTGTAGAGGGCATCTTCTGTGGTCCGCATATTGCTTCTGTCGGGATTGGGCGGCTATCAAGTTTGCTTGAACAAGCCGAACATTCTCTTCCGCATTGTTGACAAGATCAATCCCGAAGGTGACCCTTTCGCCAGACTCACACCAATTCAGCGGTGTGCAGCATTTTCTCCCATATAGCGCCACATAGGGCGCCATCTTGATGCTGGCCTGGAACCCATTGTTGTACGAGAACTCGGCTAACGATAAGTGATCATCCCAATTGTTACCGTGATTTATAGCACAAGCTCGTAGCATATCTTCCAGGATTTGGTTTACCCACTCGGTTTGCCCATCCGTCTGCGGGTGGTACGCTGAACTACAGATCAATTTTGTACACAAGGCAGCATGTAACTGCTCCCAAAAATGAGACACAAATAAAGTGCCCCGATCAGAGATGATAGTGCGGGGTACAACTCATCATACATCTTGGCGTTGTAATTTGTGTTGATCGTGATAAAATTGGCAGACTTCGTGAGCCGGTTAACTATGACCCACACTGAATCATGTTTCTGAAATGTGGTGGGTAAACTGACAATGAAATTCATGTTCACGTTGTACCACTTTCAGGCAGGAATGCCTAGCGGTTGCAACAATCCTGGTTTCTTCATATTATCAGCCTTCACTCTCCAGCATGTATCGCACCGGGACACATATTTAGCGATCTCCCGCTTCATTCGAGTCCACCAAAATTTGCTTTTGAGTTCCTGATACATCTTGTTGCTGAAGGGGTGAATAGAAAACTTTGATAAGTGCGCCTCATCAAAGATTTTCCTCCGTAGCTCCGGTTACGGGGTACGACTATCCTGTTCTTGAACCACATGACATCGTCTCCGTCTTTCCGGAAGCATTTAAGCTCCCCACTGTCTACACGTCTCCATAAATGCGACATACCCTTGTCATTTTTCTGGGTTACCGCTATCTCTTCACAGATGGTGCGGATAAGAGCTAGGTTGTATATAGCTTTACGTGGAACCACATACAAGTTTGGTTCACTCTCTTCAACCGGTGTGATGGTCAGATTATGTACGTGTAACTTGCGACTCAGCGCATCCGCCACCACGTTTGCCTTGACAGGATGATAATGGATTTCTATTTCGTAATCCTTTATCAGCTCTAACCATCTTCTTTGCCTCATGTTCTACTCCTTCTGAGTGAATATGTACTTGAGGATCTTGTGGTCAGTATATAGATGTATGAGGTTCCCAAGTAGGTAATGCCTCCACATCTTGAGTGCGAGTACCACGACAGCGAGTTCTAAGTCATTAGTTGGATAGTTTTGCTCATGATTCCGGAGCTGCCGTGATCAATATGTGACCACTCTTCTCTCTTGCATCAGAACACATCTGAGCCCAATGCCGGATGCATCGCGTACACATCGAACGGTTTTTTGTATCTGGCTGCGCCAAAACTGGTACTGATGTTAGGTGTTTCACTAAATCCTTGAATGCCGCTTCACATGCTGGACTCAAAACATATTTGGAAGCCTTCTTCAGCAGTTCGTTCATAGGGTTTGCAATCTTCGAGAAGTTCGGTATAAACCTCTGATAATATCCCGCGAGTACGAGAAAACTCCGCACCTCGTGAACAGACCTCAGGGACTTCCAATTCAGCACTTGTAAAATCTTGTTCGGGTCTACAGCGATGCCCTCCACTGAGATAATATGCACGAGGAAAGGTACTTGTGATATACAGAATTCACACTTGCTGAATTTAGCGTATAACTTGTGATCTCGCAGCCGTTTCAAGACTATATGCAGGCGCTTCGCATGTTCTTCCTCCGACTTGGAATATACCAATATGTCATCGATGAAGACCACGGAAAACTTGTCCAGTTTCGGCATGAATACCGAGTTCATCAAGTACATGAAATGAGATGGAGCGTTGGTGAGGCCGAAGTACATGACAAGGTACTCATAGAGCCCGTACCTCATCGAGAAAGCCGTCTTCAGAATATCCTCAGCCCGTATCTTAATCTGATGGTACCCTGATCTTAAATCAAGGAAAAGATCTTTGCTTCGACCAACTGATCAGACAACATGTCAATCCGTGGCAATGGGTACTTGATCTTGATCGTAACAGCGTTTAGTGGATGATAGTTCACACAAAGCCGCAACGTTTTATCCTTCTTCTTGACGAATAATGCCGAACAGCCGCATGGCGAGGAGCTCAGCATAATAAAACCCTTATCGAGCAGGTCGGCCAACTGCATTTCAAGTTCTGCCAACTCCTTTCTTGCCATCTTTTAAGGCCATCAGGATATTGGCATTGTTCCTGGTGCAAGTTCAATCTTGAACTCCACCTCCCGGTCGGGCAGCATACCTGGTAAATCATCCGGGAATACGTCCGGCAACTCACGGACTACTGGAAAGTCTTCCAGGCTAATAGTGATGGATTGGTATATGGCTGGAAGTTTTATTTCTGGACTGTCCAGAAATAAAGAATGCAGTCCGTGCACCGATGAATTCAAATGCATGACTCGAAGGACGACGTCCAAAACAGCGCCGTGGCGGATTAACCACAACATCCCCAGGATGACATCGACCATTTTTCCCTCTAAGACTATGAGAGACACGGGGTATATTTTCTCCCTAGGCAAAATGGTGCTTTCGGAACCATTACTACGTTGCTGAAATTTTCTCACCCGGTGAACAAATCAAATATGGACTCTTGGTGGGTAGTATTTGCAAACTATGCTCAGCAACATAAGCTTGGCTAATGAAATTATGCGTGGCACCCGAATCAAATAAAACTATGGTGGTGTGTTTGTGGAGTTTGAACATACCCGCCAAGATGGGTTCTGTGGGACCACCCCGTGGTTCACTCATTCCGGGATCGCAGAGGGTGGTGCCGTGCGATGCGGCACCTAACAGCACACAAGAAAAGATTAGAAACAACATAAAAAGTTTTATTTTTACATAAAACAGCGGAAGTCTTTTACAAACTTAATTATACAGAGGAAGTATTATACATACCTAGTCTCTCATACTAACTAAGCAAAAGTGCAGCCGTCCAGCCTGGGGACGCTACACACTAGCAACACTCACACCACGATCATGGCGACGTGCAGAGCTCCAGCTCGGCCGTGTACCCTGATGGGGGCATCGCCTCGTCCTCGGACCCTTCCTCATAACTCTCACCTGCACACAGCTCAAATATTACAACCGTGAGCATGATGGCTCAACAAGGCTTAACCGACAACCCTAGTCATGGAACTCTACATGCAGGGATGTGTAATATAGGAAAAAGACATTGCAATAAAGACATGCCTACATGTTAATCCTTACTTTCAGTTTTATAGCAGCAGTTGAATGTTCCTTAGGTAGCCCTCACATCGGAAATCCACAACCAAACAAGAAACGCTTTCCTACGATGTGGGGATGCCCAAAGTGGGAGATAAACTTATTGAGCTCTAAATCTACAGCAGACATGGTTTCAATACATTAACAGTTCAACACAGCATAATATCCTTCATCTGGCTTCTTTCACTTCTTAGTACGTCACAACAGTGAACAAGCGGTACTCAAATAACCGCGAGGGACGGTGATTGCAATCAGGAGACACGCGGATAACACGTCACATACACCCACTTTCAGAAGTGTGGTGCTTCACACCTTCCTACTCTGTTGTATGCAGCAACCTTTCAAAGGCAACCCAAATGCCGAACCGGTCCATCCGTAACGGGCAGGAGGTCCCCGCGTAGAGCGTGTCTGTGACCACCGGCAGATTTGCACCTTGCTACCCTCAACCCACTCCTATAAAACGGTTGGGTAAGCCTCGGCACCCAGGTTAACCAATTACATCGGTTTCCTGGTTCCCATATGCCAGTATGCATCCAGTATGCACACGGCTCAGCCCTCAATCGACACCAACAGGGCTATGCACGTGAGACCTCCGCTAACTGCATCCTATCCCCCCTGCTGGGTCTCAGTTTCACATTCTTAAGACATTCTCTACCTCTTTCCATCCCGTGTGAATAAATCCCTATCTCGCGAGTAGATACCAACCACTCAACATCTACCGAGCTCCTAAGAACATTAGCATGGCATTCTCTACTCATCGAGTTTGTAAACTACCTAAACCTTCATAGGATTTAAAGTCATGCAAGTGGGGTTTCAAACACCTTAACTCTAATGCAAGCAATTCAACCTAGACGTAAGTGATACAAATGAAAACTTTGCAAAAGATAATTAAATGCAAACCGGTGCTTGCCTGGTTGCGAGTCAAAGGGGAAGTTAGCGTCTGGTGGGAGGACGTCCAAAGGCTCTGGCGTGTCCTTAACATCGGTCACTTTATGAAATGTTGCAAAATATATGTATAAGTGCTTAGGAATTATAAGAAGTAAACTTCTATTCATAGATACTGCTATTTAGGTTCCTTAATTGGCTTTGGGTTTTTTCCAGTGGATACTAGACTCTCTAAGGATCATCTGAGCAAAATTTAGAGAAATTTCATTGAACCTCATGGCGCTCCTTCGTGTGGTTTTGCTGGCGCCGGGGAGGTCAGAGTCAGCCGGGCGACGCGTAGCCGAGGAGGGCGCGGTTTTGTGTTTCTCGGTCGCGCACTCGAGCGAGGGGGCTGAGGGATGCTTCGGTTGGAGGCCGAGAACAGAAGTTGACTTGTTCTGCTGCTTTAGCACTTGAGCACCCCGCACACACGAAGTTGCCTTCGGGAGCACGGTGATGCAAGCTGCTCGGTGGAAGCAGGCGCAGCTCGGTGGCGCGCTGGTGATCAACCGAGGAAAAAACAGAGAAGTTGCTTCTGTGGGGTGGCTGACTAGTGGGCCCCCTCCCACCTAATTCTCCATTGATATTTTCCCTTTTTGTCTCCAAATTAACTCCTTTGCTTCCTCCCAAAGTCATGGTTTGAAATGTTGAATTCAACTGAATTCATTTGAATTCCAGGGTGGAATTTGAATTGAGTTTGGTTATTTGAATTTGAATTGGGATTTGAATCTTCCCTTTGCATTGTTTCGAAAACATAGCAAACCAACTCAAATAATTATGAATTTTGGCATGGCTGCTAATTCAAATGTGGGGAACACATTTGTGAAACTAATTTACCACTTTGGAGGATTTTGAAACTGAAATTCGAATTCATGGTTAAGGGCTTCCTCTCTTAATCCCAAACAAATAGTAGAACCCCTCCAAATGAGCTGAAATTTGGGAGGTTGAATATTTGAATCATGGAGACCTAAGTTTTGAATTTAGCTCTCCATGTTTGAAGTTTTGGGAAAGTTTGAATCATCACTTTGAACTCACACCATTATAATTCAAAGTTTTTATTCCCCTCATTTTTCCTAAGTGTAAATGTGCTGAATTCTTTGTTAGCACTTTTTGGGGATGTTACATCCCTCCCCCCTTAAAAAGAAAAGCAAAGTGGGGATACTCTACCGGGTATACGATGATAGCAAGTCCAGATAATTTGCTTGTAGGTAGTCCTCGCTTTCCCATGTCGCCTCATCAGCGGTATGGTTACTCCACAAGACCTTGTAAACCATAAGGTCCAGTTTATTGTGGCGCGAGTCTTTTCATCGATAATCCGGATTGGGTACTCTGCGTATTTGAGGTCCGGTTGAAGAACTTCTATGTCTTCAGTGCGGATTTCAGCCGAGGGTTTGAGGCATTTCCTCAGCTGAGAGATGTGGAAGACGTTGTGAATTCCCGAGAGCGACGCCGGTAACTCCAAGTTTGCCCTTCACTCCGAAATGATGAACTCCCTTCATCGGAGACAGACAGACATAAACATGGTCCCCAATGTCAAAGTGGAGAGGATGGTGTATTTTATCCGCATAGCTCTTCTGACGAGATTGAGCAGCCTTAAGATTGGCTTGTATTACTCGCACTCGTTCTTCAGCCTCATTTACAAGTTCAATGCCGTAGATAACTCACTCGCTGGACTCGCACCAGTTGAGAGGTGTGCGGCATTTCCGTCCGTAGAGAGCTTCATACGGCGCCATCTTGATGCTAGCTTGATAGCCATTGTTATATGAAAACTCTGCCAACGGCAAATGATCATCCCAGTTTTTACCGTGGTGGATGGCACAAGCACGTAGCATGTCTTCAAGCACTTGATTCACCCGTTCAGTTTGACCATATGTCTGCGGGTGATACGCGGAGCTTTGGATCAGTTTGGTCCCCAATGATGCGTGCAGCTGTTCCCAAAACAGAGCGACGAACAGAGCACCGCGATCTGAAATAATTGTACGGGGAACACCGTGCAAGCACAACATCCTTTCAATATACAGCTCCACATATTGCTTGGCCACATAATTTATATGTACGGAAATAAAATGAGCCGACTTGGTTAGTCGATCGACTATCACCCAAATCGAGTCATGCTTCTGGGAGGTGAGAGATAACCCGACAATGAAGTCCATACTGATATCCTTCCACTTCCACGCCGGAATGTCCAATGGTTTCAGCTGTTCGGCTTTACTCATATGGTCGGCTTTCACACGCCGACACGTATCACATTAGGATACATACTTTGTAATTTCTCTTTTCATCCGCGCCCACCAAAACCTGGTTTTCAGATCCTGGTACATCTTGTTGCTGCCCGGATGAATAGAATACTTGGACAAGTGAGCTCCATCCAAGATTTTCTTCCGAAGCTTCATGTCACGGGGTACCAGTATACGGTCTTTAAACCATAGAGTCCCGTGTTCATCCTTTCGGAAGCATTTCGTTTCGCCATTCTTTAATCTTCTCCGAATGTGTGACATTCCCACGTCTTTCTCCTGAGCTTCCATAATCTTCTCTCGTATGCTAGGGATGAGAGCAAGACTGTATAATGCCCCATATGGAACCAAGTATAGACTCGTCTCCTCCGCTTCAAGTGGGGTGATGGACAGATGGTTGACATGAGATCTGCGGCTTAAAGCGTCGGCAACCACATTTGCCTTACCGGGATAGTAGTGAACCTCGATCTCATAGTATTTGATCAGCTCTAGCCATCTCTGTTGCCGCATATTCAACTCCTTTTGAGTGAATATATATTTCAAACTCTTGTGGTCGGTGTAGAGATGCACTAAGTTCCTAAGTAAATAGTGCCTCCAAATTTTTAATGCCAACACCACAACAGCGAGCTCAAGATCATGAGTCAGATAGTGCTGCTCGTGGTTACGAAGTTGACATGAGCTATAGGAGACCACTCTTCCTCCTTGCATCAATACACAGCCAAGCCCGATGCAGGACACATCCCAATATACGTCAAAGGGCTTGGTCGTATCCGGTTGAGCTAACACCGTGGCTTTTGTAAGATGCTTCACCAATGCTTGGAAAGCTCCTTCACAAGCTGAGCTCCAAACATATTTGATCCCCTTCTTCAACAATTCCGTCATCGGCTTAGCAAGCTTGGAGAAGTTCGGTATGAATCTCCAATAATATCCCGCTAAACCAAGAAAGCTCCTGACTTCATGGACAGATGTGGGGGACTTCCATTTCAGCACTTGTTCAAATTTGCTTGGATCAACTGCAATGCCTTCCACAGAAATAATATGACCAAGAAATGGCACTTGGCTGATCCAAAACTCGCACTTGCTGAACTTGGCATAAAGCTTATGGTCTCGCAATCGTTGAAGCACGATATGCAGGTGTTCGGCGTGTTCTTCTTCAGACTTGGAATAAACTAATATGCCATATATGAACACCACCACGAACTTGTCCAACTCCGGCATGAACACTGAGTTCATGAGATACATGAAATGTGCCGGGGCATTGGTGAGACCAAAAGACAAGACAAGGTATTCATACAGCTTATATCTCGTCGAGAAAGCTGTCTTCGGAATGTCCTCCGCTCGGATCTTAATTTGGTGATATCAGGAGCGTAGATCCATCTTTGAAAATACACTCGCACCCACAAGTTGATCGAATGGAATATCGATGCGGGGCAGTGGATATTTATTCTTGATGGTGACGGCGTTGAGAGGTCGGTAGTCCACACACAACCTCAAGGTTTCATCCTTCTTATTCACAAACAGCGCCGAGCATCCCCAAGGCGAGGAACTCGGTCGAATGAAACCCTTATTCATCAGATCATTAAGCTGCTCCTTCAGTTCAGCTAGCTGATTCGGAGCCATCTTGTACGGTCTCCATGATATCGGTGTCGTCCCGGGTATACATTCGATCTTGAACTCGACATCCCTTTCAGGTGGCATGCCCGGGAGATCATCCGGAAATACGTCCTGGTATTCACGGACCACTCGAATATCCTCAAGTTTTGTGGCTTCCGTGTTATATGTGGCTGGAACTTCTTGAACCGAACGGTCAAGAAAGGGAACATGTGGTTCATGAAGTGGAGATTTTAAACGAACCACACGTGGAATGATGTCAAGAACAGCACCATGGCAATGTAGCCATGAGATTCCTAAGATGACATCAAGTTTTTGACTCTCTAACATAATTAGAGAAGTCGGATATAGATTCCCACCCAATTGTAATGGTTCTCTATAGACCATCCTATCAGCTGTTATTTTCCCACCCGGAGAGCATATCAAGTATGAACTATTTGTAGGAATGATAGGCAATTGATAGTTAATAACATAAGATTGACTTATGAAATTATGGGTGGCACCGGAGTCAAAAAATATGACTACGGGATGATCTAAATAAGAAAACATACCCGCAAGGACGGGTTCGCCTTCCGGAACATCTTTGATGGCTAAGTGGTGGATGTTGCCAGGTTTTGGTGCTGGTCTCTTGGGCTGGTTGCGGGGCCGATTTGCACCCTGATACGGTGCTGCACTCCTTTCCTGTCGCTGCTTGGGGCAGTCCTTGGCAATATGCCCGACACGGTCACACGTGAAGCACGTGTAAGGTGTCGGGGCCCTCCGAATTGAGGACGGAATCACGGTGCACGTTGTTGAAACTGAGGCGCACGTGGGACCATCCTTTACTGCTTCTGTTGCTGTGGTGGATATGATGGTCGGAAGCTTGGCGCACTAAATTGTCGACCGCGAAACTGAGGCGGTCGCGCCGGTGGCTGCCATCTCTGACCGGATGGTGAGCGATACACCACGCGGTATTTTTGTGGTGCACCACTACTGCTGCTTGTCAGCTCGCTGCGTTTTCTCTTATCAGAACCGCGCTCGCTCTGAGCATTTTCTTGTAAAATTGCGGCATTGACAAGATCGTTGAATGTGCCGCGGTTGCATTGGGCGAGATGGACCTTCATTTTGGAATTCAGGCCCCAGAAGAATGCATTTCGTTTCTGTTCCTCCGTTCCCACAAATCCTGGCGGATACTGGGCCAGCCGGTTGAATGATCTGGAGTACTCATGAGCACTCCTCTCGTCTTGTTTCAGCTCCAGAAACTCCTGAAGCTTCCTCTCCATAACCCCGGGAGGTAATGATAGGCGCGGAACGCCTCCCGGAACTCCGTCCAAGTGATGGCATGACCAGCCGGTAATGAGGCGATGTAGTTCACCCACTATGTACCGGCTTCCCCTTGAAGTTATTGCACTGCATACAGCGCCTTCTGATGTTCGGTGCACCGTAGTAAACCGAACTTCGCCTGAAGAGTGTGGATGAAGCTGTCCGCCTTCAAAGGCTCTTCGTCCTCCATAAAGACCGGAGGATGGGTCGCCAGGAAGTCCGAATATGAACTCTGTTGGGGCTGGTGTTGCCCATTGTCTTGGCGTCGTCCTGGATGGGACGCATTTTGTTGCACCAGCATCCGCAGCAACTCGGTTTGCTCGTCGCGTGAGCCGAGTACTGCAGCGAGAACCTCCTCAAGATTTCTTGGAAGTTCTGGCGGTGGAGAAGGTGGTTTCTGCTGCGTCGTGGTGTGCTCCGGAGATGGAGACTCATCACCATGAACCTTACTTGGACCTCCCTCCTCTTGCGTAGAACGGGTACGCACCATTCTGCATTCATACCATTCAAAGGATCAGCACATGTTGGTTTACTTCATCCAGTCTATACTTATGTTATTAACTATCAATTGCCTATCATCCAGAGACTCATATTAAATACCGTGCCATGCCACGGTATACCATTCCATACTATTCCTCATATGGCGAGCTTACCACAATTGACCCGCCTGCGGTGGCGTACCATACCTCTTACCTAATGTCGGAGCGTCGTTACAGAATGTATAACATATAAGTTAGCTTTTCTGTGAGGCCCCCATCGTCCCGCCTGATCACGGGGACGGGGCACCTCGCCCCGGAATCACATTGGGTGGTGCCGTGTTATGCGGCACCCAACAGCACACATATAAGGAACACTGTATTCCATAAATCAAAAGCGGAAGCTTACAATATCCTTTGCAAATAATTTACATAAAATAGCTACAGCGGAAGTCTATAAACAGCTCATGTCGAATATCTAAGAAGCACTTGAGAAGAGGTCCAGCCCACGGACTCCTCTCGCTAGCAACACGAAGACATGGCAGCGGATAGGTCCTCCATGTGTTACCCGACTCGGACGTTTCCAAGTCTCACTAGACAACCTTCTTTATGAGCATCGTCTTAACCTGCAAAACCACTCATATAGCAAGAGTGAGCACAAGGGCTCAGCAAGACTTAACCGTCTCTCCTAAGACATGCAACTCTACATGAAAGTAACCTAAGACTTAAACATGTCATTTGCGAAAAGACTCGCCTACGAGTTCATCCATAACTTTCAGATTTTAGCCATAATAGTAGTGACCTTGCGCCCAGCAACATTGGAACTCCAGAATCAAACAAGAAACGCTTCATTCCAGTGTTACTTGTCCCAAAGTGGAAAATAACTTTAGTTTGCTCGATCTCTACTTCAAACATGGTTTCATGCAATTTCCATTTATCATAACAGCATTTAAAACTTTGCAAACTATTTCCACACAACTTGATTACTACGTCACAACACAGGGAGCAAGTGGTAATCAATAACCGCGATGGACGGTGATTCGAATCAAACACTACCCGGATAACTCGACACATACGCCCGCTTCTGAAGACCCAATTATGGCGTCCTCCATTACATCGTATGTGGCAAACTTTCGCAGGACACTCGACTGTAGAACCGGTCGCGCCGTCTCGGGCTCATAGGTCTAACGAGACGATGTGGTATGCCTCTACAATCCAGTGAACCTGGTACATCGGTTTCCTGGTTCCCATATATCAGTAAGCATCCGGTACACAACTCAATACTTGCTCCTGTGTGCCGCACACGCATCGGTCCTTAACCAACACAGGCAGAGCTACTCGACCAAGACCTCATCTTGTCGCTGCCTAACCATCCTGCCCAGTCTCATCTTTAGAAATGTAAAGTTTAGTTTGCCCCTCTTTCCATTTACACCCATGTAATCCTGACTATAACTCATGAGTAGATACCGTCTACTCGACTTCTACCTGATGTCCTAAGCTATTTAGCACGGCATTATTCTACAGCGGTGACCCTTTTCTACCCTCAACACCAGGGTTCATTTGGTCATGCATTTGGAGTATAAAACATCCTTGACCTAATGCACATACAAACTCTACACCATAACTGTGAACAAAGTAAAAACTTTATAAATAACTTAAATGCAAACCGGAGCTTGCCTTTGTTTTGCAGGTGACTAAAGTAAGAAATTTATGAAGTTAGCTAATGGTGACTTGAATCTTAATAACTGGCCTTCTTGCTCCTTGATCCAAGCTTCACTTCTTTTTCACTTTTCCACGTTTAATCACTACACGTTATGAATATGCATGCATGTTTAATTATAAAACTTTTGCTAACAAGTGCTAAAGACAAGTTTAAAACTGGAACCCTGTTTAAGAATTTAAAATGACACTGGTGCTAGTGGTTTGGGTTTGGGTTTGGGTTAAAGTACTATGCTCAAGTGAGATTCGTGTTTCCTCACTTGTGGGTTGATTATCTAAGAAGTTAAATAGGATAGTACTGATCCACGACTCCAATGGAGCTGAAAATTTTATTGTGAGTTCCTTGTCACAAGAGAGTCATCTCGACAAAAAGTCAAAATTTTGCAATGAGTAGATCACTCAGAACAATTCCCTAAGCATTTAGGCAAAAAGAAATTAATTCTGAATAAATATGCACTTTCATGCAAATTCAAGAGAACTAAAATTTCATACATAGCTCAGGGAGCATGCATGAATTTTCCTAGGATTTTTGGAGCTAAGAAATGCCCAGAACTGAATTTCCAAATCTTGGAAATTCCCTGAAAATGTTTCTGTATTCATTTGAGTACAGAAACTTGAAATCAGAATTACCCTGACTAAATAAAATCCAAATGAGCTGAATATTTTACAGGAGATCACTAATAGCCTATATAACATTCTGGCAAAATTTGGGGATTTTTGGATGAACCAAACTCCCTCTAAAATTCTTTTGCTGAAAAGCTTTAAACAATTTTCCAGACTTTTCTATTGGTTTTCATGCAAGTTTGGTTGCATATTTGGATAGACCTTGCCAACATGAATCTAACAGAATTTGAATCACCCAATTTGGAGCTTCCTACTGCAAGTTATGATTTCGCAAAGTTATAGCCAGTTCTGGATTTGTTTTCCTACTAAAATTCGGTTGGGCCCACGTTTTGAATTCCAACCAATCGAATTTGGGGACACATTGGTTTACACAGTTATCCGCCCATAGCCACAAAAGATCAGCAACCACAGGGGATCCCATTTAAACTTTCGGCGGCTGACAGATGGGACCACCACCTTCTTCAACCTCCGGCTTCCCTCTTTCCCGCGCCCGCGCCTCCTCGCCGACAGAGATTCTCCCCACTCGCCCCCACCCCTGTTCCCCGGTCGTCTCCCGGCCCGAGCCTCCTGGGGGTTTCTGAGGGCGGGAAAGCCATTTCCGGGGTCGGTGTGTGCTGTAGAGGACCGCAAGGGTTCAGGCGACGGGAGGCGGCTTCAGTTCATGTCCGGCGACGTTGGCCGGCTTCCCTACCACCCCAAACTCGCAGTTTTCTCGCCCTAGAGAATCAGTGACTCATGGCAAAGGCCGTCATGCAAGCCACAGTGCTCGGAAATGCCCCCAACTACCAAGTCACCGTACGCCCTAGCTCAAAAACTGGCGGCCGAAGCTGAAACTCGAATAACACTGTCGAGGCTCTATGCTTCTTCTGGGTTTTTGTTCTCAGTGACTCACAAGGATATCTCTAGCCTATACCATGATCAGAATGAGCAAAGAAGTGCTATTGATCACGAATTTTGGGAAATTCTACATCCACGGCTTATGGAGACTTCGTCGGTTTTTTAGAAATTCCCGTAGCTACCGTAGAGGAATGACCTAGGGTTTTTGGCAGCATGAAGAATGGGTTGGCGCACCTTTTTGCTGTTCAATCCTCGATGTGAAACGCCCTGTATCGCCGGGGCATTGAGGAGGCACGGCGGCGGCTTGAACCGAAGCTCCACGGCAAATTCTTGCTGTGAACCGCGCACAAAGGCTGGTGGATTGGTTTGGGTAGCTCGAGGAGGATCAGTGGGTTCTTGCGCACGTTTCCACGAGCTCAGATGGCCATGCGAAGGACGAGCGGCGCCCAGCGAGGATCGGTGCCGAGGCTCGGTCGAGCGGCGGGTCTCTGTGTTCGTGCGAGGGGATGAATAGAGCCCGTGTGGGGGTCGGTTGGGGCAAAAGATCACGCTTGCGACGTGAGGACAGACGCTAGGAGGTCGCCAGTGCAAATCCGGGAGCTGGAGGTGGCGTCGGCCGCAGCCCTCAGTGGCGCCTTGCGATGGCTTGCTTCTAGCTCGTGTCTGAACAGAGGAACAGGCTTCCTTCTGGTGTAAGTCTTCTCCCAATGACATGTGGGGTCCACCGCTCCTCTTATCCCCCAAAATTCTGACAAATATCTCCAAATTTTGGCACATTGCAAATTCAGCCATGAAGAGCTCAAATTCAAAGGCCAATTGGCAATTTGGTCAATTTTTTACTTCAGTTTCAAATTTGAATTCAAATTTCTATGAAATTTACAAGTCTCTTTGATATACATATCAAAGCACCTCCAAATTTTCTCAAAACTTGCATTCCTCATAATTTGGACCTGGAGAGTTTGAATATGCCCTCTGATATTTGAGTTGGCCATTGCAAATACAAATTTTTAAACAACAGTTTGAATTTCCTTTTTTTTTGGAAATGGCCTTCTTTTCCTTGAAGTAAACCATTTAATTCAAACTGAATTTTTAAGTCCCCTTTTGTGATGAACCATTTGAATTTGGGTGAAAAACTTTGGTTTGCTCCTAGCCCATGCTTGATAAACCTTTGTCCTAATCTGAACTTCATAAGTTCAGTTTGAATATGCCCCTCAAATTTGAGTTCGAAGGTGATCTCAAATAATGCTTTGAACACAGGGTATATGAGCTCCCATTTCTCCAAATTTAGAACTCAAGCTCTTTTATAACTGAGGACTGCAATGGCCATCTCACATATAGGCCTTTGGACCATTTGAACATGAATTCGTTGCAAGGGTTCAAAATGGGGTTTAAACTTCCCTCCCCTCTACTCATAGACAATGTGCATATGAGTTAGATTTTTTGGAGTGAAATTCTTTTCCGGGTTAACATGTGTTCAGCAGGAGCTAAAGAACATTTTTGCTCTCCCCACATGTCCATGTTCGAGTTTATCATTTCATGTGACATAAATCAAGTCATTCCCTTGCCTTAATCATGTTTGAATTCAGCATGAACCCAACATGATCATAATCCATTCCTTTTTAGGTCACCCTCAAATCAGAAAGTTGCCACCATAATCTCTTCAATTTCAAATGTATGAGGCTCCATGTGTATACAAAAGTTTGGCGGCAACTTGAGCTGAGCCTTTGAGTCTAGAGACCTTATTTTTGTTCTTTCTCATATACATGTATGATTTACCGATGGGTTTAACTCCACCTTGGTCCAACACATTCAAATGAATGCTCGAACCCGTGTTGTCGAACCTCACGTATACCATCCCATGTAAGAAATTTTTTGTAAGTCTCATTTTTCATGAACCAGAAACACAATGACGTTCAATCACCCGTTTCATTGCATTCATGTTTTTGGGACTTTTACATTCCTCCCACCTTAAAAAGAATCTCGTCCTGAGATTCCAATAGGAGAACGAGACGGGAGAGGTAATGTCAAATGGTACGACAATAAAAATTCTAGATAGTTCATGCGGGGGTAATCTTTGCTCTCCACGTTGTTTCTTCCGTGGTATGATTACTCCACACCACCTGGCAAAATCTTAATATCCGATTCCAGGTGTTCCGTATCTCCCCTCGATAGTCTGAACCGGTCGCTCGGTGTAGGCACGATCCGGCTGCAACTAGTCAATTTATTTGGTGCGGACAGCGATAGTAGCTTTAAAGCACTTCCGTAGCTGTGACAGATGAAATGTGTCGTGAACACCAGCAAGATTTGCCAGTAGTTCTAGCCGGTAGGCTACGGTCTGCACTTTTCCGTGATAGCAGATGACTCTAAAGCTCGGGAAGCCAAAATCACCTGTTTACATCAGATCGGTGAATTCCTTCCATCGGAGACACACGAATATAAACGTGTTCTCCGCCGTCGAATAGTAGCTTTTCTGTCGGGGTTGCACAGCCTCCAAGTTCGCTTCTATTGTCAGAACTCGGTCATCGGCTCGGTTGACTAATCACCCCGAACAGTACTCTTTCGCCGTACTCACACCATTTCAGCGGTGTGCGACATTTCCAGCCATAGAGCTTCATCTTACGAGGTAACTATACGGTCTTTAAACTATAGAGTACCCTCATTATCCTTCCTGAACTACCTCACCTCTCTGTTGTCTATTCTTTTCCATATGTGAGACATACCCTTGCCTCTCCTTTGACCTTCAGCAGTCTCTCCTCAGATTGCTGAAATGGGAGCAGTGTTATAAGGGACTCCATACGGAATGACACGGAGGCTGGGTTTTTCTTCTTCTAACTCAGCATTTGCCAAGTTGTGAACGTGGCCTTTCCGACTAAACATGTCGGTAACCGCATTCACTGCTTCCCGGATGATAGTGGATCTCGAAGTTATGATCTTTAATGAGATCCAACTATCTTCGAGAATACCTTTGCACCCACTGGTTGATCGAATCAACTATCGATGCGGGGCAGGGTACTTGTTCTTTATAGTGATGGCATTGAGTGAACGATAATCCACACTTAATCTTAGTGTCTTGTCATTCTTCTTAACAAACAGCGCAGAGCAATCCCAAGGTGAGGAGCTAGGTCGTATAAAACCTTTGCTCATAAGTTCACTTAGTTGCTCCTTCAACTCCGCTAGTTCATTGGGTGCCATCTTATACAGCCTTCGTGAAGTCGGTGTTGTTTCCGGCGTCAGGTCCATCTGGAACTTGACGTCCCATTAGCCGGCATTGCCCGGTAAATCATTGGAAACACGTTGGATATTCACGTCCCACCGGACTATCTTCGAGTTTAATCACTTCCGTGGGATAGGCCTAACCCGTTCTCTTTGCTGTACAGAACGGACTCTTCTGTCCTCATCCACATTTTAATCCGTTTAATCAGCATTTCCATAACTCAAGTTGAATAAAAAAGCTAGAGTTGACTTTAGTATCTTTCCAACGAGTATCCATATGCCTTTAGATCATCTCTGAATCAAAAGTTATGATTGCTCAAAGTTGACAGAATTCCTGGATAAAATCTGCCAGCATGACCTCTGTATGTGGCTACTTTTATCACAGTTGTACATGAAAATACAATAAGAATCTGCGCAAACTCTGAACTACAAAAATGTTGCACACTTCATAAACTTTCCAACGGTGTATCATAGGCTCCTTAAGGATTTTTCTACAGGATGTTATGGCTTAAAAACAGAAAGGTCCAGAGAGGTTTTTTGGTACTGTCCTTGTTCTGAACAGTTTGTCTTCAACTGGACTTTTCACCAACTTAATGTGTAATTTTGCTCCGGAGGCCTACAAAGAAGTTGTAGAGCACTTAAAAATATTTCCGGAACTGTATCATACACTTTAATTGGTTAAATCTACTCAGAGTTATGCTCTGTCAAAGTCCAGCAATCATTCCTGCCAGAAACAGAGCACTCTGTTTTTGAAATCTTTGAAGCCTAGTAATTTTCTCATTTGAATCTTAGCTCAAAATAAGAGTTCAATAACTAATATTTGTTTCATACTTCCATTTTTAGTTGAAAGTTAGTTCATGAACCATTTCTTCATAGGGAAGAGGTTATTAAGTGTGTACGTCGTCGATGCACCGTAAGAAACATGTCGGTACTATGTTGCCTCACCAAAAGAAAAATCCTAACCGGATTATACTGGCATATACGTATTATCAGTGGCACTAAGACGGTCTCTCACACACGTGTACTACACGGGATACGTACGTGGTTAGTACCTGCAGAAGAACACTCAATAGTGGTGCACTCAAAGGTTGTTTTCATTTCAGGCAGTTCCATATTTGAAAGAAAATACAAACGCCCGTATCATTGCTATACGGCCGTCCTTGAGTTAAGCCACGTCTCAAGGTACGTGATCGTGTTTTTACACCACGCGACGGGGAACCTGAGTATATCATGAATGGGTCGCCACGGTTGGGATGTTATCAACCCAACGGATACCACCTACTACCCTGCAGGGCACGCCGATGGCAAGCACTGCGTATGTCCTCCTGGGCTATTTCCAGACGAACACACTATTGCGTTACTGACCACACGATGGGGTCTCCACTTACTTGCCTAATGCATGCTAGGGATCAGTGTTTCATATGAACTCAGGAACATGAAGAGTCCAGGAGTTTCATATTAACGTCTCACACTAAGCTGTGAGACTTATCCCTGAACCACTTTCCTCGTCAGGGGAGCTAACCGAAATTGAACCGCTTTTGGTGACGTAATACGATCCTTACTCCGTGTGCTATTACCAATGCGGCTCTGATACCACGCTGTGAGGGCCCCCGTTGTCCCGCCCGATCACGGGGATGGGGCACCTCGCCCGGGAATCACATTGGGTGGTGCCGTGTTATGCGGCACCCAACAGCACACATATAAGGAACACTGTATTCCATAAATCAAAAGCGGAAGCTTACAATATCCTTTGCAAATAATTTACATAAAATAGCTACAACGGAAGTCCATAAACAGCTCACGTCAAATATATAAGAAGCACTCGAGAAGAGGTCCAGCCCGTGGACTCCTCTCACTAGCAACACGAAGACATGGCAGCGGCTAGGTCCTCCATGTCTTACGACTCGGACATTTCTGAGTCTCACTGGACAACCTTCTTTATGAGCATCGTCTTAACCTGCAAAACCACTCATATAGCAAGAGTGAGCACAAGGGCTCAGCAAGACTTAACCGTCTCTCCTAAGACATGCAACTCTACATGAAAGTAACCTAAGACTTAAACATGTCATTTGTGAAAAGACTCGCCTACGAGTTCATCCTTAACTTTCAGATTTTAGCCATAATAGTAGTGACCTTGCGCCCAGCAACATTGGAACTCCAGAATCAAACAAGAATCGCTTCATTCCAATGTTACTTGTCCCAAGGTGGAAAATAACTTTAGTTTGCTCTATCTCTACTTCAAACATGGTTTTCATGCAATTTCCATTTATCATAATGGCATTTAAAATTTTGCAAACTATTTCCACACAACTTGATTACTACGTCACAACACAGAGAGCAAGCGGTAATCAATAACCGCGATGGACGGTGATTCGAATCAAACACTACCCGGATAGACATCACTCCTGCAGATATACACAACACTCACATGGTAGACATGCAAGGTCCAATTACTAGAGCTCGAGCACAACAATTGAATTTAGAGGTGAGCTCGTTCCTGAACAATTCTTTATATGTGAATTTTGAGAGTATGTTGCTACCTAATGGATTAATTATGATTAAGAACCATGGAGAGGACATGGAGATACATGGAGAGGAGTTTGGTGGCGTGGAGGACCAGAAAATACGCCAACAAGAAGTTAGAGACCGAGCCCAACTCAAACTCGAGTCCAACTCGGGCCCAGGTGCAGTCCACCTTAAAATGGATGCACAGGAGGCATACGGACTCCGTTTTTGACGTTCTATATATGCACGGAAAGCTGAGAGGATAAAATTTCCAATGGAACTTTCCCGACGTCAAAATTCCCTCTGAGTCGATGGGGAACTTCGAAACAATATAAAGTTTAGAGTCTGTCAGGGTGTTGCATCACCTAGTTGGGCCATTGGGTCTTGTATCTAGTCCAAGTCCATTATGTACGTGTCTTAGGGTTAGGTCACGGCCCCAGCACCCCCCTGGTCGTCCTCCACCTCCTTTATACCCCCTAACCGCCGTCACAAACAGCTGGGTTTTGCTTAGTCACAATCTGTCATTGAATAGTGTCACCGATCATCGGTTGTGAGACCCCAAATTCGTGATCAATTCTGTTTTGATTGCAACTTCTATATTCTTGCTTGTGTTCTTGATTGCGCTTGCAGGGATAAGCCTTCGTGGCGAGGTGTAACACGGGTGATAACCAACGGAGCAGTGGTGTAGTGATTGCGGGGTTTCGTTCGTTCGGAGCCTTGGATCATCAACGTCGAGATCTCCACCCAATCAAGTTTACCCTACCTCTCGGAAGATCGGGACTCATCCTCCTATCAATTGGTATCAGATTTCCAGGTTCACCGTGAGGTATACTTGTGTGCCCTTTAGATTTATTTTGTTTCAGTCCTATCGTCCACAAAAAGCAACAAAAAAATTTTAGTTTCCCTGACCTACAACCCCCGCTCAACCATTTGCACAATTTGGTTTTGGAGTCCGTAGTTCTGAGTTCGTGTCCTAGGTTGAGTCTGGTTGCTGGTTTAGATTTGTTTTGGTACAGTTTTGTTTCTTCCATCCGCTGCCATCTACAAAAAACCAATGTACAAAAAAAATTCCATCCACCGATTCGTTTCTGTTGCAGTTTCCACCACCACCAAAACCTGATTCGGGGTATCCTCCTTAAAACGGGCATAACTTTTCGCTCGTAACTCCGATTGAGGCGCATTTTTTTCCTAGAAAGCTCTCGAAAAAGTCCACATACGGCACTTTAAAAAAAATTAAGAAGGCCCTCGTTTCGAACTCCGAAGCTCCAGCACCAGTTTTTTCCAATCGCTCCTGAATTTGTGCCGATCTCATCTTTCATCGGTTTGAGCTAATACTTGGTGCTGTTTCTATTCTTGTGCCCCTGGTTGAGAAAAAATATCAAAAAAATAAAGAGAAAAAAAATTTGATTTCTACTAGTGCTTCAAGACAAAAACAGGAGGCTAAGGGGTTTTCTAGTTGTGCTATTTTTGTGTGAGTGCTGGATACTTGCTGATATTATTCTTGTTGTTCATCATCATTCATCCTTGTCCTTGCTTGTTGCCACAACTGTTCTAATACATTCTTAGGCCAGCAACTAGGTGAAATTCTTTGGACACTTATTCAGTATTGCTATCTGTTACTAACTTGTGTGCCACATACATATACTGAATTTGAGCCTTCCAAGCTCCACCTTCTCTCGAGCAGAACAGGTAACCTTTGCAATCACACCCACTCTCTGCTTGCTTCACACCGGTCACCGTTGGCCACCTGCAGTGCTGGTAAGAAACTTGTAAGAGCGGGGTAAGACGCATCTTACTGATCGATTTTCCACCCACTTCAGAGAGCGTAGTAATAGGGTTCTTCACGATCTTTTTGTCTTCGTTTCTATTTTGTACTAACAATGACAGGAAAGAAGCCTATGGATAAGACCTCTGGTTCTACACCTCCGGATGATGATGAGTGTGTGTCCCATATGGAACTAAAGGACATGATGCGGGCAATGACCGAATCTTTCAACAATTACCAGACCACTACAACAGCCACCTTTCAGAGGCTCCATACAAGTGGTGCTGGTCTGACCACACAGTTGGACGAGATGGAGACTCGTCTTCCCCAACAAGCTACACCCTCTATCATCCTTGATGGTGATGCACATGCTCACAATGACACAGAGGATGACTTTAGTAACCATGAGGTTGATGCACAGCAGCGCCGTCGCCCTCGACGAAATCGTCAAGGTATGGGAGGTAGACCTCGTCCTCATGCTCCTGAACAAGATAATGATCCTTATGCTAAGATTAAGTTTTCTATTCCAACATTTTATGGATCTTATGATGCTGAGACTTACTTGGATTGGGAGATGACGGTAGAATAAAAATTTAGCTCTCATCTTGTTCCTGAGCGACATAGAGTTAGACAAGCCACTAGTGAGTTTAAAGATTTTACTATAATTTGGTGGAATGAACTTGTCAATACACGTAATGCACCACAGACATGGGCTGCGTTAAAAGAAGAGATGCGCGCTAGGTTTGTTCCTCCTTCATATAGACGTGATCTTCTTAAGAAATTGCAACGCTTTGATCAGGGTGACATGACTGTCTGAGAGTACTACCAAGAGTTGCAGAAAGATATGCTTCGTTGTGGGGTAGTTGAGGATCAGGAAGACCAAATTGTTAGGTTTTATGGGGGCTTGCGGCGTGAGATCCAGGACATAGTTGACTATAAGGAATATCATTCTATTCAACGTTTATTTCAACTTGCTATGTTAGCAGAAAAAAGAAGTGTAGGGTCGCCAACTGCAGCGGCGGAACAACACCTTCACACCACGACAATTTCCGGTGCCATCCAAAGCAGCGCCCTCCTCGAGCATACGTGCTTCTACACCACCCTCCACGGGTGTTGTACGCAGCAGCATCGCACCTTCTACATCACGGGGACAAGATAACAGCAAGTCCCAGATGCCTTCAGGTGTTGCAGCAAAGGCGGCTGCACCCAACACTTCGACAAGTCGCAGCTCCGACATCAAGTGCCACCGCTGTCAGGGACTTGGCCATATGCAACGAGATTGCCCCAGCAAACGGGCAATCATTGCCACTGCTAATGGTGGGTATGTTAGTGCTTCTGATATTGAAGATGAAAATATTATTGCAACTAACATTTCAGGTTCGGATGATGGTGCTGAGGAGGTTCTTGGTACATCTGCGACAAACAACTATAGGACTTTGATTGTGCAGCGAGCTTTGAGTGCCACGGTTCGAGAGGACGACAACCGCCAACGTCACAACCTTTTCAACATGTTTCTCGTCGTCAAGGACTGCCGTGTACATACCATCATTGATGGTGGTAGCTGCAAGAATTTGGTGAATGTTGAGGTGGTCAAGAAGCTTGGCTTGACCACACGGGAGCATCCCCACCCTTATCACATTCAATGGTTTAACAACAATGGTAAGGTTAAGGTAACACAAACAGCAAGGATACATTTTTCCATTGGTTCTTATCATGATTTTACTGATTTTGATGTGGTACGTATGGATGCTTGTTCTCTTTTGTTGGGACGTCCTTGGGAGTTTTATACTGATGCTATTCACCATGGTCAATCTAATAAGTATACTCACATGCATAAGGGCAAGAAAATTGTGTTGCTTCCTATGAGTCCCACTGAAATTGTACAATTTGAGCAGGAGAAAAAGAATAATGCTAAGCAAAAGGGTGTTTTCAATTCTGAAATTCAGCAACCTATTAAGTTGAAAAATCCTATTTTGCTTGCAACTAAATCTGATCTTGATGATTTATATGCCTCTAATGGAACTTGCTATGCTTTAGTGTGCAAACATGCTTTATATTCCATTGAGGATACATCCATTGTCTTGCCACCTGCTGTTGCTAACCTTTTGCAGGAATATATGGATGTTTTTTCCATCAGAGATACCCCCTGGATTACCACCTGTGCGAGGCATTGAGCACAAGATTGATTTGGTTCCAGGGGCGAGCTTGCCAAACCGTGCTGCCTACAGGACCAACCCCGACGAGACTAAGGAAATTCAGCGACAAGTCCAAGATCTTCTGGTCCGCGGGCACATTCGTGAGAGTCTTAGTCCTTGTTCTGTTCCTGTTCTTTTGGTTCTAAAAAAAGATGGCACTTGGTGCATGTGTGTTGATTGTAGAGCCATCAATAACATTACCATTCGTTATCGCTATCCTATTCCTAGATTGGATGACATGCTTGATGAGTTGAGTGGTTCTGTTATTTTCTCTAAGATTGATTTACGTAGTGGGTATCATCAGATTCGTATGGCTTTAGGTGATGAATGGAAAACTGCTTTTAAAACTAAATTCGGACTTTATGAATGGTTAGTCATGCCATTTGGTTTAACTAATGCGCCCAGCACTTTCATGAGGTTGATGAATGAGGTTTTACGTGCTTTCATTGGTAAATTTGTGGTGGTTTACTTTGATGATATCCTTATTTACAGCAAGTCATATGATGAGCATCTTGAACATTTGCGTGCTGTTTTTAATGTCTTGCGCGATGCACGTTTATATGGTAACCTTGAGAAGTGCACCTTTTGCACCGATCATGTGTCTTTTCTTGGGTATGTTGTTACTTCGCAGAGCATTGAGGTGGACGAGGCAAAGATTGTTGCCATCACGAGCTGGCCACTTCCGACTACGGTCACACAGGTTCGGGGTTTTCTTGGTCTCGCAGGTTTCTACCGGCGTTTCATGCGGGATTTCAGCACCATTGTGGCACCTCTCCACGAGTTGACAAAGCATGGAGTGCCGTTTCGATGGGGACCAGCACAACAACAAGCTTTTGATGTTCTCAAGTCGAAGCTCACACAAGCACCATTGCTGCAACTTCCTGATTTTGAGAAGACCTTCGAGCTTGAATGTGACGCGAGCGGCATTGGCATTGGAGGAGTGCTAATTCAAGGAGGTAAACCTGTTGCCTTCTTTAGTGAAAAATTGCATGGGCCATCGCTGAATTATTCTACATATGACAAAGAACTTTATGCTTTAGTGCGTGTCTTGCAAACTTGGCAACATTACCTATGGTCTAAAGAATTTGTCATACATTCAGATCATGAGTCTTTGAAGTATCTTAAAGGACAAGCTAATCTGAACAAACGTCATGCTAAATGGATTGAGTTCATAGAATCATTTCCTTACATCATTAAACATAAGAAAGGGAAAGACAATGTGATTGCCGATGCTTTATCTAGACGTTATACCATACTATCCCAACTTTCTCATAAAATCTTTGGTTTGGAAACCATAAAGAGGTTATATGCTACTGATTTGGACTTCAAAGATGCCTTTGAAAATTGTAGAGAGGGAAGAACATGGCAAAAATTCATGCTGCGTGAAGGCCTTCTCTACCGTGCTAACAAGCTGTGTGTTCCAGCTAGCTCCGTTCGTCTTTTGTTGTTGCAGGAAGCGCATGGAGGTGGTTTGATGGACATTTTGGTGTTAAAAAGACAGAGGATGTGCTGGCCGCTCACTTCTTTTGACCACGAATGAGGCGTGATGTGGAGCGCTACGTTTCACGTTGCACGACATGCAACAAAGCTAAGTCTCGACTTAACCCACATGGTCTTTATATGCCTCTTCCGGTTCCTAGTGCACCTTGGGAGGATATTTCTATTGACTTTGTTTTAGGATTGCCTAGAACAAAGAGGGGGAGGGATAGTGTCTTTGTGGTTGTTGATCGTTTCTCTAAAATAGCTCATTTTATACCCTGCCACAAGACCGATAATGCTTCACGTGTTGCTGATTTGTTCTTTAATGAGGTTGTGCATTTGTATGGTGTTCCCAATACTATTGTTTCTGATAGGGATGCTAAATTTTTGAGTCACTTTTGGAGAACTTTATGGTATAAACTGGGAACAAAGTTGTTGTTTTCTACTACTTGTCATCCACAAACTGATGGGCAAACGGAGGTAGTTAATCGTACCTTATCTACTATGTTGCGGGCTGTTTGGAAAGACAATTTGAGGTTGTGGGAGGAGTGTTTGCCACATATTGAGTTTGCTTATAACAGGTCTATTCACTCCACAACCAAGTTAAGTCCGTTTATGGTAGTGTATGGTTTCAATCCTCGTGCTCCAATTGATTTGCTACCTTTACCACATACTGAAATTGTGAACTTAGATGCTACACAAGGTTCTGAACTTATTCTTAAGTTGCATGAAACTACTAAGTTACAAATTGAAAAAATGAATGAAAAGTATCGCATTGCTGCTAGTAAAGGTAGGAAGGAGGTAAAATTGGAACCCGGTGATTTGGTGTGGGTTCATTTGAGAAAAGATAGGTTCCCGGATTTGAGAAAGTCCAAACTCATGCCACGTGCTGCTGGACCTTTTAAGGTTCTTGAGAAGTTAAATGACAATGCATATAAACTTGAGTTGCCTCCCGAGTTTGGGGTTAGTCCCACATTTAACATTTCAGATTTGAAGCCATACTTGGGAGAAGAAGATGAGCTTGAGTCAAGGACGACTCCAATGCAAGAGGGGGAGGATGATGTGGACAACACTCACATGGTAGACATGCAAGGTCCAATTACTAGAGCTCGAGCACGACAATTGAATTTAGAGGTGAGCTCGTTCCTGAACAATTCCTTATATGTGAATTTTGAGAGTATGTTGCTACCTAATGGATTAATTATGATTAGGAAACATGAAGAGGACATGGAGATACATGGATAGGGGTTTGGAGGCGTGGAGGACCAGAAAATACGCCAACAAGAAGTTAGAGACCGAGCCCAACTCAAACTCGAGTCCAACTCGGGCCCAGGAGCAGTCCACCTTAAAATGGATGCACAGGAGGCATACGGACTCTGTTTTTGACGTTCTACATATGCACGGAAAGCTGAGAGGATAAAATTTCCAATGGAACTTGCCCCACGTCAAAATTCCCTCTGAGTCGACGGGAAACTTCGAAACAATAAAAAGTTTAGAGTCTGCCAGGGTGTTGCATCACCTAGTTGGGCCATTGGGCCTTGTATCGAGTCCAAGTCCATTATGTACGTGTCTTAGGGTTAGGTCACGACCCCAGCACCCCCTGGTCGTCCTCCACCTCCTTTATACCCCCTAGCCGCCGTCACAAACAACTGGGTTTTGCTTAGTTACAATCTGTCATTGAACAGTGTCACCGATCATCGGTTGTGAGACCCCAAATTCGTGATCAATTCAGTTTTGATTGCAACTTCTCTGTTTATGCTTTTGTTCTTGATTGCGCTTGCAGGGATAAGCCTTCGTGGCGAGGTCATTCGTGTGACACGGGTGATAACCAACGGAGCAGTGGTGTAGTGATTGCGGGGTTTCGTTCGTTCAGAGCCTTGGATCATCAACGTCGAGATCTACACCCAATCAAGTTTACCCTACCTCTCGGAAGATCGAGACTCATCCTCCTATCACTCGACACATACGCCCGCCTCTGAAGACCCAATTCTGGCATCCTCCATTACGTCGTATGTGGCAACCTTTCGCAGGACACTCGACTGTAGAACCGGTCGCGCCGTCTCGGGCTCATAGGTCTAACGAGACGATGTGGTATGCCTCTACAATCCAGTGAACCTTGTACATCGATTTCCTGGTTCCCATATATCAGTAAGCATCCGGTACACAACTCAATACTTGCTCCTGTGTGCCGCACACGCATCGGTCCTTAACCGACACAGGCAGAGCTACTCGACCAAGACCTCGTCTTGTCGTTGCCTAACCATCCTGCCCAGTCTCATCTTTAGAAATGTAAAGTTTAGTTTGCCCCTCTTTCCATCTACACCCATGTAATCCTGACTATAACTCGCGAGTAGATTCCGTCTACTCGACTTCTACCAGATGTCCTAAGCTATTTAGCACGGCATTATTCTACAGCAGTGACCCTTTTCTACCCTCAACACCAGAGTTCATTTGGTCATGCATTTAGAGTGTAAAACATCCTTGACCTAATGCACATACAAACTATACACCATAACTGTGAACAAAGTAAAAACTCTATAAATAACTTAAATGCAAACCGGAGCTTGCCTTGGTTTTGCAGGTGACTAAAGTCAGAAATTTATGAAGTTAGCTGATGGTGACTTGAATCTTAATCACTGGCCTTCTTGCTCCTTGATCCAAGCTTCACTTCTTCTTCACTTTTCCACGTTTAATCACTACACGTTTTAAATATGCATGCATGTTTAATTATAAAACTTGTGCTAACAAGTGCCAAAGACAAGTTTAAAACTGGAACTCTGTTTAAGAATTTAAAATGACACTGGTGCTAGTGGTTTGGGTTTGGGTTAAAGTTCTATGCTCAAGTGAGATGTGTGTTTCCTCACTTGTGTGTTGATTATCTAAGAAGTTAAATATGATAGTACTGATCCAGGACACCAATGGAGATAAAAATTTTCTTGTGAGTTCCTTATCACAAGAAAGTCATCTGGACCAAAATTCAGAATTTTTCAATAAATAGATCACTCAGAACAATTCCCTAAGCATTTAGGCAAAAAGAAATTAATTCTGAATAAATTTGCACTTTCATGCAAATTCAAGTGAACTACAATTTCATACATATCTCAGGGAGCATGCATGAAGTTTCCTAGGATTTTTGGAGCTAAGGAATGCCCAGAACTGAATTTCCAAGTCATGGAAATTCCCTGAAAATGTTTCTGTGTTCATTTGAATACAGAAACTTGAAATCAGAATTACCCGATTAAACAACTCCAAATGAGCTGAAACTTTTACAGGAGTTCAATAATATCATATAGAACATTCTGGCAAAATTTGGGGATTTTTGGATGAACCAAACTCCCTCTAAAATTATTTTTCTGAAAAGTTTTAAAGAATTTTCCAGAATTTTCTATTGGTTTTCATGCAAATTGGGTTGCATATTTGGATAGGCCTTGCCAAGATGAATCTAACCGAATTTAATCACCCAATTTGGAGCTTCCTACTGCAAGTTATGATTTTGCAAAGTTATAGCCAGTTTTGGATTTGTTTTCCTACTAAAATTCGGTTGGGCCCACGTTTTGAATTCCAGCCAATCGAATTTGGGGACACACGGGTTTACACAGTTATCCGTCCATAGCCAAAAAGATCAGCAGCCGCAGGGGATCCCGTTTAAACTCTCGGCGGCTGACAGGTGGGACCACCACCTTCTTCAACCTCCGGCTTCCCTCTTTCCCGTGCCCGCGCCTCCTCGCCGGCAGAGATTCTCCCCACTCGGCCCCCCGTTCCCCGGTCGTCTCCCGGCCCGAATTCCACCGCCTGGGGGTTTTTGAGGGCGGGAAATCCATTTCCGGGGTCGGTGTGGGCTCTAGAGGACCGCAAGGGTTCGGGCGGCGGCTTTGGTTTATGACCCGCGACGTCGACCGGCTTCCCTACCACCCCAAACTCGCAGTTTTCTCACCCTAGAGCATCAGTGACTCATGGCAAAGGCCGTCATGCAAGCCACAGGGCTCGGAAACGCCTCCAACTACCAAGTCACCGTGCGCCCTAGCTCTAAAACTGGCGGCCGAAGCTGAAACTCGAATAACACCGTTGAGGCTCTATGATTCTTCTGGGTTTTTGCTCTCAGTGAGTCACAAGGAGGTCTCTAGCCTATACCATGATCAGAATGAGCAAAGAAGTGCTATTGATCACGAAATTTGGGAAATTCCACATCCACAGCTTATGGAGACTTCGTCGGGTTTTTAGAAATTCCCGTGGCTACCGTAGAGGAATGACCTAGGGTTTTAGGAAGCGTGAAGAGAATGGGTTGGCACACCTTTTTGCTGTTCAATCCTCGATGTGAAACGCCCTGTACCGCCGGGGCGTTGAGGAGGCACGGCGGCGGCTTGAACCGAAGCTCCACGGCAAATTCTTGCTGTGAACCGCGCACAAAGGCTGGTGGATCGGTTTGGGTAGCTCGAGGAGGATCAGTGGGTTCTTGCGCATGTTTCCACGAGCTCAGATGGCCATGCGAAGGACGAGTGGCGCCCAGCGAGGATCGGTGCCGAGGCTCGGTCGAGCGGCGGGTCTCTGTGTTCGTGCGAGGGGATGAATAGAGCCCGGGTGGGGGTTGGTTGGGGCAAAAGATCACGCTTGCGACGTGAGGACAGACGCTAGGAGGTCGCCAGCGCGAATCCGGGAGCTGGAGGTGGCGTCGGACGCAGCCCTCAGTGGCGCCTTGCGATGGCTTGCTTCGAGCTCGGGTCTGAACAGAGGAACATGCTTCCTTCGGGTGTAAGTCTTCTCCCAATGACATGTGGGGTCCACCCCTCCTCTTATCCCCCAAAATTCTCACAAATATCTCCAAATTTTGGCACATTGCAAATTAAGCCATGAAGAGCTCAAATTCGAAGGCCAATTGGCAATTTGGTGAATTTTTTTACTTCAGTTTCAAATTTGAATTCAAATTTCTATGAAATTTACAAGTCTCTTTGATATACATATCAAAGCACCTCCAAATTTTCTCAAAATTTGCCTTCCTCATAATTTGGACCTGGAGTGTTTGAATATGCCCTCTGATCTTTGAGTTGGCCATTGCAAATACAAATTTTAAACAACAGTTTGAATTTCATTTTTTTTGGAAATGGCCTTCTTTTCCTTGAAGTAAACCATTTAATTCAAACTGAATATTTAAGTCCCCTTTTGTGATGACCCATTTAAATTTGGGTGAAAAACTTTGGTTTGCTCCTAGCCCATGCTTGATCAACCTTGGTCCTAATCTGAACTTCATAAGTTCAGTTTGATTAGGCCCCTCAAATTTGAGTTCGAAGGTGATCTCAAATAATGCTTTGAACACAGGGTATATGAGCTCCCATTTCTCCAAATTTAGAACTTAAGCTCTTTTATAACTGAGGACTGCAATGGCCATCTCACATATAGGCCTTTGGACCATTTGAACATGATCCTTTGCAAGGGTTCAAAAATGGCGTTTAAACTGCCCTCCCCTCTACTCATAGAGAATGTGCATATGAGTTAGATTTTTGGGAGTGAAATTCTTTCCCGGGTTAACATGTGTTCAGCAGAAGCTAAAGAACATTTTTGCTCTCCCCACATGTCCATGTTCGAGTTTATCATTTCATGTGACATAACTCAAGTCATTCCCTTGCCTTAATCATGTTTGAAATCAGCATGAACCCAACATGATCATAATCCATTCCTTTTTAGCTCACCCTCAAATCAGAAAGTTGCCACCATAATCTCCTCAATTTCAAATGTATGAGGTTCCATGTGTATACAAAAGTTTGGCGGCAACTTGAGCTGAGCCTTTGAGTTTAAAGACCTTATTTTTGCTCTTTCTCATATACATGTATGATTTTCCCATGGGTTTAAATCCACCTTGGTACAACACATTCAAATGAATGCTCGAACCCGTGTTGTCGAACCTCACGTATACCATCCCATGTAAGAAAGTTTTTGTAAGTCTCATTTTTCATGAACCAGAAACACAGTGACGTTCAATCACCCGTTTCTTTGCATTCACGTTTTTGGGACTTTTACATTTTCCACCTTAATATCTACTACTATCATAGAACTTATGTGGGCATAGTAACTAATCCTCACTCGACTACTTCTAAGTTTTAGAAATAGGCTCTTTTTGAGTGTGCTATTCCAAATGCGGCTCTGATACCACGACTGTGGGGACCACCCGTGGTTCACCCACTCTGGGATCGCAGAGGGTGGTGCCGTGCGATGCATAACCCAACAGCACACAAGAAAAGATAAAAAACAACATACAAACTTTTATTTTTACATAAAACAGCGGAAGTCTTTTACAAACTTAATTATACAGCGGAAGTATTATACATAACTAGTCTCTCATACTAACTAAGTAAAAGTGCAGCCATCCAGCCCGGGGACGCTACAAACTAGCAACACTCACACCACGATCACGGCGGCGTGCAGGGCTCCAGCTCGGCCGTGTACCCTGATAGGGGCATCACCTGCACACAGCTCAAATATTGCAACCATGAGCATGATGGCTCAGCAAGGGTTAACCGACAACCCTAGTCATGGAACTCTACATGCAGGGATGTGTAATATAGGAAAAAGACTTTGCAATAAAGACACACCTACATGTTAATCCTTACTTTCAGTTTTATAGCAGCAGTTGAATGTGCCTTAGGTAGCACTCACATCGGAAGTCCACAATCAAACAAGAAACGCTTTCCTCCAATGTGAAGATGCCCAAAGTGGGAGATAAACTTAATGAGCTCTACATCTACAGCAGACATGGTTTCAAGACATTAATAGTTCAACACAGCATAATATCATTCATCTGACTTCTTTCACTTCTTACTACGTCACAGAACAGTGAACAAGCGGTACTCAAATAACCGCGAGGGACGGTGATTGCAATCAGGAGACACCCGGATAACACGTCACATACACCCACTTTCAGAAATGTGGTGCTTCACACCTTCCTACTTTGTTGTATGCAGCAACCTTTCAAAGGCAACCCAAATGCCGAACCGGTCCATCCGTAACGGGTAGGAGGTCCCCGCGTGGAGCGTGTCAGTGCCCACTGGCAGATTTACGCTTTGCTACCCTCAACCCACTCCTATAAAATGATTGGGTAAGCCTCGGCACCCAGGATAACCAATTACCTTTGGTTCCTGGTTCTGCACACGGCTCGGTCCTCAATCGATACCAACAGGGCTACGCACGTGAGGCCTCTGCTCACTGCATCCTATCCCTCCTGCTGGGTCTCAGTTTCACATTCTTAAGCCATTCTCTACCTCTTTCCATCCCGTGTGAATAAATCCCTATCTCGCGAGTAGATGCCTACAACTCAACTTCTACCGAGCTCCTAAGAACATTAGCATGGCATTCTCTACTCGTCGAGTTTGTAAAGTACCCAACCCTTCATAGGATTTAAAGTCATGCAAGTGGGGCTTCAAAGTCCTTAACTCTAATGCAAGCAATTCAACCTAGACATAAGTGATACAAATGAAAACTTTGCAAAAGGTAATTAAATGCAAACCGGGGCTTGCCTGGTTGCGAGTCAAAGGGGAAGTTAGCATCTGGTGGGAGGACGTCCAATGGCTCCAGCATGTCCTCAACTTCGGTCACTATATGAAATGTAGCAAAATATATGTATAAGTGCTAAGGAATTAAAAGAAGTAAATTTCTATTCATAGCTACTGCTATTTAGGTTTCTTAATTCGTTTTGGGATTTTTCCAGTGGATACTAGACTCTCTAAGGATGATCTGTGCAAAATTTGGAGAAATTTCATTGAACCTTGTGGTCTCCAAAATTCCCACAAGTACAAGGCTTCTCTGAATTTTGAGCCCAAATCTGGAGTTTTGACATGTCTAGCAGTGGAAGATCTAATTATAGTAGGTCTCCATGGTTCTAAAAAATTCGTTTCACCATTTTTGGAGCTACCTACAGGGAGAAATTAAATTTTGAAGCTGGACAGGAGTGCTGAAAAGTTTCTGTTTAGAATTTGAATTTCCAATTAAAGGTTGAACTTTGGAAGACGATTTAGCCTAGCAAATGAACTCCGATGAAGCTCAAATTTTTACTGGAGCTCAGGAACTAGGAAGAAGATTAGCTTCCCAAATTTGGGAATTTTTCATAGAGAATCCTTTCTGGAATTAATCCCTAGAGGATTTAATTGAAATGAATTCCACAGAAAATACTTGGCATTTTCATAGCAAGAATTTCATTCCTCTGTGAAGTACTCCTTACGAGGATTCCAACAAAATTAATCTCACCCTTTTTGGAGTTTTCTACACAAAGTTATGGATTTTTAAGTTTGAATAACTTTCTGTTTGAATTTTACACAGAGCACTCAACGGTGGGGCCCCTCGTCAGGTCTTTCTTCAAACTGAGTCAGAGACCCCGCGCACACAGCTCCCAATCATGGTGCGCACCGTTCTCACTCGTTTCTCAACCATTCTCCCTCTGGTTTCGTTCTACGTGATCCTCACGCCGTCCTCTAGCAGCAGGGCAAGGTTCCCACGCATGATAACAACCGGAAACATGTCGGCATTGGCGGGGCAGCCTGGCGGCGCGGCCTCAACGCGTTCCGGCATGTCCCTTGCCTCTTCCGACGAGCTAAGGTTCCATACACCATCCCTAGAGCACGTAGAACAAGATGCTACCCCTAACCCGAGCCGAAAACGTCCGCAAATGGGAGCTCGACGGTGAACCAAGCCATTTTGGCCGGCGGCGGCCAATTCTCATCGCCCGGGGTGAAGAAGGGATGGTTTGCTTCATGCTTCTGAGTGTGAGGGTGCTAGGTCTCAAGGTTGCTGTGGTTTAAAGTATCGAATGAATGATCAAGCGGTTTGGAAGAATTTCAAGACTTTGCTAGAGTCGGTGCTTCACGTGCTCCGGCGGTAGAACGCGAATTCCGGCTAGTCGGCAACGGGAAAGAGCACAAGTACCATGGGAAGAGTATCTAGACTTCGTGGCACACCTTTGTTTGGTTTTGCTGGCACCGGGGAGGTCGGAGTTGGCCAGGCGACGCGTAGCCGAGGAGGGCGCAGTTTTGTGTTTCTCGGTCACGCGCTCGAGCGAGGGTCTGAGGGACACTTCGGTTGGAGGCAGAGAAGAGAAGTTTAATTGTGCTGCTGGTTTAGCACTTGAGCACCCCCCACGCACGAAGTTGCCTTCGGGAGCACGGTGATGCAAGCTGCTCGGTGGAAGCAGGCGCAGCTCAGTGGCGCGCTAGTGATCAACCGAGGAAAAAAACAGAGAAGTTGCTTCTGTGGGTGGCTGACTAGTGGGCCACCTCCCACCTAATTCTCCATTGAAATTTTCCCTTTTTGTCTCCAAATTAACTCCTTTGCTTCCTCCCAAAGTCATGGTTTGAAATGTTGAATTCAACTGAATTCATTTGAATTCCAGGGTGGAATTTGAATTGAGTTTGGTTATTTGAATTTGTATATTCCCTTTGCATTGTTCCGAAAACATAGCAAACCAACTCAAATAATTATGAATTTTGCCATGGATGCTAATTCAAATGTGGGGAACACATTTGTGAAACCAACTTGCCACTTTGGAGGATTTTGAATTGAAACTGAAATTCGAATTCAAGTTTGAGGGCTTCCTCTATTAATCCCAAACAAATAGTAGAACCCCTCCAAATGAGCTGAAATTTGGGAGGTTGAATATTTGAATTTTGGAGACCCAAGTTATAAATTTAGCTCTTCATGTTTGGAAGTTTTTGGAAAGTTTGAATCATCACTTTGAACTCACACCGTTATAATTCAAAGTTTTTATCCCCCTCATTTTTCCTAAGTGTAAATGTGCTGAATTCTTTGTTAGCACTTTTTGGGGATTTTACAGGTTCTCCCTCCGGTACGTCCTCAATGTCTAGCTGGTGGATGTTGCCGGGTTTGGGATTCGCCCGCCGTGCATTAATGGGATTCCGGGGCTGATTTCTCCCCGGAAATGGTGGTTCCGCTCGGTTGCCTTGCTTCTTGGGGCAATTGTTTGCATGTGCACCTGGCGACCGCACGTGAAGCATGTGTACGGTGGCTGGCTGGTGCTTGGGGGGACGAATGCTCAGAATGCACTGTGGGGGTGCAAATGCACACGACATCGCCCGTTGCTGCTGCTGTTGCTGCAGAGGTGCTGGTAATGCCGGTCGGAACGCCGGCTGTGGATACGGCTGATTGCGGAACTGCATCAGTCACTGTGGTGGCTGCAAGCGTTGACCCGATGGTGTGCGATACACCATCTGATATTTATGGGGAGGACCACCTCTCTCTCCGCTGCTCTGCAGCATGCTTCGTTTCCTCTCCGCCGCAGCTAACTCCTTGCCGGAGTCCTCCTGAACAATCGCAGCATCAATCATCTCATTGAGGCTGCCGTGATTGAACATCGCTAATTTATCCTTCAGGAGCGGATTCAGCCCCTGGTAGAAGTGGTCCTGCCTGTTTTCATTCGTATCAGCGTGATACGACGCATAAAGAGTGAGATCTTTGAACGCCTGGACATATTCCAGCGCGTTCCTGTTTCCTTGCTGCGGGTGGAGGAATTATTGCGTCTTCCTTTTCATGAGACCCGGCAGAATGTGATAGGCCCTTAAGTCTGTCCGGAACTCCGCCCAGGTCAGCACTCGCTCGGTGGGTTGAGAGCACAAAAATTTGCCCACCAAGCACTCGCGGACCCCATAAGTTGCTGGGCCGCGAACTGGGTCTTCATCTGCTCAATAACATGGAGCAGCCAAAACTTCATTTCCATCGTGCGGAGCCAGTTATCTGCATCGATGGGCGCATCCGCCCGCGAGAATACCGGGGGATGCGTAGCCAGAAAATCTGAGTAGGAACTCATTTGTAGTTTCTCTCGGTCTTGACGCCTCTCAGGACGAGACGTATTCGCAATCAAAGTTTGCAGTAACTCAGTGTGCTGTTGGTGCGAGCCCGCCATGGCCGCAACTATGTCTGCCAACGTGACCGTTGGTGGTGGTGGTGGTTGTGGTTGCTGCTGCTGCTGCTGTCCCGATAAAGTCTCGGAAGGCTGTTGGGAGGAATCTCCCCCCTGACTAGAACCCCCAACCTCAGAGTTGGCACAAGTGCGAGTCATTCTAAAATTCAAAACAATGTTCATCACCACATGCAATACTTAAAAGTCCATGAAAAACAGTAGGTATTACAGTGATACATGGATAAAGTCGCACAACATTCACATATATTGATAAATGTAACACGCTCATATTCATTACCATGCATTGCATACATTTTTTGTGTAGAGAAGCATTTAAAAAAAAGAAAATAAAGGAAGGAATATAGAAACAAACCAATAAATAAATGGAAATAAAATAGGAAATAATAAAAATAAATATAAAAGAAAAAGAAATAAAATAAAAAGAAAAATAAATAAAATAGCCAAACCTGGACGCCCCCAATTTTTCCCCAATTTTCTCCCTAATTTCCCCAGATTTTCCAAATTTTCCTCTAATTCTCCCCAAATCCCCCCCCCCTAAAATTCCCCCTATGGAATTTTCCCCACATTTTGGGGGAATTTTGGCCACACCACCCTAAGGGGGAAAGCCCTAGGCTGCCCGCCCCCCCCCGCCGATGGCTGCACCACCCTAAGGAGGAAACCCTAGCCGCCCCCTTTTCTTTACCTTGGATTTTATTTTCCACCAAAGAAGCTCAGCCCTTGGTGGCAAATAATTGAAAAAATCACAGCCCCTAGCTCCTACCTCTTCTTAAATTAAATCTCAGCCCTTAGATAAATGAGTTGCTAAAATCCTAGTCCCCTTAGGTATTTTCTTCCCCTTATAAATAAACCCCCCCTAGCCGCCACCCCCAGCCCCCAAAAAACCTGGCCGCCACCCCTCTCTCTGCTACCAAGCCTTGGTCGCCGCCCCTGCTGGAGTTTGGCCTCCTTCAAAGTTCTGCCCTGCCTCGCCATCGCCGGAGAAGAAGACCCCGACACCCTGCCCTAGCCGCAGCTTCAAAATTCTCCAAAGAAAAACCTCAGCTGCTGCCATTGCAAGTAAAAGGGTCTTGCCGCAAAGAGGAGAGGAGGACGAAGAGAGGTAGGTCCCCGTTATCCCTCTTACCACGTTGCCACTGCTGCGACGCACCCATTTTTCTCCACCCCCTGCGAGCACAAATTTCTGCACGTGGGTAGACCACGTTCCGGTTAAGATTTGACGGTGGAATTGATCTACAACTGGAGTCATGATCATAACCTCGTCCACACATAATTCCAGCAGCTTGTTTATCGTAAAAACCCATGGAAGCTTACTAAAAGTTGCAAGAACAAGTGAAACTGCACTATAGGATTTGCATTCATCTACCTCATTGCATCTTGAGTAAAGTTGTGCATGAAAATTGATTGCTGTAATTTATGTATGTGTGTGATCGCGAGTAGAAGGACACGCTCAAGAGGCCGTCTACAAGGAACTAACAGCACCAAGACTTCGAGGCACTTGAGCAACACGAACCGCGGGAGCAAGGCAAGTGCCCCTTGACCGAGTTAAACCTAAGTTTTTGAAACTGTTTTGTTTTTAAAAAAATGCACGCTCATGTCAACTTGATGGGAAACCCTTTAGTAGGAGTTCATTAGCTTTGTTAGCCACCCTTGTCACCAGAAATATTATTGAGTCGGGTATGGTCATTTCTCTTTTGCTTCGCTTAATTTACAGAATATGGGAAAACTGAAATAAAACTTCGTTAGCTACAGGAGAAGAGTACTTCAATGTTCAGGTGGAGTACTAGGCATGCGCACTACCCATCAACATGCCTGTGGAGTTGAAGTTGGAGCCCCACTGTCTTTAGTTACCTTCTGCTGTCATTTAGAGTCTTCCGCTGAACAATAAGTTAGACATTCATGAGTGATACATTGAGTCATTGTAATAAAGTACTTAAACACTATTTGTACGTGGTTATATTATGAATTCAGTTTGTGATAAATCCGTGTATGTGTGATGAACATCCTGGGCACACATATGCATTCACTTGGTTCATTTTCGGAACCGGGTGTCACAAATTGGCATCAGAGCCATGTTGACCGTAGGACACAAGTCTAGGTAGAATGACATTCTAAAGCACCTAAGAACACCCCTCTAAACTTCTATTTTCGAAAATTGCTTGCTGCTTCACTTTAATTGTCAACTCAGCCACCGCAAAGTGCTATTTTCAGCCTCTCTTTCTTATTTTCTTTTGGACAGCCACACCCTCTGTTTTCTTGCTTCATAGCTTCTAAAATTTTGGAGTTATTTCCTTCTTCTCTGAAGTTTCTCATGTCTTATTTATAGATGCCGGTCACTAGGAGCACCGCACACATGAGAACTCGTCCACCACCACTTGGGAGTGCACTTAACCCCATTGAGGTGTCCGATGGACCATATTGTGAGGAGGTGAAGATGGAACCTTATGAGTAAGATGAAGTCAGTAGCCCTATGCATGAGGAAGAGGATCCGGAAGAGGTAGAACTAATTGAAGACGACATGGAAGACGATCCACAAGAAGAACAGCATTGGTAGGCACCTCAGTAGGAATTTCACGCAGGCTTACACCCAGCGGAGCCTCATGAAGCTATGTCGGAAGGAGATGAACCCGAATAGGAGCCATCCCCTGCTAAGGCTGATAATGAAGGTAATGAACAAGCCATCCGTTCAGTTCAAGAATTCTGGTCCGACGGGATGGAGGGAGGACACATAACCAGGGAGCTGAGAGAGTTCCTTGATTGCTGCAGTTTATACCCGGAGTACCTCCCCAAGAATTTCCCTCGTCTTGGACATGAACAATGGAAGGCTGAAGAAACCATCCTACCTAACCGTATGGTTGTCACCCGGCACTTCGCACCCAAATGGAGAGCTACAAGGACAGAAGCTATTGATGATGCTGCATGGGATGCACTCACCGGACTATGCTACGCCTTCTGTGAGCAGCTTGAGAAAACTATCTTTGAGCTGCACCTGTATCGGAAAAGTGGTACAAGGGAGATCATTGGACCCTATGGAGGATATCTTTCCAACCCGAGGTTGCTCGTGGAGTTAGGAAACCGCTACGCAAGTGTACAAGAAGAGATCCTCTACCTCCGCAAGAAGCTGTACTTGCTAGAAAAACAAGAAGAGACTCGTGCCAACGCGGGAACAAATGGAGCACCAGCATCATCTATCTCTACATGGACTGCCGACTCACCATGGCATGCGCCCATGTATGGACCACCCCCTCCACACAGCGAGAACAGCACCGGTTCTCACGATTAAGTTTAGGTTCCCCGTTGAATAAAGATGTAATAAGAACGGTTAGATCATAGTAGCTTGAATAAGAGTTGTGTGCTGAACTTTTATGATGATTGCTTTTGTCTGTGTGCCTAGGTGTGAGTTGTGGGACGCTTCGGCGAATGTCCACATTCAAACATAGTGGAGAGATGTGGGATGCTTCGGCACTTGTCCACATCCTCATATAGGCTGATATTAATGAAAGAAGTTGCTTAGTTCATACACCTTGATGCATATAGTTGGGGGATCAATCTGAAATTATATTTTCTACTTTACTCTCTCACAGATGGCGAGGGAAAATTCCAACCACCACCAAAGGAATGCTCGTGGAAACAACGAACCACATGAGGATGGCAATGTGGAAGTTCTTGAAGATGCCAACCTCGGGGCTGATGCAAGCAAACTTGAACGGTTGATGGCTATGCATGACCAGCTCATGCAAACTATGATACAAACTTGAACGGTTGATGGCTATGCATGACCAGCTCGTGTGCTTCTACTTTCCGCCCTGCAAATCCACCTCGCTCTAATCAGCCACCGCAGCAACTTCCTGTCATGAATGCACCTTGTTTGCCTATGCCTCCTGCACCCCGTCCCAACATGGGCGCCTATGCTCAAAACCATCCTCGCGCCAACCTTCCTGCTGTTATGGGCAAAAGGCATGCTTTTCATGTGGAAAGGCGGGGCACTTTGCAAATCATTGCCCCAATAAAGAGCTTGGACAGCCGAGCAATGCACCTAAGCAGAACCCACGGTCTAATGGAGGAGCAACGCAAGGTAACTGTGAGCAGCAGAACTATGCTCGTGGTAATGTAACTCACGTCTCCGCTGAGGAAGCACACCAAGCTGAGGATGTCGTGATTGGTATGTTTCTCGCCGACTCCAACCCAGCCACTGTTTTATTTGATTCCGGGGCATCGCATTCATTCATCTTATCCAAGTATGTTGCCAAGTATAACCTGCCCATATCCCACATGAAACAAACTATGTTGGTTAATTCTCCCGGTGGAGAGACGAGGACTAATAAAGTATGCCTGAAAGTAAGCCTTAAAATAAGGGGGGTAGACTTTCTTGCCAACCTTATCGTCTTGGATTCCCAAGAGATTGGTATAATACTTGGAATGTACAGGTTAAGAAAGCACAACGGAGTGATTCAATGTGCTAAGAGGATCATGCAGTTGACGAGCGAACACGGTACCCGTATCGAGTTCGAGGCAGCCCAACCCGCAACTGAGAAGGCAACGCTGAACCACGTAGAAGAAGTGAAATTGGAAAGCATTCCGGTGGTTCAAGAATATTCGGATGTGTTCCCGGAAGAACTGCCATGTATGCCACCTGATCCGGACATCGAATTTGCCATTGATTTAGTACCCGGAACTGCACCTATAGCTAAGAGGCCATATAGGATGCATGCTAATGAATTAGTGGAGCTCAAGAAGAAAATTCAGGAGCAGCTAGATAAGGGTTTTATACGCCCAAGCTCGTTACATTGGAGAGCACTAGTGCTCTTCTTAGACAAGAAGGATGGAACCTGTAAGGGCCTATGTTTTTGGCACATATTCAAATTGTTCATCACACACACAACCCTCATTTGAGGAAACTTTATGAATACATTTGAAGAGCAAGTAAACACCATCAACATGATCATTAGAGAAGAAACTCACAAAATGCAAAAGTGGCATTTCCCACATGCATCATCTAGGGGCTGAGCATATGAAAAACTCCAACACCTTACTAGGAATGCTCATGCCAAAATTTGCCCAAATCCAAAACTTTTTTGAGGTATTTTTGTGTATAACTAGAAAGGGGTTAGTTTGAGCCCAAATTCAAATTCAAACCACTTCCATCCCATAAGTTCAAAAGTGGGAGGCATATTCTTACTCAGCACATTTTTGTGAGCTCACACACCAATTTTCACTCCATTTGGAATTGATCTTGACATGAGCTAAGTTTAGCAAATTCAAACCCCATTTGAATTTCAAACTGCATATGTGCTCAAAATATATTCAAACACTCTCCAATTTGAATTCTATCCAATTCAAATGGCCAGGTGCTAGATAATTCAAATGACCAATGCTATTTGGGTCTCTACTGTTTAGAGCAGTGGGGAAAATTCAATTTCAGAGGTTAAAACCCGAGTGGAACCCACATGTAGGCCTCACTAAACAGTTTAACAGACTGAAGACTTGTTCTCGGTTTCTTGCGCCTGACCGAGCTGCCGCCATGGCGAGAAAATGGCGAGGACAGCAGCTGCTTTCCGCCCCGGCCGCTGAATCGCCTCTATGGCTCCTTATCTACGCGCCCGAGTCGTCCCCGTTGCTTCTCGCCACTGTTCTGACGTGTTCTCACCCAGAAACCTCGATACATCTCGCCGCTTGTCAGAGCTTTCGGTCCACCGTCGCCCGGCCGAACCTGTGGTTGTCACGGTGTTCTGAGGCGATAACCGAGTGCGCCAAGTCTTCCTTGACGTCCTCGCACCGGTTCCAGACCCTGATCAACCCTCCTCGAGCTCCACCACGACGTTCTTCCATTCCTCGGTTCAACCCGAGCCGCCGTCACGGGAACGACCCGTCTGTCCACCACAGCCCACCTCTCTCCGGCCATGAATAGCAAAAAGGTTCGCCTTCAGTCCCTCTTTCATTACCGCAAGCCCCAGCAGCATGACATAAGCTACTCACGCCGGAATTTCACGATTTAACGATGGTGTACAAAAGAGACACCCAGACCTATTCGCAAAATTCGGAATACACACCCCACCACTCATCCCCTTACGTAGAGAAACACTTCTAGGCATCCAAAACTTTGAAGAACCATTGGGTGTAGCCACTGTTCTTCGAGTTTTATGAGAATTCCCGGTTTCCGACCTAGGTCACACGGTGACAGCCCAGTACAGCCATTTCCGAGCTCCGTGGAGATCATGTCGATCCTTCCTAGGGTCCACTGATGCTTTACGGCCTTTTGCTCGATCATTTAGAGGCTAGGAAGCCCGGCCGATGCGACCGAAGTCCTTCCGAAGTCGCCGCTCGTCGCCGGCCATGTTCCGGCGAGTGTCACGACGAGCTGGGCCCAGCATCATGTTCCCCGTGTAGAATTAGGTTCAGGCAGCCAAGATCATGGAGTTTGGCACACGGCAGAGGCCACCGGCGAGCTCTCTGGCGAGGGTTTACGGTGGCCGAGCGCGGGAGGCCGGAGGTAGACGAAGCCCTCGGTCCCACGTGTCAGCGGCCAATATTTTAAACCGGGGATTTGCTGTGGCACCGGATCGGGTGCGGCTGTGCGCAAAAGACTCCATGACCCCATGTGTCGACCGCTGAGAAGTGGACACGTAGCCCCGGTCCCACGCGCAGCAATTTAAACATTTCCCCTATTTTCAGATTTAGTTCAAACTTCAAACCCACATAACTTTAGCTAGAAAACTCCAAATCGAGTCAACCAAATTTTGTTGGATTCAGCTCTCCGAGTACTTTCCAGAAAATTAAGTTTCACTCTATGAAAATCCTTATTTCTCCAGAATTTATCCTCAAAATTTAAAATGTTTAGAATTTTAACTGGATAACCCTTGGAGGAAAATTCTGAAATTTTGCTAGGATGTTCACCAAAATATCCCTGAGCTACTATAAAAATTTCAGATCCATTTGAGCTCATTTGATCCACCTATTGTTGTGATTAATAAAACTGTTCCAGAGAAAATAGAAAATGTCCAGAAACATTTTCGGAATTTCTATGAAAATGTTTAGCTCATATATTTAGCTAGGAACCTTCAAATTAAGTGAAACCAATTACATTAGAACCCTCTGAAAATATAGTTTCCCAGAAAGTCATGCCTTGCTCTATGAAAATCCCTAGAACACCCTAGGAGCTCCAATTAAGGTCAAGTACATAATTATTTGTGGAGATCTCAAATGAACTTTGCTGCAAATGAAACTTGGTAAAGTCTCTGTTTAGGTTGTATCCAAAACCCAGTAAAAATTTCAGAGTCATTAGGTATGTCTAGCAAAACTTATAACTCTCACAAGTTTAACTTCAATTCAAATGCATTTAAATTGAGACATATTTGTATTTATCATATGTAGTCGCTAAGGTTGAGGAGGAACCCGAAGTCTTAGACTTCGTCACTCCAGAGGACCAGCTACCCTACGACCAAGAGCAGCAAGGCAAGCTCCGGTTTGCATTAACCTTTTTACAAATTTTTACTGTTTTGAGAACTTACTTTGAGCACCCACTTCTTGCATTAAAGTCTTGTTTGAAACCCAAATGCATAGCCAAGAAAACCCTGGGTTGGAATTATGTTTGAAAACCTCGTTATCTACTGCAATGCTAAGATAGTGTAGGATTCAGTACAAGTCGAGTAGTTGGAACTACTCGCGAGAATAGGCTAGAGGCCCTCGACTTGGGTAAAGATAACTAATGAAACACATGGCAAGAAAAATGAGACCGAGCGGAGAGTAAGGGCAGCAGGACTTTGGGGCCTGGGTGCTATAGCTCCGCTTGTGTCGATTGAGGACCGAGCCGTGGGCGGGCCTGTTGAACAAGCTAGAACAGTACCGAAGACCTACCGGCTATATGGGAACCGGGAAACCGATGTAATTCGGGTAGCTGGATGTTGAGGCATAGCTGGTCGTTCAGAGGGTAGGTTGAGAGCTCAAGGTGTAAATCGGCTGGCGGCACTACGGATGCACGTGCAGAGACCTCTTGCTTGGGACGATTGGACCGGTTCAACATTTGGCTGACGGGTGAAAGGTGTTTGCGTACGACGTCCGTTATGGTTGCTGTAGGCAACATCGAGTACGGGCGTACGTGACGGGTTATTCGGGTAACCCTGCAGGTGTAAATCGATTATAATCGCCGCCACTCGCGGTCAGTGAGTACCACTTGTTCACTGTACCGTGACATAGAAAGAACAGGCTAGATACATGTTAAAAGTTTGCTGATTTGAAAGATATATCTTGCTTGTTAATGTCTTGTTGTAGTTTAGAGCTAATTAAATTTCTTTTCAACTTCGGCAAAGTACATGAGAGAAATGTGTTTTTTGTTTGATTGTGGCTCTCTCATGTGCCTTAGCGTAAGGTTCTCCACAACCTGCTGCTAAAACTTGAAAGTAAGGTTCCAATAATTAGGCGAGTCCTTTGCAACTTATTTTACCTCATGTACCCTAAAACCACTCATGTAGAAGTTTCATGTATAGGAGAGACGGGTCAGTCTTGCTGAGCCATCATGCTCACTTCTTGTGTTTGAAGCTTTTGCAGACGTTTATGAGGGACTCCCGAGTAGAAGACGGAACCCCAGGAGGGGAACCCCGTCGAGTGGGAGTCGTGCATGCCACCGTGTTAGTGTGTGTGTGTGCTAGTGGGGACACGTTCATGGGCTGTACGTGAACTCGGTGCGTAGTCTACGCCCGTGAGTGTAGACGAAACATATTTTGTTGTACAAATGTTCATAAACCTGTTTATGTAATAAAACTTTGCTTCCTCTTTGTATCTTTGATGTGCGTTATCCGGTGCTCTGCAACGCAGCACCCCTCAGCATGATCCTGGCTCGACAAGGCCGTGGGCCGCGTCAGCGTGGTATCAGAGCTCGCTTGAGGTTTAACGCACTACAAAGGTCATCTTTTTCAAAAATTCGGTGACGAACGAGTTAGTAGCCAATACAAGTATGTTATTAGTGTATAGAAAGTGGCATACTAACCTATTTGCTTATGTCATAAAATCGTGCATCTCGGGACGCTTTATGTCTTGGGGGGGGGCGGTGCATGTAAGCGCTGTCCACCAGTGCGCACAAGCTGAAGGGTGGAGCCCCACGGGTGGCAGGTAACCCGACCCGCTTTAATATCCTCTACGACTCTTCATGTCGTTTGGGGTATTCGAGCAACGTCTGTCCCTGACGTGATTTGGGAAAATTTGGGAGACCCCGTCACGTGGTCAGTAACATGAACACGTAGCTCAAGGCGTGTTGCTTGAGAACATCCGGGCGAGTGATGACGGCCGGGTGTATGAACTGTATGGATACCGGGCTCGGTGTGCAGCCGAGTCTGACGATTGTATGAGTTATTTGCAGGTAGTCTAACCACGAAAAGGTAGATTTGTAGCATCCGTGTGTGAGAGACGCTTAGTGCCACTGAACTAACAAAGCCGGCTAAGTCCGGTATAGGTTTTTCTTTGTAAGGACGTAGTACCGACATGATCTGGTGACGCATCGACGTCACACCCCACTAATCCGTTTAATCAGCATTTCCATAACTCAAGTTGAATACAAAAGTTAGAGTTTACTTTAGTATCTTTCCAACGAGTATCCATATGCCTTAAGATCATCTCTGAATCAAAAGTTATGATTGCTCAAAGTTGACAGAATTCCTGGATAAAATCTGCCAGCATGACCTCTGTATGTGGCTACTTTTATCACAGCTGTACATGAAAATACAATAAGAATCTGCCCAAACTCTGAACTATAAAAATGTTGTACACTTCATAAACTTTACAACGGTGTATCATAGGCTCCTTAAGGATTTTTCTACAGGAAGTTATGGCTTAAAAACAGAAAGGTCCATAGAGGTTTTTTGGTACTGTCCTTGTTCTGAACAGTTTGTCTTCAACTGGACTTTTCACCAACTTAATGTGTAATTTTGCTCCGGAGGTCTACAAAGATGTTGTAGAGCACTTAAAAATCTTTCCGAAACTGTATCATACACTTTAATTGGTTAAATCTACTCAGAGTTATGCTCTGTCAAAGTCCAGCAATCATTCCTGCCAGAAACAGAGCACTCTGTTTTTGAAATCTTTGAAGCCTAGTAATTTTCTCATTTGAATCTTAGCTCAAAATAAGAGTTCAATAACTAATATTTTTTTCATACATCCATTTTTAGTTGAAAGTTAGTTCATGAACCATTTCTTCATAGGGAATAGGTTATTAAGTGTGTACGTTGTCGATGCACCGTAAGAAACATGTCGGTACTACGTTGCCTCACCAAAAGAAAAATCCTAACCAGATTATACTGGCATATACGTATTATCAGTGGCACTAAGACGGTCTCTCACACACGTGTACTACACGGGATACGTACGTGGTTAGTACCTGCAGAAGAACACTCAATAGTGGTGCACTCAAATGTTGTTTTCATTTCAGGCAGTTCCATATTTGAAAGTAAATACAAACGCCCGTATCATTGCTATACGGTCGTCCTTGAGTTAATCCACGGCTCAAGGTACGTGATCGTGTTTTTACACCACACGATGGGGAACCCGAGTATATCATGAACGGGTCGTCACGGTTGGGAATGTTATCAACCCAACGGATACCACCTACTACCCTGCAGGGCACGCCGATGGCAAGCGCTGCGTATGTCCTCCTGGGCTATTTCCAGACGAACACACTATCGCATTACTGACCACACGATGGAGTCTCCACTTACTTGCCTAATGCATGCTAGGGATCAGCGTTTCATATGAACTCAGGAACATGAAGAGTCCAAGAGTTTCATATTAACGTCTCACACTAAGCTGTGAGACTTATCCCTGAACCACTTTCCTCATCAGGGGAGCTAACCAAAATTGAACCGCTTTTGGTGGCGTTTCATACCATTCTTACTTGGACGTAGGTGCGTCGTTACATAATCAAAGTTCAGAATTATAACAAGTATGTTAGAAATGCCACTTAAGAAACTATACTACTATAGTCCTTATGTGGGCCTAATAACGTTTCCTCACCGTGTCCTAAGTTTTTGTCGTAATACGATCCTTACTCCGTGCGCTATTACCAATGCGGCTCTGATACCACGCTGTGAGGGCCCCCGTCGCCCGCCCGATCACGGGGACGGGGCACCTCGCCCGGGAATCGCATTGGGTGGTGCCGTGTTATGCGGCACCCAACAGCACACATATATGGAACACTGTATTCCATAAATCAAAAGCGGAAGCTTACAATATCCTTTGCAAATAATTTACATAAAATAGCTACAACGGAAGTCTATAGACAGCTCACGTCAAATATCTAAGAAGCACTCGAGAAGAGGTCCAGCCCGCGGACTCCTCTCACTAGCAACACGAAGACATGGCAGCGGCTAGGTCCTCCATGTGTTACGACTTGGACGTTTCCGATCCTTCTGGACAACCTTCTTTATGAGCATCGTCTTAACCTGCAAAACCACTCATATAGCAAGAGTGAGCACAAGGGCTCAGCAAGACTTAACCGTCTCTCCTAAGACATGCAACTCTACATGAAAGTAACCTAAGACTTAAACATGTCATTTGCGAAAAGACTCGCCTACGAGTTCATCCTTAACTTTCAGATTTTAGCCATAATAGTAGTGACCTTGCGCCCAGCAACATTGGAACTCCAGAATCAAACAAGAATCGCTTCATTCCAACGTTACTTGTCCCAAGGTGGAAAGTAACTTTAGTTTGCTCTATCTCTACTTCAAACATGGTTTTCATGCAATTTCCATTTATCATAACAGCATTTAAAACTTTGCAAACTATTTCCACACAACTTGATTACTACGTCACAACACAGGGAGCAAGCGGTAATCAATAACCGCGATGGACGGTGATTCAAATCAAACACTACCCGGATAACTCGACACATACGCCCGCCTCTGAAGACTCAATTCTGGCGTCCTCCATTACGTTGTATGTGGCAACCTTTCGCAGGACACTCGACTGTAGAACTGGTCGCTCCGTCTCGGGCTCATAGGTCTAACGAGACGATGTGGTATGCCTCTACAATCCAGTGAACCTGGTACATCGATTTCCTGGTTCTCATATATCAGTAAGCATCCGGTACACAACTCAATACTTGCTCCTGGGTGCCGCACACGCATCGGTCCTTAACCGACACAGGCAGAGCTACTCGACCAAGACCTCGTCTTGTCGCTGCCTAACCATCCTGCCCAGTCTCATCTTTAGAAATGTAAAGTTTAGTTTGCCCCTATTTCCATCTACACCCATGTAATCCTGACTATAACTCGCGAGTAGATTCCGTCTACTCGAGTTCTACCGGATGTCCTAAGCTATTTAGCACGGCATTATTCTACAGCGGTGACCCTTTTCTACCCTCAACACCAGGGTTCATTTGGTCATGCATTTAGAGTGTAAAACATCCTTGACCTAATGCACATACAAACTATACACCATAACTGTGAACAAAGTAAAAACTCTATAAATAACTTAAATGCAAACCGGAGCTTGCCTTGGTTTTGCAGGTGACTAAAGTCAGAAATTTATGAAGTTAGCTGATGGTGACTTGAAGCTTAATCACTGGCCTTCTTGCTCCTTGATCCAAGCTTCACTTGTTCTTCACTTTTCCACGTTTAATCACTACACGTTATGAATATGCATGCATGTTTAATTATAAAACTTTTGCTAACAAGTGTCAAAGACAAGTTTAAAACTGGAACTCTGTTTAAGAATTTAAAATGACACTGGTGCTAGTGGTTTGGGTTTGGGTTAAAGTACTATGCTCAAGTGAGATGTGTGTTTCCTCACTTGTGTGTTGATTATCTAAGAAGTTAAATAGGATAGTACTGATCAAGGACTCCAATGGAGATGAAAATTTTCTTGTGAGTTCCTTGTCACAAGAAAGTCATCTGGACCAAAATTCAGAATTTTTCAATAAATAGATCACTCAGAACAATTCCCTAAGCATTTAGGCAAAAAGAAATTAATTCTGAATATATTTGCACTTTCATGCAAATTCAAGTGAACTACAATTTCATACATAGCTCAGGGAGCATGCATGAAGTTTCCTAGGATTTTTGGAGCTAAGGAATGCCCAGAACTGAATTTCCAAGTCTTGGAAATTCCCTGAAAATGTTTCTGTGTTCATTTGAATACAGAAACTTGAAATCAGAATTATCCTGATTAATCAACTCCAAATGAGCTGAAACTTTTACAGGAGTTCACTAATATCCTGTATAACATTCTGGAAAAATTTGGGGATTTTTGGATGAACCAAACTCCCTCTAAAATTCTTTTGCTGAAAAGTTTTAAAGAATTTTCCAGAATTTTCTATTGGTTTTCATGCAAATTGGGTTGCATATTTGGATAGGCCTTGCCAAGATGAATCTAACCGAATTTAATCACCCAATTTGGAGCTTCCTACTGCAAGTTATGATTTTGCAAAGTTATAGCCAGTTTTGGATTTGTTTCCCTACTAAAATTCGGTTGGGCCCACGTTTTGAATTCCAGCCAATCGAATTTGGGGACACACGGGTTTACACAGTTATCCGCCCATAGCCAAAAAGATCAGCAGCCACAGGGGATCCCGTTTAAACTCTCGGCGGCTGACAGGTGGGACCACCACCTTCTTCAACCTCCGGCTTCCCTCTTTCCCGCGCCCGCGCCTCCTCGCCGACAGAGATTCTGCCCACTCGGCCCCCCGTTCCCCTGTCGTCTCCCGGCCCGCATTCCACCGCCTGGGGGTTTTTGAGGGCGGGAAAGCCATTTCCGGGGTCGGTGTGGGCTGTAGAGGACCGCAAGGGTTCGGGCGACGGGCGGCGGCTTTGGTTTATGTCCGGCGACATCGGCCGGCTTCCCAACCACCCCAAACTCGCAGTTTTCTCGCCCTAGAGCATCAGTGACTCATGGCAAAGGCCGTCATGCAAGCCACAGCGCTCGGAAACGCCTCCAACTACCAAGTCACCGTGTGCCCTAGCTCAAAAACTGGCGGCCGAAGCTGAAACTCGAATAACACCGTCGAGGCTCTATGATTCTTCTGGGTTTTTGCTCTCAGTGACTCACAAGGATGTCTCTAGCCTATACCATGATCAGAATGAGCAAAGAAGTGCTATTGATCACGAAATTTGGGAAATTCCACATCCACAGCTAATGGAGACTTCGTCGGGTTTTTAGAAATTCCCGTGGCTACCGTAGAGGAATGACCTAGGTTTTTTAGGCAGCGTGAAGAGAATGGGTTGGCACACCTTTTTGCTGTTCAATCCTCGATGTGAAACGCCCTGTACCGCCGGGGCGTTGAGGAGGCACGGCGGCGGCTTGAACCGAAGCTCCACGGCAAATTCTTGCTGTGAACCGCGCACAAAGGCTGGTGGATCGGTTTGGGTAGCTCGAGGAGGATCAGTGGGTTCTTGCGCATGTTTCCACGAGCTCAGATGGCCATGCGAAGGACGAGTGGCGCCCAGCAAGGATCGGTGCCGAGGCTCGGTCGAGCGGCGGGTCTCTGTGTTCGTGCGAGGGGATGAATAGAGCCCGGGTGGGGGTCGGTTGGGGCAAAAGATCATGCTTGCGACGTGAGGACAGACGCTAGGAGGTCGCCAGCGCAAATCCTGGAGCTGGAGGTGGCGTCGGACGCAGCCCTCAGTGGCGCCTTGCGATGGCTTGCTTCGAGCTCGGGTCTGAACAGAGGAACAGGGTTCCTTTGGGTGTAAGTCTTCTCCCAATGACATGTGGGGTCCACCCCTCCTCTTATCCCCCAAAATTCTCACAAATATCACCATATTTTGGCACATTGCAAATTCTGCCATGAAGAGCTCAAATTCAAAGGCCAATTGGTAATTTGGTGATTTTTTTACTTCAGTTTCAAATTTGAATTCAAATTTCTATGAAATTTACAAGTCTCTTTGATATACATATCAAAGCACCTCCAAATTTTCTCAAAATTTGCCTTCCTCATAATTAGACCTGGAGTGTTTGAATATGCCCTCTGATCTTTGAGTTGGCCATTGCAAATACAAATTTTTAAACAACAGTTTGAATTTCATTTTTTTTGGAAATGGCCTTCTTTTCCTTGAAGTAAACCATTTAATTCAAACTGAATATTTAAGTCCCCTTTTGTGATGACCCATTTAAATTTGGGTGAAAAACTTTTGTTTGCTCCTAGCCCATGCTTGATCAACCTTGGTCCTAATCTGAACTTCATAAGTTCAGTTTGATTATGCCCCTCAAATTTGAGTTCGAAGGTGATCTCAAATAATGCTTTGAACACAGGGTATATGAGCTCCCATTTCTCCAAATTTAGAACTTAAGCTCTTTTATAACTGAGGACTGCAATGGCCATCTCACATATAGGCCTTTGGACCATTTGAACATGAATCCTTTGCAAGGGTTCAAAAATGGGGTTTAAACTACCCTCCCCTCTACTCATAGAGAATGTGCATATGAGTTTGATTTTTGGTAGTGAAATTCTTTCCTGGGTTAACATGTGTTCAGCAGGAGCTAAAGAACATTTTTGCTCTCCCCACATGTCCATGTTCGAGTTTATCATTTCATGTGACATAACTCAAGTCATTCCCTTGCCTTAATCATGTTTGAATTCAGCATGAACCCAACATGATCATAATCCATTCCTTTTTAGCTCACCCTCAAATCAGAAAGTTGCCACTATAATCTCCTCAATTTCGATTGTATGAGGTTCCATGTGTATACAAAAGTTTGGCGGCAACTTGAGCTGAGCCTTTGAGTTTAAAGACCTTATTTTTGTTCTTTCTTATATACATGTATGATTTACCCATGGGTTTAACTCCACCTTGGTCCAACACATTCAAATGAATGCTCGAACCCGTGTTGTCGAACCTCACGTATACCATCCCATGTAAGAAAGTTTTTGTAAGTATCATTTTTCATGAACCAGAAACACAGTGACGTTCAATCACCCTTTCTTTGCATTCACGTTTTTGGGACTTTTACATTTTCCACCTTAATATCTCCTACTATCATAGAACTTATGTGGGCATAGTAACTAATCCTCACTCGACTACTTCTAAGTTTTAGAAATAGGCTCTTTTTGAGCGTGCTATTCCAAATGCGGCTCTGATACCACGACTGTGGGGACCACCCGTGGTTCACCCACTCCAGGATCGCAGAGGGTGGTGCCGTGCGATGCATAACCCAACAGCACACAAGAAAAGATAAAAAACAACATACAAACTTTAATTTTATATAAAACAGCGGAAGTCTTTTACAAACTTAATTATACAGCGGAAGTATTATACATAACTAGTCTCTCATACTAACTAAGTAAAAGTGCAGTCATCCAGCCCGGGGATGCTACAAACAAGCAACACTCACACCACGATCACGGCGGCGTGCAGGGCTCCAGCTCGGCCGTGTACCCTGATAGGGGCATCGCCTGCACACAGCTCAAATATTGCAACCGTGAGCATGATGGCTCAGCAAGGGTTAACCGACAACCCTAGTCATGGAACTCTACATGCAGGGATGTGTAATATAGGAAAAAGACTTTGCAATAAAGACACACCTACATGTTAATCCTTACTTTCAGTTTTATAGCAGCAGTTGAATGTGCCTTAGGTAGCCCTCACATCGGAAGTCCACAATCAAACAAGAAACGCTTTCCTCCAATGTGAAGATGGCCAAAGTGGGAGATAAACTTAATGAGCTCTACATCTACAGCAGACATGGTTTCAAGACATTAATAGTTCAACACAGCATAATATCATTCATCTGGCTTCTTTCACTTCTTACTACGTCACAGAACAGTGAACAAGCGGTACTCAAATAACCGCGAGGGACGGTGATTGCAATCAGGAGACACCCGGATAACACGTCACATACACCCACTTTCAGAAATGTGGTGCTTCACACCTTCCTACTTTGTTGTATGAAGCAACCTTTCAAAGGCAACCCAAATGCCGAACCGGTCCATCCGTAACGGGCAGGAGGTCCCTGCGTGGAGCGTGTCTGTGCCCACTGGCAGATTTACGCTTTGCTACCCTCAACCCACTCCTATAAAATGATTGGGTAAGCCTCGGCACCCAGGATAACCATTTACCTTGGGTTCCTGGTTCCCATATGCCAGTATGCATCCGGTACTGTTCAAACTTGTCCAGCAGGTCCGCACACGGCTCGGTCCTCAATCGACACCAACAGGGCTACGCACGTGAGACCTCTGCTCACTGCATCCTATCCCTCCTGCTGGGTCTCACTTTCACATTCTTAAGCCATTCTCTACCACTTTCCATCCCGTGTGAATAAATCCCTATCTCGCGAGTAGATTCCTACCACTCGACTTCTACCGAGCTCCTAAGAACATTAGCATGGCATTCTCTACTCGTCGAGTATGTAAACTACCCAACTCTTCATAGGATTTAAAGTCATGCAAGTGGGGTTTCAAACACCTTAACTCTAATGCAAGCAATTCAACCTAGACATAAGTGATACAAATGAAAACTTTGCAAAAGGTAATTAAATGCAAACCGGGGCTTGCCTGGTTGCGAGTCAAAGGGGAAGTTAGCATCTGGTGGGAGGACGTCCAATGGCTCCGGCGTGTCCTCAACTTCGGTCACTATATGAAATGTAGCAAAATATATGTATAAGTGCTAAGGAATTAAAAGAAGTAAACTTCTATTCATAGCTACTGCTATTTAGGTTTCTTAATTCGCTTTGGGATTTTTCCAGTGGATACTAGACTCTCTAAGGATGATCTGAGCAAAATTTGGAGAAATTTCATTGAACCTTGTGGTCTCCAAAATTCCCACAAGTACAAGGCTTCTCTGAATTTTGAGCCCAAATCTGGAGTTTTGACATGTCTAGCATTGGAAGATCTAATTATAGTAGGTCTCCATGGTTCTAAAAAAATTTGTTTCACCATTTTTGGAGCTACCTACAGGGAGAAATTAATTTTTGAAGTTGGACAAGAGTGCTGAAAAGTTTCTGTTTAGAATTTGAATTTCCAATTAAAGGTTGAACTTTGGAAGACAATTTAGCCGAGCAAATGAACTCCGATGAAGCTCAAATTTTTACTGAAGCTCAGGAACTAGGAAGAAGTTTAGCTGCCCAAATTTGGGAATTTTTCATAGAGAATCCTTTCTGGAATTAATCCCTAGAGGATTTAATTCAAATGAATTCCACAAAAAATACAGGGCATTTGCATAGCAAGAATTTCATTCCTCTGTGAAGTACTCCTTACGAGGATTCCAACAAAATTAATCTCACCCTTTTTGGAGTTTTCTACACAAAGTTATGGATTTTTTAAGTTTGAATAACTTTCTGTTTGAATTTTACACAGAGCACTCAACGGTGGGGCCCCTCGTCAGGTCTTTCTTCAACCTTGAGTCAGAGACCCCGCGCACACAGCTCCCGATCATGGTGCGCACCGTTCTCACTCGTTTCTCAACCATTCTCCCTCTGGTTTCGTTCTACGTGATCCTCACGCTGTCCTCTAGCAGCAGGGCAAGGTTCCCAGGCATGATAACAACCGGAAACATGTCGGCATCGGCGGGGCGGCCCGGCGGCGCGGCCTCAACGCGTTCCGGCATGTCACTTGCCTCTTCCGATGAGCTAAGGTGCTGTACACCATCCCTAGAGCACGTAGAACAAGATGCTACCCCTAACCCGAGCCGAAAACGTCCGCAAATGGGAGCTCGACGGTCAACCGAGCCATTTTGCCCGGTGGCGGCCAATTCTCATCGCCCGGGGTGAAGAAGGGATGGTTTGATTCATGCTTCAGAGTGTGAGGGTGCTAGGGCTCAAGGTTGCTGTGGTTTAAAGTATCGAATGAATGATCAAGCGGTTTGGAAGAATTTCAAGACTTTGCTAGAGTCGGTGCTTCACGTGCTCTGGCGGTAGAACGCGAATTCCGGCTAGTCGGCAAAGGGAAAGAGCACAAGGACCAGGGGAAGAGTATCTAGACTTCGTGGCGCACCTTTGTATGGTTTTTCTGGCACCGGGGAGGTCGGAGTTGGCCGGGCGACACGTAGCCGAGGAGGGCGCAGTTTTGTGTTTCTCGGTCACGCGCTCGAGCGAGGGTCTGAGGGACACTTCGGTTGGAGGCAGAGAAGTTGAATTGTGCTGCTGGTTTAGCACTTGAGCACCCCCCACGCATGAAGTTGCCTTCGGGAGCACGGTGATGCAAGCTGCTCGGTGGAAGCAGGCACAGCTCAGTGGCGCGCTAGTGATCAACCGAGGAAAAAAACAGAGAAGTTGCTTCTGTGGGTGGCTGACTAGTGGGCCCCCTCCCACCTAATTCTCCATTGATATTTTCCCTTTTGTCTCCAAATTAACTCCTTTATTTCCTCCCAAAGTCATGGTTTTAAATGTTGAATTCAACTGAATTCATTTGAATTCCAGGGTGGAATTTGAATTGAGTTTGGTTATTTGAATTTGAATTGGAATTTGAATATTCCCTTTGCATTGTTCCGAAAACGTAGCAAACCAACTCAAATAATTCTGAATTTTGCCATGGATGCTAATTCAAATGTGGGGAACACATTTGTGAAACCAATTTGCCACTTTGGAGGATTTTGAATTGAAACTGAAATTCAAATTCAAGTTTGAGGGCTTCCTCTATTAATCCCAAACAAATAGTAGAACCCCTCCAAATGAGCTGAAATTTGGGAGGTTGAATATTTGAATTTTGGAGACCCAAGTTACGAATTTAGCTCTTCATGTTTGGAAGTTTTTGGAAAGTTTGAATCATCACTTTGAACTCACACCGTTATAATTCAAAATTTTTATCCCCCTCATTTTTCCTAAGTGTAAATGTGCTGAATTCTTTGTTAGCACTTTTAGGGGATTTTACAGGTTCTCCCTCCGGTACGTCCTCAATGTCTAGCTGGTGGATGTTGCCGGGTTTGGGATTCGCCCGCCGTGCATTAATGGGATTCCGGGGCTGATTTCTCCCCGGAAATGGTGGTTCCACTCGGTTGCCTTGCTTCTCGGGGCAATTGTTTGCAAGTTCACCTGGCGACCGCACGTGAAGCATGTGTACGGTGGCTGGCTGGTGCTTGGGGGGACGAATGCTCGGAATGCACTGTGGGGGTGCAAATGCACACGGCATCGGCCGTTGCTGCTGCTATTGCTGCAGAGGTGCTGGTAATGCCGGTCGGAACGCCGGCTGTGGATACGGCTGATTGCGGAACTGCATCGGTCACAGTGGTGGCTGCAAGCGTTGACCCGATGATGTGCGATACACCATACGATATTTATGGGGAGGACCACCTCTCTCTCCGCTGCTCTGCAGCATGCTTCGTTTCCTCTCCGCCGCAGCTAACTCCTTGCCAGAGTCCTCCTGAACAATCGCAGCATCAATCATCTCATTGAGGCTGCCGCGATTGAACATCGCCAATTTATTCTTCAGGAGCGGATTCAGCGCCTGGTAGAAGCGGTCCTGCCTGTTTTCGTTCGTAGCAGCGTGATACGACGCATAAAGAGTGAGATCTTTGAACGCCTGGACATATTCCAGCGCGTTCCTGTTTCCTTGCTGCGGGTGGAGGAATTATTGCGTCTTCCTTTTCATGAGACCCGGCGGAATGTGATAGGCCCTTAAGGCTGTCCGGAACTCCGCCCAGGTCAGCACTCGCTCGGTGGGTTGAGAGCACAAAAATTTGCCCACCAAGCACTCGCAGACCCCATAAGTTGCTGGGCCGCGAACTGGGTCTTCATCTGCTCACTAACATGGAGCAGCCAAAACTTCATTTCCATCGTGCGGAGCCAGTTATCTGCATCGATGGGCTCATCCGCCCGCGAGAATACCGGGGGATGCTTAGCCAGAAAATCCGAGTAGGAACTGTGTTGTAGTTTCTCTCGGTCTTGACGCCTCTCAGGACGAGGCGTATTCGCAATCAAAGTTTGCAGCAACTCAGTGTGCTGTTGGTGCGAGCCCGCCATGGCCGCAACTATGTATGCCAACGTGACCGTTGGCGGTGGTGGTGGTTGTGGTTGCTGCTGCTGCTGTCCCGAGAAAGTCTCGGGAGGCTGTTGGGAGGAATCTCCCCCCCTGACTAGAACCACCAACCTCAGAGTTGGCACAAGTGCGAGTCATTCTAAAATTCAAAACAATGTTGATCACCACATGTCATACTTAAAAGTCCATGAAAAACAGTAGGTATTACAGTGATACATGGATAAAGTCGCACAACATTCACATATATTGATAAATGTAACATCCTCATATTCATTACCATGCATTGCATACATTTTTTGTGTAGAGAAGCATTAAAAAAAGAAAATAAAGGAAGGAATATAGAAACAAACAAATAAATAAATGGAAATAAAATAGGAAATAATAAAAATAAATAGAAAAGAAAAAGAAATAAAAGAAAAAGAAAAAATAAAATAGCCAAACCTGGACGCCCCCAATTTTTCCCCAATTTTCTCCTTAATTTCCGCAAATTTTCCGCTAATTCCCCCCCAAATCCCCCCTAAAATTCCCCCTATGGAATTTTCCCCACATTTTGGGGGAATTTCGGCCACACCACCCTAAGGGGGAAAGCCCTAGCTGCCCCCCCTGCCCACGGCTGCACCACCCTAAGGGGGAAACCCTAGCCGCCCCCTTTTCTTTTTCTTAGATTTTATTTTCCACCAAATAAGCTCAGCCCTTGGTGGAAAATAATTGATAAAATCACAGCCCCTAGCTCCCACCTCTTCTTAAATTAAATCTCAGCCCTTAGATAAATGAGTTGCTAAAATCCTAGCCCCCTTATGTATTTTCTTCCCCTTATAAATAAACCCCCCCTAGCCGCCACCCCCAGCCCCCAAAAAACCTGGCCGCCACCACTCTCTCTGCTACCAAGTCTTGGTCGCCGCCCCTGTTGGAGTTTGTCCGCCTTCAAAGTTCTGCCGTGCCTCACCGTCGCCGGAGAAGAAGACCCCGACACCCTGCCCTAGCCGCAGCTTCAAAATTCTCCAAAGAAAAACCTCAGCTGCTGCGATTGCAAGTAAAAGGGTCTTGCCGCAAAGAGGAGAGGAGGACGAAGAGAGGTAGGTCCCCGTTATCCCTCTTACCACGTTGCCACTGTTGCGACGCACCCATTTTTCTCCACCCCCTGCGAGCACAAATTTCTGCACGTGGGTAGACCACGTTCCGGTTATGTTTTGATGGTGGAATTGATCTACAACTGGAGTCATGATCATAACCACGTCCACACATAATTCCAGCAGCTTGTTTATCATAAAAACCCATGGAAGCTTACTAAAAGTTGCAAGAACAAGTGAAACTGCACTATAGGATTTGCATTCATCTACCTCATTGCATCTTGAGTAAAGTTGTGCATGACAATTGATTGCTGTAATTTATGTATGTGTGTGATCGCGAGTAGAAGGACACGCTCAAGAGGCCGTCTACAAGGAACTAACAGCACCAAGACTTCGAGGCGCTTGAGCAACACGAACCGCGGGAGCAAGGCAAGTGCCCCTTGACCGAGTTGAACCTAAGTTTTTGAAACTGTTCTGTTTGTAAAAAAAATGCACGCTCATGTCAACTTGATGGGAAACCCTTTAGTAGGAGTTCACTAGCTTTATTAGCCACCCTTGTCGCCAGAAAAATTATCGAGTCGGGTATGGTCGTTTCTCTTTTGCTTCGCTTAATTTTCAGAATATGGGAAAACTGAAATAAAACTTCGTTAGCTACAGGAGAAGAGTACTTCGATGTTCAGGTGGAGTACTAGGCATGCGCACTACCCATCAACATGCCTGTGGAGTTGAAGTTGGAGCCCCGCTGTCTTTAGTTACCTTCTGCTGTCATTTAGAGTCTTCCGCTGAACAATAAGTTAGACATTCATGAGTGATACATTGAGTCATTGTAATAAAGTACTTAAACACTATTTGTACTTGGTTATATTATGAATTCAGTTTGTAATAAATCTGTGTATGTGTGATGAACATCCTGGGCACACATATGCATTCACTTGGTTCATTTTCGGAACCGGGTGTCACAAATTGGCATCAGAGCCATGTTGACCGTAGGACACAAGTCTAGGTAGAATGGACATTCTAAAGCACCTAGGAACACCCCTCTAAACTTCTATTTTCGAAAATTGCTTGCTGCTGCACTTTAATTGTCAACTCAGCCACCGCAAAGTGCTATTTTCAGCCCCTCTTTCTTATTTTCTTTTGGACAGCCACACCCTCTGTTTTCTTGCTTCATAGCTTCTAAAATTTTGTAGTTATTTCTTTCCTCTCTAAAGTTTCTCATGTCTTATTTATAGATGCCGGTCACTAGGAGCACAGCACACATGAGAACTCGTCCACCACCACTTGGGAGTGCACTTAACCCCATTGAGGTGTCCGATGGACCATATTGTGAGGAGGTGAAGATGGAACCTCATGAGTAAGATGAAGTCAGTAGCCCTATGCATGAGGAAGAGGATCCGGCAGAGGTAGAACTAATCGAAGACGACATGGAAGACAATCCACAAGAAGAACAGCATTGGTACGCACCTCAGTAGGAATTTCACACAGGTTTACACCCAGCGGAGCCTCATGAAGCTATGTCGGAAGGAGATGAACCCGAATAGGAGCTATCCCCTGCTAAGGCTGATAATGAAGGTAATGAACAAGCGATCCGTTCAGTTCAAGAATTCTGGTCCGACGGGATGGAGGGAGGACACATAACCAGGGAGCTGAGAGAGTTCCTTGATTGCTGCAGTTTATACCCGGAGTACCTCCCGAAGAATTTCCCTCGTCTTGGACATGAACAGTGGAAGGCTGAAGTAACCATCCTACCTAACCGTATGGTTGTCACCCGGCACTTCACACCCACATGGAGAGCTACAAGGACAGAAGCTATTGATGATGCTGCATGGGATGCACTCACCGGACTATGCTACGCCTTCTGTGAGCAGCTTGAGAAAACTATCTTTGAGCTGCACCTGTATCGGAGAAGTGGTACAAGGGAGATCATTGGACCCTATGGAGGAGATCTTTCCAACCCGAGGTTGCTCGTGGAGTTAGGAAACTGCTGCGCAAGTGTACAAGAAGAGATCCTCTACCTCCGCAAGAAGCTGTACTTGCTAGAAAAAAACAAGAAGAGACTCGTGCCAATGCGGGAACAAATGGAGCACCAGCATCATCTATCCCTACATGGACTGCCGACTCACCATGGCATGCGCCCATGTATGGACCACCCCCTCCACACGGCGAGAACAGCACCGGTTCTCACGATTAAGTTTAGGTTCCCTGTTGAATAAAGATGTAATAAGAGCGGTTAGATCATAGTAGCTTGAATAAGAGTTGTGTGCTGAACTTTTATGATGATTGCTTTTGTCTGTGTGCCTAGGTGTGAGTTGCGGGACGCTTCGGCGAATGTCCACATTCAAACATAGTGGAGAGATGTGGGATGCTTCGGCACTTGTCCACATCCTCATATAGGCTGATATTAATGAAAGAAGTTTCTTAATTCATACACCTTGATGCATATAGTTGGGGGATCAATCTGAAATTATATTTTCTACTTTACTCTCTCACAGATGGCGAGGGAAAATTCCAACCACCACCAAAGGAATGCTCGTGGAAACAACGAACCACATGAGGATGGCAATGTGGAAGTTCTTGAAGATGCCAACCTCGGGGCTGATGCAAGCAACCTTTAACGGTTGATGGCTATGCATGACTAGCTCATGCAAACTATGATACAAACATTGGGACAGCTGCAGGCCAACAACAACAACAACCCTAACCCCGTTTCTGCACCCCTGCCACCGCCACCGCCACCACCACCGGCTCGCAACCATTTGGGAGAATTCATGAGGACTAGGCCACCTACCTTTGCACAAGATAATGATCCTATGGAGGCTGATGATTGGCTGAAATCTATGGAAAAGAAGCTTGCTATTGTTCAATGTAGTGATCAGGAGAAGGTTCTCTTCGCATCACACCAGCTGATGGGAGCAGCCTCTGATTGGTGGGACGCTCTTTGCAATGCACATGTCAATCATGAGACAATCACTTGGGCTGATTTCAAGGAGAGTTTCCGCTCTCACTATGTCCCTGAAGGAGTCATGATGCTTAAAAGGCAGAAGTTTGAAGGTCTCTGACAACGGAGGAAGAGCGTGAATGAATACCTCAAAAAGTTCACGCAGCTGTCAAGGTATGCCCCAAAGGACGTTAACTCAGATCACAGGAAGCAATATTGTTCATGAGAGAATTGAACAATGGAATTCAAATCCAGCTGATCAACAATGATTATGCAAACTTCCAGAAGCTTGTTGACAAAGCTATAGTGGTGGAGAGCAAGATCCGTGAGATTGAACAAGAAGGCACGAGGGAGATTCCATATCAAGGACAGCCACAAGGAAGTAATGTACGTCCCGGCTTCATGCCACAAGCTGCACCATACTATGGCTCGTGTGCTTCTACTTTCCGCCCTGCATATCCACCTCGCTATAATCAGCCACCGCAGCAAAGCCCTGTCATGAATGCACCTTGTTTGCCTATGCCTCCTGCACCCCGTCCCAACATGGGCGCCTATGCTCAAAACCAGCCTCGCGCCAACCTTCCTGCTGTTATGGGCAAAAAGGCATGCTTTTCATGTGGAAAGGCGGGGCACTTTGCAAATCATTGCCCCAATAAAGGGCTTGGAGAGCCAAGCAATGCACCTAAGCAGAACCCACGGTCTAATGGAGGAGCAACGCAAGGTAACTGTGAGCAGCAGAACTATGCTCGTGGTAATGTAACTCGCGTATCCGCTGAGGAGGTACACCAAGCTGAGGATGTCGTGATTGGTATGTTTCTCGCCGACTCCAACCCAGCCACAGTTTTATTTGATTCCGGGGCATCGCATTCATTCATCTTATCCAAGTATGTTGCCAAGTATAACCTGCCCATATCCCACATGAAACAAACTATGTTGGTTAATTCTCCCGGTGGAGAGACGAGGACTAATAAAGTATGCCTGAAAGTAAGCCTTAAAATAAGGGGGGTAGACTTTCTTGCCAACCTTATCGTCTTGGATTCCCAAGAGATTGGTATAATACTTGGAATGTACAGGTTAAGAAAGCACAACGGAGTGATTCAATGTGCTAAGAGGATCATGCAGTTGACGAGCGAACACGGTACCCGTATCGAGTTCGAGGCAGCCCAACCCGCAACTGAGAAGGCAACGCTGAACCACGTGGAAGAAGTGAAATTGGAAAGCATTCTGGTGGTTCAAGAATATTCGGATGTGTTCCCGGAAGAACTGCCAGGTATGCCACCTGATCCGGACATCGAATTTGCCATTGATTTAGTACCCGGAACTGCACCTATAGCTAAGAGGCCATATAGGATGCCTGCTAATGAATTAGTAGAGCTCAAGAAGAAAATTCAGGAGCAGCTAGATAAGGGTTTTATACACCCAAGCTCGTTACCTTGGGGATCACTAGTGCTCTTCATAGACAAGAAGGATGGAACCTGTAAGGGCCTAAGTTTTTGGCACATATTCAAAGTGTTCATCACACACACAACCCTCATTTGAGGAAACTTTATGAATACATTTGAAGAGCAAGTAAACATCATCAACATGATCATTAGAGAAGAAACTCACAAAATGCAAAAGTGGCATTTCCCACATGCGTCATCTAGGGGCTGAGCATATGAAAAACTCCGACACCTTACTAGGAATGCTCATGCCAAAATTCGCCCAAATCCAAAACTTTTTTGAGGTATTTTTGTGTATAACTAGAAAGGGGTTAGTTTGAGCCCAAATTCAAATTCAAACCACTTCCATCCCATAAGTTCAAAAGTGGGAGGCATATTCTTACTCAGCACATTTTTGTGAGCTCACACACCAATTTTCACTCCATTTGGAGTTGATCTTGACATGAGCTAAGATTAGCAAATTCAAACCCCATTTGAATTTCAAACTGCATATGTGCTCAAAATATATTCAAACACTTCCCAATTTGAATTCTATCCAATTCAAATGGTCAGGTGCTAGATAATTCAAATGACCAATGCTATTTGGGTCTCTACTGTTTAGAGCAGTGGGGAAAATTCAATTTCAGAGGTTAAAACCCGAGTGGAACCCACATGTAGGCCTCACTAAACAGTTTAACAGACTGAAGACTTGATCTCGGTTTCTTGCGCCTGACCGAGCTGCCGCCATGGCGAGAAAATGGCGAGGACAGCAGCTGCTTGCCGCCCCGGCCGCTGAATCGCCTCTCTGGCTCCTTATCTACGTGCCCGAGTCGTCCCTGTTGCTTCTCGCCACTGTTCTGCGTGTTCTCACCCAGAAACCTTGATACATCTCGCCGCTCGTCAGAGCTTTCAGTCCACCGTCGCCCGGCCGAACCTGTGGTTGTCACGGTGATCTGAGGCGATAACCGAGTGCGCCAAGTCTTCCTTGACGTCCTCGCACCGGTTCCAGACCCTGATCAACCCTCCTCGAGCTCCACCGCGACGTTCTTCCATTCCTCGGTTCAAACCGAGCCGCCGTCACGGGAACGACCTGTCCGGCCACCACAGCCCACCTCTCTCCCGCCGTGAATAGCAAAAAGGTTCACCTTCAGTCCCTCTTTCATTACCGCAAGCCCCAGCAGCATGACATAAGCTACCCACGCCGGAATTTCACGATTTCACGATGGTGTACAAAAGAGAGACCCAGACTGATTCGTGAAATTCGGAATACACACCACACCACTCATCCCCTTACGTAGAGAAACACTTCTAGGCATCCGTGCGAGCCCATAGGATCCAAAACTTTGAAGAACCATTGGGTGTAGCCACTGTTCTTCGAGTTTTATGAGAATTCCCGGTTTCCGACCTAGGTCACACGGTGACAGCCCAGTACAGCCATTTCCGAGCTCCGTGGAGATCATGTCGATCCTTCCTAGGGTCCACTGATGCTTTACGGCCTTCTGCTCGATCATTTAGAGGCTAGGAAGCCCAGCCGATGCAACCGAAGTCCTTCTGAAGTCGCCGCTCGTCGCCGGCCATGTTCAGGCGAGTGTCACGACGAGCTGGGCACAGCATCATGTTCCCCGTGTGGAATTAGGTTCAGGCAGCCAAGATCATGGAGTTTGGCACACGGCAGAGGCCACCGGCGAGCTCTCCGGTGAGGGTTTACGGCGGCCGAGCGCGGGAGGCCGGAGGTAGACGAAGCCCTCGGTCCCACGTGTCAGCGGCCAATATTTTAAACCGGGGATTTGCTGTGGCACCGGATCGGGTGCGTCTGTGCGCAAAAGACTCCGTGACCCCGTATGTCGACCGCTGAGAAGTGGACACGTAGCCCCGGTCCCACGTGCAGCAATTTAATCATTTCCCCGATTTTCAGATTTAGTTCAAATTTCAAACCCACATAACTTTAGCTAGAAAACTCCAAATCGAGTCAACCAAATTTTGTTGGATTCAGCTCTCCGAGTAATTTCCAGAAAATTAAGTTTCACTCTATGAAAATCCTTATTTCTCCAGAATTAATCCTTCAAAATTTAAAATGTTTAGAATTTTAACTGGAGAACCCTTTGGAGGAAAATTCTGAAATTTTACTAGGATGTTCACCAAAATATCCCTGAGCTACCATAAAATTTCAGATCCATTTGAACTCATTTGATCCACCTATTGTTGTGATTAATAAAACTGTTCCAGAGAAAATAGAAAATGTCCAGAAACATTTTCGGAATTTCTATGAAAATGTTTAGCTCATATCTTTAGCTAGGAACCTTCAAATTAAGTGAAACCAATTACATTAGAGCCCTCTGAAAATATAGTTTCCCAAAAAGTTATGCCTTGCTCCATGAAAATCCCTAGAACACCCTAGGAGCTCCAATTAAGGTCAAGTACATAATTATTTGTGGAGATCTCAAATGAGCTTTGCTGCAAATGAAACTTGGTAAAGTCTCTGTTTAGGTTGTATCCAAAACCCAGTAAAAATTTCAGAGTCATTAGGTCTTTCTAGCAAAACTTATAACTCTCACAAGTTTAACTTCAATTCAAATCATTTAAATTGAGACATATTTGCATTTATCATATGTAGTCGCTAAGGTTGAGGAGGAACCCGGAGTCTTAGACTTCGTCACTCCAGAGGAACAGCTAGCCTACGACCAAGAGCAGCAAGGCAAGCTCCGGTTTGCATTAACCTTTTTACAAATTTTTACTGTTTTGAGAACTTACTTTGAGCACCCACTTCTTTCATTGAAGTCTTGTTTGAAACCCAAATGCATAGCCAAAAAAACCCTGGGTTGGAATTAGGTTTGAAAACCTCATTATCTACTGCAATGCTAAGATAGTGTAGGATTCGGTACAAGTCGAGTAGTTGGAACTACTCGCGAGAATAGGCTAGAGGCACTCGACTTGGGTAAAGATAACAAATGAAACACATGGCAAGAAAAATGAGACCGAGCTGAGAGTAAGGGCAGCAGAACTTTGGGGCCTGGGTGCTATAGCTCCGCTTGTGTTGATTGAGGACCGAGCCGTGGGCGGGCCTGTTGAACAAGCTAGAACAGTACCGAAGACCTACCGGCTATATGGGAACAGGGAAACCGATGTAATTCGGATAGCTGGATGTTGAGGCATAGCTGGTCGTTCAGAGGGTAGGTTGAGAGCTCAAGGTGTAAATCGGCTGGCGGCACTACGGATGCACGCGCAGAGACCTCTTGCTTGGGACGATTGGACCGGTTCAACATTTGGCTGACGGGTGAAAGGTGGTTGCGTACGACGTCCGTGATGGTTGCTGTAGGCAACATCGAGTACGGGCGTACGTGACGGGTTATTCGGGTAACCCTGCAGGTGTAAATCGATTATAATCGCCGCCCCTCACGGTCAGTGAGTACCACTTGTTCACTGTACAGTGGCATAGAAAGAACAGGCTAGATACATGTTAAAAGTTTGCTGATTTGAAAGATATATCTTGCTTGTTAATGTCTTGTTGTAGTTTAGAGCTAATTAAATTTCTTTTCAACTTTGGGCAAAGTACATGAGAGAAATGTGTTTTTTGTTTGATTGCGGCTCTCTCATGTGCCTTAGCGTAAGGTTCTCCACAACCTGCTGCTATTACTTGAAAGTAAGTTTCCAATAATTAGACGAGTCCTTTGCAACTTATTTTACCTCATGTACCCTAAAACCATTCATGTAGAAGTTTCATGTATAGGAGAGACGGGTCAGTCTTGCTGAGCCATCATGCTCACTTCTTGTGTTTGAAGCTTTTGCAGGCGTTTATGAGGAAGGGACTCCCGAGTAGGAGACGGAACCCATGGAGGGGAACCCCGTCGAGTGGGATTCGTGCATGCCGCCGTGTTAGTGTGTGTGCATGCTAGCGGGGACACGTTCATGGGCTGAACGTGAACTCGGTGAATAGTCTACGCCCGTGAGTGTAGACGAAACATTTTTTGTTGTACAAATGTTCATAAACCTGTTTATGTAATAAAACTTTGCTTCCTCTTTGTATCTTTGATGTGTGTTATCCGGTGCTGTGCAACGCAGCACCCCTCAGCGTGATCCTGGCTCGACAAGGCCGTGGGCCGCGTCAGCGTGGTATCAGAGCTCGCTTGAGGTTTAACGCACTATAAAGGTTATCTTTTTCAAAAATTCGGTGAGGAACGAGTTAGTAGCCCATATAAGTATGTTATTAGTGTATAGAAAGTGGCATACTAACCTATTTGCTTATGTCATAAAATCGTGCATCTCGGGACGCTTTATGTCTTGGGGGGTGCATGTAAGCGCTGTCCACCAGTGCGCACAAGCTGAAGGGTGGAGCCCCACGGGTGGCAGGTAACCCGACCCGCTCTAATATCCTCTACGACTCTTCATGTTGTTTGGGGTATTCGAGAAACATCTGTCCCTGGTGTGATTTGGGAAAATTTGGGAAACCCCGTCACGTGGTCAGTAACGTGAACACGTAGCTCAAGGCGTGTTTGGCTTTAGAACATCCGGGCGAGTGATGACGGCCGGGTGTATGAACTGTATGGATACCGGGCTCGGTGTGCAGCCGAGTCTGACAATTGTATGAGTTATTTGCAGGTAGTCTAACCACGAAAAGGTAGATGTGTAGCATACGTGTGTGAGAGACGCTTAGTGCCACTGAACTAACAAAGCCGGCTAAGTCCGGTATAGGTTTTTCTTTGTGAGGACGTAGTACCGACATGATCTGGTGACGCATCGACGTCACACCCCACTAAATGAGGAACATCGTTGTAAAACTTGAAAGTTTTAATCCAGAGCACTAAAACTTTGATGTAACTCCTTTCCTTAATCAGGATGTTCAAAGTTAACAAGTTTTCAACTTATAGGATGCTAAGGACAGAGTCCCCTGTTTTCAGCTGAAATAAGGCTGAAGTTAACCAGAGGTTAGAGGGTGGGTTATTTCGAGGTTGGGGTCATATGATAAATTTCTGGAAAGCTTTGTAAGATCTTTACAACTTTTAGGTTGATGTCTAGAGGTGTTTCAGCCCTTAACCAATCGAAAAATGCAGTAGAGTTGAAACTGTCCAGAAAACAGGGCAGAGCAAACACTCTCTGTAACTCTCTGTAAATTGAGCATAACTTCCTGCATAAAAATCCAAAATTAGAAAATAAGGTAGTTATGAAATTTTCATGAGATGGTTTACAACTTTGTAACAGAAAGTTTTGTCAAATTTGGTGTAGAATTAACTTGAATTCTTGGATCAAATCAGTACCTCAAGCAGGGAGGTGCTGTCCAATTTTCTCCAGAAATTCTGCCAACTTTGACATCTCATAACTTTTGATCCAGAAAAGATATTAGGCCAAGCAAATACTTTCTGGAAAGCTTTTGGAGTTAACTTTAACTTTTATGTGGAGCTCCAGAATTGGTTTTGCATTTAGCCTGGTCTAAATCAGGTTGAAATGGAAACTGGTCAGGGCTGTCATGTTGGACAGCAGATCAGCAGTCAAATTTGTTTAAGTTTGAACTATGTTTCCAAGTTTTATGAGTTCAATGACATGTTTTATGTTATAACTCAATCGTTTACTGTCCAAATATATATTTGACATTTTTCAAATATGTTTCTACAGATGATAGCAGATAGACAGTTGGAGAATGGGTGGGTGGTGTCCCACTGTTCTCACCGCAGCGGTTATCCGGAAGTATTGAAGCAAATGCTTCAATATTTCAGGTACCTCGAGATGCCACAGTACCTCGCCAAGGACGAAGGCGAGGAAGGTAACAATACATGGATGATCCATGTCGAAGTTCCTGCAGGACCTAGGCCACCCTGTTGGGCGCCGTTCACCGTCACGGTGAGAGGTAGACAGTCGGAAAGGATATGGGAAGTGGCAGCTCGCAACACCATGTCGCGTTTCTGCCAACTACACGTGAGAGATATGGAGGGCACTCCATATGCGCTCGTTCCAGTGGAGGGACGGGCTAATCATGTGTGGGAGGGAAGGTACATGGAGGCAACAGATCCGGGTTGCCCAAGGTACAATCCCGCGGAGGCGAACCTCAGCCTCCAGTTGAGAGCAGGAAAAGCCGTGATGGACAGCCAAGCTGTTCATACGGATTATCTTTCTGCAAAGCAAAAAGAAAGCACCAGCCGTGGAGACCATTTCGAGAGTGCTCACAGCGCACTCCGCAATGTTCTCCTTCTGACGATAAAGCGACTGAACGAACAACATAATCAGTTGCATCATCTGAAGAAGGCGAAGAAGAAAAGCCATGTCGACATCACGGCTTTACAACAACAAATACAGGCTCTGACCCAGCAGAATGAGGTCCTCACTAAAGAGCGGGATGACGCTATTGAGGAGGGGCAAGGCTGGGAAGAGGACTACAACCAGGCCATGGACGAGGTGCACGCATTGCAGGACCTCGTACCTCCGGTAATGGACATACCGGTGGTAGGTGCCGTACCCGTGGTCTTGGGTCTTCCGGCAATGGATGAACCCAAACCGGAAGAGGAGGTCATGGATTCAGATCCACCAGCAGAGGTAGCGGAGGAGGACGACCAGCAGGAGGTCGAATTCTACTCCGAGTAGGAGGTTACCGTTGCCGAGTAGGGCAGCAAGGGTGATGTAACCAAAACTTTTGTAATCGGTGACATGTCGTGTAGACAGTAGTGTTTGTATAGGTAGTGACGACATGAGCACGACTTCTCGGAGACCCGAGGATAATGTATCTTGTATAAAGTTTATCCTTTATCAATATATGTGAATGTTGTGCAAATTATTCATGTGTCACTTCAATACCTGCTGTTTCATATGGAATTTTAAGTATGACATGTGCTGATCACTGCTGTTTTCAATTTAAGAATGACTCGCACTCGTTCCAACCCAGACTTTGGGGGTTCCAGTCAGGGGGGAGAGACCTCCCAACAGCCTCCCTAGGATTCCTCGGGACAGCAACAGCAGCAACAGCAACAACCGCCACCGCCACCGCCAACGGTTACTTTGGTTGATATTGTGGCAGCGATGGCGGGCTCTCATCAGCAGCACACAGTTGCTGCAAACCCTCATTGTGAATACGTCTCGACCAGAGAGGCGTCAAGATCGTGACGAGCACCAACAGAGCTCCTAATCTGACTTTCTGGCTACTCATCCCCCGGTATTCTCAAGGGCGGATGAACCCCTCGATGCGGATAACTGGCTCCGCGTGATGGAAATGAAGTTCGGGCTGCTCCAAGTGAGTGAGCAGCGCAAGACTCAGTTCGTGGTCCAACAGCTCCAAGGATCCGTGAGCGCTTGGTGGGCGAACTACTGTGCTTCGCAACCCACTGAGCGAGTTATGACCTGGGCGGAATTCTGGACGGCCTTCAGGGCCTATCACATACCGCCGGGTCTCATGAAGAGGAAAATGCAGGAGTTCTTATGCCTGCAGCAAGGGAGCAGGAATGCGCTGGAATATTCCAGGGCGTTCAATGATCTTGCACTCTACGCTTCGTATCACGCCGATACCGATGAGAAGCGGCGAGATCATTTCTACCAGGGGCTTAACCCGCTCCTGAAAGACAAGCTGGCGATGTTCAATCACGGCAGCCTCAATGACATTATTGATGCTGCGATTGTTCAGGAGGACTCTGGCAAGGAGTTAGCGGCGGCGGAAAGGAAGCGAAGCGCGTCGCAAAGCAGCGGAGAAGGAGTTGGTCCTTCTCAAAAATATCGGATGGTGAATCGCCACCATCGGGTCCACGCTGGCAGCCACCACAGAGGCCGATGCCATTCTGCAGTCGGCCATATTCTCCACCGGCATTCAGGCCGGCACTACCAGTACCACCTCTGCAGCAACAACAGCAGCAGCGGGCGATGCCGCATGCGTATGCACCTCAGCAGCGCATGCTGAGCTTTCGTCCCCCAAGCACCGGCCAGGCAGAAGCCACATGCTACAAGTGTGGTCGTCCAGGACACCTCGCCAACAATTGTCCTGAGAGGCAAGGCGGCGGAGTTGCACCGCAACTTCCAGGGAGGAATCAGCCCCGGAACCCCACTAATGCATGGCGGGCAAACTCTAGGCCTGGCACCGTCCACCAACTTGCCATAGAGGATGTGCTGGAGGGTGAACCAATCCTTGCGGGTATGTTCCAACTCCACCAGCATCCTGCTATGATGTTATTTGATTCAGGCGCCACGCATAGCTTCATTAGCCAAGCTTTTATTGCTAAATACAGCTTGCAAGTACTACCAACCGATAGTCCATAGTTGAATTGTTCATTAGGTGGGAAAATTTCAGCAAGCATGATGGCTCCAAAAGCGCCATTATGCTTAGAGGGTAGAGTATACCCTACGTCTATCATAGTCTTAGAGGGACAAAAGGTCGATGTAATCTTAGGGATGTCGTGGTTAACCCGCCACGGCGCTGTTTTAGACACCATCCTCCGAGTGGTGCACTTGAACTCAGCAGTGCACGAACCTCATTCCTTATTTCTGGACAGTCCAGAAATAAACTTCCAAGTGTGTATCAATCCACAAACATCAGATTGAAAGACATTCCAGTAGTCCGTGAGTTTCCTGAGGTGTTCCTGGATGATTTACCGGGGATGCCGCCTGACAGAGAGGTGGAGTTCAAGATTGAACTTGCACCGGGAACCATGCCAATATCCCGAAGGCCATACAAGATGGCGCCCAAGGAATTGGCTGAACTGAAGACTCAGTTAACGGACCTGCTGGAGAAGGGTTTTATTAGGCCGAGCTCCTCGCCATGGGGCTGTTCGGCATTATTTGTGAAAAAGAAAGACGAGACGTTGCGGCTTTGCATGGACTATCGTCCGCTAAACGCCGTAACCGTCAAGAACAAGTACCCATTGCCACGGATTGACATGTTGTTTGATCAGTTGGTCGAAGCAAAGATCTTTTCCAATATGGACTTAAGATCCGGGTACCATCAGATTAAGATATGGGCTGAGGATATTCCGAAGATGGCTTTCTTGACGAGGTACGGACTTTATGAGTACCTGGTCATGTCCTTCGGCCTCATCAATGCTCTAGCTCACTTCATGTATTTGATGAACTTGGTATTCATGCCGGAGATGGACAAGTTTGTCGTGGTCTTCATCGACGACATATTGGTATATTACAAGTCGGAGGAAGAGCACCAGAAGCATCTGCGTATAGTCTTGCAACGGCTGCGGGATCACAAGCTATACGCGAAATTCAGCAAGTGCGAGGTCTGGATATCGCAACTGCCTTTTCTCAGGCATATTATCTCAGCGGAGGGCATCACTGTAGACCCGAGTAAGATCACACAAGTGCTTAATTGGAAGTCCCCGAGAACTGTTCATGAGGTACGGAGTTTCCTCGGACTCGCGGGAAATTATCAGAGGTTCATTCCGAACTTCTTGAAGATTGCCAGGCCTATGATAGAGCTGCTGAAGAAGGCTACAAAATATGTTTGGAGTCCAGCATGTGAAGCTGTGTTCAAGGCATTAGTGAAGCACCTAACATCAGCACCGGTTTTGGAGCAGCCAGACACAACCAAACCGTTCGATGTGTACTGCAATGCATCCGGCATTGGGCTCAGATGTGTGCTGATGCAAGACCGAAGGGTGGTCGCATATGGATCACGGCAGCTTAGGAACCATGAGCAGAATTATCCAACTCATGATTTGGAGCTCGCTGCCGTGGTACTGGCACTTAAAATGTGGAGGCACTACCTACTCGGCAACCTCGTACATTTATATACCGACCACAAAAGCCTCAAGTACATATTCACTCAGAAAGAGCTGAACATGAGGCAGAGAAGATGGTTAGAGTTGATAAAGGATTATGAAATAGAGATCCATTATCACCCAGTCAAGGCAAACATAGTGGCGGATGCGCTGAGCCGCAAGTCACACGTCAATAATCTGACCATCACACCATTGGAAGAGAGCAAGCTACCATTGCATGTGATTCCACATGGAGCTTTCTACAACTTAGATTTAATCCCCACCATCCGTGAAGAAATAGCGGCATCTCAGAAAAATGACAAGGGCATGTCGCATTTACGGAGACGTGTAGACAGTGGGGAGCTGAAATGTTTCCAGAAAGACGGAGACGGCGTCCTATAGTTCAAGGACCGGATCGTTGTACCCCGTAACCTGGAGTTACAGAAGAAAATCTTTGATGAGGCTCACTTGTCAAAGTTTTGTATTCACCCCGGCAGCAACAAAACGTATCAAGAACTCAGAAGCAAGTTTTGGTGGACACGGATGAAGCGGGAGATCGCAAAGTACGTGTCCGAGTGTGATACATGTCGAAGGGTGAAGGCAGATCACATGATGAAACCGGGACTGCTACAACCACTGGGCCTACCTGCCTGGAAGTGGGAAGATGAGAGCATGGACTTCATCATCGGTTTACCCACCACTTTTCAAAAACATGATTCTGTGTGGGTGATCATCGACTGGCGCACCAAAGTTGCCCATTTTATCCCGGTTAACACCAACTACAATGCCAAGAAGTATGCTGAATTATACATCTCACGGATCCTATGCATATACGGCGTACCCGCACCATCATATCGGATCGGGGCACTTTATTTGTGTCCCATTTTTGTGAGCAACTACACGCTGCATTGGGGACGAAGCTGATCCGTAGTTCAGCATACCACCCGCAGACGGATGGGCAAACCGAGCGGGTAAACCACATCTTAGAAGATATGCTACGAGCTTGCGCTATCAACCACAGCAAGAAATGGGATGATCACTTGTCGTTGGCCGAGTTCTCGTACAACAATGGGTACCAAGCCAGCATTAAGATGGCGCCTTACGAGGCGCTATACGGGAGAAAATGCCGCACACCACTGAATGAGTGTGAATCTGGCGAAAGGGTCACCTTCGGGGTTGATCTTGTCAACAACGCGGAGGAAAAGGTTCGGATGATTCAAGCGAACCTAAAAGCTGCCAATCCTGACAAAAACAGTATGCGGACCGGAGAAGACGCCCAGTACAGTTCGAAGTCGGGGATCATGTATATCTACGTGTGTCTCCAATGAAGGGCGTGAACAGATTCGGGGTGAGAGGAAAGTTAGCACCCAGATTCATCGGTCCATTTCAGATTACAGAAAGATGTGGATCAGTAGCATACCGGCTGAATTTACCAGAAGCACTCTCCGGTGTGCATAACGTCTTTCACATCTCCCAGCCGAGGAAGTGTCTGAAGTTATCAACCACCATTCAGCTGGAGGATATAGCAGAACTGAAACCGGATCTCACATATCGGGAGGAACCGGTTCAGATTATTGATGAAAAGGTCCGAACCACACGCAACCGTACGTTGTTGTTCTACAAGGTTCTATGGAGTAATCACTCCATGGACGAAGCGACATGGGAGAGAGAAGGATTTCTTCGCGCTAATTACCCTGACTTTTTTACGTCGCATATACGTTAATTTTCCATCGTCCTCTCTCTCATTTTCACCTTATAATCTTGGGACGAGATTCTTTTAAGGGGGGAGGAATGCAAGGGCCTAAGTTTTTGGCACATATTCAAAGTTTTCATCACACCACACAACCCTCATTTGAGGAAACTTTATGAATACATTTGAAGAGCAAGTAAACACAATCAACATGATCATTAGAGAAGAAACTCACAAAATGCAAAAGTGCCATTTCCCACATGTATCATCTAGGGGCTGAGATATGAAAAGCTCCAACACCTTACTAGGAATGCTCATGCCAAAATTCACCCAAATCCAAAACCTTTTTGAGGTATTTTTGGGTATAACTAGAAAGGGGTTAATTTGAGCCCAAATTCAAATTCAAACCACTTCCATCCCATAAGTTCAAAAGTGGGAGGCATATTCATACTCAGCACATTTTGTGAGCTCACACACCAATTTTCACTCCATTTGAAGTTGATCTTGACATGAGCTAAGTTTAGCAAATTCAAACCGCATTTGAATTTCAAACTGCATATGTGCTGAAAATATATTCAAACACTCCCCAATTTTAATTCTATCCAATTCAAATGGCCAGAGGGTAGATAATTCAAATGACCAAGGCTATTTGGGTCTCTACTGTTTAGAGCAGTGCGGAAAATTCAATTTCAGAGGTTAAAACCTGAGTGGGACCCACATGTCAGCCTCACTAAACAGTTTAACCGACTGAAGACTTAATCTCGGTTTCTTGCGCCTGACCGAGCTCCGCCATGGTGAGAAAACAGCGAGAACAGCAGCTGCTTGCCGCCCCAGCCACAAAGCCGCCTCTATGGCTCCTTATCTACGCGCCTGAGTCATCCCCCTTGCTTCTTGCCACTGTTCCGATGTGTTCTCACCCAGAAACCTCGATACACCTCGCCGCTCGTCCGAGCTTTCGGTCCATCATCGCCCGGCCGAACCTGTGGTTGTCACGGTGATCTAAGGCCATAACCGAGGGCGCCAAGTCTTCCTTGACATCCTCGCACCGGTTCCAGACCCTGATCAACCCTCCTCGAGCTCCACCGCGACGTTCTTCATTCCTCGGTTCAACCCAAGCCGCCTTCACGGGAACGACCCATCCGGCCACCACAGCCCACCTCTCTCCTTGGTGTGAATAGCAAAAAGGTTCGCCTTCAGTCCCTCTTTCATTACCGCAAGCCCCGGCGGCATGACATAAGCTACCCACGCCGGAATTTCATGATTTCACGATGGTGTACAAAAGAGACTCCCAGACCGATTTGCAAAATTTGGAATACACGCCACACCACTCATCCCCTTACGTAGATAAACACTTCTAGGCGTCCGTCCGAGCCCATTGGGTGTAGCCACTGTTCTTCGAGTTTTATGAGAATTCCCGGTTTCCGACCTAGGTCGCATGGTGGCAGCCCAGTACAGCCATTTCCGAGCTCCGTGGAGATCATGTCGATCCTTCCTAGGGTCCACTGATGCTTTATGGCCTTTTGCTCGATCGTTTGAGAGGCTAGGAAGCCCGGCCGATGCGGCCGAAGTCCTTCTGAAGTCGCCGCTCGTCACCGGCCATGTCCCGGCGAGCGTCACGACGAGCTGAGCCCAGCATTGTGTTCCCCGTGTAGAATTAGGTACAGGCAACCAAGATCATTGAGTTTGGCACACGGTAGAGGCCACCGGCGAGCTCTCCGGCTAGGGTTCGCGGCGGCCGAGCGCGGGAGGCCGAAGGGTCCCACGTGTCAGCGGCTGATATTTTAAACCGGGGATTTTCTATGGCACCAGATTGGGTGCGGCTCCAAGTGAAAGACTCTGTGGCCCCGTGTGTCGACCGCTGAGAAGTGGACACATAGCCCCGGTCCCACGCACAGCAATTTAAACATTTCCCCGATTTTCAGATTTAGTTCAAACATCAAACCCACATAACTTTGGCTAGAAAACTCCAAATCGAGTGAACCAAATTTTTTTGGATTCAGCTCTCCGAGTACTTTCCAGAAAATCAAGTTTCACTCTATGAAAATCCTTACTTCTCCAGAATTAATTCTTCAAAAATTAAAATATTTAGAATTTTAACTGGAGAACCCTTTGGAGGAAAATTCTGATATTTTGCTAGGATGTTCACCAAAATATCCCTGAGCTACCATAAAAATTTCAGATCCATTTGGGGTCTTTTGATCCACCTAATGGTGTGATTAATAAAACTGTTTCAGAGAAAATAGAAAATGTCCAGAAACATTTTGAGAATTTCTATGAAATTGTTTAGCTCATATCTTTAGCTAGGAACCTTCAAATTAAGTGAAACCAATTCCATTAGAACCCTCTGCAAATCTAATTTCCCAAAAAGTCATGGCTTGCTCCATAAAAATCCCTAGAACACCCTAGGAGCTCCAATTAAGGTCAAGTACATAATTATTTGTGGAGAGCTCAAATGAGCTTTGCTGCAAATGAAACTTGGTCAAGTATCTGTTTAGGTTGTATCCAAACCCCAGTAAAAATTTCAGAGTCATTGGGTCTGTCTAGGAAAACTTATAACTCTCACAAGTTTAACTTCAATTCAAATGCATTTAAATTGACACATATTTGTATTTATCATATGTAGTCGCTAAGGTTGAGGAGGAACCCGAAGTCTTAGACTTCGTCACTCCAGAGGAACAGCTAGTCTATGACCAAGAGCAGCAAGGCAAGCTCTGGTTTGCATTAACCTTTTTACAATTTTTTACTGTTTTGAGAACTTACTTTGAGCATCCACTTACTTCTTGCATTAGAGTCTCGTTTGAAACCCAAATGGATAGCCAAGAAAACCCTGGGTTGGGATTAGGTTTGAAAACCTCATTAGCTACTGTAATGCTAAGATAGTGTAGGATTCGGTACAAGTCGAGTAGTTGGAACTACTCGCGAGAATTTGCTAGAGGCACTCGACTCGGGTAAAGATAGCAAATGAAACACATGGCAAGAAAAATGAGACCGAGCGGAGAGTAAGGGCAGCAGGACTTTGGGGGCCTGGGTGCTATAGCTCCGCTTGTGTTATTGAGGACCAAGCCGTGTGCGGGTCTGTTGAACAAGCTAGAACAGTACCAAAGACCTACCGGGCTATATGCGAGCCGGGAAACCGATGTAACTCGGGTAGCTGGGTGTTAAGGCATAGCTGGTCGTTCAGAGGGTAGGTTGAGAGATCGAGGTGTAAATCGGCTGGCGGCACTGCAGATGCGCGCGCAGAGACCTCTTGCTCGGGACGATTGGACCGGTTCAACATTTGGCTGACGGGTGAAATATGGTTGCGTACGACGTCCGTGATGGTTGCTGTTGGCAACATCGAGTAAGGGTGTACGTGACGGGTTATTCGGGTAACCCTGCAGGTGTAAATCTATTATAATCACCGTCCCTCGCGGTCAGTGAGTACCACTTGTTCACTATACCGTGATGTAGAAAGAACAGGCTAAAAACATGTTAAAAGTTTGCTGATTTGAAATATATACCTTGCTTGTTAATGTTTTGTTGTAGTTTAGAGCTAATTAAAGTTATTTTCAACTTTGGGCAAAGTACATGAGAGAAATGTGTTTCTTGTTTGATTGTGGCTTTCTCATGTGCCTTAGCGTAAGGTTCTCCACAACCTGCTGCTAAAACTTGAAAGTAAGGTTCCAATAATTAGGCGAGTCCTTTGCAAGTTATTTTACCTCATGTACCCTAAAACCATTCATGTAGAAGTTTCATGTATAGGAGAGACGTGTCAGTCTTACTGAGCCATCGTGCTCACTGCTTCTGTTTGAAGCTTTTGCAGGAGTTTATGAGGAAGGGACTCCCGAGGAGGAGACGGAACCACAGGAGGGGAACCCCGTCGAGTGGGAGTCGTGCACGCCGCCGTGTTAGTGTGTGTGCGTGTTAGAGGGGACACATTCACGGGCTGAACGTGAACTCGGTGCATAGTATACGCCCGTGAGTGTAGACGGAATGTATTTTGTTGTACAAATGTTCATAAACCTGTTTATGTAATAAAACTTTGCTTCCGCTTTGTATCTTTGATGTGCGTTATCCGGTGCTGTACAACGCAGCACCCCTCAGCGTGATCCTGGCTTGACAAGGCCGTGTCGCCACGTCAGAACCCAAAGGATGTGCGTGGACTATAGGTCTATTATATTAGCATAATATGAAGGTGGCAGGCTAATTTATTTTCTTATGTCGGAAAATTGTGCGTCTCGGGACTTTCTATGTCTTGGGGGGGTGCATGTATGAGCTGTCCAACAGTGCGCACAATCTAAACGGTGGAGCCGCACGGGTGGCAGGTATCCCGGCCAGTTCATATATTCTCTATCACTCTTCATGTCGTTTGGAGTATGTGAGCAACGCCTTTCCCCCGCATGCTGCAGGCAAGTAGGTGGAGACCCCATAACGTGGTTGGTAACGTGAACACGTGGCTCAAGGCGTGTTTGGCTTGAAAACGCCCGTGTGAGTGACGACAGACGGGTGTATGAAACTGTTATGGAGCAGGATTCAGTTGTGCGACCGAGTCTGATGATTGCGTGGTTTATGCAGGTACACTAACCATGAAACCCGTATTATGCATAGAAAATGTTTGCGAGTGACCTTTCTTAGTGCCACCTATGGACACTATATGCCGGTGTAATCCAGTTAGGATTTTCTTTAGTGAGGCAACGTAGTACCGACATCTTTCTTACGGTGCATCGACACCATACTACCTTAATAACTTCTTTACCCTGAGAATGATTCATGGACTAACTTTCAATTAAAAATGGCAGTATGAAAACACATCAGTTATTGAGCTCTTCATTTGAACTAAGACTCAAATGAGAGAATTGATAGGCTTCAAAGTTTCCAAACACAGAGTGCTCTTTTTCTGGCAGAAATTCTTGCTGGACTTTAACAGAGCCTAACTCTGATTAGATTTACCCAATGGAGGTGTATGATACAGTTCTGGAAAGATTTTTAAATGATATACAACTTCTCTGTAACCTACAGAGAAAAATCACATGCCAAACTGGTTGATCTGTCCAGTTGAATGCAAACTGTTCAGAAACAGGATAGATGCAAAAACCTCTCTGGATATTTCTTTAATTCATTCATAACTTTCTGTAGAAAAATCCGTAAGGGTCATATGATACACTGTATGGAAAGACTATGATATTTTCAACCATTTTGCAATTCAAAGTTTGTTTAGAATTGGATTGTATCTGTATGTATAACTGTAATAAAAACAGCCACATTCAAAGGAGATGCTGGCAAATTTTATCCAGGAATTCTGTCAACTTTGAGCAATCATAACTTTTGATCCAGAAACGATATAGCGGCATATAAGTACTCGTTAGAAATATATTGAAGTTAACTTTAACTTTCGTATGTAATTTGAGTTATGAATATGCTGTTAACTGGATCAAAATCTTGGTTAAGTGCAGAAAGGTCTGTTTTGTACAGAAAAGAGGACTGGCTCTGCCTACTTTAGGGATATATGTAAACATGAATTTTTGTTATGCTTTCAGAAAGTTTTAGCATGTTCATGTTTTACATACCTTCACATATTACTGAGATCAAGTTTTGACTCCCCTCAAAATACATTTTTTCAGTATTGTGCGTACTCACTCTTCGAGTATGGCTGAATATTCTCGCCGATATGGCGATGATTCGACTCCACCGCGGGCACCGCCATCAACATTATGGTTGGATGTCATGGCTCAGATGGTTGAGTCGAATCAATAGAACACAAGACTACTCCAAGACTTGGTACAAGAAGGCGTAATTCATCGAGCGCAACAGGTCGTTCCACCTCGGAACGCCTATTTGGATTTCTTGGCGACTCAACCGCCAATCTTCACGGAAGCTACCGAACCCGTGGAAGCGGATCAGTGGCTTCGTGTAATGGAGTCCGAATTTGGAGTGTTCGAGTGCGATGCTTATCAGAATACATTATTTGCAGCTCAACAACTCCATGGAGCCGACGGAAATTGGTGGTTTGAATATCTCACCACCATCCTGAAAGGCCATCAAGTTGAATAATGGATGGAATTTCGTTAAGCTTTCCGTGCTCGTCACATCCCTATAGGTATTTTCAAGACCAAGCGATTGGAATTAAAGAAAATAAAGCAAGGAGATATGAATATTCTTGAATATGTCAAGAAATTCAACTTCTTGGCACAATTTGCTCCCGAATATGTGACGAACGAAGCTGCAGGGTGTGATTACTTCTTCTATGGCCCAAGTGCCATATTGAGAGAGAAGTTGGCTTTGTTCAATCAAGGCAATTACACCGAGTTGGTCTGTGCGGCCATTCTGCAAGAACAGACGACAGTCCGAGTGTCAAGCAGAAAAGAGGAGCAGATGTGATGTACAAGACACCAATGTTCCTCGTAAATACCGTTTGGTGTATCACACACCATCCGGAGAAATATGGCGGCCACCAGTAAGATCAACATATCAAAGATTTTCTAGTAAAAAAACCAAGTCTTGAAGCACCACCCCAGCCGCAGAAACGAGTGATTTCTGGTGCCTCATTGCTGCAGCCCAATGCATCAACTTCTCAACCACAAGTCAGCGAAGAACCGTAGAAATATCCGTGTTCTAATTGCTGCCGTTTTGGGTATTTCACTCAGGAATGCTGGGAAATTTCAGAACAGTGGACTACCATCATCGTCAGATGGTATGCCGCCATGTGCTCAAGTAGACAAGACAGTATTGCAATCCGCAAGTGTGCAACATCTAGCGATTGAGGATGTCCTGGAGGGATAACCGGTATTAGCGGGAATGTTTTCTATCAAAGACATACCCATGCTCATACTCTTTAATTCCTGTGCTACCCACAATTTCATCAGCAAATTATGTGTGGATCAGCAGCAACTATCCACCAATATTCCCACGAATAGCTATCTTATACGTTCACCAGGGGGAATTATCTCTGCCAGTCAGATTGTTTCCTGAGCAGCTTTATGTTTGGGAGGAAAAATATACCCAACATCGCTGATTATGTTGGACGGGCAGAAGATAGCTGTAATATTGGGGATGTATGGTTAAACTATCACGGTGCTGTTCTTAATATCGATAACCGGACTGTTCAGATTGACTTGCCGATTCACGGACAGAAAACGCTGTTTTTAGACAGCGAGAACCATGAAATGGCAGATGCCTACAACACGGAAGTGATCAAACTTGAAGACATTCCCTTGGTCCGTGAATACCCCGATGTGTTTTCCGATGATTTACCGGGCATGCCGCCCGAACGGGAGTTCAAGATTGAACTTGCGCCGGGAACAACACCTATTTCATGGAGGCCTTATAAGATGGCACCCAATGAACTAGTGGAGTTGAAGGAGCAACTAAATGAACTCATGAGCAAAGGTTTAATACGACCGGGCTCATCACCTTCGGGTTGCTCTGCGCTGTAAATTAAGAAGAAGGACGAAACACTGAGGTTATGTGTTGATTATCGTCCTCTAAATGCCGTCACTATAAAGAACAAGTACCCTCCACCCCGCATCGACATTTTATTCGATCAACTAGTTGGTGCAAGGGTATTCTCGAAGATGGATATTCGGTCCAGATATCATCAAATCAAAATCCGATCGGAGGACATACAAAAGACAGCATTCTCGACGAGATACGGGCTTTATGAGTACCTCGTCATGTCGATTGGATTAGCCAATCCTCCGGCACACTTTATGTACTTGATGAAATCAGTGTTCATGTTGGAGTTAACAAGTTTATCATGGTATTCATCGATGACATATTGGTCTATTCCAAATCAAAAGAAGAGCATGCTGAACATTTGTGTGTCGTGCTACAACGGTTGAGGGAGCACAAGCTATATGAGAAGTTCAGCAAGTGCGAGTTCTGGACTGATCAAGTGCCATTTCTAGGGCACATTATTTCAGCAGAAGGCATAGCTGTGGACCCAAGAAAATTGAACAAGTGCTAAAATGGGAGTCTCCCTAATCTGTCCACTAGGTCTGAAGTTTCTTAGGTTTAGCGGGATATTATCAGAGGTTCATCCCGAGCTTCTCAAAAATCGCTAAACCAATGACTGAGATGCTGAAAAAGGGCACTAAATACGTGTGGAATGCAGCATGTGAAGCCGCATTCAACACATTGGTAAAACATCTCACAACAACTCCAGTTCTTGCTCATCCGGACACGACAAAGCCATTTGATGTCTATTGTGATGCATCCGACATCGGTCTCGGCTGTCTTCTGATGCAAGAAGGGCATGTAGTCGCTTATGGGTCTCCTCAACTGCAAAACCATGAGCAGCATTATTCAACTCACGATCTCGAGCTTACTGCTGTGGTGTTTGCGTTAAAGATGTGGAGGCATTATCTACTTGGCAATCTTGTCCACCTCTACACCGACCATAAAAGCTTGAAGTACATCTTCACGCAGAAGGAGCTGAATATGAGACAACAGAGATGGCTGGAGCTCATAAAAGATTATGAAATTGAGATCCACTATCATCCGGGTAAAGCAAACGTGGTTGCCGATGCGGTTAGTCGGAAAGCCCATGTTCACAACTTGGTGATTGCTGAGTTGGAATATGAAGAACCAAGTCTCCGTGTCATTCCGTATGGAGTACTCTAAAATATTGCTCTCGTTCCAACAATTCGTGAAGAGATTGTTGAGGCTCAAATAAGAGACAGGGGTATGTCTCACATACGGAGAAGACTAGACAATGGAGAGGTGAAGTGTTTCCGGAAGGATAATGACGTACGATATGGTTTAACAACCGTATAGTGGTACCACGTAATATGAAACTCTGGAAGAAGATCTTGGATGAAGCCCACCTGTCAAAGTTTTCCATTCATCCCGGCAGTAACAAGATGTACCAAGATTTGAAACAGAAATTTTGGTGGACGTGGATGAAGAGGGAGATTGCTAAATACATATCCGAATGTGATACGTGTAGACGGGTCAAGGCTGATCATATGCAGAAAGCCGGACCGCTACAACCTCTGAAGATACCGGCATGGAAATGGGAGGATGCGAGTATGGATTTCATCATCGGATTACCACTCACATCCCGGAAGCATGACTCGATATGGGTGATCGTCGACCGGTTGACAAAATCAGCTCATTACATACCGGTGAACACTCATTATCGAGCACGGCAATATGCGGAGTTATACATATCAAGAATTATATGCTTGCATGGTGTTCCAAAGACTATCATTTCAGATCGGGGTGCGCTGTTTGTTGCTCATTTTGGGGACCAGCTGCACGCCTCGTTGGGCACCAAGCTGATTAGAAGCTCCGCATATCACCCTCAAACCGATGGACAAACTGAGAGGGTGATCCAAGTACTAGAAGATATGTTGAGAGCGTGTGCCATCCACCACGGTAAGAAATAGGATGATCACTTACCGTTGGTGGAGTTTTCATACAACAACGGTTATCAAGCGAGTATAAAAATGGCACCGTATGAAGCTCTCTACGGCCGGAAGTGTCGCACACCGCTGAATTGGTGTGAGTCCGGCGAAAGAGTTCTGTTCGGGGTTGATCTTGTGAACGAAGCCGAAGACCGAGTTTGGTTGATACAAGAAAATTTAAAGGCTGCACAATCCCGACATAAGAGCTACACTGATCAAAGGCGTAGGCCGTTGCATTTTGACATCGGGGAGCATGTTTATCTTCAAGTGTCTCCGATGAAGGGAATTCACCGGTTCGGTGTAAAGGAGAAACTCGCTCCCTGCTTTATAGGTCCTTTTGCTATCACAGAGAAGTGCGGACCCTTAGCCTACCGGCTGAAACTACCGGCAAGTCTTGCGGATGTCCATGATGTATTTCATGTGTCACAGCTGCGGAAGTGCCTCAAATTCACCGCTGCTGTCCGCACTGAAGAAATAGATGAATTGAAACCGGACCTTACCTACACCGAGCGACCGGTTCAGATTGTAGATGAAAAGACCGGGAAACCCGGAACCGGACAATCAAGTTTTACAAGGTGCTGTGGAGTAATCATACAGTGGAAGAGGCGACGTGGGAAAGTGAACATTATCTCTGCACCAACTATCCGGAACTTTTAACGTTGTACAGTTCATAATTACCTCTCCCGTCTTGTTCTTCCTTTGTAATCTCGGGACGAGATTCTTTTAAGGGGGGAGGAATGTAAAAGCCACAAAAATGTATATGAATAAAACCAAGGATTGAATTCATATGTGTGGCAAATTCATGAAAAATGGGACTTGCTAAAACTTTTCTTCATGCAAAGTGCTACGTGGATGTTCATCCAAAATGAGGCTCACATTTTTATTTGATGGTGTGAACCAATATGGACTTAAACATTTATTTGCATGAAGTTTAAAAATCAGATTTAAAATTCAAAGTTCACACAAATGGTGGCCAAACCGTTGAATACTTTTGCAGCCATATAGTTTTGAACTGAGGAAGTTTTGATGGCAATGATCTAACTTTAGAGTGGGCTAAAAAGGAACTAAATAGAGGCATTTCAAAATTCAAACCGAATTCAGATTTGCTATGCAAATTCAAACTAAATTCGGATAATTCAAATTCTAGCCCACCTTTGAAATTCAGAACTTTGGCATTGGAGAGGATAAATATGAGAAGATCTTTTGTGGGGAGAAAAGGGGGTGGACCCCACTAGTCAATGAGCCAATTGTGACTTGCAAATGAAGTCACTGTGCTCGGTTCTCACTTCACCGAGGAGCTTCTCACCGTGTGCCACCGAGGGTGCTGCCGAGCCACCTCCTGCTCCCCTCTTTCGTGCTGGCACTGTGAGTGGGTTTCCTCAGGCGTGATCCTCCTCTCCAGACCGAGCTATTTGCTATTTGCTACCTCGTGAGCAGCACACGAGAACAGCGCCCCACATCACCGCCGCCTCTGTACCCAACCGGGAACCGGGAAAACTTGCACACCACTTCACTCCGAGCTGCTCAACCGCACACCGTGCTCATTGCCCACATCCCCGACACAAACACAGCTGAGTTTTGGCGTTTGCCGAGTCCTAGAGCACTCATCCGCGGCGACCTAAAGAAATCCGGCGATCGGCTTCACGTGGACAGCCCACCACAGTGGCTGTTACGGCCGAGCAAGGGCGGCAACGGAAGCGCACGGGCTCCACGCTGCTTCCTCCCGAAGCTCAAGCCAAACCGAGGAGCATAGCCAGTGAATTTCGGAACTTCGTCCCGGAGGCTTCAAACTAAGCGTCCGGTAATGATCTCCAAAATCCTCACTTGTAAATCCTTCTTAGATTTTCAAATTTTGCACACATGAGCCGGACAAGCCGGCGATCATCTTCCTTTTAGCTACCTGAACTTGAAATCGACTCGGGGCGGCGTATTCCGAGCTTTACCGAACGTGTTCATGGCGGTACTCTGTGGGCGCACGGTGAAAACCGATTTGCGGCCATTCCCGAGCCATTTGGAGGCCATGCCGAGCTTTGTGATCAACCTATGGTGCCGTAGAGTGTTTTGGTCGCTTGTTTGGTGGGCTTGGTTGCCCGGCCAACGGCGCCGAAGGGCACCCGAGGCCGTCGCACGTCGCCGGGGTACTTCCGATCACCGGCAGCCCTAGCAAACCCCACCTGCGTGTTCCTCGACGTCCAAAACCCCCTAGCGGCGAGCCTAGGGTCGGGCGGTAGCTGGCAACGCCGGTTCGGCGAGCAGCAGATTGTTCCGGCAAGGGGGGGGGGGGGGACAGCGCGCGCGAAACAGAAAGCGGGAGGTAGAAGAAGGGGCGGGCCCCAGCCGTCAGCGGCTTAAATTTAAATTCTGGATCTCCTGTGGCTATCGGATCTGCTGTGAGCGTGCGCTGGAACCCTGTGAACCGGAGTGGCTCAATTCTTATTGGCTGGAGTTTAAACCCGTGGGCCCAAGCAATTTTCTATAGCAAAACAATTCCAGAGATTGCCCCAACCTTGGAAAATCATATCATTGTGTAGAAATCTCCAAATTTAGTGATTCAAATTGGGTTGGATTCATTTTGAAAATATCTATCCAAACTTGAACTCCAATTTTATGAAAGTCAATATTAAATTCTGGAAAATTCTTTGAAGGGTTTATTAAAAAGAATTATTGAGGGAGTTTGGTTCATCCAAAAATCCTCAAATTTTGCCAGAATATTCTTTAGCATATTATTGACCGTCTAGAAAATTTCAACTCATTTGAAGATCATTTGAGTAGTAATTTGCTAAATACAAACTGCTGTGATCATAAGGATCCAGAAACATTTTCAGAAAAGGTTGCTCACTTGTAAAATCCATTCTAGGCAAATCATAGGTCCAAAGATCATGAGAAAATTTAGGCAAGCTCTCTGAGTCCTACTTGAAATTGTAGTTCACTTGATTGGGCATGAAAATGCAGATTACTCCAGAATTAATTCCTTTGAGTAGAAATGCTTAAAGAATTGTTCTGGAGGAACTACTCAAATGAAAGGTCTAAATTTTGGGCCAAAATAATTTAATGTGACCAGGAACTCACATGTAAATTATCAGCTCAAGTTGAGCCCTAGAATTCCCTGTTCTTGTTGTACCATACTTATGTATGTGGGAAAATACATAAGAGCATTGTGGAAATTATGGTAGACAAATATTCTTCCCACTTTAGCTGCAATTTGGCAAGCTAAATCCCTAGGTAGTATAGAACATGCTGTAAAAGTTTTGAAGCCATTGGAGTTCTTCTTCTTCAGTTGCATTCAAATATTTTCAGCTCATCTCTTATGGTCATTAGGAAACTTAGATAGAAACTTAAACACTAAGACAAATTTAGTTCATTCATACTTCTTTGCACAAGAGAGGCAAACCAAGCCCTTCATGGCATTTCCACAATGCCTCTGTTCTTAAGAAAACCATTCTTTAAATTCTTTCCATTGCAACATAAAAAATTGTGCATATGCATTTCAATAGGAATCACAACGAAGGGGATTCGAAGGAGCGATTCATTGAAGTGGATCAGACTACGGAGAATCGAGGGTTGATCAGCAAGGATCACTAACTAATTATATACGACTACCCAGCAAAACAGGCAAGCTTCGGTTTGCATTTAACAGATTTTAAGTTTTTACTTTGTATTCACTCTTTGGTTAGGATATGATATGTGCATTAGGTCTAGTGCTTTGATACTCCTCTTGCATGACCAAATGAACCCATGGAGTATTGGTTAGTTGTCTTTTCACCGGGTAGAACTGCCATGCTTAAGTAAGGTTCGGTAGAAGTCGAGTAGTGAGATGCTACTCACATGATCAGGAAAAACAGGGGCATACGGGATTGGTTCAGAAAATTGTTAGCAAGTTAAAGTTGAGACCGACAAGTTGTAGAGGAAGCAGGACATACTGGCCTGGGTGCTATAGACCAGTCCGTGTCGGTCAAGGACTGATCTGTTTGCGGCCCTGTTGAGCAAGTTTGAGTTGTGTACCAGAATCATGCTAGCTATATGGGACCCAGTAAACCGATGTACCTCGGGAAGCTTGCGTTGAGCCTTTTCAGGTCACCTTAGGAGAGACGGCCGGTGTGCAATATGTGGGTAACATTCTCATGACATCTCATGTCAGTAGGTGCACCATGAGAGTGGCTACTGTACGGGGCGATTTGATCGATTCAACGTGGGTGAAACGGGGGAAAGGCTGCCATGTACTACGTCAGTGATGGTTGTTGTAGGCAACGTCGAGTACGGGCGTACGTGTCGTGCAGTCCGGGTGTTATTGATTCAAATCACCGTCCCTCGCGGAAAAGGACCAAGCATACTTGTTCTTACAGTCTTGACATAGTACGAAATTGCATGAGAAAGGAACTAATCATATTTGTTTGAAGTTGATACTAGCATTGTGATGATACTTTGTATGAATAGGCTAGTGCAAACTCGATTCTTTTACGCCATGAGCAAATAACATCGGGGAAAAGCGTTTCTTGTTTGATTGTGGTCCCCGATGTGGCGTGCCCAAGGTTACTTTTAAATTGCTGCAAATAACACTTGAAAGTAATGATTCACATTTAGGTGAGTTTATTATGCATTATGCCATCCCACATTATGGTATACCCTCATGTAGAGTTTCATGACTAGGGTGACAGTTAAGTCTTGCTGAGCGTTATGCTCACGGATGCTATCCGAGTTGTTTTGCAGGTATTGCTTCATGCTTATGAGAAGGGATGCCGATGAGACTTGGAAATCTCCGAGTGGTTACTCAAGAGCATCCTCGCGCTGCGGTTTGTTCTTCGTGTTGCTAGTAAGAACGTCCACGGGCTGGACCATTTCTGTTGCTAAGCTTGAAATGAGTCGTGAGAGTTGTAACCTTCCGCTGTAGTTTATTTTGAGATAAGTATTTGTAAAATACTCTTGTACGCTTCCGCAAAATAGATTTGTGTAATATGAGGCTGTCTTCGCCCCATGAGCTGTTAGGTGCCGCATCGCACGGCACCACCCGACGCGGTCCTCGGGCGAGCAGCACGGCCCCGTGAATGATCGGGTCCGGGGGCCGAGTCGACAGCAAGATTCTGAATTTAAGGAGGGCTAAAAAGAAGTTGATTATGATCATTTGTAAATTCGTGCTGAATTCAAAATTGAAAGGCAAATTCAAACTGAATTCGGGTAATTCAAATTCCAGCCACTGTTAAACTCCAGGAATTTCAAATTGAGGGGATTAACATGGAGAAGATCTTTTGAAGAGGAAAAAGAGTGAACCCCACTGTCATTGAGACAAATAGACTTGCTCCCAAAGTCTCCAGCTTTTATGTTTCTCTGTTTTTCCCTCGAAGCAGCAGAACCTCCTCCAAGCACCACTGAGGGAGAGCAAGCTGCCACGTCCAGCTTCCTGCGTCGTGCTGGAGACCTACTCGTGCTTTCATCAGCTCACGAGGTGATCCTTTCGCTCAAAAAACCAAAGCAATCAGGTTTTGCTTCCTCCTCATGCAGAAGAACGCAGCCGCTCACTGCCGCCCTTCTCGATCTATCAGGAGCCGGCCAACCACCGCGCACAGTACTTCCACTAGCTGCAAAATGGCACCGGTTGATCACTCCACACTTCCTCGGAGCAAAAACAAGCGAGTTTTGGCTTCCCTCACCCGACAGCGCAGCTTCTTCACGGCGGCCAAGTTTTTACCGCCACTAGGTGCTATCGTGGACAGCCCAACCGAGAAGGTTTCAAGGCCGGGCAAGCACACCAACAGGAGTGTCTGAGCTCCATGCTGCTCCTCCCCAAATCTCAAGCCAAGCCATGGATCATCGCCGGCAAATTCAGTGAAATTCGTCTGGACATGGCAACTCGACACCTCGGTATGAAACCAAGAAATTCTCACTCCATACTCGTTCTTAGGTCACCAAATCTTGCACACATGAGCTAGACTAGCTGGCGATCATCTTCTCTTCGCAACCCTAGCTCGAAAACGCATGTAGACGACCCGTTTCAAGTTTTCCCGAATGGAAACTCGGTGGCACATCGCGGGCGCACGGTGAAACCATAGTAGCCGCCATCCCCACACTTGTTTGCATATCCGCCGAGCTTCCCTAGGTTTTCCTGGTGCTGTAGAGCCAATCAACCGGACTTTTGGCGGGCTAGGACGTCGGGCCGACGTTGCTGAAGGTGTTTCGAGGCCATCGCACATCGCCGACCTAGTTCCGACCACTGGCAGCTCGAGCTGACCTCACAAATGGATTCCCCATCCTCCTAAACCAATAGGCGGCAATAATTAGACCAAGAGGCAGCCGGGTACCCCACTCCAGCGAGGGCGCTGCCTCTGTCTGGCGAGGGGCCGAGCGCGCGCAGGAAGAAGCCGGAGGAAAAAGAAACTGTGCCAGTCCCACACGTCAGCAAGTGTAAATTTAAAATTTGGATTTGCTGTGGATGTGGATCGGCTGTGGCTACACAGTGAGAACCCTGTAGCCCCTGTGTGTTCCCGCATTCCATTGGTTGGAACTTAAACAGTGGAACCAGCTCAAATTCAAGTAGAAAATAAATCCCAGATTCAGCTCCAACTTTAGAAATTCATAACTTTGTGTTGGAAACTCAAAATTGGGTTAGATTCAGTTTAGAAAGATCTACCCAAATTTGCAACCCAATTAGTATGAATGTCAATAATAAATTCTGTATAGTTCTTTGAAGATTTTCTGAAAAGAATTATTGAGGGAGTTTGGTTCATCCAAAAATCCCCAAATCTTACCAGAATATTCTTTAGTATATTATTGAACTTCTAGCAAAGTTTCAGCTCATTTGGAATTGATTTGAGTAGAAATTTGCTGAGTGCAAACTGCTGTACTCTAATTAGTGCAGAAACTTTTTCAGAAAAAATTTCCTCTTTGAAGAATCAGTTCTAGGCAATCCTTAGCTCCAAAAATCCTAGGAAACTTCAGGCGTGCTCTATGAGCTCTACTTGAAATTGTAGTTCACTTAGTTTGGCATGAAAATGCAATTTACTGCAGAATTAATTATTTTAGCATAATTGCTTAGGGAATTATTTTGGATGAACTACTTAATGAAAAGTCCTGAATTTTGGGCCAAAATACTTTCTTGTGACTAGGAACTCACCTGAAAAGTTTCAGCTCAAGTTGAGCCTTAGATCTTCCTGTCCTTATTCTCCCTTCTTAGGTACATTAGAAATCATAGGGATTATTGTGGGAACTAGTGGAGATACAATTTCCATCCACATTAGCTGCAATTTTGCAAGCTAAGTCACTGTGTAGTATAGGACTTCCTGTTAACATTTCGAAGTCATTGGAGATCAGGATCTTCAGTTACTTCCAAATCATTTCAGCTCATCTCACAAGTCCATTAGGAACCATAGAACATGTTAATGGAACTTCTTATGGACAGATGGATTTTCCTTAATTTCTCTGTACAACAGAGGCAGCACATTCTTTATTAGCACTCCCACACTGTCCTTTGTTCTTAACAAGTTCAAGTCTCTAATATGCATTATGAAACTTGTGCATATAAATACCGATAGTACTCGGGACGAAGACAATGAACGAAGGAGTTCGACGGAGTGAATCCATTGAAGGGGATCAGTTGATCAAGCCTCAAAGAATAAAAAATTCTAACTGAATTATATACTTTTAGAACCTGCAAAACAGGCAAGCTCCGGTTTGCATTTAATAGCTATTAGGTTTTTACTTTGTATGCACCATCTTAGTTAGGAATGAATTGTGCTTAAGTCTAGATGTTTGATAATACTCTTGCATGACCAGAAAACCTATGGAGTATTTGGGTTGATGTATTTTTATTGTGTAGAAACTGCCATGCTTAAGGACTCGTTAGAAGTTGAGTGGTTGGACTCTACTCGCATGAATAGGAAATTGGGAGCACATGGGATTGGTTCAAGAATTTGTTAGCAAGTGAAGTTGAGACCAGGCAGGTTGTAGGAGCAACAGGACATAGGGGCCTGGGTGCGTTAGACCTGTCCATGTCGGTCAAGGACCGATCCGCGTGCGGTCCTGTTGGACAAGTTTGAGTTGTGTACCAGACGCATGCTGGCTATATGGGACCCAGTAGACCGATGTACCTCGGGAAGCTTGCGTTGGGACTTTTTTGGTCGCCTGTAATACCCAAAAATGCAAAAGAGGAATTTTGGACGTGATGCATGAGTGAAAATTCAGAAGTTCAAAGTTGAATTCAAATTGGAAGTGGAGAAACAGAAAAGAAAAGGGAAAAAGAAAAGAATAGCGCGTTTGGGCTGAATCTTCCGTGCGGCCCAGCAGCCAGCCCAACCGGCCCGCGCTCCCCCCCTCTCCTTCCATTGACCCGCCGGCCCCACTTGACAGAACCTTCTTCCTCCAACCGTCGGCCGCTCTTTTCCTGCACCCGGACACCCCGCGCCTGCCGCCTCTGAATCCCACACACGCACCCACCATCTCCTGCCCCACACAGTCCAGCACGATATGAACCGACCCCCACCCCCGCACCCCGGCCACGATAAAAAGAACAGAACTCCCCGCTGTCCTCTCCTCACTCTAGCAGTTTTTCTCTGGGTGAGTCCTGCCGCCGCTTAGTTGGAATTCCCCTCGAGCGTCGCTGTTTCCCTCTGTCTAACTGATCTCGTGGCCTCGCAGCACCATGCACAAGCCATAGACGCCGACCCCAGGGTGAAACACCGCCGGAAACAACCATTCCGAAGCTCGCCGGTAAGAAGCTGCCGCCGCTCGCCTGTGAAACCTTCAAATTACTTGGATTACATCCATCCTAATCATCGGTACACCGTATCTGGACCACAGGGAACAGTCATGACCCGAAAGCCGAAGGAATCACCGACCCAACTGCCACTCCGACGAGCACAGCAAATCGCCGCCGCCTGTCCTCATCGCCGACCGGGTTACGAGTCCCTCAGGTCCAAGAAATTAGCTTAGGTGAGCTCCCCTACCTCCCCTCTGCCGAATTTTGCTGAGAAATCTGAGTCTTAGCTTGTCTAGGCAAAGATCCAAGACCTCGCCGGCGAGATCGTCGCCTCCGCCGTCGGGCGTCGCCGTGTGCTGTGCTTTCCCCGGCCGGAGAGACGTAGCGCAATATGGCGCGTCCATTTTAAATCGCACGGCAGAAATTAAATGGGCGCATACCCCTTCGGCGATCTAATCGGGGCCCTCTGTTTTAAATCCGACGGCCCACGTTTGAATCGCCGATTCCCTTCAGGAATTTAGCGAGCTACCCCCTGAGGCTTTCAGAAAACACGAGCTAGCCCCTGAAATTTTGGTTCTACCCCGTGGACTTCCTGAAAATATGCAAACATGTTTAAACTACTGTTTTAGCCCCTGGAATTAATAGAAATTTGGAGATTCTTTCTGTATTTGAGGTTTAGGCCCCTGTGTATTATAGAAAATAGAATTTTGGACCCTGTAGGACGTTTAAATTTGGTATTTAGACATTTGAATAGGATTTAAATTCATTATAAGTGCAAATAATTAGGTAAATTCATTGTTAGTTCATCTAGTACTTTGAAAACAATTAGAGTAATCTGACAACTGGTTTTAGGTGGTAAATTAATTCTGAAAATGCCAAGTTAGTTTCTGTTTATTGCTGAAAATCTATTTTAAGCATAAAAATAAATCTGAAAATGTGTGTAAGTTCAAATTAAATTGCCCTAGCACTTTAAAAACTTGTAGAACAGTTTGAAATTTGGATTTAGATGGAGAATGAATTATGAAAAGGAAATTTAGTTTTTTGTTTTAACTCTGAAATTCACTTTTAGGCATAGGAATAAATCTGAAAATATGTGAAAAATATGTATACACTTAGGAAATGTCATATAAGGACTTTTGAACATAAAGTTTCAATTGGAAAGTTGATTAGGAGATATGAAAATCCTGTTTAGGGGTGGAATATACATGTTTTTGTAAAGGATGTAACTAATAAAGTGAAGCAATGTGTATGTATGTAAGTATGACTTGCATGAGTGTATGTGTGTATGAATGCTTATGAAATGTTATTTTCTTTTGCTATGGGTATGTTGGCATGAGTAGAACCAGCCCCAGAGCCGGTTCTCACTTTCCAAGATCAAGACTTTCCATTCCCGAAGCAGCAAGAAGAAGACAAGTGTCCTTGACCACTTTGCACCTAAGCTAGGATGTGTAGCTAGAACTATTTGCATTGTCAATTAAACTATGAGACCCATGCTAGGAAGTTTCCCTAGATTTTCATTATCTTGTTTCCTTGTAGCCTGGGTTGGGAGTTATTTTACCATGTTATTATTTATTTATACTACTCATGCTTAGCCATGCTTAGAATGGGATAAATGGGATATGAGATCATTACCTTGATTACTTACCCTTGAATGGAATATTACAAATTCTAGGCAAGCTGGAATGCTTTGGTTGGTGCTACGTGCACGAGACTCATGTCTGTGTTTAGTGCTTGCCTGGGTTCTAAGGACCGGTTCATGGAGCATATAACCTGGCTTTATAGTGCCAACCACATGCTGAGATGGGGCAGCTTGGTCAATTAATTAGGTGTATTTCCGACGTAGTGTGGGTGTTTGGATGGTTTGGCGAATACATGTCAGATGGACTACCATAGGAACCGCAAGGCTCAAGAGGGGGCCACTGCAGCGGGGGTTGGAGCCTCCAGGATGCTGTTAGGGGTGAAACCTCAGTGGGCTCATACTCGTCGGGTATCCCTTTGTAAAGGTCTTATAGTGATCTCCTGGCTACACACCTGGGAAGTGTGAACGTGGTTCATGGCCACAGGCATAATGGAGGTTTTTAGTCCACCCGGCAATAGGGGATGAAATCACTAAATGTGGGTACAAAGGTGCAAACTCTGCAGATTCAAAACTGTCATAACAGTCATGCTCACGTTAAAGAGCGGCTTGGACTTATTCATGATTAGATGACAATGAATGGAGAGGTTGAGGATGTTAAGCGAGGATCTTAACAATGGGTTTGGGTGTATGGGATTGGGACTATTTCACTTATGTAGTAATGTAGGTGCTTAATAAGCTAAGAAGATAGGTAATAATTGCTTAGTGCTTTCACCATGTGTTTAGCCTTTCCTTGTTCTAGCCTGCATGACATTAATTTCCCCACACTTGCTGAGTACCAATGGTACTCAAGCATGCTTTTCGTTGGTTTTACTTGCTGTTCAGGCCAAAGAAACGAAGTGGTGTCCAACAATGAAGACTTTGGTCCTGAAGAAGGGTTCTAGGTTCACGGAGTCCCCTGGGAAACGCCTGTGACGAAGCACACAAGACCATATTTCCATTGCTTTGTTTATTTCCATGTTGTTATGAACATTTTTTCATCCTTTGAGACGCTATGTAAGACTTAATTGTATTCGAACACCTGGCTTGTCATACTATGATGTTTCACTATTTGTCGTCACATGTATGAGAAAATGATCCTGGCATACATGTGAGAAATCACTCGGTTGTTCTTCGGAAAAACCGGGTGTGACATCGCCTCAGGCAGACGGCCGGTGTGCAGTATGTGGGTAACTCGCACATGACATCTCATGCCGGTAGGTGCACCATGAGGTGAGGCTACTGTATGGGACGATCGAATCGATTCGACGTAGGTGCAACTTGGGAATGGTTGCCATGTACAACGTCCAGGATGGTTGTTGTAGGAAACATCAAGTACGGGCGTATTTGTCATGTAGTCCGGGCATCTTTTGGTTCGAATCACCGTCGCTCGTGGTTATTTGAGCATACATATTCTCACAGTCGTGACGTAGTAATGACATGCATTGAGATAAGAACTAATCACTATTGTTTTGAAGTTGATACTAGCAATGTGATGTTATCTTACATGAATATATTAGTGCAAATTCAATTTATTTCTACCATAAGCAATTTACATTGGGAGAAAGTATTTCTTTTTCGATTGTGGACTCCTGATATGAGGTGCCCAAGGTTATTCTTAATCTGCTGCTAATAATACATGAAAGTAAAGATTCACATTTAGGCATGTTCATTATGTGATTTACTATCATATGTTATGTCTTTACCCTCATGTAGAGTTTCATGATTAGGTTCGACGGTTAAGTTTTGCTGAGCTTTATGCTCCCGGATACTACACTAGTTGTTTTGCAGGTATTGACCCTACGCTTATAAGTAAGGTTGTCCCATGAGACTCGGAACCCTCCGAGTGGACACTCATGAGCAACCTTCCCGCTGCAGTTTGTTATTTGTGTTGCTAGTAATAAACGTCTGTGGGTTGTACAGTTTCTTTGTTGCTAAGTTAGATATGAGTCGTGAGAGTTGTCATATTCTGCTGTAGTTTATTTTGAGGTAAAATATTTGTAAATTCATACTTTGTAAGCTTCCGCAATGTTTATGTGATATGATGTCTTTATACGTGTGTTGTTGGGTGCCGCATCGCATGGCACCGCCCAATGTGATTCCCGAGGAGTGTGTGACCCCGAGAAGGGGCGCCGCGACAATATATCATCAATTTTCTTCACCATATGTACCTCAACAAAACAGTGTTGTAGAGAGAAAGAACAAAATCTTAGTTGAGATGGCAAGGACTATGCTTGATGAATATCAAACTACTAGAAAATTTTGGGCAGATGCAATTGCAAAGCTTGTTATGTTTCAAACCACGTTTTCTTGAAAGCTATGCTAGAAAAAAACACCTTATGAGCTTCAATTTGGACATAGGCCTAGTGTCACACATCTTAGGGTCTTTGGATGCAAATTCTTTATGAAGAAACATGGTAGTGTTTATAAATTTGAAGCTAGATCTGTTGATGGCATGTTTCTTGGTTATTCATCTCATACTAGAGGCTATCGTGTGCTTTTACTTGACACTAACTAAATTGTGGAGACTTGTGAAGTTTCTTTTGATGAAGCTAGCCCGGGTACTAGCTCTACTACTGCAGGTGAAGATGCATATCCGCAGGGAGAGAGTATTTTCAATGAAGATGAAGAAGGAGTGGAGCTGCTGCCTGAAATTTCAGAAATAAACAATGACAATCCAGCTCTTGATGTCGCTCCATGATAAGCACCAACAACCACTACTGCTGGTCCAGATCTTCCCCCAGACACAAATTCTTCGATTTGTGATGAACATGAATAAGAAGGAGCTTCTGAAGTGTCTAGTCCCCTCCGCGTCTTCAAAAGTCATCCTCCACAACAAATTATTGGAAGCTTGCATGAATGGGTCACATGGTCCAGGTTTTGTGATCCAAACTCTCATGCTCATTATGCTTTTGTTGCTTCCTTTGAACCAAAGATATATCACACGCACTCACTAATGAATCTTGGATTATTGCCATGCAAGAAGAGTAGAACATTTTGCAAGAAATAATGTTTGAAAACTTGTATCTCCACCTCAAGGTTACACTCTAATTGGAACTAAATGGGTGTTCAAAAATAAACAAAGTGAGGATGGGGTTGTGATTAGGAATAAGGCTAGGTTGGTTGCTCAAGGTTTCACATAAGTTGAAGATTTAGATTCTGATGAAACTTTTGCTCTCGTTGCTAAATTAGAAGCCATCAGAATTTTGTTAGCATTTTCTTCATCTAAAGGTTTCAAGTTATATCAAATGGATGTTAAAAGTGCTTTTCTTAATGTCTACATAGATGAGGAGGTTTATGTCAAGCAACCACCGGGTTTTGAAAATCCAAATTTTCCTAATCATGTTTACAAACTGTCCAAAGTCTTGTATGGTCTTAAACAAGCCCCTAGAGCATGGTATGATAGGTTAAAAACATTCTTACTTGAAAAAAGGTTTACCATGGGCAAGTTTGATAAAACTCTTTTTGTGCTTAAGCATTGCAATGACTCATTATTTGTTCAGGTGTATGTGGATGATATTATCTTTGGTTGTGCTTCTCATGATCTTGTGTCCAAGTTTTCAGCTATGATGAGTTCAGAATTTGAGATGAGTATGATGGGAGAACTCACATACTTTTTGGGGCTGCAAATCAAGCAAACCAAGGAAGGTACTTTTGTGCATCAAACAAAGTATACTAGAGACCTTCCTAAGCGCTTCAACATGGACAAAAGCAAGTGTCTTCGGACACCAATGGGTACAGCAACGATACTTGAACTTGATGAAGATGGTGAACCCGTGGATCAAAAAGAATATAGAAGTATGATTGGATCAGTTTTGTACCTCTTGGCATCAAGACCGGACATACAATTCAGCGTATGTCTTTGTGCACAATTTCAAGCTTCCCCACGTGCTTTTAATCGTCAAGCCGTCAAAAGAATTCTCAGGTACTTATATGGAACTCAAGAATTTGGGATTTTTTCTTCCTTCTTCCTCAACCATTACTTTGAAAGCTTTTTCGGATGCTGATTTTGGGGGTTGCAGAATTGATAGGAAAAGTACTTCGGGTGCTTGTCATTTTCTTGGTAATTCACTTGTTGCTTGGTCCTCGATAAAATAAAATTCAGTTGCACAATACACAGCCGAATCTGAATATGTAGCTGCTGCTAGAGCTTGCTCAAAAATTCTTTGGATTGTTCAAACACTTAAGAACTATGGGGTTGATCTAGATAATGTTCCACTATTTTGTGATAACACTAGTGCCATTTGCATTGCTAAAAACCCCGTGCAACATTTGAGAACAAAGCACATTGATATTAGGCATCACTTTCTCCGTGATAATGTTGAAAAAGGAAACATTGTGCTTCACCATGTAGATATCGAACAACAATTGGCTGACATTTTTACAAAACCTTTGGATTTCACCCATTTTTGTTTCATTCATAGTGAAATAGGGGTTATGCATCCTCATGGCTTAAATTGAGGGGGAGTTTTGGAACTTGGGAAGTCTATGTGTGAATCTGAATTTAAAATAATATGAGCATAGTATTTCAGACATATATGACTTTGTGATTCCTTTTATATGCTGAAAGTTCTTACTACATTACTCATGTTATACATTCTGTAGTTTTTGCCATGACTAGTAATTGGAATAATTATTTACACTAAATCTTGTCATGATCAAACTTTCTTGCTGTTTTAAACTTGTTTCATGCTCACAAGTTCTTTTAATAATGAAAAAATAATCAATCAACTATTCACATGTTGAGCTTTTATGTTCAAATGAAAAATTGAGAAAAAGATCAAGAGAATATGCATGCATTGCACTTTTTTCTTTTGAGATGGCTTATCATTGAACTTAGATATGAACTTGGAAGAATTGTGTATGACTAAAATCATGTCCTTAAGCTTCTGGTTGTCAAATGACATAGGCTTGGCTTGGTTGGTTAGAATAAGGCTGATGCGGCATATAGTCTCTTGCGAATGTTATATGATCTGAATTTGTGCTTTGAAAAGTAATTAAAATGCAGCAACAAGTGTCATGCTTTTCAGGTCTTGACATAGTTAAGTTTGTGATATCATGACTTTCTTAAATTGAAAATTACACTTGATATCTAGCATGGCTTACACTACTTTATGTATCTCATTGATGTGATAGTGTAAGTTACTTGATATTATGGCTTGGATGACCTTTGTTTTATATGTATATGTTATAAATATGCTCATAACAAGTAAATTTCTCTTCTGAACCTTGCTGAATATATTGTCAAAGGGGGAGAAATGATCACACGTTGTACGATTGACAAGTGTTTTGGCACGATTCTTCTCAGGGTGGAATTTTTGTTTTCCTTCTCATTTTATTTCTGATTTACAAAGGGGGAGAAATATGTATAGGGGGGAGAATTTTTTGTTTCAAAATTTCTTTCTCATTTAATTGTTTTCAAAACTTTTCATGTGAATAAGCCAATGTTCGGATTTTAAGTGGTGTTGCCAATGCATTCATCAAGGGGGAGATTGTGAGACCTATGTGTGCTGAATACATTGGCTATGAAAATAAAAGTTTTGAATTCTGCCAAAACACTCTTTTTGTCAACGTCCGACTCTAGGTCCGAGCTCCGACAAGATCCGACGTAAGGTCTGACTTGCTATGGCTAGGTCCGACATGTGTTTGGTTAGCTCTGGCGGTTGGTCCGACTAGCTTTGGTAAGTTCCGGTGCTAGGTTCTGCTAGCTTTGGTAAGCTCTGGCTCAAGGTCCGGTTAGCTTTGGCAAGGTGCGGAGCTAAGTCGCAATGGTTCTGTTTTTACCATGCAAATGTTTTGAACTTTCTTTACATCTATGGAAAGTTTGCTTAGTTCTTTTACTAAGTTTTTGAAGTTTTATAGCTGCTTACGGTGGTTAACATTTTGCTATAGTTTGCAATATGCTTATGTGAGGTGTTCACGTAAGGTGTTGTGGTTTTTGGAACTAACGTGAGTCAAGTCACGGACTTGTGCTCGAAAGTATTGATTGTTTATTCATATGCAGGTGTTGCTTGAGTTCAAGATATGGCTGGTGACTGGATCCATTGAACTAGTCTTAGGGAGAAGATGAGGTTCAACAACCAAGTTCAGGAGGAATTGTGGTTGAGTTGATCGGGAGGTCGCGCAGCATGTTTTGATCAAGAACAATGCATATGAAGGTATCGTGGACGTTGTTTGATGGTGTTTGCACGTGTGCAAGGAGTGCATGGACGTGGCAACATGGTTCCAAGGCGTGATAAAGAGATGTGGACGTAAAGAATTAGTACGAAAGGTCCAACCAGCTGGATTATGGACTCAGGCTGGGGCTGAGTCAGTTATGGATCAAATATGGAAAGATTTGAGTTGGATATAATAGGATTTCATGTGGTACACGAAGTTTAGTTATTTTAGAAATGTGGGATACGTTCCTAAGGTGTTTGGAAGTCTTAAGATTGCTTCTATCTAAGTATAGAAGAGTCTTGAGCAGTTATGAAAAGTTTTGATTCAGAAACTGAGTAGGATTAGAGTCCTAGTTTGAATTGGGTTGGCCTTAGGGCTGGTTCTATAAGCAAGGGAGGCCAAGGCTCATGTGGGCACAACTTTGGGCTATTCCTCTTATGTTTTATCAATAAAATTCATAATTTAGAGGAGCTTTTATGTCTTGTTCGTCTGACTTGTTTTTGTCAAGTCTTTCTCGTCGAGTTTCTGGACAGCACGACAGTGCATCAGTGTTTTGATCATAACTTGAGTTTACAGATCCAATTGACGTGATTCTTTTTGGGTTGTCTTCTCAACTTGATTATCTATCATCTGTGAAAGTTGCACGGTTATTGGATTTGTAATTTCTAATCTACACGAGTTTCTTTGCAGTGTTACAGATCTGATTTTTACTCGAGTAGAACAGATTGACCCTCGTTTGATCATTCGATCATAACTTGAGTTTTTTTACATATTTCGGTGATTCTTGTTGTCGTATCTTCGTGACTTGATTCTCTATAATATATATCACTTTTTCACGGTTGAACACGTTTATATAGTCGCATACACGGTTTCTTTAACAGATCAATTTTCTGTCGAGGGGTTTTTTGTTGCTTCCGCTAAAAAGTTTAAATCTACCATTCACCCCCCTCTGGTAGCTTTTCACGTGCTCTTCAATCCTACAGCTCTGCATCCCCTCAGTGTCAAGCGCACACAGAAGAGGAACTGATCTTTTTCTCTGTCCCACTGACTTGTGGGTCCCACCGAAGTCCCCCCTCCAAACAACAGTGGCTCTACAATTCAAATTCAAAATTCGCAGCAATTTCCACAAACTGAATTTGATTACCATGGAGTTAACCCTCTGTTGTGTTCAAATTTTAAATTCGGCGCTCTCGGTTCAGTTCCTGTGTGAGGGGGAAATAACGTCCGGGGTTTCTGTTTTTGTGTGCAAAAGATCACGCCGGGAACTACTCAATACCACGAGCTGGTCGCCAGCGCGATGAAAGCAGCAGGGAGATGGCCTCTGCTTGCAGCTCGGTGGCGCGCTATGAGAGCTCGGTGGCGCGCTATGAGAGCTCGGTGGTGTTCGACACTGAACAGAGGAAGTCTTCGGGAGTAAGTTAAAGTGGCTCAATGACATGTGGGTCCCACCACATTTCCTCCTCTTCTTATCCTACAAATGTTTCCAAAAGATCTTCATTCATGTAAATCCCCTCAATCTGATATTCCGGGATTTTAAACGTGGGCTGAAGTTTGAATAAACAAAGTCCAGTGTGAATTTCACATTGAAATCTGAATTCAGCTCAAATTTGGAAATGATCATATTTAACCCCTTTTTAGCCCATCCTAAAATCAGAAGGTTGCCATCCTAAATTTTCCTCAAATTCAAAAGTATGAGGATGCATGTGTATTCAAAAGTTTGGCAACAATTTGAGGGGAACAATTGAGTTCAAATCTGAATTTATACTTCCTCTGACACATGAAAACTTTACACATGGTGTTTAATTCAACCTTGGCTAACACATTTCAAATGAAAGTGAGAGCTCGTTTGGTTGGACACCCATGTGCATCATCACGTGTATAAAGTTTTTGTAAGTCCCATTCTCATGCAATCCAAACATAACGGCAATCAACCCATTCCAATGAGGAAGGAAAGTAGGGAATGCTATCATTGATATGACAACAATAAACCGAACGGGTATCACGATCTTCTTGCTTTTCCATAGTGCTCCCTTTGATGGTATGGTGAGTCCGAAAAACCCTGTAGAACCATATCGACCGGGTCGATTGGCTGGAACCTTTACTCTCCTAATCTTGACATGGATAAGAAATACTTGTCTAGATTAACTGAGTCCTTAGAATCAAAGTGTAGTACTTCCCCAAACATGAATCAAGATGTTTGGTGAGATTAAACAATGAATCGGTAATCTCGCCTCGAATCGACATCTCAACCCTTTAGTCAAAAACCCAATGCGTTGCTTGAACATAAGAGAAACCACAAGTCAATTTCACTTATGTTACCAACATAGCAAAGGCCAACTACCTATGGTAACCACAAGGATGTCAAAGTCACCATATGATCTCTCAAGAATTCAGATTGTGTTCAAGGATTGTCGTGAGGTTGAGAAATCAATCAGTATGCCGCACGATGAGAGATTAGTTTAGTTCCAACAATTATGGCACTCGGAGCTAACAAGTCATGGATGAATGTTCAGAAAGATACAAGGGATGTTGAGTAATTGATTTCCCTTGCATTACTCAAGGCGGTAGAATCAAGGAACTTGATCAATAGTTCCATGATGTGATACGAACAAGGTATTAGACACTACTTAAAGTTGAAAGGAGGTACTCAATCTTGCTCAGTACTTTGGTATTTCACATGTTATATGGTGCAATGCCTATGCACATGGTATGGTGCAAATTATACATATGTATGGTGCAAAATGGTGCATATGTATGGTGCAAAATAGTGCATCATCTTTTTATAGTTTGAGCAAGAGTTAGTATGACAATTCAAACATAATTAAGAATCATCTAAACCTTTGCAAGGTACAAATACTTGGTCATGAAAGGTGCTAAACAATGAATGCTACTTTCATGTTGTGACCAAGTTCAATGAAAATAGGTCAAATGTTTGACAAGATCTTTGGGAAAGACTCCATGCTTTAGTTTACTTGTATGCACTCCTCCCCCCTTAAGTTCCAATGTAGGATATTGAGAACTTAGTCCATACTATTCTTGCGGGAAGGTAATGCACAACCATAGCCTTCTAGGGCGGAAACTACACCTGTTTTGCTCGCCGAGAGTGGTGGTGCTGTAGTACGTTTCCCTAACTAGGTATAATCTTGTGAATGAAAATATTCAGTGGTTGAAGTCGAAGCTGATGATATAGAGAAGAATCGGAACTTGTTATGGACTTCTGAGAGTAAGAATAAAAACACTCACAATCCCAACAAATTATCAGGGGCTTGACCAATCAGTTTCCCGCTAACACTGTTCACAACTGACCGGTCTGCACTAAAAACTGGAGTGGAATACCTAAGTTCTGGATCGCTTCAGTATCCTTCCAACAGTTATTTACGTGACTCCATATCAGTTAAGGTTCAACAGATATGAAGTGTGAAAGTTGACAGAAGTTCAGGGAAAATTTCAGCAGTACCCCACCGGGAGGTACCCAATTTGATTCAAATTTTTCATGCAGTTACGGACCAAGTTTGTCAAACTCATAACTACAAAGTTGTAGTCTAACTCACCCGATTTCCACAAATGTATCACATAATCATTGGTAAACATGTATACAGGAAGTGATGGTCCAAAACAGAAAGGTACAGAAATTGGACCAACTTCTGTTTTATGCTTTAAAATACTAAGTTATCGTGTGAATCTGTTGTGGGTATGAACAGAAAAGTTGGAGAATACTTTCATATTTTTCTGACGGGTATTTATTTGCCTTCAACTAAGTTGTAGATCTAAAGATATGAGTTTCTAAAATTTACAGATTTTCTGGAGGAATTTCAGCAGCACCTCCCCTGTAAGTGCTAACTTTGGATCAACTTTTCCATACAGTTAGAAACGTATATTGTCAAGGGCGCCGAACCCCCGACTGACTGGACCGTGGCTACGCAGCTCGTAGCCGCCGGCCATCTTCTCCGGCGAGGTTATACCCTCAGCCGCAGGCTTAACAGAGAGAGAAAGAGATTAGGGAAATAATTCTTGCCTTCCATTTGTCCAGCGATTACAAGCATATATGGCCAATGGCCCAACCAAAATAGAGAAGGTTATCCTTTATTCTAGGAATTTCCAAAACAACCTGCTAATCTAAGTTTCTATCTTTAGCCCAAGAAGCTAACCCCTGCGGCGCCTGCCCAGCGCGCTCAGCCGGGCGGCGCACGTCGCGGGCGCATCCGCGCCTGGCATATGTGCGACCGTACATGACATCTCTCCCCGCCTCGAAGTCCAGCTCTTCGTTGAGCTGAAAGGAAGGGAACCAAGCACGGAAGTTGTCCAGATCCTCCCACATAGACGAAGCAAGTGGTTTTCCCTGCCATTCCACGAGCACCTGGCGTACTCCCCGGGCCAGCCGAGCTCGAGTGACCCGGGCAGGTGCAGGAACCACAGCACCGTGCAGGAGCGGAGGCAGCAACGGTGGATCGGCCGGCGGGTTACCAACGAACTTCTTGAGGATGCCGATATGGAATACATCATGAAGGCGAGCGCCGGGAGGAAGCTGGAGCTGCACAGACACCTCGTTGATGAGTTCCATCACCTGGTACGGCCCGACGTATCGCGGCTTGAGTTTCCCTGTTGCCAAGAGTGGGAGTGATGCTGCTTCCCGCTGCCGAAGGCGAAGAAGAGTCCAATCGCCAACCTGGAAGGACACCGGCCTGTGGTGCAGGTCGTAGATACGCTTCTGAACCGCCTGTGCCTGTTCAAGGCGATAGTGGATGTCGTCGAGGAAGTCAGTTCGCTCCGCCATCTCCTGGGCGACCGCTGCAACGCGTGTCTCGCCGGGCTCATAGGAGCGAATGGTCGGGGTGTCCCGGCCATAGACCACACGAAACGGAGTTTCGCGGAGCGATGACTGATAGGCGGTGTTGTAGGTGTACTCCACCCATGGCAACCAACGGAGCCACTGCCGGGGATGGTCGCCGGTGAAGCAGCGCAGATACATGACGATGACCCGGTTGGTGGCCTCGGTCTGGCCGTCCGTCTGCGGGTGAAAGGCGGACGACATGTAGGGCTTTGTCCCAGTGAGCCGCATGAGCTCCTGCCAGAACGTCGAGGTGAACACTGGATCGCGGTCCGAAACGATGGATTGCGGAACACCATGGCGGGGAACGATGTCGCCGAAGAAGGTGTGAGCGACGGACTCGGCAGTGTAGGGGTGCGGCAGGGGTATGAAATGGCAGTACATGCTGATGCGATCCATGATGGAGAGGATGACCGTCTTTCCTTGCATCCTTGGCAGCGCATCGATGAAGTCGATGCCGATGTCAGCCCACACAGCAGATGGAACCGGCAGTGGCTGCAGCAGACCGGCGGGCCTGAGGTGGTTGGACTTGTACTGCTGACAGGTGACGCATGCCTTCACGAAATCCTGCACCAAGCGACTCATGTTGGTGTAAGGGCCTAAGTTTTTGGTACATATTCAAGTGTTCATCACCCCACACACACACTTCATTTGAAGAAACTTGATGAACACATTTGAAGAGCAAGTAAACACCATCAACATGATCATCAGAGAACAAACTCACACCATGCAAAAGTGGCATTTCCCACATGCATCATATTGGGGCTGGGCATATGAAAAACTCCTACACCTTGCTAGGAACGTCCATGCCAAGTTTCACCCAAATTCAAAACCTTATTGAGGTCCTTTTGGGTATAGCTAGAAAGAGAGTGGTTTGAACTCAAATTCAAATTCAAACTATTTCCATCCGATGAATTCAAAAGTGGGAGGCATATTATTACTCAGCACATTTTTGTGAGCTCACACACCAATTTTCACTCCATTTGGAGTTGATCCTGACATGAGCTAAGTTTAGCAAATTCAAACTTTATTTGAATTTCAAACTGCATATGTGCTGAAATTTTGTCAAACACAAACCAATTTGAATTCTCTTCCATTCAAATGGCCCAGGGGTAGATAATTCAAATGCCTGAGGTTAATTTGGTCTCTACTGTTTAGAGCAGTGGAGAAAAGTTAATTTCAGAGGTTAAAACCCCGGGTGAGACCCACATGTCAGCCACTGAAGCAAATTCAACCGACTGAAGATTCAACCCTCGATTTCTCGGGCTTCCTCCGAGGGCGCTACCGAGCTGATCGCCGGGACAGCACCTGCTCGGGCTGGCCGCGTCGACTGACATCGCCTCTGCCTTCTTTCCCCCGAGCCCGAGCCAGTGAGAGAAGTATTCGGCTGATCCTCTGCTCCCTCGCGCTAGAAAAACAGCTCTCGCCGCCGCTCTCTCTCGGTTGATCGGAGAAGCCCACGGCCACAGCCTCTCCATCCCCTCCAAGCTGTAAAACGGTACGAAGGGCTCTCTTTCTCCTTCCCCATCGCTGGAAATTGATTGAACTCGGACGATCTCGACCATGCCGAGTGTTCTTTTCGGGGACCTATGTCCGCCGCACCTCGGGCTCCCGTGGACAGCCCAAACGGGAGGGCGTTATGCCCGAGCTAAGGCGTCCTTGGACGCGTTAGAGACCGGTGCTGCTCACCGTTGAGCCACAGCTCAAGTGCTTGATCGCCGGCGACGAATTTCAGTTTTTCCTTTCATTCGGTGCAGACCGACCTTCGGGTGCGGCTCTGCCGAATTCACACTCCAAAAAGGTTTAGAGAGTCTCAATACGTTCCTACACCAACTAGACTTAGTGGCGCACAAGTTGATTTCACAACCTCTAGCATGAGGACCCCTGTAAACGGCATATTTCAAAGCTTGCCGACGGCGGATCATGCGGGAAGCATTGGGCGCACGGTGAGAGCCTACTTTGGACCTCTCCCGAGCTACTCCAAGCCCATGCCGAGCTTCCTTAGAGACCACTGATGCTTTCCGGCCTTTTGCTCGGTCGGTTGGGATGCTAGGAAGGTCGGCCGACACGGCCGAAGTTCTTCCGAAGCTGCCACTTGTCGCCGACCATGTGCCAGTGATTTTCATGACGAGCTGAGCTCAGCATCATGTTCCCTGGGTGGATTTAGGCAGAGGCGGCCAGGATCATGGAGTTTGGCGCACCACAGAGGCCACCGGCGAGCTCTCCGGCGAAGTGTCGCGGTGGCCGAGCACGGGAGGCGGGAGGTAGACGAAGCCCCCGGTCTCACGCGTCAGCTGCCGATATTTTAAACCCCGGGATTCGCTGTGGCATGAATCGAGTGCGGCTGCGAGCGAAGAAATCCGTAGCCCCCGTGTGTCGACCGATGAAGAGTTGACATGTAGCCCCGGTCCCACGCGCAGCGGTTTAAACTTTTTCCCGATTTCCAGATTTAGTTTAAACTTCAAACCCACATAACTTTGGCTAGGAAACTCCAAATCGATTGAACCAAAATTTGTTGGATTTATCTCTCTGAGTACTTTCCAGCAAATCAAGTTTAACTTCATGAAAATCCCTATTTCTCCATATTTAATTCTGCAAAGTTCAAACTGGTTAGAATTTTAACTGAAGAACCCTTTGGAGAAAAATTCTGATTTTCTTCTGGAATGTTCAACAAAGTATCTCTGAGCTACCATAAAAATTTCAGATCCATTTGAGCTTATTTGATCCACCTAATGGTGTCATTAATAAAACTGTTCCAGAGAAAATAGAAAATGTCCAGAAACATTTTCAGAATTTCTCTGAAATTGTTTAGCTCATATCTTAGGCTAGGAACCTTCAAATTAAGTGAGACCAACTCCATTAGAACCCTCTGGAAATCTAGTTTTCAGAAAGTCATGGCTTGCTCCATGAAAACCCGTAGAACACCTTAGGAGCTACAATTAAGGTCAAGTACATAATTATTTGTGGAGAGCTCAAAGGAGCTTTGCTTCAAATGAAACTTGGCCAAGCCTCTGTTTAGGTTGTAACCAAACCACAATAAAAATTTCAGAGTCATTGGGTCCGTCTAGTGATACTTATAATCTTGACAAGTTTAAATTCAATTCAAATGCATTTAAATTGATACATATACATGTTATCTCATGTAGTCGCTAAGATCGAGGAGGAATCCGAAGTCTTAGACTTCGTCACTCTGGAAGAGCAGCTAGCCTACGACTAAGAGCAGCAAGGCAAGCTCCGGTTTGCATTAACCCTTTTACCAATTTTTACTATTTTGAGAACTTACTTTGAGTACCATTACTTCTTGCATTAGAGTCTTTATTGAAATCCAAATGCATAGCCAATAAAACCATGGGTTGGGATTAGGATTAAAAACCCCGTTTAGCTACTGCAATGCTAAGATAGTGTAGGATTCGGTACAAGTCGAGTAGTTAGAACTACTCGCGAGGATAGGCTAGAGGCACTCGACTCGGGTAGAGATAGCAAATGAAACACATGGCAAAAAAAAATGAGACCGAGCGGAGAGTAAGAGCAGCAGGACTTTGCAGCTGGGGTGCTATAGCTCCGCTTGTGTCGATTGAGGACCGAGCCGTGTGCAGGCCTGTTGAACAAGCTAGAACAGTACCGAAGACCTACCGGCTATATGGGAACCGGGAAACCGATGTAATCGGGTAGCTGGGTGTTGAGGCATAGCTGGTCGTTCAGAAGGTAGGTTGAGAGCTCGAGGTGTAAATCGGCTGGCGGCACTGTGGATGCGCGCGCAGAGACCTCTTGCTCGGGACGATTGGACCGGTTCAACATTTGGCTGATGGGTGAAAGGTGGTTGCATACGGCGTCCGTGATGGTTGCTGTAGGCCACATCGAGTACGGGCGCACGTGACGGGTTATTCGGGTAACCATGCAGGTGTAAATCGATTATAATCGCCGTCCCTCGCGGTCAGTGAGTACCACTTGTTCACTGTACCATGACGTAGAAAGAACAGGCTAGATAAATGTTAAAAGTTTGCTGATTTGAAAGTTATACTTGCTTGTTAATGTATTGTTGTAGTTTAGAGCTAATTAAAGTTCTTTTCAACTTTGGGCAAAGTACATGAGAGAAATGTGTTTCTTGTTTGATTACGGCTCTCTCATGTGCCTGAGCGTAAGGTTCTCCACAACCTGCTGCTAAAACTTGAAAGTAAGGTTCCACTAATTAGGCGGGTCCTTTGCAACTTATTTTACCTCAGGTACCCTATCACCCTTCATGTAGAAGTTTCATGTATAGAAAAGATGGGTCAGTCTTGCTGAGCCATCGTGCTCATTGCTTGTGTTTGAAGCTTTTGCAGGGTTCTATGAGGAAGGGACTCCCGAGGAGGAGACGGAACCCCAGGAGGGGAACCCCGTCGAGTGGGAGTCATGCACACCGCCGTGTTATTGTGGGTGCGTGCTAGCGGGGACACATTTACGGGCTGAACGTGAACTCGATGCGTAGTCTACGCCCGTGAGTGTAGACTGGACATATTTTGTTGTAAAAATATTCATACACTGGTTTATGTAATAAAACTTTGCTTCTGCTTTGTACTTTTGATGTGTGTTAACCAGTGCTGTGCAACGCAGCACCCCTCAGCGTGATCATGGCTTGACAAGGTCGATGGGGTCATGTCAGCGTGGTATCAGAGCCCACTTGAGGTTTAACGCACTACAAAGGTCATCTTTTTCAAAAATCCAGTGAGGAACGAGTTAGTAGCCCATATAAGGATGTTATTAGTGTATAGAAAGTGGCATACTATCCTATTTGCTTATGTAGGAAAATCGTGCATCTCGGGATGCTTTATGTCTTGGGGGTGCATGTAAGCGCTGTCCACCAGTGCGCACAAGCTGAAGGGTGGAGCCCCACGGGTGGCAGGTAACCCGACCCGCTTTAATATCCTCTACGACTCTTTTTGTCATTTGGGGTATTCGAGCAACGTCTGTCCCTGGCGTGCTTTGGGCAAGTTTGGGAGACCCCGTCACGTGGTCAGCAACGTGAACACTAGCTCAAGGCGTGTTTGGCTTGAGGACATCCGGGCGAGTGATGACGGCCGGGTGTACGAACTGTATGGATACCGGGCTCGGTGTGCAGCTGATTCTGACGATTGTGTGAGTTATCTGCAGGTAGTCTAACAATGAAACGGTAGATGTGTAGCATCCGTGTGCGAGTGACTCTTAGTGCCATTGAACTAACGAAGCCGGCTAAGTCCGGTATAGGCTTTTCTTTGTGAGGACGTAGTACCGACATGCTCTGGTGACGCATGGACGTCACACCCCACTAAATGAGCAACTGCATTGTAAAACTTGAAAGTTTTAATCCAGAGTACTAAAACTTGATGTAACTCCTTCTCTGAATCAGGATATTCAAAGTTAACCAGTTTTCAACTTATAGGATACTAAGGACAAAGTTTCCTGTTTTCAGCTGAATTAAGGCTGAAGTTAATCAGAGGTAAGAGGTTGAGTTCTTTCGAGGTTGGGGTCATATGATACATTTCTGGAAAGCTTTGTACGAGCTTTACAACGTTTCTGTTGTGGTCCAGAGGTGTTTCATCCTCTAACCAATCGAAAAATGCAGTAGAGTTGAAACTGTCCAGAAAACAGGGCAGAGCAAACACTCTCTGTAACTTTCTACAAATTGAGCATAACTTCCTGCATAAAAATCCAAAATTAGAAAATGAGGTAGTTATGAATATTTTGTGAGATAGTTTACAACTTTGTAACAGAAAGTTTTGTTAGATTGAGAGTAGAATTAACTGGAATTCTTGGATCAAATCAGTACCTTAAGCAGGGAGGTGCTGTCCAATTTTCTCCAGAAATTCTGTTAACTTTGACATCTCATAAATTTTGAACCATGACAGATCTTAGGCCAAGAAAATACTTTCTGGAAAGCTATTGAAGTTAGCTTTAACTTTGATGTTGAGCTCCAGAATTGGTTTTGCCATTAGCATGGTCTAAATCAGGTTGAAATGGAAACTGGTCAGGGCTGTCATATTGGACAGCAGATCAACAGTCAAATTTTTTTGAGTTTGAACTATGTTTCCAAGTCTTATGAGTTCAATGACATGTTTTATGTTATAACTCAATGGTTTACTGTTGATATAAATATTTGACATTTCTCAAATATGTTTTTACATATGACAGCGGATAAACAGTTGGAGAACGGGTGGGTGGTGTCCCACTGTTCTCACCGCAGCGGCTATCAGGAAGCATTGAGGCAAATGCTTCAATATTTCAGGTACAGCAAGATGCCGCAGTACTTCGCAAAAGAAGAAGGCGAGGAGAGGAACAAGGCGTGGACGATCCATGTCAAAGTTCCTGCAGGGCCTACGCCACCCGGTTGGGCGCCGTTCACCGTTACGGTGAGAGGCAGACAACCGGAGCGAATGTGGCAAGTGGCAGCCCGCGACACCATGTCGCGTTTCTGCCAACTGCACGTGAGAGCTATGAAGGGAACTCCATATGCGCTTGTTCCGGTGGAGGGACGGGCTAATCACGTGTGGGAAGGGAGGTATATGGAGGCAACCGATCCGGGTTGTCCAAGGTACACACCCGCGGAGGCGAACCTCAGCCTTCAGATAAGGGCGGGAAAGGCCGTGATGGACAGCCAAGCTGTTCGTACGGAATATCTCGCCATGAGGCTCCAGGAGAGCAACAGCCGTGGAGACCACTTCGAGAGTGCTCACAGCGCACTCCACAATGTTCTCCTTCCGACGATTAAGCGACTGAACGAACAACACAATCAGTTGCATCGTCTGAAGAAGGCAAAGAAGAAAAGCCGTGTCAACATCACGGCTTTGGAACAACAGGTGCAGGCTCTGACCCAGCAGAATGAGGTCCTTACTCAAGAGCGGCACGACGCTATTGAGGAGGGGCAAGGCTAGGAAGAGGACTACAACCAAGCCATGGACGAGGTGCACGCGTTGCAGGACCTCGTACCTCCGGTAATGGGCATACCGGTGGTAGGCGCCGTACCCGTGGTCTTGGGTCTTCCGGCAATGGGGGAACCCAAGCTGGAAGAGGAGTTTTTGGACCAAGAGCCACCAGCAGAGGTACCGGAAGAGGACGACCCGCAGGAGGTCGAGTTCTACTCCGAGTAGGGGGTTACCGTTGCCAAGTAGGGCAGCTAGAGTGATGTAACCCAAACTTTTGTAATCAGTGACATGTCGGGTAGACAGTAGCATATGTATATAGAGTGACGACATGAGCACGACTTCTCGGAGACCCGAGACTAATGTATATTGTATAAAGTTTATGCTTTATTAATATATGTGAATGTTGTGCAAATTATTCATGTGTCACTTCAATACCTACTGTTGCATATGGAATTTTTAAGTATGACAAGTGCTGATCGCTGCAGTTTTGAATTTCAGAATGACTTGTACTCGTGCAAACCCGGACGTTGGGGGTTCCAGTCAGGGGGGAGAAACCAACCAATAGCCTCCCGAGGACTCCTCGGGACAGCAACAGCAACAACCGCCACCGCCAACGGTTACATTGGCCGACATCGTTGCGGCAATGGCGGGTTCTCATCATGTAACACCCCAAAAATCTTGTTAAGAACCTAAATCATGTTAAGAGGGGAATTTAAAAATTTTTGGACGTGTTGCATGTTTTGCAAAAATTCAAATTCAAACTGGAATTCAAATTAAACTCAAAACAGAAAAGAAATAGAAAAAGAAAAAAAGAAAACAGAAAAAAACCGGCCAGTGGGCCGAAACCCACCAGCCGGCCCAACCAGCGCCCGCGCCAGCCCGCAGCCGCGCGTGCCCTTTCCTCCCACTGACAGGCGGGGCCCGCCAGTTCTTCGTCTACCTCGCGCCAGCGCCGGACTCTCTCACCCGAATCGAAACAGATCGGGAATTCTCGCGTATCCCAGCCGAATTCCGTTCGGGGGCGACGCAAACTCGATCTAAACCACCCCGCCGCCCTCCCCCGTCTATAAAAACCCCGGCCTCGTTCTGTTTTTCCCACGCGATCTGCTGTTTTTCCTCCGGTGAGAACCAGAGCTTTGTCCGGCGAATTCTGGCCGATCTAAGCTCGGAAATTCCGATCTAACTCGCTGGTCTTGATCCACCGCCTCCGGGGAACCTTGCAGGTGCAGAAAACTCAGTGACTTGCGGTTTAAACACAGCGCCGACGAGCCTCGCCGTGGTTTCACTTCGGACCTCATCGCCGATCACCTTCCAGGACCTCCGAGCTCAAGAAAACCCCCGAGGTGAGATCCCCGACCTCTCCTCCACCGATCTATGCCATAAGATCACAGTTCTAGGAAGAATTCTCGAAGATCCGAAAGTCTCCGGCGAGATCGCCGCTTCCCGCCGCCGTGCGCCGCCGGCAGCGCCGCCCGCGCTCGATCAGAGCGACGTGGCCGCTTGTGCGCCGTCTATTTAAAATCGCACGGTAGACTTTAAATCCCCGCGTACCTGTTCGATGTTATAATCTCGGCCGTCGGTTTAAAATCGGACGGTCCACGTCAGGCCCGCGTTATAAAGACTGGAAATCTTACGTGCTACCCCCTGGGGTTCTCGGGACATAAGAGCTAGCCCCGGAAACTTCTGATCTAGCCCCTGGAACTTCAGAAAATCATGTAAATTCATTTAAAAATCAGTTTTAGCCCTGGACTTAATAAAAATTAGGAAATACCCCTCTGTTATGTGTAGCTAGACCCCTGAAAATTATTAAAATAATATTATAGACCCTGTAGAGGGTTGAGTTTACCTTTTTAGCCCTGTTAAATATTTAATTTGGGAAATTGAATATGTGGCTAGTGTTTAAAATTTAAAAAGTGGGACAAACATATTGTCAAAATTAAATTAAAAACTTTCTCAGAATTTTTAGAAAACTTTGGAGTGAGATAAAAACATATTTTGGGCTGAAGTGAATCTGTTTAATTTATTATTCACATTTAGGGACACATTTTTAAGTAAAGAATAGTTCTAGAAAATAGGGAAAATAATTGTAAAATAGTTCACATCAGAGGAAAAGGTCAAAAATATATTAGCAAATATTTTAGATCAGAACCTATTCTGTTTAGATGATGTGTCTTGTTATTTTTATAATAAAGTTCCCACTTAGGCATAGGAATAAATCTGAAAATATAGCAACTAATGAATGATAAATGGAGTTTCTAAAATCCAAAGAATTCAGTTTAGGGTTGGTAGAAATTATGAAGACACATATGGAGAAGGAAAATATCTTTCATGCATACTAGGTAGCTAAAAGGTGTAGTAATTGAATATAAGGAATTTATTTAAATTGGAAACTCATATATATAGTATGTAAGTATAAATGTGAACACCAAAAGTAGGAATCATATACATATGATCAAAAGTGCATGCAAGCCACAAATCAACACACATAGAGTAACCACAACACATATAATTGTGAAAGACTTTCATAAATATGAATGTGTGGTTTGTATGAAGTGGAAATGTGAACTATGTCTTATGGATTGTTGTTTTTCTTTTGCTATGTGTCATGGTATGATGTAGAACCTGCTCAAGAGTAAGTTATTCCTTTCCAAGATCAGGACTACCCATTTCAAGAGCAGCAGGAAGGAGGCAAGTGTCCTTGACCACTTTGATCCTATGCTAGGATATGTAGATAGAATTATTTGCATTGTCAATTGAAATATGAAACCCATGCTAGGAAGTTTCCCTAGAATTGCATTACCTTGTTTCCTTGTAGCTTGGGTTAGGATTTATTTTATCATGTCATTTATTATTATGCATATGCTTAGCCATGCTTAGAATGGGATATTTGGGATATGAGATCATCAGTTTATTTTACCATACTCTTGAAGGAGATATTGTGAGTTATGTAGAGGTAGGGATCAAGGCAAGTTGGATGTTTTGGTTGGTGCTGGGTGCACGAGACTCGGGTTTGTGTTTAGTACTTGCCTGGATCCTAAGGACCGGTTCATGGAGCATGTAACCTGGCTTTACAGTGCCAACCACATGCTGAGATGGGGCAGCTTGGCCAATTAATTAGGTGTATCCCCGGCGTAGTATGGGTGTGTTGGATGGTGCGGGGAGTAGGTGTCAGCTGGACTACCATATGAACCGCAAGGCTCAAGGGGGGGGCACTGCAGCGGTGTTGGAGCCTCTTGTATGCTGTTAGGGGTGAAACCTCAGTGGGCCCACGCTCGTCGGGAATCCCTTTGTAAAGGCTTCGTAGTGTTCTCCTGGCTACACACCTGGGAAGTGTGAATGTGGTTCGTAGCCACTGGCATAATGGAGGTTATTTTAGTCCACCCGGCAACGGGGGATGAAATCACTACATGTCGGTACAGTGGTACAAACTCTGCAGAGTCAAAACTGTCATGATAGCCGTGCTCACGGTCAAGAGCGGCTTGGATTTATTCATGATTTGAGGGGTGATGGTTTTGGAAGTTGTGGATGTTAAACGGGGAGCTTAACATTGGAAATGATGTTATGGTTATGGGATTATGATGATGGGATGGGAGTTTGGGACCATTTTACCTGTGTAGTAATGTAGGTGCTTAATAAGCTAAGGTAATAGGTATTAATGGCATAGTGCTTTAACCATGAGTTCAACCTCCCCTTGTTCTAGCCATGCATGACATAACTTTCCCACACTTGCTGAGTACCACCGGTACTCAACCTTGCATGTTTGTTGGTTTATATTGCTTCTCAGGTCAAGATAATGAGGTGGTGTATAATGACCAAGACTTTGGACCCGAAGAAGGTTTCTAGGTTCATGGAGACCCCCGGGCAACGCCTGTGACGGAGCCCTCAAGAAATAATATTCCGCTGCTAGTTTATTTACTTGTGATGAACTTATTATTGTCCATTGAGACATTTGCTATGTAAGACTTATTTATATTCGACACCTGGCTTGTAATAAATGATGCTTCATTATTTGTCATCACATGTATGAGAAAATGATCCTGGCATACATGTAATATTCACTCGGTTGTTCTTCGGATAAACCGGGTGTGACACATCAGCAGCACACGGAGTTGCTGCAAACTCTCATTGCAAATACGACTCGGCCAGAGAGGTGTAAAGATCGTGAGGAGCGTCAACAGAGCTCCTACTCTGATTTTCTAGCTACTCATCCCTTGGTATTCTCAAGGGCGGAATAACCCATCGATGCGGACAACTGGCTCCGCACGATGGAGATGAAGTTTGGGCTGCTCCAAGTGAATGAGCAGCGCAGGACTCAGTTCGCGGTCCAACAGCTCCAGGGATCCGCGAGCGCGTGGTGAGCAAATTACTGTGCTTCGCAGCCCACCGAGCGAGTTATGACCTGGATGGAATTCAGGATGGCCTTCAGAGCCTATCACATACCGCTGGGTATCATGAAGAGGAAGACGCAGGAGTTCCTACGCCTGCAGCAAGGGAGCCGAAATGCGCTGGAATATTCCAGGGCATTCAATGATCTTGCGCTCTACGTGTCGTATCACGCCGATACCTACGAGAAGCGGCGGGATCATTTCTACCAGGGGTTTAACCCGCTCCTGAAAGACAAGCTGGCGATGTTCAATCGCGGCAACCTCAATGACATAATTGATGATGCAATTGTTCAGGAAGACTCCGGCAAGGAGTTAGCGGCGGCGGAAAGGAAGCGAAGCGCGCCGCAAAGCAGCGGAGAAGGAGGTGGTCCTTCTCAAAAATACCGGATGGTGAATCACTTACCATCAGGTCCACGCTGGCAGCCACCACAGAGGTTGATGCCATTCCGCAGTCGGCCCTATTCTCCACCGGCATTCCGGCCGGCACTGCCAGCAACATCTCCGCAACAACGACAGCAGCAGCGGGCGATGCCGCGTGCGTATGCACCTCAGCAGCGCATGCCAGTCTTTTATCCCCCAAGCGCCGGACAAGAAGAAGCCACATGTTACAAGTGTGGTCGTCCAGGACACTTCGCCAGAAGTTGTCCTGAGAGGCAAGGCGGCGGAGTTGCACCGCAACTTCCGGGGAGGAATCAGCCCAGGAACCCTACGAATGCGCGGCGGGCGAACCCTTGGCCCGGCACCGTCCACCAACTTGCCATAGAGGACGTGCTGGAGGGAGAGCCAATCCTTGCGGCTTGCAAATACTACCCATCGATGGTCCATATTTTATTTGTTCACCGGGTGGGAAGATTTCAGCAAGCATGATGGTCCCAAAAGTGCCATTATGCTTAGAGGGTAGAGTATACCCTACGTCTCTCATAATTTTAGAGGGACAGAAGGTCGATGTCATCTTAGGGATGTCGTGGTTAACCCGCCACGGCGCTGTTTTAGATACCGTCCTCCAAACTGTGCACTTGAACTCAGAAGTGCACGAATCTCATTCCTTATTTCTGGACAGTCAAGAAATAAAACTTCCAAGTGTCTGTCAGTACACAACCATCAGATTGGAAGACATTCCATTGGTCCCAGAGTTCCCTGACGTGTTCCTGGATGATTTACCGGGGATGCCGCCAGATAGAGAGGTGGAGTCCAAGATTGAACTTGCACCAGGATCCATGCCAATATCCCGGAGGCCGTAGAAGATGGCGCCCAAGGAATTGGCCGAACTGAAGATTCAGCTAAAGTACCTGCTGGAGAAGGATTTTATTAGGCCGAGCTCCTCACCATGGGGCTGTTCGACATTATTCGTGAAGAAGAAAGGCGAGACGTTGCGGCTTTGCGTGGACTATCGTCCATTAAACGCCGTAACCATCAAGAACAAGTACCCGTTGCCACAGATCGACATGTTGTTTGATCAGTTGGTTGAAGCAAAGATCTTTTCCAAGATGGACTTAAGATCCGGGTACCGCCAGATTAAGATACGGGCTGAGGACATTCTGAAGACGGCTTTCTCGATGAGGTACGGGCTTTATGAGTACCTGGGCATGTCCTTCGGCCTCACCAATGCTCCAGCTCACTTCATGTATTTGATGAACTCGGTATTCATGCCGGAGCTGGATAAGTTTGTCGTGGTCTTCATCAATGACATATTGGTATATTCCAAGTCGGAGGAAGAACACAAGAAGCATCTGCGTATATTCTTGCAACGGCTGCGGGATCACAAGCTATACGCGAAATTCAGCAAGTGCGAATTCTTGATATTGCAAGTGCCTTTTCTCGGGCATATCATCTCAGCGGAGTGCATCGCTGTAGACCCGAGTAAGATCACACAAGTGCTGAATTGGAAGTCCCCGTAAACTGTTCACGAGGTACGGAGTTTCCTCAGACTCGCGGGATATTATCGGAGGTTCATTCCAAACTTCTCAAAGATTGCCAAGCCGATGATGGAGATGCTGAAGAAGGCTACCAAATATGTTTGGAGTCCAGCATGTGAAGCAGCATTCAAGGCTTTAGTGAAGCACCTGACATCAGCACCGGTTTTGGCGCAGCCAGACACAACAAAACCGTTCGACGTGTACTGCGATGCATCCGACATTGGTCTCGGATGTGTGCTGATGCAAGACCGAAGAGTGGTCGCGTATGGATCACGGCAGCTCAGAAACCATGAGCAGAATTATCCAACTCACGACTTGGAGCTCGCTGCCGTGGTACTTGCACTTAAAATGTGGAGGCACTACCTACTCAGTAACCTCGTACATTTATATACCGACCACAAAAGCCTCAAGTACATATTCACTCAGAAAGAGCTGAACATGAGGCAGCGAAGATGGTTAGAGTTGATAAAGGATTACGAAATAGAGATCCATTATCACCCCGGCAAGGCAAACGTAGTGGCGGATGCGCTGAGCCGCAAGTCACAAGTCAACAACCTGACCATCACACCGTTGGAAGGGAGCGAACCACCACTGCATGTGATTTCACATGGAGCTCTCTACAACTTAGCTTTGATCCCCACCATCCGTGAAGAAATAGCGGCAGGTCAGAAACATGACAAGGGCATGTAGCATTTGTGGAGACGTATAGATAGTGGGGAGTTGAAACGTTTCCGGAAGGACGGAGACGGCGTCCTATGGTTCAAGGACCGGATCGTCGTACCCCATAACCCGGAATTACGGAATAAAATTTTGGTTGAGGCTCACTTGTCAAACTTTTCTATTCACCCCGGCAGCAACAAAATGTACCAAGAACTCAGAAGCAAGTTTTGGTGGACACGGATGAAGCGGGAGATCGCAAAGTACATGTCCGAGTGTGATACATGTCGATTGGTGAAGGCAGATCATATGCAGAAACCGGGACTGCTGCAACCACTGGGCGTTCCTGCCTGGAAATGGGAGGATGTGAGCATGGACTTCATCGTCGGTTTACCCACCACTTTTCAGAAACATGATTCTGTGTGGGTGATCGTCGAACGGCTCACCAAAGTTGCCCATTTCATCCTGGTCAACACCAACTACAACGCCAAGAAGTATGTTAAACTGTACATCTCACGGATCCTATGTTTGTACAGCGTACCCCATACCATCATATCGGATCGGGGAACTTTATTTGTGTCCCGTTTTTGGGAACGGCTACACGCTGCGTTGGGGACGAAGCTGATCCGTAGTTCAGCATACCATCCACAGAAGGATGGACAAACCGAGCGGGTAAATCAAAATTTTGGAAGATATGCTACGAGCTTGCGCTATCAACCACGGCAAGAACTGGTATGATCACTTGCCGTTGGCCAAGTTCTCGTACAACAATGGGCACCAAGCCAGCATCAAGATGGCGCCTTACGAGGCGCTATACGGGAGAAAATGCCGCACACCACTAAATTGGTGTGAGTCTGGCGAAAGGGTTATCTTCGGGATTGATCTTGTCAATAACGCGGAAGAAATAGTTCGGCTGATTCAAGCGAACCTAAAAGCCGCCCAATCGCGACAGAAACAATATGCGGACCGGAGAAGGCACCCACTACAATTTGAAGTTGGGGATCACGTATATTTACGTGTGCCTCCAATGAAGGGCGTAAACAGATTCGGGGCAAGAGGAAAGTTGGCACCCCGATTCATCGGTCCATTTCAGATTACCGAAAGATGTGGATCAGTAGCATACCGGCTGAAATTACCAGAAGCACTTTCCAGCATTTTTCACATTTCCCAGCTGAGGAAGTGTCTTAAGCTATCAAGTACCATTCAGCTGGAAGATATAGAAGAACTGAAACCGGATCTCACGTATCGGGAGGAACCGGTTCAGATTATTGATGAAAAGGCCGAACCACACGCAACCGTACGTTGTGGTTCTACAAGGTTCTATTGAGTAATCACTCCATGGACGAAGCGACATGGGAGAGCGAAGGATTTATTCGCACTAACTATCATGACTTTTTCACGTCACATGTACGGTAATTTTCCACCGTCCTCTCTCTCATTTTCACCTTATAATCTCAGGACGAGATTCTTTTAAGGGGGGAGGAATGTAAGGGCCTAAGTTTTTGATACATATTCAAGTGTTCATCACCCCACACACACACTTCATTTGAAGAAACTTGATGAACACATTTGAAGAGCAAGTAAACACCATCAACATGATCATTAGAGAACAAACTCACACCATGCAAAAGTGGCATTTCCCACATGCATCATATAGGGTCTGGGCATATGAAAAACTCCTACACCTTGCTAGGAATGTCCATGCCAAGCTTCAACCAAATTCAAAACCTTTTTGAAGTCCTTTTGGGTATAGCTAGAAAGAGGGTGGTTTGAACTCAAATTCAAACTATTTCTATCCCATGAATTCAAAAGTGGGAGGCATATTATTACTCAGCACATTTTTCTGAGCTCACACACCAATTTTCACTCCATTTGGAGTTGATCTTGACATGAGCTAAGTTTAGCAAATTCAAACTTTATTTGAATTTCAAACTGCATATGTGCTGAAATTTAGTCAAACACAAACCAATATGAATTCTATCCCATTCAAATGGCCCAGGGGTAGATAATTCAAATGCCTGGGGTTAATTTGGTCTCTACTGTTTAGAGCAGTGGAGAAAAGTTAATTTCAGAGGTTAAAACCCCGGGTGGGACCCACATGTCAGCCCTGAAGCAAATTCAACCGACTGAAGATTCAACCCTCGGTTTCTCGGGCTTCCTCCAAGGGCACCACCGAGCTGATCGCTGGGACAGCTCCTGCTCGGGCTGGCCACGTCGACCGACATCGCCCCTGCCTTCTTATCCCCGAGCCCGAGCCAGTGAGAAAAGTATTCGGCTGATCCTCTGCTCCCTCGCGCTAGAAAAACTGCTCTCGCCGCCGCTTTCTCTCGGTTGATCGGAGAAGCCCACGACCACAGCCTCTCCATCCCCTCCAAGCTGTAAAACGGTACGAAGGGCTCTCTTTCTCCTTCCCCATCGCTGGAAATTGGTTGAACTCGGACGATCTCGACCATGCCGAGAGTTCTTTTCGGGGACCTATGTCCGCTGCACCTCGGGCTCCCATGGACAGCTCAAATGGGAGGGTGTTACGCCCAAGCTAAGGCGTCCATGGACGCGTTAGGGACCGGTGCTGCTCACACCCAAGCCACAGCCCAAGTGCTTGATCGCCGGCGACGAATTTAAGTTTTCCCTTTCACTTGGTGCAGACCAACCTTCGGGTGCGGCTCCACTGAATTCACAATCCAGAAAGGTTTAGAGAGTCTCAATCCGTTCCTACACCAACTAGACTTAGTGGCGCACAAGTTGCTTTCACAACCTCTAACATGAGGACCCTGTACACGGCGTATTTCAAAGCTTGCTGACGGCGGATCATGCGGGAAGCATCGGGAGCACGGTGAGAGCCTACTTCAGACATCTCCCGAGCTGCTCCGAGCCCATGCCGATCTTCCTTAGGGACCACTGATGCTTTCCGGCCTTTTGTACGGTCGGTTGGGGTGCTAGGAAGGTCGGCCGACACGGCCGAAGTTCTTCCGAAGCCGCCGCTCGTCGCCGACCATGTGCCGGTGATTTTCATGATGAGCTGAGCCCAGCATCATGTTCCCCAGGTGGATTTAGGCAGAGGCGGCCAGGATCATGGAGTTTGGCGCACCACAGAGGCCACCGGCGAGCTCTCTGGCGAAGTGTCGCGGTGGCCGGGCGCGGGAGGCGGGAGGTAGACGAAGCCCCCGGTCCCACGCGTCAGCGGCCGATATTTTAAAGCCCAGGATTCGCTGTGGCATGGATCGGGTGCGGCTGCGCGCGAAGAAATCTGTAGCCCCATGTGTCGAGCGATGAAGAGTTCACACGTAGCCCCAGTCCCACGCGCAGCAGTTTAAACTTTTTCCCGATTTTCAGATTTAGTTCAAACTTCAAACCCACATAACTTTGGCTAGGAAACTCCAAATCGAGTGAACCAAATTTTGTTGGATTCATCTCTCTGAGTACTTTCCAGCAAATCAAGTTTCGCTTAATGGAAATCCCTATTTCTCCAGAATTAATTCTGCAAAGTTCAAATTGGTTAGAATTTTAACTGAATAACCATTCAGAGAAAAATTATGAATTTTGCTGGAATGTTCACCAAACAATCACTGAGCTACCATAAAAATTTCAGATCCATTTGAGCTTATTTGATCCCCCTAATTGTGTGATTAATAAAACTGTTCCAGAGAAAATAGAAAATGTCCAGAAACATTTTCAGAATTTCTCTGAAAATTGTTTAGCTCATATCTTAGGCTAGGAACCTTCAAATTAAGTGAGACCAACTCCATTAGAACCCTCTGAAAATCTAGTTTTCAGAAAGTCATGGATTGCTCCATGAAAACCCCTAGAACACCCTAGGAGCTACAATTAAGATCAAGTACATAATTATTTGTGGAGAGCTCAAAGGAGCTTTGCTGCAAATGAAACTTGGCCAAGTCTCTGTTTAGGTTGTAACCAAACCACAATAAAAATTTCAGAGTCATTGGGTCCATCTAGTGAAACTTATAATCTTCACAAGTTTAAATTTAATTCAAATGCATTTAAATTAACACATATACATGTTATCTCATGTGGTCGCTAAGGTCGAGGAGGAACCCGAAGTCTTAGACTTCGTCACTCCGGAAGAGCAGCTAGCCTACGACCACGAGCAGCAAGGCAAGCTCCGGTTTGCATTGACCCTTTTACAATTTTTTACTGTTTTGAGAAGTTACTTTGAGTACCATTACTTCTTGCATTAGAGTCTTGATTGAAACCCAAATGCATAGCCAAGAAAACCATGGGTTGGGATTAAGATTGAAAACCCCGTTTAGCTACTGCAATGCTAAGATAGTGTAGGTTTCGGTACAAGTCGAGTAGTTGGAACTACTCGCGAGGATAGGCTAGAGGCACTCGGCTCGGGTAGAGATAGCAAATGAAACACATGGCAAAAAAAATGAGACCGAGCGGAGAGTAAGAGCAGCAGGACTTCGGGACGGGGTGCTATACCTCCATTTGTGTCGATTGAGGACCGAGCCGTGTGCGGACCTGTTGAACAAGCTAGAACAGTACCAAAGACCTACCGGCTATATGGGAACCGGCAAACCGATGTACCTCGGGTAGCTGGGTGTTGAGGCATAGCTGGTCGTTCAGAGGATAGGTTGAGAGCTTGAGGTGTAAAGCGGCTGGCGGCACTGTGGATGCGCGCGAAGAGACCTCTTGCTCGGGACAATTGGACCGGTTCAACATTTGGCTGACGGGTGAAAGGTGGTTGCGTATGGTGTCCGTGATGGTTGCTGTAGGCAACATCGAGTACGGGCGTACGTGACGGGTTATTCGGGTAACCCTGTAGGTGTAAATCGATTATAATCACCGTCCCTCGTGGTCAGTGAGTACCACTTGTTCACTGTACCGTGACGTAGAAAGAACAGGCTAGATACATGTTAAAAGTTTGCTGATTTGAAAGTTATACTTGCTTGTTAATGTATTGTTGTAGTTTAGAGCTAATTAAAGTTCTTTTCAACTTTGGGCAAAGTACACGAGAGAAATGCGTTTCTTGTTTGATTGCGGCTCTCTCATGTGGCTGAGTGTAAGTTTCTCTGCAACCTGCTGCTAAAACTTGAAAGTAAGGTTCCACTAATTAGGCGGGTCCTTTGCAACTTATTTTACCTCATGTACCCTATCACCCTTCATGTAGAAGTTTCATGTATAGGAAAGACGGGTCAGTCTTGCTGAGCCATCGTGCTCACTGCTTGTGTTTGAAGCTTTTGCAGGGTTCTATGAGGAAGGGACTCCCGAGGAGGAGACGGAACCCCAGGAGGGGAACCCCGTCGAGTGGGAGTCATGCACGCCGCCGTGTTATTGTGGGTGCGTGCTAGCGGGGACACGTTCATGGGCTGAACGTGAACTCAATGCGTAGTCTATGCCCGTGAGTGTAGACTGGACATATTTTGTTGTAAAAATGTTCGTACACTGGTTTATGTAATAAAACTTTGCTTCTGCTTTGTACCTTTGATGTGTGTTATCCGGTGCTGTGCAATGCAGCACCCCTCAGCGTGATCCTGGCTCGACAAGGCCGATGGGGTCGTGTCAGCTGGGAAATTGAAAATCTCGCCGGAGCCTGCGGAGGGTGCGGTGGATGCCCTCATGACCGTCATTGTGGACCGCGGCCACGATCTCTTGCAGCAGCGGCGACACCGGGTGAATGTACAGGCGGCCGTCGAAGGCGACCATGCCGTCCACCAGTTCCCATGGAGCGGTGCGGTTGCCAGCTCGGACCTCATTGCGGATGGTGGTCAGGGCCGGATCAGTGGCTTGGGCGTGGCGGAGGCGCTCGATGAAGTCAAAGTGAGGCGCCGAAATAGCCATCACCTCCCCTTCGTCATTGTCGCGATGGGAGAGGGCGTCAGCAATGACGTTCGTGGCGCCTGACAGTACTCCACCGAGAAATCGAAGCCCAGGAGCTTGCCGACTCAGTGATGCTGAGAGTTCGTGGCAAGGCGCTGATCAAGGAGGTACTTCAGGCTGTAGTGGTCGGTCTTGACGATGATGTGGGACGCCCGCGGCCCGGGAATCGCAGTGGGTGGTGCCGTGCGATGCGGCACCCAATAGCATGCACGAAAAGACGATAAGAACATAACGACATCATTTTGTTACTCAAGATAATTTCTTTTACAACATAATGTACACACGCAGCGGAAATTTAAATTTGCTGGACAAACTACTCACTCTCGACCCTAATTACGCCGAAGAGAAGTCGTCCAGCCCGTGAACGCTTCCTACTAGCTTCACCAAAGAAAGGCAGCGGCTAGGTTTCCGATGAGTTGAACGAACCGTGAGGTTCGTCGTCTCACCGACCAACCCTCTTCATAGCAGGCATCCTGCTACCTGCAAAAACAACTCAGAAGCAACCGTGAGCACTAAGGCTCAACAAGACTTACCCGTCACTCCTAAACATGCAACTCTACATGCAGGGGTAGTGAAAGAGTAGGCATAGGAATTTGCAAAATGCATCTTGACTAAACTTGATCCTTATATTCAGATTCTTATAGCCTTCATTTTAGTGGTCCTCACGCCTCACAACATCGGAAGTCCACAATCAAACAAGAAACGCTTATCCCGATGTTGCTAGCCTAAGGTGGAAATGAAATTTAGTTGGCTCTATAACTACTTCAGTCAAGGTTCCAATACAGTGATTAATCCACAAACAGCAAGTTAAGAGACTTAGTTTCTCTTTTTACTAAGTCACGGCGCAGTGGGCAAGTATGCTCAATCCTCTTCTGCGAGCGACGGTGATTCGAATCAATAACAACCGGAATACACGACACATACACCCGCCTCGAAAGACTCTCTCAAGAGCTCTTTCTTACGTTGTATGCAGCAACCTTTCACACGACACCCCGACATAGAAAAACGCTTCGCGCCGAGCAGGATGGTCCTCTACGCGGACACGTCGAAGTTGCCTGCTAAAGGATTTACACCTCCCGCCTTCTCAACGCCATTCCCACGCGAAGGATGAGTTTCTATATCACGGTCCATCGTGTTACTTCGGTTTCATGGGTCCCATACCCCACTATATATCCGGTACAGCTCAATCTTGTCCAGCAGGGCCGCATACATATGGTCCTTAACCGACACGGACGGGGCTACAACCAACCTCCACATTTGCCTTACCATCCCGGTCCAGGCCAAATATGGTCTCAAGCATTGTCACACCCATCGCAGGTCGAGACCAACCTTGAGCGTTCCATCCTACAGGAACATCCCCGTCCCCATCTCATATTCATGAGGGTGCTCTTATCATTTATCTCTCGCGAGTAACTCCATTACTCGAACTTTCTCGCGAGTAGCTTTTTACTACTCGACTTCTACCGAGCTAGCTACAACATTAGCCTAGCATCTACAACGAGGCAAAGCCTACACTAAACCTTCTAATCAGGGATGTAATAGTCATGCAAGTGGGTTTCAATCATCCTAGACATAATGCACTCAAGTCTAATAAACATGATGTGAAGTAAAGCAAAATTTAAAATGGTAACGATATGCAAACCGGGGCTTGCCTTGCTCAACGGTTTTTGTTAGAAGCTAGAAGTTAGTCTTCCTTCGGAGAATCCGCCAAACTCGTCACGAGATGGAGATCCTCGCTGTAGAGTCGGATCCTCGTCGAACGTCGACGTCACGTGAGCTATTATATTGCAATGCACATATATTTCAAAAGCAATTTAGAACTGTTTCAAAACTGTTGTACAGTTAACTCACACATAATAGAGGTAAACAACAGCAAGGTTTCTGTTGTTGGATCTAAACCTTAGATAAGATGAAAGCTAGGGTGAAAAGGAGATACTAATAATCACCATGTGATTAAGTCCATTATATGAACACTTAAACCTAAAAGATGGTAGCTCAAGTTCCATAGGTCCAATGAAGCTGAGAATTTAACCACAGCCTCTATGGAAGGTATTCAGGCAGTGTGCAAAAATTGAGCTCATGAAATGGCTTCATGTGGGCACAACAAATCCTTATGTGGTTTTCACTAATCTGCCTTTGCCCCCTAGATATTAAGCTTTCCTATGCTGCAAAGTAGACTTTTTGTGAAGTACAAAATGTCCTGAGTACATAGGAATTGGTTTTACCATTTTTGGAGTTTCCTACATGGAGATATGGATTTTTCAAAGAATGGTGAAAAGCTGAAATTGTCTCTGTTTATTTTCCTATTTTTCAGAGACATAAGGAATTAACACATTATTTGACCAAGAAAATTAGGTCCAATGCCTCTGAAATTTTTACTGGAGTTCAAGGAATTTTGGAAGAATGTCCTGTCAAAATTTAGGAATTTTCCAATAAACAGAACTCCTGTAAAAATTCAGACAAGATTTTTCTTAAATGAATTAATGAGCCAAATCCAGGGATTTTCATAAACATTGGCCTGCACCCCTGCATAGTACTCTTTGAGAGGAATCCAACAAAATTTGTTTCACAATTTTTGGACACTCCTACACAAAGTTATGGCTCTCCAAAGTTTGAACTAAAGTGGAAAAATCTGGAAAATGTTTAAATGCTGACAGTGGGTCCCACCTGTCATCCCTAACCTCCAGCCACGCGCCAAAACAGAGCAGTGGCGGCTGCCTCCGGTGAGGTCGCCGGAAATGAGCTTCCCGGCCACCTCCGGACCCCCTGCTGGCCGCCCCCCCATTTTCCACCCTGCTGAACTCATTGGTGAGGTCCCCGGCGGCTGAAACTCGCCGGAAAGCAGTGCGCACCGGCCACAGCAAACCCTAGAGCTCCGGCGAGGTCTTGCACGGTGAATTCTCCACCAAATGGTCGGTTCTTGGGCTCTACAGCACCAGGGGATCATGTAGAAGACCGGCATGAGGTCTAAGCCAGCTGGAGATGGCTCTAAACCCATCGGCACCGTGCACCCGATAGGGTCCAGCGGCAAAGCCTCTAAAAGAGCTCGGACTGCTCACTCTACACTCAATTTCTTGGTCTAAAATCGACAGAGGAGGTGTGCTAGGAAGTTAACAACCTGTGTGTGAAGTTTGAGACCCAACAAACACGAATTGAGGACGAATTTTACAATTCCTTACCTCAAGGTCCGTTTCTGCCGCCCGGGAGAAAAACTTGAAATTCTCCCTCTGTGATCAATGGCTGGGGCTGAGCTTTGGAGGTGAGAAACTAGACTTGTTGGTGCACAGATGGGGTGTCTTGCTTGGGCGTGATACCTCCTGGTTTGGGCTAGCCACGGTGATCAGTTTCGGTCCTCCGACGTGCAACACGGAAGCAGCAGAAACTTTTCTGTTTCTGGGCGCTTGTGAGCTCTGGATGGTGGAGGGAAGTTGACAGCCGGCTAGAGCACTCAAGGGTGAATCTTTTTGCTGTTGGAAGCTCGAGCAAATGGAGCTGGGTTCAGTTGCTGGCGATCAGAGAACAGAGGGGAGCTGCTGTTCTTCTTCTCGGGAGCAAACACACGGGAGCAGATGGGCTCGAGCTGGTAGAGGCAAAAGAGGGTTGTGGCACTTGCTGTGGTGATCAGGATGAGCAAAAATCAACCCAGCAGGAGGTGGCGTGGGAGGTGTCCAGCACGAGCTGCTGCTGTCGAGCTCTCCCTCGATGAAGAACAGGGCTGAGTCGGTTTCTGCTCTCGTGAGACTGACCGGTGGGGTCCACAGCCACAAGTCTCCCTCTTTTCCCCCATTTCGATTTAAAATAGCAAACGAGCTCTGAATTTGATCAAATTTGGAAGATAGGTCAAAAGAATTATGAGGAACTCAAATCTGAAATCAGATTTTGAAATTGAGTATGTTTGGTTCAAAATTCAAATTTAAGTTTGAATTTGAACGTGCCCTCATTTAATCCTCAGAATAAATAGTATATGAAACCTGAAATTCTCCAAATTTGAAACTTAGGCTCTTGAATACCTGAGAAATGCATCTATGCTCTCACATATGGGCCTTTGTACAATCTGAATAGGAATCCTTTTAAAAGGCTTCAAATTGCATTTAAATTTCCTCCCCTCTACTCATAGAGAAGGTGCACATGAGTTAGAGTTTTTGGGAGTCTAATTCTTTCCCCTATGTTAACATGTGTTGAGCACGGGCTAGAGAAAATTTTTAACTCCCTCACATGTCCATATTTGTGTTCATCATTTCAAGTGACACAATTATAGTCTTTTATCGCCTTAACTTTGTTTCATATGTTGAAATAAAACTTTAACAAAGTTAGGGCTGTTACATTCCTCCCCCCTTAAAAGAATCTCGTCCCGAGATTACAAAAAGAAAGAAGAAGAGAGAATGACTACTGGACATATGGTACAAACAAGTCGGGAAAATTTAAACGGAGAAATTCCTCGCTTTCCCACGTAGCTTCATCAGCGGTGTGGTTGCTCCACAAGACTTTGTAAAATCGCAATGTCCGATTTCTTGTGGCGCGAGTCTTCTCGTCAATAATCTGTACCGGATACTCAGAATAAGTGAGATCCGGTTGAAGATCCTCAATGTTCTCCATATGAACTGCGGTTGGGTACTTAAGACATTTCCGTGGCTGAGAGACGTGGAAAACATTGTGAATGCCCGAAAGTGACGCCGGTAACTCCAGACGATAGGCCACGGGTCCGCATATTTCAGTGACAGCAAACGGCCCGATGAATCGCGGAGCAAGCTTTCCCTTCACTCCGAAACGATGAACTCCTTTCATCGGAGAGACACGAAGATAAACGTGGTCCCCGATGTCAAAGTGAAGAGGTCGACGTCTTTTGTCTGCATAACTCTTCTGCCGAGATTGAGCAGCCTTTAAGTTGGCTTGAATCACTCGCACTCGTTCCTCGGCTTCATTCACAAGATCAATCCCGTAGACCACTCTCTCGCCGGACTCACACCAATTCAGTGGTGTGCGGCACTTCCGGCCATAAAGAGCTTCATACGGGGCCATCTTGATGCTGGATTGATAACCGTTATTATATGAGAATTCTGCTAACGGTAGATGGTCATCCCAATTCTTCCCATGATTGATGACACATGCCCGTAGCATATCCTCTAGAATCTGATTTATCCTCTCCGTTTGACCATCAGTTTGCGGATGATACGCTGAACTCCGAATTAACTTGGTTCCCAAGGAAGCATGCAGTTGCTCCCAAAATCTGGATACGAACAACGCACCCCGATCAGACACGATGGTGCGGGGAACCCCGTGTAAACACACGATTCTTGAGATGAACAGCTCCGCATACTTCTTTGCCACATATTTTGTATGGACTGGAATAAAATGTGCTGTCTTGGTCAAACGATCGACGATTACCCAAATAGAATCATGCTTGTTGCTGGTCATGGGTAAACCGACGATGAAGTCCATGCTTATGTCTTCCCACTTCCATGCTGGAACCTTTAGCGGTTGAAGTGGTCCGGCTTTCCGCATATGGTCGGCTTTAACCCGCCGACACGTATCACACTCGGATACGTACTTCGCAATCTCTCTTTTCATCCGTGTCCACCAGAACTTAGATTTCAAGTCCTGGTACATTTTATTGCTTCCCGGATGAATGGAGTACTTGGATAAATGTGCTTCATCCAATATCTTCCTCCGCAATTTCATGTTTCGGGGGACCACTATGCGGTTGTTAAACCATATAGTACCCTCTTTATCCTTGCGGAACATCTTCAATTCACCGCTGTCCACTCTCCTCCGGATATGAGACATACCTCTGTCTCTCTTCTGAGCCTCTACAATCTCATCTCGGATTGTAGGAATAAGAGCGAGGTTGAACAGCGACCCATAGGGAACTAAGCGCAGGCTTGGTTCTCCTTCTTCATGTGCAGCCATGGCTAAATGGTGAACGTGGGCTTTCCGACTAAGTGCGTCGGCAACCACATTCACTTTGCCCGGATGGTAATGAATTTCAAGTTCATAGTCCTTGATCAATTCTAGCCATCTTCGCTGCCTCATATTCAGTTCCTTCTGTGAAGATGTACTTCAAGCTTTTGTGGTCAGTGTAGAGATGTACTAGATTGCCTAGTAGATAATGTCTCCACATTTTCAATGCTAAGACCACTGCAGCTAGTTCAAGGTCGTGCGTCGGGTAATTCTGCTCATGACCCCTGAGTTGTCGGGATCCATACGCGACCACACGTCCTTCTTGCATCAACACACAACCCAAACCAATGCCGGATGCATCACAATAGACATCAAAAGGCTTCGTGGTGTCCGGCTGGGCCAAAACTGGAGCTGTAGTGAGATGCTTCACTAATGTTTGAAAAGCTTGTTCACATGAATCGCTCCAATCATATTTGGTGCTTTTCTTCAACAGCTCCGTCATAGGTTTAGCAACTTTGGAGAAGTTTGGAATGAATCTCCGGTAATAGCCCGCTAAACCTAGGAAACTCCTCACTTCATGAACAGATGTTGGAGATTTCCAATTCAGCACTTGCTCGATTTTACTTGGGTCCACAGCGATGCCTTCCGCTGAAATAATATGCCCAAGAAACGGCACTTTGCTGATCCAAAACTCACATTTACTGAACTTTGCATATAGCTTGTGATCCCTCAAGCGTTGGAGTACAATACGCAAATGTTCAGCATGTTCTTCTTCTGACTTTGAATAGACCAAAATGTCGTCGATGAAAACCACGACGAACTTGTCTAACTCCGGCATGAACACAGAGTTCATGAGATACATAAAATGAGCCGGAGCATTGGTCAATCCAAAGGACATGACAAGATATTCATAAAGACCATATCTTGTTGAGAACGCCGTCTTAGGTACATCTTCTGCCCGGATCTTTATCTGGTGATACCCGGACCGAAGATCCATCTTGGAAAATACCTTAGCACCCACTAGTTGATCGAACAAAATGTCAATGCGCGGTAGTGGATACTTATTCTTGATAGTGACAGCATTCAGTGGACGATAATCTACGCATAGTCTCAAAGTCTCGTCCTTCTTCTTCACGAAGAGTGCGGAACAGCCCCAAGGTGATGAACTTGGGCGTATAAAACCTTTGTCTATGAGGTCGTTAAGCTGCTCCTTCAATTCTGCTAGCTCCTTCGGTGCCATTTTTTATGGTCGCCGAGAAATAGGTGTTGTTCCCGGTGCTAGTTCAATCTTGAACTCTACATCACGTTCGGGCGGCATGCCCGGCAAGTCTTCGGGAAACACATCTGGATATTCACATACCACTGGAATATCCTCAAGCTTAGGAGCTTCAATCTGATGCACTGCTGCAACTTGTTGTGATGGATCCACAAGTTTCAATGTGTTGCAACCGTGTATTGGGGAATTTAGTTGGACAGTTCGAGAGCTGATGTCAAAGATAGCTCCATAATGTGTCAACCATGACATCCCCAAGATAATATCAATCCTTTGGCCTTTGAGTATGATAAGGCTCGCAGGATAGATGTTTCCACCCAAACATAACGGTGCCCGAGAGACCATCTCACCTGTTGATATCTTGCCTCCGGGTGAGCTGATATGAAATGGATGCTTAACTGTGCTAAATGGAAGATTATTCTTCAGCACATAGTCTCTGCTAATAAAATTGTGGGTGGCTCCGGAATCAAACAAAATGAAAGTGGGCTGTTCATGTAAAGTGAACATGCCCGCCAAAACTGGTTCGCCTTTAGCAATATCCTCAATAGCAGTGTAATTAACCCTGCCAGCTTTTGAACGATTCTTCTGTGAAGGTTCACGGTGCTGATCTGAGCATTGCTGAGACAACACACGAGTGTGACTCTGCTCAGCACCACGACGGTTTCGTGTTGTAGAAATCTTCAGCTCTCTACTAAAACGAGGTGGAGATAATTCGTGCGTAGCTGGTTGTGGTAGGGTTGCACGAATAATTTCTGCCCGCTGTTGTTGAGGTGGAGGCTCATAAGTGATCAACTCCAGCCGTGGTTGTGAGAGTTGCACCACAGGCTGAATTTGTTGCCTAACTGGCGAGTGATACCGCACTTGATAGTTCGGACGAACCTCGATGTCACTGTCCGGCGGTATACTTCTTTTCAGTTCCACTTCGCAACGAAGATGCATGTCTTCCTTAATGATAGCGGCATTTACCAACTCATTGTAAATACCGTTATTGAACAAGGTCACTTGTTCCCTAAGTTCGACATTCAAACCTCGGAAGAAATACTCGCACTTCAACGCTTCTGAGTCAACCATATGAGTTGCGTATTGCATCAAGTCTTCAAACTCCTTGAAGTACTCGTACGCACTCCTTTCGCCTTGCTTTAACTCCAGAAAGTCTTGATACTTTGTTCGTAGAATTCCCGAACAAACGTGACGTGCCCGGAAAACATTCCGGAATTCATCCCACGTCACTCGATGACCTTCTGGAAGAGTAGCGATGTACTCCGCCCACCAAGCTCCAGCAGCTCCGTGGAGTTGTTGAGCGGCAAATAGGGTCTTCTGATATTCATCGCACTCAAGCGTATCGAACTTGGCTTCAATACATTGGAGCCAATGAGCCGACTCCAACGGTTCTTTCGCTTCCGAGAAAACCGGTGGTTGTCTTGCTAGAAAATCCAGATAAGTGCTTGGCGGAGGATTTTGCTGTAGTGTCTCCTGTCGTATGCTTTGTCGCACCAACAGATCCAGAGACTCAGCCATCTTTGCCAAGATTTCCGCCAATCCGGTTGATGATGTCGGCACTTCTTGTCGTGGCTTATTACTTTCGCCGTGACTCGACTCACCAACCTCACTCCTGGAATGAGCACGATCCATGCTGCAAGAGTGAGCAATTTACGGTTAAAATTCAAAGTTTAAACTCAACTTGAATTGAAAACATAACCGTAAAAGCATCACATCAATATTGCAGCATTACACAAGCTAACTAGGGTTTGACAATACTGAAATCTATCAAATGTGAGCAAGTTTGTCCAAACCCTTAATTCCAACAGTAGGAAAAACTGAAAATTAACTCAAGAACATGTTATGGAGCTTAGAGAAGTCTGAAACATCCCTGTCCACAACAAGTCTTAAGTTACATAGGCAATAAGCACTACTCTGTTCCGAATGACCAATTGGTCTTAATCCCAGAATTTGAATATGAAAATGGCAATTTCATGTCTCAAGTTGCATATTAAAGTTATAGTTAACTTCAATATATTTCCAACGAGTATTCATTTGCCTTCATATAAGTTCTGGATCAAAAGATGTGATATTTCAAAGTTAACAGAAATCTGGAACAATTTTGACAGCACCTCCTTTGAAAGTGGCTGTTTTGTCCGCAAGATTTCATAAAATTAAACTCCAATTCTGGAGAAACTTTGAACTACGAAGTCATAGCATATATCACAAGCTTTCCAACGGTGTATTACTTGACCCTTAGAATATTTTCTACAAAAGGTTATGGTCGAAGTACAGAAATTTCCAGAGAGCAAATTGGTGTCTGCCCTGTTTTTGGACAGTTCACACTCATCTGAGAATTTCATCCATTTGGAGGGTGATTCTGGTCTGGAGTTCTAATGAAGAGTTGTATAATACTTCAATAGCTTTCCAGAAATGTATCCCTCACCTCCATTGGTTCAACCAAACAAAAGTTATGTCCTGTTAAACTTCAGCAAAGATTCTGCCGGAAACAGGGGAGGTCTATTCCTAAGTCTTTGTGAAGAAATCTATACTCCCAATTGACTCTTAGTTCAATATAGGAGTTCATCACCCCTTAGTAGAATCCTAGACTCCAAATTTACTCTTTTTCTTTTCAAACCTTCATTTTCATGCAGTTCAAAACACATCACGGTACTACGTTGCCTCACCAAATTAAAATCCTAACCGGCTTTATACCGGCTTGTACGTTTCAAATGGTGGCACTAAAACGATCACTCACAAACGTTTTCTACACGACATGTTCTAACGTGGTTAAGGTACCTGCAGAAAATCACTCAATAATGATGCACACATTGGTTTATCATTTCAGGCAGGTCCATATCATAGTAAAAACATACGCCCCGTATCATTGCCATACGGGCCGTCCTTGAGTCAAGCCACGTCTCAAGGTACATGATCGGGTTATTCACCACCCGACGGGGGATCCACACCTTTGCACTAAAGCACACCGGTGGAACAGCGCTTTCGTAAGCCTCATAGGACATAAGGAGTCCTAGAGAACATACTTCGTGTTACAAACCACACGATTGGGTCTCCTCCTCTTGCCCCTGGGTTTGCGCACTGGAGGCTAGTGCCATTCATATGTCTCTAAGACATGAAGAGTCTTAGAAAACATATTCACTTCCCGTCCATTGCTGAACGGGACATCCCACACTACTTTCCTCGTATGGGTGAGCTAACCGAAATTGATCCGCTTTCGGTGGCGTTCCTTACCATTCTTACCTCCACGTAGGTGCGTCGTTACTGAATTTAAATACTGAAGAGTAACACACTGTTAGCTTGCCACCTTAAGTAACTATGCTAATAATACTCCTTATGTGGGCATACTATACGTTCCTCACTCGTATACTCCTAAGTTTTCAAAAATAGACCCTTTTCATGCGTGCTATTCCCAATGCGGCTCTGATACCACGACTGTGGGACGCCCGCGGCCCGGGAATCGCAGTGGGTGGTGCCGTGCGATGCGGCACCCAATAGCATGCACGAAAAGACGATAAGAACATAACGACATCATTTTGTTACTCAAGATAATTTCTTTTACAACATAATGTACACACGCAGCGGAAATTTAAATTTGCTGGACAAACTACTCACTCTCGACCCTAACTACGCCGAAGAGAAGTCGTCCAGCCCGTGAACGCTTCCTACTAGCTTCACCAAAGAAAGGCAGCGGCTAGGTTTCCGATGAGTTGAACGAACCATGAGGTTCGTCGTCTCACCGACCAACCCTCTTCATAGCAGGCATCCTACTACCTGCAAAAACAACTCAGAAGCAACCGTGAGCACTAAGGCTCAACAAGACTTACCCGTCACTCCTAAACATGCAACTCTACATGCAGGGGTAGTGAAAGAGTAGGCATAGGAATTTGCAAAATGCATCTTGACTAAACTTGATCCTTATATTCAGATTCTTATAGCCTTCATTTTAGTGGTCCTCACGCCTCACAACATCGGAAGTCCACAATCAAACAAGAAACGCTTATCCCGATGTTGCTAGCCTAAGGTGGAAATGAAATTTAGTTGGCTCTATAACTACTTCAGTCAAGGTTCCAATACAGTGATTAATCCACAAACAGCAAGTTAAGAGACTTAGTTTCTCTTTTTACTAAGTCACGGCGCAGTGGGCAAGTATGCTCAATCCTCTTCCGCGAGCGACGGTGATTCGAATCAATAACAACCCGGAATACACGACACATACACCCGCCTCGAAAGACTCTCTCAAGAGCTCTTTCTTACGTTGTATGCAGCAACCTTTCACACGACACCCCGACATAGAAAAACGCTTCGCGCCGAGCAGGATGGTCCTCTACGCGGACACGTCCAAGTTGCCCGCTAAAGGATTTACACCTCCCGCCTTCTCAACGCCATTCCCACGCGAAGGATGAGTTTCTATATCACGGTCCATCGTGTTACATCGGTTTCATGGGTCCCATACCCCACTATATATCCGGTACAGCTCAATCTTGTCCAGCAGGGCCGCATACATACGGTCCTTAACCGACACGGACGGGGCTACAACCAACCTCCACATTTGCCTTACCATCCCGGTCCAGGCCAAATGTGGTCTCAAGCATTGTCACACCCATCGCAGGTCGAGACCAACCTTGAGCGTTCCATCCTACAGGAACATCCCCGTCCCCATCTCATATTCATGAGGGTGCTCTTATCATTTATCTCTCGCGAGTAACTCCATTACTCGAACTTTCTCGCGAGTAGCTTTTTACTACTCGACTTCTACCGAGCTAGCTACAACATTAGCCTAGCATCTACAACGAGGCAAAGCCTACACTAAACCTTCTAATCAGGGATGTAATAGTCATGCAAGTGGGTTTCAATCATCCTAGACATAATGCACTCAAGTCTAATAAACATGATGTGAAGTAAAGCAAAATTTAAAATGGTAACGATATGCAAACCGGGGCTTGCCTTGCTCAATGGTTTTTGTTAGAAGCTAGAAGTTAGTCTTCCTCCAGAGAATCCGCCAAACTCGTCACGAGATGGAGATCCTCGCTGTAGAGTCGGATCCTCGTCGAACGTCGACGTCACGTGAGCTATTATATTGCAATGCACATATATTTCAAAAGAATTTAGAACTGTTTCAAAACTGTTGTACAGTTAACTCACACATAATAATGGTAAACAACAGCAAGGTTTCTGTTGTTGGATCTAAACCTTAGATAAGATGAAAGCTAGGGTGAAAAGGAGATACTAATAATCACCATGTGATTAAGTCCATTATATGAACACTTAAACCTAAAAGATGGTAGCTCAAGTTCCAGAGGTCCAATGAAGCTGAGAATTTAACCACAGCCTCTATGGAAGGTATTCAGGCAGTGTGCAAAAATTGAGCTCATGAAATGGCTTCATGTGGGCACAACAAATCCTTATGTGGTTTTCACTAATCTGCCTTTACCCCCTAGATATTAAGCTTTCCTATGCTGCAAAGTAGACTTTTTGTGAAGTACAAAATGTCCTGAGTACATAGGAATTGGTTTTACCATTTTTGGAGTTTCCTACATGGAGATATGGATTTTTCAAAGAATGGTGAAAAGCTGAAATTGTCTCTGTTTATTTTCCTATTTTTCAGAGACATAAGGAATTAACACATTATTTGACCAAGAAAATTAGGTCCAATGCCTCTGAAATTTTTACTGGAGTTCAAGGAATTTTGGAAGAATGTCCTGTCAAAATTTAGGAATTCTCCAATAAACAGAACTCCTGTAAAAATTCAGACAAGATTTTTTTTAAATGAATTAATGAGCCAAATCCAGGGATTTTCATAAACATTGGCCTGCACCCCTGCATAGTACTCTTTGAGAGGAATCCAACAAAATTTGTTTCACAATTTTTGGACACTCCTACACAAAGTTATGGCTCTCCAAAGTTTGAACTAAAGTGGGAAAATCTGGAAAATGTTTAAATGCTGACAGTGGGTCCCACCTGTCATCCCTAACCTCCAGCCACGCGCCAAAACAGAGCAGTGGCGGCTGCCTCCGGTGAGGTCGCCGGAAATGAGCTTCCCGGCCACCTCCGGACCCCCTGCTGGCCGCCCCCCCCATTTTCCACCCTGCTGAACTCATTGGTGAGGTCCCCGGCGGCTGAAACTTGCCGGAAAGCAGTGCGCACCGGCCACAGCAAACCCTAGAGCTCCGGCGAGGTCTTGCACGGTGAATTCTCCACCAAATGGTCGGTTCTTGGGCTCTACAGCACCAGGGGATCATGTAGAAGACCGGCATGAGGTCTAAGCCAGCTGGAGATGGCTCTAAACCCATCGGCACCGTGCACCCGATAGGGTCCAGCGGCAAAGCCTCTAAAAGAGCTCGGACTGCTCACTCTACACTCAATTTCTTGGTCTAAAATCGACAGAGGAGGTGTGCTAGTAAGTTAACAACCTGTGTGTGAAGTTTGAGACCCAACAAACACGAATTGAGGACGAATTTTACAGTTCCTTATCTCAAGGTCCGTTTCTGCCGCCCGGGAGAAAAACTTGAAATTCTCCCTCTGTGATCAATGGCTGGGGCTGACCTTTGGAGGTGAGAAACTAGACTTGTTGGTGCACAGATGGGGTGTCTTGCTTGGGCGTGATACCTCCTGGTTTGGGCTAGCCACGGTGATCAGTTTCGGTCCTCCGACGTGCAACACGGAAGCAGCAGAAACTTTTCTGTTTCTGGGCGCTTGTGAGCTCTGGATGGTGGAGGGAAGTTGACAGCCGGCTAGAGCACTCAAGGGTGAATCTTTTTGCTGTTGGAAGCTCGAGCAAACGGAGCTGGGTTCAGTTGCTGGCGATCAGAGAACAGAGGGGAGCTGCTGTTCTTCTTCTCGGGAGCAAACACACGGGAGCAGATGGGCTCGAGCTGGTAGAGGCAAAAGAGGGTTGTGGCACTTGCTGTGGTGATCAGGATGAGCAAAAATCAACCCAGCAGGAGGTGGCGTGGGAGGTGTCCAGCACGAGCTGCTGCTGTCGAGCTCTCCCTCGATGAAGAACAGGGCTGAGTCGGTTTCTGCTCTCGTGAGACTGACCGGTGGGGTCCACAGCCACAAGTCTCCCTCTTTTCCCCCATTTCTATTTAAAATAGCAAACGAGCTCTGAATTTGATCAAATTTGGAGGATAGGTCAAAAGAATTATGAGGAACTCAAATCTGAAATCAGATTTTGAAATTGAGTATGTTTGGTTCAAAATTCAAATTTAAGTTTGAATTTGAACGTGCCCTCATTTAATCCTCAGAATAAATAGTATATGAAACCTGAAATTCTCCAAATTTGAAACTTAGGCTCTTGAATACCTGAGAAATGCATCTATGCTCTCACATATGGGCCTTTGTACAATCTGAATAGGAATCCTTTTAAAAGGCTTCAAATTGCATTTAAATTTCCTCCCCTCTACTCATAGAGAAGGTGCACATGAGTTAGAGTTTTTGGGAGTCTAATTCTTTCCCCTATGTTAACATGTGTTGAGCACGGGCTAGAGAAAATTTTTAACTCCCTCACATGTCCATATTTGTGTTCATCATTTCAAGTGACACAATTATAGTCTTTTATCGCCTTAACTTTGTTTCATATGTTGAAATAAAACTTTAACAAAGTTAGGGCTGTTACAGATGAAGCGCCATCCCCAGAGATACGGGCCCCAGTGCTGTACCGCGTGGACGAGGCCGATGAGCTCGCGCTCGTAGGCGGCCAGTGAGTGGTGGCGCGGCGCCACCGGCCTGCTGAAGAAGGCGACCGGATGGCCCTCCTGGACCAGGGCTGCACCGAAGCCGAACGTCGACGCGTCGCACTCGATGGTAAATAGCTTGGCGAAGTCGGGCATGGCAAGGACGTGGGTGGATGTGACAGCGGCCTTGAGCACTGTGAATGCCGCAGCCGCTGCATCGTCCCAGGAGAAACCCTCCTTCTTGAGTAGGGCCGTTAGAGGAGCAGCGATCGCCCCGTAGTTGTGGACGAACTTGTGGTAGTACCCGGCGAGGCCGAGGAAACCGCGCACAGCCCGTGGCGAATGTGGAGCCGGCCAATCATGGATCGCCTGCACCTTGGCCGGGTCCTTGGCCACGCCCACCATGGAAATGACATGGCCGAGGTAGGCGACGGAGGAAGCACTAAACGAGCACTTGGTGCGATTGACGAAGAGTTGCTGGTAGCATTGCTCGTCAAGGACGGACCGGAGGTGGCGAACATGATCAGCCCATGTCTTGCTGTAAATCAGAATATCGTAAAAAATACCAGGACGAAGTGGCGCAAGAACGGGCGGAGCACATCGTTCATCGAGGCCTGGAATGTCGCCGGGGCGTTGCACAGCCCGTACCCATCACCAGGAACTCGTACAGGCCGCCGTGGGTGCAGAACACCGTCTTGTGCATGTCCTCCGGGCACATGCACACCTGGTGGTACCCGGACCAGAGGTCTAATTTTGTGAAGAATTTGGCGCCATGGAGCTCGTCGACCACGGGGATCGAAAAAGCATCCTTAACAGTGAGCGCGTTCAACGCCCGGTAGTCGACGCAGAAACGCCACGCACCATTGGTTTTCTTGACGAGGAGGACGGGCGACGAGAACGGCGAGTTGCTGCCGCGGACGATCCCTTGATCAATCAAGGAGGCACATTGCCGCTCCAACTCGTCCTTGTGTGCCGCTGGGTACCGGTAAGGGCTGACGGCGACTGGCTGGGTGTCGGGCTTGAGAATAATGTGGTGGTCGTGCGCACGCTTGGGGGGCAGACCGACGGGATCCACGAAGAGCCCCCCAAATGAGAGCAGCAGTGCCTCCAAGAGGGGAGCGGTTTCTGTTGTTGCGCCCAGGGGCAGCACGGAGGGGCTGGCCATGCCGGTCCAGGAGACGGGGCGCCCCTTGTGCTGGAAGGCATGTGCTGGCGGCCGAGGTCCCAAACAATGGGCCCCAACACACCGAGCCACCGGGTGCCTAGGACGACGTTGTACCCTGCCAATGGCATGACGTAGAGGTCGGCCGGATACGAATCGCCATCGATGAGCAGGGGCGCATCGCGGATGACGCCGGCGCAGGTGACCCGCTCGCCATTAGCGACCAAGGCTGTTATGCGGGGGCGTTGGCGGAGTGGTAGACCGGAGCGTCGCGCCGCCTCCTCCGAGATGAAGTTGTGCATTCTCCCCGGAGACGAGGTGGGCGGTGAGTGAAGCGGCGCCTAGTGTCACGGCGATCTGCATGGTGCCCGCCATGGAAACCCCAACCACGGCCTGTAAGAAAAAACAGGGCGCCTCGGCGTCGAGCTCCGCGTCGCCAGCGACTTCCGCGGCTTCCTTGATCTCCACTCCTTCAAGGAAGAAGATGCGCTGGCAGAACCTGTTATGTCCACGGGTATATTTTTCATTTCAGTTAAAACAGAGGCCCAGACAGCATCATTCGTCCATCTCGTCCGGGGTGAGGCATCTCTGGTTGTCCTCGCCACGACCCTGCTGGGCGGCCACCGGAGGAGCAGGGAGCGCTAGCTGCTGCTGGGGCGCCGGAAGCGCTGGCCGGGGTGTGGGAACGGGCAGGATGCCGCGCGTGAGCGCCCGAGGTGGAGGCTGCACCGGGCGGTCGATCTCCATCAACTCCACTTGGTGAGCCAGATTCATGGCGGCCGCGAGCGTCTCCGGATTGTTGATGCGTACGGCGTGGCTGAGCAGCGGCAGGAGTCCGCCGGTAAAGAGCTGGACGCGCTGAGCCTCATCAAGACGACCCGCACGAGGCAGGAGGGCCTGGAAGCGATTGGAGTACTCCTCCACGGTCCCTGTACGCCGGCACTCGGCGAGCTCGAACAGCGGAGCTGAGCGGAGGGGAGGCCCAAACCGCAAGTTCAGGAGCTCCTTGAGTCGCCCCCATGGCGGCGTTCCCTCGTCCTCCTGGAGTTGCATGTACCAGAGTTGCGCGACGGCCTCCAAATTATACGAGGCCATCCACACGCGTTCCTCCGCCATGGTGCGCTGTTGGAGAAAATAGGATTCGCACTTGTTGATGAAGAGCATCGGACCGGTCTTGCCGTCGTACCGGGGAAAATCCAACTTTTGGAATCTTGGGGGGCGATCAAGATCACGCGGCCCCTCCGGGCGGCCGCCGGCGCCGCTGTTCGATGATGAGGACGACTTCTCATTCAAAGCTTCCATGTAGGCCTTCATGGTTTTTATATCCGTGGTGATGGATTTCAACATCTCCATCATATCGGCGATAGTGGGATCGCTCATGGCTGCTGTCTGTGGCGCGAGAGCGGTGGAGGACTGCAGCGATGGTGGAGGGCTAGGGAGGTGGGCGGCGGAGCGGGTGTTGGAGGACCGACGTGACCGTGATACCAGGTTGTCAAGGGCGCCGAACCCCCAACTGACCAGACCGCGGCTACACAGCTTGTAGCCGCCGGCCGTCTTCTCCGGCGAGGTTATCCCCTCAGCCGCAGGCTTAACATAGAGAGAAAGAGAATAGGGAAATAATTCTTGCCTTCTATTTGTCCAACGATTACAAGCATATATGGCCAACGGCCCAACCGAAATAGAGAAGGTTATCCTTTATTCTAGGAATTTCCAAAACAACTTGCTAATCTAAGGTTCTATCTTTAGCCCATGAGGCTAACCCCTGCAGCGCCTGCCCAGCGCGCTCAGCCACGCGGCGCACGTCGCAGGCACGTCCGCGCCTAGCATATGGGCGACCGTACATGACATATATGGACTCAACTCATAATTTCAAAGTTGAAGCACGATTCGTAAGCTTTCCAGAATTGTAAGATTTACCTTTTATAATTCTTATACATGAAGTTATAAGCAAAATCTAATCAGTACAGAAACTATGTACAGACTTTGGTACTTTGTACAGTTTCACTTGTACTGCGAATTTCAACTCTTTACAGGGGAATTATGTCCTATGATTGAACAGAAACATTGTGAAGAACTTCCCAAGCTTTCCAAAAATGTATTCATATGACCCCTTTGCATTCCTGTATGATGGTTCAAAATTAACAGAATTTCTGGCTGGATTTTGACAGTACCTCCCCAGAGGTACCTAGTTTCAATCCACAATTCCAATTAATTCTGCTCCAGTTTTGGTAAAACTTTGAATTACAAAGTTGTAGAATATCTCATGCCCTTTCCATAAATGTATCATAATGCCCATAGAAAAATTTCCACAAAAAGTTATGGTGTAATTACAGAGTCTCTGTTTAAGGTTCTACCCATTTGTATCATTTTTTGTGTCTAAGGTTTTCAAACAACTTTAATTGTGTTTCTGTCCTGGAAGTTTATAGAAACTTTTAGAGAACTTCTCCACCTTTCTAAAACTGTATCACACACTTCCATTGCCATTTTCTATTATGAGTAACACCCTGTACAATTTCAGCAGAAACCCTACCAAAAACAGGGGACTCTGTTTTTGGTTTCTTATACTCACATACTCTAGATTTGGTTTCTAAACAGCTGATTTAAACTGTCTTCATTCAAAATTTTCAGAATCTTCAAGTGTATGAGATGAGGAGGTGTTGATGCAATTTTTTATGATAATGCCGGTGCTACGCCCTCACCAAGAAAAATGTAAGCCGGTATTCTGGCATATACGTGTCAAATGGTGGAACTAAGAACGTCACTCACAAACAGTTTTGAAACGTCATGCTCTAACGTGGTTACTGTACCTGCAGAAAACAATTCAATAATGGGGCACACAAGGGTTTAACATTTCAGGCAGGTCCATATCATAGTAAAAACATTCGGTCCGTACTTTCCATATGGATCGTCCTTGAGTCATGCCACATCTCAAGGTACATGGTCGTATTTTCATACCACACGACGGTGAACCCGAGTAGAGCACGAACGGGTCGTCACGGTTGGGAATTTTATCGACCCAACGGATACCACCTACTGCCTCATGACCGCTGAGGCATGCCGATGGAGAGCGCTGCGTATGGCCCTTTGAACATTGAACGTTCAAGAGTTGCATACTATCATGTTGCTTACTACACGATGGGGTATTCTCGCTTTTGCCTAAAGCACGCTGGAGATCAGCGTTTTTATATGCTCTCAGAACCATGAGAAGGTTCAGAGACTCATATTTACTACCGTGCCAAGCCACGGTAAACTATTCCATACCATTGCTCGCGTACCTTGCCTCTTACCTAACGTCGGAGCATCGTTACAAATTAACAACAAGTATGTTAGCATTTCCACCTTAGTACCTACTACTATAATAGACCTTATGTGGGCATAGTGACTAATCCTCACTTGACTACTTCTAAATTTTTAAAATAGGATCTTTTCGAGTGTGCTATTCTCAATGCGGCTCTGATACTATGTCTGTGGGGGACCACCACGTGGTCCTCCCACTCCGGGATCGCAGAGGGTGGTGCCGTGCAATGCGGAACCCAACAACACACAACAAAAGATTAAGAACAACATACAAACCTTTATTTAAATAAAACAACGGAAGTATTTTACAAACTTAGGTACATTGGAAGTTTTATTCATAGCTACACTCTCAGCCTAGCTATGCAAAAGTGCAGCCGTGCAGCCCAGGGACGCTACACACTAGCAGCAATCATACGAAGGTCACAGCGGCGTGCAGGGCTCCAGTTCGGCCGTGTACCCCGACGGAGGCATCGCCTCATCCTTGGAGCCTTCCTCATACGTCTCACCTACAACATCTTAATATAGCAACCGTGAGCACGGTGGCTCAGCAAGTCTTAACCATCACTCCTAAACATGAGACTCTACATGCAAAGATTCTTAATATAGGAAAATGATATTGCGATAAGACACACCTACATGTTAATCCTTACTTTCAGTTTTATAGCAGTAGATTAATATGCCTTAGGCAGCCCTACATCGGAAGTCCACAATCAAACAAGAAACGTTTTCCTCTGATGTGATTATGCCCAAAGTGGAATATAAACTTAATGAGCTCTACATCTACAGCATACATGGTTTCAATAAAATAATGGATCAAAACATCATATTCTTCTTGCCTCTTTCAATTCTTACTACGTCACAGCGCAGTGAACAAGCGGTACTCAAATAACCGCGAGTGATGGTGATTGAAATCAATAGACACGTGGATAACATTTCACATACACCCAATTTAAAAGTGTGGTGCTTCACGCCTTCCTACTCTGCTGTATGCAGCAACCTTTCAAAGGAAACCCAAATGTCAAACCGATCCATTCTTAACAGGCAGAAGGTCCCCACGTGGAGCGTGTCTTTGCCCACAGGAAGATTTACACCATGCTACCCTCAACCCACTCATATAAAATGGTTTTGTAAGCCTCGGCACCCAGATTAACCAATTACATCGGTTTCTTGGTTCCCATATAGACAGTATGCATCCGGTACTGTTCAAACTTGTCCAGTAGGGCCGCACACGGCTTGGTCCTCAACCGACACCAATAAGGCTGCGCACGTCAGACCTCCGCTCACAGCCTCCTAAACCCCTGCTGGGTCTCAATTTCTAATTCTTAAGCCATTCTTTCTTTCTATCCCGTGTGATGAAGTTCCTATCTCGCGAGTACATTCCAACCACTCAACTTCTACGGAGATCCTAAGAACATTAGCATGGCATTCTCTACTCATCGAGTTGTAAACTACCCAACCCTCCATAGGATTTAGAAGTCATGCAAGTGGGGTTTCAATCACCTTAACTCCAATGCAAGCATTTCACCCTAGACATAAGTGATACAAACGAAAACTTTGCAAAAGGTAATCGAATGCAAACCGGGGCTTGCCTGGTTGCGAGTCAAACGGAAAGTTAGCATCTGGTGGAGGATCTCCAAAGACTCCAGAGCGTCCTCAACTTCGGTCACTATATGATATGTAACAAAATATATGTATAAGTGATAATTATTTATAAGAAGCAATCTTCTATTACTAGCTACTGCTATTAAGGTTTATTAATTGGCATTGGGATTTTTCCAGTGGATACTAGACTCTCTGAGGATGATTTCAGCAAAATTTGAGGAAGTTTCATGGAGGCTTGTTGTCTTCAAAACTCCCACAAGTATGTGGCTCCTCTAAACTTTTGATCTCAAATCTGAAGTTTTGACATGGCTACAAGTAGAATATATAAATAAAGGAGGTTTCCCTGGTTCTAGCTAAATTTGTTTCATAATTTTTTGAGTTGTCTAGAAAGAGAAATGGAATTTTGAAATTGATAGGAAATGTTGAAAAAGTTTCTGTTTATTTTGTAAATTCCAAATGAGACTGAACTTTGGATAATGTACTCCAATGAAGATAAAATTCTTACAGGAGATCACTATAGTTATATAGGATCTTCTGGCCAAATTTTTGGAAATTCCATAACAGGAATCTCCTGGAATTAATTCCCAAAGATTTAAATTTGATGGATTTTGGAGGAAATTCCAGAGACGTTCAGACCAACTTCTTTGCATTTGTGCAAAGTATTGATTGAGAGTAATCCCAAAAAATTGGTTTGAGAATTTTTGGACTTCTCAACACAAAGTTATGGCCATTTGAAGTTCAAACTATTTTTCTGGAAATTAACTCTGTGATTTTTAGCTAATTTATTTAACAATGATATAACCTCCTGATTAAGCCACCATAATCAGCTCCAAAAATCCTAAGATTTTTACCAGACATCAGGAACTAGGATAAGAGTTTTCTGACAAAAAATGTGAATATTTCATAAAGCCATATTTCTGGAATTAATCCCTAAATAAAGACAACAACAACATCCAAGCCTTTATCCCAAGCATGTTGGGGTTAGCTAGACATGAAACCCAATAATTATATAAATATATTATCAATGAAGTAAAATAGAGGAAGAGATATAAGAATAACAAGGAAAAAAGAAAAAAAACAAGACTAAGATTCTGGCACATGAATTGCTACTTTCCATGCGGCCCTATCATGAGCTAAGTCTCTGGATACATTCCAATCTCTCAAATCTCATTTTACCGCCTCCTCCCAGGTCAACCTTGGTCGTCCTCTACCCCTCCTAATATTTTCTCTATCTCTTAAAATCCCACTGTTAACCGGTGCTTCTGTAGGTCTTCGCTGGATATGTCCAAACCACCTTAGTCGATGTTGTACTAACTTCTCTTCAATCAGCGCCACCCCTACCCTATCACGAATTGCCTCATTCCTTTATTCGCTCTCTTCTCGTGTGCCCGCACATCCACCGTAGCATGCGCATCTCTGCAACACTCATTTGTTGGACATGTTGCCGTTTAGTTGGCCAACATTCCGCCCCATAAAGCATCGCGGGTCTGATCATCGTCCTATAGAAGTTCCCTTTTAGCTTTTGTGGAACCATCCTATCACATAGGATTCCAGAGGCTTGTCACCATTTCATCAAACCTACCTTGATCTTGTGGCAAACATCCTCATCATTATCGCCATTTCTTTGCAACATTGATCCTAAGTATCGGAAAGAGTCCCTTCTAGGTACTATTTGTTCTTGTAGACTAACATTTCCCTCTTCACGATCAACATCACTAAAGTTACACCTCATATACTCCGTCTTGGTCCTACTAAGTCTAAACCCCTTGGACTCAAGGTTTGTCTCCATAACTCTAATTTCTTATCAACACCATCCCTAGTTTCATCTACCAGCACTACATCATCGGCAAAGAGCATGCACCAAGGGATATCCCCTTGTATATCCTTTGACACCTCATCCATCACCAAGGAAAAGATGTATGGGCTCAAAGCTGACCTTGATGTAGTCCTACCGTGATAGGAAATGCATCAGTCTTACTATCACTTACGCGCACACTTGTCCTAACATTATTGTACATATCCTCGATAAGGGTAATGTACTTTGTTGGCACTTTTTGTTTCTCTAGTTCCCACCACATGAATGACCTTGGTATCTTGTCGTACGCCTTCTCCAAGTCAATGAACACCATATGCAAGTCCTTCTTCTGCTCCCTATATCTCTCCATAAGCTGACGAAGCAAGAAAATCGCTTCCATTGTAGACCTCCCAGGCATAAAACCAAACTGGTTTTTAGTGACGTTGGTCACTTTCCTCAAGTGGTGTTCAATCACTCTCTCCCAAAGCTTCATAGTATGACACATAAGCTTAATCCCTCTATAATTAGTACAACTTTGAATATCTCCTTTATTTTTGAAGATAGGTACTAATATAAGCTTAATCCCTAAATGATTTACTAAAGATCATTCTACAGAAAGTACTGGGCATTTTTGTAGCACTAATTTTGTTTCTCTGCAAAGTACTCTTTCTAAGGATTCTAGCAAAATTTATCTCACTATTTTTGGAGCTTCCTACCCAAAGTTGGAGGGTCTCAAAGTGGCAACAATTTCTGGATATATTTTACATACAGAAGCTTCATCTACCGGCTGACAGTGGGGCCCACCCATCAGTTGTTTCTTCAACCTCGGGAAAGAGCCCGCGCATGCGCCGGAACAGATGGATGGCGCGCCCCGTTCTCCCTTGTTTCTAGACCATTTTCCCTCTGGTATTGTGCTACGTGATCCTCATATCGTCCCCTAGCAGCCGGGCAAGGTTTCCATGCATGAAAACACCGGGAGATCGATCAGCACCAGCGGCAGCGTTTGGAGGCGCGACACCGGTGGCGAACACGGCCTTCTTGAGTCTAAATCAATGATCTATGTTGCTGTAAAGCATCCCTAGTGGTCATAGAACCTGAAACGAAACCCAAATCTCGCAGCAAAAGGCGGAAAGAGGGTGGTCACCGGACACTACTACAAAAAGTATTTTCACACGCGCCTCGATTTTTCAAACACAGGCGGTCCGCAAAAAAATGCTACTTTGGTGACGAATGAAACAATAACCGCCTGTGATGACAAAACATCACAGATGGATTTTAACAAACAACCGCCTGGTTAAATACAATATTTTCTTAGGCGACTGTTAATAAAGAATTGCATGTACTTTTACAAACTTCAAAGGCGGTTCTTAATAAACCACCACCTGGGTAAATACATGATTTTCACGGGCGGCCATTAATAAAGAACCGCCTGTACTGGTTCAAACATCACAAGCGATTTTTAATGAAGAGCCGCTCTAGCAAAGTCATTATTTTCATAGGCTGCTATTAATTAAGAACCGCCTGTGATGCTGATAAGCTTCTGTCAAGCTAATCCCTTCATAGCAAGCTCTTGTAGATGCAAGTAATACCCGAGACTCATCATTTGGATTGTTGAAAGCTTCAACTGAAGCTTGACGATACGTTGGAAGAATTTTCCTATCCATTTGAAGGATTTCATTCCCTTCTCTCCATTTCAAAAACTTTTGAAGATGCTACTTTATCAGTTCTAATGGCTAAATATATTGACTAAAAATCAGTACCATGTCTCTTAGAGTTCACACAAGCGATGAAGCGAACAACTTCAATCACAAATCTTGTTTTTGTTCCTTCATAGGGATTTGACCTTAATCTTTCAAGGATAGATTTATCAATAAGTGAAGCTTCCTCATTAGACATGTTAAGCTATGAGTGGCAATGTCCAGGCTAGAAATCTCAATAGGGCTGAAGACAAAGAGATCCTGCATATGAGTGGCAATGTCCAGGTTAGACAGCGTGAAGCTATGATGACAGCCTTCAACAACATGAAAAGTGATGCCAAGGTTATGCTTGCATCAACCAAGGCATGTTGTGAGGGCATAACACTTGTTGGGGCAAGCATATAAATCTCAAAGGGACTGAAGACAAAGAGATCCTGCATATGAGTGGCAATGTCCAGGTTAAACAGCGTGAAACTATGATGGCAGCCTTCAATAACATGAAAAGTGATGCCAGGGTTATGCTTGCATCAACGAAGGCATGTTGTTGGGGTAATGTCCTCACAACATGCCTTGGTTGATGCAAGCAAAACTTTGACATAACTTTTCATATTGTTTAATGCTGCCATCATAGTTTCACGTTGTTTAACCTGAACATTAGCACTCATATGCAGGATCTCTTTGTCTTCAGCCCCATTGAGATTTCTATGCTTGCCCCAACAAGTGTTATGCCCTCACAACATGCCTTGGTTGATGCAAGCATAACCTTGGCATCACTTTTCATGTTGTTGAAGGCTGTCATCATAGCTTCACGCTGTCTAACCTGGACATTGCCACTCATAAGCAGAATCTCTTTGTCTTCAGCCCTATTAAGATTTCTATCTTGGACATTGCAACTCATAGCTTAACATGTCTGATGAGGAAGCTTCACTTATTGATAAATCTATCCTTAAAAGATTAAGGTAAAATCCCTATGAAGGAACAAAAACAAGATTTGTGATTGAAGTTGTTCGCTTCATCGCTTGTGTGAACTCTAAGGGAGATGGTACTAATTTTTAGTCAATATATTTAGCCATTAGAACTGATAAAGTAGCATCTTCGTAAGTTTTTGAAATAGAGAGAAGGGAAATAAATCCTTTAAATGGATAGGAAAATCCTTCCAATGTATCGTAAGGCTTATTGAAGCTTTGAACAATCCAAATGACGAGTCCCGGGTGTTACTTGCATCTACAAGAGCTTGCTGTGAAGGGATTAGCTTGACAGGAGCTTATCAGCATCACAGGCGGTTCTTAATTAATAGCAGCCTTCAACAACATGAAAAGTGGAACCTATCTGGGACCTGCAAAATTTCTTGGTGTCATGTAATTTATATTATTATACACATACAATTAATTTGATAACTTATGGAACAGGTGAAGGTGATAAATATAATAGGCATGCCGAAAAGGATCACTTGTCCAAATTAGGAGCATTGTTCTAAGTTGATTTCAGAGGATACAAATATATACAATATATATCATACATTTTTTCCAGCATTGACATCTTCTCGCATATAGGATTTCAAATCATTTTTAATGCTTCTCTCTACGCGCTTGATATTTTCTGGTTCGGTGATAAGGTACATCTCTTCATACTGATTATATTCCTCTTCATTATCTCCCACATTCACAACCCCAACAATATTTTGCTTTCCAGAAACAACTACGTGCATCCTCTCAGTTCCTGGATCTTGTACATAAAAAACGTGTGCAACACGATCGGCGAGAACCCACGGGTCATCTTTATAACCCACTTTGTTCAAGTCTACCAGTGTCAGCCCTTAGTTGCCCACTTTCACATCATTAGGATGTTTGACCCATTGGCACTTAAATACGGGCATTACCATTCTTTCGCCATAATTGAATTCGCATATTTCGTCTATGAACCTGAAGTATGTGGTTTTCTGCCCTTGTGGATCATAAGCCTCTATACGAACACCACTATTTTGTGCAACACTCTTACCGTCTTTTTCCTTAGTGTAAAATGTGTAACCATTGATGTCATATGCTTGCCATGATGTCACCAAAGCAGATGGGCTAGAAGCTAACTTCTTCATTGTTGCCTCTTCTATAGAGTTTCCGTATGGTATATTTTTGTCCATTAACCATTCAGTGAAATATCTTATGTGCTCTTTCATGATCCAGTCCTCTCTGCGGCCTTGGTTTTTTGTGCGAAGCTCGATTTGGTGTTCCTCGATGTACGACTCAACTATTGGGAGCTGTTGTAGTACACCAAAATGTGCAGCGCGTACTAATTTGTAATCGTGAACCATAAAAGTTTTCTTACCCAATTTGCCTCTCCCACGTAGTCTACCCTCATGTACTGGTATAGGCACACCTATCCGCTTTCCATCTATGATGTAATCAGAGCAATCCTCAGTCACTTCTTCAGTGGTGTATCCTTCCATAATTGAACCCTCTGGGTGAGCACGGTTCCGCACATAAGCTTTTAATACTCCTAAATATCTCTCCAACGAAAACATATGATGTAAATATAGTGGCCCCAATGCTTTTATCTGATCAACAAGATGTATGATTAGGTATACTTGCATATCAAAAAAGGATGGTGGGAAACACATCTCAAGCTTGCACATAGTCTCGACAATATATGTTTGCAAATAGTCTAAGTATTCATGTGCTATCAGCTTTTGCGATACTGCATTGAAGAAGTAACATAAACGTGTGATGACAACTTTTATATGCTCAGGTTTGATGACCCTTATTGCAATGGCAAGGAATACTGTCATCATCATGTGGCAATCGTGAGAATTATAGCCGAATAAAGACAAGTCTTTCATCGAGACTAGTTTGCGGATATTGGATGAGAAACTTATGGGCACTCTGATCCCACACAAGCATTCGCAAATTGCCAAAAGATTCAAAAGATCAGAGAAACTTCAGTCGGACCATCCGTGTGTGACTTTCAACTTTAGTAGTTCTAGGACTGCACGGAATGGAGTAACTCTTTATCACAACCCTTTGATTCATCGTATAAAAGCTCTGTATCTGCATTCTGCAATGTCTTCATTTTACCTAAACTTTTGCTTGCTCCCATAGAAATCAATACATGTGGTTCGATGTGGCGCAACATCTCCTTACAATCAAACTAATCATCATCACCATCTTGATTTTCACTACCATCATCGATATGAACATTATCGTCATGTGAACCTCTCTTATCATCTTTATCCACTTCATGTGTATCTAACTCACCATGCTCTGTCCATATTGTGTAGTTTTCTTTGAAACCTATTTTCACCAAATGAGATTGGATTACTATATTATCTATCCAAGCAATCTTATTTTCGCAGTCGATACATGGACATAATATGTCATCTATCTTTTGCATCCTCACATGTCTCTTGGATGCTTCAATTAAATTTGCAACATTTTGAGTGTATATAGGATCAGGTCTTGGCATGTTATACATCCACGCTCGACGATCCATGCTTCAACAACAGAATTTTTTTGGTGTGTTTATACTAAAAAATTAATCTAAAGAAATTATTATGCATTTTAACCAAATAATTTGCACCGCTATAAAGTAAAAATTTGTTTGAGGATTTTTGGAGCTTTCTTCAGAAAATAATAGATTTTTGAAGTTGGGCTTATTCATTGAAACATTTCATCGAACATTTGATGTGCTTCTATTCATCTTCAACCTTTAATCCTTCAAATCTACTTCTTTTTCTAGAAAATTCATGGAGGACCTCAAGGGGAGGCTCAACTACATCTTATCTGCAATGGAAACTCAACCAGTTTTTTTGGATCTAATTAAACTAAAGTGCAGGATGGGTGGGCGTGGGGCTGGATCCAAACTCAATAAAATGAAACTGAAAACAGGACAACAAACTCAATAAAGTGAAAGAAGAAGCATATTCAAATCTTTTCTCTGTTTGAAAATTGATCAACTGAAGAAGAAGCCTCTTCTAACCAAATTTGGCAGCCTGACGACGTCGCTGGAAAACTCCCGGGTTAGGTTTTGCAGGTGTCCGAGGGGCCTTTTATATAGGCGTGGGTCTTCACAGGCAGCTTTTAACTAGGTGGTTGTTTCTAAAGAGCTGCCTGTGATAAAGGCCAGAGACTGTTCTTTAGTTTTCTTTCCTCAGGCGGGTATTTAGTAATAACCAACTGAGGTCAAATATTTAGATTTCTATATAAATACTCAAACATGTATAGATTCTGCAAATTGAGTCCAAAGTCGATGATTCTTTTTCTATATTATTAAAAACAATATTCATCAACTGGACCAAAATATTTTAAAACTTGTATAGCTAACATTTGTAATGTTTTGGTAAATACCAAATTAATTTATATTCACATATTATTCACATTTTTTGTATCTCCTAAAAAATGATCTTTCATTGAAATTAGTTTGTATGAATATATTTGTCTTCATTATACATGCATGAATTTTGGTCATTTTTTTAAAACATTCCAACATGTCAAAATTCAAATTATCTATCTTTCGAATGAAATGCTCATATACATATGAGGCATTATTCAAATTTTGAACATAAATTGATTCAAAAAAATTATAAAATCCGAAAAAAAAACATAGAGGTTGGTATGATGACTACAAAGTCCTATTGAAAAACTAAATTGAAAAATTATTATATACATCAAGATAGAAAAATGACAAATAACCAGTGTTATTTGTTTTTTATGTTCTGATTAATTTCAAAGTTTTTACCAAGTGAAATTTAAAACAAACCTTTAATACTAAACCATATTACAAGAAAGTGGAATTTGGCTTTTTAAAAGGCCCCTCATTTTAATCAAGAGTATTAATATATTTAGATAAAGATCTTCTCCGGCGGTTGGTACTCATCAACCGCGTGAGAGAAGTCCTTTCCTCATGCGGGTATTTAGTAATAACCACCTGAGGTAAAATATTTAGATTCCAATATAAATACTCAAACATGTATAGATTCTGCAAATTGAGTCCGAATTCGATGATTGTTTTTTCTATATTCTTAAAAAATTAATATCCACCAACTGGACCAAAATATTTTAAAACTTTTATAGCTACATTTGTAATTTTTGGTAAATATTAAATTAATTTATATTCACATTTTTTGTATCTTCAAAAAAAGATATTTCAACGAAATTGGTTTGTATGAACATATTTGTCTTCACTATACATGCACGAATTTTAGTCTTTTTTTAAAACATTCCAACATGTCAAAATTTAAATTATCTATCTTTCTAATGAAATGCTCATATAAATATCAGGCATTCTTCAAATTTTGAACACAAATTGATTCAAAAAAATTAAAAAAAAATCTGAAAAAAAAATCATAGAGGTTGGTATGATGACTACAAAATTCCATCGAAAAACTCGATTGAAAAATCATTATATTCATCAAGATAGAAAAATGAAAAATAACCAGTGTTATTTGTTTTTTATGTTCTCATCAACTTCAAAGTTTTTAAAAAGTAAAATTTAATGGAAACCTTTAATACTAAACCATATTACAAGAAATTGGAATTTGACTTTTTAAAAGGCCCCTAATTTTAATCAAGAGTATTAATATATTTAGATAAAGATCTTCTCAGTCTGTTGGGACTGATCAACTGCCTGAGAGAAGTCTTTTTCCTCAGCCGGGTATTTAGTAGTAATCGACTGAGGTAAAATATTTAGATTCCAATATAAATACTCGAACATGTATAGATTCTGCAAATTCAGTCTAAATTCGATAATTCTTTTTTCTATATTCTTAAAAAATTAATATCCACCAACTGAATTAAAATATTTTAAAACTTGTATAGCTAACATTTGTAATGTTTTGGTAAATATTAAATTAATTTATATTCACATATTTTTTATATTTTTTGTATCTTCTAAAAAAGGATCTTTCACTAAAATTGGTTTGTATGAACATATTTTTCTTTATTATACGTGTATTAATTTTGGTCATTTTATAAGCATTCCAACATGTAAAAATTCAAATTATATATCTTTCTAATGAAATGCTTATATATATATGAGACATTTTTCAAATTTTAAACACAAATTGATTCAAAAAAGATTTTAAAATTCTGAAAAAAATCATAGAGGTTGGTATGATAACAACAAAGTCCCATTAAAAAACTCAACTGAAAGTTCATTATATTCATCAAAAAAAATGACAAATAACCAGTGTTATTTATTTTTTATGTTTATCAATTTGAAAGTTTTTATCAAGTGAAATTTAATGGAAACCTTTAATACTAAACCATATTATAAGAAAGTGGAATTTGACTTTATAAAAGGCCCCTCATTTTAATCAAGAGTATTAATATATTTAGATAAAGATCTTTTCAAGCGGTTAGTACTGACCAACTGCCTGAGAGAAGTCATTTTCTCAGGCGGGTATTTAGTAATAACCGACTGAGGTAAAATATTTAGATTGCAATATAAATACTCAAACATGTATAGATTCTCCAAATTGAGTCCAAATTCGATGATTCTTTTATCTATATTCTTAAAAAATTAATATCCATTAACTGGACAAAAATATTTTAAAACATGTATAGGTAACATTTATAATATTTTGGTCAATATCAAATTAATTTATATTCACATATTATTTATGTATTTTGTATCTTCTAAAAAAGGATCTTTCACTGAAATTAGTTTGAATGAACATATTTGTCTTCATTATACATGCATGAATTTGGTCATTTTTTAAAGCATTCCATCATGTCAAAATTTAAATTATCTATCTTTCTAATGAGTTGCTCAAATACATATGAGGCATTCTTCAAATTATGAACAAAAATTGATTCAAAAAAGATTATAAAAATCTGAAAAAAATCATAGAGGTTGGTATGATAACTACAAAGTCCCATTGAAAAACTCAATTGAAAGTTCATTATATTCATCAAGATAGAAAAATGAAAAATAACCAGTGTTATTTGTTTTTTATGTTCTTTTTAATTTTAAAGTTTTTACCATGTGAAATTTACTGGAAACTTTAATATTAAACCATATTACAAGAAAGTGGAATTTGGCTTTTTAAAAGGCCCCTCATTTTAACTAAGAGTATTAATATATTTAGATAAAGATCTTCTCAGGTAGTTGGTACTGATCAACCGCCTAAGAGAAGTCCTTTACTTGGGCGGGTATTTAGTAATAACCGACTGAGGTAAACTATTTGGATTCCAATATAAATACTCAAACATGTATAGATTTTGCAAATTGAGTCCAAATTCAATGATTCTTTTTTCTATATTTTTAAAAAATTAATATCCACAACTGGAGAAAAATATTTTAAAACTTGTATAGCTAACATTTGTAATATTTTGGTAAATATCAAATTAATTTATATTCATATATTCTTCACTTTTTTGTATCTCCTAAAAAAGCGATCTTTCACTGAAATTGGTTGTATGAACATATTTGTCTTTATTATACATGCATGAATTTTGGTCATTTTTTTAAAACATTCCAACATATCAAAATTCAAATTATCTATCTTTCTAATGAAATGTCCATATACATATGAGGCATTCTTCAAATTTTGAACACAAATTGATTCAAAAAAATTTATAAAAATCCGAAAAAAAATCATAGAGATTGGTATGATGACTACAAAGTCCCATTGAAAAACTTAATTGAAAAGTCATTATATTCATCAAGATAGAAAAATAAAAAATAACCAGTATTATTTGTTTTTTATATTCTGATCAATTTCAAAGTTTTTACCAATTGAAATTTAATGGAAACCTTTAATACTAAACCATATTACAAGAAAGTGGAATTTGGCTTTTTAAAAGGCCCCTCATTTTAATCAAGAGTATTAATATATTTAGATAAAGATCTTCTCAGGTGGTTGTGACACGACCCCACTGGTCCTGTCGAGCCAGGATCACGCTGAGGGGTGCTGCGTTGCACAACACCGTATAACACACGTCAAAGGTACAAAGCGGAAGCGGAAGCTTTATTACATAAACAAGTTTATTAACATGTTTACATCAAAATAAGTTTAGTCCACACTCGCGGGCGTAGACTAAGCATCAAGTGCACGTTCAGCCCTCGAACGTGTCCTTGCTAGCACACTCGCACACTAACTCTGCGGCGTGCACGACTCCCACTCGACGGGGTTCCCCTCCTGGGGTTCCGTCTCCTCTTCGGGAGTCCCTTCCTCATAGAACCCTGCAAAAGCTTCAAACACAAGCAGTGAGCACGAAGGCTCAGCAAGTCTGACCCGTCTCACCTAAACATGAAACTTCTACATGAGGGTGATGGGTTGCATGAGGTAAAAATCATTTGCAAGGACTCGCCTAATTAGTAGAACCTTACTTTCAAGTTTTAGCAGCAGGTTGTGGAGAACTTTACGCTAAGGCACATGAGAGAGCCGCAATCAAACAAGAAACGCATTTCTCTCATGTACTTTGCCCAAAGTTGAAAAGAACTTTAGTTAGCACTAAGCTACAACATATCATTAACAATCAATATCCAACTTTCAATCAGCAACATTTTAACATGTAACTAGCCTGTTCTTTCTACGTCACGGTACAGTGAACAAGTGGTACTCACTGACCGCGAGGGACGGCGATTATAATCGATTTACACCTGCAGGGTTACCCGAACAACCCGTCACGTACGCCCGTACTCGATGTTGCCTACAACAACCATCACGGACGCCGTACGCGACTACCTTTCACCCGTTAGCCAAATATTGAACCGGTCCCATCGTCCCGAGCAAGAGGTCTCTGCACGTGCATCTCCGTGCCGCCAGCCGATTTACACCTCGAGCTCTCAACCTACCCTCTGAACGACGGGCAATGCCTCAACACCCAGCTACCCGAGTTACATCAGTTTCCCGGTTCCCATATAGCCGGTAGGTCTTCGGTACTGTTCTAGCTTGTTCAACAGGCCCGCACACGGCTCGGTCCTCAATCGACACAAGCGGAGCTACAGCACACAGGCCCCAAAGTCCTGCTGCCCTTACTCTCCGCTCGGTCTCATTTTCTTGCCATGTGTTTCATGTGCTACCTCTACCCGAGCAATGTGCCTCTAGCCTATTCTCGCGAGTAGTTCCAACTACTCGACTTGTACCGAATCCTACTCTATCCTAGCCATGCAGTGGCTAACGAGGTTTTCCCTCCTAAACCCAACCCATGGTTTTCTTGGCTGTGCAGTTGGTTTCCAATCAAGACTCTAATGCAAAGAACAATATTCAAAGATGTACTCAAAACAATAAACATTTGTAAAAGGGTTAATGCAAACCGGGGCTTGCCTTGCTGCTCTTGGTCGTAGGCTAGCTGTTCCTCCGGAGTAACGAAGTCTAGGACTTCGGGTTCCTCCTCGACCTTAGCGACTACATGATAAGAACAATGTATGTATTAATTAAATGCTTTTGTATTAACTTTGAAGTTGTGAAGTCTATAACCTTTACTAGATAGACCTAATGACTGTGAAACTTTTACTGTGGCTTGGTTACAACCTAAACAGAGACTTGGTCAAGTTTTAGTTGCAGCAAAGCTCATTTGAGCCCTCCACAAATAATTATGTCCTTGACCTTAATTAAAGGCTTTTAGGGTGTTCTAGGTATTTTCATGAAACAAACTATGACTTTCTGAAAACTAGATTTTCAGAGGGTTCTAATGGAATTGGTCTCACTTAATTTGGAAGTCTCTAACTAAAGATATGAGCTAAACAATTTCAGAGAAAATTCTGAAAATGTTTCTGAACATTTTCTATTTTCTCTGGAACAGTTTTACTAATCACACCATTAGGTGGACTAAATGAGCTCAAATGGATCTGAAATTTTTATGGTAGTTCAAGGATATTTTGGTGAACATCTCAGCAAAATTTCAGGATTTTCCTCCAAATGATTCTCCAGTTAAAATTCCTAACAGTTTAAACTTTAAGGAATTAATTCTGGAGAATTAAGGAATCTCATGAAGTGACACTTGATTTTCTGGAAAGTACTCAAAGAGCTGAATCCAGCAAAATTTGGTTCACTCAATTTGGAGCTTTCTAGCCAAAGTTATAAGGATTTGAAGTTTGAAGGAAATCTGAAAATCGGGGAAAAGTTTAAACTCGCGCGTGGGCCCAGGGGACACGCGTCGCACGCCGAAGCGACAACACACCGCGGCCCACAAGGCTTTTGCGCGCCAGCACACCCGATCCCGGCCGCAGCCGGATCCCGATTCAAAATATCGGCCGCTGACAGCTGGGGTCCACCCCCTTCTTCAACCTCGCGACACCCGCGCTCCGCCGCCGAGGGACTTCGCCGGAGAGCTCGCCGCCGGCTGCTGTACAGCTTCAAACTTCTTGATTCTGGCCGCCCCTGCCTACTTTTATTTGGGGAACATGATCCGAGGGTCAGCTGCTCATGACAACGGCCGGAGCATGGTCGGCGACGAGCCGCCATATCGGAACGACTTCGGCCATGTCGGCTGATGCTCCTAGTGCCTCAGCTACTTGGGAAATCGGTCGGGGAGCATCAGTGGACCTCAGAGAAGGTCGACATGAACTCGGGGCAGCTCGGGGAAGGCTCGAAATAGGTCCTCACCGTGCGCCCGATAACCCCCGTTCGTTCCGCCATTAGTAGACCTTGAATTACGCCGGGCACAGAGGTTCTCCGGCCCAGAGTTGTGAAGGCAACTTGTGCGTCACCGTGTCTAGCTCGTGTGGGAGTGGCCTGAGGCCCTCTAATCCTTTCTAGAGCACGAATTAAACAGAATCGTACCCGAGGGTCGTTCTGCGCACAGAAAGGGGAAAAGTGGAAATTCGCCGCCGGTGAGCAACCACTCGAGCTGTGGCTCGGGGATGAGCAGCACCGATCACTTGCGCGTCCAAGGGTGCCTTGGCTCGGGCGTGACAACGCCCAGGTTGGGCTGTCCACGAGAGCCCGAGGTGCGGCGGTTTCCAGTTCCGAGTTTGATCTTTCGGCACAGCCGATATCACTCGGTTTCAATCGATTTCTATCAATGGGAAGGATGGAGGATGGTTGCTAGTACCTTGCTGGGACCTTGGAATGGAAAGAGGGAGCTGCGATCGGCTTGATCAAGCAGGAACTCGAGCGCCGGTGATGGCAGTGGAGAAATGGATCGTGCACGTCGGCAGCTCGGGGAATGGCGACTGAAGCACGCCGGGGAGGGAATAAATAGGCCGGTCGGCCGGTCTCCGGCTTGGGGCACGCAGCAGGAGCTGGCGCCGGCTGCCCCCTTCGGTGGCGCGCGCGCACAACAGCCGGGAACCGACTGAACTGTGGTTCAGTCGGTTTGCTTTGAGGCTGAGGCTGACATGTGGGTCCCACTCCTCTTTTAACCTCTGAAATTTATTCCTAACAGCTGTGGTAAACAGTGAACCCTATTCTACCCTTGGCAATTCAAATTATTCACCCAAGAGCCATTTGAATTGATCAAAGTTCAAATGAGGTTTGGTTTGAATGAATTTCAGCACAAGTGCAGTTTGAAATTCAAATAAAGTTTGAATTTCTCCCCCTTAGCTCATGTCAAGATCAACTCCAAATGGAGTGAAAATTGGTGTGTGAGCTCACAAAAATGTGCTGAGCAAGAATATGCCTTCCACTTTTAAATTCAGTGGGTGAAAACAGTTTGAATTTGAATATGGTTTCAAACTGCCCTCTTCCTAACTATACCCAAAATGACCTCAAAAAGGTTTTGAATTTGGGTGGAACTTGGCATGGACATCCTTAGCAAAGTGTAGGAGTTTTCATATGTCCAGCCCATCTATATCACATGTGGGAAGTACCACTTTTGCAATGTGTGAGTTTGTTCCCTAATGAGCATGTTGATAATTGTTACTTGCTCTTTATTTGTGTTCATCATTTTTCCTCAAATGAGGTGTGTGGTGTGGTGATGAACACTGCAAATGAGTGTCAAAAACTGAGGCCCTTACATTCCTCCCCCCTTAAAAGAATCTCGTCCCGAGATTATAATGTGAAATGAGAGAGAGGACGGTGAAAATTTTACCGAATATGCGACGTGAGAAAGTCGGGGTAGTTAGTGCGAAGGAATTCTTCGCTCTCCCATGTCGCTTCATCCATGGAGTGATTACTCCACAGAACCTTGTAGAACCACAACGTACGGTTGCGTGTGGTTCGGGCCTTTTCATCAATAATCTGCACCGGTTCCTCCCGATAGGTGAGATCCGGTTGCAGTTCTTCAATGTCTTCCAGCTGAACGGTAGTTGATAGCTTGAGACACTTCCTCAGCTGGGAAATGTGAAAGACGTCGTGCACACCGGGAAGTGCTTCTGGTAATCTTAGCCGGTATGCCACCGATCCACATCTTTCGGTAATCTGGAATGGACCGATGAATCGGGGTGCTAACTTTCCTCTCACCCCAAATCTGTTTACGCCCTTCATTGGAGACACTCGTAGATATACGTGGTCTCCAGCTTCGAATTGTAACGGACGCCTTCTCCGGTCCGCATACTGTTTCTGTCGGGATTGAGCGGCTTTTAGGTTCGCTTGAATTAATCGAACCTTTTCTTCCGCGTTGTTGACAAGATCAATCCCGAAGGTAACCCTCTCGCCAGACTCACACCAATTCAATGGTGTGCGGCATTTTCTCCCGTATAGCGCCTCGTAGGGCGCCATCTTGATGCTGGCTTGGTACCCATTGTTGTACGAGAACTCGGCTAACGGCAAGTGATCATCCCAGTTCTTGCCGTGGTCGATAGCGCAAGCTCGTAGCATGTCTTCTAAGATTTGATTTACCCGCTCCGTTTGCCCATCCGTCTGCGGGTGGTAGGCTGAACTACGGATCAGCTTCGTCCCCAAGGCAGCGTGGAGCTGCTCCCAAAAACGGGACACAAATAAAGTGCCCCGGTCCGATACGATAGTACGGGGTACGCCGTATAAGCATAGGATCCGTGAGATGTACAGTTCAGCGTACTTCTTGGCGTTGTAGTTGGTGTTGACCGGGATGAAATGGGCAACTTTGGTGAGCCGATCGACGATCACCCACACAGAATCATGTTTCTGTAAGGTGGTGGGTAAACCGACGACGAAATCCATGCTCACGTCCTCCCACTTCCAGGCAGGAATGCCCAGTGGTTGCAGCAGTCCCGGTTTCCGCATGTGGTCTGCCTTCACCCGTCGACATGTATCACACTCGGACACGTATTTTGCAGTCTCTCGCTTCATCCGTGTCCACCAAAACTTGCTTCTGAGTTCTTGATACATCTTGTTGCTGCCGGGGTGAATAGAAAACTTTGATAAGTGAGCCTCATCAAAGATTTTCTTCCGTAACTCCGGGTTTCGGGGTACGACGATCCGGTCCTTGAACCATAGGACGCCGTCTCCGTCCTTCCGGAAACATTTCAACTCCCCACTGTCTACACGTCTCCGTAAATGTGACATGCCCTTGTCATTCTTCTGGGCTGCCGCTATCTCTTCACGGATGGTGGGGATCAAAGCTAGGTTGTAGAGAGCTCCGTGTGGAATCACATGGAGTGGTGGTTCGCTCTCTCCCAACGGTGTGATGGTCAGATTATTGACGTGTGACTTGCGGCTTAGCGCGTCTGCCACAACGTTTGCCTTGCCCGGATGATAATGGATCTCTATCTCGTAATCCTTTATCAGTTCTAACCATCTTCGTTGCCTCATGTTCAGCTCCTTCTGAGTGAATATGTACTTGAGGCTTTTGTGGTCGGTATATAAATGTACGAGGTTACCGAGTAGGTAGTGCCTCCACATTTTCAGTGCAAGTACCACGGCAGCGAGCTCCAAGTCGTGAGTTGGATAATTTTGCTCATGATTCCTAAGCTGCCGTGACCCATACGCGACCACCCTTCGGTCTTGCATCAACACACATCCGAGCCCAATGCCGGATGCATCGCAGTACACATCGAACGGTTTTGTTGTGTCTGGCTGCGCCAAAACCGGTGCTGATGTCAGGTGCTTGACTAAAGCCTTGAATGCTGCTTCACATGCTGGACTCCAAACATATTTGGTAGCCTTCTTCAGCAGCTCTGTCATTGGCTTGGCAATCTTCGAGAAGTTCGGAATGAACCTCCGATAATATCCCGCGAGTCCGAGGAAACTCCGTACCTCATGAACAGTTCTCGGGGATTTCCAATTCAGCACTTGCGTGATTTTGCTCGGGTCCACAGCGATACCCTCCGCTGAGATGATATGCCCGAGGAAAGGCACTTGCGATATCCAAAACTCGCATTTGCTGAACTTTGCGTATAACTTGTGATCCCGCAGCCGTTGCAAGACTATACGCAGATGTTTCTTGTGATCTTCCTCCGACTTGGAATATACCAGGATGTCGTCGATGAAGACCACGACAAACTTGTCCAGCTCCGGCATGAACACCGAGTTCATTAAGTACATGAAGTGAGCTGGAGCATTGGTGAGGCCAAAGGACATGACCAGGTACTCATAAAGTCCGTACCTTGTCGAAAAAGCTGTCTTTGGAATGTCCTCAGCCCTGATCTTAATCTGATGGTACCCGGATCTTAAATCCATCTTGGAAAAGACCTTTGCTTCGACCAACTGATCAAACAACATGTCGATCCGTGGCAACGGGTACTTGTTCTTGATGGTTACGGCATTTAATGGACGGTAGTCCACGCAAAGCCGCAACGTTTCATCCTTCTTTTTGACAAATAATGCCGAACAGCCCCATGGCGAGGAGCTCGGCCTAATAAAACCCTTCTCCAGAAGGTCCGTGAGCTGAGTCTTCAGTTCAGCCAACTCCTTGGGCGCCATCTTGTACGGCCTTCGGGATATTGGCATGGTTCCCGGTGCAAGTTCAATCTTGAACTCCACCTCTCTATCGGGTGGCATCCCCGGCAAATCATCCGGGAATACATCAGGGAATTCTCGGACCACTGGAATGTCTTCCAATCTGATGGTTGTGGCTTGATAGACACTTGGAAGTTTTATTTCTGGACTGTCCAGAAATAATGAGTGAGAACCGTGCACTCCTGAGTTTAAGTGCACGACTCGGAGGACGGTGTCTAAAACAGCGCCGTGGCGGTTTAACCACGACATCCCTAGGATGACATCGACCTTCTGTCCCTCTAAGATAATGAGAGACGTGGGGTACACTCTACCCGCTAAGCATAATGGTGCTTTGGAGACCATTACGCTTGCTGAAATCTTCCCACCCGGTGAACAAATTAAATATGGACTATCGGTGGGTAGTATTGGCAAGCTGTGTTTAGCAATGAAAGCTTGGCTAATAAAATTATGCGTGGCGCCTGAATCAAATAGTACTATAGCGGGATGCTGGTGGAGTTGGAACATACCCGCAAGGATTGGCTCGCCCTCCGGCACGTCCTCAATGGCAAGCTGGTGGACAGTGCCGGGCCTAGGGTTTGCCCGCCGCGCATTAGTAGGGTTCCGGGGTTGATTCCTCCCCGGAAACTGTGGTACCACTCCGCCGCCTTGCCTCTCCGGGCAACTGCTCGCGAAGTGTCCTGGACGACCACACTTGTAACATGTGGCCGCTGCTGGTGGAGTACTTGGTGGACGAAAGCCCGGCATGCGTTGCGGAGGTGCAAACGCACGCGGCATCGCCCGCTGCTGCTGTTGTTGTTGCGGTGGTGCTGGCAGTGCCGGCCGGAATGCCGGTGAAGAATACGGCCGACCGCGGAACGGCATCGACCGCTGTGGTGGCTGCCAGCGCGGACCTGATGGTGGGCGATTCACCATCCGAAACTTCTGAGAAGGACCGCCTCCTTCTCCGCTGCTCTGCGGCGCGCTTCGCTTTCGCTCTGCCGCCGCCAACTCCTTGCCGGAGTCTTCCTGAACAATCGCAGCATCAATTATGTCGTTGAGGCTGCCGCGATTGAACATCGCCAGCTTGTCCTTCAGGAGCGGGTTAAGCCCCTGGTAAAAGTGGTCCCGCCGCTTCTCGTCCGTATCTGCGTGATACGACGCGTAGAGTGCGAGATCGTTGAACGCTCTGGAGTACTCCAGCGCGTTCCGGCTCCCTTGTTGCAGGTGTAGGAATTCCTGCGTCTTCCTCTTCATCAAACCGGGCGGTATATGATAGGCCCGGAAGGCCGTCCGGAACTCCGCCCAGGTCATCACTCGGTCGGTGGGTTGTGAAGCACAAAAGTTGGCCCACCACGCGCTCGCGGATCCTTGGAGCTGCTGGACCGCGAACTGAGTCTTGCGCTGCTCGCTGATTTGGAGCAGCCCGAACTTCATCTCTATGGCGCGGAGCCAGTTGTCCGCGTCAAGTGGTTCATCCGCCCTTGAGAATACAGGGGGATGAGTCGCCAGGAAGTCAGAGTAGGAGCTCTGTTGGCGCTCCTCACGATCTTGACGTCTCTCTGGGCGAGACGTATTCGCAATTAACGTTTGCAGCAGCTCTGTATGCTGCTGATGTGAACCCGCCATTGCCGCGACAATGTCGGCCAATGTAACCGTTGGCAGTGGCGGTGGCGGTGTTTGCTGTTGCTGTTGCTGCTGCTGTCCCGAGGAGTCCTCGGGAGGTGGTTGGGAGGTCTCTCCCCCTTGGCTAGTACCTCCAACATCGGGGTTGGCACGAGTACGCGTCATTCTGAAATTCAACACAGCAGCAATTAGCACATGTCTTACTCAAAATTCCATAAACAGGAGTAAGTATTGAAGCGACGCATGATTAACTTGCACAACATTCACATATATTGATAAAGCATAAACTTTATACAAGATACATTATTCTCGGATCTCCGAGAAGTCGTGCTCATGTCGTCACTACCTATACATACGCTACTGTCTACACGACATGTCACCGATTACAAAAGTTGGGTTACGCTACCCTAGCTGCCCTACTTGGCAACCGTAACCCCCTACTCGGAGTAGAACTCGACCTCCTGTGGGTCGTCCTCCTCCGGTACCTCTGCTGGTGGCTCGGGGTCTACCACCTCTTCTCCCATTCCAGGTTCTCCCATGGCTGGAAGACCCAAGACTACCGGTACGCCCAATACCGGGGGCACGAGGTCCTGCAATGCATGCACCTCGTCCATAGCCTGGTTGTAGTCCTCTTCCCAGCCTTGTCCTTCCTCAATAGCGTCGTCCCGCTCTTGAGCAAGGTCCTCATTCTGCTGGGTTAGGGTCTGCACCAGCTCTTGCAACGCCGCAATGTCAACACGGCTCTTCTTCTTTGCCTTCTTCAGACGACGCAACTGATTGTGTTGTTCATTCAGTCGCTTGATCGTCGGAAGGAGCACATTGCGGAGTGCACTGTGAGCACTCTCAAAATGATCTCCACGGCTTGTGCTCTCCTTGAGCTTGGTGGCGAGATGCTCCGTATGAACAGCTTGGCTGTCCATCACAGCGTTTCCCGCCCTCATTTGGAGGCTGAGATTTGCCTCCGCGGGGTTGTACCTTGGGCAACTCGGGTTTGTTGCCTCTAGGTACCTCTCTTCCCACACATGCTGAGCTCGTCCCTCCACCGGAACGAGTGCGTATGGAGTTCCCTCCATAGCCTGTACGTGTAGTTGGCAGAAACGTGACATAGTGTCACGGGCTGCCACTTGCCACATCCCTTCCGGTTGTCTTCCTCTCACCGTGACGGTGAATGGCACCCAACCGGGTGGCGTAGGCCCTGCAGGAACCTCGACATGGATCGTCCACGTCTTGTTCCCCTCTTCGCCTTCTTCCTTGGCGAAGTATTGTGGCATCTGGTTGTACCCGAAATATTGGAGCATTAGCCACAATGCTCCCGGGTAGCCGCTACGGTCAGAGCAGTGGGAAACTACCCACCCGTTCTCCAACCGTTTATCTGCTGCCATCTGTAAAAATATATTTGAGAAATGTCAAATATTTATTTAAACAGTAAACCATTGAGTTATAACATAAGATATGTCATTGAACCCTTAACACTTGGAAACATAGTTCAAATTTTTAAACAAATTTGACTGCTGATCTGCTGTTCCCATGACAGCCCTGACCAGTTTCCATATCAATCTGATTTAGGCCAGGTTAAAAGCAAAACCAGTCCTGGAGCTCAACATCAAAGTTAAAGTTAACTTCAATAGCTTTCCAGAAAGTATTTGGTTGGCCTAAGATCTGCTCTGGTTCAAAAGTTATGAGATGTCAAAGTTAACAGAATTTCTGGGAACAATTGGACAGCACCTCCCTGCCTTAGGTACTGATTTGATCCAAGAATTCCAGTTAATTCTGTTCCTAATCTGACAAAACTTTTTGTTACAAAGTTGTAACCCATCTCATAAGCTTCCCAGAACCACCTCATTTTCTATTTTTGGATTTTTATGCAGGAAGTTATGCTTAATTTACAGAGAGTCTACAGAGAGTCTTTGCTCCGTCCTGTTTTCTGGACAGTTTCAACTCTACTGCATTTTTCGAGTGGTTAAGGGATGAAACACCTCTGGAACTCAACAGAAAAGTTGCAAAGCTCCTCCAAAGCTTTCCAGAAATGTATCATACGACCCCAACCTCGAAAGAACTCAACCTCTAACCTCTGATTAACTTCAGCCTTGATTTAGCTGAAAACAGAGTGCTCTGTCCTTAACATCCTATAAGTTGAAAATTTATTAACTTTGAATATCCTGTTCAAGGGAAGGAGTTACATCAAGTTTTACTACTTTGGATCAAAACCTTCAAGTTTTTAAATGAAGTTGTTCATTTAGTTGGGTGTGACGTCGAGGCGTCACCAGATTATGTCGGTACTACGTCCTCACAAAGGAAAAACCTATACCGGATTTAGCCGGCTTCGTTAGTTCAGTGGCACTACTCGTCACTCGCACACGGATGCTACACGTCTACCGTTTCGTGGTAAGGCTACCTGCAGAAACTCAAACAATCATCAGACTCGGCTGCACACCGAGCCCGGAATCCATACAGTTTGTACACCCGGCCGTCATCACTCGCCCGGATGTTCTCAAGCCAAACACGCCTTGAGTTACGTGTTCACGTTTCAGACCACGTGACGGGGTCTCCCATGTTGCACCACGCACGCCAGGGACAGACGTTGCTCGAATACCCCAAACGACATGAAGAGTCGTAGAGGATATCAAAGCGGGTCGGGTTACCTGCCACCCGTGGGGCTCCACCCTTCAGCTTGTGCGCACTGGTGGACAGCGCTTACGTGCACCCCCCAAGACATGAACGTCCCGAGATGCACGATTTTCCGACATAACAAATAGGTTAATATGCCACTTTCTATATGCTAATAACATCCTTATACGGGCTACTAACTCGTTCCTCACTGGATTTTTGAAAAAGAAGACCTTTGTACTGTGTTAAACCTCAAGCGAGCTCTGATACCACGCTGACACGACCCCACTGGTCCTGTCGAGCCAGGATCACGCTGAGGGGTGCTGCGTTGCACAACACCGTATAACACACGTCAAAGGTACAAAGCGGAAGCGGAAGCTTTATTACATAAACAAGTTTATTAACATGTTTACATCAAAATAAGTTTAGTCCACACTCGCGGGCGTAGACTAAGCATCAAGTGCACGTTCAGCCCTCGAACGTGTCCTTGCTAGCACACTCGCACACTAACTCTGCGGCGTGCACGACTCCCACTCGACGGGGTTCCCCTCCTGGGGTTCCGTCTCCTCTTCGGGAGTCCCTTCCTCATAGAACCCTGCAAAAGCTTCAAACACAAGCAGTGAGCACGAAGGCTCAGCAAGTCTGACCCGTCTCACCTAAACATGAAACTTCTACATGAGGGTGATGGGTTGCATGAGGTAAAAATCATTTGCAAGGACTCGCCTAATTAGTAGAACCTTACTTTCAAGTTTTAGCAGCAGGTTGTGGAGAACTTTACGCTAAGGCACATGAGAGAGCCGCAATCAAACAAGAAACGCATTTCTCTCATGTACTTTGCCCAAAGTTGAAAAGAACTTTAGTTAGCACTAAGCTACAACATATCATTAACAATCAATATCCAACTTTCAATCAGCAACATTTTAACATGTAACTAGCCTGTTCTTTCTACGTCACGGTACAGTGAACAAGTGGTACTCACTGACCGCGAGGGACGGCGATTATAATCGATTTACACCTGCAGGGTTACCCGAACAACCCGTCACGTACGCCCGTACTCGATGTTGCCTACAACAACCATCACGGACGCCGTACGCGACTACCTTTCACCCGTTAGCCAAATATTGAACCGGTCCCATCGTCCCGAGCAAGAGGTCTCTGCACGCGCATCTCCGTGCCGCCAGCCGATTTACACCTCGAGCTCTCAACCTACCCTCTGAACGACGGGCAATGCCTCAACACCCAGCTACCCGAGTTACATCAGTTTCCCGGTTCCCATATAGCCGGTAGGTCTTCGGTACTGTTCTAGCTTGTTCAACAGGCCCGCACACGGCTCGGTCCTCAATCGACACAAGCGGAGCTACAGCACACAGGCCCCAAAGTCCTGCTGCCCTTACTCTCCGCTCGGTCTCATTTTCTTGCCATGTGTTTCATGTGCTACCTCTACCCGAGCAATGTGCCTCTAGCCTATTCTCGCGAGTAGTTCCAACTACTCGACTTGTACCGAATCCTACTCTATCCTAGCCATGCAGTGGCTAACGAGGTTTTCCCTCCTAAACCCAACCCATGGTTTTCTTGGCTGTGCAGTTGGTTTCCAATCAAGACTCTAATGCAAAGAACAATATTCAAAGATGTACTCAAAACAATAAACATTTGTAAAAGGGTTAATGCAAACCGGGGCTTGCCTTGCTGCTCTTGGTCGTAGGCTAGCTGTTCCTCCGGAGTAACGAAGTCTAGGACTTCGGGTTCCTCCTCGACCTTAGCGACTACATGATAAGAACAATGTATGTATTAATTAAATGCTTTTGTATTAACTTTGAAGTTGTGAAGTCTATAACCTTTACTAGATAGACCTAATGACTGTGAAACTTTTACTGTGGCTTGGTTACAACCTAAACAGAGACTTGGTCAAGTTTTAGTTGCAGCAAAGCTCATTTGAGCCCTCCACAAATAATTATGTCCTTGACCTTAATTAAAGGCTTTTAGGGTGTTCTAGGTATTTTCATGAAACAAACTATGACTTTCTGAAAACTAGATTTTCAGAGGGTTCTAATGGAATTGGTCTCACTTAATTTGGAAGTCTCTAACTAAAGATATGAGCTAAACAATTTCAGAGAAAATTCTGAAAATGTTTCTGAACATTTTCTATTTTCTCTGGAACAGTTTTACTAATCACACCATTAGGTGGACTAAATGAGCTCAAATGGATCTGAAATTTTTATGGTAGTTCAAGGATATTTTGGTGAACATCTCAGCAAAATTTCAGGATTTTCCTCCAAATGATTCTCCAGTTAAAATTCCTAACAGTTTAAACTTTAAGGAATTAATTCTGGAGAATTAAGGAATCTCATGAAGTGACACTTGATTTTCTGGAAAGTACTCAAAGAGCTGAATCCAGCAAAATTTGGTTCACTCAATTTGGAGCTTTCTAGCCAAAGTTATAAGGATTTGAAGTTTGAAGGAAATCTGAAAATCGGGGAAAAGTTTAAACTCGCGCGTGGGCCCAGGGGACACGCGTCGCACGCCGAAGCGACAACACACCGCGGCCCACAAGGCTTTTGCGCGCCAGCACACCCGATCCCGGCCGCAGCCGGATCCCGATTCAAAATATCGGCCGCTGACAGCTGGGGTCCACCCCCTTCTTCAACCTCGCGACACCCGCGCTCCGCCGCCGAGGGACTTCGCCGGAGAGCTCGCCGCCGGCTGCTGTACAGCTTCAAACTTCTTGATTCTGGCCGCCCCTGCCTACTTTTATTTGGGGAACATGATCCGAGGGTCAGCTGCTCATGACAACGGCCGGAGCATGGTCGGCGACGAGCCGCCATATCGGAACGACTTCGGCCATGTCGGCTGATGCTCCTAGTGCCTCAGCTACATGGGAAATCGGTCGGGGAGCATCAGTGGACCTCAGAGAAGGTCGACATGAACTCGGGGCAGCTCGGGGAAGGCTCGAAATAGGTCCTCACCGTGCGCCCGATAACCCCCGTTCGTTCCGCCATTAGTAGACCTTGAATTACGCCGGGCACAGAGGTTCTCCGGCCCAGAGTTGTGAAGGCAACTTGTGCGTCACCGTGTCTAGCTCGTGTGGGAGTGGCCTGAGGCCCTCTAATCCTTTCTAGAGCACGAATTAAACAGAATCGTACCCGAGGGTCGTTCTGCGCACAGAAAGGGGAAAAGTGGAAATTCGCCGCCGGTGAGCAACCACTCGAGCTGTGGCTCGGGGATGAGCAGCACCGATCACTTGCGCGTCCAAGGGTGCCTTGGCTCGGGCGTGACAACGCCCAGGTTGGGCTGTCCACGAGAGCCCGAGGTGCGGCGGTTTCCAGTTCCGAGTTTGATCTTTCGGCACAGCCGATATCACTCGGTTTCAATCGATTTCTATCAATGGGAAGGATGGAGGATGGTTGCTAGTACCTTGCTGGGACCTTGGAATGGAAAGAGGGAGCTGCGATCGGCTTGATCAAGCAGGAACTCGAGCGCCGGTGATGGCAGTGGAGAAATGGATCGTGCACGTCGGCAGCTCGGGGAATGGCGACTGAAGCACGCCGGGGAGGGAATAAATAGGCCGGTCGGCCGGTCTCCGGCTTGGGGCACGCAGCAGGAGCTGGCGCCGGCTGCCCCCTTCGGTGGCGCGCGCGCACAACAGCCGGGAACCGACTGAACTGTGGTTCAGTCGGTTTGCTTTGAGGCTGAGGCTGACATGTGGGTCCCACTCCTCTTTTAACCTCTGAAATTTATTCCTAACAGCTGTGGTAAACAGTGAACCCTATTCTACCCTTGGCAATTCAAATTATTCACCCAAGAGCCATTTGAATTGATCAAAGTTCAAATGAGGTTTGGTTTGAATGAATTTCAGCACAAGTGCAGTTTGAAATTCAAATAAAGTTTGAATTTCTCCCCCTTAGCTCATGTCAAGATCAACTCCAAATGGAGTGAAAATTGGTGTGTGAGCTCACAAAAATGTGCTGAGCAAGAATATGCCTTCCACTTTTAAATTCAGTGGGTGAAAACAGTTTGAATTTGAATATGGTTTCAAACTGCCCTCTTCCTAACTATACCCAAAATGACCTCAAAAAGGTTTTGAATTTGGGTGGAACTTGGCATGGACATCCTTAGCAAAGTGTAGGAGTTTTCATATGTCCAGCCCATCTATATCACATGTGGGAAGTACCACTTTTGCAATGTGTGAGTTTGTTCCCTAATGAGCATGTTGATAATTGTTACTTGCTCTTTATTTGTGTTCATCATTTTTCCTCAAATGAGGTGTGTGGTGTGGTGATGAACACTGCAAATGAGTGTCAAAAACTGAGGCCCTTACAGGTTGGTACTGATCAACCGCATGAGAGAAGTCCTTTACTCAAGCCGGTATTTAGTAATAACCGCGTGAGGTAAAATATCTAGATTCTAATATAAATACTCAAACATGTATAGATTCTCCAAATTGAGTCAAAATTTGATGATTCTTTTTTCTATATTCTTAAAAAATTAGTATCCACTAAGTGGACCAAAATATATTAAAACTTGTATAGCTAACATTTATAATGTTTTGATAAATATCAAATTAATTTATATTCACATATTCTTCATATTTTTTATATCTCCTAAAAAGATCTTCCACTAAAATTAGTTTGTATGAACATATTTGACTTTATTATACATGCATGAATTTTTGTCATTTTTTTAAAGCATTCCAACATGTCAAAATTTAAATTATATATCTTTCTAATGAAATGCTCATATACATAAGAGGCATTCTTCAAATTTTGAACATAAATTGATTCAAAATAAATAATAAAAATCTGAAAAAAATCATAGAGGTTGGCATGATGACTACAAATTCCCATTGAAAAACTCAATTGAAAAATCATTATATTTATCAAGATAGAGAAATGACAAATAACCAGTGTTATTTGTTTTTTATGTTCTAATCAATTTCAAAGTTTTGACCAAGTGAAATTTAGTGGAAACCTTTAATACTATACCATATTACAAGAAAGTGGAATTTGGCTTTTTAAAAGGCCCCTCATTTTAATCAAGAGTATTAATATATTTAGATAAAGTACTTCTCAAGCGGTTGGTACTGATCAATCGCCTAAGAGATGTCCTTTGCTCAGGCGGGTATTTAGTAATAACCGACTGAGGTAAAATATTTAGATTCCAATAAGAATACTCAAACATATATAGATTCTACAAATTGAGTTCAAATTTGATGATTCTTTTTTCTATGTTCTTAAAAAAATATCCACCAATTGGACCAAAATATTTTAAAACTTGTATAACTAACATTTTCAATGTTTTGGTAAATATCAAATTAATTTATATTCACATATTCTTTATATTTTTTGTATCTTCTAAAAGAGGATCTTTCACTGAAATTGGTTTGTATGAACATATTTGTCTTTATCATACATGCATGAATTTTGGTCATTTTTTAAAGAATTCCAACATGTCAAAATTCAAATTATCTATATTTCTAATGAAATGCTTAGATACATATGAGGCATTCTTCAAACTTTGAACATAATTGATTGAAAAAAATTATAAAAATATGAAAAAATCATAGAGGTTGGTATGATGACTACAAAGACCCATTGAAAAACTCAATTGAAAGTTCATTATATTCATCAAGATAGAAAAATGACAAATAACTAGGGTTGTGTATTTTTTATGTTCTGATCAATTTCAAAGTTTTTATCAAGTGAAATTTAATGGAAACCTTTAATACTAAACCATATTAGAAAAAAGTACAATTTGGATTTATAAAAGGCCCCTCATTTTAATCAAGAGTATTAATATATTTAGATGAATATCTTCTCAAGCGGTTGGTACTGATCAACCGCCTGAGAGAAGTCATTTCCTCATACGGGTATTTAGTGATAAACGACTAAGATAAAATATTTAGATTCCAATATAAATACTCAAACATGTATAGGTTCTACAAATTGAGTCTAAACTCAATGATTCTTTTTTCTATATTCTTAAAAATTAATATCCACCGACTGATAAAAATATTTTAAAACTTCTATAGCTAACATTTTTAATTTTTTGGTAAATATCAAATTAATTTATATTCACATATTCTTTAAATTTTTTGTATCTTCTAAAAAAAGAATCTTTACTTGAAACTGATTTGTATGATCATATTTGTCTTCATTATACATGTATGAATTTTGGTCATTTTTTTAAGCATTCCAACATGTCGAAATTCAAATTATCTATCTTTCTAATAAATGCTCATATACATATGTGACATTCTTCAAATTTTGAACACAAATTGATTCAAAAAAGATTATAAAAATCTATAAAAAATCATAGAGGTTGGTATGATGACTACAAAGTCCCATTGAAAAACTCAATTGAAAGTTCATTATATTCATCAAGATAGAAAAAGACAAACAACCAATGTTATTTGTTTTTTATGTTCTAATCAATTTCAAAGATTTTACCAAGTAAAATTTAATGGAAACCTTTAATACTAAACCATATTACAAGAAAGTGGTACTGATCAACCGCCTGAGAGAAGTCCTTTCCTCAGGCGGGTATTTAGTAATAACAGCCTTAGGTAAAATATTTAGATTCCAATATAAATACTCAAACATGTATATATTCGGCAAATTGAGTCCAAATTCGATGATTCCTTTTTCTATATTCTTAAAAAATTAATATCCACCAACTGGACCAAAATATTTTAAAATTTGTATAGCTTACGTTTGTAATGTCATGGTAAATATCAAATCAATTTATATTCACATATTCTTCACATTTTTTGTATCTCCTAAAAAAAGATCTTTCAATCAAATTGGTTTGTATGAACATATTTGTCTTTATTATACATGCATGAATTTTAGTTATTTTCTGAAGCATTCCAACATGACAAAATTCAAGTTATCTATCTTTCTAATGAAATGCTCATATACATATGAGACATTCTTCAAATTTTGAACATAAATTAATTCAGAAAAAATATAAAAATCTAAAAAGAAATCATAGAGGTTGGTATGATGACTACAAAGTCCTATTGAAAAACTCAATTGAAAGTTTATTATATTCAACGAGATAGAAAAATGACAAATAACTAGTGTTATTTGTTTTTTATGTTCTCATCAATTTCAAAGTTTTTACCAAGTGAAATTTAATGGAACCCTTTAATACCAAACCATATTGCAAGAAAGTGCAATTTGGCTTTTTAAAAGGCCCCTCATTTTAATCAAGTGTATTAATATATTTTGATGATGATCTTCTCAGACAGTTGGTACTTATCAACCGCCTAATAGAAGTCCTTTCCTCAGGTGGGTATTTAGTAATAACCGACTGAGGTAAAATATTTAGATTCTAATATAAATACTCAAACATGTATAGATTCTGCAAATTGAGTCCAAATTCGAAGATTTTTTTTCTATATTTAAAAAAAATAATATCCACAACTTGGACAAAATATTTTAAAACTTGTATAGCTAACATTTTTTATGTTTTAGTAAATATCAAATTAATTTATATTCACGTATTCTTCATATTTTTTGTATCTCCTAAAAAAAGGATCTTTCACTGAAACTTGTTTGTATGAACATATTTGTCTTTATTATACATGCATGAATTTTGGTCATTTTTAAAGTATTCCAACATGTCAAAATTCAAATTATCTATCTTTCTAATGAAATGCTCAATATACATATGAGGCATTCTTCAAATTTTAAACACAAATTGATAAAAAAATTATAAAAATCTGAAAAAAAGTCATAGAGGTTGGTATGATGTCTACAAAGTCCCATTGAAAAACTCAATTGAAAAATCATTATATTCATGAAGATAGAAAATTGACAAATAAAGAGTGTTATTTGTTTTTTTAGGTGCTGATCAATTTCAAAGTTTATACCAAGTGAAATTTAATGGAAAGCTTTAATAGTAAACCATACTAAAAGAAAGTGGAATTTTACTTTTTAAAAGGTCCCTCATTTTAATCAAGAATATTAATATATTTAGATAAAGATCTTGTCAAGCCGTTGGTACTGATCAACCGCCTATGAGAAGTTTTTTCCTCAGGTGGGTATTAAGTAATAACCGACTGAGATAAAATATTTAGATTCCAATATAAATACTCAAACTTGTATAGATTCTGCAAATTGAGTTCAAATTCGATGATTCTTTTTTCTATATTCTTAAAAAAATAATATCCACCAACAGGACCAAAATGTTTTAAAATTTGTATAGCTAACATTTATAATGTTTTGGTCAATATCAAATTAATTTATATTCACATATTCTTCACATTTTTTGTATCTCCTAAAAAAAGGATCTTTCGCTGAAATTGGTTTGTGTGAACATATTCTTCTTCATTATAAATGCATGGATTTTGGTCATTTTTTAAAGCATTCCAACATGTCAAAATTCAAATTATCTATCTTTCTAATGAAATGCTCATATACATATGAGGCATTCTTCAAATATTGAACTCAAATTGATTCAAAAAAGATTATAAAAAATCTGAAAATCATAGAGGTTAGTATGATGACTACAAAGTCCCATTGAAAAACTCAATTGAAAGTTCATTATATTCATCAAGATAGAAAAATGACAAATAACCAGTGTTATTTATTTTTTATGTTCTGATCAATTTCAAAGTTTTTACCAAATGAAATTTAATGGAAATCTTTAATACTAAACCATATTGCAAGAAAGTGGAATTTGGCCTTTTAAAATGCCCCTCATTTTAATCAAGAGTATTAATATATTTAGATAAAGATCTTCTCAGACGGTTGGTATTGATCAACCGCCTGAGAGAAGTCATTTCCTCAGGCGGGTATTTAGTAATAACCGCCTTAGGTAAAATATTTAGATTCCAATATAAATACTCAAACATCTATAGATTCTGCAAATTGAGTCCAAATTCGATGATTCCTTTTTCTATATTCTTAAAAAATTAATATCCACCAACTGGACCAAAATATTTTAAATTTGTATAGCTTACGTTTGTAATGTCATGGTAAATATCAAATCAATTTATATTCATATATTCTTCACATTTTTTGTATCTCCTAAAAAAAGGATCTTTCAATCACATTGGTTTGTATGAACATATTTGTCTTTATTATACATGCATGAATTTTAGTTATTTTCTGAAGCATTCCAACATGACAAAATTCAATTATCTATCTTTCTAATGAAATGGTCATATACATATGAGGCATTCTTCAAATTTTGAACACAAATTAATTTAGAAAAAATATAAAAATCTGAAAAGAAATCATAGCGGTTGGTATGATGACTACAAAGTCCCATTGAAAAACTCAATTGAAAGTTTATTATATTCAACAAGATAGAAAAATGACAAATAACTAGTGTTATTTGTTTTTTATGTTCTGATCAATTTCAAAGTTTTTACCAAGTGAAATTTAATGGAACCCTTTAATACTAAATCATATTGCAAGAAAGTGCAATTTGTCTTTTTAAAAGGCCCCTCATTTTAATCAAGTGTATTAATATATTTTGATGATGATCTTCTCAAACAGTTGGTACTTATCAACCGCCTAATAGAAGTCCTTTCCTCAGGCGGGTATTTAGTAATAACCGACTGAGGTAAAATTTTTAGATTCCAATATAAATACTCAAACATGTATAGATTCTGCAAATTGAGTCCAAATTCGAAGATTTTTTTCTATATTTAAAAAAAATAATATCCACAACTGGACCAAAATATTTTAAAACTTGTATAGCTAACATTTTTTATGTTTTAGTAAATATCAAATTAATTTATATTCACATATGCTTCATATTTTTTGTATCTCCTAAAAAAGGATCTTTCATTGAAACTTGTTTGTATGAACATATTTGTCTTCATTATACATGCATGAATTTTGGTCATTTTTAAAGTATTCCAACATGTCAAAATTCAAATTATCTATCTTTCTAATGAAATGTTCATATACATATGAGGCATTCTTCAAATTTTAAACACAAATTGATAAAAAATTATAAAAATCTGAAAAAATCATAGAGGTTGGTATGATGTCTACAAAGTCCCATTGAAAAACTCAATTGAAAAATCATTATATTCATGAAGATAGAAAATTGACAAATAAAGAGTGTTATTTGTTTTTTAAGTGTTGATCAATTTCAAAGTTTATACCAAGTGAAATTTAATGGAAGCTTTAATAGTAAACCATATTACAAGAAAGTGGAATTTTACTTTTTAAAAGGCCCCTCATTTTAATCAAGAATATTAATATATTTAGATAAAGATCTTGTCAAACGGTTGGTACTGATCAACCGTCTATGAGAAGTTTTTTCCTCAGGCGGGTATTAAGTAATAACCGACTGAGATAAAATATTTAGATTCCAATATAAATACTCAAACTTGTATAGATTCTGCAAATTGAGTCCAAATTCGATGATTCTTTTTTCTATATTCTTACAAAATTAATATCCACCAACAGGACCAAAATGTTTTAAAATTTGTATAGCTAACATTTGTAATATTTTGGTCAATATCAAATTAATTTATATTCACATATTTTTCACATTTTTTGTATCTCCTAAAAAAGGATCTTTCGCTGAAATTGGTTTGTATGAACATATTCTTCTTCAGTATACATGCATGGATTTTGGTCATTTTTTAAATCATTCCAACATGTCAAAATTCAAATCTGAAAATCATAGAGGTTAGTATGATGACTACAAAGTCCCATTGAAAACCTCAATTGAAAGTTCATTATATTCATCAAGATAGAAAAATGACAAATAACTAGTGTTATTTGTTTTTTATGTTCTGATCAATTTCAAAGTTTTTACCAAGTGAAATTTAATGGAAACCTTTAATACTAAACCATATTGCAAGAAAGTAGAATTTGGCTTTTTAAAAGGCCCCTCATTTTAATCAAGAGTATTAATATATTTAGATAAAGATCTTCTCAGGCGGTTGGTATTAATTAACCGCCTGAGAGAAGTCCTTTCCTCAGGAGGGTATTTAGTAATAACCGCCTTAGGTAAAATATTTAAATTCCAATATAAATACTCAAACATGTATAGATTCTGCAAATTGATTCCAAATTCGATGATTCCTTTTTCTATATTCTTAAAAAATTAATATCCACCAACTGGACCCAAATATTTTAAAATTTGTATAGCTTACATTTGTAATGTCATGGTAAATATCAAATCAATTTATATTCACATATTCTTCACATTTTTTGTATCTCCTAAAAAAAGGATCTTTCAATCAAATTGGTTTGTATGAACATATTTGTTTTTATTATACATGCATGAATTTTAGTTATTTTTTGAAGCATTCCAACATGACAAAATTCAAATTATCTATCGTTCTAATGAAATGCTCATATACATATGAGGCATTCTTCAAATTTTGAACACAAATTAATTCAGAAAAAAATATAAATATCTGAAAAGAAATCATAGAGGTTGGTATGATGACTACAAAGTCCCATTGAAAAACTCAATTGAAAGTTTATTGTATTCAACAAGATATAAAAATGACAAATAACTAGTGTTATTTGTTTTTTATGTTCTGATCAATTTCAAAGTTTTTACCAAGTGAAATTTAAAGGAAACCTTTAATACTAAAACATATTGCAAGAAAGTGCAATTTGGCTTTTTAAAAGTCTCCTCATTTTAATCAAGTGTATTAATATATTTAGATAAATATCTTCTCAGGTGGTTGGTACTGATCAACCGTATGAGAGAAGTCCTTTACTCAGGCCGGTATTTAGTAATAACCGCGTGAGGTAAAATATCTAGATTCTAATATAAATACTCAAACATGTATAGATTCTCCAAATTGAGTCAAAATTTGATGATTCTTTTTTCTATATTCTTAAAAAATTAGTATCCACCAAGTGGACCAAAATATATTAAAACTTGTATAGCTAACATTTATAATGTTTTGGTAAATATCAAATTAATTTATATTCACATATTCTTCATATTTTTTGTATCTCCTAAAAAAAGGATCTTTCACTGAAACTTGTTTGTATGAACATATTTGTCTTCATTATACATGCATGAATTTTGGTCATTTTTAAAGTATTCCAACATTTCAAAATTCAAATTATCTATCTTTCTAATGAAAGCCTCATATACATATGAGGCATTCTTCAAATTTTAAACACAAATTGATAAAAAAATTATAAAAATCTGAAAAAAATCATAGAAGTTGGTATGATGTCTACAAAGTCCCATTGAAAAACTCAATTGAAAAATCATTATATTCATGAAGATAGAAAATTGACAAATAAACAGTGTTATTTGTTTTTTTAGGTTCTGATCAATTTCAAAGTTTATACCAAGTGAAATTTAATGGAAAGCTTTAATAGTAAACCATATTACAAGAAAGTGGAATTTTACTTTTTAAAAGGCCCCTCATTTTAATCAAGAATATTAATATATTTAGATAAAGATCTTGTTAAGCGGTTGGTACTGATCAACCGCCTATGAGAAGTTTTTTCCTCAGGCAGGTATTAAGTAATAACCGACTGAGATAAAATATTTAGATTCCAATATAAATACTCAAACTTGTATAGATTCTGCAAATTGAGTCCAAATTCGATGATTCTTTTTTCTATATTCTTAAAAAATTAATATCCACCAACAGGACCAAAATGTTTTAAAATTTGTATAGCTAACATTTGTAATGTTTTGGTCAATATCAAATTAATTTATATTCACATATTCTTCACATTTTTTTTATCTCCTAAAAAAAGGATCTTTCGCTGAAATTAGTTTGTATGAACATATTCTTCTTCATTATACATGCATGGATTTTGGTCATTTTTTAAAGCATTACAACATGTCAAAATTCAAATTATCTATCTTTCTAATGAAATGCTCATATACATATGAGGCATTCTTCAAATTTTGAACTCAAATTGATTCAAAAAAGATTATAAAAATATAAAAATCATAGAGGTTAGTATGATGACTACAAAGTCTCATTGAAAAACTCAATTGAAAGTTCATTATATTCATCAAGATAGAAAAATGACAAATAACCAGTGTTATTTGTTTTTTATGTTCTGATCAATTTCAAAGTTTTTACCAAGTGAAATTTAATGGAAACCTTTAATACTAAACCATATTGCAAGAAAGTAGAATTTGGCTTTTTAAAAGGCCCCTCATTTTAATCAAGAGTATTAATATATTTAGATAAAGATCTTCTCAGACGGTTGGTATTAATTAACCGCCTGAGAGAAGTCCTTTCCTCAGGAGGGTATTTAGTAATAACCGCCTTAGGTAAAATATTTAGATTCCAATATAAATACTCAAACATGTATAGATTCTGCAAATTGATTCCAAATTCGATGATTCCTTTTTCTATATTCTTAAAAAATTAATATCCACCAACTGGACCCAAATATTTTAAAATTTGTATAGCTTACATTTGTAATGTCATGGTAAATATCAAATCAATTTATATTCACATATTCTTCACATTTTTTGTATCTCCTAAAAAAAGGATCTTTCAATCAAATTGGTTTGTATGAACATATTTGTTTTTATTATACATGCATGAATTTTAGTTATTTTTTGAAGCATTCCAACATGACAAAATTCAAATTATCTATCGTTCTAATGAAATGCTCATATACATATGAGGCATTCTTCAAATTTTGAACACAAATTAATTCAGAAAAAAATATAAATATCTGAAAAGAAATCATAGAGGTTGGTATGATGACTACAAAGTCCCATTGAAAAACTCAATTGAAAGTTTATTGTATTCAACAAGATATAAAAATGACAAATAACTAGTGTTATTTGTTTTTTATGTTCTGATCAATTTCAAAGTTTTTACCAAGTGAAATTTAATGGAAACCTTTAATACTAAAACATATTGCAAGAAAGTGCAATTTGGCTTTTTAAAAGGCTCCTCATTTTAATCAAGTGTATTAATATATTTAGATAAAGATCTTCTCAGGTGGTTGGTACTGATCAACCGTATGAGAGAAGTCCTTTACTCAGGCCGGTATTTAGTAATAACCGCGTGAGGTAAAATATCTAGATTCTAATATAAATACTCAAACATGTATAGATTCTCCAAATTGAGTCAAAATTTGATGATTCTTTTTTCTATATTCTTAAAAAATTAGTATCCACCAAGTGGACCAAAATATATTAAAACTTGTATAGCTAACATTTATAATGTTTTGGTAAATATCAAATTAATTTATATTCACATATTCTTCATATTTTTTGTATCTCCTAAAAAAAGGATCTTTCACTGAAACTTGTTTGTATGAACATATTTGTCTTCATTATACATGCATGAATTTTGGTCATTTTTAAAGTATTCCAACATTTCAAAATTCAAATTATCTATCTTTCTAATGAAAGCCTCATGTACATATGAGGCATTCTTCAAATTTTAAACACAAATTGATAAAAAAATTATAAAAATCTGAAAAAAATCATAGAAGTTGGTATGATGTCTACAAAGTCCCATTGAAAAACTCAATTGAAAAATCATTATATTCATGAAGATAGAAAATTGACAAATAAACAGTGTTATTTGTTTTTTTAGGTTCTGATCAATTTCAAAGTTTATACCAAGTGAAATTTAATGGAAAGCTTTAATAGTAAACCATATTACAAGAAAGTGGAATTTTACTTTTTAAAAGGCCCCTCATTTTAATCAAGAATATTAATATATTTAGATAAAGATCTTGTTAAGCGGTTGGTACTGATCAACCGCCTATGAGAAGTTTTTTCCTCAGGCAGGTATTAAGTAATAACCGACTGAGATAAAATATTTAGATTCCAATATAAATACTCAAACTTGTATAGATTCTGCAAATTGAGTCCAAATTCGATGATTCTTTTTTCTATATTCTTAAAAAAATAATATCCACCAACAGGACCAAAATGTTTTAAAATTTGTATAGCTAACATTTGTAATGTTTTGGTCAATATCAAATTAATTTATATTCACATATTCTTCACATTTTTTTTATCTCCTAAAAAAAGGATCTTTCGCTGAAATTAGTTTGTATGAACATATTCTTCTTCATTATACATGCATGGATTTTGGTCATTTTTTAAAGCATTACAACATGTCAAAATTCAAATTATCTATCTTTCTAATGAAATGCTCATATACATATGAGGCATTCTTCAAATTTTGAACTCAAATTGATTCAAAAAAGATTATAAAAATCTAAAAATCATAGAGGTTAGTATGATGACTACAAAGTCTCATTGAAAAACTCAATTGAAAGTTCATTATATTCATCAAGATAGAAAAATGACAAATAACCAGTGTTATTTGTTTTTTATGTTCTGATCAATTTCAAAGTTTTTACCAAGTGAAATTTAATGGAAACCTTTAATACTAAACCATATTGCAAGAAAGTAGAATTTGGCTTTTTAAAAGGCCCCTCATTTTAATCAAGAGTATTAATATATTTAGATAAAGATCTTCTCAGACGGTTGGTATTAATTAACCGCCTGAGAGAAGTCCTTTCCTCAGGAGGGTATTTAGTAATAACCGCCTTAGGTAAAATATTTAGATTCCAATATAAATACTCAAACATGTATAGATTCTGCAAATTGATTCCAAATTCGATGATTCCTTTTTCTATATTCTTAAAAAATTAATATCCACCAACTGGACCCAAATATTTTAAAATTTGTATAGCTTACATTTGTAATGTCATGGTAAATATCAAATCAATTTATATTCACATATTCTTCACATTTTTTGTATCTCCTAAAAAAAGGATCTTTCAATCAAATTGGTTTGTATGAACATATTTGTTTTTATTATACATGCATGAATTTTAGTTATTTTTTGAAGCATTCCAACATGACAAAATTCAAATTATCTATCGTTCTAATGAAATGCTCATATACATATGAGGCATTCTTCAAATTTTGAACACAAATTAATTCAGAAAAAAATATAAATATCTGAAAAGAAATCATAGAGGTTGGTATGATGACTACAAAGTCCCATTGAAAAACTCAATTGAAAGTTTATTGTATTCAACAAGATATAAAAATGACAAATAACTAGTGTTATTTGTTTTTTATGTTCTGATCAATTTCAAAGTTTTTACCAAGTGAAATTTAATGGAAACCTTTAATACTAAAACATATTGCAAGAAAGTGCAATTTGGCTTTTTAAAAGGCTCCTCATTTTAATCAAGTGTATTAATATATTTAGATAAAGATCTTCTCAGGTGGTTGGTACTGATCAACCGTATGAGAGAAGTCCTTTACTCAGGCCGGTATTTAGTAATAACCGCGTGAGGTAAAATATCTAGATTCTAATATAAATACTCAAACATGTATAGATTCTCCAAATTGAGTCAAAATTTGATGATTCTTTTTTCTATATTCTTAAAAAATTAGTATCCACCAAGTGGACCAAAATATATTAAAACTTGTATAGCTAACATTTATAATGTTTTGGTAAATATCAAATTAATTTATATTCACATATTCTTCATATTTTTTGTATCTCCTAAAAAAAGGATCTTTCACTGAAACTTGTTTGTATGAACATATTTGTCTTCATTATACATGCATGAATTTTGGTCATTTTTAAAGTATTCCAACATTTCAAAATTCAAATTATCTATCTTTCTAATGAAAGCCTCATATACATATGAGGCATTCTTCAAATTTTAAACACAAATTGATAAAAAAATTATAAAAATCTGAAAAAAATCATAGAAGTTGGTATGATGTCTACAAAGTTCCATTGAAAAACTCAATTGAAAAATCATTATATTCATGAAGATAGAAAATTGACAAATAAACAGTGTTATTTGTTTTTTTAGGTTCTGATCAATTTCAAAGTTTATACCAAGTGAAATTTAATGGAAAGCTTTAATAGTAAACCATATTACAAGAAAGTGGAATTTTACTTTTTAAAAGGTCCCTCATTTTAATCAAGAATATTAATATATTTAGATAAAGATCTTGTTAAGCGGTTGGTACTGATCAACCGCCTATGAGAAGTTTTTTCCTCAGGCAGGTATTAAGTAATAACCGACTGAGATAAAATATTTAGATTCCAATATAAATACTCAAACTTGTATAGATTCTGCAAATTGAGTCCAAATTCGATGATTCTTTTTTCTATATTCTTAAAAAATTAATATCCACCAACAGGACCAAAATGTTTTAAAATTTGTATAGCTAACATTTGTAATGTTTTGGTCAATATCAAATTAATTTATATTCACATATTCTTCACATTTTTTTTATCTCCTAAAAAAAGGATCTTTCGCTGAAATTAGTTTGTATGAACATATTCTTCTTCATTATACATGCATGGATTTTGGTCATTTTTTAAAGCATTACAACATGTCAAAATTCAAATTATCTATCTTTCTAATGAAATGCTCATATACATATGAGGCATTCTTCAAATTTTGAACTCAAATTGATTCAAAAAAGATTATAAAAATCTAAAAATCATAGAGGTTAGTATGATGACTACAAAGTCTCATTGAAAAACTCAATTGAAAGTTCATTATATTCATCAAGATAGAAAAATGACAAATAACCAGTGTTATTTGTTTTTTATGTTCTGATCAATTTCAAAGTTTTTACCAAGTGAAATTTAATGGAAACCTTTAATACTAAACCATATTGCAAGAAAGTAGAATTTGGCTTTTTAAAAGGCCCCTCATTTTAATCAAGAGTATTAATATATTTAGATAAAGATCTTCTCAGACGGTTGGTATTAATTAACCGCCTGAGAGAAGTCCTTTCCTCAGGAGGGTATTTAGTAATAACAGCCTTAGGTAAAATATTTAGATTCCAATATAAATACTCAAACATGTATAGATTCTGCAAATTGATTCCAAATTCGATGATTCCTTTTTCTATATTCTTAAAAAATTAATATCCACCAACTGGACCCAAATATTTTAAAATTTGTATAGCTTACATTTGTAATGTCATGGTAAATATCAAATCAATTTATATTCACATATTCTTCACATTTTTTGTATCTCCTAAAAAAAGGATCTTTCAATCAAATTGGTTTGTATGAACATATTTGTTTTTATTATACATGCATGAATTTTAGTTATTTTTTGAAGCATTCCAACATGACAAAATTCAAATTATCTATCGTTCTAATGAAATGCTCATATACATATGAGGCATTCTTCAAATTTTGAACACAAATTAATTCAGAAAAAAATATAAATATCTGAAAAGAAATCATAGAGGTTGGTATGATGACTACAAAGTCCCATTGAAAAACTCAATTGAAAGTTTATTGTATTCAACAAGATATAAAAATGACAAATAACTAGTGTTATTTGTTTTTTATGTTCTGATCAATTTCAAAGTTTTTACCAAGTGAAATTTAATGGAAACCTTTAATACTAAAACATATTGCAAGAAAGTGCAATTTGGCTTTTTAAAAGGCTCCTCATTTTAATCAAGTGTATTAATATATTTAGATAAACATCTTCTCAGGTGGTTGGTACTGATCAACCGTATGAGAGAAGTCCTTTACTCAGGCCGGTATTTAGTAATAACCGCGTGAGGTAAAATATCTAGATTCTAATATAAATACTCAAACATGTATAGATTCTCCAAATTGAGTCAAAATTTGATGATTCTTTTTTCTATATTCTTAAAAAATTAGTATCCACCAAGTGGACCAAAATATATTAAAACTTGTATAGCTAACATTTATAATGTTTTGGTAAATATCAAATTAATTTATATTCACATATTCTTCATATTTTTTGTATCTCCTAAAAAAAGGATCTTTCACTGAAACTTGTTTGTATGAACATATTTGTCTTCATTATACATGCATGAATTTTGGTCATTTTTAAAGTATTCCAACATTTCAAAATTCAAATTATCTATCTTTCTAATGAAAGCCTCATATACATATGAGGCATTCTTCAAATTTTAAACACAAATTGATAAAAAAATTATAAAAATCTGAAAAAAATCATAGAAGTTGGTATGATGTCTACAAAGTCCCATTGAAAAACTCAATTGAAAAATCATTATATTCATGAAGATAGAAAATTGACAAATAAACAGTGTTATTTGTTTTTTTAGGTTCTGATCAATTTCAAAGTTTATACCAAGTGAAATTTAATGGAAAGCTTTAATAGTAAACCATATTACAAGAAAGTGGAATTTTACTTTTTAAAAGGCCCCTCATTTTAATCAAGAATATTAATATATTTAGATAAAGATCTTGTTAAGCGGTTGGTACTGATCAACCGCCTATGAGAAGTTTTTTCCTCAGGCAGGTATTAAGTAATAACCGACTGAGATAAAATATTTAGATTCCAATATAAATACTCAAACTTGTATAGATTCTGCAAATTGAGTCCAAATTCGATGATTCTTTTTTCTATATTCTTAAAAAATTAATATCCACCAACAGGACCAAAATGTTTTAAAATTTGTATAGCTAACATTTGTAATGTTTTGGTCAATATCAAATTAATTTATATTCACATATTCTTCACATTTTTTTTATCTCCTAAAAAAAGGATCTTTTGCTGAAATTAGTTTGTATGAACATATTCTTCTTCATTATACATGCATGGATTTTGGTCATTTTTTAAAGCATTACAACATGTCAAAATTCAAATTATCTATCTTTCTAATGAAATGCTCATATACATATGAGGCATTCTTCAAATTTTGAACTCAAATTGATTCAAAAAAGATTATAAAAATCTAAAAATCATAGAGGTTAGTATGATGACTACAAAGTCTCATTGAAAAACTCAATTGAAAGTTCATTATATTCATCAAGATAGAAAAATGACAAATAACCAGTGTTATTTGTTTTTTATGTTCTGATCAATTTCAAAGTTTTTACCAAGTGAAATTTAATGGAAACCTTTAATACTAAACCATATTGCAAGAAAGTGGAATTTGGCTTTTTAAAAGACCCCTCTTTTTAATCAAGAGTATTAATATATTTAGATAAAGATCTTCTTTGGCAGTTGGTACTGGTCAACCGCCTGAGAGAAGTCCTTTCCTCAGACGGATATTTAGTAATAACCGACTGAGGTAAACTATTTAGATTCTAATATAAATACTCAAATATGTATAGATTCTGCAAATTGAGTCCAAATTCGATGATTTTTTCTATATTTTTAAAAAATTAATATCCACAACTAGACCAAAATATTTTAAAACTTGTATAGCTAACATTTTTAATGTTTTGGTAAATATCAAATTAATTTATATTCACATATTCTTCACATTTTTTGTATCTCCTAAAAAAGGATCTTTCACTGAAATTGGTTTATATGAACATATTTGTCTTCATTATACATGCATGAATTTTGGTCATTTTTCTAAAACATTCCAACATGTCAAAATTCAAATTATCTATCTTTCTAATAAAATGCTCATATACATATGAGGCATTCTTCAAATTTTGAACACAAATTGATTAAAAAAAATTATAAAAAACTGAAAAAATCATAGAGATTGGTATGATGACTACAAGTCCTATTGAAAAACTCAATTGAAAGTTCATTATATTCATCAAGATAGAAAAATGAAAAATAACCAGTGTTATTTGTTTTTATGTTCTGATCAATTTCAAAGTTTTTACCAAGTGAAATTTAATGGAAACTTTAATACTAAACCATATTCCAAGAAAGTGGAATTTGGCTTTTTAAAAGGCCCCTCATTTTAATCAAGAGTATTAATATATTTAGATAAAGATCTTCTCAGGCGGTTGGTACTGATCAACCGCCTGAGTGAAGTCCTTTCCTCAGGCGTGTATTTCGTAATAACCACCTGAGGTAAAATATCTAGATTCCAATATAAATACTCAAACATGTATAGATTCAGCAAATTGAGTCCAAATTCGATGATTCTTTTTCTCTATATTCTTAAAAATTAATATCCACCAACTGGACCAAAATAGTTTAAAACTTGTATAACTAACATTTGTAATGTTTTGGTAAATATCAAATTAATTTACATTTCACATATTCTTCACATTTTTTGTATCTCCTAAAAAAGGATCTTTCACTGAAATTAGTTTGTATGAACACATTTGTCTTTATTATACATGCATAAATTTTGGTCATTTTTTTAAAGCATTTCAACATTTCAAAATTCAATTTTTTTATCTTTTTAATGAAATGCTCATATCATATGAGGCATTCTTCAAATTTTGAACATAAATTGATTCAAGATAAATAATAAAAATATGAAAAAATCATAGAGGTTGGTATGATGACTATAAAGTCCCTTTGAAAAATTCAATTGATAAATCATTATATTCATCAAGATAGAAAATTGACAAATAACCACTGTTATTTGTTTTTTATGTTCTAATCAATTTCAAAGTTTTTACCAAGTGAAATTTAATGGAAACCTTTAATACTAAACCATATTACAAGAAAGTGGAATTTGGTTTTTAAAAGGCCCCTCATTTTAATCAAGAGTATTAATATATTTAGATAATATCTTCTTAGCGGGTTGGTACTGATCAACCGCCTGAGAGAAGTACTTTCCTCAGGTGAGTATTTATAATAACCGACTGAGGTAAAATATTTAGATTCCATTATAAATACTCAAACATGTATAGATTCTGCAAATTATGTTCAAATTTGATGATTCTTTTTTCTATATTCTTAACAAATTAATATCCACCAAATGGGCCAAAATATTTTAAAACTTGTATAGCTAACATTTGTAATGTTTTGGTAAATATCAAATTAATTTATATTCATATATTCTTCACATTTTTTGTATCTCCTAAAAAAGGATCTTTCACTCAAATTGGTTTGTATGAACATATTTGTCTTTATTATACATGCATGAAATTTTGTTATTTTTTAAAGCATTTCAACATGTCAAAATTCAAATTATCTATCTTTCTAATGAAATGCTCATGTACATATGTGGCATTCTTCAAATTTTGAATATAAATTGATTTAAAAAAATGTAAAAATCTGAAAAAAATCATAGAGGTTGGTATGATGACTACAAAGTCCCATTTAAAAACTCAATTGAAAAATCATTATATTCATAAAGATAGAAAAATAACAAATAACCAGTGTTATTTGTTTTTTATGTTCTGATCAATTTCAAAGTTTTTACCAAGTGAAATTTAGTGGAAACCTTTAATACTATACCATATTACAAGAAAGTGGAATTTGGCTTTTTAAAAGGCCCCTCATTTTAATCAAGGGTATTAATATATTTAGATAAATATCTTCTCAAGTTGTTGGTACTGATCAACCGCCTGAGAGAAGTCCTTTCCTCAAGCGGGTATTTAGTAATAACCGACTGAGGTAAAATATTTAGATTCCAATATAAATACTCAAACATGTATAAATTCTGCAAATTGAGTCCAAATTCGATGACTCCTTTTTCTATATTCTGAAAAAATTAATATCCACCAACTGGACCAAAATATTTTAAATCTTGTATAGCTAACATTTGTAATGTTTTCGTAAATATCAAATTAATCTATATTCACATATTCTTCACATTTTTTGTATCTCCTAAGAAAATCTTTCACTGAAATTGGTTTGTATGAACATATTTGTCTTTATTATACATGCATGAATTTTGGTAATTTTTTTAAAGCAATCCAACATGTCAAAATTCAAATTATCTATCTTTCTAATGAAATGCTCATATACATATGAGACATTCTTCAAATTTTGAACACAAATTGATTAAAAAATTATAAAAATCTGAAAAAAAATCATAGAGGTTGGTATGATGACTACAAAGTCCCATTGAAAAACTCAATTGAAAAATCATTATATTCATCAAGATAGAAAAATGACAAATAATCAGTGTTATTTGTTTTTTATGTTCTGACCAATTTCAAACTTTTTACCAAGTGAAATTTAATTGAAACCTTTAATACTAAACCATATTACAAGAAAGTGGAATTTGGCTACTAAAAGGCCCCTCATTTTAATCAAGAGTATTAATTAAGTTTTGATAAAGATCGTCTCAGGCGGTTGGTACTGATCATCCGCCTGAGAGAAGTCCTTTCCTCAGGCGGATATTTAGTCATAACCGCCTGAGGTAAAATATTTAGCGTCTATATTCGCAGGCGGGTGGTAATGAATAACCGCCTGAGGGTAGTCCTTTCCTTAGGCGGTTATTACTTAAGAGCCACCTGCGAAGATAGACGTCTATATATAGCGCTCGACTTCCTTGGAAAAACCTAACCCGGGCGAAATCACTTAGACGCCGTCAGGCTGCCACAGTTTCGTTTGCCGCCAAGTCTTCGCCGCCCTCGCCACCGAGCTTCGCCCTCACCGCCGAGCTTCGCCGTCGTCACCGAGCTTCGCCGAACTTTGACCTCGCCGCTTCCTTCCCTTCCTTCCTGGTACGCCAAGCTTTACCCTAACTGTTTCCTTCCCTTCCTTCCAGTCATTAGGCCGAGCTTCAACCTTGCCGCTAGGTATGCTGCAGCTTCCTTCCCTCCTCCGTCCCCGTGTCGCCTCCCTCCTCGCCCTTGCCGCCGGCCGAGTCATGTCCTCACCGCCGCCGCACTCTAGATTTTCTCAAACCCTAGGTTCCTATCTAATTTTCATTAATCAAAGTTTCTGAACATGCAACAAAGTCAAATGAAGATTGTAGGTCATATGAAGATTGGCAATGAAGATTGTAGGTCATATGTCATCTCTTACCTAGAGAGTAGTTCCCTTTTTTGACAAAAAACAGCAGGATGATTTCCTGCTAATAGTTGATGATCTCAGCAATAGTTGATGAATGTCTGCAATTTTGTTTTCAGTTCCAATGTGACTTAGCTCCATTTTCCCTTCCTATACACAAGCTCGCATAAAATGAAACTTGGTGTCAATGTGCTTCATTCTTTCATGATACTTTGGGTTCTTGCTCAACTCAATCGCTGCTTTGTTGTCCACCCATAGTGGGAACACCAGAGAAGGTTCATCCATTATTTCAGCTAACAGTCGACTGAGCCAAATTCCTTGACATGCCCCGGATGAGGCAGCTATGTACTCAGCTTCACACGATGAAAGTGCCACTACTCTCTCCTGTAAATCTCCATTTAGAAATGCAGACTTACCATCCATATGGTGGAGTTCCCACCCCTTGTGAAAAAATTTAACTTTTAAACTTTCAACTGTTTAAAGAATTTACTATTATGGTATAAAGCAAAGAACCATGCAATGAAACTTGAAATAAAACATGAAGATGGAAGCATTATCAGCCCAAATTTGTTTCCTTGTTGGTTTTAGACTTGTCATTTCAATATGCTCATGCACAGTTCCTTACTGACAAATATATGGTTAATTGATTGTGGTGCCTCACTTAATATCTATTATCACAATATTTCCCCTATGCATTAGTATTTTGCCTCTTCTTCTCATGGTTTATGCTATATAAGTGGGACATATTTCCGCTATGTGCTAGAGCATTTATTTTTGTAGCTTTCATTGAAGTGGGACATATTTTTTGTCTTATTAGTTCTAGAATGGAAAGCCCTAAGAAGACTGTTGATGGTAGTGACAATGAAGAAGGCAATATGGAGTTTAGTGACTCCAACAGTTCAGACTCCTTTCACTGTCCATCGGACCCTTTTCCAAATATAATAATTAAAAAGACTTCAGAGGATCTTGGCCCGGAATATGATCCTGCCGACGAGGTATGGATCACTAATCTTAACTCCAGCAGTTTAAGTTAATGTTGGTTGTCAAGTATATGAAGTCTTATAATTATTTTCTAACTAGCTTAATCGCGAAGACAAAGAGGTGACTTTGGCTCCTGAAACTGCAGAAGGTTCTCCAATGGTTGAATCCTCAGGTTCAATAAAGCAAAAACGAGGGCAAAGAGGTCCTAATAAGGGTCCATTGAACCGCATTATATACATAACAAGTGTAGGTCCAAGTGGGCTTCCCCAAGAACCACTGGACTAAGTTGCAAAGTACCGAAATGCATGCGGTTTTCTTGTTAGAGAGCTCATGCCGATCACAACTGTAAAAGTCCCAAAAACGTGAATGCAAAGAAACAAATGTTTTAGAATCATCGTGCTCAGGTTCATAAGAATTGGGACTTGTTTAAATTTTTCCACATGTGATGACACACATGAGTGTCCCACCACTCTAGCCTAGGATCAAGTGAGTGTTTGGGGGACAAAGTTAAGTTAAAACCCATGTGTAAGCTCTCATGTGCCAGGGGAAATGAAATTCAGAATTTGAGCTCAAATTATTCAATTCAAATTGCAAATGAGGGCAACAAATAGGAATGCAAACTTTTGTGCACAAAAATCTCATTTGCAGCAGCCAAAAACAAAATGCAGATCTCATATTTGAATTCCTTAGGTCCAAATTAGGGGGTAGGCAAAGTTTCATGAATTTTGGAAATGTTTCCTACCCATTTGTCAAATGAACTTTAAATTGCATAGGAATTCAAATTCAATTGTGAAATTGGATGAAACTTGTCCAAATCTTCAAATTCAGACCAGGTTCAAACTTTTCCACAATTGGAGGGAGTCATTTTCCAATTTTGAGAAAAATTGAGGGGATAAGGGGGACAGTGGGGTCCACATATCATTGGGCAAAAAGGTGTGACTTGCACCCTAAGTCACCTCTCTCTCTGTTTCCACTGAAGCAACCGACTATCCTCGCTGTTCAGGATCGAACACACCGGGACGTCCACGAGCGCCACCGAGACTCGATGCAGCAGCCACCGCCCCGTTTCTCCTCACGCAGGCGACCAACTTCACTGCTTCACGCTCGGCGCGATCCACTCGACCACAGCCGAGCCAACCGTACGTGTGCTGTTTCTCCTCGCTCGTAACACGCTCGAGGCTGCCAAAGCTCATCCGAGCGCCACCTCCTCTCGCAATTTCATCGCGCTGGAGATCTGCTGGCGCCCTTATCAGCGCGCGAGTCGATCTCTTCGTGCACAAAGAATACCAAGGCTCTGCCCCCTCCTCGCACAAGAGCGGAACAGAGCCGCTCACGGCGGCTCCATCGGTCGATCGGCGGGAGGCGACCAAAACTGTGCCACAGAGCTCCCCAAGCTGCAAAACGGCACAGAGGGGTCCGCTTCTCGCTCCTCAGCACTAGACCAGGGGATTTTCAGCTGCCCCGACCAAGAACGGCGTGTGTGTGCAGTGACCCGAAAGCTGACCACAAATGGACCCACGTGGACAGCGCAACCGAGGGGCTTTCAAAGCCGAGCTAGGACACCCAGAGGAGCGTTGGAGCTCCCTGCTACTCCTCGCCGAACCTCAACTCAAGCCATGATCTCCTGAACAAGAATTTAGAAATTTATTCTCGGCACATGCAAAACGACCGCGGGTAAGTATTCCTTCAAATTCGATCACAGTTGTTGTTTTTAGGCCACTAGATCATGCACACGTGCACTAGACTGGCTAGCGGTCAAGTTCCCTTCAAAACCCTAGCCAGAAATCGACAGGGAGTGAGCTATTTCTTGTGTTCCCGAGCTCGGACGTCGCAACACCATTCGGGCGCACGGTGAGAGCAGGGTAGCTGCCATTTCCAGGCTTGTTTGCATCCTTGCCGAGTTTCCCTAGCATCCAAGGATGCTGTAGAGCTAATCCCTCAAAAGTTTGGCGGGCTAGGACCACCGGGCGACGGCGCCGAGCATCACCGAATGCCGCCGCACGTCGCCGGCACATTTCCAGTTGTCTAGCGCCCACGACAACCCTGCCAACGTGCTCCCCGACCCTGAAAACCCCCGGGCGGCGAGTCTCCGGCTGGGAGATGGCCGGAAACGCCGGTCCGGTGAGCTCCGGCGGAGGTCCGACGACTGGGCAGCGCGGGAGCGGGAAATGACCCGAGGAAGAAGATGACATGGGCGGGTCCCACGTGTCAGCGACCGAAAGTTTAAAAAACTGATCAGCTGTGGCTCTGTGATCCAGTGTGGCTGCACGCCAAAAGTGCGTGGCCCGGTGTGGCTGGAATTCCAGTGGGTGAGATTTAATACGTGGGCCCGAATCCATTTTTCAATAGCAAAACAATTCCAGTTTCAGCTCCAACTTTGAAAATTCATAACTTTGTGTAGGAGACTCCAAATTGGGTGATTCAATTTGGGTTGGATTCATTTTGAAAAGATATATCCAAATATGAACCCCAATTTGTATTAAAGTCAATAATAAATTCTGGATAATTCTTTTAATGTTTTCTAAAAATGAATTATTGAGGGAGTTTGGTTCATCCAAAAATCCTCAAATATTGCCAGAATATTTTTTAGGATATTATTGAACTTTCAGCAAAATTTCATTTCAACTGGAGTTGATTTGAGAAGGAATTTCCAGAGTACAATCTGCTTTGCTCAAAATTATCCAGAAACTTTTTCAGAAAATGATCTTCGGTTGTAAAATCAGTTCTGAAAAGTCCTTAGCTTCAAAAATCATAGGAAAATTCAGGAACGCTCTATTAGCCATACTTGAAAGGGTGGTTCATGTGATTGGGCATGAAAATGCACCTTAGTTCAGAATTAATTCCTTGTAGCATAATTGCTTATAGAATTATTCTGGAGGAACTACTCAATGAGAAGTCCTAAATTTTGGAGCCAATTACTTTCATGTGACCAGGAACTCATATTTAAAGTTTCAGCTCAAGTTGAACTTTAGATCTCCCTGTTCTTGTTCTCCATGCTTATGTATGTGAGCAAAACATAGAGAATTATGGTGGGAATTATGGGAGACACAATTCCCACCCACATTAGTTGCAATTTGGCATACTAAGTCTCTGTGTAGTGTATGACTTCATGTAAAAATTTTGAAATCATTGGAGATCAGGACCTTTAGTTCCTTTCAACCCATTTCAACTCACGTCACAGGTCCATTAGGAACCATAGAATATGTTAATGGAACTTCTTATGGACTTGTGATTTTCCTCTAATTCCTCTGCACCACAGGGACAAGCACCTCATTCTTAGTACTCCCACACAGTTCCCTGTTATTCATGAGTCGAGTCTTTACTTCCTTAAATTGCATTATAAGAACATGTGCACATACATATCAATAGGATTTACGACAGAGACAATGAATGGAGAAGTTCGACGGAGTGGTCCCATTGAAGTGGATCAGTGATCAAACCTCAAGGGAGACAAGACTCTAACTGCATTATATACTATTGGACCAGAAGCAACAAGGCAAGCCCCGGTTTGCATTAACCTATTTTCAAAGTTTTGCTTTATGAATACTTAGTATGTGGTATGGATGTGCATTAGGTGTAGGATGCATGAAACCCCAACTGCATAACCAGAATTTTCTCACAAGAGTGAGGGCAGTGTCTAAGACCTCGAGTAGATAGGCTATGCTTAATGATTCATAGAACTCCGGTACAAGTCGAGTAGTTGGAATCTACTCGCGAGTTAGGCTTGGGACAAATGGCATTGGTTCGAGTGATGTGACATCACTTTTGTAATGAAAATGAGACTAGGCAGGGGCTAGGGTGCAGCAAGAGGAAGTCTTGTGTGCGCAGCCATGTCCGTGTCGATTGAGGACCGATCTGTGTGCGGCCCACGCTGATCAAGTTTGGACGTACCAAAGGCATATCGGATATATGGGCCCTGATAAACCGATGTAACCTATACCTCCGGGCATCGAGGCATAACGCACCGATTTATAGGTGTAGGCTGAGGGCAGCAAGGTGGAAATCTGCTAACGGGCATAGAGAGATGCTCCGTGTAGGAACCTCCTGCTCATTTCGGTGCGACCGGTTCGACGTTTGGGCTGTTGGGTGAAAGGTTGTCCCGTACGGCATCGAGTGAGCGTGCTTTGCAGCTCCACGGGTGGGCGTACGTGACGTGCTCTTTGGGTATCCCTGCAGGTGTATATCGAGTCGGTTCGCCATCCCTCGCGGTGAAGAGTAGCACTTGGTCACTGAGTCGTGACGTAGGCTAATATATGAAATGTGATGATTCAATACTGCTGTTATGATAAAAATTGTATTGCTACATGTGTGCCACCAAATATTGCTTACTAAATTTCTTATTCATGAACCGTGAACTTGTGGCTAAAATATGAACTAAGGATGAACTTGTAGGCAGGTCCATTTGCTGAAATTTATTATCCCATGTTCGTATCAACTGCATGTAGAGTTTCATGCCTTGGTGAGTCGGTTAAGTCGTGTTGAGCCATCGTGCTCACGGTTGCTGCTATAAGTTTTTTCAGGTGAGGAGCATCCCACGGACTCGGATTACGAGTCCACCGGCGAGGGCTACCCTCCGTCGGGGACCACAGCTGAGTGGGAGCCGTACACGCCGTGCTGAGCTGAGAAGTGCAGCTAGTGTGGGTTGCCCTAGGGCAGGGCAACTGACTTTTGCTAGGTAGACGGGCATGAGTTGTACAAACTTAGTTTCCGCTGCTGTAATAATGACATTAGTTTGTAACTGAAGTAAGTACTACTTTGTACATTTCAGTTGGTTTTCTATGTAATATAATGTTTTCTTATGATGTGTGCTGTCAGGTGTCGCATCGTGCGACACCACTCTCTGTGATCCTGGATGAGTGGATTCCGGTTCGCCACAGGCTGGTATCAGAGCCACATTGGGGATAGCACATTAATTAAGGACTGTATTACGGTAAAACCTAGATTTACGGTGAGGATTCGCTAGTTCGCCCAAGTAAGGACTATATTAGCATAGTTACTAAAAGTGGCAAGACTAACATATGTGTTATAATTCTGAATTTTGATTCTGTAACGACACACCTAGGCTCAGGTAAGAATGGTAAGGCACGCCACCGAAAGCGGTTCAATTTCGGTTAGCTCCCCTGACGACGAATGTGGTTCAGGGATAGGTCTCACAGCTTGGTGTGAGACGTCAATATGAAACTCTTGGACTCTTCATGTTCCTGAGTTCATATGAAATGCTGATCCTTAGCGTGCATTAGGCAAGTAAGTGGAGACCCCATCGGGTGGTCAGTAACACGAAAGTGTGTTCATCTGGAAATAGCCCAGAAGGACATACGCAGCACTTGCCATCAGCATGCCCTGCAGGGCAGTAGGTGGTATCTATTGGGTTGATAAAATTCCCAACCGTGACGACCCGTTCGTGCTCTACACGGGTTTCCCGTCGTGTGGTGTTGAAACACGATCATGTACCTTGTGACGTGGCTTAACTCAGGGACGGTCGTATGGCAATGATACGGGCGTTTGTATTTACGTTCAAATATGGTCCTGCCTGAAATGGAAATAACCTTTGAGTGCATCATTATTGTGTGGTCTTCTGCAGGTACTAACCACGTATGTATCCCGTGTAGTATACGTTTGCGAGTGGTCTTCTTAGTGCCACAATTGAGACGTATATGCCGGTATAATCCGGTTAGGATTTTATTTGGTGATGAACGTAGTACCGTCATATCTCTTACGGTGCATCGCCACCGTACTACACTTAAATATTTTCTTTGCTCCGAGAACTGATTAATGACTAACTTTTAAACTAAAAATGGAAGTTGAAAAACACATATTAGTTACTGACCTCTTCATTTGAACTAAGTTTCAAAGGAGAGATTTGCCAGGCTCCATTGGATCTAAAAACAGAGTGCTCTGTTTTCGGCAAGAATTCTTGCTGGAACTTTGGCAGAGCATAACTCTGAGTAGTTTTAACCAATTAGGGTGTATGATACAGTTATGGAAATTTTTTTAAGTGATCTACAACTTCTATGTAGACTTCCAGAGCAGAATCACAAGCTAAATTGGGAGAAAGTTCAGATGAAGGTGAACTGTCCAGAACCAGGACGGCAGCAAAAACCTCTCTGGACCTTTCTGTTTTTAGGCCATAAATTTCTGTAGAAAAATCTATAGGAATCCTATGATACACCGTTGGAAAGGTTATGAAATGTGCAACATTGTTGTAGTTCAAAGTTTGTTCAGACTATTATTGTATTTGCATATACAACTGTGATAAAAATAGCCACATACAAAGGAGATGCTGGCAAATTTTGTCCAGGAATTCTGTCAACTTTAAGCAATCATAACTGTTGATCCAGAAATGATCTAGAGGCATATGAGTACTCGATGGAAAGATACTGAAGTTAAATTTAACTTTGGTATTCAACTTGAGTTACGAAAATGCGATTAAACGGATCAAAATCAGGGTTAGGACAGACGGGTCTGTTCTGTACAGCAAAGAGGGTTAGTTAGACCTACCACACGGAAGTGACTAAACCCGAGGATATTCCGGTGGTATGTGAATGCTGATGTGTTTCCTATGAGTTTCCATGCAGATTACCCGAACAGGACGTCAAGTTCAAGACTGAACTGGCGCCGGAAACAACACCGATTTCACAGAGGCCGCATAAGATGGCACCCGATGAACTGGCGAAGTTGAAGGAGCAACTAAGTGACTCATGAGCAAAGGTTTTATACGACCCAGCTCATCACCTTGGGGTTTCTCTGTGCTGTTCATTAAGAAGAACGATGAGACACTAAGAATAAGTGGTTATTATCATTCGCTCAATGCCGTCACTATAAAGGACAATGAGGGGGACTCTATAGTTTAAAGACCGTATAGTTATACCTCGTGAGATGAAACACTCTACTGCCGGAAATGTCGCACACCGCTGAAGTGGTGTGAGTACGGCAGAAGGGTACTGTTCGGGGTTGATTAGTCAACAAAGCCGATGACCGAGTTCGAATAATAAGAAGCAAACATGAAGGCTGAATAATCCCTACAGAAAAGCTACGAGGATCAAAGGTGTAGACCATGGCATTTTGACGTCGGGGAACACATTTATCTTCGTGTGTCCCCGATGAAAGGAATTCACCGGTTCTATGTAAAGGGGAGATTTTTCTTTCCAATCTTTAGATCCATTTGCTATAACGAAAAAGTGCGGAGCCGTAGACTACCGGTTGGAACTACCGGCACGTATTGCTGGTGTCCACGGCATAGTCATGTTTCGCAGCTGCGGAAGTGTCTCAAATTTACCGATGCTGTCCGCACTGAAGAAATATACGATTTGAAACCAGGTCGTGCCAACATTGAGCGACCTGTTCAGACTATGGATGAAAAGATCCGGAACACCTGGAATCGGATATTAAAATTTTACAAGGTGCTGTGGAGTAATCATACCGCGGAAGGAATAACGCAGAGAGCAAAGATTACCTCCGCATGAACTATCCGGAACTTTTATCGTCCTACCATTTGGCATTACCTCTCCCGTCTCGTTCTCCTATTGGAATATCAGGACGAGATTCTTTTTAAGGGGGGAGGAATGTAAAAGTCCAAAAAACGTGAATGCAAAGAAACAAATGTTTGAGCATCATCGTGCTCGGGTTCATAAGAATTGGGACTTGTTTAAATTTTTCCACATGTGATGACACACATGAGTGTCCCACCACTCTAGCCTAGGATAGTGTTTGGGAGACAAAGTTAAGTTAAAACCCTTGTGTAAGCTCTCATGTGCCAGGGGAAATGAAATTTATAATTTGAACTCAAATTATTCAATTCAAATTGCAAATGAGGGCAACAAATAGGAATGCAAACTGTTGTGCACAAAAATCTCATTTGCAGCAGCCAAAAACCAAACGCAGATTTCATATTTGAATTCCTTAGGTCCAAATTAGGGGGTAGGCAAAGTTTCATGAATTTTGGAAATTTTCCTACCCATTTGTCAAATGGACTTTAAATTGCATAGGAATTCAAATTCAAATGTGAAATTAGATGAAACTTGTCCAAATCTTCAACTTCAGACCGGGTTCAAACTTTTCCACAATTGGAGGGAGTCATTTTCCAATTTTGAGAAAAATTGAGGGGATAAGGGGGACAGTGGGGCCCACATGTCATTGGGCAAAAAGGTGTGACTTGCACCCTAAGTCACCTCTCTCTCTATTTCCACTGAAGCAACTGACTATCCTCTCTGTTCAGGCTCGAACACACCGGGACGTCCCCGAGCGCCACCGAGACTCGATGCAGCGGCCACTGCCCCGTTTCTCCTTACGCTGGCGACCAGCTTCACTGTTTCCTTCACGCTCGGCGCGATCCACTCGACCACAGCCGAGCCAACCATGTGCTGTTTCTCCTAGCTCGTAACATGCTCGAAGCTGCCGAAGCTCATCCGAGCGCCACCTCCTCTCGCAATTTCATCATGCTGGAGACCTGCTGGCGCCCTTATCAGTGCGCGAGTCGATCTCTTCGTGCACAAAGCATACCAAGGCTCTGCCCCCTCCTCGCACAAGAGCGGAGCAGAGACGCTCATGGCCGCTCCGTCGGTCGATCGGCGGGAGGCGACCAAAACTGTGCCACAGAGATCCCCAAGCTGCAAAACGGCACAGAGGGGTCTGCTTCTCCCTTCTCAGCACTAGACCGGGGGATTTCCAGCTGCCCCGACCAAGAACGGTGTGTGTGTGCAGTGACCCGAAAGCTGACCACAAACGGACTCACGTGGACAGCGTAACCGAGGGGCTTTCACAGCCGAGCTAGGACACCCAGAGGAGCGTTGGACCTCCCTGCTACTCCTCGCTGAACCTCAACTCAAGCCATGATCTCCTGAGCGAGAATTTAGAAATTTATTCTCGGCACATGCAAAACGAGCGCGGGTGAGAATTCCTTCAAATTCGATCACAGTTCTTGTTTTTAGGCCACTAGATCATGCACACGTGCACTAGACTGGCTAGCGGTCAAGTTCCCTTCAAAACCCTAGCTAGAAATCGACCGGGAGTGAGCTATTTCTTGCGTTCCCGAGCTCGGACGTCGCAACACAATTTGGGCGCACGGTGAGAGCAGGGTAGCTGCCATTTACAGGCTTGTTTGCATCCTTGCTGAGTTTCCCTAGCATCCAAGGATGCTGTAGAGCTAATCCCTCAAAAGTTTGGCAGGCTAGGACCACCGGGCGACGGCGCCGAGCTTCACCGAATGCCGCCGCACGTCGCCGGCACGTTTCCGGTTGTCTAGCGCCCACGCCAACCCCGCCAACGTGCTCCCGCCCTGAAAACCCCCGGGCGGCGAGTCTCCGGCCGGGAGATGGCCGGAAATGCCGGTCCGGTGAGCTCCGGCGGAGGTCCGGCGACTGGGCAGCGCGGGAGCGGGAAATGACCCGAGGAAGAAGATGATCCGGGCGGGTCCCACGTGTCATCGACCGAAAGTTTAAAAAACTGATAAGCTGTGGCTCTGTGATCCAGTGTGGCTGCATGCCAAAAGTGTGTGGCCCGGTGTGGCTGGAATTCCAGTGGGTGAGATTAAATACGTGGGCCCGAATCCATTTTTCAATAGCAAAACAATTGCAGTTTCAGCTCTAACTTTGAAAATTCATAACTTTGTGTAGGAGACTCCAAATTGGGTGATTCAATTTGGGTTGGATTCATTTTGAAAATATATATCCAAATATGAATCCCAATTTGTATGAATGTCAATAATAAATTCTGGATAATTCTTTTAAGTTTTTCCAAAAACGAATTATTAAGGGAGTTTGGTTCATCTAAAAATCCTCAAATATTGGCAGAATATTCTTTAGGATATTATTGAACTTTCAGCAAGATTTCATTTCAATTGGATTTGATTTGAGTAGGAATTTCCAGAGTACAATCTGCTGTGCTCAAAATTATCCAGAAACTTTTTCAGAAAATGATCTTCCGTTGTAAAATCAGTTCTGAAAAATCCTTAGCTTCAAAAATCATAGGAAAATTCAGGCAGGATCTATTAGCCATACTTTAAAGGGTGGTTCATGTGATTGGGCTTGAAAATGCACCTTAGTCCAGAATTAATTCCTTGTAGCATAATTGCTTATAGAATTATTCTGGAGGAACTACTCAATGAAAAGTCCTGAATTTTGGACCCAATTACTTTCATGTGACCAGGAACTCATATGTAAAGTTTCTGCTCAAGTTGAACTTTAGATCTTCCTGTTCTTGTTCTCCATGCTTATGTATGTAAGCAGAACATAGAGAATTATGGTGGGAATTATGGGAGACACAATTCCCACCCACATTAGTTGCAATTTGGCAAACTAAGTCTCTGTGTAGTGTATGACTTCATGTAAAAAATTTGAAATCATTGGAGATCAGGACCTTTGGTTCCTTTCAACCCATTTCAACTCACGTCACAGGTCCATTAGGAACCATAGAATATGTTAATGGAACTTCTTATGGACATGTGGTTTTCCTCTAATTCCACTGCACCACAGGGACAAGCACCTCATTCTTAGTACTCCCACACAGTTCCCTGTTATTCATGAGTCGAGTCTTTGCTTCCTTAAATTGCATTATAAGAACATGTGCATATACATATCAATAGGATTTTCGACGGAGGCAATCAATGGAGAAGTTCGACGGAGTGATCCCATTGAAGTGGATCAGTGATCAAACCTCAAGGGAGACAAGACTCTAACTGCATTATATACTATTAGACCAGCAGCAACAAGGCAAGCCCCGTTTTACATCGACCTATTTTCAAAGTTTTGCTTTATGAATACTTCGTATGTGGTATGGATGTGCATTAGGTGTAGGATGGATGAAACCCCAACTGCATAACCAGAATTTTCCCACAAGAGTGAGGGTAGTGTCTAAGACCTCGAGTAGATAGGCTATGCTTAATGATTCATAGAACTTCGGTACAAGTCAAGTAGTTAGAATCTACTCGCGAGTTAGGCTTGGGACACACGGGATTGGTTCGAGTGATGTGAGATCACTTTAGTAATGAAAATGAGACAAGGCAGGGGCTAGGGCGCAGCAAGAGGAAGTCTTGTGTGCCCAGCCCTGTCCATGTCGATTGATGACCGATCCGTGTGCGGCCCACGCTGATCAAGTTTGAACGTACCAAAGGCATATCGTATATATGGGCCCCGATAAACCGATGTAACCTATACCTCCGGGCGTCGAGGCATAACGCACTGATTTATACATGTAGGCTGAGGGCAGCAAGGTTGAAATCTGCTAATGGGCATAGAGAGATGCTCCGTGTAGGGAACCTCCTGCTCGTTTCGGTGCGACCGGTTCAACGTTTGGGCTGTTGGGTGAAAGGTTGTCCCGTACGGCATCGAGTGAGCGTGCTGTGCAGCTCCACGGGTGGGCGTACGTGACGTGCTCTTTGGGTATCCCTGCAGGTGTATATCGAGTCGATTCGCCGTCCCTCGCAGTGAAGAGTAGCACTTCACTGAGTTGTGACGTAGGCTAATATATGAGATGTGATGATTCAATACTGCTGTTATGATAAAAATTGTATTGCTACATGTGTGCCACCAAATATTGCTTACTAAATTTCTTATTCATGAACTGTGAACTTGTGGCTAAAAGATGAACTAAGGATGGACTTGTAGGCGGGTCCATTTGCTGAAATTTACTATCCCATGTTCGTATCTACTGCATGTAGAGTTTCATGCCTAGATGAGTCGGTTAAGTCTTGTTGAGCCCTCGTGCTCATGGTTGCTGCTATAAGTGTTTTTCAGGTGAGGAGCATCCCACGGACTCGGGTTACGAGTCCACCGGCGAGGGCTACCCTCCGTCGGGGACCATGGCTGAGTGGGAGCCGTACACGCCGCGCTGAGCTGAGGAGTGCAGCTAGTGTGGGTTGCCCTAGGGCAGGGCAACCGACTTTTGCTAGGTAGACGGGCGTGAGTTGTACAAACTTAGTTTCCACTGCTGTAATAATAACATTAGTTTGTAACTGAAGTAAGTACTACTTTGTACATTTAGTTGGTTTTCTATGTAATATAATGTTTCCTTATGATCTGTGGTGTCGGGTGTCGCATCGTGCGGCACCACCCTCTGTGATCCTGGATGAGCGGATTCTGGTCCGCCACAACAACTGAGGATTGGAGAAAATTACCTGAGGAGAACAAGAATGAGTTGTGGGAGAGGATAAAGAAACAATTCAAGTTTCCGAAAGGCATAAAAGAAGCTGTTAAGAAAGCAACATTGGTCTCCTGCGGCAAGAAGTTTCGCGGCTCGAAGAATGAAATGAATGCTTATGTTAAGGCTGATAAGGTCCCTAGCCCGAAGAAAATGGGAAAAATCACACAAGCTCAGTGGCAAGAATTTGTTCGTCAAAAGATCACACCTGATGCTAAAGCCCTAAGTGCAAGTAGGTCAGAGCTTGCCAAAAAGAACAAATCCCATCATCGCTTGGGGTCTGCTGGATATGCACCCAAAGTTCAGAAATGGAATAAGATATTAGAGGAAACTACCAGTAAGGGCAATCCTCACCCGTTAGAAGGCTGCGATGAGAGAACTCAGCGGTGGGTCTTTGCTTGATCAGGTTTGACCAGCGACGACAAACTTGAAAAGCCCGACTCTGTGAATCAAGTAGAGCCAAAAATAAAAGAAGTAATGGAAAAGCAACAGACGGTTCTCTTCAAGCCGAAGAGGGAGAATGACCAACTTACCGCTATCCTAGAAAACCCATAACACAGTGGACGTGTTCGAGCAATCTCTTCACAGATGTCCTGGAGAGATGGTTTCCCGAAGGATCAAGAGTCATATAGAAGATGTGACGAGTTCAAGAAAACTCTTGATGAAACGATTGCTCAGAAGGTCAAATAAAATGTGCAAGAAATAATAGATCAACTTAGACAATCGGGACAGTTAGTGGCACCGAGTACAGTGATGGTTTCCGTGGCAAAGGAGCATTTGGCCCAGCCAACTTCCTACCCTAGCAGTGTAGGTTTTGTGTCAGGCTCAGGGTCCCATACTTCACTGTCGATGATATTGTTAATGACAGATCTTGTCGTCTTCTTGTCCCGATTGGTAGAGCAGGCAACAAAACTAAACAGGTTGCCACTGCTATGGCAAAGCCTGATCGTGACTTCAACGGCAATGCACTTCCGTTGTATTATGCTGTGGTGCAAGTTCTTCAGATCATTGATAATGATTATGAATATTATGAAATAGACCACATCACACATGAGGGGATCACGACTCTGGGCAGGCTGTCAACCAATTAATCCTTTGGCACCGACGCAATACCCTGTTGGATGATGAGCCGATGTCTAGGCCCGTCTTCTAAGTCGAAAGTCCAAGAAAATCCACTCCCGCTATGTCTCAGCAAGGATGATACTAACCTTGCTAGTGAAGATATCAAAGAACAACTAGTTGAACAACAGCTTGAAGCAGTACCAGATGAAGCTGCTGGTAGTATAGAGCAACCAGTTGAGCAACTTCCGACGACTACTCCTTGATCATCAGTGCCTATAAAAGTTAGCTCATACGAAAATAAGAAACCTCCATCAGAAGTGTCAAAGTATTTGGAAAAAACCGAAGGAAAATATTGCAAAATCAAATGCATCTCGTTCTTCACATGACCCAGCAATAGAAGATATTGAGGAGTGGGAAGAAGACGGTGTCATATATAATCGGCAAACGTCTTTAGTTAAACCAGGAGTTCCAATATACAAGATTAATGACGTTCCTCCCGGATATGTGAATGGGAAACCATTTATTACATCGGTAAAACTGAGCAAGCAACCTTTGTCGCTCAGAAGAATGCATGAGTAGTACATAACTGCCAGCACGAAATATGAACTTTCTTACGTCACATTTATTGTGCCAAAAGATGCATTCTGGAGCATCGGATCAAAAAAACAAAGCATTGTTTTTGAAGATCTACATAGCCCTTTCTATCGAGGCATGCTCGAAATCAACCTACTACTCATCTGGTGCTTGTAAGTGCCTCTAATATTTCGAATTTGCTTTTCTTACTACACGGATACACATGTCATGAGATTATAACAATTCTAAACTTTTCAATAGGATGCAATACATGGATAATAAAAAGCTTGATACCAAGACAGGTATCCTTGACCCTACAATGATTGCAAAGTCCCAATTCGACTTACAAGTGGATCGGAAGTCTTCTAGGTACAAGGACCTGAAAAAAAAAAGAATTTGACAACACAATCGCAAAAGAAAAGAAGGATAAAAGGTTAAGTGTTGCAACTTACATAGGACGTGCCATGTTTAACTTTGTCAGAGATGGCAAGGACTTAATAAAGGCTCCGTACCACTTCGAGTGAGTTTGACATATGACATTGAAGTAGCAATTATTGCTAATTGTTAACTTAACACGTGTGTTTGTACGTGTACAGTAACCACTACATAATGATCTTCATCAAGCCAATGCAGGGTTTGGCAACGGTCTTGGACTCGGCTGATTACACACCAGGTCGTTACAAAGATTTCTTTTCCATTTTGAAATTGTATGATTATTCAATACTTTTAATTTACACACATTTAAATTGTGTTGACAAATTTTATATGACATTCCTTGTATTACAGGGCTTGGCGGTTTTACGTGAAAGAACTCGGCGGTCAGAGCCCTCCTAATAAGGATGCATTGGAGATATCGATAAATTTTCCTTGTCCCAAGCAGCCTTCTGGGGGCGTCTTATGCGGGTATTACGTATGTTAGCATCTTCGGACCACCTGCAAATATAGAGTGAATCGTGAGGGTGTATTTTCTTACTTTTGAGTTTTATTTTCATTGTAACTAGCGTATTTTCTTACCACAACTAGGGTTTATCTATATAGCCATTACAAAAAAATCTGTTAAGCTTGTTACTTCATAGAATTATTACTACTGTTCTACTCATGAGTTGTTATATATTTCATTGCAGCAAGCGAAGAATGTTTACCAAGAATGACCGGTTTGTAGAAGTATTCCTGATGGAGGAGCCGACAAGATTGCGAGTGAATTGTGTCAATTCATGCGTCGCGAAATTTTCCATCGAAGAGGGCTGTACTCGATAATGATGGTGGTGTAGCTGATGTGCCAGAACTTTTAGTGAAACTTGTAAACTATGATGACTGTTGGTGTAACAAACTATGAGATCACTTCTGTGTAACCTGTATATTGTTTTAGTAAATTGACTTATGTGATTATATTGTGTTAGTGTAAACTATGATGAGTTTTGTGATTAAATTGTTTTCGTGAAATTGACATGGAAATTAGAAATAATAGCAGGTACTACTGCATAGGGTATACTTTATCACAGGCAGTTCTTTACCTACGGCTAGACCTGCCTGTGAAATTATATTATCACATGTGGCTAGTCATAGGTAAAGAACCCCCTGTGATAAAAGGATTACATAGGCGGTGTGGCGGACCGGAATCCGCTCATCCAGGATCGCAGAGGGTGGTGCCGCGCGATGCGACACCCGACAGCACACGTCAGAAGAACACATTATATTACATGGGAAAAACAACTGAAACTGTACAAACAGGTACAAACTTCAGTTACAACTATTGGATATATTACACAGCGGAAGTCTACAATATACAACTCACGCCCGCCTATCTAGCAAAAGTGGTTGCCCCGCCCTAGGGCAACCCACACAAGCTGCACTCCTCAGCTCAGCGCGGCGTGTACGGCTCCCACTCAGCCGTGGTCCCCGACGGAGGGTAACCCTCGCCAGTGGACTCGTACTCCGAGTCCGTGGGTGGCTCCTCACCTGAAAAACACTTAAGCAGCAACCGTGAGCACGAAGGCTCAGCAAGGCTTAACCGACTCACCTACGCATGAAACTCTACATGAGGTGTACCATGACATAGGATAGCAGTGTTGCAGCAAATGGACATGCCTACAAGTTCATCCTTAGTTCATCTTTTAGCAACAAATTAACGGTTCATAAATCTGAAATTTAGTGAGCGATATTTGGTGGCACACATGTAACAATACAATTATATCATAACAGCAATATTGAATCATAACATGTCATTCATTAATCTACATTACGACGCAGTGAACAAGCGATACTCGTCACCGCGAGGGACGGTGAATCGACTCGATATACCCCTGCAGGGAAACCCAAAGAGCACGTCACGTACGCCCACCCGTGGAGCTGCACAGCACGCTCACTCGATGTCGTACGGAACAACCTTTCACCCAACAGCCCAAACGTCGAACCGGTCGCACCGAAACGAGCAGGAGGTTCCCCACACGGAGCATCTCTCTATGACCGTTGGCAGATTTCCACCTTGCTTCCCTCAACCTACACCTATAAATCGGTGTGCTATGCCTCGACGCCCGGAGGTTTAGGCTACATCGGTTTATCGGGGCCCATATATCCGATATGCCTTCGGTACGTTCAATACTTATTCAGCAGGGCTGCACACGGATCAGTCCTCAATCGACACGGGCAGGGCCGCGCACACAAGACTCTCTCTTGCGGCGCCCTAGCCCCTGCCTAGTCTCATTTTCATTACTAAAGTGATCTCACATCACTCAATCGAACTCGTGTGTCCCAAGCCTATCTCGCGAGTAGATTCCAACTACTCGACTTGTACAGAAGCCCTATGAATCTTTAAGCATAGCCTTCCTACTCGAGGTCCTAAACACTACCCTCACTCTTCTAGGAATCTTTGGTTATGCAAGTAGGGTTTCATTCATCCTATACCTAATGCAAATACATACTTCATATGACAGATGTAAACAAAATAAAACTTATAAAAAGGTTAATGCAAACCGGGGCTTGCCTTGTTGCTGCTGGTCAGGGGTTAGTTCCTCTTCCGGAAGGAGGAAATCCAGCACTTCCGGGGTCTCTTCTTCAATGGCTATACGTTGAATACAATACTACATGTAAATTTAAATGCAATGTGTGAACTTAAATACATAATTGCTAATAACTCTAGCTAGCCCTCCCCTTTGGTTCTGAAATTTTTTATGGTGGATTGGTAGGGGCCTAACCCGAGTTGTGACCAAGTTTTATTTGAAACAAAGTTCAATTGAACATTGTACAAATAAAAGCCTCTTTGGTCAATAATTGAGCCCCTAAGTAATTCCAGGGTTTTTCATGGCTCCCACCATTACTTTCTGGAAACTAGAATTTAGGACGGTTCTAATGGAATTGGTTTCATGTCATTTGAAGAATCCTACAGAAAGTTATGTCCTAATTAAGATTGGAGAAAATCTGAAAAATGTTTCTGTACATTTTTCTATTTTCTCTGGGCAGTCCCCTTAATCACCCAATTAGGGTAACTAAATGAACTTGGATGAGTCTGAAAATTTTACTGGGATTCAGGGATTCTCCAATGAACCTTTCAGCCAAATTTCAGAATTTTTCATAAAGTAGTTCTCCAGATAAAATTCCCAACAATTTAAATTTTAGGGATTTAATTCTGGAAAACTATTCACTTTCATGAGCTGAATTTGGTATTGTTGGAAAGTACTCAGAATCCTGAGTTCAGCAAAATTTGGTTCACTGAATTTGGAGCTCTCTAGCCAAAGTTCTGAGGATTTGAAGTTTGGAAGAATTCTGAAAATCGGGGGAGAAGTTTAAACTCTCGGGGCCCGCGGGGACACGTGTCGAGCGCGGAGGTGTCTGGCACACCGGGGATACCACACGTGTCGAGCACGGAGGTGTCCGGCACAACGGAGCTCACAGGGTATTCGCGCGCCAGCACAGCCGCTCCCTGGCCACACCCGATCCCGATTTAAATTCTTCAGCCGCTGACACGTGGGCCAGCCGGCTTCGTCTTCCTCCCGCCGTTCTCTCGCGCCCGCGCCGCCGACCTCGCCGGAGCAGACTCGGGGCTCGCCGGCTCGCTGCTGCCGGACCTCCCATGGTCTGAAAATCACCGCCAGGGGGTTGTCGACGTCTAGGAACACGTCGGTGGTGACAAGTCGGTCTGGGGGTGACCGGAAGTAGCTCGGCGACGTGCCGCGGCCTCGGTTGAGGTTCGACACCGTCGACCGTGGTTTCTAAACCCGCCAACACCTCGAACAAACCGCCCTACAGCATCAGTGTACCTCTAGGAAGCTCGATAAGGTGTCAAAAGGGTTCAGGGATGGCGGCAATTCGGTCGGCACCGTGTGACCGATCGTGCCCCCCATGACCGCCCTCGATCGAGCTTGAAATTCGTCACTCCTAGACAGTTTCACGCTACGGATGCAGAAAAAAACTTGATCGCCGGCTAGTCCAGCGTCTATGTGCAAGATTTGATGACCTCCGAAAGATCATAGAGCGAGAATTTAAAGAAACCGTACCAGAAGTTCGGTTTACGGTTGCCGGAGCAAAAACTGGAAATTCTCTGCGGATTCTTCACGGTTGGCTACAAACTTGGAGGAGAGCAGCACGGTGATCGCGCGCTCCTGTTGCCTCTCTCGCTGGACCGTGAAAACGCCTGTGGAACGCTGCCCACGGGCGTATGAATCTCGGCTGAGGCTAGGTCGCCGCGGTGGCGATCGCTCTCGGGCAAAGGTGGTCAGAGCTCGAGGTTTCCGGCGTTGGAGAGGTGGAGTGCGAGCTCAGGTGGCTGTCTAGCAGCTCAGGGATGAAGGAGGAGATGGTTTTGCTAGTTTTCCCGATTGAGCAGAGAGCTGCGGCGAGAAACAATGCCGCTGCTCGGGTTTGCCCGCGAGAAGATAAAGCCGGCCGACTCCTGCTCGGCTGAGGCGGTGCCGGCCGCGTGGGGGCGCGAGCCAGCCGCCCTGGGCGCCAGCGCTGAGAGGGAAGCATCTGGTGGCGCCGGTAGCTGCTCGGTGGCATAGCTGACAGCTGCTCGGCGGAATTTCCCACCGAGACTCTGACTTTGGGTGCAAGTTTCTCCTTCTCCCCTCTATGACACGTGGGTCCCACCCGGGGTTTTAACCTCTGGAATTTACTCCTAATCACTGTTGTAAACAGTGAGCCCCATAATACCCCTGGTGATTCAAATTATTCACCCCTGAGCCATTTGAATTGAATAGAATTCAAATTGGGTTCGGCTTGGGTGAATTTCAGCACAAGTTTAGTTTTGAATTCAAATAAAGTTTGAATTCGTCCCCCTTAGCTCATGTCAAGATCAACTCCAAATGGAGTGAAAATTGGTGTGTGAGCTCACAAAAATGTGCTGAATAAGAATATGAAGCTAACTTTTGAATTTCGGTGATGAAAGTTGCTGCAATTTGAATTTACATTCAAATTGGCCTCTTTTTCAAATAACCCAAAAAGTGCCTCAAAAAGTGTTGGATTTCTATGAAACTTGGACTGAACCTTCCCAAGACTTTTTAAGTTCTAGGGGTGAGCTCAACCTCTCATGTTCCTATGTCCAAATCCCACTTTGTGAAAAGGAAGACTTTCCCCTCTAATCACTCTTTTGATGAAGGTTACTTGCTCTTCACAATATTTCCTAAGATATCCAAAACGAAAACTGTGGTGTTGTGAGGTGAAGAAAAGTTTTTGCAAGTCCCTTTTCTTGGGCTTTTACATCCCTCCCCCCTTAAAAGAATCTCGTCCCGAGATTACAAAAGAAGAGATAGCGATGTAGTAGGGACTTACCCGTGTTGAGAAGCCATGAACTCCGGGTAATTTGAGCGAAAGGAATTCCTCGCTCTCCCACGTCGCTTCTTACGCGGTGTGGTTACTCCAGAGGATCTTGTAGAACCACAATGTTCTGCTACGCGTGGTTCGGGCTTTCTCATCAAGAATTTCCACCGGATACTCATCATATGTTAAATCCGGTTTCAACTCGCCAATGTCTTTGATAGGAACAGAAGATGTATGCTTCAAACATTTTCGCAGTTGCGGAACGTGGAAGATATCATGGACACCAGCAAGGGATGCCGGTAGCTCCAATCGATACGCTGCTGGTCCACACTTTTCGGTGATAGCATAGGGTCCAATAAAACGGGGAGCGAGCTTCCCCTTCACACCGAACCGGTGCACGCCCTTCATCGGAGACACGCGGAGGTACACGTGTTCCCCAACGTCAAAGTGCAACGGCCTACGCCTCTTATCAGCGTAGCTCTTCTGTCGGGATTGAGCGGCCTTCAAATTGGCTTGAATTGTCCGAACGCGCTCTTCGGCGTCGTTCACCACATCAACCCCGAATGTGACCCTTTCACCGGACTCGCACCAATTTAATGGGGTGCGGCATTTACGACCGTAGAGAGCTTCGTAAGGTGCCATTTTGATACTCGCCTGATAGCCGTTGTTGTATGAGAATTCCGCCAAGGGTAGGTGATCATCCCAGTTCCTACCATGGTGGATGGCACATGCTCTCAACATGTCTTCCAGGACTTGATTCACCCTCTTTGTCTCGCCATCTGTCTGAGGGTGATAGGTGGAGCTCCTGATCAACTTAGTACCCAATGCAGCGTGTAGCTGCTCCCAAAAGCGAGATACAAATAATGCACCTCGATCTGAGACAATGGTCTTGGGTACCCCGTATAGGCATAGAATCTTTGCTATGTACAGCTCCGCATATTTGCCGGCATTGTAACGTGTATTCACCGGGATGAAGTGAGCCGTCTTGGTTAACCGATCAACGATTACCCATATGGAATCATGCTTGTTGGATGTTAGGGGTAATCCCACAATGAAATCCATGCTCACATCTTCCCATTTCCATGCCGGGATCTTCAGGGGTTGCAGCAGCCCTGATTTCTTCATGTGATCAGCTTTCACTCGTCGGCACGTATCGCACTCGGATACGTACTTAGCTACCTCCCGCTTCATCCGTGTCCACCAAAATTTCTTTTTCAAATCTTGGTACATCTTGTTGCTGCCCGGATGAATGGAGTATTTAGACATGTGAGCTTCATCGAGGATCTTTTTCCTCAACTCCATATCTCGGGGCATGACTATGCGGTCATTAAACCATAGCGTCCCCTCATCATCCTTCCGGAAACACTTGACCTCTCCATTGTCTATCCGTCTCCGGAGATGTGCCATGCCTTTATCCGTCTTCTGAGCTGCAATGATGTCCTCCCTAATAGTAGGGATGAGGGCAAGGTTGTACAGCGATCCATAAGGAACCAAGTAAAAACTTGGCTCTCCCTCCTCCGCCGGTGAAATGGTGAGGTGATGGACATGTGATTTCCGACTCAGCGCATCGGCAACCACATTCGCCTTGCCGGGGTGGTAATGGATCTCAATCTCATAATCTTTGATCAGTTCTAACCACCTCCTCTGCCTCATGTTCAGCTCCTTCTGGGTGAAAATGTATTTCAAGCTCTTGTGGTCAGTATAGAGATGCACCAAATTCCCCAGGAGATAGTGCCTCCACATTTTCAGCGCCAAAAACCAATGCAGCAAGCTCAAGGTCATGAGTGGGATAATGCTGCTCATGGTTCCGAAGTTGGCGTGAGCCATAAGCGACCACACGTCCTTCCTGCATCAACACGCAGCCGAGCCCAATAACGGACGCGTCACAATACACGTCGAAGGGCTTTGTTGTATCCGGCTGAGCTAACACCGGGGCTGTTGTGAGATGCTTCACCAATGTTCGGAACGCTCCTTCACACGCCATGTTCCAAACATATTTCGTCCCTTTCTTCAGCAACTCTGTCATCGGCTTAGCGAGCTTGGAGAAGCTTGGAATGAATCTCCGGTAGTATCCCGCTAACCCGAGGAAGCTTCTGACTTCATGAACTGAAGTGGGAGCTTTCCATTTCAACACTTGCTCTATTTTACTTGGGTCAACCGCAATGCCTTCAGCTGAGATGATATGTCCCAAGAATGGCACTTGGCTGATCCAAAATTCGCATTTGCTGAACTTGGCGTAAAGCTTGTGGTCTCGCAATCGTTGAAGAACGATCCGCAAGTGTTTGGCATGTTCGGCTTCTGTCTTGGAGTAAACCAAGATATCGTCGATGAACACTACCACGAACTTATCCAGCTCCGGCATGAACACCGAGTTCATGAGATACATGAAATGGGCTTGAGCGTTCGTGAGACCAAAGGACATGACGAGATATTCGTATAAGCCGTATCTCGTCGAGAACGCCGTCTTCGGGATATCCTCCGCCCGGATCTTTATCTGATGATATCCAGAGCGAAGATCCATCCTTGAGAAGACACTTGCCCCCACAAGTTGATCAAACAAGATGTCAATACGGGGCAGTGGGTACTTATTCTTGATGGTGATGGCGTTGAGCGGCCGGTAATCCACACACAGCCTCAGGGTCTCATCCTTCTTCTTCACGAATAGCGCCGAGCATCCCCAAGGCGAGGAACTCGGCCTAATGAAACCCTTGCTCAACAGGTCATTGAGCTGTTCTTTCAGTTCAGCCAGCTCATTTGGAGCCATCTTAAGGTGTGTTTCAGCTCTGGAAGTCTACAACAAAGTTGTAGAGTACGTAAATACCTTTCCAGAACTATATCGCACATCTCTCTGGCTAAAAGACCTGTGAGTTATGCCCTGTTGAAGATCAGCAAACTTGCTGTCCAAAACAGAGCACTCTGTTTTTCAGTCTTTTTGGAACTACACTCATCACTATCTCATTCTTATACCCAACCAGGGTCTTAAATGTTGAACCTATAGATTTTAATTCCTTGTTATCATTATTTTCATGCATATGCCTACAATATCTCGGTACTACGTTCCTCACAAAAGAAAATCCTAACCGGATCATACCGGCATGTACGTCTCAAGTGTGGCACTAAACGGTCTCTTGCACACGTTTTCTACACGGATACATACGTGGTTAGTACCTGCAGAAGGCCACACAATAATGGTGCACTCAAAGGTTTTTCATTTCAGGCAGTTCCATATTTAAAAGTAAATACAAACGCCCGTATCATTGCCATACGGCCGTCCTTGAGCTAAGTCACGTCTCAAGGCACGTGATCGTGTTTCAACACCACACGACGGGGAACCCGAGTATGTCATGAACGGGTCTTCACGGTTGGGAATGTTATCAACCCAACAGATACCACCTACTGCCCTGCAGGGCACGCCGATGGCAAGCGCTGCGTATGTCCTCCTGGGCTATTTCCAGACGAACACACTCCCGCGTTACTGACCACACGATGGGGTCTCCACTTACTTGCCTAATGCACGCTAGGGATCAGGGTTTCATATGAACTCAGGAACATGAAGAGTCCAAGAGTTTCATATTGACGTCTCACACCAAGCTGTGAGATCAGTCCCTGAACCACGTTCCTCGTCAGGGGAGCTAACCGAAATTGAACCGCTTTCGGTGGCGTTCCTTACCATACTTACCAGAACGTAGGTGCGTCGTTACATAATTAAAATTCAGAATTATAACACATAAGTTAGTCTTTGCCACTTTAAGTAACTATGCTAGTATAGTCCTTACTTGGGCAGCTACCGAATCCTCACCGTATACCTAAGTTTTCCCCATAATGCAGTCCTTAAGTACTGTGCTATCCCCAATGCAGCTCTGATACCAGGCTGTGGCGGACCGGAATCCGCTCATCCAGGATCGCAGAGGGTGATGCCGCGCGATGCGACACCCGACAGCACACGTCAGAAGAACACATTATAATACATGGGAAAAACAACTGAAACTGTACAAACAGGTACAAACTTCAGTTACAACTATTGGTTATATTACACAGCGGAAGTCTACACTATACAACTCACGCCCGCCTATCTAGCAAAAGTGGTTGCCCCGCCCTAGGGCAACCCACACTAGCTGCACTCCTCAGCTCAGCGCGGCGTGTACGGCTCCCACTCAGCCGTGGTCCCCGACGGAGGGTAACCCTCGCCGGTGGACTCGTACTCCGAGTCCGTGGGTGGCTCCTCACCTGAAAAACACTTAAGCAGCAACCGTGAGCACGAAGGCTCAGCAAGGCTTAACCGACTCACCTACGCATGAAACTCTACATGAGGTGTACCATGACATAGGATAGCAGTGTTGCAGCAAATGGACACGCCTACAAGTTCATCCTTAGTTCATCTTTTAGCAACAAATTAACGGTTCATAAAGCTGAAATTTAGTGAGCGATATTTGGTGGCACACATGTAACAATACAATTATATCATAACAGCAATATTGAATCATAACATGTCATTCATTAATCTACGTTACGATGCAGTGAACAAGCGGTACTCGTCACCGCGAGGGACGGAGAATCGACTCGATATACCCCTGCAGGGAAACCCAAAGAGCAGGTCACGTACGCCCACCCGTGGAGCTGCACAGCACGCTCACTCGATGTCGTACGGGATAACCTTTCACCCAACAGCCCAAACGTCGAACCGGTCGCACCGAAACGAGCAGGAGGTTCCCCACACGGAGCATCTCTCTATGCCCGTTGGCAGATTTCCACCTTGCTGCCCTCAACCTACACCTATAAATCGGTGTGCTATGCCTCGACGCCCGGAGGTTTAGGCTACATCGGTTTATCGGGGCCCATATATCCAATATGCCTTCGGTACGTTCAATACTTGTTCAGCAGGGCCGCACACGGATCGGTCCTCAATCGACACGGGCAGGGCCGCGCACACAAGACTCTCTCTTGCTGCGCCCTAGCCCCTGCCTAGTCTCATTTTCATTACTAAAGTGATCTCACATCACTCAACCGAACCCGTATGTCCCAAGCCTATCTCGCGAGTAGATTCCAACTACTCGACTTGTACAGAAGCCCTATGAATCTTTAAGCATAGTCTTCCTACTCGAGGTCCTAAACACTACCCTCACTCTTCTAGGAATCTTTGGTTATGCAAGTAGGGTTTCATTCATCCTATACCTAATGCAAATACATACTTCATATGACAGATGTAAACAAAATAAAACTTATAAAAAGGTTAATGCAAACCGGGGCTTGCCTTGTTGCTGCTGGTCAGGGGTTAGTTCCTCTTCCGGAAGGAGGAAATCCAGCACTTCTGGGGTCTCTTCTTCAATGGCTATACGTTGAATACAATACTACATGTAAATTTAAATGCAATGTGTGAACTTAAATACATAATTGCTAATAACTCTAGCTAGCCCTCCCCTTTGGTTCTGAAATTTTTATGGTGGATTGGTAGGGGCCTAACCCGAGTTCTGACCAAGTTTTATTTGAAACAAAGTTCAATTGAACCTTGTACAAATAAAAGCCTCTTTGGTCAATAATTGAGTCCCTATGTAATTCCAGGGTTTTTCATGGCTCCCACCATTACTTTTTGGAAACTAGAATTTAGGACGGTTCTAATGGAATTGGTTTCATGTCATTTGAAGAATCCTACAGAAAGTTATGTCCTAATTAAGATTGGAGAAAATCTAAAAAATGTTTCTGTACATTTTTCTATTTTCTCTGGGCAGTCCCCTGAATCACCCAATTAGGGTAACTAAATTAACTTGGATGAGTCTGAAAATTTTACTGGGATTCAGGGATTCTCCAATGAACCTTTCAGCCAAATTTCAGAAATTTTCATAAAGTAGTTCTCCAGATAAAATTCCCAACAATTTAAATTTTAGGGATTTAATTCTGGAAAACTATTCACTTTCATGAGCTGAATTTGGTATTGTTGGAAAGTACTCAGAATCCTGAGTTCAGCAAAATTTGGTTCACTGAATTTGGAGCTCTCTAGCCAAAGTTCTGAGGATTTGAAGTTTGGAAGAATTCTGAAAATCGGGGGAGAAGTTTAAACTCTTGGGGCCTGCGGGGACACGTGTCGAGCGCGGAGGTGTCCGGCACACCGGGGATACCACATGTGTCGAGCGCGGAGGTGTCCGGCACAACGGAGCTCACAGGGTATTCGCGCGCCAGCACAGGCGCTCCCTGGCCGCACCCGATCCCGATTTAAATTCTTCAGCCGCTGACACGTGGGCCAGCCGGCTTCGTCTTCCTCCCGCCGTTCTCTCGCGCCCGCGCCGCCGACCTCACCGGAGCAGACTCGGGGCTCGCCGGCTCGCCGCTGCCGGACCTCCCATGGTCTGAAAATCACCGCCAGGGGGTTGTCGACATCGAGGAACACGTCGGTGGTGACAGGTCGGTCTGGGGGTGACCGGAAGTAGCTCGGCGACATGCCGCGGCCTCGGTTGAGGTTCGACACCGTCGACCGTGGTTTCTAAACCCGCCAACACCTTGAACAAACGGCCCTACAGCATCAGTGTACCTCTAGGAAGCTCGACAAGGTGTCAAAAGGGTTCAGGGATGGCGCAAAGTCGGTCGGCACCGTGTGACCGATCGTGCCCGCCATGACCGCCCTCGATCGAGCTTGAAATTCGTCACTCCTAGACAGTTTCACGCTACGGATGCAGAAAAGAACTTGATCGGAGGCTAGTCCAGCGTCTATGTGCAAGATTTGATGACCTCCGAAAGATCATAGAGTGAGAGTTTAAAGAAACCGTACCAGAAGTTCGGTTTACGGTCGCCGGAGCAAAAACTGGAAATTCTCTGCGGATTCTTCACGGTTGGCTTCCAAACTTGGAGGAGAGCAGCACGGTGATCGCGCGCTCCTGTTGCCTCTCTCCCTGGACCGTGAAAACGCCTGTGGAACGCTACCCACGGGTGCCTGACTCTCGGCTGATGCTAGGTCGCCGCGGTGGCGATCGCTTTCGGGCAAAGGAGGTCGGAGCTCGAGGTTTCCGGCATTGGAGAGGTGGAGTGCGAGCTCAGGTGGCTGTCTAGCAGCTCTGGGACGAAGGAGGAGATGGTTTTGCTGGTTTTCCCGATTGAGCAGAGAGCTGCTGCGAGAAACAATGCCGCTGCTCGGGTTTGCCCGCGAGAAGATAAAGCCGGCCGACTCCTGCTCGGCTGAGGCGGTGCCGGCCGCGTGGGGGCGCGATCCAGCCGCCCTGGGCACCAGCACGCGGAGAGGGAAGCAGCTGGTGGCGCCGGTAGCTGCTCGGTGGCATAGCCGACAGCTGCTCGGCAGAATTTCCCACCAAGACTCTGACTTTGGGTGCAAGTTTCTCCTTCTCCCCTCTATGACACGTGGGTCCCACCCGGGGTTTTAACCTCTGGAATTTACTCCTAATCACTGTTGTAAACAGTGAGCCCCATAATACCCCTGGTGATTCAAATTATTCACCCCTGAGCCATTTGAATTGAATAGAATTCAAATTGGGTTCGGCTTGGGTGAATTTCAGCACAAGTTTAGTTTTGAATTCAAATAAAGTTTGAATTCGTCCCCCTTAGCTCATGTCAAGATCAACTCCAAATGGAGTGAAAATTGGTGTGTGAGCTCACAAAAATGTGCTGAATAAGAATATGAAGCTAACTTTTGAATTTCGGTGATGAAAGTTGCTGCAATTTGAATTTACGTTCAAATTGGCCTCTTTTTCAAATAACCCAAAAAGTGCCTCAAAAAGTGTTGGATTTCTATGAAACTTGGACTGAACCTTCCCAAGACTTTTTAAGTTCTAGGGGTGAGCTCAACCTCTCATGTTCCTATGTCCAAATCCCACTTTGTGAAAAGGAAGACTTTCCCCTCTAATCACTCTTTTGATGAAGGTTACTTGCTCTTCACAATATTTCCTAAGATATCCACAACGAAAACTATGGTGTTGTGAGGTGAAGAAAAGTTTTTGCAAGTCCCTTTTCTTGGGCTTTTACAGGCGGTTACACTTACGGTACAAACCGCCTGTGATAAAGTGTCTTCATAGGCGGCTATTTGTAGTTAGAGGACCGCCTGATCTAATACAGATATCACAAGCGGTAAAACGTACGTTACTAACCGCCTGTGATAATGTGTCTTCACAAGCGGTTAGGCCTAGATAAAGTACCGCCTGTGACAAATCTATTTCACAGGCGGTATTACTTAACGCCTGTGAAATTGTAGATTATCACAGGCTGTTCGTTTCAAGCGGTTTTGGAAACCGCGTGTGATAATACGTTTGGAGCCGCCTGCGATGAAACTTATTGTAGCAGTGGGAGGACCGACCCGTTTTTGCTGCCAGCGGTGAATTCTCATCGCCCGGGGCGTGTGATGGACGGTTTGCTCCGTGCTTTGGTATGGGAGGTTGCTAGGGTTGTGGGTTGCTGTGGCTTGCACCCAATAAGGAACGATCACGCGGTTTGGAGGAATTTACCGATCATAGCTTGATCAGTTCATCACGTGCACCGGTACAAAAATTCAAATTCCAGCAAGCCGGTGGTGGGAACGAGCAAGAAGGGTTCTGTAGGAGTATCTACACGTCGTGGCGCACCATAGGGTGGTGTTGGTCATGCCGGAGAGGCGCTGGACTGGCCGGACGACGAGGAGCAGTGAGGGCAAATTCGTGCTGCACCGAGGGGAAAAGTTGGCTCGGCACCGGCCGGAGGAAGATGAACACGAGCAGTGGAGGTTCGGATGATGTCCAGTGGAGGCCGGCACATCTTCTGGTCGACTCAGCTGGGCGCCACAATCGTCGGATGGTGATTGGCGATGCGAGCAGAGAGGAGGCGGCGATGGTTCTCTCGGGTTAGCGCGCGTGAGTGAGTTTCTATGCTTTAGAGTGGCCGAGCAGTGGAAAGAGCACTTGTTTTGTGTAGCTTCGAGGGTTATCGTGCAGCCGAAGACTGGAGGAAACCGCCTCAGTGAGCAAGTGCACAGGTAGCTCGCTGGAGCTCTGCATCCCCTCGGTGTCGAGCGCACACAGAAGAGGAACTGATCTTTGTCTCTGTCCCACTGACTTGTGGGTCCCAGCGAATTCCCCCCTACAAACAACAGTGGCTCCACAATTCAAATTCAGAATTCGCAGCAATTTCCACAAACTGAATTTGATCACCGTGGAGTTAACCCTCTGTTGTGTTCAAAATTTTGAATTCGGCGCTCTCGATTCAGTTCCCGTGTGAGGGGGAAATAATGCCCGGGGTTGCTATTTTTGTGAGGAAAAGATCACTCCGGGATCCACTCAATCCCACGAGCTGGTCGCTAGCACGATGGAAGCAGCGAGGAGGTGGCCTCTGCTTGCAGCTCGGTGGCGCGCTGTGAGAGCTCGGGTGGTGTTCGACACTGAACAGAGGAAGTCTTCGGGAGAAAGTTAAAGTGGCTCAATGTCATATGGGGTCCACCCCCTTTCCTCATCTTCTTATCCTCCAAATATTTTCAAAAGATCTTCATTCATGTAAATCCCATCAATCTGATATTTCCGGAGTTTAAACGTGGGCTGAAGTTTGAATAAACCAAATCCAGTGTGAATCTCACTTTCAAATTTGAATTCAGCTCATATTTGTAAATGATCATATTTAACCCCTTTTTAGCCCATCCTAAAATCGGAAGGTTGCCATCCTATATTTCCTCAAATTCAAAAGTATGAGGCTGCATGTGTATTCAAAAGTTTGGCAACAATTTGAGGAGAACAATTGAGTTCAAATTTGAATTTAAACTTCCTCTTACATGTCACCCCCGGTTTCATGTAGGGTAAAACCGGTCGAAATCTACATGTATTCCAGGATCGGTTTAATCATACATGGAGGACAAATAGTGATAAACAGTTCCATAGCGAATATAAACAACATTTATACCTTAAATGAGTTTTAAATAGCAGCAGAAGAGGAAAATCTTGTAGAACCGTCCACAAGACAAATCGACTGGCAGCAACATGACCTTCACACTGTTTTCACCTGATCTTCTTTTCACTGAGCAACATTTATGATAAAAGAAAAATGGAAAACGCATGAGTACATAAAGTACTTAGCAAGTGTGGGAAAGTAATGTTATGCAGGCTAGAACATGGAAAGGCCAAAACCATGGTTAATGCACTACACAATTAAATCCTATCACCTTAGCTTATTAAGCACCTGTATTACTACAAAAGTTAGGTAATCCTAATCCCAACATCACGTCATCAATGTTAAGCTCCCCGTTTAACATATTCAACCTCTCTCTTCATCATCCTCTAATCATGAATAAGTCCAAGCCGCTCTTGACTGTGAGCATGGTTGTCATGATAGTTTTGACTATGCAGAGTTTGCACCACTTTACCCACATGTAGTGATTTCATCCCCCGTTGCACGGCGGACTAAGAACCTCCATTATGCCTGTGGCTAGGAACCACGTTCACACTTCCAAGGTGCGTAGCCAGGAGATCACTATGAGTACTTTACAAAGGGATTCCCGACGAGTACGATTCCGCTGAGGTTTCACCCCTAACAGCATCCAGGAGGCTCCAACCCCCACTGCAGCGGCCCCCTCTTGAGCCTTGCGGTTCCTATGGTAGTCCAGCTGACATCTATTCCCTGCACCATCCAAACACCCACATTACGTCGGAAATACACCTAATTAATTGGCCAAGCTGTCCCATCTCAGCATGTGGTTGGCACGGTAAAGCCAGGTTACATGCTCCATGAACCGGTCCTTAGAACCCAGACAAGCACTAAACATGAACCTGAGTCTCGTGCACGCAGCACCAACCAATGCATCCAGCTTTCCTAGATTCCTATCTCTACCATGCTTCATCATATATAATCATAGTAAATAATCAAGGTTTGCAACTCATATCCCATCCCAATTCTAAGCATGGCTAAGCATAAATGAATATCCATAAATAAACCTGTGAAATAACTTCCAACCCAGGCTACAAGGAAATAAGATAATGAACGCCGCCAGATCGAGATTAACACGATATTCATACGGGAAACAGCTGAGTAAATCTGAACTGGAAACCCAACAGATTCTGAACCAGTACCCGCCTAGGGAATCCTACAATGAACGGTACCAGAACGAAGAAGGGGTAGGGAATGGAGCGGCTTACCATCTGGCGCTGATCCTTGGATGCCCGGCGCTCGCAGGTCGCGTCATGTCTGCGTACTGGTTGCTGGTGGCGGCTACATGGGGTTGAGGAGCCCAGCTTTGAGCGCAAAAGTCAGCGAGGATGGCCCGGAGGCGAAGGTGGTCATCGAGGGCGCTGGCCGTGGCGTGGGGCGCTGGAGTTGGCGGCGTCACTACTGTTGGGAGCGGCCATGGCAATCTGGGCCCGGATCGACGGTAGGGTTTGGCGAGACTCACGGGGCGTGCGCGAGCCAGGAGATGAGCAGCACGCTGCAGCGAGCGAGGGGATGAGGAGGAGCAAGCCGTGTTGGGTGCCGGGGCGAGGAAGGGGGCGATGGAGGAGTGGGTGGGTTTGGCGATGGGAAGGAGATCGAGGCGGGAGGAACTCGAGGGAGACGGGCGCGACGCGGTTGCCAACCGCGTGGAGGAGGAAGGCGAGGAAGGAGGCGGGGAGGTGCTCACAGGCCGGGGGCGCTGGCAGGGTGGGGGTGGCGGGGCGGGACCGTGCGCTGGCTGGGGGCGTGGAGGAGCCGAGCAGAAGGTGGGCGGCGATGGGGCAGCTCTTAGTGCAGTTTGGTAGAACGCGGGTGTCCAAAACCCGATGTCGTAGGTTCAAATCCTACAGAGCGTGATTCCATCTATCTTATGTCGAAACAGAGTAAAATAACTTAAAAAAGCAAACTCGAATTACAACTCTAATTTGACCTCCTCTCTAGTCTGGAGGAGGTCAATCAAAAAAGAAATATTACTCAATCAAAGATCACCTACAAGCTAAAGTAAGGGAACAAACTATGCCAGCTCAAGCTAGAACTCACTTAGAAGGTCAGGAAAGAGCGACTCAACAGGGGAAAGAAAGATGTGGAGTGGGCGGTTGGCGCGAGGAGAGCAGGAGTTGGGTGGTAGGGGTGAGAGGGCTGCGAGGAAGAGGAGGGTGGAAAAAGAAGAAGAAGAAAAAAATTGTGGATGACATGTGAGCCCTATGTGTCATAGAAGGAAAGAGGGAACCCTAGGGCGCAGTTGGGCTGGGCTGCTAGGAAGGCAAATGGGTTTTCGGCCGAAGTCCAGTCTGGTTTCTGTTTGGTCTTTTTCATTTTTTATATTTTGATTTTTCTATTTTCAATTCAAACTCGCATTCAAACGAGTTTATAGCATGTTTTGGAATTTAAGTTTTCCCTAACATTTCGTGCAATGTAGGGTAACATTAGACATGATAACTTTACACATGGTGTTTCATTCAACCTTGGCTTAACACATTACAAATGAACGTGAGAGCTCGTTTGCTTGGACACCCATGTGCATCATCACGTGTATAAAGTTTTTGTATGTCTCATTTTCATGCATTCCAAACATAACGGTAGTCAACCCTCTGTTTATTTCCTTTACGTTTTTGGGACTTTTACAGTATACATCATATTATGCTCATAATAAATTGAAATTACTCTTTTGAACCTTGCTGAATACATTGTCAAATGGGGAGAAATATGTCACATATTGCACATTCACGAGTTTTTACATGTTCTTCTCAGAGGGAGAATTTGTTTTTTTATTTCTTTCTCATTTGATTTTTGATTTCAAAAGGGAGGGGGGAATTTGTTTTCAAAACTTTTTCATGTGAATGAGCCAATGCTCGGATTCTAAGTGGTGTTGCCAATGCATTCATCAAGGGAGAGATTGTGAGACCTATGTGTGATGAATACATTGACAATTAGAATAAAAGTTAGGATTTACGTTCAAAGTTTTGAATATTGCAAAAATACCCGCTTCTGAGTGTCCGAACTTTCACTCAAATGAGCTGCATGTGAGTCGACACATTTGGTCTTTACGAATGTGTTTTTGGGAGTAACTGTTACTCTTTACTCAGCTCAGATTGTCCGAACTTTCTGCATTTCAGGAGTAACTGTCACTGCGTAGCAGCTGTTTTCATAGTGTTTAATTTTCAGTCACTCTGTTTTTAACCTGCAATGTTTCGAACTTGCTTCTTGGCTTATGGAATGTTTGCTTAGTATTCTCTTACTAATTTTTTATGTGTTATGGCTGATTATGGTGGTTAATACATTGCTATGTTTTGCAACATGCTTATGTGAGGTGCTCATGTAAGGTGTTATGGTTTATGGACTAATGTGAGTCAAGTCGCGGACTTGTGCACGAAAAAAAGTGGATGTTTGTTCATGTGCAGGTGTTGTTTGAGGTCAATACGTGGCTGATGATGGAGATCCTTGAACTCATCTTAGGGATAAGATGAGTTCAACAACTAAGTTCGGGAGGAATTGTGGTTGAGCTGATTAGGAGGTCACACAGCATGTTTGGATCAAGAACAGTGCATATAAAGGTGTTGTGAACATTTTAGAAAGCGCTTGCACATATGCAAGGGGTAGATATTTCATGATCATTGGATTTGTGGTTTTTGGTCTACACGAGTTTCTTTGCAGCATTGCAGGTCTGTTTTTAAAATCGGGTAGAACAGATTGACCTTCGTCTAGTCTTTTGATCATAACTCATGTTCTACTTAGTGTTTTCACGTGATTCTTGTTGCAGCGGATTCGTGACTTGATTCTGTATAATCTCCACTAGTTTAGTCACATTTGGACACATCGAAAACAGCCGCACACATGGTTTCTTTATCAGATCAATTTTCTGCTAAGGGGTTTTTTTAGTTCCGCATAAATCTACCATTCGCCCCCCTCTGGTAGCTTTGTACGTGCTCTTTGATCCTATACATTTGATTACTAGTCATAAGTTTGAAACGCTGACAGTTGGCGCGCCAGGTAGGGGGACTACTGCACGTTCCGTTTCTTTTCCACCACCTCGATGGCTTCCCCACGACCAACTCTCGCACCTGGTGCAACAATGAACTTCGGTGACTTCGAGTTCACCGCCACCACAGGCGGCGAGGGAGCGTGCGAGGGCCTCAAGGCCTCGACGAGACAGGATCACGCTGTGCGAGGGCCTCACGGTCTCGACGAGCCAGGATCACGCTGAGGGGTGCCGCGTTGCACAGCACCGAATAATGCACATAAAAGATACAAAGCGGAAGCAAAGTTTTATTACATAAAAGAGTTTAGAGACATGTTTACAACAAAATATGTTCAGTCCACACTCACGGGCAAAGACTAAGCACAGAGTTCACGTTTAGCCCGTGAACATGTTCCCTCTAGCACACACGCAAACTAACACGGCGGCGTGCACGACTCCCACTCGATGGGGTTTTCCTCTTGGGGGTCCGTCTCCTCCTCGGGATTCTCCTCCTCATAACACCCTGCAAAAGCTTCAAACACAAGTAATGAGCATGATGGCTCAGCAAGTCTGACCCGTCTTTCCTATACATGAAACTTCTACATGCTGTATTATGTGTAAATGGGAATGTAAATTGCAAAGGACTCGCCTAAGTAGTTGAACCTTACTTTCAAGTTTTAGCAGCAAGTTATGGTGAACCTCACGCTAAGGCACATAAGTGAGCTGCAATCAAACAAGAAACATATTTCTCTCATGTGCTATGCCCAAGGTTGAAAAGAACTTTAATTAGCTCTAAACTATAGCACTTCATTAGCAATCAAGGTCCATCCTTCAAATCAGAAAACTTTTAACATGAATCTAGCCTGTTCTTTCTATGTCACGGTACAGTGAACAAGTGGTACTCACTGACCATGAGGGACGGCGATTATAATCGATTTACACCTACAGGTTACCCGAATGACCCGTCACGTACGCACGTACTCGATGTTGCCTACAGCAACAATCACAGACGTCGTACGCAACCACCTTTCATCCGTCAGCCAAATGTTGAACCGGTCCTATCGTCCCGAGCAAGAGGTCTCTGCATGCGCATCCGCATTGCCGCCAGTCGATTTACACCTCAAGCTCTCAACCTACCCTCTGGATGACAAGCAATGCCTCAACACCCAGCTACCCGAATTACATCGGTTTCCAGGTTCCCATATATCCTGTAGGTCTTCGGTACTGTTCTAGCTTGTTCAACAGGTCCGCACACGGCTCGGTCATCAATAGACACAAGCGGAGCTATGGCACCCAGGCCCCAAAGTCCTGCTGCCCTTACACTCCGCTCGGTCTCATTTTTCTTGCCATGTGTTCCATTTGCTATCTTTACCCGAGTAGTGTGCCTCTAGCCTATTCTTGCGAGCAGTTCTAACTACTTGAATTGTACCGAATCCTACACTATCTTAACATTGCAGTGTCTAATCGATGTTTAAAAACCTAAACTAACCAAGGGTTTTGTTGGCTATGCATTTGGGTTTTCAAGCAAGACTCTAATGCACAATTGAAGTGGTTGCTCAAAATAAGTTCTCAAAACAGTAAAAATTTATAAAAAAGGCTAATGCAAAACGGAGCTTGCCTTACTGCTGTTGGTCGTAGGCAGGCGATTCCTCCGGAGTGATGAAGTCTAAGACTTTGGGCTCCTCCTCAACCTTAGCGAATACATGAGATAAATACATATATGTATAAATTTGAATGCATTTGAATTTGAATTTAAATTTGTTAAGACTATAAGTATTGCTATACAGGCCCAGTGACTCTGAAATTATTAATGTGGTTTGTATACAACCTAAACAGAGACTTGGCCAAATTTCATCTGCAGCAAAGCTCATTTGAGTCCTCCATAAATAATTATGTAATTGGCCTTAAGTGGAGCTCTTACGATATTCTAGGGATTTTCATGGAGCAATCCATGACTTTCTGAAAACTAGATTTTCAGAGGGTTCTAATGGAGTTGGTTTCACTTAATTTGAAGACTCCTAGCAAAATATATGAGCTGAACAACTTCAGAGAAACCCTGAAAAATATTTCTGGACATTTTCCATTTTCTCTGGAACAGTTTTATTATTCACACCATTAGGTGGATCAAATTAGCTCAAATGGATCTGAATTATTATGGTAGCTCAGGGATATTACGGTTAACATCGTGGCCAAATTTCAGAATTTTCCTCCAAAAGGTTCTCTAGTTAAAATTCTGAACACTTTAAATTTCGAAGAATTAATTATGGAGAAATAAGGATTTTCATAAAGTGAAACTTGATTTGTTGAAAGGTACTCAGAGAGTTGAATCCAACAAAATTTGGTTCACTTTATTTGGAGTTTCCTAGCCAAAGTTATGTGGGTTTGAAGTTTGAACTAAATCTGAAAATCGGGAAAAAGTTTAATTTGCTCCGCGTGGGACCGGGGCTACTTGTTGACTCCTCAGTGGCTGACACAAGGGGCTACAGGGTTTTTCACACGCAGCCACAAATAATCCGGTGCCACAGCTGATCCCCGGTTTAAATATCTGGCCGCTGACACGTGGGACTGGGGGCTTCTTCAACCTCCCAACATCCCGCGCTCGGCTGCCGCCTCCCTCGCCAGAGTGCTCGCCGGAGGGGCTCTGCCATGCGCCAAACTCCGAGATTTTCACCGCCTCTAACTAATCCCACACGGGGAACACGGTGCTGAACTTAGCTCGGCATGACAACCACCGGAACATAGCCGGCGACGATCGGTGGCTTCGGAAGAACTTCGGCCGTGTCAGCCGGGCTTCCTAGCACCTCAAAAGATCAAGCTAATGGTCGGAGAGCATCAGTGTACCCTAGGGAAGGTCGTCATGAACTCAAAGAAGCTCAGAAACGGCCGCAACTAGGATGTCACCGTTCGACCAAAGTCAGAAATCTGAAATCCTAGCAAAACTCAAAGAACAGTGGCTACACCCGACGGTTCTCCAAATTTTCTGATCCTATAGACTCAGACGGATGTCTGGAAGTAGTTCTCTAAGTTAGGTTATGAGTGGTGCAGTGTGTAGCATGAATTTTACGAAATGATCCGGCGGCCTCTTTTGTACACCGGCGCAAAACCATGAAATTCCGGCGACGGCAGCTCATGTCACGCCGCCGGAGCTTGCGGTAATGGAAGAGTGATCGATGACGAACCTCTTTGCTGTTCACAGCTCAGGGAAAGGTGGACTGTGATGGCCAAACGAGTTGTTCCCGTGACCGCGGCTCGGGTTGAGCCCAGGAAGAAAGAATGGCGCGGTGGAGCTCGAGGAGGGTCGGTCACGGTCTGGAACCGGTGCGAGAACGTCTAGTAAGGCTTGGCGCACTCGGTTGCGGTCTCAGCTCACCATGACAACCACTGGATTGGCCGGGCGACTGTAGAACCGAGAGCTCGGGAGAGCGGCGAGGTGTAGCGAAGTTTCTGTGCGGGAGGACGTCGGGACAGCGGTGAGATGAAGCTGGGACGGCTCGGGCGTGAGGATAAAAGCGCAGAGAGGCGGTTCGGTGGCCAGAGGCAGAAAGCAGCAGCTGTCCTCGCCGTTTCCTCACTGTGGCGCATGCTCTGCCGAGCGCAAGAAACCGAGCCCGGTTGCTTCAATCGTTTTGATCATTAGTGAGGCTGACAGGAGGGTCCCACACCCAGTTTAACCTCTAAAATTTAATCTCTCCCACTGCTCTAAACAGTAGTTCCCCTAATACCCTTTGCAATTTGAATTATCCACCAAATGCCCATTTGAAATTGGTAGAATTCAAATTGTGAAGTGTTTGAATATATTCCTTGCACAAATGCAGTTTGAAATTCAAATTGGATTTGAATTTGCTCAAATTGGCTCATGTCAAGATCAACTCCAAATGTTGTGAAAATTGGTATGTGAGCTCACAAAAATATGCCGAGTGTGAATATGAATCCCACTTTTGAATTCAGGGAATGAAATGAGTTTGAATTTGAATTCGAGTTCAAACTATCCTCTTTCTAATTATACCCAAAAATACCTCAAAAAGGTTTTGGATTTGGGTGAAATTTGGAGTGAGAATTCCTAGCAAAGTGTATGAGTTTTTCATATGCTCAGCCCCTATATGTTTCATGTGGGAAATACCACTTTTGCATTTTGTAAGTTTATCCTCTAATGACTATGTTGATGGTGTTTACTTGCTCTTCAAAGATGTTTATAAAACTTCCTCAAATGAGTTGTGTGTGTGGGATGATGAACACTTTGAGTGTATGAAACACTTGAGCGCTTACATTCCTCCCCCCTTAAAACAATCTCGTCCCGATATTATAAAGTGAAAATGAGAGAGAGGGCGGTGAAAAAATTACCATAGGTGCAACGTTAAAATGTTGGGGTAGTTAGCGCGAAGAAAACCTTCGCTCTCCCATGTCGCTTCATCTACAGAGTGATACTCCATAGAACTTTGTAGAACCACAACGTATGGTTGCGTGTGGTTCTGGCCTTTTCATCAATTATCGGAACCGGTTCCTCCTGATAAGTGACATCCGGTTTCAGTTCATCAATATCCCCCAGCTGAATGGTAGTTGATACCTTAAGACACTTTCTCAGCTTAGATATGTGAAATACGTTGTGCACACTGGAAAGTGTTTCTGGTAATTCCAGCCGGTATGCTACTGATCCACATCTTTCTGTAATCTGAAATGGACCGATGAATCGGGGTGCCAACTTTCCTTTCACCCCGAATCTGTTCACGCCCTTCATTGGAGACACACGTAGATATACGTGATCTCTGACTTCGATTGTAACTAGCATTATCTCTGGTCTGCATATTGTTTTTGTCGGGATTGGGCAGCTTTTAGGTTCGCTTTAATCAGCCGAACTTTCTTTTTCCTCCGCATTGTTGACGAGATAATTCCTGAAGGTGACCCTTTCGCTAGACTCACACCAATTCAGCGGTGTGCGGTATTTTCTCCCGTATAGCGCCTCGTAAGGCGCCATCTTGATGCTGGCTTGGTACCAATTGTTGTATGAGAACTTGGCCAACGGTAAGTGATCATCCCAATTCTTACCGTGGTTGATAGCACAAGGTCGTAGCATATCTTCTAGAATCTGATTTACCCTCTCGGTTTGCCCGTCCATCTGCGGGTGGTAGGCTGAACTACGGATCAACTTCGTCCCCAAGGAAGCATGCAGCTGCTCCCAAAAACGAGATACAAATAAAGTGCCTCGATCCGAAATGATGGTGCGGGGTACGCCATATAAGCATAGGATCCGTGAGATGTACAATTCAGCATACTTCTTGGCGTTGTAGTTGGTATTGACCGGGATAAAATGAGCAACTTTGGTGAGCCGGTCGACGATCACCAAAACTGAATCATGCTTCTGAAATGTGGTGGGTAAACCAACGATGAAGTCCATGCTCATATTTTCCCACTTCCAGGCAGGAACGCCCAGTGGTTGTAGCAGTCCCGGTTTTCTCATGTGGTCTACCTTCACCCTTCGACATGTATTACACTCAGACACGTACTTTGCGATTTCCCGCTTAATCCATGTCCACCAAAACTTGTTTCTGAGTTCTCGATACATTTTATTGCTTCCTGGGTGAATAGAAAACTTTGACAAGTGAGCCTCATCAAAGATTTTCTTCCACAACTCCAGTTTACGGGGTACGACAATCCGGTCCTTGAACCATAGGACGCCATCTCCGTCTTTCCAGAAACATTTCAGCTCCCCACTGTCTACACGTCTCCGCAAATGCGACATTCCTTTGTCATGTTTCTGACCTTCCGCTATCTCTTCACGGACGGTGGGGATCAAAACTAAGTTGTAAAGAGCTCCATGTGGAATCACATGCAATGGTGGTTCGCTCTCTTCCAACGGTGTGATGGTCAGATGTTGACGTGTGACATGCGACGCAGCGCATCTGCCGCTACGGTTGCCATGCTGGGGTGATAATGGATATATATTTCGTAATCCTTTATCAACTCCAACCATCTTCGCTGCCTCATGTTCAGCTCCTTCTGAGTGAATATGCACTTGAGGCTTTTGTGGTCGGTATATAAATGCACAAGGTTACCGAGTAGGTAGTGCCTCCACATCTTGAGTGCGAGTACCACGGCAGCAAGCTCTAAATCATGAGTTGGATAATTTTGCTTATGGTTCCTGAGATGCCGTGATCCATACACAACCACCCTTCGGTCTTGCATCAGCACACATCCAAGCCCAATGCCGGATGCGTCGCAGTACACATCGAACGGTTTTGTTGAGTCTGGCTGCGCCAAAACCGGTGCTGATGTTAGGTGCTTCGCTAATGCCTTGAACGCTGCTTCACATGCTGGACTCCAAACATATTTGGTAGCCTTCTTCAGCAGTTCTGTCATAGGCTTGGCAATCTTCGAGAAGTTCAGAATGAACCTCCGATAATATCCCGCGAGTCCGAGGAAACTTTGTACCTCATGAACAGTTCTCAGGGACATCCAATTCAGCACTTGTGTGATCTTACTTGGGTCTACAGCGATGCCCTCCACTGAGATAATATGCCCGAGAAACGGCACTTGCGATATCCAGAATTCGCACTTGCTTAATTTCGCGTATAGTTGGTGATCCCGCAGCTGTTGCAAGACTATACGCAGATGCTTCGTGTGTTCTTCCTCTGACTTGGAATAAACCAATATGTCGTCTATGAAGATCACAACAAATTTGTCCAGCTCCGGCATGAATACCGAGTTCATCAAGTACATGAAGTGAGCTGGAGCGTTGGTGAGACCGAAGGACATGACCAGTTACTCATAAAGTCCGTACCTCGTCAAGAACACCGTCTTCAGAATATCCTCAGCCCATATCTTAATCTGATGGTACCCGGATCTTAAGTCCATTTTGGAAAAGATCTTTGCTTCGACCAACTGATCAAACAACATGTCGATCCATGGCAACGGGTACTTGTTCTTGATGGTTACGGCATTTAGGGGACGATAGTCCACACAAAGAGGCAACATATCGTCTTTCTTCTTCAAAAATAATGCCGAACAGCCCCATGGCGAGGAGCTCGTCCTAATAAAACCCTTCTCCAGAAGGTCCGTCAACTGCGTTTTTAATTCTGCCAACTCCTTTGGCGCCATCTTGTACGGCCTTCAGGATATTGGCATCGTTCCCAGTGCAAGTTCAATCTTGAACTCCACCTCTCGGTCGGGCGGCATCCCCGGTAAATCTTCCGGGAACACGTCAGGGAACTCTCAGACTACTGGAATATCTTCCAATCTGATGGTTGTGGCTTGATAGACACTTGGAAGTTTTATTTCTGGACTGTCCAGAAATAATGAGTGAGACTCGTGCACTTCTGAGTTCAAGTGCACAACTCAGAGGACAGTGTCTAAAACAGCGCCGTGGCGGGTTAACCACGACATCCCTAAGATGACATCGACCTTTTGTCCCTCTAAGATTATGAGGGACGTAGGGTAAACTCTACCCTCTAAGCACAATGGCGCTTTTGGGACCATCATGCTTGCTGAAATTTTTCCACCCGGTGAACAGATCACATAAGGACTATCGGTGGGTAGTATTTGTAAGCTATGTTTATCAATGAAAGCTTGGCTAATGAAGCTATGCGTGGCGCCTGAATCAAATAATATTATAGCGGGATGCTGGTGGAGTTGGAACATACACGCAAGGATTGGCTCGCCCTCCGGCACGTCCTCTATGGCAAGCTGGTGGACGGTGCCAGGCCTAGGGTTTGCCCGCGGCGCATTAGTAGGGTTCCGGGGTTGATTCCTCCCAGGAAACTGCAGTGCCACTCCGCCGCCTTGCCTCTCCGGGCAACTGCTCGCGAAGTGCCCTGGACGACCACACTTGTAACATGTGGCCGCTGCTGGTGTGGTGCTCGGGGGACGAAAGCCCGGCATGCGTTGCTGAGGTGCATACGCACGCGGCATCGCCTGCTGCTGCTGTTGTTGCAGAGGTGGTACTGGCAGTGCCGGCCTGAATGCCGGTGAAGAGTACGGCCGACTGCGAAAAGGCATCGACCTCTGGGGTGGTTGCCAGCGTGGACCTGATGGTGGGCGATTCACCATCCGAAACTTCTGAGAAGAACCGCCTCCTTCTCCACTACTTTGCGGCGTGCTTCGCTTTCGCTCTGCCGCCGCCAACTCCTTGCCGGAGTCCTCTTGAACAATCACAGCATCAATGATGTCACTGAGGCTGCCGCGATTGAACATCGCCAACTTGTCCTTCAGGAGCGGGTTAAGCCCCTGGTAAAAATGGTCCCGCCGCTTCTCATCAGTATCTGCGTGATACGATGCGTAGAGCGCGAGATCGTTGAATGCCCTGGAGTATTCCAGCGCGTTCCGGTTCCCTTGTTGCAGGTGTAAGAACTCCTGCGTCTTCCTCTTCATCAAACCTGGCGGTATGTGATAGGCCCTGAAGGTCGTCCGGAACTCCGTCCAGGTCATCACTCGGTCGGTGGGCTGTGAAGCACAGAAGTTGGCCCACCACGCGCTTGCGGATCCTTCGAGCTGCTGGACCACGAACTGAGTCTTGCGCTGCTCACTTATCTGGAGCAGCCCGAACTTCATTTCTATTGCACGGAGCCAGTTGTCCGTGTCAAGAGGTTCATCCGCCCTTGAAAATACCGGGGGATGAGTCGCCAGGAAGTCGGAGTAGAAGCTCTGTTGATGCTCCTCACGGTCTTGACGTCTCTCTGGGCGAGACGTATTCACAATGAGAGTTTGCAGCAACTCCGTGTGCTGCTGATGTGAACCCGCCATTGCCGCGACGATGTCGGCCAATGTAACCGTTGGCAGTGGCGGTGGCGGTGGTTGCTGTTGCTGTTGCTGCTGCTGTCCCGAGGAGTCCTCGGGAGACTGTTGGGAGGTCTCTCCCCCTTGGCTAGTACCCCCAACGTCAGGGTTGGCACGAGTACGCGTCATTCTGAAATTCAAAACAGCAGCGATTAGCATATGTCTTACTTAAAATTCCATATGTAACAGTAGGTATTAAAGTGACACATGATTAATTTGCACAACATTCACATATATTGATAAAGCATAAATTTTATACAAGATACATTATTCTCGGGTCCCCGAGAAGTCGTGCTCATGTCGTCACTACCTATACATACGCTACTGTCTACACGACATGTCACCGATTACAAAAGTTGGGTTATACTACCCTAGCTGCCCTACTTGGCAACTGTAACCCCCTACTCAGAGTAGAACTCAACCACCTGTGGGTCGTCCTCCTCCAGTGCCTCTGCTGGTGGCTCTGGATCTACCACCTCTTCTCCCATCTCGGGTTCTCCCATTGCTGGAAGGCCCAAGACCACCGGTATACCCAATACCGGAGGCACAAGGTCCTGCAATGCATGCACCTTGTCCATAGCCTGGTTGTAGTCCTCTTCCCAGCCTTGGCCTTCATCAATAGCATCGTATCGCTCTTGAACAAGGTCCTCGTTCTGCTGGGTCAGATTCTGTACCAGTTCCTGTAACGCCGCGATGTCGACACGGCTCTTCTTCTTTGCCTTCTCCAGACGATGCAACTGATTGTGCTGTTCATTCAGTCGCTTGATCGTCGGAAGGAGCACATTGCGGAGTGCGCTGTGAGCACTCTCGAAATGGTCTCCACGGCTCGTGCTCTCTTTGAGCTTTGTGGTGAGATGCTCCATATGAACAGCTTGGCTGTCCATTACGGCGTTTCCCGCCCTCATCTGGATGCTGAGATTTGCCTCCGCGGGGTTGTACCTTGGGCAACTCGGGTCCGTTGCCTCCAGGTACCTCTCTTCCCACACATGCTGAGCCCGTCCCTCCACCAGAACGAGCGCGTATGGAGTGCCCTCCATAGCCTGCACGTGTAGTTGGCAGAAACGTGACATAGTGTCACGGGCTGCCACTTGCCACATCCCTTCCGGTTGTCTTCCTCTCACCGTGACGGTGAACGGCACCCAACCGGGTGGCGTAGGTCCTGCAGGGACTTCGACATGGATTGTCCATGTCTTGTTCCCTTCTTAGCCTTCTTCCTTGGTGATGTACTGCAGCATCTGGTTATATCCGAAATATTGAAGCATCTGCCTCAATGTTTCCGGATAGCCGCTGCGGTGAGAACAGTGGGACACCACCCACCCGTTCTCCAACTGCTTTTCTGCTGTCATTTGTAAAAATTATATTTGAGAAATGTCAAATATTTATTTAAACAGTAAACCACTGAGTTATAACATAAGACATGTCATTGAACCCATAAAACTTGGAAACATAGTTCAAATTTTAAGCAAATTTGACTGCTGATCTTCTGTTCAACATGACAGCCCTGACCAGTTTCCATTTCAACCTGATTTAGGCCTTATCAAAGTAAAAACAATTCTGGAGACCAACAACAAAGTTAAATCTAACTTCAATAGCTTTCCATAAAGTACTTGCTTGTCCTAAGATCTGTCTTGGTTCAAAAGTTATGAGAGGTTAAAGTTAACAGAATTTCTGGAGAAAATTGGACAGCACCCCCCTGCTTTAGGTACTGATTTGATCCAAGAATTCCAGTTAATTCTTCTCCCAATCTGACAAAACTTTATGTTATAAAGTTGTAAACCATCTCATAAGCTTTCCATAACTACCTCATTTTCTATTTTTAGAATTTTATGCAGGAAGTTATGTTCATTTACAGAGAGTTTACAGAGAGTCTTTGCTCTGCCCTGTTTTCTGGACAGTTTCAACTCTACTGCATTTTTCAATTGGTTAAGGGATAAAACACCTCTGGACCTTAACAGCAAAGTTGTAAAGCTCTTCCAAAGCTTTCCATAAATGTATCGTATGACCCCAACCTCGAAAGAACTCAACCTCTAACCTCTGTTTAACTTCAGCCTTAATTCAGCTGAAAACAGAGTGTTCTGTCCTTAGCAACCTATAAGTTGAAAATTTATTAACTTTGAATATCCTGATTAAGGGAAGGAATTACATCACGTTTTAGTGCTTTGGACCAAAGCCTTCAAGTTTTACAATGAGGTTGTTCATTTAGTGGGGTGTAACGTCGATGTGTCACCAGATTATGTCGGTACTACGTCCTCACAAAGAAAAACCTATACCGGACTTAGCCGGCTTTGTTAATTCAGTGGCACTAAACGTCACTTGCACACGGATACTACACGTCTACCGTTTCGTGGTCAGGCAACCTGCAGAAACTCAAACAATCATCAGACTCGGCTGCACACCGAGCCCGGAATCCATACAGTTTGTACACCCGGCCGTCATCACTCGCCCGGATGTTCTCAAGCCAAACACGCCTTGAGTTACATGTTCACGTTTCAGACCACGTGACGGGGTCTCCCAAGTTGCACCAAGCACGCCAGGGACAGACGTTGCTCGAATACCCCAAACGACATGAAGAGTCGTAGAGGATATCAAAGCGGCTCGGGTTACCTGCCACCCGTGGGGCTCCACCCTTCAGCTTGTGTGCACTGGTGGACAGCGCTTACGTGCACCCCCCAAGACATAAACGTCCCGAGATGCATGATTTTCCGACATAGACAAATAGGTTAGTATGCCACTTTCTATATACTAATAACATCCTTATACGGGCTACTAACTCGTTCCTCACTGGATTTTTGAAAAAGATGACCTTTGTAGTGCGTTAAACCTCAAGCGAGCTCTGATACCAGCGCTGACACGACCCCTAGGTCTTGTCGAGCCAGGATCACGCTGAGGGGTGCTGCGTTGCACAGCATCGGATAACACACATCAAGGGTACAAAGCGGAAGCGAAATTTCATTACATAAGCGAGTTTATGAACATGTTTACATCAAAATAAGTCCAGTCTACACTCACGGGCGTAGACTACGCATGAAGTTCACGTTCAGCCCTTGAACGTGTCCTTGCTAGCACACACGCACACTAACCCTGCGGCGTGCACGACTCCCACTCGACGGGGTTCCCCTCCTGGGGTTCCGTCTCCTCTTCGGGAGTCCCTTCCTCATAGAACCCTGCAAAAGCTTCAAACACAAGCAGTGAGCACGAAGGCTCAGCAAGTCTGACCCATCTCACCTAAACCTGGAACTTCTACATGAGGGGTGATGGGTACATGAGGTAAAACCATTTGCAAAGGACTCGCCTAATTATTGGGACCTTACTTTCAAATTTTAGCAGCAGGTTGTAGAGAACCTTACGCTAAGGCACATGAGAGAGCCGCAATCAAACAAGAAACACATTTCTCCCATGTACTTGGCCCAAAGTTGAAAGGAACTTTAGTTAGCTCTAAGCTACAGCAAATCATTAACAATCAAAGTCCATCTTTGTAAGGGCCTCAGTTTTTGACACCCATTTGCAGTGTTCATCCCCACACCACACACCTCATTTGAGGAAAAATGATGAACACAAATAAAGAGCAAGTAACAATTATCAACATGCTCATTAGGGAACAAACTCACACATTGCAAAAGTGGTACTTCCCACATGTGATATAGATGGGCTGGACATATGAAAACTCCTACACTTTGCCAAGGATGTCCATGCCAAGTTTCACCCAAATTCAAAACATTTTTGAGGTCATCTTGGGTGTAGATAGGAAAGGGGCAGTTTGAAAACATATTCAAATTCAAACTGTTTTCACCCACTGAATTTAAAAGTGGAAGGCATATTCTTGCTCAGCACATTTTTGTGAGCTCACACACCAATTTTCACTCCATTTGGAGTTGATCTTGACATGAGCTAAGGGGGAGAAATTCAAACTTTATTTGAATTTCAAACTGCACTTGTGCTGAAATTCATTCAAACCAAACCTCATTTGAACTTTGATCAATTCAAATGGCTCTTGGGTGAATAATTTGAGTTGCCAAGGGTAGAATAGGGTTCACTGTTTACCACAGCTGTTAGGAATAAATTTCAGAGGTTAAAAGAGGAGTGGGACCCACATGTCAGCCTCAGCCTCAAAGCAAACCGACTGAACCACAGTTCAGTCGGTTCCCGGCTGTTGTGCGCGCGCGCCACCGAAGGGGCCGGCCGGCGCCAGCTCCTGCTGCGTGCCCCAAGCCGGAGGCCAGCCGGCCGAGCTATTTATTCCCTCCCCGGCGTGCCTCAGTCACCATTTCCCCGAGCTACCGACGTGCGCGACTGCTTTTCCCACTGCCATCGCCGCCGCTCGAGTTCCTGCTTGATCAAGCCGATCGCAGCTCCCTCTTTCCATTCCAAGGTCCCAGCAAGGTACTAGCAACTATCCTCCATCCTTCCCATTGATAGAAATCGATTGAAACCGAGTGATATCGGCTGTGCCGAAAGATCAAACTCGGAACTGGAAACCGCCGCACCTCGGGCTCTCGTGGACAGCCCAACCTGGGCGTTGTCACGCCCGAGCCAAGGCACCCTTGGACGCGCAAGTGATCGGTGCTGCTCATCCCCGAGCCACAGCTCGAGTGGTTGCTCACCGGCGGCGAATTTCCACTTTTCCCCTTTCTGTGTGCAGAACGACCCTCGGGTACGATTCTGTTTAATTCGTGCTCTAGAAAGGATTAGAGGGCCTCAGGCCACTCCCACACGAACTAGACACGGTGACGCACAAGTTGCCTTCACAACTCTGGGCCGGAGAACTTCTGTGCCCGGCGTAATTCAAGGTCTACTAATGGCGGAACGCACGGGGGGTATCGGGCGCACGGTGAGGACCTATTTCGGGCCTTCCCCGAGCTGCCCCGAGTTCATGTCGACCTTCTCTGAGGTCCACTGATGCTCCCCGACCGGTTTCCCAAGTAGCTGAGGCACTAGGAGCATCAGCCGACATGGCCGAAGTCGTTCCGATATGGCGGCTCGTCGCCGACCATGCTCCGGCCGTTGTCATGAGCAGCTGACCCTCGGATCATGTTCCCCAAGTAAAAGTAGGCAGGGGCGGCCAGAATCAAGAAGTTTGAAGCTGTACAGCAGCCGGCGGCGAGCTCTCCGGCGAGGTCCCTCGGCGGCGGAGCGCGGGTGTCGCGAGGTTGAAGAAGGGGGTGGACCCCAGCTGTCAGCGGCCGATATTTTGAATCGGGATCCGGCTGCGGCCGGGATCGGGTGTGCTGGCGCGCAAAAGCCTTGTGGGCCGCGGTGTGCTGTCGCTTCGGCGTGCGACGCGTGTCTCCTGGGCCCACGCGCGAGTTTAAACTTTTCCCCGATTTTCAGATTTCCTTCAAACTTCAAATCCTTATAACTTTGGCTAGAAAGCTCCAAATTGAGTGAACCAAATTTTGCTGGATTCAGCTCTTTGAGTACTTTCCAGAAAATCAAGTGTCACTTCATGAGATTCCTTAATTCTCCAGAATTAATTCCTTAAAGTTTAAACTGTTAGGAATTTTAACTGGAGAATCATTTGGAGGAAAATCCTGAAATTTTGCTGAGATGTTCACCAAAATATCCTTGAACTACCATAAAAATTTCAGATCCATTTGAGCTCATTTAGTCCACCTAATGGTGTGATTAGTAAAACTGTTCCAGAGAAAATAGAAAATGTTCAGAAACATTTTCAGAATTTTCTCTGAAATTGTTTAGCTCATATCTTTAGTTAGAGACTTCCAAATTAAGTGAGACCAATTCCATTAGAACCCTCTGAAAATCTAGTTTTCAGAAAGTCATAGTTTGTTTCATGAAAATACTTAGAACACCCTAAAAGCCTTTAATTAAGGTCAAGGACATAATTATTTGTGGAGGGCTCAAATGAGCTTTGCTGCAACTAAAACTTGACCAAGTCTCTGTTTAGGTTGTAACCAAGCCACAGTAAAAGTTTCACAGTCATTAGGTCTATCTAGTAAAGGTTATAGACTTCACAACTTCAAAGTTAATACAAAAGCATTTAATTAATACATACATTGTTCTTATCATGTAGTCGCTAAGGTCGAGGAGGAACCCGAAGTCCTAGACTTCGTTACTCCGGAGGAACAGCTAGCCTACGACCAAGAGCAGCAAGGCAAGCCCCGGTTTGCATTAACCATTTTATAAATTTTTATTGTTTTGAGCACATACTTGTTTTCTTTATGTTGTGCATCAGAGTCTTGTTTGGAAACCCCACTGCATATCCAAGAAAACCATGGGTTGGGGTTTAGGATTGCAAACCCCGTTAGCCACTGCATTGCTAGGATAGAGTAGGATTCGGTACAAGTCGAGTAGTTGGAACTACTCGCGAGAATAGGCTAGAGGCACATTGCTCGGGTAGAGATAGCACATGATACACATGGCAAGAAAATGAGACCGAGCGGAGAGTAAGGGCAGCAGGACTTTGGGGCCTGTGTGCTGTAGCTCCGCTTGTGTCGATTGAGGACCGAGCCGTGTGCGGGCCTGTTGAACAAGCTAGAACAGTACCGAAGACCTACCGGCTATATGGGAACCGGGAAACTGATGTAACTCGGGTAGCTGGGTATTGAGGCATTGCCCGTCGTTCAGAGGGTAGGTTGAGAGCTCGAGGTGTAAATCAGCTGGCGGCACAGAGATGCGCGTGCAGGGACCTCTTGCTCGGGACGATGGGACCGGTTCAATATTTGGCTAACGGGTGAAAGGTAGTCGCGTACGGCGTCCGTGATGGTTGTTGTAGGCAACATCGAGTACGGGCGTACGTGACGGGTTGTTCGGGTAACCCTGCAGGTGTAAATCGATTATAATCGCCGTCCCTCGCGGTCAGTGAGTACCACTTGTTCACTGTACCGTGACGTAGAAAGAACAGGCTAGTTACATGTTAAAATGTTGCTGATTGAAAGTTGGATATTGATTGTTAATGATATGTTGTAGCTTAGTGCTAACTAAAGTTCTTTTCAACTTTGGGCAAAGTACATGAGAGAAATGCGTTTCTTGTTTGATTGCGGCTCTCTCATGTGCCTTAGCGTAAAGTTCTCCACAACCTGCTGCTAAAACTTGAAAGTAAGGTTCTACTAATTAGGCGAGTCCTTGCAAATGATTTTTACCTCATGCAACCCATCACCCTCATGTAGAAGTTTCATGTTTAGGTGAGACGGGTCAGACTTGCTGAGCCTTCGTGCTCACTGCTTGTGTTTGAAGCTTTTGCAGGGTTCTATGAGGAAGGGACTCCCGAAGAGGAGACGGAACCCCAGGAGGGGAACCCCGTCGAGTGGGAGTCGTGCACGCCGCAGAGTTAGTGTGCGAGTGTGCTAGCAAGGACACGTTCGAGGGCTGAACGTGCACTTGATGCTTAGTCTACGCCCGCGAGTGTGGACTAAACTTATTTTGATGTAAACATGTTAATAAACTTGTTTATGTAATAAAGCTTCCGCTTCCGCTTTGTACCTTTGACGTGTGTTATACGGTGTTGTGCAACGCAGCACCCCTCAGCGTGATCCTGGCTCGACAGGACCAGTGGGGTCGTGTCAGCGTGGTATCAGAGCTCGCTTGAGGTTTAACACAGTACAAAGGTCTTCTTTTTCAAAAATCCAGTGAGGAACGAGTTAGTAGCCCGTATAAGGATGTTATTAGTATATAGAAAGTGGCTTATTAACTTATTTGTTATGTCGGAAAATCGTGCATCTCGGGACGTTCATGTCTTGGGGGGTGCACGTAAGCGCTGTCCACCAGTGCGCACAAGCTGAAGGGTGGAGCCCCACGGGTGGCAGGTAACCCGACCCGCTTTGATATCCTCTACGACTCTTCATGTCGTTTGGGGTATTCGAGCAACGTCTGTCCCTGGCGTGCGTGGTGCAACATGGGAGACCCCGTCACGTGGTCTGAAACGTGAACACGTAACTCAAGGCGTGTTTGGCTTGAGAACATCCGGGCGAGTGATGACGGCCGGGTGTACAAACTGTATGGATTCCGGGCTCGGTGTGCAGCCGAGTCTGATGATTGGTTGAATTTCTGCAGGTAGCCTTACCACGAAACGGTAGACGTGTAGCATCCGTGTGCGAGTGACGAGTAGTGCCACTGAACTAACGAAGCCGGCTAAATCCGGTATAGGTTTTTCCTTTGTGAGGACGTAGTACCGACATAATCTGGTGACGCCTCGACGTCACACCCAACTAAATGAACAACTTCATTTAAAAACTTGAAGGTTTTGATCCAAAGTAGTAAAACTTGATGTAACTCCTTCCCTTGAACAGGATATTCAAAGTTAATAAATTTTCAACTTATAGGATGTTAAGGACAGAGCACTCTGTTTTCAGCTAAATCAAGGCTGAAGTTAATCAGAGGTTAGAGGTTGAGTTCTTTCGAGGTTGGGGTCGTATGATACATTTCTGGAAAGCTTTGGAGGAGCTTTACAACTTTTCTGTTGAGTTCCAGAGGTGTTTCATCCCTTAACCACTCGAAAAATGCAGTAGAGTTGAAACTGTCCAGAAAACAGGACGGAGCAAAGACTCTCTGTAGACTCTCTGTAAATTAAGCATAACTTCCTGCATAAAAATCCAAAAATAGAAAATGAGGTGGTTCTGGGAAGCTTATGAGATGGGTTACAACTTTGTAACAGAAAGTTTTGTCAGATTAGGAACAGAATTAACTGGAATTCTTGGATCAAATCAGTACCTAAGGCAGGGAGGTGCTGTCCAATTGTTCCCAGAAATTCTGTTAACTTTGACATCTCATAACTTTTGAACCAGAGCAGATCTTAGGCCAACCAAATACTTTCTGGAAAGCTATTGAAGTTAACTTTAACTTTGATGTTGAGCTCCAGGACTGGTTTTGCTTTTAACCTGGCCTAAATCAGATTAATATGGAAACTGGTCAGGGCTGTCATGGGAACAGCAGATCAGCAGTCAAATTTGTTTAAAAATTTGAACTATGTTTCCAAGTGTTAAGGGTTCAATGACATATCTTATGTTATAACTCAATGGTCTACTGTGTAAATAAATATTTGACATTTCTCAAATATATTTTTACAGATGGCAGCAGATAAACGGTTGGAGAACGGGTGGGTAGTTTCCCACTGCTCTGACCGTAGCGGCTACCCGGGAGCATTGTGGCTAATGCTCCAATATTTCGGGTACAACCAGATGCCGCAATACTTCGCCAAGGAAGAAGGCGAAGAGGGGAACAAGACGTGGACGATCCATGTCGAGGTTCCTGCAGGGCCTACGCCACCCGGTTGGGTGCCATTCACCGTCACGGTGAGAGGAAGACGCAGGAATTCCTACACCTGCAACAAGGGAGCCGGAACGCGCTGGAGTACTCCAGAGCGTTCAACGATCTCGCACTCTACGCGTCGTATCACGCAGATACGGACGAGAAGCGGCGGGACCACTTTTACCAGGGGCTTAACCCGCTCCTGAAGGACAAGCTGGCGATGTTCAATCGCGGCAGCCTCAACGACATAATTGATGCTGCGATTGTTCAGGAAGACTCCGGCAAGGAGTTGGCGGCGGCAGAGCGAAAGCGAAGCGCGCCGCAGAGCAGCGGAGAAGGAGGCGGTCCTTCTCAGAAGTTTCGGATGGTGAATCGCCCACCATCAGGTCCGCGCTGGCAGCCACCACAGCGGTCGATGCCGTTCCGCGGTCGGCCGTATTCTTCACCGGCATTCCGGCCGGCACTGCCAGCACCACCGCAACAACAACAGCAGCAGCGGGCGATGCCGCGTGCGTTTGCACCTCCGCAACGCATGCCGGGCTTTCGTCCACCAAGTACTCCACCAGCAGCGGCCACATGTTACAAGTGTGGTCGTCCAGGACACTTCGCGAGCAGTTGCCCGGAGAGGCAAGGCGGCGGAGTGGTACCACAGTTTCCGGGGAGGAATCAACCCCGGAACCCTACTAATGCGCGGCGGGCAAACCCTAGGCCCGGTACTGTCCACCAGCTTGCCATTGAGGACGTGCCGGAGGGCGAGCCAATCCTTGCGGGTATGTTCCAACTCCACCAGCATCCCGCTATAGTACTATTTGATTCAGGCGCCACGCATAATTTTATTAGCCAAGCTTTCATTGCTAAACACAGCTTGCCAATACTACCCACCGATAGTCCATATTTAATTTGTTCACCGGGTGGGAAGATTTCAGCAAGCGTAATGGTCTCCAAAGCACCATTATGCTTAGCGGGTAGAGTGTACCCCACGTCTCTCATTATCTTAGAGGGACAGAAGGTCGATGTCATCCTAGGGATGTCGTGGTTAAACCGCCACGGCGCTGTTTTAGACACCGTCCTCCGAGTCGTGCACTTAAACTCAGGAGTGCACGGTTCTCACTCATTATTTCTGGACAGTCCAGAAATAAAACTTCCAAGTGTCTATCAAGCCACAACCATCAGATTGGAAGACATTCCAGTGGTCCGAGAATTCCCTGATGTATTCCCGGATGATTTGCCGGGGATGCCACCCGATAGAGAGGTGGAGTTCAAGATTGAACTTGCACCGGGAACCATGCCAATATCCCGAAGGCCGTACAAGATGGCGCCCAAGGAGTTGGCTGAACTGAAGACTCAGCTCACGGACCTTCTGGAGAAGGGTTTTATTAGGCCGAGCTCCTCGCCATGGGGCTGTTCGGCATTATTTGTCAAAAAGAAGGATGAAACGTTGCGGCTTTGCGTGGACTACCGTCCATTAAATGCCGTAACCATCAAGAACAAGTACCCGTTGCCACGGATCGACATGTTGTTTGATCAGTTGGTCGAAGCAAAGGTCTTTTCCAAGATGGATTTAAGATCCGGGTACCATCAGATTAAGATCAGGGCTGAGGACATTCCAAATACAGCTTTTTCGACAAGGTACGGACTTTATGAGTACCTGGTCATGTCCTTCGGCCTCACCAATGCTCCAGCTCACTTCATGTACTTAATGAACTCGGTGTTCATGCCGGAGCTGGACAAGTTTGTCGTGGTCTTCATCGACGACATCCTGGTATATTCCAAGTCGGAGGAAGATCACAAGAAACATCTGCGTATAGTCTTGCAACGGCTGCGGGATCACAAGTTATACGCAAAGTTCAGCAAATGCGAGTTTTGGATATCGCAAGTGCCTTTCCTCGGGCATATCATCTCAGCGGAGGGTATCGCTGTGGACCCGAGCAAAATCACGCAAGTGCTGAATTGGAAATCCCCGAGAACTGTTCATGAGGTACGGAGTTTCCTCGGACTCGCGGGATATTATCGGAGGTTCATTCCGAACTTCTCGAAGATTGCCAAGCCAATGACAGAGCTGCTGAAGAAGGCTACCAAATATGTTTGGAGTCCAGCATGTGAAGCAGCATTCAAGGCTTTAGTCAAGCACCTGACATCAGCACCGGTTTTGGCGCAGCCAGACACAACAAAACCGTTCGATGTGTACTGCGATGCATCCGGCATTGGGCTCGGATGTGTGTTGATGCAAGACCGAAGGGTGGTCGCGTATGGGTCACGGCAGCTTAGGAATCATGAGCAAAATTATCCAACTCACGACTTGGAGCTCGCTGCCGTGGTACTTGCACTGAAAATGTGGAGGCACTACCTACTCGGTAACCTCGTACATTTATATACCGACCACAAAAGCCTCAAGTACATATTCACTCAGAAGGAGCTGAACATGAGGCAACGAAGATGGTTAGAACTGATAAAGGATTACGAGATAGAGATCCATTATCATCCGGGCAAGGCAAACGTTGTGGCAGACGCGCTAAGCCGCAAGTCACACGTCAATAATCTGACCATCACACCGTTGGAAGAGAGCGAACCACCACTACATGTGATTCCACATGGAGCTCTCTACAACCTAGCTTTGATCCCCACCATCCGTGAAGAGATAGCGGCAGCCCAGAAGAATGACAAGGGCATGTCACATTTGCGGAGACGTGTAGACAGTGGGGAGTTGAAATGTTTCCGGAAGGACGGAGACGGCGTCCTATGGTTCAAGGACCGGATCGTCGTACCCCGAAACCCGGAGTTAAGGAAGAAAATCTTTGATGAGGCTCACTTATCAAAATTTTCTATTCACCCCGGCAGCAACAAGATGTATCAAGAACTCAGAAGCAAGTTTTGGTGGACACGGATGAAGCGAGAGACTGCAAAATACGTGTCCGAGTGTGATACATGTCGACGGGTGAAGGCAGACCACATGCGGAAACCGGGACTGCTGCAACCACTGGGCATTCCTGCCTGGAAGTGGGAGGACGTGAGCATGGATTTCGTCGTCGGTTTACCCACCACCTTACAGAAACATGATTCTGTGTGGGTGATCGTCGATCGGCTCACCAAAGTTGCCCATTTCATCCCGGTCAACACCAACTACAACGCCAAGAAGTACGCTGAACTGTACATCTCACGGATCCTATGCTTATACGGCGTACCCCGTACTATCGTATCGGACCGGGGCACTTTATTTGTGTCCCGTTTTTGGGAGCAGCTCCACGCTGCCTTGGGGACGAAGCTGATCCGTAGTTCAGCCTACCACCCGCAGACGGATGGGCAAACGGAGCGGGTAAATCAAATCCTAGAAGACATGCTACGAGCTTGCGCTATCGACCACGGCAAGAATTGGGATGATCACTTGCCATTAGCCGAGTTCTCGTACAACAATGGGTACCAAGCCAGCATCAAGATGGCGCCCTACGAGGCGCTATACGGCAGGAAATGCCGCACACCACTGAACTGGTGTGAGTCTGGCGAGAGGGTTACCTTCGGGATTGATCTTGTCAACAACGCGGAAGAAAAGGTTCGATTAATTCAAGCGAACCTAAAAGCCGCTCAATCCCGACAGAAACAGTATGCGGACCGGAGGAGGCGCCCATTACAATTCGAAGTTGGAGATCACGTATACCTACGAGTGTCTCCAATGAAGGGCGTAAACAGATTTGGGGTGAGAAGAAAGTTAGCACCCCGATTCATCGGTCCATTCCAGATTACCGAAAGATGTGGATCGGTGGCATACCGGCTAAGATTACCAGAAGCACTTTCCGGTGTGCACGACGTCTTTCACATTTCCCAGCTGAGGAAGTGTCTCAAGCTATCAACTACCGTTCAGCTGGAAGACATTGAAGAACTGCAACCGGATCTCACCTATCGGGAGGAACCGGTGCAGATTATTGATGAAAAGGCCCGAACCACACGCAACCGTACGTTGTGGTTCTACAAGGTTCTGTGGAGTAATCACTCCATGGATGAAGCGACATGGGAGAGCGAAGAATTCCTTCGCACTAACTACCCCGACTTTCTCACGTCGCATATCCGGTAATTTTTCCACCGTCCTCTCTCTCATTTTCACCTTATAATCTCGGGACGAGATTCTTTTAAGGGGGGAGGAATGTAAGGGCCTCAGTTTTTGACACCCATTTGCAGTGTTCATCCCCACACCACACACCTCATTTGAGGAAAAATGATGAACACAAATAAAGAGCAAGTAACAATTATCAACATGCTCATTAGGGAACAAACTCACACATTGCAAAAGTGGTACTTCCCACATGTGATATAGATGGGCTGGACATATGAAAACTCCTACACTTTGCCAAGGATGTCCATGCCAAGTTTCACCCAAATTCAAAACATTTTTGAGGTCATCTTGGGTGTAGATAGGAAAGGGGCAGTTTGAAAACATATTCAAATTCAAACTGTTTTCACCCACTGAATTTAAAAGTGGAAGGCATATTCTTGCTCAGCACATTTTTGTGAGCTCACACACCAATTTTCACTCCATTTGGAGTTGATCTTGACATGAGCTAAGGGGGAGAAATTCAAACTTTATTTGAATTTCAAACTGCACTTGTGCTGAAATTCATTCAAACCAAACCTCATTTGAACTTTGATCAATTCAAATGGCTCTTGGGTGAATAATTTGAGTTGCCAAGGGTAGAATAGGGTTCACTGTTTACCACAGCTGTTAGGAATAAATTTCAGAGGTTAAAAGAGGAGTGGGACCCACATGTCAGCCTCAGCCTCAAAGCAAACCGACTGAACCACAGTTCAGTCGGTTCCCGGCTGTTGTGCGCGCGCGCCACCGAAGGGGCCGGCCGGCGCCAGCTCCTGCTGCGTGCCCCAAGCCGGAGGCCAGCCGGCCGAGCTATTTATTCCCTCCCCGGCGTGCCTCAGTCACCATTTCCCCGAGCTACCGACGTGCGCGACTGCTTTTCCCACTGCCATCGCCGCCGCTCGAGTTCCTGCTTGATCAAGCCGATCGCAGCTCCCTCTTTCCATTCCAAGGTCCCAGCAAGGTACTAGCAACTATCCTCCATCCTTCCCATTGATAGAAATCGATTGAAACCGAGTGATATCGGCTGTGCCGAAAGATCAAACTCGGAACTGGAAACCGCCGCACCTCGGGCTCTCGTGGACAGCCCAACCTGGGCGTTGTCACGCCCGAGCCAAGGCACCCTTGGACGCGCAAGTGATCGGTGCTGCTCATCCCCGAGCCACAGCTCGAGTGGTTGCTCACCGGCGGCGAATTTCCACTTTTCCCCTTTCTGTGTGCAGAACGACCCTCGGGTACGATTCTGTTTAATTCGTGCTCTAGAAAGGATTAGAGGGCCTCAGGCCACTCCCACACGAACTAGACACGGTGACGCACAAGTTGCCTTCACAACTCTGGGCCGGAGAACTTCTGTGCCCGGCGTAATTCAAGGTCTACTAATGGCGGAACGCACGGGGGGTATCGGGCGCACGGTGAGGACCTATTTCGGGCCTTCCCCGAGCTGCCCCGAGTTCATGTCGACCTTCTCTGAGGTCCACTGATGCTCCCCGACCGGTTTCCCAAGTAGCTGAGGCACTAGGAGCATCAGCCGACATGGCCGAAGTCGTTCCGATATGGCGGCTCGTCGCCGACCATGCTCCGGCCGTTGTCATGAGCAGCTGACCCTCGGATCATGTTCCCCAAGTAAAAGTAGGCAGGGGCGGCCAGAATCAAGAAGTTTGAAGCTGTACAGCAGCCGGCGGCGAGCTCTCCGGCGAGGTCCCTCGGCGGCGGAGCGCGGGTGTCGCGAGGTTGAAGAAGGGGGTGGACCCCAGCTGTCAGCGGCCGATATTTTGAATCGGGATCCGGCTGCGGCCGGGATCGGGTGTGCTGGCGCGCAAAAGCCTTGTGGGCCGCGGTGTGCTGTCGCTTCGGCGTGCGACGCGTGTCTCCTGGGCCCACGCGCGAGTTTAAACTTTTCCCCGATTTTCAGATTTCCTTCAAACTTCAAATCCTTATAACTTTGGCTAGAAAGCTCCAAATTGAGTGAACCAAATTTTGCTGGATTCAGCTCTTTGAGTACTTTCCAGAAAATCAAGTGTCACTTCATGAGATTCCTTAATTCTCCAGAATTAATTCCTTAAAGTTTAAACTGTTAGGAATTTTAACTGGAGAATCATTTGGAGGAAAATCCTGAAATTTTGCTGAGATGTTCACCAAAATATCCTTGAACTACATAAAAATTTCAGATCCATTTGAGCTCATTTAGTCCACCTAATGGTGTGATTAGTAAAACTGTTCCAGAGAAAATAGAAAATGTTCAGAAACATTTTCAGAATTTTCTCTGAAATTGTTTAGCTCATATCTTTAGTTAGAGACTTCCAAATTAAGTGAGACCAATTCCATTAGAACCCTCTGAAAATCTAGTTTTCAGAAAGTCATAGTTTGTTTCATGAAAATACTTAGAACACCCTAAAAGCCTTTAATTAAGGTCAAGGACATAATTATTTGTGGAGGGCTCAAATGAGCTTTGCTGCAACTAAAACTTGACCAAGTCTCTGTTTAGGTTGTAACCAAGCCACAGTAAAAGTTTCACAGTCATTAGGTCTATCTAGTAAAGGTTATAGACTTCACAACTTCAAAGTTAATACAAAAGCATTTAATTAATACATACATTGTTCTTATCATGTAGTCGCTAAGGTCGAGGAGGAACCCGAAGTCCTAGACTTCGTTACTCCGGAGGAACAGCTAGCCTACGACCAAGAGCAGCAAGGCAAGCCCCGGTTTGCATTAACCATTTTATAAATTTTTATTGTTTTGAGCACATACTTGTTTTCTTTATGTTGTGCATCAGAGTCTTGTTTGGAAACCCCACTGCATAGCCAAGAAAACCATGGGTTGGGGTTTAGGATTGCAAACCCCGTTAGCCACTGCATTGCTAGGATAGAGTAGGATTCGGTACAAGTCGAGTAGTTGGAACTACTCGCGAGAATAGGCTAGAGGCACATTGCTCGGGTAGAGATAGCACATGATACACATGGCAAGAAAATGAGACCGAGCGGAGAGTAAGGGCAGCAGGACTTTGGGGCCTGTGTGCTGTAGCTCCGCTTGTGTCGATTGAGGACCGAGCCGTGTGCGGGCCTGTTGAACAAGCTAGAACAGTACCGAAGACCTACCGGCTATATGGGAACCGGGAAACTGATGTAACTCGGGTAGCTGGGTATTGAGGCATTGCCCGTCGTTCAGAGGGTAGGTTGAGAGCTCGAGGTGTAAATCAGCTGGCGGCACAGAGATGCGCGTGCAGGGACCTCTTGCTCGGGACGATGGGACCGGTTCAATATTTGGCTAACGGGTGAAAGGTAGTCGCGTACGGCGTCCGTGATGGTTGTTGTAGGCAACATCGAGTACGGGCGTACGTGACGGGTTGTTCGGGTAACCCTGCAGGTGTAAATCGATTATAATCGCCGTCCCTCGCGGTCAGTGAGTACCACTTGTTCACTGTACCGTGACGTAGAAAGAACAGGCTAGTTACATGTTAAAATGTTGCTGATTGAAAGTTGGATATTGATTGTTAATGATATGTTGTAGCTTAGTGCTAACTAAAGTTCTTTTCAACTTTGGGCAAAGTACATGAGAGAAATGCGTTTCTTGTTTGATTGCGGCTCTCTCATGTGCCTTAGCGTAAAGTTCTCCACAACCTGCTGCTAAAACTTGAAAGTAAGGTTCTACTAATTAGGCGAGTCCTTGCAAATGATTTTTACCTCATGCAACCCATCACCCTCATGTAGAAGTTTCATGTTTAGGTGAGACGGGTCAGACTTGCTGAGCCTTCGTGCTCACTGCTTGTGTTTGAAGCTTTTGCAGGGTTCTATGAGGAAGGGACTCCCGAAGAGGAGACGGAACCCCAGGAGGGGAACCCCGTCGAGTGGGAGTCGTGCACGCCGCAGAGTTAGTGTGCGAGTGTGCTAGCAAGGACACGTTCGAGGGCTGAACGTGCACTTGATGCTTAGTCTACGCCCGCGAGTGTGGACTAAACTTATTTTGATGTAAACATGTTAATAAACTTGTTTATGTAATAAAGCTTCCGCTTCCGCTTTGTACCTTTGACGTGTGTTATACGGTGTTGTGCAACGCAGCACCCCTCAGCGTGATCCTGGCTCGACAGGACCAGTGGGGTCGTGTCAATCTTTCAATCAGCAACAATTTAACATGTAACTAGCCTGTTCTTTCTACGTCACGGTACAATGAACTAGTGGTTCTCACTGACCGCGAGGGACGGCGATTATAATCGATTTACACCTGCAGTGTTACCTGAACAACCCGTCACGTACGCCCGTACTCGATGTTGCCTACAACAACCATCACGGACGCCGTACGCAACTACTTTTCACCCGTTAGCCAAATGTTGAACCGGTCCAATCGTCCCGAGCAAGAGGTTTCTGCACGCGCATCTAAGTGCCGCCAGCCGATTTACACCTCGAGCTCTCAACATACCCTCTGAACGACCAGCTATGCCTCAACACCCAGCTACCCGAGTTACAACAGTTTCCCGGTTCCCATATAGCCGGTAGGTCTTCGGTACTGTTCTAGCTTGTTCAACAGGCCCGCACACGGCTCGGTCCTCAATCGACACAAGCGGAGCTACAGTACACAGGCCCCAAAGTCCTGCTGCCCTTACCCTCTGCTTGGTCTCATTTTCTTGCCATGTGTTTCATGTGCTATCTCTACCCGAGTCGAGTGCCTCTAGCCTATGCTCGCGAGTAGTTCCAACTACTCGACTTGTACCGAATCCGACACTATCTTAGCATTGCAGTAGCTAATGGGGTTTGCAATCCTAAACACAACCCATGGTTTTCTTGGCTATGCAATTGGGTCTCCAAACAAGACTCTAATGCAAAGAATCATAATACTCAAGTAAGTGCTCAAAACAATAAAAATTTGTAAAACGGTTAATGCAAACCGGAGCTTGCCTTACGGCTCTTGGTCGTAGGCTAGCTGCTCCTCCGGAGTAACGAAGTCTAGGACTTCGGGTTCCTCGTCGACCTTAGCGACTACATGATATAAGAAGTACATGTATTAATTTGAATGCATTTGTATTAAGTTTGAACTTGTGAAGCTTATAAGTCCCACTAGACAGAATCAATGACTGTGAAACTTTTACTGTGGCTTGGTTACAACCTAAACAGGGACTTGGTCAAGTTTTAGTTGAAGCAAAGCTCATTTGAGCCCTCCACAATTAATCATGTACTTGACCTTAATTGAAGGCTTTTAGGGTGTTCTAAGGATTTTCATGAAACAAACTATGACTTTATGAAAACTAGATTTTCAGAGGGTTCTAATGGAGTTGGTCTCACTTAATTTGAAGGTTCCTAGCTAAAGATATGAGCTAAACAATTTCAGAGAAATTTCTGAAAATGTTTCTGAACATTTTCTATTTTCTCTGGAACAGTTTCACTAATCACACCATTAGATAGGTCAAATGAGCTCAAATGGATCTGAAATTTTTATGGTAGTTCAGGGATATTTTGGTGAACATGCCAGCAAAATTTCAGGATTTTCCTCCAAAGGATTCTCCAGTTAAAATTCCAAACAGTTTAAATTTTGAGGAATTAATTCTGGAGAAATAAGGATTTTCATGAAGTGAAACTTGATTTATTGGAAATTACTCAGAGAGCTGAATCCAAAAAAATTTGGTTCACTCGATTTGGAGTTTTCTAGCTCAAGTTATGAGGATTTGAAGTTTGAAGGAAATATGAAAATCGGGGGAAAAGTTTAAACTTGCGGGTGGGCCCCGGGGACACGCGTCGCACGCCGAGGCGACGGCACACCGTGGTCTGCGGGGTTCCTGCGCGCCAGCACAGCCGATCCCGGCCACATCCGATCCTGATTTAAAATTTTCAGCCGCTGACACGTGGGCCAGCCGGCTTCGTCTTCCTCCCGACGCTCTCTCGCGCCCGCGCCGCCGCTTTCGCCGGAGCAGACCCGGAGCTCGCCGGCTCGCCGCTGCCGGCCCTCCCATGGTCTGAAACTCGCCAAAGGGGGTTGTCAACATCGAGGAACACGTCGGTGGTGTCAGTTCGGGCTGGCGGTGACCAGAAATAGCCCGGCGACGTGCCGCGGCCTCGGTTGAGGTTCGGCACCGTCGACCGTGGGTTCTAACCTGCCAACACCTCGAACAAACGGTCCTACAGCATAAGTTTACCTCTAGGAAGCTCGACAAGGTGTCAAAAGGGTTCAAAGATGGCGGCAAGTCGGTCGGCACCGTGTGACCGATCGTGCCCGCCATGACCACTCTTGATCGAGCTCGAAATTCGTCACTTCTAGACAGTTTCACGCCACGGATGCAGAAAGGAACTTGATCGCCGGCTAGTCCAGCGTCTATGTGCAAGATTTGCTAGCTAGAGAAGGATCTTAGAGCGAGAATTTGAAGGATCCGTACCGGAAGCTCAGTTTAAGGTCGCCGGAGCAAAAACTGCGAATCCGCCGTGGATTCCTCACGGTTTGCTTCCAAACTTGGAGGAGAGCAGCACGGTGGTCGCGCGCTCCTGTTGTCTCTCTTGCTGGACCGTGAAAACGGCTGTGGAACGCTGTCCACGGGCGCCTGACTCTCGGCTGAGGCTAGGTCGCCGCGGTGGCGATCGTTTTCGGGCAAGGGAGGTCGGAGCTCGGGGTTTCTGGCGTTGGGGAGGTGGAGGGCGATCTCAGGTTGCTGTCTAGCAGCTCGGGGAGGGAGAAGGCGAGCTGGTTTCGCGGTTCTCCGGTCGAACAGAGAGGCGGAAGGTCGGGGCTCGATGTTCACGGGAGAGGAGGAAATGATCGGTGCCTGCCTCCGTGGAGCGCCTTAAGAGGGCCCTGGAACCGCCCTTGGGCTCGTGTGTGGGCGCGGGAAGCAGCTGGTGGCGCTCCTCCTCCTCGGTGGCGAGCGCAGCTGCTCCCAAGCATGGAGTCGGCAGCTGCTCGGTGGAAGTTCCCACCGAGACTCTGACTTTGGGTGCAAGTCTCCCCTCTTCTCTCTATGGCATGTGGGTCCCACCGGGGTTTTAACCTCTGAAATTTACTCCTAATCACTGTTGTAAACAGTGAGCCCCAAAATACCCCTGGTGATTCAAATTATCCACCCATGAGCCATTTGAATTGATTAGAATTCAAATTGGGTTTAGTTTGAATGAATTTTAGCACAATTTCAATTTGGAATTCAATTAAAGTTTGAATTTGTCTCACTTAGCTCATGTCAAGATCAACTCCAAATGGAGTGAAAATTGGTGTGTGAGCTCACAAAAATGTGCTGAATAAGAATATCCCTCCCACTTTTAAATTCATGGGATAAAAACAGTTTGAATTTGAATATGGTTTCAAACTGCCCTCTTTCTAACTATACCCAAAATGACCTCAAAAAGGTTTTGAATTTGGGTGAAACTTGGCATGGACATCCTTAGCAATGTGTAGGAGTTTTCATATGTCCAGCCCCTCTATATCACATGTTGGAAATACCACTTTTGCAATATGTGAGTTTGTTTTCTAATGAGCATGTTGATGGTGGTTACTTGCTCTTCATTTGTGTTCATCATCTTTCCTCAAATGAGGTGTGTGTGTATGGTGATGAACACTTCAAATATGTGTCAAAAACTGAGGCCCTTACAGTTGACCCGATGGTGAGCGATACACCATCCGGTATTTTTGAGAAGGACCACCTCCCTCTCCATTACTCTGCGGCGCGCTTCGCTTCTTCTCAGCCGCCGCTAACTCCTTGCTGGAGTCCTCCTGAACAATTGCAGCATCAATAATGTCGTTGAGGCTGCCACGATTGAACATTGCCAGCTTATCCTCCAGGAGCGGGTTAAACCCCTGGTAAAAATGATCCCGCCGCTTCTCATCGGTATCGGCATGATATGAAGCGTAGAGTCCAAGATCATTGAACGCCCTGGAGTATTCCAGCACGTTCCCGCTTCTCCTGAAGGCCGTCCAGAACTCTGCCCAGGTCATAATTCACTCGGTGGGTTGCGAGGCACAGAAGTTCACCCACCAAGCGCTCACGGACCCTTGAAGCTGTTGGGCCACGAACTAAGTCTTGCGCTGCTCACTCACTTGGAGCAGCACAAACTTCATCTCCATCGTGCGGAGCCAGTTGTCTGCATCGAGGGGTTCATCCGCCCTTGAGAACACCGGGGAATGAGTAGCCAGAAAATTGGAGTAGGAGCTTTGTTGGCACTCCTCACGATCTTGATGCCTCTCCGGTCGAGACGTATTCGCAATTAAGGTCTGCAGCAACTCCGTGTGCTGCTGATGAGAACCCACCATAGCCACAATGATGTCGGCCAATGTAACCGTTGGCGGTGGCGGTGACGGTTGTTGCTGTTGCTGTTGCTGCTGTTGCTGTCCCGAGGAATCCTTGGGAGGATGTTGGGAGGCATCTCCCCCCTGACTAGAACCCCCAACATCTTGGTTGGCATGAGTGCGAGTCATTCTGAAATTAAAAACAGCAGTGATCAGCACATGTCATTCTTAAAATCCCATATATAACAGTAGGTATTGAAGTGACACATGAATAAACCTGCACAACATTCACATATATTGATAAAGCATAAACTTTATACAAGATACATTATTCTAGGGCCTTCGAGAAGTCGTGCTCATGTCATCACTACCTATACATATACTACTGTCTACACGACATGTCACCGATTACAAAAGTTTTCATACACCACCCTCGCTGCCCTACTTGGCAACGGTAACCCACTACTCGGAGTAGAACTCGACCTCCTGCAGGTTGTCCTCCTCTGCTACCTCTACTGGTGGCTCCGGGTCCATGACCTCCTCTTGCGGTTCAGGTTCCCCCATCGCCGGGATACCCAAAACCACGGGTACGGCACCTACCATCGGTAGGCCCACTACAGGAGGCACGAGGTCTTGCAACGCATGCACCTCATCCATGGCTTGGTTGTAGTCCTCTTTCCAGCCTTTCTCCTACTCAATAGCGTCATCACGCTCTTGAGTGAGGGCCTCATTCTGCTGGGTCAAGGGCTGCACTTATTGTTGTAAAGCCGTGATGTCGACGCGGCTTTTCTCTTTCGCCTTCTTCAGACGATGCAACTGATTATGTTGTTCATTCAGTCGCTTTATCGTTGGAAGGAGAACATTGCAGAGTTCCCTGTGAGCACTCTTGAAATGGTCTCCATGGCAGGTGCTCTCCTTGAGCTTCATGGCAAGAGAATCCATATGAACAGTTTGGCTATCCATCACGGTCTTCCCTGCCCTCAACTGGAGGCTGAGGTTTGCCTCCGCAGGGTTCTACCTTGGGCAACCCGGATCTGTTGCCTCCATGTACCTTTCCCTCCACATGTGATTAGCTCTCCCCTCCACCGGGACCAGCGCGTATGGAGTACCCTCCATAGCTCTCACGTGTAGTTGGCAGAAACACAACATGGTGTCGCGGGCTGCAACTTGCCACATTTCCTTCGGCTGTCTACCTCTCACCGTGACGGTGAACGGTGCCCAACCGGGTGGTGTAGGTCCTGCAAGAACTTCGACATGGATTGTCCATGTATTGTTCCCCTCCTCGGCTTCTTCCTTTGCGAGGTAGTGTGGAGTCTCCACGTGCCGAAATATTGAAGCATTTGCTTCAACAGTTCCGGATAACCGCTGCGTTGAGAACAGTGGCATACCACCCATCCGTTCTCCAGTTGTCTATCCGCTATCATCTCTAGAAATATATTTGAAAAAGGTCAAATATTCATTTCAACAGTAAATCATTGAGTCATAACATTTACAACATGTTATTGAACTCATAAAACTTGGAGAAACAACTCAAACTTAGAACAAATTTGATTGCTGACCTGCTGCCCAAACTGACAGCCCTGACCAGTTTCCATTTCAACCTGATTTAGACCATGCTAAAGGGGAAACCAATTCTGGAGCTCAACATCAAAGTTAAAGATAACTTTAATAGCTTTCCTGAAAGTATTTGCTTGGCCCAAGATATGTCCTGTTTCAAAAGTTATGAGATGTCAAATTTGACAGAATTTCCAAAGAAAATTGGACAGCACCCCCCTGCTTGAGGTACTAATTTGATCCAAGAATTCCAGTTAATTCCACATAGAATTTGACAAAACTTTATGTTACAAAGTTGTAAAAAATCTCATGAACTTTTTAGAACTACCTCATTTTCTATTTTTAGATTTTAATGCAGGAAGATATGCTCAATTTACAGAGAGTTACAGAGAGTGTTTGCTCTGCCCTGTTTTCTGGACAGTTTCAACTCTACTGCTTTTTTTCGACTGGTTAAGTGATGAAACACCTCTGGACATCAACAGAAGAGTTGTAAAGCTCTTCCAAATATTTCCAGAAATGTATCATATGACCCCAACCTCGAAAGAACTCAACCTCTAACCTCTGTCTAACTTCAGCCTTATTTCAACTGAAAACAGAGGACTTTGTCCTTAGGATCCTATAAGTTGAAAACTTAATAACTTTGAACATCCTGTTTAAGGAAGGAAGGTAAATCAAAGTTTTAGTGCTCTGGATCAAACCTTCAAGTTTTACAATGGGGTTGCTCATTTAGTGGGGTGTGACGTCGATGCGCCACCAGTTCATGTCGGTACTACGTTCCTCACAAAAAAAATTTATACCGGACTTACCCGGCTTCGTTAATTCAGCGGCGCTAAACATCTCTCGCACACGGATGCTGCTCGTCTACTGATTCGTGGTTAGACTACCTGCATATAACTCACACAATCGTTGGGCTTGGCTGCACACCGAACCAGGTCACAATACAGTTCATACAACTGTCCGTCATCACTCGCACGGTTGTTCTCAAGACAAACACGCCTTGAGCAACGTGTTCACGTTACTAACCATGTGACGGGGTCTCCCAAACTTGCCCGTAGCATGCCAGGGAAGGGCGTTGCTTGAATACCCCAAATGACATGAAGAGTCGTAGAGGATATTAAAGCGGGCCGGGTTACCTGCCACCCATGAGGCTCCACCATTTAGCTTGTGCGCACTGGTGGACAGCGCTTACATGCACCCCCAAGACATATGACGTCCCGAGATGCATGATTTTATGACATAGCACATAGGTTAGTATTGCCACTTTCTATACAATAATAACATCCTTATATTGGCTACTAACTCGTTCCTCACCGGGTTTTTGAAAAAGATGACATTTTTAGTGCATTAAACCTCAAGCGAGCTCTGATACCACGCTGTGAGGGCCTCACGGCCTCGACGAGCCAGGATCACGCTGAGGGGTGCTGCATTCCACAACACCGAATAACACACATAAAAGATACAAAGTGGAAGCAAAGTTTTATTACATAAAAGAATTTAGAGACATGTTTACAAAAAATATGTTCAGCCCACACTCACGGGCGAAGACTAAGCACAGAGTTTACGTTCAGCCCGTGAACATGTTCCCTCTAGCACACACGCAAACTAACACGGCGGCGTGCACGTCTTCCACTCGATGGGGTTTCCCTCTTGGGGTTCTGTCTCTTCCTCGGTAGTCTCCTCCTCATAACACCCTGCAAAAGCTTCAAACACAAGCAGTGAGCATGATGGCTCAGAAAGTCTGACCCGTCTTTCCTATACATGAAACTTCTACATGCTGGATTATGTGTAAATGGGAATGTAAATTGCGAAGGACTCGCCTAAGTAGTTGAACCTTACTTTCAAGTTTTAGCAGAAAGTTATGGAGAACCTCAGGCTAAGGCACATAAGAGATCCGCAATCAAACAATACACACATTTCTCTCATGTGCTTTGCCCAAGGTTGAAAAGAAATTTAATTAGCTCTAAACTATAGCACTTCATTAGCAATCAAGGTCCATCCTTCAAATCAGCAAACTTTTAACATGAATCTAGCCTGTTCTTTCTACGTCACGATATAGTGAACAAGTGGTACTCACTGACCGCAAGGGACGGTGATTATAATCAATTTACACCTGCAGGGTTACCCAAATAACCCGTCACATACGCCCATACTCGATGTTGCCTACAGCAACCATCACAGATGTTGTACGCAACCACCTTTCACCCGTCAGACAAATGTTGAACCGGTCCTATCGTCTTGAGCAAGAGGTCTCATCGCGCGCATCTGCAGTGCCGCCAGCCGATTTACACCTCAAGCTCTCAATCTACCCTCTAGATGACAAGCAATGCCTCAAACCCAGCTACCCGAATTACATCAGTTTCCCGGTTTCCATATATCTAGTAGGTCTTCGCTACTGTTCTAGCTTGTTCAACAGGCCCGCACATGGCTCGGTCCTCAATCGACACAAGTGGAGATACGGCACCCAGGCCCCAAAGTGCTGCTGCCCTTACTCTCCACTCGGTCTCATTTTTCTTGCCATGTGTTCCATTTGCTATCTTTACCCCAGTAGTATGCCTCTAGCCTATTCTCGCGAGCAGTTCCAACTACTCGACTTGTACCGAATTCTACACTATCTTAGTATTGCAGTGGCTAATCGAGGTTTGAAAACCTAAACCAACCCAGGGTTTCTTGGCTATGCATTTGGGTTTTCAAACAAGACTATAATGCACAATTGAAGTGGTTGCTCAAAGTAAGTTCTCAAAACAATAGAGTTTATAAAGAGCTAATGCAAACCTGAGCTTGCCTTGCACCTGTTGGTCGTAGGCTAGCTGTTCCTTCGAAGTGATGAAGTCTAAGACTTTGGGCTCCTCCTCAACCTTAGCGACTACATGAGATAAATACATATATGGATCAATTTGTATGCATTTGAATTTGAAGTTAAATTTGTTAAGACTACAAGTATTGCTAGACAGGCGCAATGACTCTGAAATTTTTACTGTGGTTTGGATACAACCTAAACAGAGACTTGGCAAAATTTCATCTGCAGCAAAGCTCGTTTGAGCCCTCCACAAATAATTATGTATTTGGCCTTAAGTGGAGCTCTTAGGGTATTCTAGGGATTTTCATGTTGCAAGCCATGAATTTATGAAAACTAGATTTTCAGAGGGTTCTAATGGAGTTAGTTTCACTTAATTGGAAGACTCCTAGCCAAAGATATGAGCAAACAATTTCAGAGAAATCCTGAAAAATGGTTCTGGACATTTTCTATTTTCTCTAGAACTGTTTTATTAATCACACCATTAGGTGGACCAAATAAGCTCAAATGGATATGAAATTTTTATGGTAGCTCAGGGATGTTATGGTGAACATCCTGGCCAAATTTCAGAATTTCCTCCAGAGGGTTCTCCAGTTAAAATTCTAAATAGTTTAAATTTTGAAGAATTAATTCTGGTGAAATAAGGATTTTCATAAAGTGAAAATTTATTTGTTGGAAAGTACTGCTGAATCAAAAAAATTTGGTTCAGTTGATTTGGAGTTTCCTAGCCAAAGTTATGTGGGTTTGAAGTTTGAACTAAATCTTAAAATCCGGGAAAAGTTTAAATTGCTGCGCGTGGGACCGAGGCTATGTGTCTGACTCCTCAGCGACTGACACACGGGGCTACGGGGTTTTTCGTGCGCAGCCACAAACGATCCGGTGCGACAGATGATCCCCGGTTTAAATATCTGGCCGCTGACACGTGGGACCGGAGCTTCTTCAACCTCCCGACATCCCGCGCTCGGCCGCCGCCCCCCTCGCTGGAGTGCTCACCGGAGGGGCTCTGCCGTGCGCCAAACTCCGAGATTTTCGCTGCCTCAACCAAATCCCACATGGGGAACACGGTGCTGGACTTAGCTCGGCATGACAACCACTGGAACATGGCCGGCGACGAGCGGCGGCTTCAGAAGAATTTCGGCCGTGTCGGCCGGGCTTCCTAGCACCTCAAAAGATCGAGCTAATGGTCATAGAGCATCAGTGCACCCTAGGGAAGGTCGTCATGAATTCAAAGAAGCTCGGAAACTGCCGCAACTAGGATGTCACCGTGCGACCGAAGTCAGAAATCTGAAATCCTAGCAAAACTCGAAGAACAGTGGCTAACCCGACGGTTCTCCGAAGTTTCTGATCCTATAGGCTCGCACAGACGTCTAGAAGTAGTTCTATAAGTTAGGTGATGAGTGGTGCAGTGTGTAGCATGAATTTTGCAAAATGATCCCGCGGCCTCTTTTGTACACCGGCGCAAAACCGTGAAAGTCGAGCGACGGCAGCTCATGTCACGCCGCCGGAGCTTGCGGTAATGGAAGAGTGATCGATGACAAACCTCTTTGCTGTTCACAGCTCAGGGAAAGGTGGGCTGTGTTGTCCGGATGAGTTGTTCCCGTGACGGCGGCTCAGGTTGACCCAAGGAAGAAAGAATGGCGCGGTGGAGCTCGAGGAGGGTCGTTCACTGTCTAGAACCGGTGCGAGAACGTCAAGTAAGGCTTGGCACACTCGGTTGCGGTCTCAGCTCGCCGTGACAACCACTGGTTTGGCCGGGCGACAGTGGAACCGAGAGCTCAGGAGAGCGGCGAGGTCTAGCAAATATTCTATGTGGGAGACATCGGGACAGCGGTGAGATGAAGCTGGGACGGCTCGGGCGCAAGGATAAGAGAGCAGAGAGGCGGTTTGGTGGCCAGAGGCGGCAAGAAGCTTCTGTCCTTGCTGTTTCCTCGCCGTGGTGCACGCTCTGCCGAGCGCAAGAAACCGAGCCCGGTTGCTTCAATCATTTTGATCACTAGTGAGGCTGACAGGAGGGTCCCACACCCAGTTTAACCTCTGAAATTTAATCTCTCCCACTGCTCTAAACAGTAGTGCCCCTAATACCCTTTGCAATTTGAATTATCCACCAAATGCCCATTTTAAATTGGTAGAATCCAAATGGTGAAGTGTTTGAATATATTCCTAGCACAAATGCGGTTTGAAATTCAAATTGGATTTGAATTTGCTCAAATTGGCTCATGTCAAGATCAACTCCAAATGGAGTGAAAATTGGTGTGTGATCTCACAAAAATGTGCTGAGTATTAATATGAATCCCACTTTTGAATTCAGGGAATGAAATGAGTTTGAATTTGAATTTGAGTTCAAACTAGCCTCTTTCTAATTATACCCAAAAATACCTCAAAAAGGTTTTGGATTTGGATGAAATTTGGCATGAGCATTCCTAGCAAAGTGTATGAGTTTTTCATATGCACAGCCCGTATATGTTGCATGTGAGAAATATCACTTTTGCATTTTGTGTGTTTATCCTCTAATGACTATGTTGATGGTGTTTACTTGCTCTCCAAAGATGTTCATAAAACTTCCTCAAATGAGGTGTGTGTGTGGGGTGATGAACACTTTGAGTGTATGAAAAACTTGAGCCCTTACACGCTGAGGGGTGCTGCGTTGCACAGCACTGAATAACACACGTAAAAAGCACAAAGCTGAAGCAAAGTTTTATTACATAAAAATGTTTACAGACATGTTTACAACAAAATATGTTCAGTCCACACTCACGGGCGTAGACCACGCACATAGTTCACGTTCAGCCCATGAACGTGTTCCCTCTAGCATGCACATACACTTACACGGCGGCGTGCACGACTCCCATTCGACGGGGTTGCCCTCTTGGGGTTCCGTCTCCTCCTTGGGAGTCTACTCATAACACCCTGCAAAAGCTTCAAACACAAGCAGTGAGCACTACGGCTCAGCAAGACTCACCCGTCTTTCCTATACATGAAACTTCTACATGCTGGATTATATTGTAAATGGGAATGTAAGTTTCAAAGGACACGCCTAAATAGTTGAACCTTACTTTCAAGTTTTAGCAGCAATTTGTGGAGAACCTCATGTTAAGACACATAAGAGAGCCGCAATCAAACAAGAAATGCATTTCTCTCATGTGCTTTGCCCAAGGTTGAAAAGAACTTTAATTAGCTCTAAACTACATCAATCAGTAGCAACCAAGGTATAGCTTTCAATCAGCAACTTTTAAACATGACTCTAGCCTGTTCTTTCTATGTCATGGTACAGTGAACAAGTGGTACTCACTGACCGTGAGGGACGGCGATTATAATCGATTTACACCTGCAGGGTTACCCAAATAACCCGTCACGTACGCCCGTAATGGATGTTACCTACAGCAACCATCACGGACATCGTACGCAACCACCTTTCATCCGTCAGTCAAATGTTGAACCGGTCCTATTGTCCCGAGCAAGAGGTCTCTGCACGCGCATCTGCAGTGCCGCCAGCCGATTTACACCTCAAGCTCTCAACCTACCCTCTGGATGACAAGGAATGCCTCAACCCCTAGCTACCCGAATTACATCGGTTTCCTGGTTCCCATATATCCGGTATGTCTTTGGTACTGTTCTAGCTTGTCCAACAAGCCCGCACACGGATCCGTCCTCAATCAACACAAGCGGATCTATGGCACCCAGGCCCCAACATCCTGCTGCCCTTACTGTCCACTCGGTCTCATTTTTGTTGCCATGTGTTCCATTTGCTATATCTAACCGAGTTGTGTGCCTCTAGCCTATTCTCGCGAGCAGTTCCAACTACTCGACTTGTACCGAATCCTACAATATCTTAGCTTTGCAGTGGCTAGTCGAGGTTTAAAACCTAAGCCCAAAAACCATGGTTTTCTTGGCTATGCATTTGGGTTTTCAAACAAGACTCTAATGTATAGTAAAGTGGATACTCAATGTAAGTTCTCAAAAAAATAAAGTTTACAAAAAGGCTAATGCAAACAGGAGCTTGCCTCGCAGCGGTTGGTCATGGGCTAGCTGTTCCCCCAGAGTTATGAAGTCTAAAACTTCTGGCTCCTCCTCAACCTTGGCGACTATATGAGGCAAATATATGTATATGTCAATTTAAATGCATATGAGTTTGGAGATAATATTTTTAAGACTATAAGTACAGCTAGACAGGCCCAATGACTCTGAAATTTTTACTGTGGTTTGGATACAACCCAAACAGAAACTTGGCCAATTTCCATTGCAGCAAACTCATTTGAGCGCTCTACAAATAAATGTGTATTTGGCCTTAATTGGAGCTCTTAGGGTGTTCTAAGGACTTTCATGGAGCAAGCCATGACTTTCTGGAAACTATATTTTCAGAGGGTTCTAATGGAATTGGTTTCGCCTAATTTGAAGATTCCTAGCCAAAGATATGAGCTAAACAAGTTCAAAGAAAATCTGAAAAATGTATATGGACATTTTTTATTTTCTCTGGAACAGTTTCATTAATAACACCATTAGGCGGATCAAATGATCTCAACTGGATCTGAATTTTTTATGGTAGCTCAGGGATATTATGATTAACATCCTGGCCAAATTTCAGCATTTTCCACTAAAGGGTTCTGTAGTTAAAATTTTAAACAATTTAAATTTTGAAGAATTAATTTTGGAGTATTAAAGGTTTTCATTATGTGAAACTTGATTTGTTGGAGAGTAATAATATAGCTAAATCCAACAAAATTTGGTTCACTCGATTTGGGGTTTCCTAGCCAAAGTTATGTGAGTTTAAAGTTTGAACTAAATCTGAAAATCGGGAAAAAGTTTAAACTCCTGCCGATGGGTCCGGAGCTACGTGCCGGCTCCTAAGCTGCTGCCACATGGGGCCACTGAGTCTTACGCGCGCAGACACAAACGATCCGGAGCCGCAACCGATCCCCAATTTAAATATCTATATGCTGACGCATGGGGCCGGGGTCGTCTTCAACCTCCCGCCATCCCGCGCTCGCCCCGCCCCCCTCGCCGGAGTGCTCGCCGTAGGGGCTCTGCCGTGTGCCAAACTTCGAGATTTTTGCCGCCTCTGCCTAACTCCACGTGGGGAACACGGTGCTGACCTTAGCTCGACATGAAAATAACGGAACATGGCCGGCGATGAGCGGCAACTTCGGAAGAACTTTGGCCATGTCGGTCGGGCTACCTAGCACCTCAAATGATCGAGCAAAAGGTCGTAGAGCATCAGTGCACCCTAGGAAAGGTCATCATGAACTCAAATGAGCTCGGAAACGACCCCAACTAGTATGTCACCGTGTGACCTAGGTCGAAAATCGGAAACACTAGCAAAACTCAGAGAATAGTGGCTATACCCGATGGTTCTCCGAAGTTTCTTATCGTATGGACTCGCACGGACGTTTAGAAGTAGTTCTCAAAATTAGGTGATGAGTGGTGCGGTGTGTAGCATGAATTTTGCGAAGTGGTCCGGTGGCCTCTTTTGTACACCGGCGCAAACCTGTGAAATTCCGGCGACAGCAGCTCATGTAACGCCGCCGGAGCTTGTGGTAACGGAAGAGGAGACTTAGACGAACCTCTTTGCTGTTCACAGCTCTGGGAACGGTGGCCTGTGGTGGCTGGACGAGTTGTTCCCGTGGCGACGACTCGGGTTGAACTGAGGAAGGAGAAACGGTGCTGTGAAGCTCGACGGAAGCCGATCACACATGGCCGAGGGCTGGAGCACGTCGAGTGAAGGTCGGTGACCTCATGTGCGACTTCAGTTCAGCATGCAAGCCGTTGCTTCGGCCGGTCGATGGTGGCACAGAGAGTTCGGGTGAGCGGCGAGGTGTAGCGGGATTTCTGTGCGGGAGAGTGTAGGGACACCGGTGAGACAGGACTGTGGAATCTTGGGAGCAAGGATAAGAGAGCATAGGGGTGGCTCGGTGGCCAGAGGCGGCAAGCATCTGCTGTCCCGCCGTTTCCTCGCCGTGGCGTCCACTCGGCTGCGCGCAAGAAACCGAGCTCGGTTGATTCAGTCGGTTGATCATGTAAGTGACTGACTTAAGGGCCCAACTCCTCAATTTTAACCTCAAAAATTCAATTTTCCCACTGCTCTAAACAGTAGGGACCCTAATACCCTTTGCCATTTGATCAATCACCAAACTGGGATTTGGTTTGTAAAGTGATCAAACTTGGGGAATTGGTTTGATTGAATTTATGGCAAATATGAACTAAAATCCAAATTGGATTTGAATTTAGCCAAAATAGCTCATGTCAAGATCAACTCCATATAGAGTGAAAATTGGTGTGTGAGCTTAAAAAAATGTGCTGAGTGTGAATATGAATCCCACTTTTGAATTCTTGGAGTGGAAGGAGTTTGAATTTAAATTTAAGTTCAAACTAGCCTCTTTCTAATTATAACCAAAAATACCTCAAAAGGTTTTGGATTTGGGTGAAATTTAGCTTGAGCATTCCTAGCAAAGTTTAGGAGTTTTTTAATATGCTCAGCCCCTATATGATGCATGTGGGAAATACCACTTTTGCATTTTGTGAGTATATTTCCTAATGAGTTTCTTGATGGTGTTTACTTGCTCTTCAAATGTGTTCATAAGATTTCCACAAATGACGTGTGTGTTGTGTGATGAACACTTTGAGAAAATGAAAAACTTGGGCCCTTACATTTCTACCCCCCTTAAAAGAATCTCATCCCGAGATTATAAGGTGAAAATGAGGGAGGGGATGGTGGAAAAATTACCGTATGTGCTACGTTAATAAGTCTGGGTAGTTAGCATGAAAAAAGCATTCGCTTTCCCATGTCGCTTCATCTACGGCGTGATTACTCCATAGAACCTTGTAGAACCACAACGTACGGTTCCGTGTGGTTCATACCTTTTCATCAATAATCGGAACCGGTTCCTCCCGATAGGTGATATCCGGTTTAAGTTTTTTGATATCTCCCAGCTGAACGGTGGTTGAAACCTTGAGACACTTCCTCAGCTGAGAAATGTGAAAGACGTCGTGCACGCCGGAGAGTGTTGCTGGTAGTTCCAGCCGGCATGCAACTGATCCACATCTTTCTTCAATCTGGAATGGACCAATGAATCGGGGTGCCAACTTTCCTCTCACCCCGAATCTGTTCACGCCCTTCATTGGAGACACACATAGATACACGTGATCCCCAACTTCAAATTGCAAAGGACGTATTCTCCGGTCCGCATACTGTTTTTGTCGGGATTGGGCGGCTTTTAAGTTCGCTTGAATCAGTCGAACCTTTTCTTCCACTTTGTTGACAAGTCAATCCCGAAGGTGACCCTTTCGCCAGACTCACACCAATTAATTGGTGTGCGGCATTTCCTCCCATATAGCGCCTCGTTAGGCGCCATTTTGATGCTGGCTTGGTACCCATTGTTGTATGAGAACTCGGCTAACGGTAATTGATCATCCCAATTCTTTCCGTGATTGATAGCACAAGCTCGTAGCATATCTTCTAAAATCTGATTTACCCGCTCGGTTTGCCCATCCTCTGCGGGTGGTACGCTGAACTACGGATCAGCTTTGTCCTCAAAGAAGCATGTAGCTGCTCTCAAAAATGAGACACAAATAAAGTGCCCCGATCCGAGATGATGGTGCGGGGTACGCCGACAAACATAGGATCTGTTAGATGTACAATTCAGCATACTTCTTGGCGTTGTAGTTGGTGTTGACCGAGATAAAATGGGCAACTTTGGTGAGCCGGTCGACGATCACCCACACTGAATAATGTTTCTGAAATGTGGTGGGTAAACCGACGATGATGTCCATGCTCACATCCTCCCACTTCCAGGCAGGAATGCCAAGCGGTTGTAATAATCCCGGTTTCTTCATGTGGTCCGCTTTCACCCTCCGGCACGTATTGTGGCGGACCGGAATCCGCTCATCCAGGACCACAGAGGGTGGTACCGCACGATGCGACAGCCGACAGCACACATCATAAGGAGACATTGTATTACATAGAAAACCAACTGAAATGTACAAAGTCGTACCATACTCCAGTTACAATGTAGTGTTCATATTACATAGCAGAAACTAAATTTGTACAACTCACGCCCGTCTATCTAGCAAAAGTCGGTTGCCCAGCCCTAGGGCAACCCACACTAGCTGCACTCCTCAGCTTAGCGCGGCGTGTACGGCTCCCACTCAGCCGTGGTCCCCGACGGAGGGTAACCCTTGCCGGTGGACTCGTAACCCGAGTCCATGGGTGGATCCTCACCCGAAAAACACTTAAGCAGCAACCATGAGCACGATGGCTCAACAAGACTTAACCAACTCACCTAGGCATGAAACTCTACATGCATTTTACACGAACATGGGATAGTAATTTCAGCAAATGGACACACCTACAAGTTCATCCTTAGTTCATCTTTTAGCCACAAGTTAACAGTTCCTGAATAAGAAATTTAGTAAGCTATATTTGGTGGCACACATGTAGCAATACAATTATACAGTTAACAAGCGGTACTCGTCACCGCGACAGACGGCGAATTGACTCGATATACACCTGGAGGGAGACCCAAAGAGCACGTCACGTACGCCCACCTGTGGAGCTGCACAGCATGCTCACTCGATGTCGTACGGGGCAACCTTTCACCCAACAGCCCAAACGTCGAACCGGTCGCACTGAAACGAGCAGGAGGTTCCCAACACGGAGCATCTCTCTATGCCCGTTAGCATATTTCCACCTTGCTGCCCTCAGCCTACACCTATAAATCGGTGCGTTATGTCTCGACGCCCGGAGGTTTAGGTTACATCGGTTTATCGGGGCCAATATATCCGATATGCCTTCGGTACGTTCAATACTTGTTCAGCAGGGCCGCACACGGATCGGTCCGCAATTGACACGGACAGGGCTGCGCACACAAGACTTCCTCTTGCTGCACCCTAGCCCCTGTCTAGTCTTATTTTCATTACTAAAGTGATCTCACATCACTCGAACCAATCCCGTGTGTCCCAAGCCTAACTCGCGAGTAGATTCCAATTACTCCACTTGTACCGAAGTCCTAAGAATTATTAAGCCTAGCCTGTCTATTCGAGGACTTAAACACTACCCTCACTCTTATGGGAAACATCTGGTTATGCATTTGGGGTTTCATCCAACCTACACCTAATGCACATATACATACCTCATACTAAGTATGTAAACAAAGCAAAACTTTGTAAAACGGTTTAATGCAAACCGGGGCTTGCCTTGTTGCTGCTGGTCAGTTGTTAGGGCTTCGTCCGGAAGAAGGAAGTCGAGCACTTCCAGAGTTTCCTCGCCTTCAGCGACTACACGTACACAATATACTATATGTCAATTTAAATGCAATGTTTAGAATTGAATAAGTAATTACCATAACTCTAGTTAGCCTTCCCCTTTGGTTCTGAAATTTTTATGGTGGCTTGGTAGGGTCCTAACCAGAGTCTTGACCAAGTTTCATTTGAAACCATGTTCAATTGAGCCTTGTACAAATAAAAGCCTCTTTGGCCCGTATTAGAGCTTCTAAGGAATTCCAGGGGTTTTCATGGTTCCAACCATTAATTTCTGGAAACTAGAATCTGAGATGGTTCTAATGGAATTGGTTTCATGTAATTTGAAGAATTCTAGAGGAAGTTATGCCCTAAACAAGATTTGAGAAAATCTGAAAAATGTTTCTGTACATTTTTCTATTTTCTCAGGGCAGTTCATTTAATCACACCATTAGGGGGGCTAAATTAACTTGGATGAGTCTTAAAATTTTACTGTGGCTCAAGGATTTTCCAATGAACCTCCCAGCCAAATTTCAGAATTTTTCATAAAGTAGTTTTCCTGATAAAATTCCTAACAGTTTAAACTTTAGGGAATTAATTCTGGAAAACTACTAAGTTTCATGAACTTAAATTGATGCTGCTGGAAAGTACTCAAAAAGCTGAGTTCATCAAAATTTGGTTCACTGAATTTGGAGCTTCCTAGCAAAAGTTCTATGCATTTGAAGTTTGAACTAAACTGGAAAAATCCCCAAAATGTTTAAACTCTGCGGGTGGGGTCCACTCTTTAAACCGGCCCACAGAGAACGTGGCCACACCACAGCCCACGGGGTTTTACCCGCGCTTCCGCATCGGATCTCGGCCGCAAAGTGGATCCCCGCGATAAAACAGAGGCTGACCGGTGGACCCGGGCCCCCTTTTGTCTACCTCGCGACCTCCCGCGACTCCCACGGCGGCGCTTCGCCGGAGCTCTCGCCGCCGGCCATTTCTCTGCACGACCTCCGACGGCTTTCGCCGCCTGTGCCTAACTTGGCTCGGAGAACACGCTGGTTCCCTCACCCAAGCTCGGCGATGGCCGGAACCATGCCCGCCACAGTGACAGCGGCTATCCCTACTCCGGCGATGTCGCCCGAGCTACTCAGGGCCTTATTTTTGGCACGGTTTTCTCCTACAGCTCCGCGGTGGCAACTGAGCACGAAAACAAGCTCGGTTTGCCATGGAAACGGCCGGAGCTATGCGCTCACCGTCGACCTAGGCCCGATATCGGCTGTGACCTGAAAAACTCGATAACCCGAGTCCATACTCGACGGTTCTTGGTACTTTTTGATCCTAGATAGCCGTGGCAAGGTGTAGATCATGTGTGTAGCTCGGTATACCTGGTGATGATCTAATACCCGCGAATTTTTGGATTTGGGATGGCTCGGTCCTAAGAACACCGAAACTTTCCCGGGAAATTCTCCCCCGACACTGCATGAAACGATGAAAGGTTTGGAGTAGCAGGACCAGCATCTTAGGGCGGTTGTTTCTTGTGTTGATCATTGGGCACGAGGAGGCCTGTGTCGCCCGGACGCCGGCGACCAGAGGGAGACGAACTCGGAGCGAGTTGCGGTGGTGGTTTGCGGGCAGAACAGAGACTGCGCGAGGAGAGAAATGAAGCACGGCAGGAGCGCATGGTTTATCCCTTCAGCCTGTGATCTTTTCTCCCCCCCCCCCTCACCGAGCAGAAGCTGGCCTGTTGGAGGCGGTCGGGCGCCGACGCTGTGGCTGGCTGGCGCGCGCTCTCGGCCGAGAGAAAAATCACCCGAAGACTTCAGTGTGAAGGCAACTGACAGGTGGGTCCCTCCCCTCTAACCTCTTCTACTTTTTCACCTCTGTTTTTGCTGAAAATATCCCCAGCTACTCACAATTGAATGTGAGACTTAACCTCCAAGTCCTTGTTTGAATTTGATTTCCAAAATTTGAAACTGGTTTGGCTAAATTTGCTGCATGTTTGCACTGAAATTCAAATTCAGTTTTTGCATAATGCAAATTTAGCTCCCAACAAGACGAAGTCCAATGGGGATGAAAATTGGTGGGCTAACTCAGAAAAATATGCTGAGTTTGAATATGAAGCCAACTTTTTAATTTAAGTGATGAAAGTTGCTGCAATTTGAATTTATATTCAAATTGGCCTCTTTTTTCAATTTCCTCCAAAAGTGCCTCAAAGAGTATTGGATTTGCATGAACTTTGGCCTGAGCCTTCCCAAGACTATTTAAGGTCTAGGGGTGAGCTCAACCTTGCATGTTCATGTGTAGAAATCCTACTTTTGGAAGTTAGGGCTTTCCCCTCTAATCACCCTTTCGATGGTGGTTAGTTTCTCTTCACAAGTGTTCATGAGATATCCATCACAAGAGCTGTGGTGCTGTGAGGTGATGAACAATTCTTGCAAGTCCCTTTCTTGGGCTTTTACATCCCTCCCCCCTTAAAAGAATCTCGTCCTGAGATTACAAAAGAAGAGACAGCGATGTAATAGGAACTCACCCGTGCTGAGACGCCATGAACTCCAGGTAGTTTGAGCGAAGAAATTCCTCGCTCTCCCACGTGGCTTCTTCGGCGGTGTGGTTACTCCAGAGTATCTTGTAGAACCAAAGCGTTCAGCTACTGTGGTTCGAGCTTTCTCATCAATAATTGCCACCGGATATTCATCATATGTCAAATCCGGTTGCAGCTCACCGATGTCTTCAGTGGGAACAACAGCCGTATGCTTCAGACATTTTCGCAGTTGTGAAACATGGAAAACGTCATGAACACCAGCAAGAGATGGTGGTAGCTCCAGTCTGTACGCCGCTGGTCCACACTTCTCGGTGATACCATAGGGTCCAATGAATTGGGGAGCGAGTTTCCCCTTCACACCGAACCGGTGCACACCCTTCATCAGAGATACACGGAGGTACACGTGCTCTCTGACGTCAAAGTGCAGCGGTCTATGCCTCTTATCAGTGTAGCTATTCTGCCGGGATTGAGCAGCCTTCAAGTTGGCTTGAATCATCCGAACGCGCTCTTCGGCGTCGTTCACCACATCAACCCCGAATGTGACCCTTTCACCGGATTCGCACCAGTTTAATAGGGTGCGGCATTTGCGATCGTATAGAGCTTCCTAGGGTGCCATCTTGATACTCGCCTGATAGCCGTTATTGTACGAGAATTCTGCCAACGTTATGTGATCATCCAGTTCCTACCGTGGTGGATGGTACATGCTCTCAACATGTCTTCTAGTACTTGATTCACCCTCTCTCTTTGCCCATCTGTCTGAGGGTGATAGGCGGAGCTCCTAATCAGCTTAGTACCCAATGCAGCGTGCAACTTCTCCCAAAAGCGAGACACAAATAATGCACCTCGATCTGAGATTATGGTCTTGGGTACCCCATATAAGCATAGAATCCTGGCTATGTACAGCTCCACATAGCTGCCGGCATTGTAACGTGTATGCACAGGAATGAAGTGAGCTGACTTGGTTAACAGGTCAACGATTACCCAAACGGAATCATGCTTGTTGGAAGTCAGGGGTAATCCCATAATGAAATCCATGCTCACATCTTCCCATTCCCATGCCGGGATTTTCAGAGGTTACAGCAGCTCTGGTTTCTTCATATGATCAGCTTTCACTCGTCTACACGTATCACACTCGGATACGTACTTCGCTACTTCTCGCTTCATCCGTGTCCACCAAAATTTCTTTTTCAAATCTTGGTACATTTTTGTTGCTGGCCGGATGAATGGAGTATTTAGACAAGTGAGCTTCATCAAGAATTTTCTTCCTCAGCTCCATGTTCCGGGGTACAACTATGCGGTCATTGAACCACAACGTCCCCTCATCATCCTTCTGGAAACAATTGATTTCCCCGTTGTCTATCATCTCCGGAGATGTTCCATACCCTTATCAACCTTCTGAGCTGCAATGATGTCCTCCCTAACAGTAGGGATGAGAGCAAGGTTGTATAGTGATCCATAAGAAACCAAGTATAAACTCGGCTCTTCCTCCTCCACCGGTGTAATGGTGAGGTTATGGACATGTGATTTCCGACTATGCGCGTCGGCAACCACATTCGCTTTGCCGGGGTGGTAATGAATCTCAATCTCATAGTCTTTGATTAGTTCTAACCACCTCCTTTGCCTCATATTCAGCCCCTTCTGGGTGAAAATGTACTTCAAGCTCTTGTGGTCGGTGTAGAGATGCACCAAATTCCCCAGGAGATAGTGCCTCCACATCTTCAATGCCAGTACCACAGCAGCAAGCTCAAGATCATGAGTTGGGTAGTTCTGCTCATGGTTTCGAAGTTGGTGTGAGCCATATGCGACCACACGTCCTTCTTGCATCAACACGCAGCCGAGCCCGATACCGGACACATCACAATACACGTCGAAGGGCTTAGTTGTATCCGGTTGAGCCAAGACTGGGGCTGTTGTGAGATGCTTCACTAATGCTTGGAATGCTCTTTCACACGCCGTGTTCCAAACATATTTTGTTCCCTTCTTCAGCAACTCTGTCATCGGCTTAGCAAGCTTGGAGAAGCTTGGAATGAATCTCCGATAGTATCCCGCTAAACCGAGGATGCTTCTGACTTCATGGACTGAAGTGGGAGCTTTCCATTTCAGCACTTGTTCGATTTTGCTTGGGTCAACCGCAATGCCTTCCGCTGAGATGATATGTCCCACAAATGGCACTTGGCTGATCCAAAACTCACATTTGCTGAACTTGGCGTAGAGCTTGTGGTCTTGCAATCGTTGAAGAACGATCCTCAAGTGTTCGGCGTGTTCTGCTTCTGCCTTGGAGTAAACTAAGATATCATCAATGAACACCACAACGAACTTGTCCAGCTCCGGCATGAACACCGAGTTCATGAGATACATGAAATGTGCTGGAGCATTCGTGAGACCAAAAGACATGACAAGATACTCATATAAGCCATATCTCGTTGAGAAGGCCGTCTTCGGGATATCCTCCACTCGGATTTTTATTTGATGATATCCAGAGCGAAGGTCCATCTTGGAGAACACACTTGCACCCACCAACTGATCAAACAGGATGTCAATGCGGGGCAATGGGTATTTGTTCTTGATGGTGATGGCATTGAGCGGCCGGTAGTCCGCACACAGGCTCAAGGTTTCATCCTTCTTCTTTACGAACAGCGCCGAGCATCCCCAAGGCGAGGAACTCGGCCTAATGAAACCTTTGCTCAACAGATCATTGAGTTGTTCTTTCAATTCAGCCAGCTATTTCGGAGCCATTTTGTAGGGTCTCCGTGAGATAGGAGTAGTCCCGGGTGCAAGCTCAATCTTGAACTCGACGTCCCGCTCAGGTGGCATGCCCGGAAGATCATCCAGAAACACGTCGGGGTACTCCCAGACTACGGGGATGTCCTCTAACTTGAGAGCTTCAGTATAATTAATTTTTGAAACCTCCCGGACTGGATTGTCTAATATGAGGGACTGCGGACGGTGTAGTGGGGAGTTGAGGTGAACCGTCCGTGATAATGTTTCCAGGACAGTGCCATGGTAGCTTAGCCATGACATCCCCAAGATTGAATCAATCTTCTGTCCCTCAAGAATAATCATAGTGGTGGGATATATCTTCCCACCAAAGCACAGTGGTGCTTTCGAAATCATCATAGTTGCTGAAATCTTTCCTCCCGGTGAGCAGATCATATAATAACATTCGGTTGGAAAGGCTTCCAGTTGGTGCTTAACCACATATGATGCACTTATGAAGTTGTGGGTTGCACCCGAATCAAATAATATGATGATTGCTTGATCGTTGAGAGTGAACGTACCCGCCAGCACGTTGTCTCCCTCTGGGGCGTCCTTATTGTCGAGGTTGCGAATGCCCCCAGTTCACTGACTAACCTTCTTGACCGGAGGTCGGCCTCAAGCACCGCCCTGAAACTGGGCTTGCCCGCTGCTCTGCTTCCCCTGGGGACAGTCCTTCGAGAAATGGCCCGCCTGGCCACACGTAAAGCATGTGTAGCGAGGCGGTCCTCCGCTGATTGGCGGACGGAAATCCGCGGCGCGTTGTGGCGGTGGAAACGCCCGGGGTACCGTATGCTGCTGCTGTTGCGGTCGCGTTGGTGGCATGGGCGGTCGGAACGAGGGTGTCTGAAATGAACGACCCCCGAACTGCTGAGGTCGCGCCGGTGGATGCCACTGCTGACCGGATGGTGTCCGATACACCATGCGGTATTTTTGGGGAGTGCCACCCCCACTGCTGGGTGGAGTGCTGCGCTTCTGCTGCTCAGCCACCAATTCTCGCTGAGTGTCTTCTTGCATGATCGCGGCATTAACGAGGTCATTGAAGGTGCCGCAATTCCATTGGACGAGATGCGTCTTCATCTCGGGGTGTAACCCCCGATAGAAGTCCTCCTGCTTCTTCTCCTCGGTGGAGACGTAGTCCGATGCATATTGCGCCAGATGGTTGAAGGCACGGGAGAATTCATGGGCACTCCTCCCGCCCTGCTTCAGCTCCAAGAACACTTGGAACTTCCGCTTCATTATCCCGGGAGGGATCTGGTAGGCGCGGAACGCCTCCCGGAATTCTTCCCACTCCACGGCATGGCCAGCCGGACGTGAGGCGACATAGTTCGCCCACCATGCACAAGCAGCACCGTGAAGCTTCTACGCCACGAACAGAGTCTTTCGCCACTATGTACATTGGAGCAGCCCGAACTTGGACTCAATTGTCCGCAGCCAGTTGTCGGCCTCCAGGGGTTCTGCTGCTTCCGTGAACACCGGAGGGTGCGTACTCATGAAGTCCGAGTACGTCACATCACAGGGCTCATGAGGCCCCCTCTCTTGACGCCCCCCTGCCTGGGACGTATTCTGCACGATCGTGCGGAGCAGGTCGGTCTGCTCCTCAAAACCACCCACCAGTGCCGCAATCACATCCGCTAGTGTAAGCGGAGGCTATGGTGGTGGTTGTTATTGCGGGGTGCTGTTGTAGGCAGGTGGCTGGGAGTCATCACCCCCCTGCTGGCTAGAGCCACCAATCTCATGCCTGGTCCGAGTGCGAACCATCTGCAACCATACGACAATAAACATCAGTCACGCAACATATTTCATGCAGTCCAATAAAATGGGCATAAACATAATGACAGTAAAACATGCGATACATCTCGTATACAGATAATGTAATAACTTTGCACAAGCTACACCATTACCAGACCAAATACACCCTAGTTAAATCGAATTTGATGGACTTCCTCTCTGGAAGTTCATCTCAACTAGGTTTGGTCACTACGAGGCGTTAATATCGCTTTGTCATCACGTATACTACCCCTTTATCTTCAATACGACACAAACATGGTCTCTGGCAAAAGAAACTTGAGTAGCACATATACTCAAATCTTTCACTAGTTGAAGATAACCACTCATGAGTATGTTCTACCCCATTGACAGTACTTAAACCCCCTAGGGTACATCAATTTCTCAAATGAGTGCAACTGTCATCCCTCTGTCAGCATGACCAGTTTCTACGTATCCCAGATTTTTATCTGGTTCTGGGCATTTTCATGACTGCAGCTGAATACCAAAGTTAAAGTTAACTTCAGTATCTTTCCAACGAGTATTTTTTGCCCTCAGATCAGCTATGGTTTAACAGTTATGGTAATTCAAAGTCAGCAGAATTTCTGGAAGAATTTCAACAGCACCTCCTTTGGAAGTTGCTGTTTTCAACTCTAATTTCCAATGAATTCCGTGTTGAAATTACAGAAACTTTGAATTACAAAGATGCAACACCTCTCCTACCCTTTCCAAAAATGTATTATATGACAGTTTTAGATTCTTCTACTGGGAGTTACGCTTGAAAAACAGAACCGTCCAGAGAGTATTTTAAAACTGTCCTGGTTCTGGACAGTTTATACTCCTCTGCAATTTAAGCCATCTTAAGTTGTGATTCAGCTCTGGGAGTCTACAACAAAGTTGTATAGTACTTAAACACCTTTCCAGAACTATATCCCACACCTCGATTGGCTAATTAATCTGTGAGTTATGATCTCTCAAAGTTCAGCAAACTTGCTGCCCCAAAACAGAGCACTCTGTTTTTCAATCCCTTTGACTACCCTTATCAACTATTAAATTTTTTTCTACCCAATCAGGGTCCTAAATTCTGAAACCTAGTGATTTTAGTTCTTTGTTATCATTATCTTTCATGCACATGCCTATGACATGTTGGTACTACGTTCCTCACAAAAAGGAAATCCTAACCGGATTATACCGGCATATACGTCTCAATTGTGGCACTAAACAATCTCTAGCACACGTGTACTACACAGGATACATACGTGGTTAGTACCTGCAGAAGACCACACAATAATGATGCACTCAATGGTTGTTTCCATTTCAGGCAGGTCCATATTTGAAAGTAAATACAAATGCCCGTATCATTGCCATACGGCCGTCCTTGAGAAAAGCCACGTCTCAAGGTACGTGATCGTGTTTTAACACCACATGACGGGGAACCCGAGTAGAGCGCGAACGGGTCGTCACGGTTGGGAATTTTATCACCCCAACAGATACCACCTACTGCCCTGCAGGGCACGCCGATGGCAAGCGCTGTGTATGTCCTCCTGGGCTATTTCCAGACGAACACACTTCCATGTTACTGACCACGCGATGGGGTCTCCACTTACTTGCCTAATGCACGCTAGGGATCAGCGTTTCATATGAACTCAGGAACATGAAGAGTCCAAGAGCTTCATATTGACGTCTCACACCAAGCTGTGAGACCTTTCTCTGAACCCTGTTCCTCGTCAGGGGAGCTAACCAAAATTGAACCGCTTTCGGTGGCGTTCCTTACCATTTTTACCTGAGAGTAGGTGCGTCATTACATAATTAAAATTCAGAATTATAACACATGTGTTAGTCTTTCCACTTTAAGTAACTATGCTAATATAGTCCTTACTTGGGCAAACTAGCGAATCCTCACCGTAAACCTAAGTTTTCTCGTAATACAGCCCTTAATTAATGTGCTATCCCCAATGCGGCTCTGATACCAGCCTGTGGCGGACGGGAATATGCTCATCCAGGATCACAGAGGGTGGTACCGCACGATGCAACACCCGACAGCACACATCATAAGGACACATTGTATTACATAGAAAACCAACTGAAATGTACAAAGTCGTACCATAGTCCAGTTACAGAGTAGTGTTTATATTACACAGCGGAAACTAAATTTGTACATCTCACGCCTGTCTATCTAGCAAAAGTCAGTTGCCCAGCCCTAGGGCAACCCACACTAGCTGCACTCCTCAGCATAGCGCGGCGTGTATGGCTCCCACTCAGCCGTGGTCCCCAACAGAGGGTAACCCTCGCCGGTGGACTCGTAACACGAGTCCATGGGTGGCTCCTCACCTGAAAAACACTTAAGCAGCAACCATGAGCACGATGGTTCAACAAGACTTAACCGACTCACCTAAGCATGAAACTCTACATACAGTTTACACGAACATGGGATAGTAATTTCAGCAAATGGACACGCCTACAAGTTCATCCTTAGTTCATCTTTTAGCCACAAGTTAACAGTTCCTGAATAAGAAATTTAGTAAGCCATATTTGGTGGCACACATGTAGCAATACAATTATACATATCAGCAGAATTGAATCATAACATTCCATGATTTATCTACGTTACGATGCAGTGAACAAGCGGTACTCGTCACCGTGAGGGACGGCGAATCGACTCGATATACACCTGCAGGGAGACCCAAAGAGCACGTCACGTACGCCCACCCGTGGAGCTGCATAGCACGCTCACTCAATGTCGTACGAGGCAACCTTTCACCCAACAGCCCAAACGTCGAACCGGTTGCACCGAAACGAGCAGGAGGTTCCCTACACGGAGCATCTCTCTATGCCCGTTAGCAGATTTCCACCTTGCTGCCCTCAGCCTACACCTATAAATCGGTGCGTTATGCCTCGACGCCTGGAGGTTTAGGTTACATCAGTTTATCGGGGCCCATATATCCGATATGCCTTCGGTACGTTCAATACTTGTTCAGCAGGGCCGCACACGGATCGGTCCTCAATCGACACGGACAGGGCTGCACACACAAGACTTCCTCTTGCTGCACCCTAGCCCCTGTCTAGTCTCATTTTCATTACTAAAGTGATCTCACATCACTCGAACCAATCCCGTGTGTCCCAAGCCTAACTCGCGAGTAGATTCCAACTACTCGACTTGTACCGAAGTCCTAAGAATTATTAAGCCTAGCCTGTCTATTCGAGGACTTAGATACTACCCTCACTCTTATGGGAAACATCTGGTTATGCATTTGGGGTTTCATCCAACCTACACCTAATGCACATATACATACCTCATACTAAGTATGTAAACAAAGCAAAACTTTGTAAAACGGTTTGATGCAAACCGGGGCTTGCCTTTTTTCTGCTGGTCAGTTGTTAGGGCTTCGTCCGGAAGAAGGAAGTCGACCACTTCCGGAGTTTCCTCCCCTTCAGCGACTACACGTACACAATATACTCTATGTCAATTTAAATGCAATGTTTAGAATTTAATAAGTAATTACCATAACTCTAGTTAGCCTTCCCCTTTGGTTCTGAACTTTGTATGGTGGCTTGGTAGGGTCCTAACCATAGTCTTGACCAAGTTTCATTTGAAACCAAGTTCATTTGAGCCTTGTACAAATAAAAGCCTATTTGGCCCATATTAGAGCTTCTAAGGAATTCCAGGGATTTTCATGGTTCCAACCATTACTTTCTGGAAACTAGAATCTTAGATGGTTCTAATGGAATTGGTTTCATGTCATTTGAAGAGTTCTAGAGGAAGTTATGCCCTAAACAAGATTTGAGAAAATCTGAAAAATGTTTCTGTACATTTTTCTATTTTCTCAGGGCAGTTCAATTAATCACACCATTAGGGGACTAAATTAACATGGATGAGTCTGAAAATTTTACTGTGGCTCAAGGATTTTCCAATGAACCTCTCAGCCCAATTTCAGAATTTTTCATAAAGTAGTTCTCCTGATAAAATTCCTAACAGTTTAAATTTTAGGGAATTAATTCTGGAAAACTATTAAGTTTCATGAGCTGAAATTGGTTCTGCTGGAAAGTACTCAAAAAGCTGAGTTCATCAAAATTTGGTTCACTGAATTTGGAGCTTCCGAGCAAATGTTCTATGCATTTGAAGTTTCATCTAAACTGGAAAAATCCCCAAAATGTTTAAACTCTGTGGGTGGGGTCCACTCTTTAAACCGGCCCACTGAGAACGCGGCCACACCGCAGCCCACGGGGTTTTATCCCCGCTGCCGCATCGGATCTCGTCCGCAAAGTGGATCCCCGCGAGAAAACAGAGGCTGACCGGTGGACCCGGCCCCCCTTTCGTCTACCTCGCGACCTCCCGCGACTCCCGCGTCGGCGCTTCGCCGGAGCTCTCGCCGCCGGCCATTTCGCTGCACGACCTCCGACGGCTTTTGCCGCCTGTGCCTAACTTGGCTCGGAGAACACGCTGGTGTCCTCACTGAAGCTCGGCGATGGCCGGAACCATGCCCACGACAGTGAAAGCGGCTATCCCTACTCCGGCGATGTCGCCCGAGCTACTCAGGGCCTTATTTTCGGCACGGTTTGCTCCTACAGATTCATGGTGGCATGCTGAGCACGAAAACGATCTTGGTTTAAAATGGAAACGGCCGGAGCTATGCGCTCACCGTCGACCTAGGCCCGATATCGGCTGTGACCTGAAAAACTCGATAACCCGAGTCCATACTCGATGGTTCTTGGTACTTTTTGATCCAAGATGGCTGTGGCAATGTGTAGATCATGTGTGTAGCTCGGTATACCCGGTTATGATCTAATACCCGCGAATTTTTGGATTTGGGATGGCTCGGTCCTAAGAACACAGAAACTTTCCCGGGGAAATTCTCCCTCAACAGTGCATGAAACGATGAACGGTTTGGACTAGCAGGACCAGCACCTTAGGGCAGTTGTTTCTTGTGTTGATCGTTGGGCACGAGGAAGCCTGTGTCGCCCGGAGGCCGGCAACCAGAGGGAGGCGAACTCGGAGCGAGTTGCGGCGGTGGTTTGCGGGCAGAACAGAGACTGCGCGAGGAGAGAAATGAAGCACGGCAGGAGCGCACGGTTTATCCCTTCGGCCTGTGATCTTTTCTCCCCCCCCCCCACCCCACCGAGCAGGAGCTGGCCTGAGGCGGTCGGGCCGAGAGAAAAATCTCCCGAAGACTTCAGTGTGAAGGCTACTGACAGGTGGGTCCCTCCCCTCTAATCCTCTTCTACTTTTTCACCTCTGTTTTTGCTGAAAATATCCCCAGCTACTCACAATTAAAGGTGAGACTTAACCTCCAAGTCCTTGTTTGAATTTGATTTCCAAAATTTGAAACTGGTTTGGCTAAATTTGCTGCATGTTTGAACTGAAATTCAAATTCAGTTTTTGAATAATGCAAATTTAGCTCCCGACAAGATAAAGTCCAATGGGGATGAAAATTGGTGGGCTAACTCAGAAAAATATGCTGAGATCGAATATGAAGCCATCTTTTGAATTTAAGTGATGAAAGTTGCTGCAATTTGAATTTATATTCAAATTGGCCTCTTTTTTCAATTGCCTCCAAAAGTGCCTCAAAGAGTATTGGATTTGCATGAACTTTGGCCTGAGCCTTTCCAAGACTATTTAAGGTCTAGAGGTGAGCTCAACCTTGCATGTTCATGTGTAGAAATCCTATTTTTTGGAAGTTAGGGCTTTCTCCTCTAATCACCCTTTTGATGGTGGTTACTTGCTCTTAACAAGTGTTCATGAGATATCCATCACAAGAGCTGTGGTGTTGTGAGGTGATGAACAATTTTTGCAAGTCCCTTTCTTGGGATTTTACACGTATCACACTCGGACATGTACTTTGTGATCTCCCGCTTCATTCATGTCCACCAAAACTTGCTTCTGAGTTCTTGATACATATTTTTACTGCCAGGGTGAATAGAGAACTTTGACAAGTGAGCCTCATCAAAGATTTTCTTCCGCAACTTGACACGACCCCACTGGTCCTGTCGAGCCAGGATCACGCTGAGGGGTGCTGCGTTGCACAACACCGTATAACACACGTCAAAGGTACAAAGCGGAAGCGGAAGCTTTATTACATAAACAAGTTTATTAACATGTTTACATCAAAATAAGTTTAGTCCACACTCGCGGGCGTAGACTAAGCATCAAGTGCACGTTCAGCCCTCGAACGTGTCCTTGCTAGCACACTCGCACACTAACTCTGCGGCGTGCACGACTCCCACTCGACGGGGTTCCCCTCCTGGGGTTCCGTCTCCTCTTCGGGAGTCCCTTCCTCATAGAACCCTGCAAAAGCTTCAAACACAAGCAGTGAGCACGAAGGCTCAGCAAGTCTGACCCGTCTCACCTAAACATGAAACTTCTACATGAGGGTGATGGGTTGCATGAGGTAAAAATCATTTGCAAGGACTCGCCTAATTAGTAGAACCTTACTTTCAAGTTTTAGCAGCAGGTTGTGGAGAACTTTACGCTAAGGCACATGAGAGAGCCGCAATCAAACAAGAAACGCATTTCTCTCATGTACTTTGCCCAAAGTTGAAAAGAACTTTAGTTAGCACTAAGCTACAACATATCATTAACAATCAATATCCAACTTTCAATCAGCAACATTTTAACATGTAACTAGCCTGTTCTTTCTACGTCACGGTACAGTGAACAAGTGGTACTCACTGACCGCGAGGGACGGCGATTATAATCGATTTACACCTGCAGGGTTACCCGAACAACCCGTCACGTACGCCCGTACTCGATGTTGCCTACAACAACCATCACGGACGCCGTACGCGACTACCTTTCACCCGTTAGCCAAATATTGAACCGGTCCCATCGTCCCGAGCAAGAGGTCCCTGCACGCGCATCTCTGTGCCGCCAGCTGATTTACACCTCGAGCTCTCAACCTACCCTCTGAACGACGGGCAATGCCTCAATACCCAGCTACCCGAGTTACATCAGTTTCCCGGTTCCCATATAGCCGGTAGGTCTTCGGTACTGTTCTAGCTTGTTCAACAGGCCCGCACACGGCTCGGTCCTCAATCGACACAAGCGGAGCTACAGCACACAGGCCCCAAAGTCCTGCTGCCCTTACTCTCCGCTCGGTCTCATTTTCTTGCCATGTGTATCATGTGCTATCTCTACCCGAGCAATGTGCCTCTAGCCTATTCTCGCGAGTAGTTCCAACTACTCGACTTGTACCGAATCCTACTCTATCCTAGCAATGCAGTGGCTAACGGGGTTTGCAATCCTAAACCCCAACCCATGGTTTTCTTGGCTATGCAGTGGGGTTTCCAAACAAGACTCTGATGCACAACATAAAGAAAACAAGTATGTGCTCAAAACAATAAAAATTTATAAAATGGTTAATGCAAACCGGGGCTTGCCTTGCTGCTCTTGGTCGTAGGCTAGCTGTTCCTCCGGAGTAACGAAGTCTAGGACTTCGGGTTCCTCCTCGACCTTAGCGACTACATGATAAGAACAATGTATGTATTAATTAAATGCTTTTGTATTAACTTTGAAGTTATGAAGTCTATAACCTTTACTAGATAGACCTAATGACTGTGAAACTTTTACTGTGGCTTGGTTACAACCTAAACAGAGACTTGGTCAAGTTTTAGTTGCAGCAAAGCTCATTTGAGCCCTCCACAAATAATTATGTCCTTGACCTTAATTAAAGGCTTTTAGGGTGTTCTAGGTATTTTCATGAAACAAACTATGACTTTCTGAAAACTAGATTTTCAGAGGGTTCTAATGGAATTGGTCTCACTTAATTTGGAAGTCTCTAACTAAAGATATGAGCTAAACAATTTCAGAGAAAATTCTGAAAATGTTTCTGAACATTTTCTATTTTCTCTGGAACAGTTTTACTAATCACACCATTAGGTGGACTAAATGAGCTCAAATGGATCTGAAATTTTTATGGTAGTTCAAGGATATTTTGGTGAACATCTCAGCAAAATTTCAGGATTTTCCTCCAAATGATTCTCCAGTTAAAATTCCTAACAGTTTAAACTTTAAGGAATTAATTCTGGAGAATTAAGGAATCTCATGAAGTGACACTTGATTTTCTGGAAAGTACTCAAAGAGCTGAATCCAGCAAAATTTGGTTCACTCAATTTGGAGCTTTCTAGCCAAAGTTATAAGGATTTGAAGTTTGAAGGAAATCTGAAAATCGGGGAAAAGTTTAAACTCGCGCGTGGGCCCAGGAGACACGCGTCGCACGCCGAAGCGACAGCACACCGCGGCCCACAAGGCTTTTGCGCGCCAGCACACCCGATCCCGGCCGCAGCCGGATCCCGATTCAAAATATCGGCCGCTGACAGCTGGGGTCCACCCCCTTCTTCAACCTCGCGACACCCGCGCTCCGCCGCCGAGGGACCTCGCCGGAGAGCTCGCCGCCGGCTGCTGTACAGCTTCAAACTTCTTGATTCTGGCCGCCCCTGCCTACTTTTACTTGGGGAACATGATCCGAGGGTCAGCTGCTCATGACAACGGCCGGAGCATGGTCGGCGACGAGCCGCCATATCGGAACGACTTCGGCCATGTCGGCTGATGCTCCTAGTGCCTCAGCTACTTGGGAAACCGGTCGGGGAGCATCAGTGGACCTCAGAGAAGGTCGACATGAACTCGGGGCAGCTCGGGGAAGGCCCGAAATAGGTCCTCACCGTGCGCCCGATACCCCCCGTGCGTTCCGCCATTAGTAGACCTTGAATTACGCCGGGCACAGAAGTTCTCCGGCCCAGAGTTGTGAAGGCAACTTGTGCGTCACCGTGTCTAGTTCGTGTGGGAGTGGCCTGAGGCCCTCTAATCCTTTCTAGAGCACGAATTAAACAGAATCGTACCCGAGGGTCGTTCTGCACACAGAAAGGGGAAAAGTGGAAATTCGCCGCCGGTGAGCAACCACTCGAGCTGTGGCTCGGGGATGAGCAGCACCGATCACTTGCGCGTTCAAGGGTGCCTTGGCTCGGGCGTGACAACGCCCAGGTTGGGCTGTCCACGAGAGCCCGAGGTGCGGCGGTTTCCAGTTCCGAGTTTGATCTTTCGGCACAGCCGATATCACTCGGTTTCAATCGATTTCTATCAATGGGAAGGATGGAGGATGGTTGCTAGTACCTTGCTGGGACCTTGGAATGGAAAGAGGGAGCTGCGATCGGCTTGATCAAGCAGGAACTCGAGCGGCGGCGATGGCAGTGGGAAAAACAGTCGCGCACGTCGGTAGCTCGGGGAAATGGTGACTGAGGCACGCCGGGGAGGGAATAAATAGCTCGGCCGGCTGGCCTCCGGCTTGGGGCACGCAGCAGGAGCTGGCGCCGGCCGGCCCCTTCGGTGGCGCGCGCGCACAACAGCCGGGAACCGACTGAACTGTGGTTCAGTCGGTTTGCTTTGAGGCTGAGGCTGACATGTGGGTCCCACTCCTCTTTTAACCTCTGAAATTTATTCCTAACAGCTGTGGTAAACAGTGAACCCTATTCTACCCTTGGCAACTCAAATTATTCACCCAAGAGCCATTTGAATTGATCAAAGTTCAAATGAGGTTTGGTTTGAATGAATTTCAGCACAAGTGCAGTTTGAAATTCAAATAAAGTTTGAATTTCTCCCCCTTAGCTCATGTCAAGATCAACTCCAAATGGAGTGAAAATTGGTGTGTGAGCTCACAAAAATGTGCTGAGCAAGAATATGCCTTCCACTTTTAAATTCAGTGGGTGAAAACAGTTTGAATTTGAATATGTTTTCAAACTGCCCCTTTCCTATCTACACCCAAGATGACCTCAAAAATGTTTTGAATTTGGGTGAAACTTGGCATGGACATCCTTGGCAAAGTGTAGGAGTTTTCATATGTCCAGCCCATCTATATCACATGTGGGAAGTACCACTTTTGCAATGTGTGAGTTTGTTCCCCAATGAGCATGTTGATAATTGTTACTTGCTCTTTATTTGTGTTCATCATTTTTCCTCAAATGAGGTGTGTGGTGTGGGGATGAACACTGCAAATGGGTGTCAAAAACTGAGGCCCTTACATTCCTCCCCCCTTAAAAGAATCTCGTCCCGAGATTATAAGGTGAAAATGAGAGAGAGGACGGTGGAAAAATTACCGGATATGCGACGTGAGAAAGTCGGGGTAGTTAGTGCGAAGGAATTCTTCGCTCTCCCATGTCGCTTCATCCATGGAGTGATTACTCCACAGAACCTTGTAGAACCACAACGTACGGTTGCGTGTGGTTCGGGCCTTTTCATCAATAATCTGCACCGGTTCCTCCCGATAGGTGAGATCCGGTTGCAGTTCTTCAATGTCTTCCAGCTGAACGGTAGTTGATAGCTTGAGACACTTCCTCAGCTGGGAAATGTGAAAGACGTCGTGCACACCGGAAAGTGCTTCTGGTAATCTTAGCCGGTATGCCACCGATCCACATCTTTCGGTAATCTGGAATGGACCGATGAATCGGGGTGCTAACTTTCCTCTCACCCCAAATCTGTTCACGCCCTTCATTGGAGACACTCGTAGATATACGTGGTCTCCAGCTTCGAATTGTAACGGACGCCTTCTCCGGTCCGCATACTGTTTCTGTCGGGATTGAGCGGCTTTTAGGTTCGCTTGAATTACTCGAACCTTTTCTTCCGCGTTGTTGACAAGATCAATCCCGAAGGTAACCCTCTCGCCAGACTCACACCAATTCAATGGTGTGCGGCATTTTCTCCCGTATAGCGCCTCGTAGGGCGCCATCTTGATGCTGGCTTGGTACCCATTGTTGTACGAGAACTCGGCTAACGGCAAGTGATCATCCCAGTTCTTGCCGTGGTCGATAGCGCAAGCTCGTAGCATGTCTTCTAGGATTTGATTTACCCGCTCCGTTTGCCCATCCGTCTGCGGGTGGTAGGCTGAACTACGGATCAGCTTCGTCCCCAAGGCAGCGTGGAGCTGCTCCCAAAAACGGGACACAAATAAAGTGCCCCGGTCCGATACGATAGTACGGGGTACGCCGTATAAGCATAGGATCCGTGAGATGTACAGTTCAGCGTACTTCTTGGCGTTGTAGTTGGTGTTGACCGGGATGAAATGGGCAACTTTGGTGAGCCGATCGACGATCACCCACACAGAATCATGTTTCTGTAAGGTGGTGGGTAAACCGACGACGAAATCCATGCTCACATCCTCCCACTTCCAGGCAGGAATGCCCAGTGGTTGCAGCAGTCCCGGTTTCCGCATGTGGTCTGCCTTCACCCGTCGACATGTATCACACTCGGACACGTATTTTGCAGTCTCTCGCTTCATCCGTGTCCACCAAAACTTGCTTCTGAGTTCTTGATACATCTTGTTGCTGCCGGGGTGAATAGAAAATTTTGATAAGTGAGCCTCATCAAAGATTTTCTTCCTTAATTCCGGGTTTCGGGGTACGACGATCCGGTCCTTGAACCATAGGACGCCGTCTCCGTCCTTCCGGAAACATTTCAACTCCCCACTGTCTACACGTCTCCGCAAATGTGATATGCCCTTGTCATTCTTCTGGGCTGCCGCTATCTCTTCACGGATGGTGGGGATCAAAGCTAGGTTGTAGAGAGCTCCATGTGGAATCACATGTAGTGGTGGTTCGCTCTCTTCCAACGGTGTGATGGTCAGATTATTGACGTGTGACTTGCGGCTTAGCGCGTCTGCCACAACGTTTGCCTTGCCCGGATGATAATGGATCTCTATCTCGTAATCCTTTATCAGTTCTAACCATCTTCGTTGCCTCATGTTCAGCTCCTTCTGAGTGAATATGTACTTGAGGCTTTTGTGGTCGGTATATAAATGTACGAGGTTACCGAGTAGGTAGTGCCTCCACATTTTCAGTGCAAGTACCACGGCAGCGAGCTCCAAGTCGTGAGTTGGATAATTTTGCTCATGATTCCTAAGCTGCCGTGACCCATACGCGACCACCCTTCGGTCTTGCATCAACACACATCCGAGCCCAATGCCGGATGCATCGCAGTACACATCGAACGGTTTTGTTGTGTCTGGCTGCGCCAAAACCGGTGCTGATGTCAGGTGCTTGACTAAAGCCTTGAATGCTGCTTCACATGCTGGACTCCAAACATATTTGGTAGCCTTCTTCAGCAGCTCTGTCATTGGCTTGGCAATCTTCGAGAAGTTCGGAATGAACCTCCGATAATATCCCGCGAGTCCGAGGAAACTCCGTACCTCATGAACAGTTCTCGGGGATTTCCAATTCAGCACTTGCGTGATTTTGCTCGGGTCCACAGCGATACCCTCCGCTGAGATGATATGCCCGAGGAAAGGCACTTGCGATATCCAAAACTCGCATTTGCTGAACTTTGCGTATAACTTGTGATCCCGCAGCCGTTGCAAGACTATACGCAGATGTTTCTTGTGATCTTCCTCCGACTTGGAATATACCAGGATGTCGTCGATGAAGACCACGACAAACTTGTCCAGCTCCGGCATGAACACCGAGTTCATTAAGTACATGAAGTGAGCTGGAGCATTGGTGAGGCCGAAGGACATGACCAGGTACTCATAAAGTCCGTACCTTGTCGAAAAAGCTGTATTTGGAATGTCCTCAGCCCTGATCTTAATCTGATGGTACCCGGATCTTAAATCCATCTTGGAAAAGACCTTTGCTTCGACCAACTGATCAAACAACATGTCGATCCGTGGCAACGGGTACTTGTTCTTGATGGTTACGGCATTTAATGGACGGTAGTCCACGCAAAGCCGCAACGTTTCATCCTTCTTTTTGACAAATAATGCCGAACAGCCCCATGGCGAGGAGCTCGGCCTAATAAAACCCTTCTCCAGAAGGTCCGTGAGCTGAGTCTTCAGTTCAGCCAACTCCTTGGGCGCCATCTTGTACGGCCTTCGGGATATTGGCATGGTTCCCGGTGCAAGTTCAATCTTGAATTCCACCTCTCTATCGGGTGGCATCCCCGGCAAATCATCCGGGAATACATCAGGGAATTCTCGGACCACTGGAATGTCTTCCAATCTGATGGTTGTGGCTTGATAGACACTTGGAAGTTTTATTTCTGGACTGTCCAGAAATAATGAGTGAGAACCGTGCACTCCTGAGTTTAAGTGCACGACTCGGAGGACGGTGTCTAAAACAGCGCCGTGGCGGTTTAACCACGACATCCCTAGGATGACATCGACCTTCTGTCCCTCTAAGATAATGAGAGACGTGGGGTACACTCTACCCGCTAAGCATAATGGTGCTTTGGAGACCATTACGCTTGCTGAAATCTTCCCACCCGGTGAACAAATTAAATATGGACTATCGGTGGGTAGTATTGGCAAGCTGTGTTTAGCAATGAAAGCTTGGCTAATAAAATTATGCGTGGCGCCTGAATCAAATAGTACTATAGCGGGATGCTGGTGGAGTTGGAACATACCCGCAAGGATTGGCTCGCCCTCCGGCACGTCCTCAATGGCAAGCTGGTGGACAGTACCGGGCCTAGGGTTTGCCCGCCGCGCATTAGTAGGGTTCCGGGGTTGATTCCTCCCCGGAAACTGTGGTGCCACTCCGCCGCCTTGCCTCTCCGGGCAACTGCTCGCGAAGTGTCCTGGACGACCACACTTGTAACATGTGGCCGCTGCTGGTGGAGTACTCGGGGGACGAAAGCCCGGCATGCGTTGCGGAGGTGCAAACGCACGCGGCATCGCCCGCTGCTGCTGTTGTTGTTGCGGTGGTGCTGGCAGTGCCGGCCGGAATGCCGGTGAAGAATACGGCCGACCGCGGAACGGCATCGACCGCTGTGGTGGCTGCCAGCGCGGACCTGATGGTGGGCGATTCACCATCCGAAACTTCTGAGAAGGACCGCCTCCTTCTCCGCTGCTCTGCGGCGCGCTTCGCTTTCGCTCTGCCGCCGCCAACTCCTTGCCGGAGTCTTCCTGAACAATCGCAGCATCAATTATGTCGTTGAGGCTGCCGCGATTGAACATCGCCAGCTTGTCCTTCAGGAGCGGGTTAAGCCCCTGGTAAAAGTGGTCCCGCCGCTTCTCGTCCGTATCTGCGTGATACGACGCGTAGAGTGCGAGATCGTTGAACGCTCTGGAGTACTCCAGCGCGTTCCGGCTCCCTTGTTGCAGGTGTAGGAATTCCTGCGTCTTCCTCTCACCGTGACGGTGAATGGCACCCAACCGGGTGGCGTAGGCCCTGCAGGAACCTCGACATGGATCGTCCACGTCTTGTTCCCCTCTTCGCCTTCTTCCTTGGCGAAGTATTGCGGCATCTGGTTGTACCCGAAATATTGGAGCATTAGCCACAATGCTCCCGGGTAGCCGCTACGGTCAGAGCAGTGGGAAACTACCCACCCGTTCTCCAACCGTTTATCTGCTGCCATCTGTAAAAATATATTTGAGAAATGTCAAATATTTATTTACACAGTAGACCATTGAGTTATAACATAAGATATGTCATTGAACCCTTAACACTTGGAAACATAGTTCAAATTTTTAAACAAATTTGACTGCTGATCTGCTGTTCCCATGACAGCCCTGACCAGTTTCCATATTAATCTGATTTAGGCCAGGTTAAAAGCAAAACCAGTCCTGGAGCTCAACATCAAAGTTAAAGTTAACTTCAATAGCTTTCCAGAAAGTATTTGGTTGGCCTAAGATCTGCTCTGGTTCAAAAGTTATGAGATGTCAAAGTTAACAGAATTTCTGGGAACAATTGGACAGCACCTCCCTGCCTTAGGTACTGATTTGATCCAAGAATTCCAGTTAATTCTGTTCCTAATCTGACAAAACTTTCTGTTACAAAGTTGTAACCCATCTCATAAGCTTCCCAGAACCACCTCATTTTCTATTTTTGGATTTTTATGCAGGAAGTTATGCTTAATTTACAGAGAGTCTACAGAGAGTCTTTGCTCCGTCCTGTTTTCTGGACAGTTTCAACTCTACTGCATTTTTCGAGTGGTTAAGGGATGAAACACCTCTGGAACTCAACAGAAAAGTTGTAAAGCTCCTCCAAAGCTTTCCAGAAATGTATCATACGACCCCAACCTCGAAAGAACTCAACCTCTAACCTCTGATTAACTTCAGCCTTGATTTAGCTGAAAACAGAGTGCTCTGTCCTTATCATCCTATAAGTTGAAAACTTATTAACTTTGAATATCCTGTTCAAGGGAAGGAGTTACATCAAGTTTTACTACTTTGGATCAAAACCTTCAAGTTTTTAAATGAAGTTGTTCATTTAGTTGGGTGTGACATCGAGGCGTCACCAGATTATGTCGGTACTACGTCCTCACAAAGGAAAAACCTATACCGGATTTAGCCGGCTTCGTTAGTTCAGTGGCACTACTCGTCACTCGCACACGGATGCTACACGTCTACCGTTTCGTGGTAAGGCTACCTGCAGAAACTCAAACAATCATCAGACTCGGCTGCACACCGAGCCCGGAATCCATACAGTTTGTACACCCGGCCGTCATCACTCGCCCGGATGTTCTCAAGCCAAACACGCCTTGAGTTACGTGTTCACGTTTCAGACCACGTGACGGGGTCTCCCATGTTGCACTACGCACGCCAGGGACAGACGTTGCTCGAATACCCCAAACGACATGAAGAGTCGTAGAGGATATCAAAGCGGGTCGGGTTACCTGCCACCCGTGGGGCTCCACCCTTCAGCTTGTGCGCACTGGTGGACAGCGCTTACGTGCACCCCCCAAGACATGAACATCCCGAGATGCACGATTTTCCGACATAACAAATAAGTTAATAAGCCACTTTCTATATACTAATAATATCCTTATACGGGCTACTAACTCGTTCCTCACTGGATTTTTGAAAAAGAAGACCTTTGTACTGTGTTAAACCTCAAGCGAGCTCTGATACCACGCTGACACGACCCCACTGGTCCTGTCGAGCCAGGATCACGCTGAGGGGTGCTGCGTTGCACAACACCGTATAACACACGTCAAAGGTACAAAGCGGAAGCGGAAGCTTTATTACATAAACAAGTTTATTAACATGTTTACATCAAAATAAGTTTAGTCCACACTCGCGGGCGTAGACTAAGCATCAAGTGCACGTTCAGCCCTCGAACGTGTCCTTGCTAGCACACTCGCACACTAACTCTGCGGCGTGCACGACTCCCACTCGACGGGGTTCCCCTCCTGGGGTTCCGTCTCCTCTTCGGGAGTCCCTTCCTCATAGAACCCTGCAAAAGCTTCAAACACAAGCAGTGAGCACGAAGGCTCAGCAAGTCTGACCCGTCTCACCTAAACATGAAACTTCTACATGAGGGTGATGGGTTGCATGAGGTAAAAATCATTTGCAAGGACTCGCCTAATTAGTAGAACCTTACTTTCAAGTTTTAGCAGCAGGTTGTGGAGAACTTTACGCTAAGGCACATGAGAGAGCCGCAATCAAACAAGAAACGCATTTCTCTCATGTACTTTGCCCAAAGTTGAAAAGAACTTTAGTTAGCACTAAGCTACAACATATCATTAACAATCAATATCCAACTTTCAATCAGCAACATTTTAACATGTAACTAGCCTGTTCTTTCTACGTCACGGTACAGTGAACAAGTGGTACTCACTGACCGCGAGGGACGGCGATTATAATCGATTTACACCTGCAGGGTTACCCGAACAACCCGTCACGTACGCCCGTACTCGATGTTGCCTACAACAACCATCACGGACGCCGTACGCGACTACCTTTCACCCGTTAGCCAAATATTGAACCGGTCCCATCGTCCCGAGCAAGAGTTCCCTGCACGCGCATCTCTGTGCCGCCAGCTGATTTACACCTCGAGCTCTCAACCTACCCTCTGAACGACGGGCAATGCCTCAATACCCAGCTACCCGAGTTACATCAGTTTCCCGGTTCCCATATAGCCGGTAGGTCTTCGGTACTGTTCTAGCTTGTTCAACAGGCCCGCACACGGCTCGGTCCTCAATCGACACAAGCGGAGCTACAGCACACAGGCCCCAAAGTCCTGCTGCCCTTACTCTCCGCTCGGTCTCATTTTCTTGCCATGTGTATCATGTGCTATCTCTACCCGAGCAATGTGCCTCTAGCCTATTCTCGCGAGTAGTTCCAACTACTCGACTTGTACCGAATCCTACTCTATCCTAGCAATGCAGTGGCTAACGGGGTTTGCAATCCTAAACCCCAACCCATGGTTTTCTTGGCTATGCAGTGGGGTTTCCAAACAAGACTCTGATGCACAACATAAAGAAAACAAGTATGTGCTCAAAACAATAAAAATTTATAAAATGGTTAATGCAAACCGGGGCTTGCCTTGCTGCTCTTGGTCGTAGGCTAGCTGTTCCTCCGGAGTAACGAAGTCTAGGACTTCGGGTTCCTCCTCGACCTTAGCGACTACATGATAAGAACAATGTATGTATTAATTAAATGCTTTTGTATTAACTTTGAAGTTGTGAAGTCTATAACCTTTACTAGATAGACCTAATGACTGTGAAACTTTTACTGTGGCTTGGTTACAACCTAAACAGAGACTTGGTCAAGTTTTAGTTGCAGCAAAGCTCATTTGAGCCCTCCACAAATAATTATGTCCTTGACCTTAATTAAAGGCTTTTAGGGTGTTCTAGGTATTTTCATGAAACAAACTATGACTTTCTGAAAACTAGATTTTCAGAGGGTTCTAATGGAATTGGTCTCACTTAATTTGGAAGTCTCTAACTAAAGATATGAGCTAAACAATTTCAGAGAAAATTCTGAAAATGTTTCTGAACATTTTCTATTTTCTCTGGAACAGTTTTACTAATCACACCATTAGGTGGACTAAATGAGCTCAAATGGATCTGAAATTTTTATGGTAGTTCAAGGATATTTTGGTGAACATCTCAGCAAAATTTCAGGATTTTCCTCCAAATGATTCTCCAGTTAAAATTCCTAACAGTTTAAACTTTAAGGAATTAATTCTGGAGAATTAAGGAATCTCATGAAGTGACACTTGATTTTATGGAAAGTACTCAAAGAGCTGAATCCAGCAAAATTTGGTTCACTCAATTTGGAGCTTTCTAGCCAAAGTTATAAGGATTTGAAGTTTGAAGGAAATCTGAAAATCGGGGAAAAGTTTAAACTCGCGCGTGGGCCCAGGAGACACGCGTCGCACGCCGAAGCGACAGCACACCGCGGCCCACAAGGCTTTTGCGCGCCAGCACACCCGATCCCGGCCGCAGCCGGATCCCGATTCAAAATATCGGCCGCTGACAGCTGGGGTCCACCCCCTTCTTCAACCTCGCGACACCCGCGCTCCGCCGCCGAGGGACCTCGCCGGAGAGCTCGCCGCCGGCTGCTGTACAGCTTCAAACTTCTTGATTCTGGCCGCCCCTGCCTACTTTTACTTGGGGAACATGATCCGAGGGTCAGCTGCTCATGACAACGGCCGGAGCATGGTCGGCGACGAGCCGCCATATCGGAACGACTTCGGCCATGTCGGCTGATGCTCCTAGTGCCTCAGCTACTTGGGAAACCGGTCGGGGAGCATCAGTGGACCTCAGAGAAGGTCGACATGAACTCGGGGCAGCTCGGGGAAGGCCCGAAATAGGTCCTCACCGTGCGCCCGATACCCCCCGTGCGTTCCGCCATTAGTAGACCTTGAATTACGCCGGGCACAGAAGTTCTCCGGCCCAGAGTTGTGAAGGCAACTTGTGCGTCACCGTGTCTAGTTCGTGTGGGAGTGGCCTGAGGCCCTCTAATCCTTTCTAGAGCACGAATTAAACAGAATCGTACCCGAGGGTCGTTCTGCACACAGAAAGGGGAAAAGTGGAAATTCGCCGCCGGTGAGCAACCACTCGAGCTGTGGCTCGGGGATGAGCAGCACCGATCACTTGCGCGTCCAAGGGTGCCTTGGCTCGGGCGTGACAACGCCCAGGTTGGGCTGTCCACGAGAGCCCGAGGTGCGGCGGTTTCCAGTTCCGAGTTTGATCTTTCGGCACAGCCGATATCACTCGGTTTCAATCGATTTCTATCAATGGGAAGGATGGAGGATGGTTGCTAGTACCTTGCTGGGACCTTGGAATGGAAAGAGGGAGCTGCGATCGGCTTGATCAAGCAGGAACTCGAGCGGCGGCGATGGCAGTGGGAAAAACAGTCGCGCACGTCGGTAGCTCGGGGAAATGGTGACTGAGGCACGCCGGGGAGGGAATAAATAGCTCGGCCGGCTGGCCTCCGGCTTGGGGCACGCAGCAGGAGCTGGCGCCGGCCGGCCCCTTCGGTGGCGCGCGCGCACAACAGCCGGGAACCGACTGAACTGTGGTTCAGTCGGTTTGCTTTGAGGCTGAGGCTGACATGTGGGTCCCACTCCTCTTTTAACCTCTGAAATTTATTCCTAACAGCTGTGGTAAACAGTGAACCCTATTCTACCCTTGGCAACTCAAATTATTCACCCAAGAGCCATTTGAATTGATCAAAGTTCAAATGAGGTTTGGTTTGAATGAATTTCAGCACAAGTGCAGTTTGAAATTCAAATAAAGTTTGAATTTCTCCCCCTTAGCTCATGTCAAGATCAACTCCAAATGGAGTGAAAATTGGTGTGTGAGCTCACAAAAATGTGCTGAGCAAGAATATGCCTTCCACTTTTAAATTCAGTGGGTGAAAACAGTTTGAATTTGAATATGTTTTCAAACTGCCCCTTTCCTATCTACACCCAAGATGACCTCAAAAATGTTTTGAATTTGGGTGAAACTTGGCATGGACATCCTTGGCAAAGTGTAGGAGTTTTCATATGTCCAGCCCATCTATATCACATGTGGGAAGTACCACTTTTGCAATGTGTGAGTTTGTTCCCCAATGAGCATGTTGATAATTGTTACTTGCTCTTTATTTGTGTTCATCATTTTTCCTCAAATGAGGTGTGTGGTGTGGGGATGAACACTGCAAATGGGTGTCAAAAACTGAGGCCCTTACACAACTCCAGATTACAGGGTACGTAGATCCTGTCCTTGAACCATAGGACGTCGTCTCTGTCTTTCAGGAAACACTTTAGCTCCCCACTGTCTACACATCTCCGAAATGCGACATGCCCTTGTCATGTTTCTGAGCTGCTGCTATCTCTTCACGGATGGTGGGGATAAGAGCTAGGTTGTAGGGAGCTCCATGTGGAATCACATGCAATGGTGCCTCGCTCTCTTCCAACGGTGTGATGGTCAGATTATTAACGTGTGACTTGCGACTCAGCACATCCGCCACTACGTTTGCCTTGCCGGTATGATAATGGATCTCTATTTCATAATCCTTTATCAACTCCAACCATGTATGCTGCCTCATGTTCAGCTCCTTCTGAGTGAATATGTTCTTAATGCTCTTATGGTCTGTATATAAATGCACGAGGTTACCGAGTAGGTAATGCCTCCACATTTTGAGTGCGAGTACCACGGCAGCGAGCTCTAAGTCATGAGTTGGATAATTTTGCTCATGGTTCCTGAGCTGCCGTGATCCATACGCAACCACCCTTCGGTCTTGCATCAGCACACATCTGAGCCCAATGCCAGATGCATCGCAGTACACATCGAATGGTTTTGTTGTGTCCGGCTGCGCCAAAACCGGTGCTGATGTTAGGTGCTTCACTAATGCCTTGAACGCTGCTTCACATGCTGGACTCCAAACATATTTGGTAGTCTTCTTTAGCAGCTCGGTCATAGGCTTGGCAATCTTTGAGAAGTTCGGAATGAACCTCCAACAATATCCCCCGAGTCCAAGGAAACTCCGTACCTCATGAACAGTTCTTGGGGACTTCCAATTCAGCACTTGTGTGATCTTACTCAGGTCTACAGTGATGCCCTCCACTGAGATAATATGCCCGAGAAAAGGCACTTGCGGTATCCAGAATTCGCACTTGCTAAATTTTGCGTATAGTTTGTGATTCCACAGCCGTTGCAAGACTATACGCAGATGCTTCGTGTGTTCTTCCTCCAACTTTGAATATACCAATATGTCGTCGATGAAGACCATGACAAACTTATCCAGCTCCAGCATAAATACCACATTCATCAAGTACATGAAGTGAGCTGGAGCGTTGGTGAGGCCGAAGGACATGACCAGGTACTCATAAAGCCCGTACCTCATCGAGAAAGCCGTCTTCGGTATATCCTCCGCCTGTATCTTAATCTGATGGTACCCAGATCTTAAGTCCATCATGGAAAAGGTCTTTGCTTCGACCAACTGATCAAACAACATGTCGATCCGTGGTAACGGGTACTTGTTCTTGATAGTTACGGCGTTTAGTGGATGATAGTCGATGCAAGGCCGTAACATTTCATCCTTCTTCTTCACAAATATTGCCGAACAGCCCCATGGCGAGGAGCTCAGCCTAATAAAACTCTTCTCCAGCAGATCCGTCAACTGCGTTTTCAATTCTGCCAACTCCTTTGGTGCCATCTTGTATGGCCTTCGCAATATTGGCATAGTTCCCGGTGCAAGTTCAATCTTGAACTCCACCTCTCGGTCGGGCGGCATCCCCGGCAAATACCCCGGGAACACGTATGGGAACTCACGGACAACTGTAATATCTTCCAATCTGATGGTGGTGGATTGATATACACATGGAAGTTTTATCTCTGGGCTGTCCAGAAATAATGAGTGAGACTCATGCATTTCTTGGTGTAGATGCACGACTCGGAGGACAGTGTCTAAAACCACGCCGTGGCGGGTCAACCACGACATCCCAAGGATGACATCAACCTTTTGCCCCTCTAAATCTATGAGAGACGTATGGTATACTGTACCCCCTAAGCATAATGACGCTTTTGAAACCATCATGCTTGCTGAAATTTTCCTACCCGGTGAACAAATCAAGTAAGGACTTTCGGTGGGTAGTATTTGCAAGCTGTGTGTAGCAATAAAAGCTTGGCTAATGAAATTATGCAAGGTGCCTGAGTCAAATAGAACTATAGCGGGATGCTGATGGAGTTGGAACATACCCGCAAGGATGGGTTCTCCCTCCGGCACGTCCTCTATGGCAAGTTGGTGGACGGTCCCGAGCTTAGGATTTGCCCGCCGCGCATTAATGGGGTTCTAGGGCTGATTCCTCCCCGGAAACTGTGGTGCTACCCTGCCTCCTTGCCTCTCAGGGAAGTTGTTGGTGAAGTGCCCTGGGCGACCGCATTTGTAGCATGCGGTTGTTGACTGGCCCATGCTTGTAGGATGAAAGCCCGGCGTGTTCTGCTGAGGTGCAAATGCACGCAGCATCACCCGCTGCTGATGTTGTTGCTGCGGAGGTGGTGCTGGTAATGCCGGCCGGAATGCCAGTGGAAAATACGGCCAACTGCGGAATTGCATCGGTCGCTGTGGTGGCTGCCAGCCTTGATCCGATGGTGAGCGATACACCATCCGGTATTTTTCGGGAGGACTACCTCCCTCTCCGCTGCTCTGCGGCGCGCTTCGCTTCTTCTCTGCTGCCGCTAACTCCTTACCGGAGTCCTCTTCAACAATCGCAGCATCAATAATATCATTGAGGCTGCCGCGATTGAACATCGCCAGCTTGTCCTTCAGGAGCGGATTAAGCCCCTGGTAAAAGTGGTCCCGCCGCTTCTCATGAGTAGCAGCATTATATGACGCATAGAGTGCAATATCGTTGAACGCCCTGGAGTACTCCAGTGCGTTCCTGCAGCCTTGCTGCAGGCAAAGGAACTCCTGCATCTTCCTTTTCATAAGACCTGGCAGTATGTGATAGGCCCTGATGGCCATCCAGAACTTCGCCCAGGTCAGCACTCGCTTGGTGGGTTGCGAGGCACAAAAGTTGGCCCACCAAGCGCTCACGGCCCCCTGTAGTTGTTTGGCCGCGAACTGCGTCTTCCGCTGCTCACTCACTTGGAGCAGCCCGAACTTCATCTCCATCGTGCGGAGCCAGTTGTCCGCATCGAGGGGTTCATCCGCCCTTGAGAATACCGGGGGATGAGTATCCAGAAAGTTGGAGTAGGAGCTTTGTTGATGCTCCTCTCGGTCTTGACGCCTCTCTGGTCGAGACGTATTCGCAATAAGAGTTTGCAGCAACTTCGTGTGCTGCTGGTGTGAGCCCTCCATGGCCACCACTATGTCGGCCAATGTAACTGTTAGCGGTGATGGTGGCGGTTGTTGCTGTTGCTGTCCCGAGGAAACCTCGGGAGACTGTTGGGAGGCATCTCTCCCCTGACTAGAACCTCCAACCTCCGGGTTGGCACGTGTACGAGTCATTCTGAAATTCAAAACAGCAGCATTCAGCACATGTCATTCTTAAAGTCCCATAGAAAACAGTAGATATGGCAGTGACACATGAATAAAATTGCACAACGTTCACATATATTGATAAAGCATAACTTTATACAAGATACATTATTCTCGAATCCCCGAGAAGTCGTGCTCATGTCGTCACTACCTATACACATACTGTCTACACGACATGTCACCTGTTACAAAAGTTTCTACACACCACCCTCGCTGCCCTACATGGCAACGGTAACTCGCTACTCGGAGTAGAACCCGACCTCCTGCGGGTCGTCCTCCTCCGCTACCTCTGCTCGTGGTTCAGGATCCATGACGGTATATGAATAAAGCAAGGGTTGAAAGTCTATGTGTTCAAATTCATGAAAAATGGGACTTGCTAAAAGTTTTCTTCACCCAAAGTATTTCATGGATGTTCATCCAAAAAGAAGCTCACGTGTTCATTTGAATGTGTTGAACCAATATGGACCTAAACACTCATTTGCATGAAGGTTAAAAATCAGAAATTCAAATTCAAAGTTCACACAAATTGTAGCCAAAACTTTGAATACTCATGTAGCCCTGTACTTTAGAATTTGAGGAAAAAGTTGGATGTCAACCTTCTAAATTAGGGTGGGCTAAAAAGGAATTAAATAGAAGCATGTTCTAATTCAAACCGAATTCAAATTTTGCAATGCCAAATTCAAACTGAAGTTAGAGAATTCAAATCCTAGTCCATTTTCAAACTTCAAACTTTGGAATGGTAAGCATTAACTTTAGGAGATGTTTTGAGAGGAGAAACATGGGTGGACCCCACATGTCATTGGGACATTTGTGACTTGCACCAAAAGCAATTCTCTGCTTCTCTATTCTTTCACTCGAACAAACCAAGAGCCCACCGTGTGTAACCAAGAGCGGCTGCCGAGCCACCTCCTGCTCCTCTCCCTATCACTGGCACTGTGTGAGGGGTTTCCTTCATCTCTACGTGATCCTCTCCTCTCAGACCAAGCAAAGCGTCCTTTGCTTCCTCCTCCTGGCAAGCAACACACGAACAGAGCCCCCCACCCCCACACCGCCACTGCCTCGTGATCAATCGGGAAACCAGGAAAGACTCGCGCTCACTCTCCTCCGAGCTACTAAACAGCACCGCGAGCCCATTTCCCACTTCCTCGACGCACAAACAGCCGAGTTCCGGCGTTTCCCGAGCCCTAGAACGTCCTCCCTCCGCGGCGACCTAAAATAGCCGCCAACCGGGCGTACGTGAACAGAACACCACAGTTGTTTTCATGGCTGAGCAAGGGCGGCAACGGAAGCTCACGGACACCACGCTGCTTCCACCCGAAGCTCAAGCCAAGCCGTGGAGTATCGCCAGCGAATTTTGGATCATCAAACTCTGCACACACGAGCCAAGCCAAGCGTCTGGTACGGAAACTCCAAAATCTCCCTCTCTATTTTTTTAGATCATAAAACTCTGCACACACGAGCCGGACTATCCGGCGATCATTTTCCTTTTAGCAACATGGCTTGAAATCAACTCGGAGCGATGTATTTTGATGAGTTCCGAGGGTATCCATGGTGGCACCGATCGGGCGCATGGTGCCCACCTACTTGGAGCCATTCCTGAGCACTTTTGAGGCCATGTCGGTCTTCCCTAAGCTCCAAGGGTGCTGTAGAGCAATTTAGGTGATGTTTCGGCAGGCTAGGAAGGTCGGCCGACGGCGCCGAACTCATCCCGTAGCGGCCGCACGTCGCCGAGCTACTTCCGATCACTGGCAGACCGAGCACACCCCACCATCATGTTCCCCGGCCTCCAAAACACTCTAGCAGTGAGCCTCCTGTCGGGAGGTGGGCGTAAAGGGGTCGTTGGTGAGGGGAAGTTTCAATCCGGTGGCTGGTGGCGCGGGCGCGGGGAAAACGTCCGAAGAAGAAGAAGACCGAGCGGGTCCCGCGGCTGAAAACTTTTAACAGAGGATCTGTTTTGGATCGGATCCACTGTGAGCCCGCGCTGGAACCCCGTAGCCCGGTGTGGCCCAATTCCTATTGGCTGGAGTTCAAAACAGTGGGTCCAACAGAATTTCAATGGGAAAAATAATTCCAGATTGTGTTCCAAATTTGGAAAATCATATATTTGTGTAGAAACCTCCAAATCAAGTGATTCAAATTGGGCTGGATTCATTTTGCAAAGATCTATACAAATATGAACCCCAATTTGTATGAAAGTCAATATTAAGTTCTGGAAAATTCCTTGAAGGTTTTCGGGAAAAGAATTATTGAGGTAGTTTGGTTCATCCAAAAATCCTCAAATTTTGCCAGAATATTATTTAGCATATTGTGGACCTTCTAGAAAATTACCAGCTCATTTGAAGATGATTTGAGTAGAAATTTGCTAAATACAAACTGCTGTGTTCATAAGGGTCCAGAAACATTTCAGAAAATCTTGCCCACTTGTAAAATCTATTCTAGGCAACTCATAGCTCCACAAATCATAGGAACATACAGACATACTCTATGAGACATACTTGAAATTGTACTTCACTTAATTGGTCATGAAAATGCACATTACTCCAGAATTAATTCTTTTGAGTAGAAATGCTTATTCTAGAGGAACTACTCAAGTAGAAGGTCTGAATTTTGGATCAAATTACTTTCATGTGATCAGGAACTCACATGTAAATTATCAGCTCAAGTTAAGCCTTAGAACTCCCTGTCCTTGTTCTACCATGCTTATGTATGTGGGAAAATACATAAGACTCTTGTTGGAATTATGGTAGACACATATTCTTTCCACTTTAGCTGCAATTTGGCAAGCTAAATCCTTGGTTAGTATAGAACATGCTGTAAAAGTTTTGAAGCCATTCGAGTTCTTGATCTTCAGTTTAATTCAAATCTTTTCAGCTCATGTCACATGTCCATTAGGAACCATAGCACATGTTAATGGAACTTCTTATGGACAAGTGGTTCTTCCTTTAATTTATTTGCACAACAGAGGAACTAAATCATTCTTAGCACTCCACGCAGTCCTCTGTCCCCCTGACCAAAACCTCCCACATTAGGATTGCTTGTTAATGGTTGATCAAGATTGATTGATTCCCCCTATTTAATAAGAAGTTCTGGCCCGGGAGGTATAATATTCTTTAATTCTTCAAATTGCATTATAAAATTTGTGCATATACATGTCAATAGGATTCACGATAAAGGGGATTGATAAGAGTGATTCATTGAAGTGGATCAAACTCCGGAGGATTAAGGGAGTGATCAGCAAGGATCACTAACTGCTTAGATACACTACTACCCTGCAAAACAGTCAAGCTCCGGTTTGCATTTAACAGCTTTTAAGTTTTACTTTGTATTCACTCTTTCGGTAAAGATATTGAATGTGCATTAGGTCTAGTGCTTTGATACTCCTCTTGCATGACCAAATAACCCATGGAGTATTGAGTAGGTTTCCTTTTCATCGTGTAGAACTGTCATGCTTAAGTAAGGTTCGGTAGAAGTCGAGTGGTGAGATGCTACTCGCAGGATCAGGATAAATAGGTACATACGGGATTGGTTCAGAAAATGTGTTAGAAAGTTGAAGTTGAGACCGGGCAGGTTGTAGGAGCAGCAGGACATAGTGGCCTGGGTGCGTTAGATCTGTTGAGCAAGTTTGAGATGTGTACTGATATACCTCGGGAAGCTTGCGTGAGCCTTTTCGGGTCGCCTCAGGCGGGAGGGCGGTGTGCAGTATGTAGGTAACACTCTCATGACATCTCATGTCGGTAGGTGCACCATGAGAGTGGCTACTGTACGGGGCGATTTGATCGATTCAACATGGGTGAAATGGGGGAAAGGGTGCCATGTACGACGTCAGTGATGGTTGTTGTAGGCAATGTCGAGTACGAGGGTACGTGTCGTGTAGTCCGGGTGTTATTGATTCAAATCACCGTCGCTCGCGGAAAGGATTGATCATACTTGTTCTCACAGTCATGAAGTAGTAAGAACTTGCATTGAGATAAGAACTAATCATTGTGGTTTGAAGTTGATACTAGCATTGTGATGACATCTTGTATGAATAGACTAGTGCAAACTCGATTCATTTCCACCGTGAGCAACTTACATCGGGGGGAAAGCGTTTCTTGTTTGATTGTGGACTCCCGATGTGGCGTGCCCAAGGTTACTATTAATTTGCTGCAAATAATATCTGAAAGTAAGGATTCACTTTTAGCCGAGGTCATTATGCATTATGCTATCCCACTTTATGTTTATACCCTCATGTAGAGTTTCATGTCTAGGTTGTGACGGTTAAGTCTTGCTGAGCGTTATGCTCACGGATACTATCTGAGTTGTTTTGCAGGTATTGACTCTATGCTTATGAGAAGGGATGCCGATGAGACTCGGAAACCTCCGAGTGGTAAATCAGGAGCATCCTTGCCGCTGAGTTTATTCTTCGTGTTGCTAGTAAGAAACATCCGTGGGCTGTACTGTTTCTTTGATGCTAAGCTAGAAATGTGTCGTGAGAGTTGTAGTCTTCCGCTGTAGATTATTTCGAGATAAGTATTTGTAAAGTACTGTTTGTACGCTTCCGCGAATGATTTTTGTAATATGTTGGTTTCCTCGACCCGTGTGCTGTTGGGTGCCGCATATCATGGCACCACCCGACGAGGTCCTCCCGGGGGCGGGGGGGGGGGGGGGGGGGGCGACAGCGTGAGCTGCGTTGGAAATAGCACACGGATTGAGGATCATATTACGATAAAAACTTAGGATACGGTGAGATAACGGTACTAGGCCCACATAAGGATTACTATATTAGCATATTATGAATGTGGCAACCTAACTTATTTGTTTATGATGGAAAATCATGCATCTCGGGACTTTTTTATGTCTTGGGGGGGTGCATGTAAGCGCTGTCCACCAGTGCGCACAAGCTGAAGGGTGGAGCCCCACGGGTGGCAGTTGACCCGGCCAACTTGTGTATCCTCTACGACTCTTTATGTCGTTTGGGGTATTTGAACAACGCCCTTCCCTGGCATGCTACGGGCAAGTATGGGAGACCCCATCACGTGTTTAGTAACGTGAACACGTAGCTCAAGGCGTGTTTGGCTTGAGAACACCCGTGCGAGTGATGACGGACGGGTGTATGAACTGTACTGGGACCGGGTTCGGTGTGCAGCCGAACCTGATGATTGGGTGTGTTTTATGCAGGTACTAACCACGAAAATCCGTAGTCCGGGTAGAACACGTTTGCGAGTAACCGCTCTTAGAGCCACATAAGGATACATATATGCTGGTGTAATCCAGTTAGGATTTTCTTTTCTGAGGCAACGTAGTACCGTCATATGCCTTGCGGTGCATCGCCACCATACCACACTTGATAACTTCTTTCCTATGAAGAAATCATTCATGACTAAATTTCAACTAAAAGTGGAATTTGTTGAACACATATTAGTTACTGAACTCTTCATTTGAACTAAGTTTCAAAGATGAGAATTGATAGGACTCTAAGCTTCTCTAAAAAACAGAGTGCTCTGTTCTGGCAGAAATTTTTGCTGGACTTTGACAGAGCATAACTCTGATTAGATTGACCCAATAGAGCTTTATGATACAGTTATGGAAAGGTTTTTAAGTGCTCTACAACTTCTCTGCAGACCTCCAGAACAAAACCACACGCCAAATTGTCTGAATGCCCAGTTGAATGCAAACTGTCCAGAAACAGGACAGCTGCAAACTTCTCTGGATGTTTCTGTAAATTAGCCATAACTTTCTGTAGAAAAATCTCTAGGGTTCATATGATACACCGTTGGAAAGGTTATGATATTTGCAACGATTTTGTGATTCATAGTTTGTTCAGAATTCTATTGTATTTTTATGTACAACTGTGATAAAAACAGCCACATTCAGAGGAGATGCTGCCAAATTTTATCCAGAAATTCTGTCAACTTTGAACAATCATAACTTTTGATAAAGAAATGATCTATGGGCATATGAATACTCGTTGGAAATATATTAAAGTTAACTTTAACTTTTGTATTCAACTTGAGTTATGAAAATGCTGGTAACCGTATCAAAATATGAGTTAAGTGCAGAAAGGTCTGTTCTGTACAGAATAGGGGACTGATTATGTTGGCTTTAGGAGGATATGTAAACATGAATTGTTGTTATGCTTTCATAAAGTTTTAGCATGTTCATGTTTTACATACTTTAACATACTGCTGAGATCAAGTTTTGACTTCCCTCAAAATTATCCTTTTGCAGTATGGTGCGTACTCGTTCTCCCAGTAGGGCTGAAGGTTCTCGCCGAGACGGCGATGACTCGACTCCACCACGGGTACCGCCATCAACGGTAAGGGCGGATGTCATGGCTCAAATTGTCCAGTCGAATCAGGAGAATACAATACTACTCCAAGCCTTGGTACAACAAAGCATGATCCAATGAACACAACAGGTCATTCCACCTCGGAACGCCTATTTGGACTTATTGGCGACTCAACCTCCAATTTTCACGGAAGCTAACGAACCAGTGGAAGCTGATCAGTAGCTTCAGGTTATGGAGTCCAAGTTTGGAGTGTTCGAGTGCTATTATTATCAGAACACGTTATTTGCAGCTCAACAGCTCCATGGAGCCGCCGTAAATTGGTGGTTCGCTTATCTCGGCAATGTTCCGGAAGGCCATCAAGTGGAATGGACGGAATTTCGTGAAGAATTCCCTGATCGTCACATTCCTACGGGTTTTATCAAGGCCCAGCAGAAAGAATTTAGGAAGTTGAAGCAGGGGGACATGAATGTCCTCGATTATGTGAAACGGTTTAACCATTTGGCACAATATGCTCCCGATTATGCGACGAACAAAGCTGAAAGGTGTGACTACTTTTTCCGTGGCTTGAGTGCCATATTAAAAGATAGATTGGCTTTGTTAAATCATGGAAATTACACCGAGTTGATCAGTGCTGCCCTGCTGCAAGAACAAGTGACACTTGAGTGTCAAGCAGAGAAGAGGGACCGGGATGATGTCCAAGAAGACACACCCGTTGTTCCCTGTAAATACCGTGTGGTGTATCGCACACCATCCGATGAACTATGGCAGCCACCAGTAAGACCAACATATCCCAGATTTCCTGCTCAGGAATCATGTGTTGAAGCACCACCACAGACGCAGCAATGAATGATTTCTGGTGCATCATTGCTGCAGCCAAGTACATCAACTTCTCAACCGCAAGTTAGCGAAGAACCGGGGAAATATCTGTGTTCTTATTGCCACCGTTTTGGGCATTTTATGCAAGAATGCCGGGAGAAGTTTTTGAACAGCGGACGACCATCATCATCAGGTGGTATGCCGCCACATGCTCAAGTAAACATAACAGCATTGCAATCCGGGAGTGTGCAACATATTGCTATTGAGGATGTTCCGGAGGAAGCACCGGTGTTAGAGGGCATGTTCACTCTTAATGACGTACCCGTGCTCATACTTTTTGATTCCGGTGCGACCCACAATTTTATCAGCAAATCATGCGTGGATCAGCACCAATTATCCACCAATACCCCCACAATGAGTTATCTTATACATTCACAGGGGGGAAATATCTCTACTAATCAGATTGTATCCCAAGCAGCTTTATGTTTGGGAGAAAAAATATACCCATCATCGCTGATTATGTTGGATTGGCAGAAGATAAACGTAATATTGGGGATGTCTTGGTTAAACCATCATGGTGCCATTCTCAATATCGGTAACCGGACTGTTCCGATTGACTCGCCGATTCACGGACAGCACACGCTGTTTTTAGACAGCGAAGATTAAGAAATGGCAGAGGCCTACCACACGGAAGTGCTTAAACTTGAAGATATTCTGGTGGTACGTGATTATCCCGACGTGTTTCCCGATGACTTACCGGGCATGCTGCCCGAACGGGACATCGAGTTAAAGATTGAACTGGCGCCGGGAACAACACCTATATCACAAAGGCCTTACAAGATGGCACCTAATGAGCTAGCAGACTTGAAGGAGCAGCTAAATGAACTCATGAGCAAGGGTTTCATACGACCAAGTTCTTCACCTTTTGGTTGCTCTGCACTGTTCGCTAAGAAGAAGGACGAAACACTGAGGCTATGTGTTGACTATCGTCCTCTAAATGCTGTCACGATAAATAATAAGTATCCAATGTCCCGCATCAACATTTTATTCGACCAACTTGTGGGTGCAAAGGTATTCTCGAAGATGGATCTTCGGTCAGGATATCATGAAATCAAGATCCGACCGGAGGATATACCGAAGACAGCTTTCTCGATGAGATACGGACTCTATGAGTACCTCGTCATGTCATTTGGATTAACCAACACTCCGGCACACTTCATGTACTTAATGAATTTGGTGTTCATGCCGGAGTTAGATAACTTCGTCGTGGTATTCATCGATGGCATCTTGGTTTACTCCAAATCAGAAGAAGAGCACGCTGAACATTTGCCTATCGTGCTACGACGGTTGAGGGAGTACAAATTATATGCGAAGTTCAGCAAGTGTGAGTTCTGGATTGATCAAGTGCCTTTTCTAGGCCCAATCATTCAGAAGAGGGCATTGCCGTGGACCCTAGCAAAATTGAACAAGTGCTGAAATGGGAATCCCCCAAATTAGTCAACGAGGTCCAAAGTTTCCTAGGTTTAGCGGGGTATTATCGGAGGTTCATTCCGAGCTTCTCAAAAATTGCTAAACCAATGACGGATCTGCTGAAGAAGGGCACTAAATACCTGTGGAATGCAGCATGTGAAGCCGCATTCAGAACTCTGGTGAAACATCTCACAACAGCTCCAATTCTTGCTCAGCTGGACGCGACAAAGCCATTTGATGTATACTGCGATGCATCTGGCATCGGTCTCGGCTGTGTTCTTATGCAAGAACGGCTTGTAGTCGCCTATGGGTATCGTCAACTGCAAAACCACGAGCAGCATTATCCAACTCACGATCTCGAGCTTGCTGCTGTGGTGTTGGCGTTAAAGATGTGGAGGCATTATCTACTTGGTAATCTTGTTCACCTCTACACCGACTATAAAAGCTTGAAGTATATCTTCACGTAGAAGGAGCTGAATATGAGACAACGGAGATGGTTGGAGCTCATAAAAGATTATGAAATCGAGATCCACTACAATCCGGGAAAAGAGAACGTGGTTGCCGAAGCGCTTAGTCGGAAGGCCCATGTTCACAACTTGGCGATTGCTGAGTTGGAAGATGAAGAACCGAGTCTACGTGTCATTCCTTATGGAGCACTTTACAATATCGCTCTCATTCCAACGATCCGTGAAGAGATTGTTGAGGCTCAAAGAAGAGACAGGGGTATGTCTCACATACGGAGAAGACTAGACAATGGAGAGGTGAAATGTTTCCGAAAAGATGAGAACGGTACGCTATGGCTTAACGACCGTATAGTTGTACTGCGTAACATGAAGCTCCGGAAGAAGATCTTGGATGAAGCCCACCTGTTGAAGTTTTCCATTCATCCCGGCAGTAACAAGATGTACCAAGATTTGAAACAGAAATTTTGGTGGACGCAGATGAAGAGAGAAATTGCTAAGTACGTATCCGAGTGTGATACATGTAGATGGGTCGAGGCTGATCATATGCGAAAAGCTGGACCGCTACAGCCACTGAAGATACCGGCATGGAAATGGAAGGATGTGAGTATCGATTTCATCGTCGGATTACCGCTCACATCCCGGAAGCATGACTCGATTTGGGTGATCGTCAACCGGTTGACAAAATCAGCCCATTTCATACCGGTGAACACTCATTATCGAGCCAAACAATATGTGGAGTTATATATATATATATATATATATATATGTGTGTGTGTGTGTGTGTGTGTGTGTGTGTGTGTATCAAGAATTATATGCTCACATGGTGTCCCAAAGACCATTATTTCAGATCGAGGTGCGCTGTTCATTGATCGGTTTCATGAGCAGCTGCACGCCTTGTTGGGCACCAAGCTGATCAGAAGCTCCGCATATCACCCTCAAACCCACGGGCAGATGGAGAGGGTGAATCACGTGCTGGAAGATATGTTGAGAGCGTGTGCCATCCACCACGGTAAGAATTGGGATGATCACTTACCGTTGGCGGAGTTTTCATACAACAACAGATACCAAGCGAGTATTAAAATAGCACCATATGAAGCTCTCTACGGCCGGAAGTGTCACACATTGCTGAATTGGTGTGAGTCCGGCAACAAGACTACTGTTCAGGGTTGATCTTGTCAACAAAGCCGAAGACCGAGTTTGGTTGATACAAGAGAATTTAAAGGCTGCACAATCCTGACAGAATAGCTACGCTGATCAAAGGCGTAGGCCATTGCAGTTTGACTTCGGAGCGTGTTTATCTTTGTGTATCTCCGAAGGGAATTCACCGGTCCTGTTTAAAGGGTAAAGTCGCTCCCCGCTTTATAGGTCCTTTTGCTATCACGGAGAAGTGCGGACCCGTAGCCAACGAGCTGGAACTACCGGCAAGTTTTGCGGGTGTTCATGATGTATTTCATGTGTCACAGCTGCGGAAGTGCCTCGAATTTACTGCTTCTGTCCGCACCGAAGAAATCGATGAGTTGAAACCGGACCTTTCCTACACCGAGCGACCGGTTCAGATTATGGATGAAAAGACCCGGGTAACCCGGAACCGGACGATAAAATTTTACAAGGTGCTGTGGAGTAATCATACCGCGGAAGAGGCGATGTGGGAAAGTGAAGATTACCTCCGCACCAACTATCCAGAACTTTTATCTTTGTACAGTTTGTAATTACTTCTCCGGTCTCATTCTTCTATTGTAATCTCGGAACGAGATTCTTTTAAGTGGGGAGGAATGTAAAAGTCCTAAAACGGTATATGAATAAACCTAGGCTTGAAAGTCTATGTGTGCAAATTCATGAAAAATGGGACTTGCTAAAACTTTTCTTCATGCAAAGTGTTTCATGGATGTTCATCCAAAAAGAGGCTCACATGTTCATTTGAATGTGTTGAACCAATATGGACCTAAACACTCATTTGCATGAAGGTTAAAAATCAGAATTTCAAATTCAATGTTCACACAAATTGTACCCAATACTTTGAATACTCATGCAGCCTTATACTTTAGAATTTGAGGAAAAAGTTGGATGTCAACCATCTAAATTAGGGTGGAGTAAAAAGGAATTAAATAGAAGCATGTTCTAATTCAAACCGAATTCATATTTTGCAATGCCAAATTCAAACAGAATTCGGGGAATTCAATTCCTAGTCCATTTTTAAACTTCAAAACTTTGGAATGGGAAGGATTAACTTGAGAAGATCTTTTGAGAGGAGAAACATGGGTGGACCCCACATGTCATTGGGATATTTGTAACTTTCACCCAAAGCAATTCTCTGCTTCTCTGTTCTTTCACTCGAACAAACCGAGAGCCCACCGTGTGCCACCGAGAGCGGCTGCCGAGCCACCTCCTTCTCTTCTCCCGATAGCTTGCACCATGTGAGGGGTTTCCTTCATCTCTACGTGATCCTCTCCTCTCAGACCGAGCAAAGCATCCTTTGCTTCCTCCTCCTCGTGAGCAACACACGAACAGAGCCCCCCCCCCACACCGCTGCTGCCTCGTGGTCAACCAGGAAACCGGGAAAGACTCACGCGCACTCTCCTAGGAGCTGCTAACCAGCACCGCGAGCCCATTTCCCACTTCCTCGACGCACAGACAGTCGAGTTCCAGCATTTCCTGAGCCCTAGAACGACATCCCTCCGTGGCGACCAAAAACAGCTGCCAACCGGGCACACGTGGACAGCCCACCACAGTGGTTGTCACGGCGGAGCAAGGACGGCAATGGAAGCGCATGGGCACCACACTGCTTTCACCCGAAGCTCAAGCCAAGCCGTGGAGTATCACCGGTGAATTTCAGAACTTTGCTCCGGCGGGTGCAAACCGAGCGTCCGGTATGGCAACTCCAAATTCTCCCTCTCTAATTGTTCTTAGATCATCAAACTCTGCACACACGATCCGGACTAGCCGGCGACCATTTTCCTTTTAGCAACCATGGCTTTAAATTAACTCGGAGCGATGTATTTCGATGAGTTCCGAGGGTATCCATGGCGGCACCGATCGGGCGCACAGTGCCGACCTACTTGGAGACATTCCTGAGCACTTTTGAGGCCATGTCGGTCTTCCCTAAGCTACAACAGTGCTGTAGAGAAAGTTAGGCAATGTTTTGGCGGGCTAGGAAGGTCGGCCGACGGCGCCAAACTCATCCTGTAGCCGCCGCACGTCGCCGAGCTACTTCCGGCCACTGGCAGCCCGAGCACACCCCACCATCGTGTTCCCCGGCCTCAAAAACACTCTAGCGGAGAGCCTCCGGTCGGGAGGTGGCCGTAAACGGGTCACCGGCGAGGGGCAGTTTCAGTCCGGCGGCTGGCGGCACGGGCGCGGGGAAAACGTCCGAGGAAGAAGAAGACCGGGCGGGTCCCACACGTCAGCGGCTGAAAACTTTAAACTGAGGATATGTTGTGGCTCGGATCCGCTGTGAGCGCGCGCTGGAATCCCGTAGCCCGGTGTGGCTAAATTCCTATGTGCTGGAGTTCAAAACAGTGGGTCCAACCGAATTTCAATAGGAAAAATAATTCCAGATTGTGTTCCAACTTTGGAAAATCATATCTTTGTGTAGAATCCTACAAATTGAGTGATTCAAATTGGGTTGGATTCATTTTTCAATGATCTATCCAAATATGAACCACAATTTGTATGAAAGTCAATATTAAATTCTGGAAGATTCTTTGAAATTTTTATGAAAAAGAATTATTGAGGGAGTTTGATTCATCCAGAAATCCTCAAATTTTGCCAGAATATTATTTAGCATATTGTTGACCTACTAGCAAAGTTTCAGCTCATTTATTTGAGTAGGCATTTGCTAAATACAAACTGCTGTGTTCATAAGGGTCCAGAAACATTTTCAGAAAATGTCGCCCACTTGTAAAATCTATTCTAGGCAATTCATAGCTCCAAAAAAACATAGGAAAATTCAGAAATACTATATGAGACATACTTGAAATTGTAGTTCACTTAATTGGGAATGAAAATGCACATTACTCTAGAATTAATTCTTTTTATTAGAAATTCTTAAGGAATTATTCTAGAGGAACTACTTTCATGTGATCAGGAACTCACATGTAAATTATCAGCTCAAGTTGAGCCTTAGAACTCCCTGTCCTTGTTCTACCATGCTTATGTATGTGGGAAAATACATATGACTCTTGTGGGAATTATGGTAGACACATATTCTTTCCACGTTATCTGCAATTTGGCAAGCTAAATCCTTGGTTAGTATAGAACATGCTGTAAAAGTTTTGAATCCATTGGAGTTCTTGATCTTCAGTTTAATTCAAATCTTTTCAGCTCATGTCACATGTCCATTAGGAACCATAGCACATGTTAATGGAACTTCTTATGGACAAGTGGTTCTTCCTTTAATTTATTTGCACAATAGAGGAACTAAATCATTCTTAGCACTCCACGCAGTCCTCTATTCTTAAGAAATCAAGTCTTTAATTCTTCGAATTGCATTATAAAATTTGTGCATATACATGTCAATAGGATTCACGACAAAGGGGATTTGACGGAGTGATTCATTGAAGTGGATCAAACTCCGGAGGATTAAGGGAGTGATCAGCAAGGATCACTAACTGCTTATATACACTACTACCCTGCAAAACAGGCAAACTCCGGTTAGCATTTAACAGATTTTATGTTTTACTTTGTATTCACTCTTTCGGTTAACATATTGAATGTGCATTAGGTCTAGTCCTTTGATACTCCTCTTGCATGACCAAATAACCCATGGAGTATTGGGTAGGTGTACTTTTCATCGTGTAGAACTGCCGTGCTTAAGTAAGGTTCGGTAGAAGTCAAGTGGTGAGATGCTACTAGCAGGATCAGGATAAACAGGGGCATACGGGATTGGTTCAGAAAATGTGTTTGCAAGTTGAAGTTGAGATCGAGCAGGTTGTAGGAGCACCAGGACATAGGGGCCTGGGTGCGTTAGACCTGTCAGTGTAAGGACCGATTCGTATGCGGCCCTGTTGAGCAAGTCTGAGATGTGTACCGGACTCATGCTGGCTATATGGGACCTAGTAAACCGATGTACCTCGGGAAGCTTGCGTTGAGCCTTTCGGGTCGCCTTTGGCAGGAGGGCCGGTGTGCAGTATGTGGGTAACACTCTCATGACATCTCATGTCTGTAGGTGCAGCATCAGAGTGACTACTGTACAGGGCGATTTGATCGATTCAACGTGGGTGAAACGGGGGAAAGGCTGCCACGTACGACATCAGTGATGGTTTCTGTAGGCAACGTCGAGTACGGGCATACGTGTCGTGTAGTCCGGGTATTACTGATTCGAATCACCGTCGCTCGCGGAAAGGATTGAGCATACTTTTTCTCAAAGTCGTGACGTAGTAAGAACTTGCATTGAGATAAGAACTAGTCATTGTGGTTTGAAGTTGATACTAGCATTGTGATGACATCTTGTATGAATAGACTAGTGCAAACTCGATTCATTTCCACCGTGAGCATCTTACATCGGGGGAAAGCGTTTATTATTTGATTGTGGACTCCCGTTGTGGTGTGCCCAAGGATACTAATAATTTGCTGCAAATAATATCTAAAAGTAAGGATTCACTTTTATATGAGGTCATTATGCATTATGCTATCCCACTTTATGTTTATACCCTCATGTAGAGTTTCATGTCTTGGTTGTGACGGTTAAGTCTTGCTGAGCGTTATGCTCACGGATACTATCCGAGTTATTTTTCAGGTATTGACTTTATACTTATGAGAAGGGATGCCGATGAGACTCGGAGAACCTCCGAGTGGTAAATCAGGAGCATCCTTGCCGCTGCGGTTTGTTCTTCATGTTGCTAGTAAGAAACGTCCGTGGGCTGGACTGTTTCCTTGATGCTAAGCTAGAAATGAGTTGTGAGAGTTGTAGTCTTCCGCTGTAGATTATTTTGAGATAAGTATTTGTAAAGTACTCTTTGTATGCTTCCACATATGATTTATGTAATATGATGGTTTCCTCGATCTGTGTGTTGTTGGGTGCCGCATATCACGGCACCACCCAATGAGGTCCTCCCGGGGTCCCTCACAGGTAGGCCCACTACCGGAGGCATGAGGTCTTGCAACGCATGCACCTCGTCCATGGCCTGGTTATAATCCTCTTCCCAGCCCTTCCCCTCCTCAATGATGTCATCACGCTCTTGAGTATGGACCTCGTTCTGCTGAATCAAGGCCTGTACTTTCTGCTGTAAAGCCGTGATGTCGACACGGCTATTCTTCTTCGCCTTCTTCAGATGACACAACTGATTGTGTTGCTAATTCAGTCGCCTGATCGTCGGAAGGAGAACATTGCGGAGTGCGCTATGAGCACTCTTGAAATGGTCTCGGTTGCTAGTGCTCTCCTTGAGCTTCATGGCAAGATGATCCGTATGGACAGCTTGGCTGTCTATCACGGTCATTCCTGCCATCAACTAGAGGCTGAGATTCGCCTCCGCCGGGTTGTACCTGGGGCAACTCGGATCCGTTTCCTGCAAGTACCTCTCCCTCCACACGTCATTAGCTCGCCCCTCCGCCGGGACAAGCGTGTATGGAGTGCTCTCCATAGCTCTCACATGTAGCTGGCCGAAACGCGACATGGTGTCGCGGGCTGCCACCTGCCACATCTCCTCTGGTTGTCTACCTCTCACCGTGACGGTGAACGGTGCCCAACCGGGTGGCGTAGGTCCTGCTGGAACTTTTACATGGACGGTCCATGTCTTGTTCCCCTCCTCGCCTGCTTCCTTCGCGAGGTAACGCAGCGTCTCCACGTACCCGAAATATTGAATCATTAGCTTCAACAGTTCCAGATAACCGCTGCGTTGAGAACAGTGGGATACCAACCACCCGTTCTCCAGTTGTTTATCTGCTGTCATCTGTGAAAATATATTTGAAAAAGGTAAAATATGAATTTGAACAGTATATCATTAAGTTATAACATAAAACATGCCATTGAATTCATAAAACTTGGAAACACAAATCAAACTTAGGATAAATTTGATTACTGGTTTGCTGCCCAAACTGATAGCCCTGACCTGTTTCCTTTTCAACCTGATTTAGATCATGCTAAGGGCAAAACCAGTTCTGGAGCTCAACATGAAAGTTAAAGTTAACTTAAATTGCTTTGCAGAATGTATTTGCTTGGCCTCAAATCTTTCCTGGTTCAAAAGTTATGAGATGCCGAATTCAACAGAATTTCTGGAGAAAATTAGACAGCACCTCCCTGCTTGAGATACTGATGTGATCCAAGAATTCCAGTTAATTCTACCTTGAATTTAACAACAATCTGTTACAAAGTTGTAACTTATCTCATGAAATTTTTAGAACTACCTCATTTTCTATTTTTGGATTTTTATGCAGGAAGTTATGCTCAATTTACACAGTGTTACAGAGAGTATTTGCTCTGCCCTATTTTCTGGACAGTTTCAACTCTTCTGCATTTTTTGACTGGTTGACGGATGAAAACCTCTGGACATCAATAGAAAAGTTGTAAAGATCTTCCATATCTTTCAATAAATGTATCATATGACCCCAACCTCGAAAGAACTGGACCTCTAACCTCTGTGTAACTTCTGCATTATTTCTGCTGAAAACAGGGGACTCTGTCCTTAGTATCCTGTAAGTTGAAAACTTGTTAACTTTGAACATCCCGATTAAGGGAAAGAGTTAAATCAAAGTTTTGGTGCTCTGGACAAAAACTTTCAAGTTTTACAATGATGTAGAACATTTAGTGGGGTGTGATGTCGAAGCGTCACCAGTTCATGCGGGTACTACGTTCCTCACGAAGAAAAACCTATACCGGACTTCGTTAATTCAGTGGCACTAAAACATCTCTCGCACACATGTGCTACTCGTCTACCGATTCGTGGTTAGAATACCGGCAAATAACTCACACAATCATCGGGCTCGGCTGCACATTGAACCCGGTCCCAATATAGTCCATACAACCGTCCATCATCACTCGCATGGTTGTTCTCAAGCCAATCACTCCTTGAGCTACGTGTTCATGTTACTAACCACGTGACGGGGTCTCCCAAACTTGCCCGTAGCAATGCCAGGGAAGGGCATTGCTCGAATACCCCAAACGACATGAAGAGTCGTAGAGGATACTAAAGCTGGCCGGGTTACCTGCCACCTGTGAGGCTCCACCCTTTAGCTTGTGCGCACTGGTGGACAGCGCTTACATGCACCCCCCAAGACATATGAAGTCCCGAGATGCACGATTTTCCGACATAAACAATTAGGTTAGAATTGCCACTTTCTATATACTAATAACATCCTTATATGGGCTACTAACTCGTTCCTCACCGAGGTTTTGAAAAGATGACATTTTTAAGTGCGCTAAACCTAAACCGAGCTCTGATACCACGCTGCTAGGACCACACGGTCTCGACTAGCCCAGATCACTCTGAGGGGTGCTGTGTTGCACATCACCGGATAGCACACTTATAAGGTACAAAGCGGAAGCAAAAGTTTTATTACAATGAACTGTTTTTGAACATGTTTACAACAAATTAAGTCAAGTCTACACTCACGGGCGTAGACTAAGCAAAAGAGTTCACGTTCAGCCCATGAACGTGTTCCCACTAGCACGCACACACACTAACACGGTGGCGTGCACGATTCCCATTCGACGTGGTTACCCTCTTGGGGGTCCGTCTACTCCTCGGGAGTCTCCTCCTCATAACACCCTGCAAAAGCTTCAAACACAAGAAGTGAGCACAATGGCTCAACAAGTCTGACCGATCTCACCAAAACATGTAACTCTACATGCTAGAATTGCAATATGTAATAGGAAAGTAAGTTGCAAAGGACACGCCTATTTAGTTGGCTCTTACTTTCATGCTTTTCAGCAGAAAGTGTGTGGGGAACCTCGTGCTAAGTCACATAAGAGAGCCGCAATCAAACAAGAAACACATTTCTCTCATGTGCTTTGCCCAAGGTTGAAAAGAACTTTAATTAGCTCTAAACTACAACAATTCATTAACATCCAAAGTAAAGCCTTCAAACAGCAATGTTTTAACATGGAACTAGCCTGTTCTTTCTACGCCACGGAGCAAACCATGACTTTCTGGAAACTAGATTTTCAGAGGGTTCTAATGGAATTGGTTTCACCTAATTTTAAGATTCCTAGCCAAAGATATGAGCTAAACAAGTTCTGAGAAAATCTGAAGAATGTTTCTGGACATTTTTCATTTTCTCTGGAACAGTTTCATTAATCACACCATTAGGTGGATCAAATTAGCTCAACTGGATCTGAAATTTTTATGGTAGCTCTGGGATATTATGATGAACATCCTGGCCAAATTTCAGAATTTTCCACTAAAGGGTTCTCTAGTTAAAATTCTAAATAGTTTAAATTTGAAGAATTAATTCTGAGGAATTAAAGATTTTCATGAAGTGAAACTTGATTCGTTGGAAAGTACTCAGAGAGCTGAATCCAACAAAATTTGGTTCACTTAATTTGGAGTTTCCTAGCCAAGTTATGTGAGTTTGAAGTTTGAACTAAATCTGAAAATCTTGAAAAGTTTAAACTCCTGCCGGTGGGTCCGGAGCTACATGTCGGCTCCTCAGCGGCTGCCACATGGGGCCACTGAGTCTTACGCGCACAGCCACAAACGGTCTGGAGCCGCAACAGATCCCTGATTTAAATATCTACTCACTGACGCGTGGGGCCGGGGTCGTCTTCAACCTCCCGCCATCCCGCGCTCGGCTGCCGCCCCCCTCACTGGAGTGCTCGCCGAAGGGGCTCTGCCGTGCGCCAAACTTTGAGATTTTTGCCACCTCTGCCTAACTCCACGTGGGGAACACGGTGCTGAAATTAGCTCGACATGAAAATAACCGGAACATGGCCGGCGACGAGCGGCGGCTTCGGAAGAACTTCGGCCGTGTCGGCCGGGCTCCCTAGCACCCCAAATGATTAAGCAAAAGGTCGTAGAGGATCAGTGCACCATAGAAAGGTCATCATGAACTCAAATGATCTCGGAAATGTCCCCAACTAGTATGTCACCGTGCGACCTAGGTCAAAAATCGGAAACACTAGCAAAACTCGGAGAACTGTGGCGATACCCGATGGTTCTCCAAAGATTCTGATCCTATGGACTCGCACGGACGTCTAGAAGTAGTTCTCTAAGTTAGGTGATGAACGGTGCGGTGCGTAGCACGAATTTTGCAAAGTGTTCGGGCGGCCTCTTTTGTACACCGGCGCAAAACCATGAAATTCCGGCGACGGCACCTCATGTCATGCCGCCGGAGCTTGCGGTAATGGAAGACGACACTTAGAAGAACCTCTTTGCTGTTCACAGCTTGGGGAACGGCGGGCTGTGGTGGCTAGACGAAGTGTTCCCATGGCGGCGACTGAGGTTGAACCGAGGAAGGAGAAACGGTGCTTTGAAGCTCGACGGAAGCCGATCACACACGGACGAGGGCTGGAACACGTCGAGTGAAGGTCGGCGACCTCGTGTGCGACTTCAGTTCAGCATGCAAGCCGTTGCTTTGGCCGGTCGACGGTAGCCCAGAGAGTTCGGGTGAGCCGCGAGGTGTAGCGGGATTTCTGTGCGGGAGAGTGTCGGGACACTAGTGAGACAGGCCTGTTGCAGCTTGGTCGCGAGGATAAGAGAGCAGAGGGGCATCTCGGTGGCCACAGGCGGCAAGCAGCTGCGTTCCCGCCATTTCCTCGCCGTGGTGTCCGCTCGGCTGCGTGCAAGAAACCAAGCTGAGTTGATTCAGTCTGTTGATCAAGTGAGTGACTGACTTAAGGGCCCCACTCCTCAATTTTAACCTCACAAATTCAATTTTCCCACTGCTCTAAACAGTAGAGGGACCCTAATACCCTTTGCCATTTCATCAATCACCAAATTGGGATATGTAAGTGTGATGCCCGGTCCCATGAAAACGGAACCCAGCTGATGCATATGTGTGCCCAGGATGTTCATCACACATACACATATAATCCACAAACTGAGTTCAGAATTTAACCAGAATAATAGGGTCAAGTACTTTATTACATCAATCTCTAACATGTTCTTGCAGCGGAAGTCTCTAACTTATTCTAGCAGCGGAAGTTTCTAACGATAGCAGAAGCAACGAAACACGGCAGCAGCTCCATCTTCTACTCCACAGGCAAGTTGACGGTAGATCACAAGCCTAGTACTCCACATGGTATTCGAAGTACTTCTCTCCTGTTGCTGATGTCGTATGATAATGCAAGGGTGAGTACATGTCGTACTCAGCAAGTGCGTTAAGTATGACATGTAGTGTTCAACAAGGTAGGAATAATAAAAGGCTCATTGCAGAAAGCAAAGTTTATTTCACAATCATGATAAAAACAGCAACTATCTTTAAGTAAATATAATCCAAACATGTATCCAATTAAAACATTAACATACCTTCTTCATAATTCACCATTTTTCATGTCTCAACCAACCATAAATCTTTCTCAACTTTTATCTCATGATATCCATCTCATATTCATGACCATCTCATCTCATATTCAATTCCATCTCATAATCGAAGCCATTCTCATTACCAAGACTCAACAGTCCCGAAACCAAATCCAAACACCAAACCATAACCAAACCAATGACATCCCAATAACCATACCTAACCATCTCATCTAATCATGTGAGTTGGCCAGGCGCTTGTGACCGGAGGCACGGCTATCATGATAGTTTTACACTCTGCAGAGGTTGCACCACTTTACCCACAAGTTTGTGATATCGTCACCCGTCAAAAGGGTTTCCCATCAAGTTGACTCAAGCATACACGTTTTAGCAAACAAAACAGTTTCAAAACATGGTATCAATATGGTCAAGGGGCACTTGCCTTGTTCCTGTGGCTTCTGTTGCTCACTGATCTCGATGTCATGGTGTTGTAGTCCTTCGTAGATAGCTCCCTGACCTTGTCCTTCTACATACGACCACACATATACAAAATTTACAGCAATCAAACATCATGCACAATCCTTACTCAAGATGCAATGGTGCATATGCATGCTAATCCTATGGTGCTGTTTTTATTAGATGAATTTGTACGTGTTCTTGCATGTTTTAATAGGCTTGCATGGGGTTTTATGATGAACAAAGGTGTAAGGATCAAGTGTGGACGTGGTGATGATCTCGACTTAAGATCTAGATCAATTCCACCGTCAAAAACCAATCAACATGTGATCTATCCACACGAAAAAGCTTTTGTTCGAATGGATCGAAGGAATAGATGCAAAGAAACCATGATGATGTCGTAAGGTGGTAATGGAGACCTACCTTACTTCCTTCGGGGCGTTCCTCCTTGCAATGGCAGCAAGACAGATCGTCGGCTCTCTTCCGGCGACGGCGATCGTGATGGGCCTCGTCGGCGGTCTCACCGGTGGTTTAACTTTGGCGAAAGGGTTAGCTCAGCGAGTTGGGGGTTAGGGCCTCTAAGTCGTTGACTTGAAAAAGTGTTACGGCCAAGGGGTGTTTCGGGTCATATTTATAAGTGGATAAAGAAGCGTCCTACTCCGATCGGATTTCAAATAAGAGTCCTATTCAAATTGTTTTGGATCTTAACAACTTATCTCCAATCGATTTGGTTGCAGTATTCAACGTGGAAGAATTCGTGTTGGGTCTCCTCAGTACCGGGTACTCGCGTACAGGGGAAAACCACTTAAGGATCTCGTTCTTCTGCAGGGATAAGCTCCGGAGGCTCCACGTGTCCAGCGGAGGCCGGGCTTCCCTTTTCCACAGAGGCGAGCTCCGATTGTGCCGCGTGTCAGGCGGGCGGGACCTCCCTCTTCCTAAGAGGCGAGCTCCGCGTGTGCCACGCGTCTGGCGGGCGGGAACTCCCTCTCCCTCAGAGGCGAGCTCCGCGTGCGCCACGTGTCTGGTGAGTCGGGACCTCCCCTCTCTTCGGAGGTGAGCTCCGAGAGTGCCACGTGTCCAGCAGCGTCACACCTCCCTTCTCCTCGGAGATGAGCTCCGAGGTCGACACGTGTCAGACAATGTCTTCTCCTCGGAGGTGAGCTCCGGGGACGACACGTGTCCCGTTGGGTCTTCTCATCGGAGGTTAGCTCCAAGGGTGACACGTGTCCAGTAGGACCGGACCTCTCGGAGGCGAGCTCCGAGAGCGACACATGTCCATCAGTGTCGGACCTCCCGGAGGCGAGCTCTGAGGGCTCCACGTGTCCCGCGCGGCTGGGCCTCGCTTCTCCGTAGAGACTAGCTCCGGGGGCGACACGTGTCCCACGGGGTCGGGCCGCGCTTCCCTGCAGAGGCGAGCTCCACAGGCGACACGTGTCCAGCGGGGCCGGACCTGGCCCCTTCCGCAGAGGCGAGCTCCGAGCCTGCCACGTGGCCAGTCAGCGGCGGACCTCACCCCCTCCGCAGGGATGAGCTCCAAAGGCGCCACGTGGCCAGCGACCGTGGGAGGTGTCTACAACACTCCTCAGCGAACTGGAATTTGCTCTTTTCGGCTATCTTTCTGATTCTTTCACCATTTCTACTTCTTTTTAAAATGTTTCTTTATATGAAATCTGCACGCATGCATGAATACGAAATTGAGGGTGTTACAAACCTAAGCCCCTTAAACTGAATCTCACCCTCGAGATTCGATAGAGTGGAGAATAGATGAGGAAATTCTGCCTTGAGGTCTTATTCACGCTCCCATGTAGCTTCGGCTTCCGTGTGATGGCTCCATTGTACCTTGCACCAATGGATCACTTTGTTCCTCGTGACCCTTTCCTTTACGTCCAAAATTTGGACAGGGTGCTCTACATAGGTCAGATCCTCTTGAAGTTCTAGCTCATCCATTGGTACATGTTCTTCTGGAACTCTCAAGCACTTCTTGAGCTGGGATACGTGAAACATGTCATGCACGTCGGAGAGGTGCGCTGGGAGCTCTAGTTGATAGGCTATCTCTCCTCACTTGTCCAAAATCTTAAATGGCCCGATGTAGTGAGGTGCTAACTTGCCTTTGATGTTGAAACGTCGTTGGCCTCGGATAGGCGATACCTTAAGGTACACGAAGTCTCCTACTTCAAAGGTCAACTTTCTTCGCCTATTGTCCGCATAACCTTTTTGTCGTGACTGAGCAGCCTTCAAGTTCTTCCGTATCGTCTGGACATGCTTCTCAGCTTCTTGCAGAACTTCGGGTCCAAACACTTGGTTCTCTCTGGTCTCATTTGAGAACAGCGGCGTTCTACACCGTCTACCATACAATGCTTCGAAGGTGACATCTTCAAGCTCGCTTGATAGCTGTTATTGTATGAGAACTCGGCATACGCCAAGCTCTGGTCCCAACTATGTCTATGTTTCAAGGCACAGGCTCTCAACATGTCTTCAAAAATTTGATTTGTCCTATCAGTTTGCCCTTCAGTTTGCGGGTGATAAGCGGAGCTGAAATTTAGCCGTGTACCCATTGCTTCATGCAGCTTCCTCTAGAACCTAGAGGTAAACTGAGAACCCCGATCTGAAACTATCCTCTTTGGGACTCCATGGCAACATACAATTTGCTCCATATACAGCTCGGCTAGATCTGCCACGCGGTACGCGGTTCTAACAGGAAGGGAAAAGGGCTGTTTTCGTCAATCGGTCCACGATAACCCAGATGGAGTCGTAACCCGACCGAGTACGTGGTAATCCGACGATGAAATCCATGCTGATGTCTTCCCACTTCCACTCGGGTAATTTCAATGGTTGCAACAGTCCAGCGGGTCTTTGATGTTCGGCCTTCACCCATTGGCATGTGTCGCATAAGGCAACATACTCAGCTATGTCCCTTTTCATACCATCCCACCAATAACAAGTTTTTAGGTCCTTATACATCTTTGTACTGCCGGGATGTATGGAATAGGGTGAGTCATGTGCCTCTTTTAATATCGTGTGGCGGATGTGCTTCACGTTAGGCACGCAAATCCTTTTCCCTAACCAAAGCGTACCCTTCTCGTCTTCCTTGAAGTCCTTTTCTATGCCTTGTCTGATTCTTTCCTTGATCTCCTTGATTTCTTCATCCGTTGCTTGGCCATCTCTTATCTCTTGTTCTAGAGAAGAATGGAGTTCCTTCATTTCCATCTCGTTCAAGAACCCGAGATGTAACCGTTCAAACTCCTTGCGCAGCTCGGGCGGTAGCTCCCGAACTATGAGTTGGTGACATGCTCCCTTTCGGTTCAATGCATCAGCTACTACATTGGACTTTCCGGGGTGATAGCTGATTCCAACATCATAATCCTTGATGAGTTCCAACCATCGATGTTGCCTCAAATTCAAATTCGTTTGGGTGAATATGTACTTGAGGCTTTTATGATCCGTATAGATATCACATCGATGACCAACGATATAATGTCTCCAAATCTTCAAGGCATGTACCACGGAAGCAAGTTTCAAGTCATGCGTGGGGTAATTCAGCTCGTGTTTCTTTAGTTTTCTCGATGCATAGGCTACCACTTGTCCTTCTTGCATGAGCACACATCCAAGACCTTGTCTTGATGCGTCACAATATATATCGAAGCTCTTGCTTACGTACGGTAATACCAAAACCGGCGCTGTGGTTAGCCTTTTCTTGAGCTCCTCAAAACTTTCTTGGCAAGCTGGTGTCTACTGAAATGCTTTTCCCTTCATTAGCAATTCAGTCATAGGCTTCACTATTTTGGAGAAATCATTGATGAACCGGCAGTAGTATCCATCCATCCCAAGGAAACTCTAAATATCCCTCACGTTTTGCGGTTGGTTCCACTTCAGAACATCTCCCACTATTCCGGGATCAACCGATACTCCTCTCTCGGAGATGATGTGGCCTAGGAATGATATCTCCTTTAGCCAAAATTGACACTTACTGAGCTTGACATACAATTGATGCTCTCGCAGTTTCTGCAATGTCAATCTCAAATGTTCTTCATGTTCTTCCTCAATTTTTGAATACACCATGATATCGTCAATGAAAACTACGATGAACTTGTCCAAGTACTCCATGAAGACCTTATTCATGAGGTACATGAAATATGCGGGTGCATTCGTTAACCCAAAAGACATAACGGTATATTCATACGAACCCTACCGTGTTCAAAAGGCAGTCTTGGGTATGTCGGAGGGTTTAATCTTCAGGTGGAAGTATCCCGACCGAATCAATCTTCTAGAAAACTCGGGCTCCCTTCATTTGGTCGAACAGGTCCTCTATACGGGGCAGCGGGTATTTATTTTTGATCGTCACCTCATTGAGAGACCTATAATCCACACACATCCTTTGGGTCCCATCCTTCTTGTCTACGAAGAGCACGGGGGCTCCCCATGGTGACGAGCTTGGGCGTATAAAACCCTTTTCTAGCTGCTCCTGAATTTGCTTCTTGAGTTCCACTAGTTCATTAACGGGCATCCTATATGGCCTCTTTGCTATAGGTGCAGTTTCAAGTACTAAATCAATGGCAAACTCAATGTCCCGGTTAGGTGGCATACCTGGAAGTTCTTCCAGGAACACGTCTGAATATTCTTGAACCACCGGAATGCTTTCCAATGTTGCTTCTTCGACGTGGTTCAACATTGCCTTCTCGGTTGCCGGTTGGTCTGACTCGAACTCAATACGAGTTCTGTGCTCGTTTGTCAACTGCACGCTACTCTCAGCACATTGGATCACTCCGTTGTGCTTGCTTAACCAATCCATTCCGAGTATTATATCAAGCCCTTGGGAATCCAAGACAATAAGGTTGGCAAGGAAGTCTACCCCCCTTATTTTAAGGTTCACTTTCTGACATACTATATTAGTCCTCATCTCTCCATCGGGAGAATTAACCAACATAGTATATTTCATGTGTTATATGGGTAGATTATACTTGGCAACATACTTGGATGATATGAATGAATGCGATGCTCCGGAATCAAATAAAACAGTGGCTGGGTTGGAGTTGGCAAGGAACATACCAATCACGACGTCCTCAGCCTATTGTGCTTCTTCAGCGAAGACATGATTCACGTTGCCACAAGCGTAGTTCTGCTGTCCACGGTTACCTTGATTAGCTCCTCCGTTCGGCCATGGGTTGTGCTTGGGCGCGTTGCTTGGTTGTCCGAGGCCTTTCTTCGGGCACTGACTTGCAAAGTGTCCTGTCTCTCCGCATGCAAAGCATGCCTTGTTGCCCAAGACAGAAGGTACATTGGGGCGAGGGTGGTTTTGAGCATAGGCGCCCATGTTTGGACGGGGCGCAGGAGGCAAAGCCAAACGAGGTGCTTGCATGACAGGACGTTGCTGTGGTGGTTGATTAGGGCGGAAAGTAGAAGCGGATGAGCCATACTTCGGTGCATCTGGGGGCATGAAACAGGGACGTACATTGCTCCCTTGTGGTTGGTATGGCATCTTTCTCTTGCCCTCGTGCTCGATCTCACGGATCTTGCTCTCAACCACTATAGCTTTGTCAACTAGCTTCTGGAAGTTTGCATAGTCGTTGTTGACAAGCTGAACTTGGATCTCATTGTTCAACCCTCTCATGAACAAGTATTGCTTCCTTTGATCCAAGTTGACATCTTCGGGGGCATACCTTGACAGTTGCATGAACTTGTTGAGGTACTCATTCAAGCTCTTCCGTCCATGGCGGAGACCTTCAAACTCTTGCCTTTTTAGCATCATGACTCCAGCAGGGACGTAGTGAGAGCGGAAACTCTCCTTGAACTCAGCCCAAGTGATAGTCTCCTGGTTGACATGAGCATTGCAGAGAGCGTCCCACCAGTCAGCGGCTTCTCCCATAAGTTGGTGCGATGCGAAGAGAACTTTCTCTCGATCATTGCATTGAACTATGGCAAGCTTCTTCTCCATGGATTTCAACCAGTCATCAGCCTCCATGGGATCATTAGCTTGTGCAAAAGTAGGAGGTTGAGTCCTCATGAACTCTCCCAGTCTGTTGTGAGCCGGCGGTGGTGGTGGTGGTGGCGGTAGTGGTGCAGGAACGGGGTTAGGCTGGTTGTTGTTGGCTTGCAGCTGACCAAAAGTTTGGATCATGGTTTGCATGAGCTGGTTTTGCATAGCCATCAACCGTTCAAGGTTGTTTGCATCAGCCCCGGGGCCAGGATTTTCAGGAACCTCAACGCGGTCATCCTCTTGTGGTTCATGGTTGCCACGGACGTTCCACCTTTGATGGCCAGCGTTTTCTCTCACCATCTGTGAGAGAGTTGGGTAGAATAGAAGTTAGAAGTTTAGATTGATCCCCTCAACTATATGCATCAAGGTGTATAAAACTATATATATTAGTCTTTATGAGGATGTGAACACATGCCGAAGCATTTCACATCTCTCTACTATGTGTGGATATGGACAACACTCAAATGTCCCACAACTCACACCAAGCACACAAACACAAATAATCATCACAAAAGTTCACACCACTCCAATTCAAGCTTATTCAATGGGAGTCCTATGTGTTTTAGGGTGTCCATTCTACCTAGGCTTGCATCCTATGGTCAATGTGGTTCCAATGCCAATCTATGAATTCAACCTAGGCTTGCTCCTACAGTCATCGTGGCTCTAATGCCACTTTGTGACTAGGCCTGCGTCCTACGGTCAACGTGGCTCTGATACCAATCTGTGACGCGCGGTCCCGTGCAAACGGAACCCAGCTGATGCATATATGTGCCCAGGATGTTCATCACACATACACATATAATCCACAAACTGAATTCAGAATATAACCACGAATAATAGGGTTCAAGTACTTTATTACATCAATCTCTGACATATTCTTGCAGCGGAAGTCTCTAACTTATTCTAGCAGCGGAAGTTTCTAATGATAGCGGAAGCAACTAAACACGGCAACAGCTCCATCTTCTACTCCACAGGCAAGTTGACGGTAGATCACACGCCTAGTACTCCACATGGTCTTCGAAGTACTCCTCTCCTGTTGTTGATGTTGTATGATAATGCAAGGGTGAGTACATGTCGTACTCAGCAAGTGCGGGAAGTATGACATGTAGCGTTCAACAAGGTAGGAATAAAAAAGGCTCATTGCAAAAAGCAAAGTTTAGTTCACAATCATGATAAAAACAACAACTATCTTTAAGTGAATATAATCCAAACATATATCCAATTAAAACATTAACATACCTTCTTCATAATTCACCACTTTTCATGTCTCAACCAACCATAAATCTTTCTCAACTTTTATCTCATGATATCCATCTCATATTCATGACCATCTCATCTCATATTCAATTCCATCTCATAACCGAAGCCATTCTCATTACCAAGACTCAACAGTCCCAAAACCAAATCCAAAGACCAAACCATAACCAAACCAATGACATCCCGATAACCATACCGAACCATCCCATCTAATCATGTTAGTTGGCCAGGCGCTTGTGACTGGAAGCACGGCTATCATGATAGTTTTACACTCTGCAGAGGTTGCACCACTTTACCCACAAGTTTGTGATTTCGTCACCCGTCTGCGACTGCAGAACCTCCATTATACCAGTACACAACCGTCGGTGTATGGCCAAGAGATCACAAAATAGACTTTACAAAGGGGCTACGAGATGTATGGACTCACTAAGGTTTCACCAGCAGGCTCGAATCACCATTCTCCCACCCGCGGCCCCCTCTTGTGCCATGCAGTTCCTAGGGCAGTCCTCTCTTGACTCTCATTCCCCGCGCCTTCCACGGTGTAAAAGTCCCAAAAATGTGTATGAATAAAAACTAAGGTTTGAGTTCATATGTGTGGCAAAGACATGAAAAAATGGGACTTTCTAAAACTTTTCTTCATGCAAAGTAATACATGGATGACCGTCCAAAATGAGGCTCACCTTTTTATTTAAAAGTGTTGAACCACTAAGGAGTTAAATACCTATTTGCATGTAAGATTAAAGATCCTATTTGAGATTCAAAGTTCACACATTTGGTGACCCAAAAACTTTGAATAAACATGCAGCCATATAGTTGGGTTTATAGGGAAAGGTTTTATCACCAACTTTGCATTTGTAGGGTGGGCCCAAAAAGGAGTAAAGGGAAGAATTTGCAAACTTCAACCAAATTCAAATTTGGCAAGCAAATTCAAACCGAATTGGAAGGATTCAAATTCTAACCCACATTTTAAAACTCAGAATTTTGGGAATTAAGAGGATCAGCTTGAGAAGATATTTGGGGAAGAAATGTGGAGTGGGACCCACATGTCATAGAGGTAAAGAGGCTGCCTTGCACACTAAGTTTCAGCCTCAGTGAAAGATTTCCCCGAGCAGCTCACCGGAGCCACTGAGGAGCTTACCGGCACCACCTCCTGCTGCCTGCCTCCCTGCGCTGGCGCCCCGGGGTCAGTCCTGACCACGTCTTCAACATGATCATGTGCCCTCAGATCGAACAAAAGCTCAATTGGCTTCCTCTCTTGCGAGAACGCCGAGCAAACCGAGCACCTCACCTCCGCCTCTCGGTCCGAACAAAGAAACGGCAAAACATCGCGCTTCCCTCCTCTCCGAACTGATAGACAACGTCAAGAGCTTGAACCCCACTGCCCCGACGCCTAAACCACCGAGTTGCGGCCTCTGTGCCCGTGATTAACATCATCCGCCGCGACCTAGCGCAAAGGCGTTGATCAGCCTCACGTGGACAGACCACTACGGTGGTTTCCAGGATCGGTCAAGCATGGCCACGGACGAGCGCTGGTTCGGTGCTGCTCTCAGCCAAAGCTCCAGCCGTGCCGTGAAGCATCGCCGGCGAATTTTGAAGTTTTGCTCCGGCGGCCTCAACCCGAGCTCCCGGTACTGTTCCTCAAACCCCTCTTCAATCCTCTGCAGATCATCAAACCTGGCACATAAACGCTGGATTAGCCGGCGGTCATTTCTCCTTTAGGATCCAGTGCATGAAAACGCTTCAGCGCGACGGAATTCGAGCCCGACTAGAGGTGTTCATGGCGGACCCATTCGGTCGCACGACGACAACCTATTTGCAGCCACTCCCGAGCCATTTTGAGGTCGTGCCGATCTTCCTAGAGCTGCGCTGGTGCTGTAGAGCTCATCGGTGCAGGTGTTGGCAGGCTGGAGACCTCGGGCAATGGCGCCGAACCACAACAGTAGCCGCCGCACGTCGCCGAGCTGGTTCCGGCCACCGGCAGCCCAAGCAGACCCCACCACCATGTTCCTAGATGCCCAAAACCCCCTAGCGGCCAGTCCTAGTCCGGATGGTGGCCGGGAACGGTGGACCGGCGAGCACCGACGTGCTCCGGGGAGGGGGGAGCGTGCAGGCGCGAAGGAGCCGGCGGGAGGTTGAAGAAGGCGTGGGCCCTGTCTGTCAGCAGCTCAAAAATTCAAACCTGTGATCGGGTGTGGCCGGGATCCCATGTGCTGGCGCGCAAAAACCCCGTGGCCCCGGTGTGGCCCAGTTCTGATTGGTTGGAATTTAAATAAGCGGGCCCAGTGGGTTTTTCTGTAGGAAAACAATTCCAGTGAGGGCCCAAACTTTGGAAATTCATAGCTCCTGGTAGAAACCTCCAATTTGAGTGATTCCACTTGGGTTGGATTCATCATTCCGAGCTCTATCCAAATATGAACTTAGATTTGTATGAAAGTCAATAGTATATTCTGGAAAATTCTTTGAATGTATTCAGAAATAGAATTATTGAGGGAGTTTGGTTTATCCAAAAATCCCCAAAATTTGCCAGAATATTCTTTACCATATTGTTGACCTTCTAGCAAATTTGCAGCTCATTTTAAGATAATTTGAGTAGGAATTTGCTAAAAACAATCTGCTGTGTTCATAAGAGTCCAGAAACATTCTCAGAAAATGTTTCCCACTTCAAAAATCTATTCTGAGCAATCCAGAGCTCCAAAAATCATAGAAAAATTTAGGCAAGCTCTCTGAGACATACTTGGAATTGTAGTTCACTTAATTGGGCATGAAGTACATTAGTTCAGAATTAATTCTTTTGAGTACAAATGCTTAAAGAATTGTTCTGGATAAACTACTACAGCAAAAGAGCTGAAATTTGGACCAGATTACTTTCATGTGGCCAGGAACTCACATGTAAACTATCAGCCCAAGTTGAGTCCTTGAACTCCCTGTTCTTGTTCTCCATACTTATGTATAGGGGAAAATACATAAGAGATATTGTGAGAATTGTGGAGGACACAATATGACTCCACATTAGCTGCAATTTGGCTAGCTAAATCCTTAGGTAGTATAGAACCTGCTGTAAAAGTTTTGAGGCCATTGGAGTTCTTGTTCTTCAGTTGAACTCAAATCTTTTCAGCTTATCTATTATGTTCATTAGGGAAAATGGTTAGTGTATAGAGCTAAGGCCTTAAGGTCAATTTAGTTTATTTCTGTTCTTTGCACAACAGAGGCAAACCAAGCCATTCTTGGTTTTTCCACACAACCTCTGTTCCTAAGAGATTAATTCTATAACTTATTTCCATTACATTCTATAAAACCTATGCATATGCATTTCAATAGGAACCACAACGACGGGGATTCAAAGGAGTGATTCATTGAAGTGGATCAAGCTCCGGAGAATCAAGGGTGGACCAGCAAGGACACTAACTGTTATATACGACTACCCTGCAAAACAGGCAAGCTCCGGCTTGCATTTAACAGCTGTTAAGTTTTCCTTTTGTATTCACTTTCGGTTAAGAGATGAACTGTGCATTAGGTCTAGTGTTTGATACTCCTCTTGCATAGCCAAATGACCCATGGAGTATTGGGTAGGTGTCTTTCACCGTGTAGAACTGCCATGCTTAAGTACGGTTTGGTAGAAGTCGAGTGGTGAGATGCTACTCGCAGATTTAGGAACAACAGGGGCGTACGGGATTGGTTCATGAATGAATTAGCAAGTTAAAGTTGAGACCGGAAGGTTGTAGGGGCAGCAGCACATAGGGGCCTGGGTGCTATAGACCTGTACGTGTTGGTCAAGGACCGATCTGTATGCGGCCCTGCTGAACAAGTTTGAGTTGTGTATCGGACTCATGCTGGATATATGGGACCTAGTAAACCGATGTACCTCGGGAAGCTGTCGTTGGGACTTTTCGGGTCGCCTCGGGCGGATGGCCGGTGTGCAGTATGTGGGGAACATTCTCATGACATCTCACGTCGGAAGGTGCACCATGAGAGTGGCTACTCTATGGGGCGACTTGATCGATTCAGCGGAGGTGAAACAGGGGAAAGGCTGCCACGTACAATGTCAGTGATGGTTGTTGTAGGCAACATCGAGTACGGGCGTACCTGTCGTGTAGTCCGGGTGTTATTGATTCGATCACCGTCGCTCGCGGAATGGACCGAGCATACTTGTTCTCACAGTCGTGACGTAGTAAGAACTTGCATGAGTAAGGAACTAATCATATTGATGTGAAGTATTATACTAGTTTTGTATTGGATCTTGATGAATAGGCTAGTGCAAACTCGATTCTTTTATGCCCTGAGCAATTTACATCAGGGGAAAGCGTTTCTTGTTTGATTGTGGACTCCTGATGTGGCGTGCCCAAGGTTACTTAAAATGCTGCAATTAATACCTGAAAGTAAGGATTCACTTTTAGGCGATATGCTTATGCCATCCTACTTTAGGTTCATAACCTCACATAGAGTTTCATGTTTAGGGTGACGGCTAAGTCTTGCTGAGCGTTATGCTTACGGATGCTATCCGAGTTGTTTTGCTGGTAATTGACTCGATGCTTAAGAGAAGGGATGCCGATGGGACTCGGGAACCTCCGAGTGCTTACTCAAAGAGCATCCTCGCCGCTGCAGATTGTCTTCGTGTTGCTAGTAAGAAACGTCCGCGGGCTGGACTGTTTCTTTGTTGCTAGTTTAGAAATGAGTCGTGAGAGTTATAGCCTTCCGCTGTAGCTTACTCTGATATACTTATTTGTAAAACTTTCCTGTACGCTTCCGCAAACTCTTTATGTAATATGATGTGTTTCCATCGACCCGTGTGCTGTTGGGTGCCGCGTATCACGGCACCACCCAATGCGATTCCCGGGCGAGTGCCACGTCCCCGTGACTGAACGGGTGATGTTGGTCCCTCTCAGCGTGGTATCAGAGCCGCATGGGTAATAGCGCACGGAATAAGGATCGTATTATTACAAAAACTTAGGGTACGGTGAGGATACGGTACTAAGCTCACTTAAGGACAACTATTAGCTTAATATGAAGGTGGCAACCTAACTTATTTGTTATGTCGTAAAATTGTGCATCTCGGGACGTTCTATGTCTCGGGGGTGCACGTAAGTGCTGTCCACCAGTGCGCACAAGCTGAAGGGTGGAGCCCCACGGGTGGCAGGTAACCCGACCCGCTTTAGTATCCTCTACGACTCTTCATGTCGTTTGGGGTATTCGAGCAACGTCTGTCCCTGGCGTGCTTGGTGCAATTTGGGAGACCCCGTCACGTAGTCAGTAACGTGAACACGTAGCTCAAGGCGTGTTTGGCTTGAGAACACCTGGGCGAGTGATGACGGCAGGGTGTACGAACTGTATGGATACCGGGTTCGGTGTGCAGCCGGGCCTGATGATTGAGTGTGTTTTATGTAGGTACTAACCACGAAAACCTTAGTGCGTGTAGAACACGTTTGCGAGTGACCGTTTTAGTGCCACCTAAGGATACGTATATGCCGGTGGAATCCGGTTAGGTTTTCGCTTGGTGAGGCAACGTAGTACCGGCATAGGTCTTACGGTGCATCGTCATCGTACTACACTTAATAGTATTCTTTCTTATGAAGAAATCATTCATGACTAAATTTCAAACTAAAAAAATGGATGTTGGAAAGCACATATTAGTTACTGAACTCTTCAGTTGAACTAAGTTTCAAAGAAGAGAAGTATTAGGCTTCTTTTGATCTCAAAGACAGTGCTCTGTTCAGACAGAATTTTTTTCTGGACTTTAACAGAGCGTAACTTTGATTAGCTTAACCCAATGGAGGTGTTTGATACAGTTCTGGAAATGTTTTAAGTGCTCTACAGATTTTCTGTAGAACTCCAGAGCCAAATCAGAAGCCAACTTGGTCGAATGTCCAGATGAATGCAAACTGTTCAGAAAACAGAGCAGCTGCAAACTTCTCTGGATGTTTCTGTAAATTGGCCATAACATTCTGTAGAAAAAGTTCTAAGGGTCATATGATACACAGTTGGAAAGGTTATGAAACTGACAACGATTTTGTAGTTCATAGTTTCTTCAGAATTGTACCCCATTTCTATGTAAAACTGTGATGAAAACAGCCACATACAAAGGAGGTGCTGGCAAATTTACCCAGAAATTCTGTCAACTTTGAACGATCATGACTTCTGGTTAAGGGATGATCCAGAGGCATGTAGGCACTCGTTGGAAAGATACGGAAGTTAACTTTAACTTTGGTATTCAACTTGAGTTATGAAAATGATGGTAACTGGATCCAAATCTGGGTTAAGTACAGAAAGGTCGGCTCTGTACAGCAACTTGGGGATTTTTTCTGTTGGCTTTAGAAGGATGTGTAAACATGAAGTATTGTTATGCTTTCATAAAGTTTTAGCATGTTCATGCTTTACATACTTTCACATACTGCTAGATCAAGTTTTGACTCCCCTCAAAATTATGCTTTTGCAGTATGGTGCGTACTCATTCTCCGAGTAGGACTGAAGGTTCTCGTCGAGACGGTGATGACTCGACTCCACCACGGGCACCGCCATCAACGGTATGGGCGGATGTCATGGCTCAGATGGTCGAGTTAAGTCAAGAGAACACAAGACTACTCCAAGCCTTGGTACAACAGGGCTTACTTCAACGTGCACAACAGGACGTTCCACCTCAGAACGCCTATTTGGACTTCTTGGCGACACAACCGCCAATTTTCACGGAAGCCAATGAACCAGTGGAAGCTGATCAGTGGCTTCGAGTTATGGAGTCCAAGTTTGGAGTGTTTCAGTGCGATGAGTATCAGAAGACATTATTTGCAGCTCATCAGCTCCATGGAGCCGCCGGAAATTGGTGGTTTGCTTATCTCGCCACCGTTCCGGAAGGTCATCAAGTGAAATGGACGGAATTTCGTGAAGCATTCCGTGCTCGTCACATTCCTATGGGTTTTATCAAGGCCCAACAGCAAGAATTTAGGAACTTGAAGCAGGGGAACATGAGTGTCCTCGATTATGTCAAACGGTTCAACCTTTTGGCACAATATGCTCCTGCTTATGCGACGAGCGAAGCTGCGAGGTGTGATTACTTTTTCTATGGCTTGAGTGCCATACTAAAAGACAAGTTAGCTTTGTTCAATCAAGGCAGTTACACCGAGTTGATCAGTGCTGCCCTGCTGCAAGAACAAGCGACACTTGAGTGTCAAGCAGAGAAGAGGGGCCGGGATGATGTGCAAGAAGACACACCAGTTGTTCCTCGCAAATACCGTGTGGTGTATCACACAACATCCGATGAGATATGGCAAGCACCAGTAAGATCAACTCTGTACAGATTTCCTGCTCAAGAATCTTGTCTTGAAGCAACACCATTGCCGCAGCAACGAAGGAAACCTATTGCATCATTGCTGCAACCAAGTACATCAACCTCTCAACCACAAGTCAATGAAGAACCGGGGAAACCTCCGTGTTCTTATTGCCACCGTTCTGGACACTTTAGGAAAGAGTGCCGGGAGAAGTTAATGAACACCAGACAGCCATCATCATCAGGGGGTATGCCGCCACCTGCTCAAGTCAACATAACAGCATTGCAATCCGGGAGTGTGCAACATCTGGCTATTGAGGATGTCCCGGAGGGAGCACCGGTGTTAGGGGGCATGTTTACTCTCAAAGACGTGCCCCTGCTCATACTTTTTGATTCTTGTGCAACCCACAATTTCATCAGCAAATCATGCGTGGATCTGCACCAACTATCCACCAATACTCCCACAACGAGTTTTCTTATACGTTCGCCGGGAGGAAATATCTCTGCCAATCAGATTGTGTCCTGAGCAGCTTTGTGTTTGGGCAGAAAAATATACCCAGCATCGCTGATTATGTTGGATAGGCAGAAGATAGACATTATATTGGGGATGTCTTGGTTAAATCGTCACAGTGCCGTTCTTAATATCGGTAACCGGACTGTCCAGATTGACTCGCCGATTCAAGGACAGCACACGCTGTTTTTAGACAGCGAAGATCCAGATATGGTAGAGGCCTACCACACGGAAGCACTTAAGCTTGAAGATATTCCGGTGGTACGTGATTATCCCGACGTATTTCCTGATCATTTACCGGGTATGCCACCCGAACGGGACGTCGAGTTCAAGATTGAACTGGCGCTGGGAACGACGCCTATCTCACGAAGGCCTTACAAGATGGCACCTAACGAGCTAGTGGAGTTGAAAGAGCAACTGAATGAACTCATGAGCAAGGGTTTCATACGGCCAAGTTCTTCACCTTGGGGTTGCTCAGCGCTGTTTGTTAAGAAGAAGGACAAAACACTACGGCTATGTGTTGATTACCGTACTCTAAATGTTGTCACGATCAAGAACAAGTATCCTTTGCCCTGCATCGACATCCTGTTCGATCAACTTCTGGGTGCAAAGGTATTTTCGAAGATGGATCTTCGGTCGGGATATCATCAAATCAAAATCTGACCGGAGGACATACCGAAGACAGCTTTCTCGACGAGATACGGACTCTATGAGTACCTCGTCATGTAATTGGGTTAACCAACGCTCCGGCACACTTCATGTACTTGATGAATTCTGTGTTCATGCCGGAGTTAGACAAGTTTGTTGTGGTATTCATCGACGACATATTGGTTTACTCCAAATCAAAAGAAGAGCACGCTGAACATCTGCGTATCGTGCTACAACGGTTGCGGGAGCACCAATTATATGCCAAGTTCAGCAAGTGCGAATTTTGAATTGATCAAGTGCCTTTCCTAGGCCATATTATTTCAGCAGAAGGTATTGCCGTGGACCACAGCAAGATTGAACAAGTGCTGAAGTGGGCATCTCCCAAATCAGTCCATGAGGTCCGAAGTTTCCTAGGTTTAGCGGGATATTATCGGAGGTTCATTCCGAGCTTCTCAAAAATTGCTAAACCAATGACGGAGCTGCTGAAGAAGGGCACTAAATACATGTGGAATGCAGCATGTGAGGCCGCATTCAAAACTTTGGTGAAACATCTCACAACAGCTCCAGTTCTTGCTCAACCAGACACGACGAAGCCATTTGATGTATACTGTGATGCATCCGGCATCGGTCTCGGCTGTGTTCTGATGCAAGAAGGGCGTGTAGTCGCCTATGGGTCTCGTCAACTGCGAAACCACGAGCAGAATTATCAAACTCACGATCTCGAGCTTGCTGCAGTGGTGTTGGCATTAAAGATGTGGAGACATTATCTGCTTGGTAATCTTGTTCACCTCTACACCGACCATAAAAGCCTGAAGTATATCTTCACGCAGAAGGAGCTGAATATGAGACAACGGAGATGGTTGGAGCTCATCAAAGATTATGAAATTGAGATCCACTATCATCCAGCTAAAGCCAACGTGGTTGCTGACGCGCTTAGTCGAAAAGCCCACGTTCACAACTTGGCAGCTGCTGAGTTGGATGAAGAAGAACCAAGTCTCCGTGTCATTCCGTATGGCGCACTTTATAATCTCGTGCTCATTCCAACAATCCGTGAAGAGATTGTTGAGGCTCAAATAAGAGACAACGGTATGTCTCACATACGGAGAAGGCTAGACAATGGAGAAGTGAAATGTTTCCAGAAGGATGGAAACGGTACGATATGGTTTAACAACCGTATAGTGGTACCGCGCAATATGAAAATCTGGAAGAAGATCTTGGATGAAGCCCACCTGTCTAAGTTTTCCATTCATCCCGGAAGTAACAAGATGTACCAACAGTTGAAACAGAAATTTTGGTGGACAAGGATGAAGAGGGAAATCGCTAAATACGTATCCGAATGTGATACGTGTAGACGGGTCAAGGCTGATCATATGCGGAAATCCGGACCGCTACAACCTTTGAAGGTACCGGCGTGGAAATGGGAGGATGTGAGTATGGACTTCATCGTTGGATTACCGCTCACATCCCGGAAGCATGACTCGATATGGGTGATCGTTGACCGGTTGACGAAGTCGGCTCATTTCATACCGGTGAACACTCATTATCGAGCAAGGCAATATGCGGAGTTATTCATCTCCAGAATTATATGCTCACATGGTGTCGCGAAGACCATCATTTCAGATCGAGGTGCGCTGTTTGTTGCTCGTTTTTGGGAGCAGCTGCATGCCTCGTTGGGCACCAAGCTGATTAGGAGCTCCGCATATCACCCTCAAACCGATGGACAAACCGAGAGGATGAATCAAGTGCTTGAGGATATGTTGAGAGCGTGTGCCATCCACCATGGTAGGAATTGGGATGATCACCTACCGCTGGCGGAGTTTTCATACAACAACGGTTATCAAGCGAGTATTAAAATGGCACCGTATGAAGCTCTCTACGGCCGGAAGTGTCGCACACCACTGAATTGGTGTGAGTCCGGCGAAAGAGTTCTGTTTGGGATTGATCTTGTCAACGAAGCCAAAGACCGAGTTCGGTTGATACAAGAGAACTTGAAAGCTGCACAATCCCGACAGAAGAGCTACGCTGATCAAAGGCGTAGGCCATTACATTTTGATGTCGGAGAGCACGTATATCTTCGTGTATCTCCGATGAAGGGAATTCGCCGGTTCGGTGTAAAGGGGAAACTCGCTCCCCGTTTTATTGGTCCTTTTGCTATCACGGAGAAGTGCGGACCCGTAGCCTACCGGATAGAATTACCGGCAAGTTTAGCGGGTGTCCATAATGTATTTCATGTGTCACAGCTGCGGAAGTGCCTCAAATTCACCGCTGCTGTCCACGCCGAGGAAATCGATGAATTGAAACCGGACCTTACCTACACCGAGCGACCGGTTCAGATTTTGGATGGAAAGGCCCGGGTAACCAGGAACCGGACGATCAGATTCTTCAAGGTGCTGTGGAGTAATCATACCGCGGAAGAGGCGACGTGGGAAAGTGAAGATTACCTGCACACCAACTATAAGGAAATTTTAGCTTTGTACAGTTTGTAATTACCTCTCCCGTCTCGTTCCTCTTTTGTAATGTCGGGACAAGATTCTTTTAAGGGGGGAGGAATTTAAAAGTTCTAAAAATGTGTATTAATAAAAACTAAGGTTTGAGTTCATATGTGTGGCAAAGACATGAAAAAATGGGACTTGCTAAAACTTTTCTTCATGCAAAGTAATACATGGATGACCGTCCAAAATGAGGATCACCTTTTTATCTAAAAGTGTTGAACCACTAAGGAGTTAAATACCTATTTGCATGTAAGATTAAAGATCATATTTGACATTCAAAGTTCACACATGTAGTGACCCAAAAACTTTGAATAAACATGAAGCCATATAGTTGGGTTTATAGGGAAAGGTTTTATCACCAACTTTGCATTTGTAGGGTGGGCCCAAAAAGGAGTAAAGGGAAGAATTTGCAAACTTCAACCAAATTCAAATTTGGCAAGCAAATTCAAACCAAATTGGAAGGATTCAAATTCTAACCCACATTTTAAAACTCAGAATTTTGGGAATTAAGAGGATCAGCTTGAGAAGATATTTGGGGAAGAAATGTGAAGTGGGACCCACATGTCATAGAGTTAAAGAGGCTGCCTTGCACACTAAGTTTCAGCCTCAGTGGGAGATTTCCCCGAGCAGCTCACGGGAGCCACCGAGGAGCTTACCGGCGCCACCTCCTGCTGCCGGCCTCCCTGCGCTGGCGCCCGGGGTCTGTCCTGACCGCGTCTTCAATGTGATCACGTGCCCTCAGATCGAACAAAAGCTCAATTGCCTTCCTCTCTCACGAGAACACCGAGCAAACCGAGCACCTCACCGCCGCCTCTCAGTCCGATCAAAGAAACGGAAAAACGTCGCGCTTCCCTCCTCTCCGAACTGCTAGACAACGTCCAGAGATCGAACCCCACTGCCCCGACGCCTAAACCACCGAGTTGCGGCCTCTGTGCCAGTGATTAACGCCGTCCGCCGCGACCTAGCGCAAAGGCGGCGATCAGCCTCACGTGGACAGACCACTACGGTGGTTTCCAGGATCGGTCAAGCATGGCCACGGACGCGCGCTGGTTCGGTGCTGCTCTCAGCCAAAGCTCCAGCCGTGCCGTGAAGCATCGCCAGCGAATTTCGAAGTTTTGCTCCGGCGGCCTCAACCCGAGCTCCCAGTACCGTTCCTCAAAATTCCCCCTCTCCAATCCTCTGCAGATCATCAAACCTGGCACATAAACGCTGGATTAGCCAGCGGTCATTTCTCCTTTAGGATCCAGCGCATGAAAACGCCAAAGCGCGACGAAATTCGAGCCCGACTAGAGGTGTTCATGGCGGACCCATTCGGTCGCACGACGACAACCTATTTGCAGCCACTCCCGAGCCATTTTGAGGTCATGCCGATCTTCTTAGAGCTGTGCTGGTGCTGTGGAGCTCATCGGTGCAGGTGTTGGCGGGCTGGAGACCTCGGGCGACGGCGCCGAACAACAACAGTAGCCGCCGCACGTCGCCGAGCTGGTTCCGGCCACCGGCAGCCCAAGCAAACCCCACCACCGTTTTCCTCGATGCCCAAAACATCCTAGCGGCCAGTCCTAGTCCGGATGGTAGCCGGGAACGGCAGACCGGCGAGCACCGACGTGCTCCGGCGAGGATGGAGCGCGCGGGCGCGAAAGAGCCGGCGGGAGGTTGAAGAAGGCGTGGGCCCCATCTGCCAGCAGCTCAAAAATTCAAACCTGTGATCGGGTGTGGCCAGGATCCCGTGTGCTGGCACGCAAAAACCCCGTGGCCCCGGTGTGGCCCAGTTCTGATTGGTTGGAATTTAAATAAGCGGGCCCAGTGGGATTTTCTGTAGGAAAACAATTCCAGTGAGGGCCCAAAATTTGGAAATTCATAGCTCCTGGTAGAAACCTCCAATTTGAGTGATTCCACTTGGGTTGGATTCATCTTTCCGAGCTCTATCCAAATATGAACTTAGATTTGTATGAAAGTCAATAGTATATTCTGGAAAATTCTTTGAAGTTATTCTGAAAAAGAATTATTGAGGGAGTTTGGTTTATCCAAAAATCCCCAAAATTTTCCAGAATATTCTTTACCATATTGTTGACCTTCTACCAAATTTGCAGCTCATTTAAAGATCATTTGAGTAGGAATTTGCTAAAAACAATCTGCTGTGTTCATAAGAGTCCAGAAACATTCTCAGGAAATGTTTCCCACTTCAAAAATCTATTCTGAGCAATCCAGAGCTCCAAAAATCATAGAAAAATTTAGGCAAGCTCTCTGAGACATACTTGGAATTGTAGTTCACTTAATTGGCCATGAAGCACATTAGTTCAGAATTAATTCTTTTGAGTACAAATGCTTAAAGAATTGTTCTGGAAGAACTACTACAGCAAAAGGGCTGAAATTTGGACCAGATTAATTTCATGTGGCCAGGAACTCACATGTAAACTATCAGCCCAAGTTGAGTCCTTGAACTCCCTGTTATTGTTCTCCATACTTATGTATAGGGGAAAATACATAGGAGATAATGTGAGAATTACGGAGGACACAATATGACTCCACATTAGCTGCAATTTGGCAAGCTAAATCCTTTGGTAGTATAGAACCTGCTGTAAAAGTCTTGAGGCCATTGGAGTTCTTTTTCTTCAGTTGCACTCAAATCTTTTCAGCTTATCTATTATGTTCATTAGGGAAAATGGTTAGTGTATAGAGCTAAGGACTTAAGGTCAATTTAGTTTATTTCTGTTTTTTGCACAACAGAGGCAAACCAAGCCATTCTTGGCTTTTCCACACAACCTCTGTTCCTAAGAGATTAATTCTAACTTCTTTCCATTACATTCTATAAAACCTATGCATATGCATTTCAATAGGAACCACAACGACGGGGATTCAAAGGAGTGATTCATTGAAGTGGATCAAGCTCCGGAGAATCAAGGGTGGACCAGCAAAGACACTAACTGTTATATACGACTACCCTGCAAAACAGGCAAGCTCCGGTTTGCATTTAACAGCTGTTAAGTTTTCCTTTTGTATTCACTTTCGGTTAAGAGATGAACTGTGCATTAGGTCTAGTGTTTGATACTCCTCTTGCATAGCCAAATGACATGGAGTATTGGGTAGCTGTCTTTCACCGTGTAGAACTGCCATGCTTAAGTACGGTTCGGTAGAAGTCAAGTGGTGAGATGCTACTCGTAGAATTAGGAACAACAGGGGCATACGGGATTGGTTCATGAATGAATTAGCAAGTTAAAGTTGAGACCGGAAGGTTGTAGGGGCAGCAGGACATAGGGGCCTGGGTGCAATAGACCTGTCCGTGTCGGTCAAGGACCGATCAGTATGCGGCCCTGGTGAACAAGTTTGAGTTGTGTACCGGACTCATGCTGGCTATATGGGACTCAGTAAACCGATGTACCTCGGGAAGCTGTCGTTGGGACTTTTCGGGTCGCCTCAGGCGGACGGCCGGTGTGCAATATGTGGGGAACATTCTCACGACATCTCACGTCAGAAGGTGCACCATGAGAGTGGCTATTGTACGGGGCGAGTTGATCGATTCAGCGGGGGTGAAACGGGGGAAAGGCTGCCACGTACGACGTCAGTGATGGTTGTTGTAGGCAACGTCGAGTACGGGCGTACGTGTCGTGTAGTCCGGGTGTTATTGATTCGAATCACCGTCGCTCGCAGAATGGACCGAGCATACTTGTTCTCACAGTCGTGACGTAGTAAGAACTTACATGAGTAAGGAACTAATCATATTGATGTGAAGTATTATACTAGTTTTGTATTGGATCTTGATGAATAGGCTAGTGCAAACTCGATTCTTTTATGCCCTGAGCAATTTACATCGGGGGAAAGCGTTTCTTGTTTGATTGTGGACTCCCGATGTGGCGTTTCCAAGGTTACTTAAAATGATGCAATTAATTCCTGAAAGTAAGGATTCACTTTTAGGCGAGCTTAATTATGCTTATGCCATCCTACTTTAGGTTCATAACCTCACATAGAGTTTCATGTTTAGGGTGACGGTTAAGTCTTGCTGAGCGTTATGCTCACGGATGCTATCCGATTTGTTTTGCAGGTAATTGACTCGATGCTTAAGAGAAGGGATGCCGATTAGACTCGGGAACCTCCGAGTGCTTACTCAGAGAGCATCCTCGCCGCTGCAGATTGTCTTTGTGTTGCTAGTAAGAAACGTCCGCGTGCTGGACCATTTCTTTGTTGCTAGTTTAGAAATGAGTCATGAGAGTTATAGTCTTCCGCTGTAGCTTACTCTGATATACTTATTTGTAAAACTTTCCTGTACGCTTCCGCAAACTCTTTATGTAATATGATGTGTTTCCATCGACCCGTGTGCTGTTGGGTGCCGGATATCATGGCACCACCCAACGAGGTCCTGTGTTCCCTGACACACGGTCCATAACAATCTAGCAACTTACCTAATTAGTCAGCTAAGCCGCACCCATATTTGGCCTTGTGGTGGCACTGTTTTTCCTGGCATGGCTGGCATGAACCGGTCCTTAAATCTACGGCAAGTAAACCATCATATCATTCTACCACATCCACAAACCAAACTTGCCTATATCTCCCCCGATTCATGTTCATTATCAACATATGTTCTTATTATCATTATTCATATGAGTGCAGTACTTAGCCCCGTTCTATCTCGCTTCCCATATCTCGTAGATTTGCAAAGCAAAAAGGAAAAATGACCATACCCGATTCATAAACTTCCCTGCGACAAGGGTGGTTAACAAAACTATTAAACTCCTATAAAATGGTTTCCCATCAAGTTGACTCAAGCATACACGTTTTCGCAAACAAAACATTTTCAAAACATGGGATCAATATGGTCAAGGGGCACTTGCCTTGTTCCTGTGGCTTCTGTTGCTCACTGATCTCGAAGCCTTGTGTGTTGTAGTCCTTCGTAGATAGCTCCCTGAGTTTGTCCTTCTACTTACGACCACGCACATACAAAATTTACAGCAACCAAACATCATACACAATCCTTACTCAAGATGCAATGGTGCATATGCATGCTAATCCTATGGTACTATTTTTATTAGATGAATTTATACGTGTTCTTGCATGTTTTAATAGGCTTGCATGGGGTTTTACAATGACCAATGGTGTAAGGATCAAGTGTGGACATGGCGATGATCTCGACTTAAGATCTAGATCAATTCCACCGTCAAAAACCGATCAACACATGATCTGTCCACATGAAAAAGCTTCTGTTCGAAGGGATCGAAGGAACAGAGGCAAAGAAACCATGATGACATCGTAAGGTGGTAATGGAGACCTACCTTACTTCCTTTGGGGCCTTCCTCCTCGCAATGGCAGCAAGACAGATCGTCGGCTCTCTTGCGGCGACGGCGATCGCGACGGGGCTCGTCGGCGGTCTCACCGGTGGTTGAACTTCGGTGAAAGGGTTAGCTCGACGAGTTGGGGGCTAGGGCCTCTAAGTCGTCGACTTCAAAAGGTGTTACGGCCAAGGGGTGTTTCGGGTTCTATTTTTAAGGGGATAAAGAAGAGTCCTACTCTGATCGGATTTCAAATAAGAGTCCTATTCAAATTGTTTTGGATCTTAACAACTTATCTCCAATCGATTTGGTTGCAGTATTCAATGTGGAAGAATTCGTGTCGGTATCCTCAGTATCGGGTACTCGCGTACAGGGGAAAACCACTTAAGGATCTCGTTCTTCCGCTGGGATAAGCTCCAGAGGCTTCACGTGTCCAGCGGAGGCCGGGCTTCCCTTTTCCTCAGAGGCGAGCTCCGGTTGTGCCATGTGTCAGGCGGGCGGGACCTCCCTCTTCCTCAGAGGCGAGCTCCGCGTGCACCACGCGTCTGGCGGGCGGGACCTCCCTCTCCCTCAGAGGCGAGCTTAGCGTGCGCCACGTGTCTGGTGGGTCGGGACCTCCCCTCTCTTCGGAGGTGAGCTCCGAGAGTGCCACGTGTCCAGCAGCGTCAGACCTCCCTTCTCCTCGGAAATGAGCTCCGAGGTCAACACGTGTCAGGCAATGTCTTCTCCTCGGAGGTGAGCTCCGGGGATGATACGTGTCCCGTTGAGTCTTCTCCTCGGAGGTGAGCTCCGAGGGTGACACGTGTCCAGTAGGACCGGACCTCTCGGAGGCGAGCTCAGAGAGCGACACATGTCCATCAGTGTCGGACCTCCCAGAGGCGAGCTCTGAGGGCTCCACGTGTCCCGCGCGGTTGGGCCTCGCTTCTCCGAAGAGACTAGCTCTGGGGGCGACACGTGTCCCGCGGGGTTGGGCCACGCTTCCCTGCAGAGGCGAGCTCCACAAGCAACACTTGTCCAGCGGGGCCGGACCTCGCCCCTTCCGCAGAGGCGAGCTCCGAGCCTGCCACGTGGCCAGTCAGCAGCGGACCTCACCCCCTCCGCAGGGATGAGCTCCAAAGGCGCCACGTGGCCAGCGGCCGCAGGAAGTGTCTACAGCCCTCCTCGGCGAACTGGAATTGGCTCTTTTCGGCTATCTTTCTGATTCTTTCTCCGTTTCTACTTCTTTTTAAAATGTTTCTTTATATGAAATCTGTATGCATGCATGAATATGAAATTGAGGGTGTTACAGTAAGGGCCTATGTTTTTGCACACATCCAAAGTGTTCATCACACCACACACACCTCATTTGAATAAAACTTATGAACACATTTGAAGAGCAAGTAAACACTATCAACATAGTCATTAGATGATGTACTCACAAAATGCAAAAGTGGTACTTCCCACATGCATCATGTAGGGGCTGAGCATATGAAAAACTTCTGCACCTTGCTAGGGATGCTCATACCAAGTTTCACCCAAATATAACACCTTTTGAGGTATTTTTTGGTATAATTAGAAAGAGGCTAGTTTGAACTTAAATTCAAATTCAAACTCCTTTCACCCCATGAATTCAAAAGTGGGATTCATATTCACACTCAGCACATTTTTGTGAGCTCACACACCAATTTTTACTCCATTTGGAGTTGATCTTGACATGAGCTAATTTGGCTAAATTCAAATCAAATTTTAATTTCAGTTCACATGTTCTGCAAATTCAATCTTACCAATTCCACGATTCGATCATTTTCCAAACCAAATCCCAATTTGGGCGAATGATCAAATGACCAAGGGTAGGAATGTCTCTACTATTTTGAGCAGTGGGGAAATTGATATTTCAGAGGTTAAAATTTGCATTTGGGGCCCTCTTGTCAGCCACACAAGCGAGCAACTGACTGAATCAACCGAGTACTCGGTTTCTCGGGCTGCAGCTGCACGCGCCACCGAGCCACAGCGTCGGCCAGCAGCTGCTTCGCTCGCACGCGCTGGAGGCCACCGCTCGGTATCCTTACCCGGCGCCCGAACCCTCTCCGGGATATTTCACCGATCACAGCCCGTTTGCATCATCCCCGAACGAAAGAACCACGCCGCTCACCCAAGCTCTCGGTTCCACCTTCGCCGGTCGAACCAGTGGCTGTCTAGCCGATATGCGGCCGCAACCGAGTTGGCCGATCCTTGCTCGACGTTCTTGCACCGGTTCCAGACCGTGACCAACCTTCCTCGAGCTCCACTGCGCCATTTCTTCTTCCTCGGTTCAACCCGAGCCGCCGCCAATGGAACAACTCGTCTGGCCACAACAGCCCACCTTTCCCCGAGCTGTGAACCTCAAAGAGGTTCATCATAGTTCCCTCTTCCATTACCTCAAGCTCCGGCGGCGTGACATGAGCTGCCGTCGCCGGAATTTCACGATTTTGCGCCGGTGTACAAAATAGGCCACCGGATCGCTTCGCAAAATTCGTGCTACACACCACACCAATCATCACCTAACTTAGAGAACTAATTCTAGATGTCCGTGCGAGTCTATAGGATCAGAAACTTCGGAGAACCATCTTGTATAGCCACTGTTCTTCGAGTTTTGCTAGTATTTCCGATTTCTGACCTAGGGCGCATGGTGACATACTTGTTGGGGACGTTTCCAGCTCATTTGAGTTCATGACAACCTTCCTTAGGATGCACTGATGCCCTACGACCTTTTGCTCAATCATTTGGGGTGCTAGGAAGCCCTGCCGACACGGTCGAAGTTCTTCCGAAGCCGCCGCTCGTCGCCGGCCATGTTCCGGTTGTTGTCATATCGAGCTAAAGCCAGCACCGTGTTCCCCGTACGGGATTAGGCAGAGCGGCGAAAATCTCGGAGTTTGGCGCACGGCAGAGCCCCTCCGGGGAGCACTCCGACGAGGGGGCGGCGGCCGAGCGCGGGATGGCGGGATGTTGAAGAAGCCCCTGGCCCCAAGCATCAGCGAGTCGAGATTTAAAGCGGGGATCTATTACAGCTCCGAATCATTTGTGGATGCACGCGTAAAACTCCGTAGCCCCATGTGTCAGCCGCTGAAGAGCCGACACTTAGCCCCGGTACCACGTGCAGCAATTTAAACTTTTTTCCGATTTTCAGTTTCTAGTTCAAACTTCAAACCCACATAACTTTGGCTAGGAAACTCCAAATCCAGTGAACCAAATTTTGTTAGATTCAGCTCTCTGAGTACTTTCCAAAAAATCAAGTTTCACTTCAGGAAATCCTTATTTCTTCAGAATTATTTCTTCAAAATTTAAACTGTTTAGAATTTTAACTGGAGAACCCCATAGTGGAAAATTCTGAAATTCGCCAGGATGTTCAACATAATATCCCTGAGCTACCATAAAAATTTCAGATCCATTTGAGCTCATTTGAACCACTTAATGGTGTGATTAATAAAACTGTTCCATAGAAAATGAAAAATGTCCAGAAACATTTTTCAGATTTTCTCTGAACTTGTTTAACTCATATCTTTGTCTAGGAATCTTCAAATTAGGTGAAACCAATTCCATTAGAACCATCTAAAATCTAGTTTCCATAAAGTCATGGCTTGCTCCATGAAAATCCATAGAACACCCTAAGAACTCTAATTAAGGCAAAATACACATTTATTTGTGGAGGGCTCAAATAAGCTTTGCTGCAAATGAAATTTGGCCAAGTCTCTGTTTAGGTTGTATCCAAACCACAGTAAAATTTTCAGAGTCATTGGGCCTGTCTAGCAGTATCTATAGTCTTTAATAATAATAACTCTAAACTCACATGCATTTAAATTGATACATACATGTATTTGTTTCATGTAGTTGCTAAGTTTGAAGAGGAGCCAGAAGTCCTAGACTTCACAACTCTGGAGGAACAGCTAGCCTACGGCCAACAGCAGCAAGGCAAGCTCCGGGTTGCATTAGCCTTTTATTAAATTCTACTGTTTTGAGAACTTACTTTGAGTACTGAAAGTGCATCTAGGGTATCCCTTGTGGGTTTTGGAGAATTGATGACAAGCATATAAGATCCTAATGAAATGATTGCAGGACAAACAAAGTGAACTAGCTCGGTGCACACAAAAAGGTGAAAAATAGAGTGGTGCCCAAAAACGGAAGACTTTAGTGGAATTTAGAAGAGCAAAGTAGATTTAAATGTATAGGATGTGTGTGAGAGACACATCCCAAGAGCTCATTACTTTGCGTAAGGGTAAGTGGTTTAAAAATCAACTAAAATCCATTGGACACCGGACTAGTCCGTTCATGGACCGGACTAGTCTGGTCAGCTTACTGGAATGCAACCGGACAAGTCCGATTTTAGACCGGACTAGTCCGCTCATGTTTCCGTTGTCCTCTTTAGAGGGCTGCGGACTAGTAGATCCATGCAACAGGACTAGTCCGCTAAACTTTTTGGAACCCCACTTCACATAGCACCGGACAAGTCCGGTTTTAGACCGGATTAGTCCGATTAACTCACTGGAAGTAGACCGGACAAGTCTGATCATATACCGGACTAGTCCGGTATTAGGTCTTACAACGATAACTTTTTGGAAACCATATAAATTGGTGATCCATGGCCTTCCAATGAGGTGACATGACTCATACTGCTAGAAACAAGAACCCTAGCGCCGCCACCTCTCCTAAGAGCCCAAAAACACATCTCCCCACACATCTAAGGTGCGAAAAAGGTGAAAATCAATCAAACACTTGGATTTGGGATTAGGAGATCGTCGTTCCTTCGTTGTGAGCTCTTGGGGTTTGATATCTCTACACTCATATTCTGCATTGTAAGCCTTTTGAGTGTATTTGATCGCTTTCTCATTGAAATTCTTGTGGGAGCCCTCAACGTGTGAGGTTGCCCCACAAACTCGGTGATTACCCGTGCTAGAGGAGTCAAGTCGGCCTTGTGTGGTGACTTGAAGAGGGAAAGGGTTAGAGACCCGGCTCTGTGTGAGCTTGCAAAACGAGGACGTAGATCTCTTGGTGAGATCGAACCTCGGTAAAATTTGTGTCTCGCATGCCTCTTTATTTTTGTTGATTAAGAACATCTAGTTGCTAAACTTCATATTTTAAATTGCTAAGTCTCACTCACGGGCATAATCACACCTCACATTGTAAACTCAAAATAAAATAATTGTTGTTCTTATTTCTGCTGCTAAACAGGTTAATTCTCCTGCACAACACTTAATACATCTACACGCTTCAGGCACACCGGGCTAGTCCGTTCACACAACCGGACTAGTCCGGTCAAGCAAGTTTTTGACAATTACTTTAAGTGTGCAGGAAACTCTGTAAGGCCTATTCACCCCCCTCTAGACCACATTCAATTGGTATCAGAGCCAAGTTCTCCATCAACGAGACTCACATCTCGGAGAGATCAATGGCCTCTGAGAAGAACAACGATATCCCGAAGACGAACAACAACGATGAGGAGCAAGAAGCCAAAGCCTTTGATGTGCTGAAAGAAAGTCCACATGACGATGAAGAAGTGAGACAGCTAAAGGCACTACCGAGAAAGAAATTAATGGCACAAAAGGGAAAAGAGGAAGAAAAGACTATGGGGAGTGGTCATCACGAATACTCCCGATATCCTTACAACTACAACCGTCTCAATTCAAATAATCACTATCTCTCCATTCCTATGGGAAGGCCCCCGCAGTTTGACGGAAGTGACTATACCATGTGGAAGTACAACATGAAAAGGCATCTAATATCCTTGAATCCTAGCCTTTGCCATATTGTCTGCACAGGAATAGATATCCCAGGCACGGATGAAGAACTCACTCCGAAACAAGAACAAGATATTCACAGAAATGCACAAGCCGTTGCAGTAATCACATCGTCACTGAGCAGAGAAGAATTCACCAAGATCGATGGACTAGAGAGTGCAAAAGTAATCTGGGATACACTCAAAACAGCTCATGAAGGAAATAGGTATGTACGTGAAGCCAAAATTGAGATGCTTGAACGAGAGTTGGGGAGATTTGCTATTGAAGAAGGCGAATCACCTCAAGACATGTACAACCGGATGAAGGCACTCATCAACAAAATCCGTGCCTATGGAAGTAAGAAATGAACTGATCACGAGGTGGTCAAAAGGATGATTAGAGCCTTCATGCCAAGAAACGTCACACTTTGCTCAATAATTAGAGAAAGCCCCAGGTTTCACAAAATGACTCCCGATGAGTTATTGGGGAAGATCATAAATCATGAAATGATGGAGAAGGAGGCTCAATACGTCAAAAACTTAGCCGAGCTTACCTCTTCCAAAAAGAAAGAAGTTGCTCTCAAAGCAACGTGCAGACCAAACTCAAAGAAACCCGTGAAGACCAAGATGACGGAGATACAAGCGACATGAGTACCGATCTAGATGATGAGGAAATGGTACTCTTTATCAAAACGTTCAAGCGCATGATGAGGAGAAGACATGGCAACAACTCAAATGAAGGGAAAAGCAAGGATAAAGGAAAATCCAAGGCTCGACGAACTTGCTATGATTGTGGAGAGTACGGCCACTTCATGGTGGACTGTACTTATGAAGAAAACAAGAAGAAGAAGGAAACAAAAGCACATGAGAAGAAAAATTTCAGAAAAAGGAGACAAGCTCATCAGGCTCACATTGGCAAGGAGTGGGACTCAAACGATGAGTCCTCCTCCGATGAAGAAGAGGAGATGACCACCATTGCCGTTAAGAAACCCACCATGAGAGCTACACTCTTCCCAAACATGGGATGATGGGATATGAACAACCATACTTGCCTTATGGCTAAAGAAGGCAAGAAAAAGGTTCGACTTACTCCTCCTGCGTCAAATACCTCTATTGATGATTTTGATAGCTCTAGTGATAATGAAGAAATGTTTAGAGGATTAAGTAAAATTGCTTTAAAGAAAATGGAAATGTTGTCGAATGAAATCTTTGAAAAGGAGGAACTTGTCAACCGACAAGAAGATATGCTCATCCGTGAAAGGAAGAGATACCAAGAAGTTGAAAAACTTCTTGAGCTTGAAAGAGAGAAGAACAAGTCACTTGAGTTTGAGCTAGCCTTGAGTAAGGAGACATACTCAAAGCTAGAGGACTCACATATTGCAATAAAGGATGATCTTGCTAACTTGTCAAGAGTTAACAATATTCTTGAGGTGCAAGTTGAGTCGCTCAAGCAAAGTGACTCATCTTCCTCCAAGAGCTCTTCCTCCAAAGATATGAGTTTGACAACAATTGAAATCTTCACATGCTCTAGTAAGAAAATATCATCTCTAATACTTCAACTTCTCATGATATGCATCCTTCCCAAAACGGCATCTTTGATAAGGAGAAGTTCAAATATGCACGTAGTGCATATATGGTCAGTAGACCTCCCAACGTCAAAGATGGTCTTGGGTTTGACAGGAACAAACACATGTCCACTCTTAATCATGCAAAGAAAAAAATCACCTTTGTTAAGGAAAAATCACATGAATCTGATTTACAAATATTGTTTCGTACATTTGATGCTTCCTATGTTCTTATGAAAAACAAATATGGAAAAGTAATTGCTAAATATACAGGGCCATGCCACAGGAACTCGAAAAATTGTGTGTGGGTTCCCAAGACTCTTGTCACTAACCTGAGAGGACCCAAGCAAGCTTGGGTACCTAAAACAAAGGAATAATTCTGTTTTGCAGGCTTACTCCTCCGGTGGATCTAAGTGGGTGCTAGATAGCGGATGCACCAACCACATGACCAGAGAGTAAGAGAGAGATATGTTTGTGGAGTACGAGTACAACGAGGATCCAAGTGAAGGCATATACTTTGGAGACAACAGCCAAGGAAAGGTCCTTGGTAGCGGTAACATTGAAATATCTCCTCAACACACCTTATCTAATGTTTTACATGTAGACTCCCTAGATTATAACCTTTTGTCAATATCTCAACTATGCAACAAAGGTTATAACTGTTTATTCACAAATGAGGGTGTGTCCGTTTTTAGAAGAAGCGATGGCTCGATTGCATTCAAGGGAAGGTTGAATGGAAAGCTTTATCTTGTTGATTTCAACAAAGATAAAGCCGAACTCAACACTTGCTCGGTTGCTAAAACCAATATGGGATGGCTGTGGCATAGACGGTTAGCCCATGTTGAGATGAGAAATCTGTAGAAACATCTAAAAGGTGGTCACATCCGAGGTCTAAAAGATGTGGTTTTTGAGAAAGACAGGCCATGCAGCGCTTGCCAGGCGGGAAAACAAGTCGGAGCACCACACCCCGCCAAGAACATAATGACCACTACAAGACCACTGGAACTTCTTCATATGGATCTATTTGGTCCAATTGCTTACATAAGTATCGGCGGTAACAAATACGGTTTAGTAATTGTTGATGATTTTTCAATATTTACCTGGGTATTTTTCTTGTATGATAAATCAGAAACTCAGGGAATCCTCAAGAAGTTCCTGAAAAGACACCAGGATGAATTCTCATCAACCGTGAAGAACATCAGAAGTGACAACGGGATAGAATTCAAGAATACACAAGTTAAAGAGTATCTCAATGAAGAAGGAATAAAGCATGAGTTCTCGGCACCCTACTCTCCTTAACAAAACGGGGTGGCAGAAAGGAAGAACAGAACATTGATTGAAATGGCAAGAACAATGTTGGACGAATACAAGACATCAGATTGATTTTGGGCAAAAGAGGTGAACACTGCTTGTCACGCCACAAATCGACTGTACCTTCACCGACTACTGAAGAAAACTCCATATGAGCTCCTTACAGGTAAAAAGCCTAATGTTTCTTATTTCAAAGTTTTTGGTTGTAAATGTTTTATTCTGAACAAGAAACCGAGGGCTTCGAAGTTCGCTTCGAAGTCCGATGAAGGGTTCTTGCTCGGGTATGAATCGAATGCCTACGCCTATCGTGTCTTCAACAAGGTGTCCGGCCTTGTTGAAGTAGCACGTGACGTAGTGTTTGATGAAACTAACGGCTCACAAGCGGAGAAAGTCGATAAGTGTATGCTAGACAAAGCGGAAGCTCCATGTGAAGCGCTGAAGAAAATGGCGCTTGGTGATATTCTACCACAAGAGCAAACGCAAGACTCAAATGCACAAGGTGAACCTCAACATGGAAGCAATAATCAAGGGGGAGCTTTTACACAAGATCAAGTGGAGGAAGATCAAGAAGATCAAGATAATCATGGAAGCAATAATCTAGGAGAAGACAATGAACATGAAGATGATGAAGAACAAGCAGCTACACAAGCTCCTCACCCAAGAGTACATCAGATTGTGCAAAGAGACCATCCTGTCAACAATATCATTGGTGATATTGCTAAGGGAGTAACTACTAGATCTCGCGTTGCAAATTTCTGTGAATACTTTTCTTTTGTCTCTTTTCTGGAACCATACAGGATAGATGAAGCCTTAAGGGATCCAGACTGGGTGATTGCAATGCAAGAAGAATTGAACAACTTCAAAAGAAATGAAGTGTGGGAGCTAGTGGAAAGACCAAGGGCGAACAATGTTGGAACCAAATGGGTCATCCGGAACAAGCAAGATGAACATGGAGTAGTAACAAGAAATAAAGCGAGGCTGGTGGCCATGGGTTATTCTCAGGTCGAAGGTTTGGACTTTGACGAAACTTTCACTCCCGTAGCTAGAGTTGAGTCCATTCGTATTTTATTGGCATATGCTACTCACCATAATTTTAAGTTGTATCAAATGGAGGTCAAAAGTGCCTTCCTCAACGGTCCGATAAAGGAGGAAGTTTATGTGGAGCAGCCACCAGGATTCGAAGACCAAGAATATCCTAACCACGTCTATAAACTGCGTAAGGCACTCTATGGCCTCAAACAAGCTCCTCGAGCTTGGTATGAGTGCCTTAGAGATTTTCTAACTCAAAATGGATTCAAAATTGGTAAAGCTGACTATACACTCCTCACTAAATATTTTGATGATCATCTATTTGTATGTCAAATTTACGTTGATGATATTATCTTTGGATACACTAACAAGTCTTTCTGTGAGGAATTTAGCAAAATTATGACAGATAGGTTCGAGATGTCGATGATGGACGAATTGAAGTTCTTCTTGGGATTCCAAGTGAAGCAACTGAGAGAAGGCACATTTATAAGCCAAACCAAATACACACAGGACATCCTCAAGAAATTCAATATGGACAAAGCCAAGCCCATCAAGACACCCATGGCAATCAACGGACATCTCGATCTCAATGAAGAAGGTCCAAATGTGGACCAAAAGGTATATAGGTCAATGATCGGCTCCTTACTTTACTTATGTGCATCTAGGCCAGATATTATGCTTAGCGTATGCATGTGTGCAAGGTTTAAAGCCGCACCTAAAGAGTGTCACTTAATAGCTGTAAAAAGAATCCTAAGGTATCTTGTGCACACACCTAACTTGGGCCTTTGGTATCCCAAAGGATCCAAGTTTAACTTGATAGGTTATTCCGATGCCGACTATGCAGGATGCAAAGTCGACAGAAAGAGCACTTCAGGGACTTGTCAATTTCTTGGCAGATCCCTAGTTTCTTGGTCATCTAAAAAGCAAAACTCTATTGCTCTTTCAACAGCGGAAGCAGAGTATGTTGCAGCTGGTAGTTGTTGTGCACAACTACTTTGAATGCGACAGACTCTTAGAGACTACGGCTACAATCTGAATCATATTCCACTTCTATGTGATAATGAAAGCGCGATAAAAATTGCACACAACCAAGTGGAGCACTCAAGAACTAAGCACATAGATATTCGTCATCACATTCTTAGAGATCACTCATTAAAAGGTGACATTGAAATTTCACATGTTAGAACTGAAAAACAACTAGCAGATATCTTTACCAAACCATTAGATGAGAAAAGGTTTTCTGAGCTAAGAAATGAACTTAGTATTCTCGACTCTCGAAATGTGGCTTGAAATGTTGCATACCTGGTTACAACCTCAAATGTTACATTTTATTGTAAAAACTTCTCCTCATCTCTTTTTCTTCTAAGAAAACTATCTTAATGAAGAAATCTTGCGAGATATGACCATTGTTTGATTGTTGCTTGCCTACTGGTCGTAATTACCAAGATTATTTGCAAAAATTAGTGTCCTTGGATCACTTCTAAACTCTACTATCTGCAACAAGTCTGTTGGAACCGGACTTGTCCGGTTGTCGACCGGACTAGTCCGGATAGACGATATAGCTAGGTTAACTCAGGGGCACCAGACTAGTCCGCTACAATGACCGGACTAGTCCGGTCAGTCACATATAGAAGCAGTTGGCCGGCCCAAACCCCTCCTTCTCCACTCATAAGAACTTGGTCTCACCCCCTCTCCTAAACCCTAGCTCCCAAAGTGATTTTCGAGTTGAGCCCTCAAACTCGAAGTTTTCTCCGTGGAAAAGCCTCTCCTCGACGAGTGGATTCAACTCTCTAGACTCATCCGGATAGATTCTTGCTCCTTCAACGCGAATCTTCAAATCATGGTAAATTCCCCCCTAAAACCAAAATCTCAACTTTTCTAGTTCTAGCTCGGGTCCTTTGATTTCAAAAGGATGTACATTGCCTCTATAGATGCATTCCTACCACTTTCATGCCTTTGTGTCCTTAGATAGGAGATTTGATTCAAATGAAATGTGTCCTTAGATAGGAGATCTTATGCCAGGCCGGACTAGTCCGGTGCACAGATGTGGACAAGTCCGGTACACCGGACAAGTCCACACTCTAAAACCAGACAAGTCCAATCTCTGACAGTTGAACCCCTACATTCCCATTTGAAGTCGATAATGAGTCCATTCGTATCTAATCCTTGAACTCCTTATCAGGCAGCATGTCTTCAGGCTCAGATGATGGATCCTTTCACCTTGATGAAGAGGTTCAACGTGAAAGAGTGAGGAGAGCCAAAGAGGGAGTGATGAAGAAAAGACATGATGTCAATGTCCACTCTCCATCTTCCTATGAAAATTTACCTAAGAAGAGGAAGGTGATTGTGAAGAAGCCTCGAGGAAAGGCTATTGCCGAGAGCTCATCGGGACCTAAGAGGACTCTCAATAAAGGGAAGGGGCTTGCTAGTGGCCCCATTGGGCCTCTGAAAATGAAAAATCCCGTTCATCGCAACAGGCAACCTTCAGATAATGATTACACTGGAAAAGGGGGTGAACTAGCTGACATGTTTAGAAAAGTATAAGTATATAATCAGCCCAGAGAGTCAGCTGACCCCAGATTTTGGAGTAATTTTCATGTTGATTACTATGAACATGTGTATCGGAAGATGAACCATCCCGTTGTCGAGAGTCAGTGGGTTGATATTGATTATCTTCAGTCCAAGAGATGTCAAGCTTATCATGAGGTTGTGACAGCCCTCGAGCTCCATGGACTAAAAGAACTATTCTCCTTCCAGTGTGACTGGAATGATGAAGTAATCACGCAATTCTACTCCACTCTCTACTTCGCTCGTGATAACAACGAGAGGATGATTTGGATGACACATGGGTCTCAGTACAGTGTCACATATGAAGAATTTGCAAGGATCCTTCATCTTGAGGACACCTTAGACAATGACCTTGTGATTCACAACCTGAAACCACTGGAGAAAGATCAGCTGGACTTTCTCTATGATACACGGATGCCATTCAAGCCTCCCACCACCAAATACATGAAGCCCTTCTTTGTAGTCCTCAATCGGATATTGAGGACGACTATAGCTCCCAAAGAGGGAGATGCAGGGACTGTTCAGGGCACCCTCAGAACCTTGATGAAGGTCATAAGCAAGAAGAGGAAATTCAATATGTTTGAGTACATCTACAATAACATCGTCAATATATCTATCAATCCCATTCGGTCTTGCGGTTCATGATTGAGAAAGTGACAGGACTGGAGTTCGTAAAGGATGTGCCTCACACTAGACTTAGGCCCCAAAAGCCCACTATATATTCTGCTCCTTCTGCTCCTGCCTCACCCAGAGAAGAACGAAGGTCCAAGAGAGCTCAAGAGGAGACAAGATCTGAGGCTGCAGCTACCACTCATGCAACCTCCTCTACTCGGGAATCCTCAAGTGGCATCTTCAAGATGCTATCTTCTATCTTTGCCTCTTGCCGCAAAGTTGAAGTTAAGCAACATGAAGAGAGATTGGCCAGGAAGAAGCATCAAAGATATGTAAAAGCCAACATCCAAGCCATCTGTGCCAAATTGGAAATTGAGCCACAAGGATCACTTGAAGTTTCTGAGGACTCAGCTGAAGACTTCACTGAAATGCCAACCTTCACTGACCAAGAGTTGAGCTCCCTTGGGTTTGGTGGTCAAGATGATGAAGATCAAGGTGAAGAGGAAGATGAAGATAGGACTGAGAGTGAAAGTGGGAACGGCGATGAGTGATTCCACTCAATTTTTCCCTTTTTGGTGCCTTGATGCCAAAGGGGGAGAGATTATCTAGGATAAGTCATTAAGGACCTGTGATCGAGGACTTGTACTTATTTTTAAAACTATTGTAATTTGACTATTTACCTTATGTGTGATGCTTCAAAGTATTGTGATGCGTTGTTATCTTTTATCCTCGTTCATCACATTTTTTGTTGATCACACACTATGTTAGGCACCCCACCATAAGGTGTGCGTATATGGGAGAAGTTTTTCTTGTTAGTTATTCATTACTCTCATATATGCACACTTTACGAAAAATCAATTTTTTTCTTCTTAATTGTGATATCTCAAATGGTTGTCATCAATCACCAAAAAGGGGGAGATTGAAAGTGCATCTAGGGTATCCCTTGTGGGTTTTGGAAAATTAATGACAAGCATATGAGATCCTAATGAAATGATTGCAGGACAAACAAAGTGAACTAGCTCGGTGCACACAAAAAGGTGAAAAATAGAGTGGTGCCCAAAAAGGGAAGACTTTAGTGGAATTTTGAAGAGCAAAGTAGATTTAAATGTATAGGGTGTGTGTGAGAGACACATCCCAAGAGCTCATAACTTTGCGTAAGGGTAAGGGGTTTAAAAATCAACTAAAATCTACTGGACACCGGACTAGTCCGTTCATGGACCGGACTAGTCTGGTCAGCTTACTGGAATGCAACCGGACAAGTCCGGTTTTAGACCGGACTAGTAAGCTCATGTTTCTGTTGTCCTCTTTAGAAGACTGCGGACTAGTCCATCCATGCGACAAGACTAGTCCGCTAAACTTTCTGGAACCCCACTTCACATAGCACCGGACAAGTCCGGTTTTAGACCGGACTAGTCCGATTAACTCACTGGAAGTAGACCGGACAAGTCCGATCATATACCGGACTAGTCCGGTATTAGGTCTTACAACGATAACTTTTTGGAAACCATATAAATTGGTTATCCGCGGCCTTCCAATGAGGTGACACGACTCATACTGCTAGAAACAAGAACCCTAGCGCCGCCACCTCTCCCAAGAGCCCAAAAACACATCTCCCCACACATCTAAGGTGCGAAAAAGGTGAAAATCAATCAAACACTTGGATTTGGGATTAGGAGATCGACGTTCCTTCGTTGTCAGCTCTTGGGGTTTGATCTCTCTACACTCATATTCTGCATTGTAATCCTTTTTAGTGTATTTGATCGCTTTCTCATTGAAATTCTTGTGGGAGCTCTCAACGTGTGAGGTTGCCCCACAAACTCGGTGATTACCCGTGCTAGAGGAGTCAAGTCGGCCTTGTGTGGTGACTTGAAGAGGGAAAGGGTTAGAGACCCGGCTCTGTGTGAGCTTCCTCAACGAGGACGTAGATCTCTTGGTGAGATCGAACCTCGGTAAAATTTTTGTCTCGCATGCCTCTTTATTTTTGTTGATTAAGAACATCTAGTTGCTAAACTTCATATTTTAAATTGCTAAGTCTCACTCACGGGCATAATCACACCTCACATTGTAAACTCAAAATAAAATAACTATTGTTCTTATTTCCGCTGCTAAACAGGTTAATCTCCTGCACAACACTTAATACATCTACACACTTCAGGCACACCGGACTAGTGCGCTCACACAACCGGACTAGTCCGGTCAAGCAAGTTTTTGACAATTACTTTAAGTGTGCAGGAAACTCTGTAAGGCCTATTCACCCCCCCTCTAGGCCACATTCAAGTACCCACTTCATTTATGCATTAGAGTCTTGATTGAAAACCCAAATGCATAGCCAATAATACCCTGGTTTGGGCTCAGGTTTTTAAACTTCGATTAGCTACTGCAATGCTAAGATAGTGTAGGATTCGGTACAAGTCGAGTACTTGGAACTGCTCGCACTACAAGGATATGACGGACTTACGACGGCTAAGGCCATAATAATTAAGTCATAAACCATCGTAAGTTAGCTACTTACGACGGTATTTCGTTACTTACGATGGTATAAAGCCGATGTAATTATTATGTCGTAAATAAGCTAACTTACGACGGCTACCATCAAGTAACTTATGACAACGTCGCGCATCCGTCTTAAGTAACGGCCCAGGCCACGTGGTGGCCCAAGGCACGTTACTTAAGACAGTTCTGGTGACCGTCGTAAGTAACAGAGTCGAACTTACGACGGTTTTACTGACCGTCGTAAGTAGTAGAAGCTAACTTACGATGGTTTCTGGGCAGTAGCCGTCGTAAGTTATGTTTGTAATTTAAAAAAAAACAGAAACGCACTAACCTGGCTCGATGGCCAGCACAGAACAAACAGTTACAAAGCAGAGTAAACAGTCATAAAACAGTTCATACAACAGTTCATATGCATCACAAACAACAGAAACGACAAATGGGCTACACACTACCCCCTCGACTACCTCCGGAGCCGAAGAAATCATCTCCACGCGTCTCTCTTGGAACCGGTAGCTGTGGCGATGGAGTAGAGGCTCCGTCGCCGAACCCTACAAAACACATGAGTAGTTACGATGGTTTGGATTCAGATATCAATGTCTTTCTCTTTTTTCTCACTCTCTTTCTCTCTCTATACTTTTCATCATCTCTCTCACTCTGTTCCTCTATCTCTGTAATATTCATCCCCTCTTTATGTCAGTCTCACTCACACCCTCTCTCGCACTCTCTCTCTCCCTCTATTGCAACACTCCATCTCTCCATCTCACTCTGTCTCTCTCTCGCACTCCCTCTCTCCCTTCTGTACCACTCTACATCTTTCTCTCTCTCCTTATGTTAGATGAAAAATACAATATTAAATAGTTTATTACCTGTACCGGAGGCACCTGGGCTGCGGCCTCCTTTGACGGGGTCACCTGTGACGGCTGCCACATAGGAATCGCGATTGGTTGGCCGTTATGTTGATATAAGGCCTATAATTGGAAAATATTAGAACATATGTATTATTGAAATGTTATGAAAGTAAACTATAGTAATTGAAATTACTTACCTCCATCATTGTCTGCATCTGGGCCATGTAGTTAGCTTGGTACTCCTGGATGGCCCTCGTCCTGTCGAGCTCCTCCTGGGACCGCGTCAGCCTCTCCTGCATGGCACGGAACTCCATGTCCCTCTGCGAGAGACGGCCACTCGACGGCCCAACTGACGAAGTCTGTGTCGATGAAGTGCCTCTCACAGGTCGCGCCGAACTCGAGTCGACAACTCCATCGTAAATGGCAAACCTACAAAAGAAAGAAAAATAATAAGTAAAATAAGGAAGAGTGAAAAACCTAAATCAAAGAAACCAACTCACTAGCCATGGGCCTTCCGGCTTGCATACACGGTTTGAGAGTCGATTGGCGTGTTTTCCCAATCGTACCCTTCACCGGGTATTTTGACGACTTCCTGCCGGTACTTTTCCTAAAAAACATAGAAATGGTGGTAGTGTGTCACTAATAATATTAGTTATAGTTAAATTGAATAATTCTGAAAACTTACCAATCGATCGGTCGCGACCTGACTGCACTGCCCCGGCTGCGACGGGTCACTTCCCCTATGACCTCTCTTCCAAACCTGGGTCGCACTAGGCTCCTGGCCGGTGTCTCGCTCCTGTAGATGCGTGTTAGTAGGATAAATATGTTATGAACACATAAACGAACTTATAATACACTTACCATGCGTTTAGCCAAACGCAAATGACCATCGGCGCCATAGGTGTGCTTCTTGTCGGACCCTCTGCATCCTCGAGCCCTCATTGAAGTCATCGCTAGCCCAATACCGACAGAGAGCTCGGTATGCGTCGAGTTGACCCTCTAACCACGAAATACTAACCTCCACATATTTAGTATATCATTAACTGTTAACATAAGTAACTATTGAGTTTTTTAACAATTAGAACTTACCTCTGCGTATTGATCCTCTATCAAGTACGTGTCGGAGTCCCTTCTAAAGGGACCCCGTTCCTGCTGCTGCTGATGCCGTTTCTGGTAGTCGTTAACGGCCTGTATGCGGGCGTACAACAACGCCTGCGTCACGAGCTTCCGAGAGTTTGTGTGGAACATGAGTGTCGCGTGCTCCATCATGCTCTCGCTCATTTCCTCTAACTGGAGCCTCAGCTTTAAGAAAACAAACATTTAATCAATATGCATTAACAATTTAAATGAGTTAAAGAATGTAAACATTTAAACTTACACTAAAATCGTTCCACACGGCCCCCAGAAGAGTGCCGTGCACCTCGTGCGAGACACGAGCATAGTCGTCCCACGACAAAGCAAGGACACCATCGATGACACCGGGATAGTGCAAACGCACTAAAGCCTCGATGACACCGTTAACCTACCTGTGGTGTCCCAATCCCGTGAACGAACAGTCGTACCAAGATCTGCAAAATTTGTTATCTCAGTAAGTATCTGTAGACATCATGAAATATGTACCAAGTATAGATTTTTTACCTGTCTCCAACTGGACGAATAGTGACCCATTCACAAGGAACAGGAGGAGGAGCCGCAAAGTGGGTCCTCCTCGTCCGTCGCCTCTGCGCGGGCACCACATCCGGTGACCCGGAAAGATGGTCACCACTAGAGCTCGAAGGCTCCACGCTCGCCAGCTCCGAAGGTAGGGTAGCTGGCTCCGAGGTTCCGACCGTCGTAACTTATACATTAAATTCCGTCGGCCAAGGATCCAACCGTTGTACCAACGGCACTTCTTGATCGAAACCACACGGTTCTCAACGATTGTCTCGACGGCGGCCATGGCCATGGCCATTGACCTTTAAATGGCCCATGTCAGGCCATATATGGGTTGTGTCGGACTGAGTCGGCCCAATGCCTCTTTATATATATATTATACATTCAAGCAATCAAATTAAACTAAGATTAATAACTTAATACTCAACTAAACAAAAATTAAGTAATCTCATTAAGTAATAAATAAAATCAATAACTAAACCAATTAATAAAAAACTAAATGAAATAAATTACTTACTAAATGAACTAAATTAATTACTAAATTAAATAAAATGAACTAAATTACTTAGGAAATGAACCAAATATACTAAATTAATTACTACACAAACTAAATTAATTACTAAATGAACCAAATAAACTAAATTAATTAAATTAATTCCTAAACAAACTAAATTAACTAAATTAATTATTAAATAAAACGTAACTCGAAGTTGTGGCGAAGCGCGGTGGGCTTAAGGCCTAGCGGCGGCGGCGGCGCCCGGGCGGCGGCGTGGCCGGTGGAGCGCGGGGCGGCGCAAGCGGCGTGGGGAGGCCGGGGACCTCGGGGCGGCGCGCAGCAGGGCCGGAGTGGGGGGCCGGGGGACCTCGGGGCGGCGCGTAGCAGGGGTGGCGCGGGGGGCCGGGGGACCTCGGCGGCGGCGGCGGCGGCGCTGCCAGCGGCGCGGGGCGTGGCAGCAGCGGCATGGGGCGGCGGCAGCAGTGGCGCGGGGTGGCGGCAGCAGCGGCGCTGGGCGGTGGCGGTGGCGGCGGCGCTGGGGGCGGCGGCGCGGCGGCAGCGGCGGCAGGCTCGGGCTCGGGCTGAATGAGCCCGAGCCCAGACCGGGGCGGCGGTTAAAACCTGTAACTTACGACGGCTGTAACCTAAGCTGTCGTAAGTAACTCTTAGTTTACGACAGCTCCTTAACTTACGACGGCTTAGGGATACGGCCGTGGTAACTTACGACGGTCCCTTAACTTACGATGGCCACGGTCCTAAGGCCGTCGTAAGTTAGTTTACTTACGACGATCGCTGTGCGCCGTCGTAAGTTAGGTTACTTACGAAAGCTAGCCGTCGTAAATAACTTGGCCGTCGTAATGTATTAGGTTTCCTGTAGTGTCGCGAGAATAGACTAGAGGCACACTACTTGGCTAAAGATAGCAAATGGAACACATGGCAAGAAAAATGAGACCGTGCGGAGAGTAAGGGCAGCAGGACTTTGGGGCCTGGGTGTCATAGCTCCGTTTGTGTCGGTTGAGGACCGAGCCGTGTGCGGGCCTGTTGAACAAGCTAGAACAGTACTGAAGACCTACCGGATATATGGGAACCGGGAAGCCAATGTAATTCGGGTAGCTAGGTGTTGAGGCATTGCTTGTCATCCAGAGGGCAGGTTGAGAGCTTGAGGTGTAAATCGGTTGGCGGCACTGCAGATGCGTGCGCAGAGACCTCTTGCTTGGGATGATAGTATAGGCTCAACATTTGGGTAACGGATGAAAGGTGGTTGTGTACGATGTCCGTGATGGTTTCTGTAGGCAACATCGAGTACGGGCATACGTGACGGGTTATTTGGGTAACCCTGCAGATGTAAATTGATTATAATCGCCGTCCCACGCGGTCAGTGAGTACCACTTGTTCACTGTACCATGATGTAGAAAGAGCAGGCTAGAGTCATGTTTAAAAGTTGCTGATTGAAAGCTATACCCTGGTTGCTAATGATTGATGTAGTTTAGAGCTAATTGAAGTTCTTTTCAACCTTGGGCAAAACACATGAGAGAAATGTGTTTCTTGTTTGATTGCGGCTCTCTTATGTGTCTTAGAGTAAGGTTCTCCACAAATTGCCGTTAAAACTTGAAAGTAAGGTTCAACTATTTAGGCGTGTCCTTTGCAACTTACATTCCCATTTACAATGTAATCTAGCATGTAGAAGTTTCATGTATAGGAAAGATGGGTGAGTCTTGTTGAGCCATCGTGCTCACTGCTTGTGTTTGAAGATTTTGCAGGGTGTTATGAGGAGACTCCCAAGGAGAATACGGACCCCCAAGAGGGCAACCCTGTCGAATGGGAGTCGGGCACGCCGCCATGTTAGTGTGTGTGCGTTCTAGAGGGAACACGTTCACGGGCTGAACGTGAACACTGTGCTTAGTCTATGCCCGTGAGTGTGGACTAAAGATATTATGTTGTAAACATGTCTAAAAACTCTTTTATGTAATAAAACTTTGCTTCCACTTTGTATTTTTACGTGTGTTATTCGGTGCTGTGCAACGCGGCACTCCTCAGCGTGATCCTGGCTCGTTAAGGCCGTGAGGCCCTCGCAGCGTGGTATTAAAGCTTGCTAGTGGTTTTTATGTGTACAGGGGTCCCGATCTTCCGAAAGGTTCTGATAACTCTCGATTTGGTGGAGACTTGACACAAATCGATCCGGCTTCCTAACAACATGTTCTGAACCCTGCAATCGCAGCACCACGTCTCCTCAGGTTATCAACCGATATTGCGCGGTTGACACTGCCAAGAAGGCTAATCCTTGCTGCGAATCAAAGAACACAAGCAAGAACAAGAAAGAATGCAATTAAATTGTTGAAAGATATGAAGCACTCAAGTTGGGGTCTCACAAACCGATGAATGGCGAAACTGTTCTTGACAGAATAATCTAAGCAAAACCCAGCTGTTTGTGACAGCGACTAGGGGGTATAAAGGAGGTGGAGGACGACCAGGGGGGTGCTGGGGTCGTGACCTAACCCTAAGACACGTACATAATGGACTTGGACTCGATACAAGGCCCAATGGCCCAACTAGGTGATGCAACAACCTGACAGACTCTAAACTTTATATTGTTTCGATGTTTCCCGTCGACTCCGTGGGTATTTTGACGTGAGGCCAGACTCATTGGAAAGTTTATCCTCTCAGCTTTCCGTGCATATGTAGAACGTCAAAAACGGAGTCCGTATGCCTCCTGTGCATCAATTTTAAGGTGGACTGCTCCTGGGCCCGAGTTGGACTCGAGTTTGAGTTGGGCTCGGTCTCTAACTTCTTGTTGGCGTATTTTCTGGTCCTCCATGCCTCCAAACCCCTCTCCATGTATCTCCATGTCCTCTCCATGGTTCCTAATCATAATTAATCCATTAGGTAGCAACATACTCTCAAAATTCATATATAAAGAATTGTTCAGTAATGAGCTCACCTCTAAATTCAATTGTCGTGCTCGAGCTCTAGTAATTGCACCTTGCATGTCTACCATGTGAGTGTTGTGTATATCTGCAGGAGTGATGTCCACATCATCCTCCCCCTCTTGCATTGGAGTCGTCCTCGACTCAAGCTCATCTTCTTCTCCCAAATATGGCCTCAAATCTGAAATGTTAAAGGTGGGACTAACCCCAAACTCAGGAGGCAACTCATGTTTATATGCATTATCATTAATCTTCTCAATTTAGACTTTCTCAGTTCTGGAAATCTATCCTTTCTCATGTGTAACCAAACTAAATCACCCGGTTCAAGTCTAACTTCCTGCCTACCTTTACTACCAGCAATTCTATATTTTTCATTCATCTTTTCAATATTGTGTTTAGTGGTCTCATGAATTTTCAAAATAAGATCAGCACGTTCCTTTGCATCATTATGAGTTCTCTCACTAGTAGGTAAAGGCAAAATATCAATAGGAGCATGAGGATTTAATCCATACACTACCCGAAAAGGACTTACCTTGGTGGTGGAATGTGTTGCCCGATTATATGCAAACTCCACATGTGGCAAACATTCTTCCCACATCTTTAAATTTTTCTTCAAAACAGCTCTCAACATGGTGCCCAAAGTGCGGTTCACTACTTCTGTTTGCCCATCAGTTTGTGGGTGACATGTTGTAGAGAACAACAGTTTTGTACCCAACTTGTTCCATAGGGTGCGCCAAAAGTGACTTAAAAATTTAGCATCACGATCTGAAACAATAGTAGAAGGCATACCATGCAAGCGAACAATCTCTATAAAAAAAGGTCGGCAATATGTACAGCATCATCACTTTTCTGACACCGTATAAAATGTTCCATCTTAGAAAAATGATCCACCACAACAAAAATGTTGTCCCTCCCCCTCTTAGTCCTAGGCAATCCCAAAACAATGTCCATAGAGATATCCGCCCAAGGAATGGAAGGAGTGGGAAGAGGCATGTATAACCATGTGGATTCAAATGGGACTTAGCTTTCTGACATGTGGTGCAGCGAGCCACAAACCGCTCCACATCTCTCCTCATCTTTGGCCAAAAGAAATGTGTGGCCAGAACATCCTCTGTCTTCTTTGCACCAAAATGGCCCATCAAACCTCCACCATGTGCCTCCTGTAATAACAAAAGATGAATGGAACCAACTGGAATGCATAGGCGGTTAGCTCTAAACAAGAATCCATCATCCAGTACAAATTTATTCTAGGTATGAACTTTTCTACAATGCAGCAACACATCTTTAAAATCAGCATCAAGAGCATATTGTTCTTTAATTGATTCAAGTCCAAAAATTCGACAATCAAGTTGGGACAGCATATTATATCGTCTAAACAATGCATCAGCGATCAAATTATCCTTCCATTTCTTATGTTTAATGACATAAGGAAAAGACTCAATAAATTCAATCCATTTTGCATGTCTACGATTCAGATTATTTTGAGAACAAATATGCTTTAGCGATTCATGATCAGAATGAATAACAAATTCTTTAGGCCATAAATAATGACGCCATGTCTCTAAGCATCGTACGAGAGCATAAAATTCTTTATCATATGTGGAGTAATTCAGGATAGGACCATTAAGTTTTTCACTAAAGTATGCAACCGGTTTACCACCTTGCAGTAAGACACCACCAATGCCAACTCCACTAGCATCACATTCAAGTTCAAAAGTCTTACTAAAATCAGGAAGTTGCAGCAATGGTGCGTGTGTAAGCTTGTCCTTCAAGGTGTCAAAGGACTCCTCTTGTGCTTTCCCCCAATGGAACACCACACCTTTCTTAGTCAACTCATGCAATGGGGCAGCAATAGTGCTAAAATCCTTGACGAAACGTCGGTAGAAACCTGCAAGACCAAGAAAACTCCTTACCTGTGTGATGGCTTGAGGTTATGGCCAGCTCTTGATCACTTGAATTTTCATCTCATCCACCTCAATTCCTTGTGGAGTCACAACATAGCCAAGAAAGGAAACTCGATTCGTACAAAAGATGCACTTCCCAAGGTTACCAAATAAAAGTGCATCTCTCAAAGCATTAAAAACAGCACGTAAATGGTCCATATGTTCATCCAATGACTTGCTATAAATCAAGATATCATCAAAGTAAACCACCACAAATTTTCCAATAAAAGCTCTCAAAACCTCATTCATCAAACGCATGAATGTACTTGGTGCATTAGTTAAACCAAAAGGCATTACTAACCACTCATACAACCCAAATTTGGTTTTGAAAGTTGTTTTCCATTCATCTCCCAATTTCATTCTTATTTGGTGGTAACCACTACGCAAGTCAATCTTAGTGAAAATTATAGAACCACACAACTCATCAAGCATGTCGTCTAGCCTAGGAATAGGATGACGATACCTTATAGTAATATTGTTAATGGCTCTACAATCAACACACATACGCCAAGTACCATATTTCTTAGGAACCAAAAGTACAGGAACAGCACAAGGACTAAGGCTTTCACGTACATACCCACGGTCCAAAAGGTCTTGGACTTGCCGCTGAATTTCCTTAGTCTCCTCGGGGTTGGTCCTATATGCAGCACGGTTTGGCAAAATTGCACCTGGAATCAAATCAATTTGATGTTCAATCCCTCTCAAAGGTGGAAGTCCCGGGGGTATCTCAGCTGAAAAAATACCCTCATACTCTTGCAACAAGTTAGTAACTGCTGGAGGCAAAGACCTAGCAATATCATCAATGGAGAACAAAACTTGTTTGCACACCAATGCACAGAAAATATCATGATCAGAAATTTCAGCAAGGTCTGATATTGTAGCAAGCATTACACGACCCTTCAATTTAATTCTCTGTCTTAGAACTAGGTGTAGATCTCTCATTATTTGGTGGTAACACAGAATTAATGACTTGTTGATTTTCTTATTTAGAACTACTAGAAATTCCAGCTCTCTCCCTATCAGCTTGTACAATTTCAGCAGGAGTCAAAGGTATCAAAGTAATTTTCTTTCCTTTATGCATAAAAGTATATTTATTACTTCTACCATGGTGCAAAGCATCCTTATCATGTTCCCAAGGTCGACCCAATAAAAGTGAACACGCTTGCATGGGTACCACATCACAATCAACAGAATAAACATATGTACCAATGGGAAACGGAATTCTGCAAGTTTGTGTTACCTTAGCTCTTCCAGAATCATTCAACCATTGAATATAGTATGGATGTGGGTGTGGTCGTGTATTCAAGCTAAGCTTCTTGACCAATTCAGAACTCACCAAGTTGTTGCAGCTTCCTCCATCAATGATGACACGTGCTCGCCGGTTCTTGATGACAAAGAAAATCTGAAACAAATTATGGCGTTATAATCTATCAAGTTGTTGTACCTGTGTGTTCAGAACCCGCTGCACAATGATGTTCATGTAGGCTGATGTGTCTTCACTCCCAAAAACATGTCCCTCATCATTGTCTGTGGCAGCTTCATCATCATTGTTGTCTTCGACCTCGGAGGTGCTGATGTATCCTCCCTCTTCTGTAGCCACGTATGCTCGCTGACTAGCACAATCTTTTTGCACATGACCAAGACCATGGCAGCGGTGGCACTGAATGCCGGAAGTGCATCCTGTTGAAGCAACGGATGAAGCACTTTTGGCGGGTACCTGCATGGAATTTTTACCCGAATCCACAGGTCATGCAGGTGGTGGTTTCGGTGCTGCTGAAACGTTGTTGCTGCCAAAAGGAAGCTTGGCTGCTGGTTTTGGTGAAAGGGCATCAAAACGGAATGACTTGGACGCCCCCGAAGATGTTTCCGTGCGTGGAGTGTAGGAGGCACCGCTGCTGCTCTTGTTCTTTTGTTGACGACCCTGTAACTCCTTTTCTGCGAGCATAGCAAGCTGGAACAACTGGTTGACAGTATTAAATTCCTTATAATCAACAATATCCTGTATCTCACGTCTCAACCCCCCATAGAAACGACAAATTTTATCTTCAGTGTCCTACTACCTCACATCATATCATACCCTTTTGAAGCTCCGCATAATAATTTTGGACAGAATTATTTCCTTGCTCTAAGCGCTGCAATTTCTTTCGTAAATCACGTTGGTAGGATGGAGGAACAAAACAATTACGCATAGCTTATTTTAAACGTTCCCATGTATCAGGTTGTAAGCGTGTGGTACCTAGTTCATTCCACCATATTATAGCAAAATCCTTAAACTCACTAGTGGCTTGTTGAACTCTATGTTGTTCAGGAGCAAGGTGGGAATTAAATTTCTGCTCAACCGTCATTTCCCAATCAAGATATGCCTCAACATCATAAGCACCAGAAAATGAAGGTATGGAAAATTTAACTTTAGCAAAAGGGTCATCAAGAGGGCGGTTATTGTAACCACGCATGTTTTTTCCTACCATACCATGAGTGTTTTGACGAAGGCGTTGACGTAGATGTACATTCTGCGCAGCATGTGTATCCACCTCTCAATTGACATCACACAACACGTCTTCTTCTTCTTCAAAGTTGTTGTGGTGGGTAGCATCATGGCTGAATGGTAGGTGGGTCTCCATATCATCAATCCTTCCAACTAGCGAGCTTAAGCGTTTGTCCAACCTCTCAAGGGTGTGGGGTATTCTCTGTTCAGCAAGATAATCTTTTACCCCTTGTGCGATTGCTTCCTTGACAGACTTCATCATTTGTTATATGTAACCCTTCATCTCACTTTTCAAAACACACTCCGTAGGATCAACATGATCTGACATTGTTAGCAAGAATAATATGGAAAACAACAAGATTATCTATATTAACTACTACGCAATGATGGTGGAACTCACAAAGCAATGGGTCGAGTATTAACAAGCTCTTACAAGTTTCTTACCACAACAAGGCAAAGGATACCTGGACGACGTGATTTAGCGATTGCAAGGGTCAAAAACTTATGCTGTTGGAAAGGATGAATGTGGAGTTTGGATGGCCAAATATATGTGAGTAGCACACAATTCAATCACAGATAGTAATGCTGAATAGATGTCCAAACACTCGTCCTAGTTGCTGGCCTACTCGTGTCTTATCCCGGATGTTATGAACAAGATAGCAAGAAGTATGAATGATAAGGACAATAATTGAGGAGGAACAATTGCACCACAAGGCAAAATAACACAACCAAGTTTTGATATTTGTGCTCCTCTTCACAAATTTTCTTTTCTATATTTTTTCTTTGATTTTTTTATATATGCCGTGAAATCAGGAGCATTAATATACACGTCGCACAAATTTTCAGCTCACTTGAAAAAAGAAGATGTGGACAACAGAAATTCAATGTGTTTCTTTATGATTATTGTTGAGCCTTTAGATGCCAAATAATTAATCTTCCAAAGTGAATCTGGGCAATATAATTTAAACCAATGCCAAGGTTATGGCTGTTTTAAGACAGCACCACAAGATTATGTTTTTGGTGGAGCTGAATTGGAAACGGTGGTGAGAAAAAAAATTGGATATGATGGTGACAACGTGTGGGATGGTGTGCGTATATCAAGGGGGATAAACTCACGTAATATGTGATGAAAACTGAAGAACAAGGATAACCCTAGCACAATGAATAGTTATTGTGATCGATTTGATAACGATTGTGGCAGCTAGGGTTTCGATGGAATGCAGCGGATGGAATAACAAAGTAGGAACAAAACACGATTAAACCAGCAACAAAACACGAACTAGGACACAAATTCAACACTACGGACTCCAAAACAGAATTGTGCAAAAGGCTAAACCTGGTCTGGGATGGGGAAACCTATGACTATAATTTTTTTTTGGCTTTTTCGTGGACGATAGAACGAGTTCAAGATAAACAAAACTAGGGGAAGGCGAACCTGACGGTGCACCTAAAACTCTGATACACTTGATGTGTACAGGGGTCCCGATCTTCTGAAAGGTTCTGATAACTCTCGATTTGGTGGAGACTTGACACAAATCGATCCAGTTTCCTAACAACACGTTCTGAACCCTGCAATCGCAGCACCACGTCTCCTCAGGTTATCAACCGATATTGCGCGGTTGACCTTGCCAAGAAGGCTAATCCTTGCCTGCGAATCGAAGAACACAAGCAAGGAGAAGAAATAATGCAACCAAATTGCTGAAAGATATGAAGCACTCAAGTTGGGGTCTCACAAACCGATGAACGGCGAAACTGTTCTTGACAGAATAATCTAAGCAAAACCCAGCTGTTTGTGACGGCGGCTAGGGGGTATAAAGGAGGTGGAGGATGACCAGGGGGGATGCTAAGGTCGTTACCTAACCCTAAGACACATACATAATGGACTTGGACTCGATACAAGGCCCAATGGCCCAACTAGGTGATGCAACACCCTGACAGACTCTAAACTTTATATCGTTTCGAAGTTTCCCGTCGACTCCCGGCGAATTTTTACGTGTGGCCAGTTCCATTGGAAAGTTTATCCTCTCAGCTTTCCGTGCATATGTAGAACGTCAAAAACGGAGTCCGTATGCCTCCTGTGCATCCATTTTAAGGTGGACTGCTCCTGGGCCCGAGTTGGACTCGAGTTTGAGTTGGGCTCGGTCTCTAACTTCGTGTTGGCGTATTTTCTGGTCCTCCATGCCTCCAAACCCCTCTCCATGTATATTCATGTCCTCTACATGGTTCATAATTATAATTAATCCATTAGGTAGCAACATAATCTCAAAATTCACATATAAAGAATTGTTCAGGAACGAGCTCACCATTAAATTTAATTGTCGTGCTCGAGCTCTAGTAATTGGACGTTGCATGTCTACCATGTGAGTGTTGTCTATATCTGCAGGAGTGATGTTCACATCAGGTTTAATACACTAAAAAGGTCATCTTTTTCAAAAACTCGGTGAGAAACGAGTTAGTAGCCCATATAAGGATGTTATTAGTGTATAGCAAGTGGCAAATCTAACCTAATTGTTTATGTCAGAAAATCATGCATCCCATGACATCATATGTCTTGGGGGGTGCATGTAAGCGTTGTCCATCAGTGCGCACAAGCTAAAGGGTGGAGCCTCATGGGTGGCGGGTAACCCAACCAGTTTTAGTATCCTCTACGACTCTTCATGTCGTTTGGGGTATTTGAGCAATGCCCTTCCCTGGCGTGCTTCGGGCAAGTATGGGAGACCCCGTCACGTGGTTAGTGACATGAACACGTAGCTCAAGGCATGATTGGCTTGAGAACAACCGTGCGAGTGATGACGGACGGTTGTATGAACTGTTTTGGGACCGGGTTCGGTGTCCAGCCAAACCTGATGATTGAGTTGTTTATTTGCTGGTACTCTGACCAGGAATCGGTAGACGAATAGCATCCGTGTGACAGAAACGTTTAGTGCCACTGAACAAATGAAGCCGGCTATGTCCAGTATAGGTTTTTCTTTGTGAGGAAGGTCGTACAGACATGAACTGGTGATGCTTCGACGTCACACCCCACTAAATGATCAATGTCATTGTAAAACTTGAAGATTTTGATCCAGAGCACTAAAACTGTGACTTAACTTCTTCCCTTAATCAGGATGTTCAAAGTTAACAAGTTTTCAACTTATAGGATATTAAGGACAGAGTCCCCTGTTTTCAGCTTAAATATGGCTGAAGTTAAACAGAGGTTAGAGGTTGAGTTCTTTCGAGGTTGGGGGCATATGCTACATTTCTGGAAAGCTTTGGAAGAGATTTACAACTTTTCTATTGAGGTCCAGAGGTGTTTCATCCCTTAACCAGATGAAAAATGCAGTAGAGTTGAAACTGTCCAGAAAACAGGGCAGAGCATAACTCATAAAAATCCAAAATTAGAAAATGAGGTAGTTCAGAAAAGTTCATGAGATTGGTTACAACTTTTTAAGAGAAGGTTTTGTCAAATTCGATGTGGAATTAACTGGAATTCTTGGATCAAATCAGTACCTCAAGCAGGGAGGTGCTGTCCAATCTTCTCCAGAAATTTTGTCCACTTTGACATCTCATAACTTTTGAACCACAACAGATCTTAGGCCAACCAAATACTTTATGGAAAGCAATTGCAGTTAGATTTCACTTTGATGTTGAGCTCCAGAATTTGTTTTGCTTTTTCATGGTCTAAATCAGGTTCAAATGGAAACTGGTCAGGGCTGTGAATTTGTACAACAAACCAGCGATCAAATTTGTTTTAAGTTTGAATTGTGTTTCCAAGTTTTATGAGTTCAATGACATGTTTTATGTTATAACTCAAGGATTTACTGTTGAAATGCATATTTGACCTTTTTCAAATATATTTCCACAGATGACAGCGGATAAACAACTGGAGAATGGGTGGGTGGTATCCCACTGTTCTCAACGCAGCAGTTATCCGGAAATGTTGAAGCAAATGCTTCAATATTTCGGGTACGTGGAGACGCTGCAGTACCTCGCTAAGAAAGAAGGCGAAGATGGGAACAAGACATGGACCATCCATGTCGATGTTCCAGCAGGAACTATGCCACCTTGTTGGGCACCGTTCATCGTCAAGGTGAGGGGTAGACAACCAGAGGAGATGTGGTAAGTAGCAGCCTGCGACACCATGTCGTGTTTCTGCCAACTACACGTGAGAGCTATGGAGGGCACTCCATACACGCTTGTCTAGGTGGAGGGGTGAGCTGATCACGTGTGGAGGAAGAGGTACTTGGAGGCAACAGATCCAGTTTGCCCAAGGTACAACCCCACGGAGGCGAACCTCAGCCTCCAGTTGAGGGCAGGGAAGACCGTGATAGACAGCCAAACTGTCCATACGGATTGTTTTGCCGTGGAGCTCAAGGAGAGCACCAGTCACCGAGACTATTTCAAGAGTGCTCACAGCGAACTCCGTAATTTGCTCCTTCCGACGATAAAGCGACTGAACGAACAACACAATCAGTTGCATCGTCTGAAGAAGGCGAAGAAAAAAATCCGCGTTGACATCACGGCTTTACAGCAGCAAGTGCAGGCCTTGACCCAGCAAAATGTGGTCCTCACTCAAGAGCGTGATGAAGCTATTGAGGAGGGGCAAGGCTGGGTAGAGGACTACAACCAGGCCATGGACGAGGTGCATGCGTTGCAAGACCTCGTACCTCCGGTAGTGGGACTACCAATGGTAGGTGCCGTACCCGTGGTTTTGGGTATCTTGGCGATGTGGGAACCTTTACCAGAAGAGGAGGTTATGGATCCTGAGGCACCAGCAGAGGTAGCGGAGGAGGACGACCCGCAGGAGGTCGAGTTCTACTCCGAGTAGTGAGTTACCGTTGCCAAGTAGGGCAGCGAGGGTGGGGTAAAAAACTTTTATAATCGAGGACATGTCGTGTAGACAGTAGTATATGAGAGGGACCTCGGCCCGTGTCACGGGGCCGTGCCACTCGCCCAGGATTCGCATTGGGTGATGCCGTGTTATGCGGCACCCAACAGCACACATATAAGGAAAACTGTATTACATAAATCAAAAGTGGAAGCTTACAAATGTTCTTCGTAAATAATTTACATCAAATAGCTACAGCGGAAGACTACAAACAACTCACGTCGAATAACTAATGAGCACTCAAGAGGAGGTCCTGCCTGCGGACTCCACTTGCTAGCAACACAAAGACATGGCAGTGGCTAGGTTCTCCTTGTGTTACCCGACTCAGAAGTTTCCGTGTCTCACCGGACAACCTTCTTTATAAGCGTCGATGTTAACCTGCAAAACCAGTCATATAGCAAGAGTGAGCACAAAGGCTCAGCAAGACTTAACGGTCTCTCCTAAGGCATGCAACTCTACATGAGTAACTTAAGACCTAAACATGTAAGATGCAAAAAGACTCGCCTACAAGTTCATCTTTAACTTTCAGATTTTAGCCATCATAGTAGTAACCTTGTGCCCAGCAAATTGGAACTCCACAATCAAACAAGAAACGCTTCATTCCAATGTTACTTGTCCCAAGGTGGAAAATGATGAGTGTTTTAGGCCTGATCTTCTGTAAGGTAGGTTGATTGAAGTGGAGATCTCGACGTTGATGATCCGAGGCACTCGAGCAGACCCGAATTACCCCTGCAATCACTACACCTCTGCTCCGTTGGTTATCAACCGTGCTTCACACGCTTGACCTTGCCAAGAAGGCTATTCCTGCAGGTGCAACCGAGACCACAAGCAAGAACGATGAAGATGCAATATGAAATTGCGAAATTGGGGTCTCACAAACCATACAACAGTGAGATTGTTTAATCTAAGCAAAACCCACGAATTTTGCCGGTGGATACAGTATTTAAAGTCTAGGGTTCGGCCATAAGACCCTTAGACGCGTCCCTAATGGACTCATACGGGATACAAGGCCCAAAAGCCCAATACGGTGGTGCAGCATCCGACAGAACTCTGAATTCGACTTGTTTCGACAACTCCCAATGACTCCTGGTGGATTTTAATGTGGGACCAGAACCATTGGAAAGTTTATATTCTCATCTTTCCATGCATATGTAGAATGTTGAAAACAGAGTCCGTATGCATCCTGGGCGTCCGTTTTAAGATGGACTGCTCCTGGACTCCGAGTTGAACTCGAGTTCGAGTTGGCGACTGTTTCCATCAACTTGTGAACGTCCCATCTGGTTCTCCATGTCCCCACATCCTCCTCCCTTTACTTGTTGATCATGTCTCTGGTTCCTAATAACAATTAAATCATTAAATAGCAATCCATTCTCAAAATCACATGGGTAGGAAGTTAGGAACGAGTTCACCTGCTGATTTAGGAACCGTGCTCGTGCTCTTGTGATTGGTCCTTGTATATCAATGTGAGTATCCACTGTTGTGATGTCCTCATCATCCTCCCCCTCTTGAATCCGGAGTCGTCCTCGACTCAAGACCATCTTCTTCTCCCAAGTATGGTCGTAAATCTGAAATGTTAAATGTGGGACTAACCCCAAAATCGGGAGGCAACTCAAGCTTATATGCATTGTCATTGATCTTTTCAACAATATTAAAAGGACAAGCAGCTCGTGGCATAAGTTTATATTTTCTCAAGGGAGGGAATCGTTCTTTTCTCAAATGTAGCCATACCAAGTCCCCTGGTTCAAGTTTTACTTCTTTTCTATCTTTACTACCAGAAATTCTATACTTCTCATTCATCCTTTCAATATTTCTTTGTAGTTTTATGCATCTTAAGAATAAATTCAGATCGTTGTGTAGCATCAAATTTATAGTTTTTGAAGGAGGCAAAGTTAATAAATCAATAGGAGCACGGGGATTGGATCCATATACTAACCTGGAATGGGCTTACCTTTGTAGTAGAGTGAACTGACCTGTTGTAAGCAAATTCTATATGTGGTAAACAATCCTCCCAACCCTTTAAATTTGTTTTTAAAACAGACCGCGACATAGTGGATAGAGTACGATTTACTACCTCAGTTTGTCCATCGGTTGTGGGTGACATGTGGTTGAAAACAGCAGTTTGGTTCCCAATTTATACCTCTCCAAAAATGACTTAAAAATTTTGCATCACGATCAGAAACGATGGTATTTGGCACACCATGTAAACGAATAATTTCCGTCATAAACAAATCAGCAATGTGTGAGACATTTTCATTCTTATGACAAGGTATAAAATCACTACAAGAATACGATTTATTTTCGTCGGCCAAAAACCCACGAAAATATATAAAAACCCACGAAAATAATTATTTTCGTGGGTTTAAAAGCCCACGAAAATAAGCCGTCAAAAATAAAATTATTTTCGTTGGTGACCCACGAAAATAAAGTTATTTTCGTCCGCCCGTCCTGGCTCACGAAAACAAGTATTTTTGTGGGCCAGATTCTGGCCCATGAAAATAATACATGGGCTAGAATCTGGCCCACGAAAATACTTAGTATTATTTTCATGGGCCAGAATTTGGCCCACGAAAATACTCATGCCTTTTGAAAAAAAATAAAGTCCAAGTACTAAAAACATATGCCCCTCCCCTCTCATGAGGAAGGCATGAAGTAGGAACCTTCCTAAATACAAGATAGAATATACTGTAAATTATCCTTACTTTTGATGGTTTTATGAACACTTAAATATCTGTCAGTGTAATTGTGCAAGTAAGATTGTAGGAGCATCATAGGTCAATCGATAACTAAACGGTGCTATTTGTGCAGTTATTGTTGGTGTGAGAGCATGTCATGAGTGGTTGCAATGTAGCATTGTTACATTATTGATCATTCTGAAACTTTTGAGTAATTTGTGAACATAAAGCACACCTGAAGAACAAAAGCAGATGAAGATAGTGAAATGGCAGCTCCAATCACTACTGCTTCATCACCACTCTTTATGTTTACCTGCACATGAAAATCAGATCATACACCATATATAGAGAGAGAGAACTCGAGTTGACACTAAGAATGGAACACATGTACAGAACACTGTAATAATTTTCATTTTCGAAAAGATATATATCTTACTAGATCAGGTCTTGAATTAAAGAGGAACTGCAAAATTTTTGTGGAGGCGGTACTTCACTGGGCTGGCCTTGATGATGCAGAAGGCGGGGATGATGAGGACGGTGACACCGAGGAAGGTAAGTGTGTCGAAGCCCAGCACGGGTATCATCTTTTCAATACTGTGTATGTATTTTTAAGAAAAGCCATAAATTTAGCTGCAGTTCATCTTGAAGCAACATCTATCTTTTAAACAGTCAAAATAAATACATCTGTGATCACAGAATACCGCAATCCAACAAAATGGATTATCATGTAATGAGGCATTGAAATAAATCATATCCAGTTCCTTATATAGATATTCTGTACATTTTATAGGATTTCATTTTGATCATTTTAATTCTAGCTTTCAAGTTCAAAATGTAAAAGTTATACTTGATGCTCAGAAATCTTGCATGCTAATTCAATCATTCTACTCATTCTACAAAAAATTGGGGACTAGCAGTGGTATCAGAAATCAATCCAAACATAGCTAAACGATGCCCTTAAAGCCCAAGCAAAGCTCTGTTGTTCCCAGCAGACCGTATCACCTCACCTCCAGGTGAAAACTATACTTATTCTGTGCAGGCTGGAATAAATGCTGGGATTGATATGGTATGTGGAATTGGTTTGAGAAAATTAATTCTTACTTTGATAGTTTCCACTACATACATGATTATAAAATTTCTAATAAAATAGTTTTAACTACAGAGAGGAAATTGTCCATGACACACCCCGCTCCTTTTAATATCAAGTTTTGCTTACTTGTTATTTATATTGTCAATTCAATCCATTTGTTAACATGAACAAACAAATACATGCTTATTCATCAGTAAAAAGAGCCCAGAACTTATGGATTAGTTTGCATAGGCCAAATGGTTAGTCTCAAAATAAATGATTATGTTTCCACCCTTTTGTATTTAAAAACATTATTTCAACCGATTCCAGGTCATGGTGCCATACAACTACACTGATTACGTTGGTGATGTGACATCTCTTGTTGACAAGGGTATTATCAACATGAGCAGAATCGATGATGCCGTGAGGCGTATCCTTCAAGTCAAATTTACCATGGGCCTGTTTGAGAACCCTTTAGCTGATCTTAGCTTTGCAGATCAGCTTAGAAAAAAGGTTGGTAAGCTATAGAATTTGTATAGAAGTAGTACTTGCACATTTCGCGCAATGCTTCTGATGTTACATGTTAATAGAAAGTAGAAACACATTTTTTCGTGTATCACTTGGTATTCATTCTAGGTCAATCTAGTAACCATGTAAAACCTAAATTTAAACAGGAGCACAGGAAATTGGCTAGGGAGCTGTCAGGAAATCACTTGTTCTGTTAAAAAACGGAAACTCTCCCAATCAGCAATTCCTACATCTCCCAAAGAAAGCTAGAAGGATCCTTGTAGCTGGAAGTCATGCTAACAATTTGGACTAGCAGTGGTATCAGAAAACAATCCAAACATAGCTAAACGATGCCCTTAAAGCCCAAGAAAAGCTCTGTTGGTCCCAGCAGACTAGAACTATTTTCAATCAATAACCAGTGTAAACAAAAGTCAGGTGTTCGGAATGTGACCTGGCCGTCAAGGAAGGAGCATACTGCCTCGAGCGCGAGCTCGAGCGCGCGGAACTCGAAAGGGAGCTCGTCGCCCTCGGCGCGCTGCAGCAGGCGGCGCTGCAGCTCGGCGGCGTACTGGATGACGTAGCTGTCGAGGGAGTTGAGGAGGAGCACCTCGTCGATGGTGATCACGCACCGGATCTGCTCGAGGTTGATGACGATGGCGCGCTCGTGGCCCAGGATGGTGGAGGGGTAGACGAAGAGCCGGTCGAGCAGGCAGAGGTCCCGCGCGGGGAGCTCGGATCGCCGCATCCCTAGCGTGGCGCTCGGAAGCGCCCCCTCCTCGCTGGTGAGGTCCATGTCCATCCTCTCGCAGGGCGCCTGGAACCACCCCCTCCTCGCGGGTGCGGGTGGCGCGGGCCCGAGGCGGGCGGCGGCGATGCTCGATCTGGGACGAGGCGGCACGGTGCGGTCGGGATAGTGGAGACGCTCTGGTCGGGGAGGCGTAGGGGGCAAGAAAAAAAGAAAACCTAACTAGTGTGGGGAGTCTAAGAGACATATTTTCGTGAGCTGATAAGCAGACCTACGTAAATACGTTTAGTTTCGTGTGCTGGGACTGAGACCGACGAAAATATTTTTTTATTTTCGTGAGCCCTGTTTCTAGCCCACGAAAATAGCTCTTATTTTCGTGATCCCTGTTTCTGACCCACGAAAATATGTTTTATTTTCATGCGCCCCTCAAAGGCTCACGAAATTACATCTATTTTCGTGAGGGCTCACGAAAATACATATGGCACACGAAAATTGTACTGTTTCTTGTAGTGAATGTGCCATTTTGGAGAAATGATCAAAAACCACAAAAATACTATCCCTCTTAGTCCTAGGCAATCCCAAAACAAAATCCATGGAAATATCCTGCCAAGGTACACTAAGAACAGGAAGAGGCATATAAAGACCATGTGGGTTAAGTCGAGACTTAGCTTTATTGTAAGTAGTGCATCATGACACGTAGCGCTCGACATCACGTCTCATCTTTGGCCAAAAGAAGTGTGTGGCCAGCACGTCCTCAGTTTTCTTCACTCCAAAATGTCCCATCGAACCTCCTCCATGTGCTTCCTGCAAAAGTAATAGGCGAACGGAACTAGCCGGAACACATAGCTTGTTAGCACGATAGAGGAGACCCTCCCGTAGTACATATTTATTCCAAGTTCTTCCTTCTCTACAATTTTCAAAGGCATCTTTGAAGTCCAAATCAGTAGGATATAATCCTTTTATTGTTTCCAAACGAAATATTTTATGATCAAGTTGGGACAGCATGGTGTAACGTCTAGATAATGCATCTGCAATAACATTCTCCTTCCCTTTCTTATGCTTAATGATGTATGGAAACGATTCTATGAACTCAATCCATTTAGCATGTCGTTTATTCAGATTGGTTCGATACTTAAGATACTTCGAAGATTCATGATCGTAATGTATGACGAACTCCTTAGACCACAGGTAATGTTGCCAAGTTTGTAGAACTCACACTAAGGCATACAATTCCTTATCATAAGTAGAATAATTCAGAGAAGGACCATGCAATTTTTCACTAAAGAATGCAACGGGTTTACCTCCTTGTATGAGAACACCTCCAATACCAATGCCGCTTGCATCACATTCTAGCTCAAATGTCTTGTCAAAACCACAAAGTTGTAGCAATGGTGCTTGTGTAAGCTTTGATTTAAGAACAACAAAAGCTTGTTGCTGCTGTTCGCCCCATTGAAACTGCACACCCTTCTTCGTCAGTTCATGGAGAGGTGCTGCAATGGTGCTGAAATCCCGCACAAAGCGTCGATAAAAATCTGCAAGACCAAGAAAACTACGCACCTGTGTGACGGTCGATGGAGTTGGCCAGCTAGTGATCGCCACAATTTTTGCCTCATCCATCTCAATTCCCTGTGATGAAACGACATATCCAAGAAGGAAACTCGATTGGTGCAAAAGACACACTTTTCGAGTTTACACTGAAAACAGAACGTAAATGATTAAGATGTTCGTCATATAACTTTCTGTAAATGAGGATATCATCAAAGTAAACTACCACAAATTTTCCAATAAAAGCACGTAAAACCTCGTTCATTAATCGCAAAAAAGTGCTAGGTGCATTAGTTAAACCAAAAGGCATGACTAACCACTCATAAAGTCCAAACTATGTTTTAAATGCAGTTTTCCATTTATTTCCTAGTGCCATTCTAATTTGGTGGTAACCACTACGCAAGTTGATTTTTGTGAGAATAATAGCACCACTCAATTCATCAAGCATGTCATCTAAGCGAGGAATAGGATAACGATATCGAATGGTGATGTTATTAATCGCTCTGCAATCAACACACATGCGCCAGCTACCATCTTTCTTAGAAACCAAAAGAACAGGAACAGAACAAGGACTAAGGCTTTCACAAATATACCCACGGTTCAAAAGATCTTGAACTTGTCGCTGAATTTCCCTTGTCTCTTCCAGATTCGCCCTGTATGCCGCCCGATTTGGCAAACTTGCCCCTGAAATCAAGTGGATCTTATGTTCAATGCCCCTCATAGGTGGTAATCCAGGGGGTATCTCGGGGGGGGGGGGACACATCCACAAAATCCTGCAAAAGGTTAGCAACAGCAGGGGGCAATGCAATGGACACTTCATGATGCGAAAAAATGGCTTCTTTGCATACTAAAGCATAGTACATCGCCTTGGTATTAAATAAATCAGCAAGGTCAGGTTTAGTTGTGACCAGCGAAGGTGATTTTAACTTGATTACTTGCTGTTTTTCAGAGTCTAGTGATTTTGTTGCTTTATCATCACGTGTTTTACTTTTCTCCAAATGTACAATTTCAGCAGGAGTCATAGGAAGCAAAGTGATTTTCTTTCCTTTATGCATCAGAGTATATTTATTAGTTCTACCATGATGAATAGCATCCGTATCAAATTCCCAAGGACGTCCCAACAAAAGAGAACAAGCATCCGTAGGTACGACATCAAAATCGGCAAAGTCATGGTAAGAAGCAATCGAAAAATGTACTCTCGCTGTTTGTGTTACCCTAACCTTACCGCTGTTGTTGAACCACTGAATGTGGTATGTATGAGGGTGTGCTCTTGTTGTCAACCCAAGTTTCTTGACCACATCCGTGTTCACCAAGTTATTGCAACTGCCTCCATCAATTATAGTGTGCACATGGCAGTCCTTGACGATGAGAAACATGTGAAAAAGATTGTGTCGTTGTAGCTTATCATCCGCCTCAACTTTGGAGCTCAAAGCATGCTGCACAATTATGCTTCTATAATTTTTCGTTGCTGCAGTACCAAGTACCTCTTCATCTGTGCTATAGTGGTCATCTTTTGGTCCTGCAACGTTAGTAGCAAGAGAATATTCATCTTCAACATCCGAAGTACTATCATATCCGCCATCATCTCGTGCTATGTATGCTCGTTTGCTAGGGCAATCTTTCATCACATGACCAACTCCCTGGCAGCAGTGACACATAATGTCAGAAGTTCGACTCGTAGAAGGAGTGGAAGATGTAGACTCGAATGGTGTCGTCTTGCTGCCCTCCGGCGTGCGAGGAAATGGAGCAGTAGATGAAGTTCGTTGGCCACCATTGGATGGTGTAGTGGCTGTATGAAAACTCGAAGATGGTGCTGTTTTGGATTGTGTACATGTTGAACGTGGTGTGAAGGTGCTCCTCGTGCATTGGTGCTGCTGCTGTTGGCGGCCCTGCAATTCTTTTTCTACCAACATAGCCAACTAAAATAATCTGCTAACAGTATCATATTCCTTATATTCAACAATGTCCTGAATTTCACGCCTCAATCCCAATAAAAACAAGCTATTTTATCATCCATGTCCTCTACTACCCCACAGCGTAACATACCCTTTTGTAACTCTTGATAATACTCATCTACGGACATGTTACCTTGGTCTAAGCGCTGCAATTTTTTGCGAAGGTCCCACTGAAAAGAAGGAGGAACAAAACGAAAACGCATAGCTTCCTTTAATCTATCCCATATTGGAGGATCAGTTCTAGTTTTAACAAGTTAATTCCACCATATGATAGCAAAATCCTTAAACTCACTAGTGGCTTGACAAACTCTATGTTGTTCAGGAATAAGGTGGGCATTAAATTTCTGCTCTACTGTCATCTCCCAATCAAGATATGCCTCATCATCATAAGCACCAGAAAAAGAGGGTATAGTAAATTTGACTTAAGCAAAAGGATCATCAAGAGGGCGATTAAAATTGTTATGACGATCATTGTAATTATAACGATTATTACCTCCCATACCTCGTAGATAAAGTGGAAGTTGTGGTTGATTGTTATGATCTTCCATATTATAAGAACCGTCTTCACGATCTTCAGCGAGAGGCAGCCGCGCCTCAAGAGTATCCATCCGAACAACAAGATCAGCAAGTTGGCGATTCAAGGTCGTCAATGACGCCTCTGTCGATGCTTGGGTTTTTGTCGTTTCCCTCATCATGTCACGCAGCTCAGCATATTGAACACATTCATCATCCCTTTTATCTTCTGCCATTGTTAGTAGTAAAAAAAATGTTATCCCTATCAACTACAAAGGATAGTGGCAATGTGAAAAGTAAAAGGAAGGAAACAATCTCTCATTCTCTCAAGTGTCTTACCACGTTGTTACAAGTGTTCTTACTGACACAACAGGTGGTAAACGGTGGATAGTGAGAACCAATGAAGCGTGGAGTGATTGCAAAGGTACCTGTTCTGCTCAAGAGGAAAAGTAGAGCTTGGATGGCAAATATGGTGGCTAATAAGCAAAAAATCGTTAAACAAAAACTATGGTCTAGGAATCGGTAAACACGATATGTTTTTTTGTGGCTTTTTCCTTGGACTCTAGGTATGAAAAAACAAAAACTAATCTAGTGGGAAATCAAAGTACCCCATGGGCAACCTGAAATCTGATACCAATTTATGAGTGTTCTAGGCCTGATCTTCAGAAAGGTAGGTCGATTGAAGTGGAGATCTCGACGTTGATGATCCGAGGCACTCGAGCAGACCCGAATTACCCCTGCAATCACTACACCTCTGGTCTGTTGGTTATCAACCGTGCTTCACACGCTTGACCTCGCCAAGAAGGCTATTCCTGCAGGTGCAACCAAGAACACAAGCAAGAACGATGAAGATGCAATCTAAAATTGCGAAATTGGGGTCTTACAAACCGTACAAAGGTGAGATTGTTTAATCTAAGCAAAACCCACAAATTTGGCCGGTGGCTACAGTATTTAAATGCTAGGGTTCGGCCATAAGACCCTTAGCCGCGTCCCTAATGGACTTGTACGGGATACAAGGCCCAAAAGCCCAATACGGTGCTGCAGCACCGGACAGAACTCTGAATTCGACTTGTTTCGACAACTTCCAATAACTCCTGGTGAATTTTAATGTGGGACAAGAACCATTGGAAATTTCATCTTGTCATCTTTCCATGCATATGTAGAACGTCGAAAACGGAGTCCGTATGCACATGGGCGTCCGTTTTAAGATGGACGGTTCCTGGACTCCGAGTTGAACTCGAGTCCGAGTTGGCGACTGTTTCCAACAACTTGTGGACGTCCCATCTGGTTCTCCACGTCCCCAAATCCTCCTCCCTTTACTTGTTGATCATGTCCCTAGTTCCTAATAACAATTAAATTATTAAATAGCAATCCATTCTCAAAATCACATGGGTAGGAAGTTAAGAACGAGTTCACCTGCTGATTTAGTAACCGTGCTCGTACTCTTGTGATTGGTCCTTGTATATTAATGTGAGTATCCATTGTTGAGATGTCCTCATCAGAAATAACTTTAGTTTGCTCTATCACTACTTCAGACATGGTTTTCATGCAATTCCAATTTAGCATAGCAGCAATTAAACTTTACAAACTGTTCTCACACAACTTGCTTACTACGTCACAACACAGTGAGCAAGCAGTACTCATAACCGTGAGGGACGGTGATTCGAATAAAACACTGCCCGGATAACTTAACACATACGCCCGCCTATGAAGACCCAATCTGGCGTCCTTCATTATTTCGTATGTGGCAACCTTTCACAGGACACCCGACTGTAGAACCGATCGCGCCGTCTCGGGCTCATAGGTCTAACGAGACGATGTGGTATGCCTCGACAATCCAGTTAACCTGGTACATCGGTTTCCTGGGTCCGATATAGTAGTAAGCATCTGGTACACAACTCAATACTTGCTCAACAGGGCCGCAACGGCTCGGTCCTTAACCGACACAGGCAGAGCTACTCGACCAAGACCTCGTCTTGTCGCTGCCTAACCCTCCTGCCCGGTCTCATCTTTGGAAAACATAAATTTTAGTTTGCCTCTTTAAACCAAACCTGTGTGATCCCGAACTATAACTCGCGACTAGATTCCAACTACTCGACTTCTATCGGATGTCATAGCCTATTTAGCATGGCAACATTATTCTACAGTGGGGATACGTCTGCTACCCTTGACGCGAGGGTTTCTTTGGTCATGCATTTGGAGTATAAAACATCCGTGACCTAATGCACATACAAACTCTAAACCATAATTGTAAAAAAAGTAAAACTTGATAAAACAACTTAAATTCAAACCGGAGCTTGCCTTGGTTTTGCAGGTGACTAAGAATCTATTCAGTTAGTGAAGACCACTTGAAGCTTGATCACTCGCTTTTACTCCCTTTTGATCTCCACTTCGATTGCTTCACAATCCCCACGTAGATGCTACAAGTTATGAATATGCATATGTGTTTAAATGTAAAACTTTTGCTAACAAGTTCTAATGACAAGTTTAAAACTGGCACTCTGTTTAAAAATTTAAAATGACACTGGTGCTAGTGGTTTGGGTTTGGGTTAAGCAACATGATCAAGTGATAAGTGCATGTCATCACTTGTGTGTTACTCATCTAAAGAGGTTGAACAAAACAGTGGTGATCCAGAGCTCCAATGGAACTGAAAATTTTCTTGTGAGTTCCTTGCACAAGAAAGTAATCTGGACCAAAATTCATAATTTTTCACTGAGTAGATCACTCTGAACAATTCCCTAATAAGCATTTAGGCAAAAGGAATTAATTCTGAATAAATTTGCACTTTCATGCAAATTCAAGTGAACCACAATGTCAAACATAGCTCAGGGAGCATGCATGAAGTTTCCTGGGATTTTTGGAGCTAAGAATTTCCCAGAACTGAATTTCCAAGTTTTGGAAATTCACTGGAATTGTTTCTGTATTCATTTGAACACAGAAATTTGAAATCCGAATTATCCTTGCTAAATCAAATCAAAATGAGCTGAAACTTTTACAGGAGTTCTCTAACATACTAAAGAATATTCTGGCAAAATTTGAGGATTTCTGGATCAACCAAACTCCCTCTAAAATTCTTTTGCTGAAAATTTTCAAAGCATTTTCCAGAATTTAATAATGATTTTCATAAAAATTGGGTTGCATATTTGGATAGAGGTTTTCAATATGAATCAAACACAATTTGAATCACTAAATTTGGAGCTTCCTAGAAAAAGTTATGAGGTTCTAAAATTTGAACAACTTTCTGTTTGAATTCTACACAGAACAATTCAAAAATGGGGCCCACGGGTCAGGTGTTTCTTCAACCTCTCACCAGAGCCCGCGGGTGCACGCCGGAAGTGTGGCGCGCCCTGTTCTCCCTCATTTCTCCACTGTTTTTGCTCCAGTTTTGCCCTACACGCTCCTCACACCGTGGCCTAGTAGCCGGGCAAGTTTTCCCCGCATGAAAACAGCCGTAGGTGGATCGGCATCGGCGGGGCGGCTCGGGAACTCGGCATCGACGCGTTCCGGCGTGTCTGAAGCTTCTCCTGGCGAGCTTGGATGCCCTAAAGCATCCCTATTGGTCGAGGAATGTGGAATGGAGATCAAATCTTGCAGAAAATGGCAGCAAACTAGTCGTCACTGTGGACCGCGGCGGTTTTAGCCGCCGGCAGCGATTTCTCGTCGCCCGGGGCGGAGGAGGGGCGGTTTGCTTCGTGCTTTAGCGTGGAAGGGAAATAGGAACCCTAGTAGCTGTGGTTTGAATTGTAGAACGAATGATCAAGCGATTTGAACTAATTTCAGAAACTTGCTAGTGTCGGTTCTTCACGTGCGCCGGCGCCACGAACCAAGTTCCGGCAAGACGGCGTCGGGGAAAAGCAAGAGGACCAGGGGAGAAGTAGCTAGACGTGGTGGCGCACCTCTGTGGGCTTTCGAGCATGCCGGAGAGGCTTCGGGCAGGCCGTACGATTAGGAGCAGTGAGGCGATGTTGTATGGAAATGAGGAGAAGGAAAATCTTCGTGCGCCAATCCTAGGACGCCCGGAGCTGCGGTTTGTCACGCTGAGCAGGTGAAGGAGGAGTTCAAGGTGTGGTTTTGCAGCTCAGCCGGCCTCTGCACGCCCGAGTTCGCCGGCTCCCGATCACGACCGAGGCGGCGGCGTGCGTTCTGTGTTTGGCGTGTGCGCACGAGGAGGAGGCGAAGTCCATTACTTCGTCCTGTGCGAGAGAGGATGACGCTGGGGGTGCAGAAGACCCACGAGCAGCTCTCTAGCACTGCTCAAGCAGCTGGGAGCTGGCGGCAGTTTCCCCCTCGGTGGCGTGTGCTCAGGCGTCGGCTGCTACGAGTGAAAAAAAACAGAGCCTCTGTTTGCTTCTTGTGTAAGTCTACTCCTTATGACAGGTGGGTCCCACTGCTCTTCTCCCCTTATCCTCTCTAAAATCTCTCAAATTTGGCAAAGTGCAAACTTCAACCATGAGGAACTCAAATTCAAAAGCCATTTGGCAAATTGATAAGTTTTACCTCAGTTTCAAATTTGAATCCAAATTTCAAGGAAATCCATAAGCCCCTTTGATATTCATATCAAAGAAACTCCAAACCTTCTCAAAATTTGTATTCTCACTAATACAAATCTGAAGAATTTGAATATGCCATCTGATTTTTTAGTTGGCCACTGCAATTAAGAAGTTTGAACCAACAGTTTGAACTTCATTTTTGGAAATGGCCTCCATTTCCTTGAAGTGAACCATTTAGTTCAAAACTGAATTTAAAGTCCTATTTTGTGATGACCCATTTGAATTTGGGGGAAAAACTTTGGTTTGTTCCTAGCCCATGCTTGATCAATCTTGGTCCTAATCTGAACCTCACAAGTTCAGTTTGAATATGCCCCTCAAATTTGAATTCAGCACAAATTCAAACATGAGCATAATTTACTCCTATTTAGCTCACCCTAAAAGCAGAAAGTTGTCACCATAATTCTCCTCACCTTCAAATGTGTTAGGTTCCATGTGTGTTCAAAAATTTGGCGGCACTTTGAGGTGAGCATTTGAGTCTAAAGACCTTATTTTTATTCTTTGTCATACACATGTATGATTACACAAGAGTTTGACTCCACCTTGGTCCAACACATTCAAATGAATGCTTGAACCCGTGTTGTTGAACCCCACGTATATCCCGTGTAAGAAAGTTTTTATAAGTCCCATTTTTCATGAACCAGAAACACAATGACGTTCAAACATGCGTTTCTTTGCATTCCCATTTTTCGGACTTTTACATTCCTCTCCCCTTAAAAAGAATCTCGTCCCGAGATTCCAAAAGAAAAAATGAGACGGGAGAGGTAATTTCCAAGCTGTTCGACGATAAAAGTTCCAGATCATTTATGGGGAAGTAATCTTTGCTTTCCACGTTGTCTCTTCCGTGGTATGATGACTCCATAGCTAGCACCTTGTAAAATTTTGATGTCCGGTCCCAGGTGTTCCGGATCCTTTCATCGGTTGTCTGAACCGGTCACTCGGTGTAGGCACGATCTGGCTTCAACTCATCGATTTCTTTGGTGTGGACAGTAATGGTAGCTTTAAGTCACTTCCGTAGCTGTGACACATGAAATATGTCGTGAATACCAGCAAGGCTTGCCGATAGTTCCAGCCGGTAGGCTACGGGTCCGCACTTCTTCGCGATAGCAAATGGTTCTAAAGCACGGGGAGCAAAATCTGCCCTTTACATCGGACCGGTGAATTCCTTTCATCGGAGACACGTGAAGATAAACTTGTTCTCCGCCGTCGAAATGCAGTGGTCTACGCCTTTGACCATCGTAGCTTTTCTGTTGGGATCGTACATCCTTCAAGTTTGCTTCTATTGTCCTAACTTGGTCATCGGCTTTGTTGACTAATCAACCCGAACAGTACTCTTGCACCGTACTCACACCACTTCAGCGGTTTGCGACATTTCCAGCCGTAGAGCTTCATCTTACGAGGTATAACTATATGGTCATTAAACCATAGAGTACCCTCATTGTCCTTCCTGAATCACCTCATCTCTCTGTTATCTATTCTTCTCCGTATGTGAGACATACCCTTGTCTCTCCTTTGAACCTCAGCAATCTCTCCTCAGATTGTTGGAATGGGAGCAATGTTATAGAGTGCTCCATACGGAATGACACGGAGACTTGGTTCCTCTTCATCCAACTCAGCAATCGCCAATTTGTGAACGTGGGTTCTTCCGACTAACACATCGGCAACCACTTTCACTATTCCCAGATGGTAGTAGATCTCGAAGTTATGATCTTTGATGAGCTCCAACCATCTTCGAGCATACCCTTGCACCAACCAATTGAGCGACTAAAATATCGATGCAGGGCAGGGTACTGTTCTTTATAGTGATGGCATTGAGCGAACGATAATCAACACTTAATCTTAGTGTCTCGTCGTTCTTCTTAACGAACAGTGCAGAACAACTCCAAGGTAATGAGCTTGATCGTATAAAATCTTCGCTCATGAGTTCACTTAGTTGCTCCTTCAACTCCGCTAGTTCATTGGGTGCCATTTTGTACGGCCTCCGTGAAATTGGTGTTGTTTCTGGCGACACTTCAATCTTGAACTCGACGTCCCGTTAGCCGGCATTGCCCAGTAACTCATTGGAAACACATAGTATATTCACGTCCCACCGGACTACCCTCGAGTTTAATTACCTCCGTGGGGTAGGCCTAACCAGTCCTTATTTCTGTATAGAATAGACCTTTCTGCACTCCACCCAGATTTTGATCCAGTTAAAAGCATTTTCATAACTCATGTTGAATACCAAAGTTAAAGTTCACTTCAATATATTTCCAACGAGTACTCCTATGCCTTCAGATCATCTCTGGATCAAAAGTTATGATTTTCCAAATTTGACAGAATTCCTGGATAAAACTTGCCAGCATCTCCTTTGTATGTGGCTAACTTTATCACAGTTGTATATGCAAATACAATAAGAATCTGAACACACTTTGAACTACAACAATGTTGCAAATTTCATAACCTTTCCAACAGTGTATCATAGGCTCCTTAAAGCTTTTTCTACAGGAAGTTATGGCTTAAAAACAGAAAGATCCAGAGAGGTTTTGCTGCTGTCCTGGTTCTGAACAGTTTGCCTTCAACTGAACTTTTCACCAACTTAACTTGTGATTTTGCTCTGGTGATCTACAAAGAAGTTGTAGAGCAATTGAAAATATTTCCAGAACTGTATCATACACCTTAATTGGTTAAATATACTACGAGTTATGCTCTGTTAAAATCCATCAAGAATTCCTGCCAGAAAACAGAGCACTCTGTTTTTGAAATCTTTGAAGCCTAGTCATTCTATCATTTGAAGCTTAGCTCAAAATAAGAGTTCAGTAACTAATATTTGTTTCAAACTTCCATTTTCAGTTGAAAGTTAGTTCATTGAACATTTATTCATAGGGAAGAGATTATTAAGTGTAGTATGGTGTCGATGCACCGTAAGAATCATGTCGGTAATACGTTCCTCACAAAAAGGAAATCATAACCGGATTATACCAGCATATACGTCTTTATTGTGGCACTAAACGGTCTCTCGCACACGTGTACTACACGGTATACGTACGTGGTTAGTACCTGCAGAAGAACACTCAATAGTGATGCACTCAAGGGTTGTTTTATTTTCAGGCAGGTCCATATTTGAAAGTAAATACATATGCCCGTATCATTTCCATACGGCCGTCCTTGAATTAAGCCACGTATCAAGGTACACGATCGTGTTTTTACACCACACGACGGGGAACCTGAGTAGAGCATGAACGGGTTGTCACGGTTGGGAATTTTATCACCCCAACAGATACCACCTACTGCCCTGCAGGGCGCGCCGATGGCAAGCGCTTCGTATGTCCTTCTAGGCTATTTCCAGAAGAACACACTATCACGTTACCGACCACATGATGGGGTTTCCACTTTTTTGTCTAATGCACGCCAGGGACCAGCGTTTCATATGATCTCAGGAACATGAAGAGTTCAAGAGTTTCATATTAACGTCTCACACCAAGCTGTGAGACCTATCCCTGAACCACATTCCTCGTCATATGAGCTAACCGGAATTGAACCGCTTTCGGTGGCGTTCCTTACCATGCTTACCTGAGCGTAGGTGCGTCGTTACATAATCAAAATTCAGAATTATAACAAGTATGTTAGTCATGCCACTATAAGTTATACTACTATAGTCCTTATGTGGGCCTAACACCGTTTCGTCACTGGATCCTAAGTTTTTGTCGTAATACGATCCTTATTCTGTGCGCTATTACCAATGCGGCTCTGATATCATGCTGAGAGGGACCCTGGCCTGTGTCATGGGGCCGTGCCACTTTCCCAGGAATCGCATTAGGTGGTGCCATGTTATGCGGCACCCAACAGCACTCATATAAGGAAAACTGTATTACATAAATCAAAAGTGGAAGCTTACAAATGTTCTTTGTAAATAATTTACATCAAATAGCTACAACGGAAGACTACAAACAAATCACGTCGAATAACTAATGAGCACTCAAGAGGAGGTCCAGCCTGCGGACTCCACTCGCTAGCAACACGAAGACATGGCAGCGGCTAGGTTCTCCATGTGTTAACCGACTCGGAAGTTTCCGAGTCTCATCGGACATCCTTCTTTATAAGCGTCGATGTTAACCTGCAAAACCACTCATATAGCAAGAGTGAGCACAAAGGCTCAGCAAGACTTAACCGTCTCTCCTAAGGCATGCAACTCTACATGAAAGTAACTTAAGACCTAAACATGTAAGTTGCAAAAAGACTCGCCTACAAGTTCATCCTTAACTTTCATATTTTAGCCATCATAGTAGTAACCTTGTGCCCAGAAACATTGGAACTCCACAATCAAACAAGAAACACTTCATTCCAATGTTATTTGTCCCAAGGTGGAAAATAACTTTAGTTTGCTCTATCACTACTCCAGACATGGTTTTCATGCAATTCCAATTTAGCACAGCAGCAATTAAACTTTGCAAACTGTTCTCACACAACTTGCTTACTACATCACAACACAGTGAGCAAGCGGTACTCATAACCGCGAGGGACGGTGATTCGAATCAAACACTGCCCGGATAACTTGACACATACGCCCGCCTATGAGGACCCAATTTGGCGTCCTTCATTATGTCGTATGTGGCAACCTTTCGCAGGACACCCAACTGTAGAACCGATCGCGCCGTCTCGGGCTCATAGGTCTAACGAGACGATGTGGTATGCGTCGACAATCCAGTTAACCTGGTACATTGGTTTCCTAGGTCCCATATAGCAGTAAGCATCTGGTACACAACTCAATACTTGCTCAGCAGGGCCGCACATGACTCGGTCCTTAACCGACACGGGCAGAGCTACTCGACCAAGACCTCGTCTTGTCGCTGCCTAACCCTCCTGCCCGATCTCATCTTTGGAAAACATAAATTTTAGTTTGCCTCTTTAAACCAAACCTGTCTGATCCCAAACTATAACTCGCGAGTAGATTCCACCTACTCGACTTCTACCCGATGTCATAGCCTATTTAGCATGGCAACATTATTCTACAGCGGGGATACGTCTGCTACCCTTGACTCGAGGGTTTCTTTGGTCAACATCCGTGACCTAATGCACATACAAACTCTAAACCATAATTGTAAACAAAGTAAAACTTGATAAAACAACTTAAATGCAAACCGGACCTTGCCGTGATTTTGCAGGTGACTAAGAATCTATTCAGTTAGTGAAGACCACTTGAGGCTTGATCACTCGCTTTTACTCCCTCTTTGATCTCCACTTCGATTGCTTCACAATCTCCACGTAGATGCTACACGTTATGAATATGCATATGTGTTTAAATGTAAAACTTTTGCTAACAAGTTCTAATGACAAGTTTAAAACTGGAACTCTGTTTAATAATTTAAAATGACACAGGTGCTAGTGGTTTGGGTTCGGGTTAAGCAACATGATCAAGTGATAAGTGCATTTCATCACTTGTGTGTTACTCATCGAAAGAGGTTGTACAAAACAGTGGTGATCCAGAGATCCAATGGAACTGAAAATTTTCTTGTGAGTTCCTTGTCACAGGAAAGTAATCTGGATCAAAATTCAGAATTTTTCACTGAGTAGATAACTCTGAACAATTCCCTAATCATTTTGGCAAAAGGAATTAATTCTGAATAAATTTGCACTTTCATGCAAATTAAAGTGAACCAAAATTTCAAACATAGCTCAGGGAGCATGCATGAACTTTCCTAGGACTTTTGTTGCTAATAATTTCCCAGAACTGAATTTCCGAGTTTTGGAAATTCTCTGGAATTGTTTCTGTATTCATTTGAACACAGAAACTTGAAATCAGAATTATCCTAGCTAAATCAACTCCAAATGAGATGAAACAATTAGAGGTGTGCCCTAACATAATAAAGAATATTCTGGCGAAATTTGAGGATTTTTGGATGAACTAAACTCCCTCTAAAATTCTTTTGCTCAAAAGTTTTAAAGAATTTTCCAGAATTTAATAGTGATTTTCATACAAATTGGGTTGCATATTTGGATAGAGTGTTTCAATCTGAATCCAACCCCATTTTAATCACTAAATTTGGAGCTTCCTAGCATAAGTTATGAAGGTCTAAAGTTTGAACAACTTTCTGTTTGAATTCTACACAGAACAATTCAAAAATGGGGCCCATGGCTCAGGTGTTTCTTCAACCTCTTGCCAGAGCCCGCGGGTGCACGCCGGACAGAAGGGTGGCGCGCCCTGTTCTCCCTCATTTCTCCACCGTTTTTGCCCCGATTTTGCCCTACACGCTCCTCAGACTGTGTCCTAGCAGCCGGGCAAGTTTTCCCCGCATGAAAATGGCCATAGGTGGGTCGGCATCGGCGGGGCGGCTCGGGAGGTCGGCACCAACGCGTTCCGGCGTGGCCAAAGCTTCTCCGTGCGAGATACGATGCCCTAAAAATCCCTAGTGGTCGAGGAACATGGAATGGAGATCAGATCTTGCAGAAAATGGCGGCAAACTAGTCATCACCGTGAACCGTGGCGGTTTTTGCCGCCGGCGGTGATTTCTCGTCGCCTGGGGCGGAGGAGGGGCGGTTTGCTTCGTGCTTTGGCGTGGAAGGGCGCTAGGAACCCTAGTAGCTGTGGTTTGAATTGTAGAACGAATGAACAAGCAATTTGAACTAATTTCAGAAACATGCTAGTGTCGGTTCTTCACGTGCGCCAGCGCCAAAAACCAAATTCCGGCAAGCCGGTGTCAGGGAAGAGCAAGAGGACCATGGGAGAAGTAGCTATACGTGGTGGTGCACCTCTGTGGGCTTTTGAGCACGCCGGAGAGGCTTCGGGCAGGCCGGACGAGGAGGAGCAGTGAGGCGACGTTGTATGGAACCGAGGAGAAGGAAAATCTTCGTGCGCCAATTCTAGGACGCCCGGAGCTGCGGTTTGTCACGCTGAAGAGGTGAAGGAGGAGTTCACGGTGCGGTTTTTGCAGCTCAGCCAGCCTCTGCACGCCCGAGTTCCCCCGCTCCCGATCACGACCGAGGCGGCGGCATGCATTCTGTGTTTGGCGTGTGCACACGAGGAGGATTCGAAGTCCGTTGCTTCGGCCAGTGCGAGAGAGGATGACGCTGGGGGTGCAGAAGACCCCACGAGAAGCTCTCCAGCGCTGCTCAAGAAGCTGGGAGATGGCGGCAGTTTCCCCCTCGGTGGCGCGTGCGCAGGCGTCGGCTGCTTCGAGTGAAAGAAACAGAGCCTCTGTTTGCTTCTTGTGTAAGTCTACTCCTTATGACAGGTGGGTGCCACTACTCTTCTCCCCTTATCCTCTCTAAAATCTCTCAAATTTGGCACAGTGCAAACTTCAACCATTAGGAAGTCATATTCAAAAGCCATTTGGCAAATTGATATGTTTTACCTCAGTTTCAAATTTGAATCCAAATTTGAAGGAAATTCATAAGCCCCTTTGATTTTCATATCAAAGCAACTCCAAATCTTCTCAAAATTTGCATTCTCACTAATCCAAATCTGAATAATTTGAATATGCCATCTGATTTTTAAGTTGGCTACTGCAATTAAGAATTTTGAACCAACAGTCTGAACTTCCCTTTTGGAAATGGCCTTTATTTCCTTGAAGTGGACGATTTAGTTCAAAACTTAATTTAAAGTCCTCTTTTATGATGGACCATTTGAATTTGGGGAAACAAACTTTGGTTTGTTCCTAGCCCATGCTTGATAAATCTTGGTCCTAATCTGAACCTCGCAAGTTCAGTTTGAATATGCCCCTCAAATTTGAATTCAGCACAAATTCAAACATGAGCATAATTCACTCCTATTTAGCTCACCCTAAAAGCAGAATGTTGCCACCATAATTCTTCTCACCTTCAAATGTGTGAGGTTCCATGTGTGTTTTAAAAATTTGGCGGCACTTTGAGGTGAACATTTGAGTCTAAAGACCTTATTTTTATTCTTTCTCATACACATATATGATTAGACTTGAGTTTAACTCCACCTTGGTCCAACACATTCAAATGAATGCTTGAACCCGTGTTGTTGAACCCCACGTATACCATCCCGTGTAAGAAAGTTTTTGTAAGTCACATTTTTCATGAACCAGAAACACAATGACGTTCAAACATCCTTTTCTTTGCATTCCCGTTTTTGGGACTTTTACAGTATATGTATAGGTAGTGACGACATGAGCACGACTTCTCGGAGACCCGAGAATAATGTATCTTGTATAAAGTTTATGCTTTATCAATATATGTGAATGTTGTGCAAATTTATTCATGTGTCACTTCAATGCCTACTGTTTTATATGGAATTTTAAGAATGACATGTGCTGATCGCTGCTGTCTTGAATTTCAGAATGACTCACACTCGTGCCAACCCAGATGTTGGAGGTTCTAGTCAGGGGGGAGATGCCTCCCAACAGCCATCTGAGGATTCCGCAGGATAGCAACAGCAACAACCGCCACCGCCATCGCCAACGATTACATTGGCCAACGGAGTTGCTGCAGATTCTTATTGCAAATACGTCTTGACCAGAGAGGCGTCAAGATCGCGAGGAGGGCCAACAAAGCTCCTACTCCGACTTTCTGGCTAGTCATCCCCCGGTATTCTCAAGGGCAGATGAACCCCTCGATGCGGACAACTGGCTGTGCACGATGGAGATGATGTTCGGGCTGCTGCAAGTGAGTGAGCAGCGCAAGACGCAGTTCACGGTGCGGCGGACCGGAATCCGCTCATCCAGGATCGCAGAGGGTGGTGCCGCACGATGCGACACCCGACAGCACACATCATAAGAATGATATTGTATTACATAGAAAACCAACTGAATATGTACAAACTAGTACAATACTTCAGCTACAAACTAGTAATAGGATTACAAAAGCGGAAGCTATGTTTATACAACGAACATGCGATGGTAAGTTGCAGCATATGGACACGCCTACAAGTTCATCCTTATTTCATCTTTTAGCCACAAGTTAACAGTTCATGAATTTGAAAATTTAGTAAGCAATATTTGGTGGCACACATGTAGCAATACAATTATACATATCAGCAGAATTGAATCATAACATTCCATAATTTAACTGTCACGACGCAGTGAACAAGAGGTACTCATCACCGCGAGGGACGGCGAATCGACTCGATATACACCTGCAGGGATAACCAAAGAGCATGTCACATACGCCAACCCGTGGAGCTGCACAGCACGCTCACTCGATGTCGTATGGGACAACCTTTCACCCAACAGCCCAAACGTCGAACCGGTCGCACCGAAACGGACAGGAGGTTCCCTACATGGAGCATCTCTCTATGCCCGTTAGCAGATTTCCACCTTGCTTCCCTCAACCTACACCTATAAATCGGTGCGCTATGCCTCGACGGACGGAGGTATCGGTTACATCGGTTTATTGGGGCCCATATACCCGATATGCCTTCGGTACGTTCAATACTTGTTCAGCAGGGCCGCACACGGATCGGTACTCAATCGACACGGGCAGGGCTGCGCCCACAATACTTCCTCTTGCTGTGCCCTAGCCCCTGCCTAGTATCATTTTCTCTCTAAAGTGATCTCACATCACACGAACCAATCCCGTGTGTCCCAAAACCTAACTCGCGAGTAGATTCCAACTACTCGACTTGTACCGAAGTTCTATGAATCATTATGCATAGCCTGCCTACTCGAGGACTTAGACACTAACCTCACTCTTGTGGGAAAATCTGGTTATGCACTTGGGTTTCATCCATTCTACACCTAATGCACATCCATACCCATACTAAGTATTTATAAAAGCAAAACTTTGAAAAATTGGTTAATTGTCACACCCGGTTTTTCCGAAGAACAACCAAGTGAATATCACATGTATGCCAGGATAGATTTCTCATACATGTGATGACAAATAGTGAAGCATCATTTATTACAAGCCAGGTGTCGAATATAAATAAGTCTTACATAGCAAATGTCTCGATGGACAATAATAAATTCATCACGAGTAAATAAACTAGCAGCGGAATATTATTTCTTGAGGGCTCCATCACAGGCGTTGCCCGGGGGTCTCCATGAACCTAGAAACCTCCTTCGGGTCTAAAGTCTTGGTCATTATACACCACCTCATTATCTTGACCTGAGCAGCAATATAAACCAACAAAATATGCAAGGTTGAGTATCAATGGTACTCAGCAAGTGTGGGAAAATTATATCATGCATGGCTAGATCAAGGAGAGGTTGAACTCATGGTTAAAGCACTACGCAATTAATACCTATCACCTTAGCTTATTAAGCACCTACATTACTACACAAGTGAAATGGTCCCAATCTCCCATCCCATCATCATAACCAAATAACCATAACATCATTTTCAATGTTAAGCTCCCCGCTTAACATCCACAACTTCCAAAACCATCACTCCTCTAATCATGAATAAGTCCAAGCCGCTCTTGACCGTCAGCACGGCTGTCATGACAGTTTTGACTCTGCAGAGTTTGTACCACTGTACCCACATGTAGTGATTTCATCCCCCGTTGCCGGGTGGACTAAAAGAACCTCCATTATACCATTGGCTACGAACCACATTCACACTTCCCAGGTGTGTAGCCAGGAGATCACTACGAAGCCTTTACAAAGGGATTCCCGATGAGCGTGGGCCCACTGAGGTTTCACCCCTAACAGCATACAAGAGGCTCCAACCCCGCTGCAGTGGCCCCCTCTTGAGCCTTGCGGTTCATATGGTAGTCCAGCTGACACCTACTCCCCGCACCATCCAACACACCCATACTACGCCGGGGATACACCTAATTAATTGGCCAAGCTGCCCCATCTCAGCATGTGGTTGGCACTGTAAAGCCAGGTTACATGCTCCATGAACCGGTCCTTAGGATCCAGGCAAGTACTAAACACAAACCCAAGTCTCGTGCACCCAGCACACAACCAAAACATCCAACTTGCCTTGATCCCTACCTCTACATAACTCACAATATCTCATTCAAGAGTATGGTAAAATAAACTGATGATCTCATGTCCCAAATATCCCATTCTAAGAATGGCTAAGCATATGCATAATAATAAATGACATGATAAAATAAATCCCAACCCAAGCTACAAGGAAAACAAGGTAATGCAATTCTAGGGAAACTTCCTAACATGGGTTTCATATTTTAATTGTCAATGCAAATAATTCTAACTACACATCCTAGCATAGGATCAAAGTGGTCAAGGACACTTGCCTCCTTCCTGCTGCTCTTGAAATGGGTAGTCCTGATCTTGGAAAGGAATAACTTGCTCTTGAGCAGGTTCTACATCATACCATCACACATAGCAAAAGAAAAACAACAATCCATAAGACATAGTTCACACTTCCACTTCATACAAACCACACATTCATATTTATGAAAGTCATTCACCATTATATGTGTTGTGGTTACTCTATGTGTGTTGATTTGTGGCTTGCATGCACTTTTAATCATGTGTATATGATTCCTACTTTTGTGTTCACATTTATACTTACTACTATATATATGAATTTCCAAATTAAATAAACTCCTTATATTCAACTACTACACCTTTTTACTACCAAATAAGCATGAAAGGTATTTTCCTTCTCCATATGTGTCTTCATAGTTTCTACCAACCCTAAACTGAACTCTTTGGATTTTAGAAACTCCATTTATCATTTACTAGTTGCTATATTTTCAGATTTATTTTCTTATGCATAAATGTGTACTTTATTATGAAAATAACAAGACACATCATCTAAACAGAATAGGTTCTGATCTAAAATGTTTAATAATATATTTTTGACCTTTTCCTCTGATGTAAACTATTTTACATTTATTTCCCTATTTTCAGAACTATTCTTTGCTTAAAAATGTGTCCCTAAATATGAATAATAAATTAAACAGATTCAATTCAGCCCAAAATATGTTTTTATCTCACTCCAAAGTTTCCTAAATACTGAGAAAGTCTTTAATTTAATTTTGACAATATGTTTGTCTCACTTTTTAACTTTTAAACACTAGCCAAATATTCAATTTCCTAAATTAAATACTAAACAGGGCTAAAAGGTAAACTCACCCCACTACAGGGTCTATAATATTATTTTCAGAATTTCCAGGGGTATAGCTACACTTATCAGAGGGGTTTTTCCTAATTTTTATTAAGTCCCGGGGCTAAAACTGATTTTTAAATGAATTTACATGATTTTCTGAAGTTCCAGGGGCTAGATCAGAAGTTTCCGGGGCTAGCTCTTATTTCCCGAGAACCCCAGGGGGTAGCACGTAAGATTTCCAGTCTTTATAACGTGGGGCTGACGTGGACCGTCCGATTTTAAACCGACGGCTGAGATTATAACGTCGAACCAGTACGCGGGGATTTAAACCCTACCGTACGATTTAAAATAAACGGCGCACAAGCGGCCACGTCGCTCTGATCGAACGCGGGCGGCGCTGCCGGCGGCGCACGGCGGCGGGAAGCGGCGATCTCGCCGGAGACTTTCGGATCTTCGAGAATTCTTCCTAGAAATGTTATTTTATGGCATAGATTGGTGGAGAGGAGGTCGGGGATCTCACATCGGGGGTTTTCTTGAGCTCGGAGGTCCTGGAAGGTGATCGGCGACGAGGTCCGAGGTGAATTCATGGCGAGGCTCGTGGGCGCTGTGTTTACACCGCAAGTCACCGAGTTTTCTGCACCTGCAAGGTTCCCTAGAGGCGGTGGATCAAGACCAGCGAGTTAGATCGGAGTTTCCGAGCGTAGATCGGCCAGAATTCGCCTGAGAAGTCTCGGTTCTCACCAGAGAAAAATCGGCGGATCGCGTGGGGGAAACATAACGAGGCCGGGGTTTTTATAGACGGGGGAGGGCGGCGGGGTGGTTTAGATTGAGTTCGCGTCGCCCCCGAGCGAAATTCGGCTGGGATTCGCAGAAATCCGGATCGGTTTGGATTCGGGGTGAGAGAGTCCGGCGCGGGCTCGAGGTAGATGAAGAACTGGCGAGCCCCGCCTGTCAGTGGGAGGAAAGGGGCGCGCACGGCTGCGGGCTGGCGCGGGTTCTGGTTGGGCCGGCTGGTGGGTTGCGGCCCACTGGCCGGTTTTTTTCTGTTTTCTTTTATTCTTTTTCTATTTCTTTTCTGATTTGAGTTTTATTTGAATTCCAGTTTGAATTTGAATTTTTGCAAAACATGCAACACGTCCAAAAATTTTTAAATTCCCCTCTTAACATGATTTAGGGTCCTAACAAGATTTTTGGGGTGTTACAGCTCTACCCCCCTTAAAAGAAATCTCGTCCTCGAGATTGGTGTTTCTAAGAAAACAATTCCGGAAATTGTGCCTTGAGCTCATCTTCCCGCTCCCAGGTGGCTTCCTCTTCTGAGTGATGCTTCCACTGCACTTTGCACATCCGGATTCTTTTATTTCTGGTGAGGCGTTCCACTGTCTCCAAAATCTTGTATGGTTGCTCGGCATAAGACAAATCCTCGGCTACGTTCACTTCATTCATGGGTAACACTTCTTCAGGAGTCCTCAGGCATTTCTTGAGTTGTGACACATGGAATACATCGTGCACATCCGATAGATGAGCCGGTAACTCTAGTTGATACGCCACTTCGCCTTTTCTCTCCAGAACTTGAAATGGTTCGATGTATCGAGGTGACAACTTCCCTTTCACCTTGAACCGACGAAGTCCTCGGATAGGGGACACCTTGGGATAGACATAGTCTCCCACGTTGAAAACGAGCTCTCTTCTTCATACATCGGCATAGCTCTTTTGGCGTGTCTGTGCTATCCTCAAGTTGTTGCGAATTTCCCTCACCTTCGCCTCGGCTTCTTGTAGTACTTCTGGACCAAACACTTTACTTTCCCCTGTTTGGTTCCAACATAGGGGAGTTCTGCACTTCCTCCCGTACAAAGCTTCAAACGGTGACATCTTCATACTAGCTTGATAGCTGTTGTTATAGGAAAACTCCACATACGGTAAGTTTTTATCCCAACTCCGATTGTTTTTGAGTGCACATGCCCTCAGCATATCTTCAAGAATCTGATTGGTCCTTTCCGTCTGCCCATCAGTTTGGGGATGATAGGCAGAACTAAAGTTCAGATGGGTTCCCATGGTTTCATGCAACTTCTGCCAGAACCTTGAGGTGAACTGTGTCCCTCGATCCGACACAGTCTTCTTTGGCACTCCATGGTAACACACGATCCTCGACATGTACAACTCTACCAATTTGGATCCGCTGTAGCTTTCTTTCACGGGGATGAAATGAGCTACCTTGGTTAGCCTGTCGATGATGACCCATATCAAATCATATCCTGATTGGGTCCTAGGCAATCCCACGATGAAATCCATGCTGATTTCTTCCCATTTCCATTCAGGCACTTTGAGTGGTTGCAATAATCCCGCGGGTCGTTGATGTTTTGCTTTCACCAACTGACATGTGTCACATAGGGCAACATGTTCCGCGACATCTCGCTTCATGCCATACCACCAATACCTGCTCTTGAGGTCATGGTACATTTTCGTACTCCCAGTATGAATGGAATTGTCAGAATCATGAGCCTCCTTCAAAATCAATTCACGGATCTCCTTTACTTCTGGCACACAGATTCTTTACCCGTGCCACACCGTTCCTTGTTTATCCTCTCTAAAACCCGGAGCTTTATTTTCCTTGATGAGTTGTCTGATCTCTTGTATCTTCTCATCATTCTTTTGACCCTCGCGTATGTCTCGCTCTAGCGTGGAGTCCACTTCCATGGCGATGGCTTCACCACTATTTACTAGACATAGATTGAGCCTTATAACCTCGTCCTTCAATTCTGCAGGTATGTCCTTCAAGCTCAACTTATTGACCTGCACTTTCCGACTCAAAGCATCGGCCACGACGTTTGCTTTCCCGGGATGATAGTTGATGCCCACATCAAAGTCATTGATTAGCTCTAACCATCTCCTTTGCCTGAGGTTGAGGTCTGGCTGTGTGAAAATGTACTTCAAACTCTTATGATCCGTATATATCTCGGTCCTCTTCCCCATCAAATAGTGCCGCCAAATTTTCAATGCGTGTACCACTGCGGCTAGTTCGAGGTCATGTGTAGGATAGTTCTTCTCGTGCTTCCGAAGCTGCCGGGATGCATAAGCCACGACATGCCCTTCTTGCATGAGAACACATCCCAACCCGTTTCCAGAGGCATCGCAGTACACCGTGAAGTTCTTCTGCATATCTGGCATAACCAGCACTGGGGCTGTTGTCAGTCTTTTCTTTAACTCCTGAAAACTCATTTCGCACTGTGGCGTCCATGTGGATGTGATTCCCTTCTCCAACAATTTGGTAATGGGTCTCGAGATCTTAGAGAATCCCTCGATAAACCGTCGATAGGATCCAGCCAATCCCAAAAAGCTTCGAACTTCCCCGACATTTTCAGGGGTCTTCCAATTCTGTATATCCTCGATTTTGGCGGGATCTACGGAGATTCCTCCCTCCGAGATTATATGTCCTAAGAAGAGAACTCTCTTCAGCCAAAACTCACACTTGCTCAGCATGGCATATAGTTGGTGTTCTCTCAGCCTCTGCAACACCGACCTTAGATGTTTCTCATGTTCTTCTTCATCTTTGAAGAAGAAGAGAATGTCATCTATGAAAACCACCACAAATTTGTCCAGATATTCCATGAATACCTTGTTCATGAGATACATGAAGTATGTCGGGGCATTAGTTGGCCCGAAAGGCATGACGGTGTATTCATACAGTCCGTACCGAGATACGAAAGCTGTCTTGGGAATATCAGTTTGCCTTATCTTGAGTTGGTGGTATCCCGACCTGAGATCAATTTTCGAGAACACACAAGCGCCCCTCAACTGATCAAACAAGTCTTCAATGCGGGGTAATGGGTACTTGTTCTTGATGGTTACCTCATTCAAGGCACGGTAATCCACGCATAACCTTTGGGTTCTGTCCTTCTTGGGCACAAATATCACCGGAGCTCCCCATGGTGAGGAACTAGGACAAATATACCCCTTCTCCGTCAATTCTCTTAAATGATCCTTGAGTTCTTCTAGCTGCTTGGAGTCCATCCGATAAGGTCTCTTGTATATCGGGGCTGTTCCAGGTACTAGCTCAATTGCGAATTCCACTTCACGATCGGGAGGCATACCTGGCAACTCCCCCGGAAAAACATCTGGATATTCCCTGATGGTCCTGATTTCCTCAACTTTCACCTCAACTTGATTTAATTTAATGTCCCTCCTAGGCTCGTGTATTGTTATGAACTTTACTCTTGTGCCACTAGGGTGAGTTAGTTCCACCGTTCTGGTCGAACAATGGATGATTCCTTTATGTTTTGTCAACCAGTCCATACCCAAGATAATATCTATCCCTTGTGAATCTATCACTATGAGGTTAGCAGTAAATACCACCCCATTAATGTCTAGGTTCACTTTGGGACACACTTGTCTTGTCCTTATTTCTCCACCTGGAGAGTTTACGGCTAGCATATGGTTCATTTGTGTCGTTGCTAGGTCATGCTTCTTAACAAACCCTTGAGCAATGAACGAGTGGGTAGTACCAGAATCAAACAGCAGGGTTGCAATGTGTAAATTGGCAGGAAACTTACCAACTACCACGTCGGGTGCCTCTTGCGCATCCTCCATAGTGACGTGGTTCACCCGTCCTCTCATTACATTCTGCTGTTGCGGCTGCGTGGGCTTCTTCTTTGGGCAGTTATGGGCGTAGTGCCCCACTTCACCACAGCTAAAACATTGCACCCCAACCTTAGGTGCCTGGCCTTTGTTGTCTTCGGGTTGGTTTGGAGGTCCCTGTACTGCTGGTCGAGGTGGATATGCGGGGCGAGGTTGCTGTGCAAACTGACGTTGTGGCTGTGCTGGTGCTGCCGGAGGCCTGTAGTTCGGGTTGTACCCTCTTGGTGCTGAGTAGGGTACCGCAGCACGGTTCATCTGCCCTGTAGGTTGCTGCATCAGACGTGGGCGGGTGTTGCTCCCTGTAGCTTGATGTGACCACCCGGCCTTCCTCTTATTCTCATTTTCCAAGGCCTTTAGTTTCCTTTCCACCACAAACGCTCTGTCCACCATCTTTTGGAAGCTTTCATACTCGTTGGAGGACATTGCACACTGCATTTCTGCGGTAAGTCCTTCCACGAAACAATCTTGTTTCTGCTCATCAGTCTCTATGTCCCGTGGGGCATAACGGGATAGTTGAGTAAATTTAGTGAGGTATTCCCTCACCGTCATGTTTCCCTGCTGCAGTCCCAAAAACTCCTTCCTCTTGTTTTTGAGTTCACCTCTTGGGATATAATGGTTGCGTAAGCTACGCTTGAACTCTTCCCAGGTGATGTTCTCAGGGTCATGATGGGCGGCCACGTAGGCGGTCCACCAATCAGCAGCAGGTCCATGCAATTGATGAGAGGCAAACAGCACCCTCTCATACCCTTGGCACTGTATGATCCTCATCTTGCTCTCAATGGTCTTAAGCCAATCATCTGCCTCCAGAGGTTTAGCAGCACTTGCAAACTTTGGAGGTTGAGTTCCTAGAAACTCACTCAACCTTGGTTGGCGTGGTGCAGCTTGTGGAGGTGGAACTTGATGCAAGTTGGCCACCACATGAGTCAAGTTCTGGATGAGCTGATTTTGATTCTCCAGCATTTGGTGGAGGGGATCAACTCCTTCACGGCGACCACCCCGGTCCTGGCCTCCAGAAAGATGAGGGTTGCATGGCTCATCGTTGTTGTTGGCGGGGTTGGCAGCACGTCCTTTTCCTCTTCCGGCCATCTGGCAGAATCAACCAATGTTAATTTGAAAGCATTTAGTATCATCTTACTACTTTCATTTGTTTGTACTTCGAAGTGTTGAGGCTTTGTTATACTTTTCCGAGGGTTCATTTCTTACACCAAAAATAACTGCAATATTATTTCATGTGGGTTCACACACCAAAGCAAAACAATCTAAAGACGAGGCTGTGGACAATTGCTCATGGCTTCCACAACTCACGTCCCACACCAAGCATTAACACACCATTAACTTAACGTAACGATTCGACTATTCGACATCTTGCTAACGAAGGGAAAGACTCTACACTACTCGTTTTCTTGAGCTGGCTCCTCGGGGTCTTCCTCATCATTTCGGCTGCCGTCTGACTCTGCTTTGGGTGGGGAGGCTGCTGGTGGAGAAGTGCGACGACGCCTGACCGCCCGGCGATCTGGGGAGTCAGGAGTCCATGTATCATTCACGGTGACACACAGTTCATTCCCATATCCTCTTTCTCTCTCCCTTAAGCAGGCTCGCAGCAACACCTCCGTTTCCTTCAGGGTGTCCCGAACATCCTGAAGCTCTTGTTGACACTCCTGCAGTCGAGTGCTGAGCATAGAAGCATCCTCCAGGCACAAGTCCATGTGCTCATGAGAAGTCCCTTGCTGCACCGGCGGGTACTTGTATTCCTTGGTACCACTCTCACGCTGGAGGACATACATGTACTCAGTTTTGTCCAAGTGGCGACGATAGATGTGACTCTGGCAGGTGATGGCCTCCCAGGTGACATCTTTCTCCGCATCGACCTGTGTTGCTCTACAAGCTGGAGAGTGGTGGATCTTAAGCAGCTGATTTTCGTGTATAATCCTCATCTCTGAACTCCATTCTTCCCTCATCTCATGGATGGTCCTGGTGGAGTTATAGTGGATGATTAGTTTGCCCGTATTGCCGGCGGCTTCGAGCATACGCCGAAGACGGCGCAATAGGCCTCCTACTGCCAATCCGTAGGAAAGGTACGTCACCGGACGGCTCTCCTCTCTCTCGGCAAGGGCCACTACGGGAACTCTCCCTCCTGTGGACTTGCGAGCGGTGCGAATCATGCGAACCATCTAAACCAAAAAGAATTTAAAATTAGGTTAGATAAACTCTCAACCAAAAATCCTATTTTGAATGAAAGTTGGGGTAAGATGAAGAAAGTGACTCCATTAAATAACACTTTTCAACACACACCATGTAAAATAGTTTTTAAGAAAATAGGGCCCTTAAATACGTCCATTTCTACCTAGGTCCACGTTCCTACGGGCAACCTTGGCTCTGATACCACTTCTGTCACACCCGGTTTTTCCGAAGAACAACCAAGTGAATATCACATGTATGCGAGGATCAGTTTCTCATACATGTGATGACAAATAGTGAAGCGTCATTTATTACAAGCCAGGTGTCGAATATAAATAAGTCTTAAATAGCAAATATCTTGATGGACAATAATAAATTCATCACGAGTAAATAAACTAGCAGCGGAATATTATTTCTTGAGGGCTCCATCACAGGCGTTGCCCGGGGGTCTCCATGAACCTAGAAACCTCCTTCGGGTCCAAAGTCTTGGTCATTATACACCACTTCATTATCTTGACCTGAGCAGCAATATAAACCAACAAAATATGCAAGGTTGAGTACCAATGGTACTCAACAAGTGTGGGAAAATTATATCATGCATGGCTAGATCAAGGAGAGGTTGAACTCATGGTTAAAGCACTACGCAATTAATACCTATCACATTAGCTTATTAAGCACCTACATTACTACACAAGTGAAATGGTCCCAATCTCCCATCCCATCATCATAACCAAATAACCATAACATCATTTTCAATGTTAAGCTCCCCGCTTAACATCCACAACTTCCAAAACCATCACTCCTCTAATCATGAATAAGTCCAAGCCGCTCTTGACCGTGAGCACGGCTGTCATGACAGTTTTGACTCTGCAGAGTTTGTACCACTGTACCCACATGTAGTGATTTCATCCCCCGTTGCCGGGTGGACTAAAAGAACCTCCATTATACCAGTGGCTACGAACCACATTCACACTTCCCAGGTGTGTAGCCAGGAGATCACTGTGAAGCCTTTACAAAGGGATTCCCGACAAGCGTGGGCCCACTGAGGTTTCACCCCTAACAGCATACAAGAGGCTCCAACCCCGCTGCAGTGGCCCCCTCTTGAGCCTTGCGGTTCATATGGTAATCCAGCTGACACCTACTCCCCGCACCATCCAACACACCCATACTACGCCGGGGATACACCTAATTAATTGGCCAAGCTGCCCCATCTCAGCATGTGGTTGGCACTGTAAAGCCAGGTTACATGCTCCATGAACCGGTCCTTAGGATCCAGGCAAGTACTAAACACAAACCCGAGTCTCGTGCACCCAGCACACAACCAAAACATCCAACTTGCCTTGATCCCTACCTCTACATAACTTACAATATCTCATTCAAGAGTATGGTAAAATAAACTGATGATCTCATGTCTCAAATATCCCATTCTAAGCATGGCTAAGCATATGCATAATAATAAATGACATGATAAAATAAATCCCAACCCAAGCTACAAGGAAAACAAGGTAATGCAATTCTAGGGAAACTTCCTAACATGGGTTTCATATTTTAATTGACAATGCAAATAATTCTAACTACACATCCTAGCATAGGATCAAAGTGGTCAAGGACACTTGCCTCCTTCCTGCTGCTCTTGAAATGGGTAGTCCTGATCTTGGAAAGGAATAACTTGCTCTTGAGCAGGTTCTACATCATACCATCACACATAGCAAAAGAAAAACAACAATCCATAAGACATAGTTCACACTTCCACTTCATACAAACCACACATTCATATTTATGAAAGTCATTCACCATTATATGTGTTGTGGTTACTCTATGTGTGTTGATTTGTGGCTTGCATGCACTTTTAATCATGTGTATATGATTCCTACTTTTGTGTTCACATTTATACTTACATACTATATATATGAATTTCCAAATTAAATAAACTCCTTATATTCAACTACTACACCTTTTTACTACCAAATAAGCATGAAAGGTATTTTCCTTCTCCATATGTGTCTTCATAGTTTCTACCAACCCTAAACTGAACTCTTTGGATTTTAGAAACTCCATTTATCATTTACTAGTTGCTATATTTTCAGATTTATTTTCTTATGCATAAATGTGTACTTTATTATGAAAATAACAAGACACATCATCTAAACAGAATAGGTTCTGATCTAAAATGTTTAATAATATATTTTTGACCTTTTCCTCTGATGTAAACTATTTTACATTTATTTTCCCTATTTTCAGAACTATTCTTTGCTTAAAAATGTGTCCCTAAATATGAATAAAAATTAAACCGATTCAATTCAGCCCAAAATATGTTTTTATCTCACTCCAAAGTTTCCTAAATACTGAGAAAGTCTTTAATATAATTTTGACAATATGTTTGTCTCACTTTTTAATTTTTAAACACTAGACACATATTCAATTTCCTAAATTAAATACTAAATAGGGCTAAAAGGTAAACTCACCCCACTACAGGGTCTATAATATTATTTTCAGAATTTCCAGGGGTATAGCTACACTTATCAGAGGGGTTTTTCCTAATTTTTATTAAGTCCCGGTGCTAAAACTGATTTTTAAATGAATTTACATGATTTTCTGAAGTTCCAGGGGCTAGATCAGAAATTTTCAGGGCTAGCTCTTATTTCCCGAGAACCCCAGGGGGTAGCACGTAAGATTTCCAGTCTTTATAACGCGGGGCTGACGTGGACCGTCCGATTTTAAACCGACGGCTGAGATTATAACGTCGAACCGGTACACGGGGATTTAAACCCTACCGTGCGATTTAAAATAAACGGCGCACAGGCGGCCACGTCGCTCTGATCGAACGCGGGCGGCGCTGCCGGCGGCGGGAAGCGGCAATCTCGCCGGAGACTTTCGGATCTTCAAGAATTCTTCCTAGAACTGTGATTTTATGGCATAGATCGGTGGAGGGGAGGTCAGGGATCTCACCTCGGGGGTTTTCTTGAGCTCGGAGGTCCTGGAAGGTGATCGGCGACGAGGTCCGAGGTGAATTCACGGCGAGGCTCGTCGGCGCTGTGTTTACACCGCAAGTCACCGAGTTTTCTGCACCTGCAAGGTTCCCCGGAGGCGGTGGATCAACACCAGCGTGTTAGATCGGAGTTTCCGAGCGTAGATCGGCCAGAATTCGCCGGAGAAGTCTAGGTTCTCACCGGAGAAAAATCGGCGGATCGCGTGGGAAAAACAGAACGAGGCCGGGGTTTTTATAGACGGGGGAGGGCAGCGGGGTGGTTTAGATTGAGTTCGCGTCGCCCCCGAGCGAAATTCGGCTGGGATTCGCAGAAATCCGGATCGGTTTGGATTCGGGGTGAGAGAGTCCGGCGCGGGCTCGAGGTAGACGAAGAACTGGCGGGCCCCGCCTGTCAGTGGGAGGAAAGGGGCGCGCGCGGCTGCGGTCTGGCGCGGGTTCTGGTTGGGCCGGCTGGTGGGTTGCGGCCCACTGGCCGGTTTTTTTCTGTTTTCTTTTTTCTTTTTCTATTTCTTTTCTGATTTGAGTTTAATTTGAATTCCAGTTTGAATTTGAATTTTTGCAAAACATGCAACAAGTACAAAAAATTTTAAATTCCCCTCTTAACATGATTTAGGGTCTTAACAAGATTTTTGGGGTGTTACATTAATGTAAACCGGGGCTTGCCTTGTTGCTTCTGGTCAGATGTTAAGGCTTTGTTCGGAAGAAGGAAGTCCAGCACTTCCGGAGTTTCTTCGCCTTCAGCGACTACACATAAACAATATACTACATGTCAATTTAATTGCAATGTTTAGAAATGACTATGTAAAGACCATAACTCTAGCCAGCCCTCCCCTTTGGATCTGAAATTTTATGGTGGCTTGGTAGGGTCCTAACCAGAGTCTTGACCAAGTTTCATTTGAAACAAAGGTCATTTGAGTTTGTACAAATAAAAGCCTATTTGGTCATTAGTATAGCCTCTAAGGATTTTTAGGGACTTTCATGGCTCAAACCCTTACTTTCTGGAAATTAGAGTTTGAGTGGTTCTAATGGAATTGGTTTCATGTTATTTGAAGAATTCTAGATGAAGTTATGCCCTAATCAAGATTTGAGAAAATCTAAAAAATGTTTCTGTACATTTCTCTATTTTCACAGGGAAGTTCACTTAATCACACCATTAGAGCTACTAAATGAACTTGGATGGGTCTAAAATTTTTACTACGACTCAGGGATTTTCAAATGAACATCCTAGCAAAATTTCAGAATTTTCTATAAAAGGATTCTCCACATAAACTGCTCAACAGTTTAAATTTTAGGGAATTAATTCTGGAAAATAATTAAGTTTCATAAGCTGAAACTTATTTTGCTGGTTAGTATTCAAAATGATGAATCCAACAAAATTTGGTTCACTGAATTTGGAGCTTCCTAGCAGAAGTTATAAGCATTTGAAGTTTGAACCAAATCTGAAAATTCAAATAAAAGTTTAAACCAGCTGGTGGGTCCCAGGGCTACGTGTCAGTGCTGCAGCTAAGCCACACAGGGGTTCGCAGAATTTCCCACGTAGTCGCATGAGATCCCGATGCCACAGCCGATCCAGGGCGGTTTTAGCAGAGACCAACACGTGGGGCCCATGGAGCTTCGTCTACCTCGTGCTCCCACGGCTTCCCGCCGCCCCCTTCGCCGGAGTACTTGCCGGGAGGCTGTTCCCGTGACCGGAACTCGACCAAAATGGCCGCCCCTGCCTGAAATTGCTCGGGGAACCCGTTGCTGACCTTGTCACCGGCCGGTGATCACCGGAATCGGTTGCGCGACGGCGACAGTCCACAGGGTGAGTTCGGCGATGTCGGTATGGCCCTGTCATGCCTCAAAGTCCCCTCTGTTGGCTCCAACAGCACCGCCATGACCTACGGAGCAACGACCCAGCCTCTGATATTGCTCAAAGTTGTGGCAAACCAGACTTCACCATGCGACCTAGGTCTAAACCCGGCGATGAACGAAAAACCCATGGAACTCGGTGGTTTCTCGCTGGTTTCCCGTGATTCGTGACCGTATGGATTCACACGGACGTTTCTAGCTGGTTGTTGAAGCTGGGGAGCGATTGCTTGACCGGTTGGCCCGAATTTTCAGATTAACCGAACACGGGCTATATCACATGCTCTCGGCAAGAACTGGAATTTCGGCAAGCACACTCTATGGCATGCGGCCGGGGTTGTCGGACAGAAAATGCACTCCTAGGTGAACCTTTTGGCATTCCTAACTCGGCGTGGGATCAAACCTAGCGGCCGGACGATGAGTTTTTGGTAGCGGCGGCTTTACACAACGCTGAAAGGAAACAGGGAGCTCGTGGTCAGTTTACCGTGGGTGTGGCGCCGGGTTGTTGCATCGACCACGTCGAGGAGGCTTCGGCAAAGCTCTGGGTGATTTCAGACCAGCGTGCCAACCTTGGAGACGTCCGGACGCCAGAGAACCGAGGGTGGTCGAGGGTGCGGCGGCGTTTTTTCGTTGAGAAGCTTGGGAACGGGCAGAGCAGCACGGAGAGTCGGTTGATGGGGTGAGAAATATCACCGATTGCCGATATGTCGACGCATACCTGAAAGTGCATCTAGGCACCCCTTGTGGGTTTTGGTTGATTTATGACAAATAAATAAGACCCTAACAAAATTATTGAGAATGATCGCAGGTTCTCAAAGAAATTAAGAAGAAAGCGCACAAAGAAAGGAGAAGGAGGATCCAAATTGATAAGAGCTCAAGAACTGAAAAGATTAGATCACTTATTATAGAATGTGTTGGAGAAACACACCCCAAGAGCTCAAGTGGAAGAAATCAAACTAACTGCACAATTTCAACATGTGCGGACTAGTCCGATATTAACCGGACTGGTCCGATATTCTTTTTGTCCAGAAAACGGACTAGTCCGTTATCAGCCGGACAAGTCCAATTTTGTCTCAGGATAGAAAACGGACTAGTCCGCAATACTACGGACTAGTCCTGTATCTCACAACACTTAGGGTTTTCTACACACAGCACACGGACTAGTTTGGACATCGCAAACCCTAACGTAACCATTGGAAACTCTACTATAAAAAGAGGTGTACGGCCATACCAACACATCTCTTCGACCCCCCGCGCGGTCACACCTCCCAAGATCCCAAAATTCATATCTCTCCACACATTCTAACCCAAGAAGGATCAATTCTTTAGGGATTAGCAATTGATCAAAGGAGAAACTTGTTCTACACATCTTGAGCTCTTGGGTTTGATCTCTTGCACACTCTTGTTTGTTAATTGTTCATCTGTTGAGTGTGTTTGGTTGTGTTAGTTCATTGTAATTCTTGGGGAGCCCTCAACTTGTGAGAAGGCCCTTTGAACGATTTATTCCCCCATGTTATTAGTGGAAGAGAATCGGCCTTTGTGGCAATTCAACGAGGATAGGGTTGGCCACCTTTGGAGTCACATGATCATTTGAAATAAAAAGGAACTTGAAGGCATGTGCTTGCTCATGACCACCTTCTCATGTTCAGAAAAGCTTCTGCAAGTCCCAAACCTTAAAATTATACTCTGCTTTATTCACACTCAAGTTTTACATTTACAAGTTTTTGGGACTTTTACATTCCTCCCCCCTTAAAAAGAATCTCGTCCCGAGATTCATGATTAAGGACAACGTGGAGAGGACAACTACTAAATATAAGCCTCTAACAACTCCGGATTATTGTGATGTAAATATTCCTCGCTTTCCCATGTAGCTTCGTTGGACGCATGATTTTCCCATAGCACCTTGAAAAATCGCAGCGTCCGGTTCCTGGTCTCGCGAGTCTTTACATCAATTATCCGGGTTGGATGCTCAACATATGTGAGGTCCAGCTTCAAATCTGCTATGTCCCCCGTGAGAATCTCCGTCGGAACTTTCAAACACTTCCGCAACTGAGATATGTGGAAGACGTTATGATCTCTGGCTAAAGCTACCGGTAGCTCCAAATGGTATGCCACGGGTCCACACCTTTCAATGATGATGAAGGGACCGATAAGATGCGGAGCCAATTTTCCTTTCACTCCAAATCGGTGAATGCCCTTCATAGGAAATACGCAGAGGTATACGTTGTCCCCAACTTGAAATTCTAGATGACGATGCCTCCTATCCGCATAGCTCTTTTGTCTGGACTGAGCGGCTTTAAGATTTGCTTGAATAAGCCTTACCCGCTCTTCAGCCTCATTTACGAGATCAATCCCGTAAATAACTCTCTCGCCGGATTCACACCAGTTCAAGGGTGTGCGAAATTTCCGGCCGTAGAGAGCTTCATAAGGTGCCATTTTGATACTTGATTGATACCCGTTGTTATATGAGAACTCTGCCAACGGTAAGTGATCATCCCAGCTCTTACCGTGGTGGATGGCACATGCTCTCAGCATATCTTCAAGTATTTGATTCACCCTCTCTGTTTGCCCATCGGTTTGAGGGTGATACGCGGAGCTTCGTATCAATTTGGTTCCCAAGGATGCGTGTAGCTGCTCCCAGAAACGAGCAACAAACAACATGCCCCCATCGGAGATGATCGTCCGGGGAACTCCATGTAGGCATAACTTTGAATACTGCTTGGCAGTGTATCTGGTATGCACCGGAATGAAACGTGCCGATTTGGTTAATCGGTCAACGATTACCCAAATCGAGTCATGGTGGTGGGAGGTCATCGGTAACCCAACGATGAAATCCATACTCAAGTCTTCCCACTTCCATGCCAGTATTTGTAGTGGTTGCATCAGGCCCGACTTCTTCACGTGGTTGGCCTTAATCCTTCGACACGGATCACATTCTGAAACGTATTTTGCAACTTCACGTTTCATACGTGTCCACCAGAACTTCTTCCGGAGGTCTTGGTACATTTTATTGCTGCCTGGATGAATAGAAAATTTGGATCAGTGAGCCTCATCCAAAATTTTCTTCCGCAGCCTCATATCACGGGGTACGACTATCCGGTCCTTGAACCATAGGGTGTCCTCATCATCTAACCGGAAACATTTCATCTCCCCGTTCTTCAACCTCCTTCTGATATGAGCCATGCCCTTGTCTTTCTTTTGAGCTTCCATAACCTCCTCTCTTATTGTGGGTATGAGCGCTAGATTATGTAGAGCTCCATATGGAACCAAGTAAAGACTTGGTTTTTCCTCTTCTATCGGCGCAATGGTTAGGTTATGAATATGAGACTTCCGGCTGAGTGCATCGGCAACCACATTTGCCTTGCCTGGATGATAATGAATTTCAATCTCATAGTCCTTGATCAGCTCCAACCATCGCCGTTGTCGCATATTCAACTCTTTCTGAGTGAATATGTACTTCAAACTTTTGTGGTCGGTGTAGAGATGAACCAGATTTCCCAATAGGTAATGTCTCCACATCTTCAAAGCTAATACCATGGCAGCAAGTTCGAGATCATGAGTTGGATAATGTTGCTCATGATTCCGTAATTGCCGTGATCCATAAGCGACCACACGTCCTCCTTGCATAAGTACACAACCAAGCCCGATGCCGGACGCATCACAATAAACATCAAATGGCTTGGTCGTATCCGGTTGAGCTAAAACCGGGGCTGTTGTGAGGTGTTTCACCAACGCTTGAAAAGATTCCTCACATGGCTTGCTCCAATCATATTTGATGCCCTTCTTCAGTAGCTCCATCATAGGTTTGGAGATTTTTGAGAAGCTCGGGATGAACCTCCGGTAATATCCCGCCAAACCAAAGAAGCTACGAAATTCATGGACTGATGTTGGAGACTTCCACTTCAGCACTTGTTCAATCTTGCTTGGATCAACAGCAATGCCTTCCGCTGAAATAATATGTCCAAGAAACGGCACATGGTTGATCCAGAATTCACATTTACTAAACTTTGCATAGAGCTTGTGATCTCTCAAGCGTTGAAGCACAATATAAAAATGTTTAGTGTGTTCCTCTTCAGATTTGGAATAGACCAAGATGTCGTCGATGAATACTACGATGAACTGATCCAGCTCCGGCATGAACACCGAGTTCATAAGATACATAAAGTGAGCCGGAGCATTGGTCAACCCAAATGACATGACAAGATACTCATAGAGTCCGTATCTTGTCGAGAATGCTGTTTTCGGGATATCTTCCGCTCGAATCTTGATTTGATGATATCCCAACCTTAAATCCATCTTAGAGAAGACTTTAGCACCCACTAGCTGATCGAAGAGGATATCAATTCGTGGTAGTGGATACTTGTTCTTTATTGTCACAGCATTTAAAGGACGATAATCGACGCATAGCCTCAGCGTCTCATCCTTCTTCTTCACAAATAAAGCTGAGCAACCCCATGGTGATGAACTTGGACGAATAAACCCCTTGTCCATCAGATCTTTGAGTTGCTCCTTCAGCTCGGCTAATTCATTCGGAGCCATTTTGTATAGTCTCCGAGAGATTGGCATGGTCCCCGGTATCAACTCTATTTTGAATTCCACCTCGCGCTCAGGTGGTAAGCCTGCAAGATCTTCGGGAAACACGTCCGGATATTCACGGACTACCGGAATGTCTTCTAACTTGCATGCCTCGGCATTACATATTTCTGGGTCTTTTTAAACCGCTTCGCCGAGATACAATGTTTGACATCCGTGAAGTGGAGAGTCCAAGTGAACACTCCTGTTCTCGAGGTCCAGAACAGCCTTATGGAAGGTCAACCATGATATTCCCAATATGGAATTGATTCCTTGGTCTTCGAGAATAATGAGGGTGGTAGGATAAATTTTTCCACCCAAACAAAGTGATGCTGGAGAAACGACTTCATTAGTTGATATGTCTCCACCTGGCGAATGAATAAGGTAAGAACCTTTTGTGACAGTTGTGGAGATCTGATCCGGATAACCGTCGCCCTGCTAATGAAGTTATGCGTCGCACCAGAGTCGAATAAAATGACAACCGGCTTGTCATTTAAGGTGAACCTGCCGGCAAGGACAGGTCCTTCCTTTGGCAGATCGTCGACTGACACATAATTAACCATTCCCACTTTGGACATGGCCTTTCTTTGCTGTCCAAGATCACTCTTTGGAACTGGACCCGCAGACACAATGTTGCTGCTCGGTTCAGTCGCTTCCTTGACGTTGTGCTCATTGACAACGTGAAGTGGGACAGCACTTGGTTCAGCTGAGAAATCACCTTGCTCATCTTCAACCTCTTGAGGGAAATACCATTCTGGTGCACCTTGTTGATACTGAGGTGCATGAGAAATAAGTTGCTGCTGAGGTGGAGGTGAATAAGACCTCCGTGAAGTATATGAGTCGTCATACTCCAAGAATGATTGCACCTCCTGTGGAATCTCTCGACTGGAAGGTGAACGGATCACCAACCGATACTTCTGAAGTAGATGATTGCATTCATCCTGTGATGAGTCCCTCTTCCTCTTTTATTTGAAGTACAGATTGGAATAATATTCCTGAGTGATGGCACAGCTCACGAACTCATCAAAATTCTCTTGGCTAACTTGAGCCAATTCACATCGCAGCCTAGCGGTCAGCCCTCGGTAAAAGTGATAACCCTTCATGGCTGGTGACTTCACATAGTCAGGGACATATTGAGCTAAGCGATTGAATTCCTTCGCATACTCAATAACACTCATGTCACCTTGCTTTAGGTTCCAGAATTCATCATGGCTTGTTTGCATTATGCCCGCAGGGATGAAACGAGCACGAAATGCAGCCTGGAACTCCGCCCATGTGACACGATGCCCTGCTGGTTGGACAGCAAGGTACTCTGCCCACCATGCTGCAGCAAAGCCATGAAGCTGCTGAGCGGCACATAGAGTCTTCGAGAATTCATCACATTGGATCAACCTAAACTTGGACTCAATGACACGTAACCAGTGATTTGCTTAACAATGGTCCGCCGCCTCAGAAAATATCAGCGGTTGTGTCGCCAAGAAATCCAGATACGTGCTCTGGTTTGGCATGTGACGTCGAGCTTCTCAATTTATGCCATGCTGAACTAGAGTTTGGAGGGTTTCATTCATCTTCGCCATAATTTCAGCCAATCCGGTTGGCGATGGCTCTTGTGATGAAGTCGAGTCATTCCCACCTCGACTTGAACCTCCAATCTCCATTTGAGAATGTGTACGTACCATACTGCACGAAACAAAATTTTGAGTCAATCAAAATTCTATCTCAGTAGTAAGTAAAGATAACTAAAACATGAACATGTCATGAACTTTATGAAAGCATAACCACGTTCATGTTTAAACAAATCTTAAGTACGCTAACTAATCAGCAGGACTACCCTGACCAGTTCACACAAACTCCAAAATTTACTCAAGTTATCTATATATCCTTGACTTGAGTTCAATACCATAGTTTTAGTAAACTTCAGTATCTTTCAACGAGTACTTATATGCCCCTTAAGGATATTTCTACAGGAAGTTATGGCTTAAAAACAGAAAGGTCCAGAGAGGTTTTTGCTACTGTCCTGGTTCCGAACAGTTTGCCTTCAACTGGACTTTTTACCACCTTAACATGTGATTTTGCTCCGGAGGTCTACAAAGAAGTTGTATAGCACTTAAGGATCTTTCCAGAACTGTACCATACACCTTAATTGGTTAAAGCTACTCAGAGTTATGCTCTGTTAAAATCCAGCAAGAATTTCTGCCAGAAACAGAGCACTCTGTTTTTGAAAACTTTGATGCCTAGTCATGCTCTCATTTGAATCATAGCTCAAAATAAGAGTTTAGTAACTAGTACTTGTTTCAAACTTCCATTTTTAGTTGCAAGTTAGTCCATGAATCATTTCCTCATAGGTAAGAGGATTATATGTTTAGTACGGTGTCGATGCACCGTAAGAATCATGTCGGTACTACGTTCCTCACCAAAAGGAAAATCCTAACCGGATTATACCGGCATATACGTTTTATCAGTGGCACTGAGACGGTCTCTCGAACACGTGTACTACACGGGATACATAAGTGGTTAGTACCTGCATAAGAACATGCAATAGTGGTGCACTCAAAGGTTGTTTCATTTCAGGCAGTTCTATAATTGAAAGTAAATACAAAAGCCCGTATCATTGCCATACGGCCGTCCTTGAGTTAAGCCACGTCTCAAGGTACGTGATCGTGTTTCCACACCACACGACGGGGAACCCGAGTATGTCATGAATGGGTCGTCACGGTTGGGAATGTTATCAACCCAACGGATACCACCTACTGCCCCGCAGGGCACGCCGATGGCAAGCGCTGCGTCTGTCCTCCTGGGCTATTTCCAGACGAACACACTATCACGTTACTGACCACGCGATGGGGTCTCCACTTACTTGCCTAAGGCACGCTAGGGATCAGCGTTTCATATGAACTCAGGAACATGAAGAGTTCAAGAGTTTCATATTAACGTCTCACACCAAGCTGTGAGACCTATCCCCGAACCACTTTCCTCGTCAGGGGAGCTAACCGAAATTGAACCGCTTTCGGTGGCATTCCTTACCATGCTTACCAGAACGTAGGTGCGTCGTTACATAATCAAAATTCAGAATTATAACACATATGTTAGTCATGCCACTTTAAGTAACTATACTACTATAGTTCTTATGTGGGCCTAATACCGTTTCCTCACCGTATCCTAAGTTTTTTGTCGTAACACGATCCTTATTTCGTGTGCTATTACCAATGCGGCTCTGATACCACGCTGACGGGACCTCGCCGCCCCGATCACTCACGGGGACGGGGCACCATGCCCGGGAATTGCATTGGGTGGTGCCGTGTTATGCGGCACCCAACAGCACATAAATAAGGAACACTGTATTACATAAATCAAAAAGCAGAAGCTTACAATTGTTCTTTATACATAATTTACATAAAATAACTACAGTGGAAGTCTATAAACAGCTCACGTCGAATATCTATGAAGCACTCGAGAAGAGGTTCAGCCCGCGGACTCCTCTCGCTAGCAACACGAAGACATGGCAGCAGCTAGGTTCTCCAAGTGTGACATGACTCGGAAGTTCCCGAGTCTCACTGGACAACCTTCTTTATAGCGTCGAGGTTTACCTGCAAAACCACTTATATAGCAAGAGTGAGAACAAAGGCTCAGCAAGACTTAATTGTCTCTCCTAAAGCATGCAACTCTACATGAGGGTAACTTAAGACTTAATCCTGTAATTTGCGAAAAGACTCGCCTACTAGTTCATCCTTAACTTTCAGATTTTAGCCATAATAGTAGTGACCTTGCGCCAGCAACATTGGAACTCCACAATCAAACAAGAAACGCTTCATTCCAATGTTACTTGCCCCCAAGGTGGAAAATAACTTTAGTTTGCTCTATCTCCACTTCAAACAGGGTTTTAATGCAATTTACAGTGATCATAACAGCATTTAAAACTTTGCAAACGATTTCCACACAACTTGATTACTACGTCACAACAGAAGGAGCAAGCGGTAATAAATAACGCGATGGACGGTGATTCGAATCAAACACTACCCGGATAACTCGACACATACGCCCGCCTCTGAAGACCCAAATCTGGCGTCCTTCATTACGTCATATGTGGCAACCTTTCGCAGGACACTAAACTGTAGAACCGGTCGCGCCGTCTCGGGCTCATAGGTCTAACGAGACGATGTGGTATGCCTCTACAATCCAGTGAACCTGGTACATCGGTTTCCTAGTTACCATATGTCAGTAAGCATCTGGTACACAACTCAATACCTGCTCCTGGGTGCCGCACACGCATCGGTCCTTAACCGACACAGGCAGAGCTACTCGACCAAGACCTCGTCTTGTCGCTGCCTAACCATCCTGCCCGGTCTCTTCTTTAGAAATGTAAACTTTAGTTTGCCTCATTTCCGACTACACCCGTGTAATCCCGTCTATAACTCGCGAGTAGATTCTAACTACTCGACTTCTACCGGATGTCCTAAGCTATTTAGCACGGCATTATTCTACAGAGGTGTCCCTTTCTACCCTTAAATCCAAGTTTCATTTGGTCATGCATTTGGAGTGTAAAACATCCTTGACCTAATGCACATACAAACTTAGACCCATAGTAGTGAACAAAGTAAAAACTTGAGAAAACAACTGAAATGCAAACCGGGGCTTGCCTTGGTTTTGCAGGTGACTAAAGTCAGAAATTTATGAAGTTAGCTGATGATGACTTGAAGCTCAATCCCTGCCCTTCTTGCTCCTTGCTCTAAGCTTAACTCCTCCTTCACTTCTCCACGTTTAATCACTACACGTTATGAATATGCATACATGTTTAATTGTAAAACTTTTGCTAACAAGTGCTAAAGACAATTTTAAAACTGGAACTTTGTTTAAGAATTCAAAATGACACTGGGGCTAGTGGTTAGGTTTGGGTGAAGCAACATGATCAAGTGATAATTACATTTCATCACTTGTGTGCTACTCATCTAAATAGGTTGAACAGGACAGTGGTGATCCGGAGCTCCAATGGAGCTGAACATTTTCATGTGAGTTCCTTGTCACAAGAAAGTCCTCTGGACCAAACTTCAGAATATTTCACGAAGTAGATCACTCAGAACAATTCCCTAAGCATTTAGGCAAAAGGGAAATAAATTATGAATAAATTTGCACTTTCATGCAAATTCAAGTGAACTAAAATTTTATTCATATCTTAGGGAGCATGCATGAATTTTCCTAAGATTTTTGGAGCTAAGGACTGCCCAGAACTGAATTTCCAAGTTTTAGAAATTCTCTGAAAATGTTTCTGTATTCATTTGAATACAGAAACTTGAAATCAGCATTACCCGAACTAAATCAACTCCAAATGAGCTGAAACTTTTAAAGGAGTCTCCTAACATACTAAAGAATATTCTGGAAAAAGTTTAGAATTTTTGGATGAATCAAACTCCCTCTAAAATTCTTTTGCTGAAAAGATTTAAAGAATTTTCCAGTATTTTCTATTGGTTTTCATGAAAATTGGGCTGCATATTTGGATAGAGCTTTTCATCCTGAATTCAACTCAATTTGAATCACCAAATTTGGAGCCTCCTAACAAAAGTTATGAGGTTCTAAAGTTTGAACTAAATCTGGAAATCCAATTAAAACGGGGAAAAGTTTAAATTCTGACAGTGGCCCCGTCCCCCACGTGTCAGCTGCTGGATTCAAGCCACACGGGGCCACAGTATCATTTCCCACGCTGTCGCAAAGGATCCAAATCCGAAGACAATCCCGGCCGGTCTTCCTCTCACTGACAGTGGGCCTGACGCCATCATCTTCCTCCTCTGGATGCCCGCGCGATCCCGCCGCCGGGCTCGCCGGAGCTCTCACCGGGAAGGGGTTCCGGTCCTCGGAACTTGCGGATTTTCGCCTCCACTGCACATTTTTGCGCGAGGAACACGTTGCCGGCTTTACCTCGGATCGAGGATGGCCGAAACCTTAGGCGCGACGGTGACAGGGGCTTCGGCGACGACGCTAGGGCACTGTAATGCTCCAAACTTGCTCCGGTTAGCTCCTACAGCATCGCCACGACCTAGGGAGCAATGTCCAGGGCTCTGATCTCGCGAGAAACTTCGGCAACTAGGGGCTCACCGTGCGACCTCGGTTGATTTCGGTGAAAACTCGAAGAACCGAGGGTATACTCAACGGTTCTCCTTAGTTCTAGATCCCAGGTGCCCGCACGGATGTCTACAACTGGGTTTCTAGGTCTGGTGATGAGTGGTGCACCGTGTTGCCCTAATTTCCCAATTCCCTACTCCCGGTTCATATTGCATGTTCGCGGGAAAAACCAAATTCCGGCGAGCACGGTCCGTGACACTCTGCCGGCGTTGCTGTGAAGCAAGAAGAGTTACATGCGCACCTTTATGCTTTTGCAACTCGATGGGATATGCTCTGTGGTGGCCGGGCGACGTGATCTTGTCGCGGCGGCGGTGCTGCGGAGGAGAACTGAGCTCGACGCTGGAGTTTCTGCGGAGCTAGAGCCCCAATGGAGGTCCGGCGGGGCTGTTGTAACACCCCAAAATTTGCTAAAGAGGGGAATTTTAAAATTTTTTGGACGTGTTGCATGTGGTGCAGAAATTCAAATTCAAATTGAAATCAAAACATAAAAGAAAAGGAAAAAGAAAAATAAAAAGAAAAACCCCAACCAGCCAGTGGGCCGAAACCCGCCAGCCGGCCCAATCCCCCGCGCCAGCCCAAACCCGCGCCCCCCTCTCTCCCTCTCACTGATACGCGGGGCCCGCGTGTCATCTCCTTCCCCGCGCGCCCCCAACGGCACGGACTCTTCCCTCGCGCCGATCACACCCGACACTCCTGGATTCTTCGCGCTCGACCAAACCCTTAATGCCTCGCGCCGGCCTGCTCGATCGCAACAAACCCCCGCGCCCCCGGCCCTGATAAAAACAGATGAACCCGCCGCCCTCCCCTCGCACGAGCAGTTTCTCTCCCGGTGAGCGCCGCCGCCGTTGAGCTCGGAATTCCCCAAGAGCGTCGCCGTCTCCCTCTGTCAAACCGATCTCGTGACCCCGCAGCACCGCGCACAAGCTGTAGACGCTGACCCCGGAGGGAAACATCGCCGGAAATGACCATCCCGACGCTCGCCGGTGAGTACCGCCGCCGCTCGCCGGTGAAACTTCCGAATTACACGGTTCCGATCCACCCTAATCATCGGTGTGCCATCTCTAGACCCCAGTGAAGCGCACGACCCGAAAACACGAAGGGATCACCGCCCCAACTGCCACTTCGATGAGCACCGCAAGCCGCCGCCGCCTGTCCTCGTCGCCGACCGGATTCCGAGTCTTTCAGGCCTAAGAAATTAGCCTAGGTGAGCTCACCTACCTCCACTCTGCTGTTTGCTACCAAAAAGGGCGGGTGTTAGAGTCTGTAGATGAAGATCCGCGACCTCACCAGCGAGATCGCGCCTCTGCCGCCGTGCACCGCCGCACGCGCGGGCGAACTCCGTCCAGGAGCGACGTGGCCCCTTGAGGGCCGTCTATTTTAAATCGCACGGTAGAAATAAAACCCACGCGTACCGGTTCGGCGATCTAATCTGAGCCGTCTGTTTTAAATCGGATGGTCCACTTCATCCCCGCATTATAAAGGCCGGGATTCTTACGCGATACCCCCTGGGGATCTCAAAAAATACGAGCTAGCCCCGGAAACTTCTGATCTAGCCACTGGAACTTCAGAAATTCGTGTAAATTCATTTAAAAATCAGTTTTAGCCCCTGGACTTAATAAAAATTAGGAAAACCCCTCTGTTACGTGTAGTTAGACCCTTGGAAATTTATGAAATAGCAAATTGGACCCTGCAGCAGGGTGGATTTACCTTTTTGACCCTATATGATATTAAATTCAGAAATTTGAATATGTGACTAGGATTTAAATTTAAAAGGTAAGGCAAACACATGTGCAAATTCAAATTTAAACTCTCCTAGCACTTGGAAAACTTTAGAATGAGTTAAAAATAGATTTTAGGCTGAAATGAAATCTGTCTAAATGTTGTTCATACTTATTAGTTCTAGAAACACATTTTTAGGCTAGGAAATAATGCTGAAAACTGATAAAATAAATTTAAATTAGTTCACATCAGAGGAGAAGTTCTAAAATATATTATTTAATATTTTAGATCAGACCTATTCTGTTTAGATGATGTGTCTTACTATTTTCATAATAAAGTTCACTTTTAGGCATAGAAAATAAATCTGAAAAATATAGGAAAATAAGTATGCATAATTAGAAAAGGATAAATGAGTTCTCCAAATCCAAAAGCTTCAATTTAGGATTTTGTAGAAGATCTGAAAACCTATTTGGAGTAGGAAACTACCTTTCATGCAAACTTGGTAGCTAAGAAGTGTATTAATTAAATATAAAAAATTTGCTCAAATTGGAAATTCATATATAGTGTGCAAACAGAAATCTGAATACAAAAGTTAGACATCATATACATATGTTTAAAAGTGCATGTAGGCCAAAAATCAACACATGTAGAGTAACCACAACAGTTAGAAATGTGAATGACTTTCATAGGTATGTATGTGTGGTTTGTATGAAGTGAAAGTGTGAACTATGTCTTATGGATTGTTGTTTTCTTTTGCTATGTGTATTGGCATGAGTAGAACCTGCCCAGAGCAAGTTCTCCTCTTCCAAGATCAGGACATTCCATTCCCAGAGCAGCAGGAAGAAGGCAAGTGTCCTTGACCACTTTGATCCTATACTAGAATGTGTAGATAGAATTATTTGCATTGTCAATTGAAATATGAAACCCATGCTAGTAAGTTTCTGTAGAATTGCATTACCTTGTTTCCTTGTAGCTTGGGTTGGGATTTATTTTATCATGTCATTTATTTATATGCTTATGCTTAGCCATGCTTAGAATGGGAAAAGTGGGATCTGAGATCACCAACTTATTTACCTTATTCTTGAATGAGACATTATGAGTTATGTAGAGGTAGGGATCGAGGCAAGCTGGATGATTTGGTTAGTGCTGGGTACACGAGACTCAGGTTTGTGTTTAGTACTTGCCTAGATCCTAAGGACAGGTTCATGGAGCATGTAACCTGGCTTTACCGTGCCAACCACATGCTGAGATGGGGCAGCTTGGCCAATTAATTAGGTGTATCCCCGGCTTAGTATGGGTGTGTTGGATGGTGCGGGGAATAGGTGTCAGCTGGACTACCATATGAACCGCAAGGCTCAAGAGGGGGCCACTGCAGCGGGGCTGGAGCCTCTTGTATGCTGTTAGGGGTGAAACCTCAGTGGGCCCACGCTCGTCGAGAATCCCTTTGTAAAGGCTTTGTAGTGATCTCCTGGCTACACACCTGGGAAGTGTGAACGTGGTTCGCGTCCACTGGCATAAGGGAGGTTCTTTTAGTCCACCCGGCAACGGGGGATGAAAGCACTACATGTGGGTACAGTGGTGTAAACTCTGCAGAGTCAAAACTATCATGACAGCCGTGCTCACGGTCAAGAGCGGCTTGGACTTATTCATTATTAGAGGATGATGGATTGGGAAGTTGAGGATGTTAAGCGGGAAGCTTAACATTTGAGTTGAGACTATGTGTACTTGATATTGATGATGGGTTGAGGGATTGGGACCATTTCACCTGTGTAGTAATGTAGGTGCTTAATAAGCTAAGGTGATAGGTATTAATTGCGTAGTGCTTTAACCATGAGTTCAACCTCTCCTTGCTCTAGCCATGGATGACATAACTTTCCCACACTTGCTGAGTACCCACGGTACTCAAACTTGCTTTTCTGTTGTTTTATATTGCTGCTCAGGTCAAGAGAATGATGTCACCCGGTTTTTCCGAAGAACAACCAAGTGAATATCACATGTATGCCAGGATCATTTTCTCATACATGTGATGACAAATAGTGAAGCATCATTTATTACAAGCCAGGTGTCGAATATAAATAAGTCTTACATCACAAATGTCTCAATGAACACTAATGCTTCATCACAAGTAAATAAACTAGCAGCGGAATATTATTCTTTAGGGCTCCATCACAGGCGTTGCCCGGGGGTCTTCATGAACCTAAAAACCTTCTTCGGGTCCAAAGTCTTGGTCATTATACACCACCTCATTATCTTGACCTGAGCAGCAATATAAACCAACAAATATGCAAGGTTGAGTACCAATGGTACTCAGCAAGTGTGGGAAAATTATATCATGCATGGCTAGAACAAGGAGAGGTTGAACTCATGGTTAAAGCACTACGCAATTAATACCTATCACCTTAGCTTATTAAGCACCTACATTACTACACAGGTGAAATGGTCCCAATCTCTCATCCCATCATCATAATCCAATAACCATAACATCATTTCCAATGTTAAGCTCCCCGCTTAACTTCCAAAACCATCAATTCTCTAATCATGAATAAGTCCAGGCCGCTCTTAACCGTGAGCACGGCTGTCAAGACAGTTTTGACTCTGCAGAGTTTGTACCACTGTACCCACAAGTAGTGATTTCATCCCCCGTTGCTGGGTGGACTAAAAGAACCTCCATTATGCCAGTGGCTACGAACCACATTCACACTTCCCAGGTGTGTGGCCAAGAGATCACTACGAAGCCTTTACAAAGGGATTCCCGACGAGCGTGGGCCCACTGAGGTTTCACCCCTAACAGCATACAAGAGGCTCCAACCCCGCTGCAGTGGCCCCCTCTTGAGCCTTGCGGTTCATATGGTAGTCCAGCTGACACCTACTCCCCGCACCATCCAACACACCCATACTACGCCGGGGATACACCTAATTAATTGGCTAAGCTGCCCCATCTCAGCATGTGGTTGGCACTGTAAAGCCGGGTTACATGCTCCATGAACCGGTCCTTAGGATCCAGGCAAGTACTAAACACAAACCCAAGTCTCGTGCACCCAGCACACAACCAAAACATCCAACTTGCCTTGATCCCTACCTCTACATAACTCACAATATCTCATTCAAGAGTATGATAATATAAACTGATGATCTCATGTCCCAAATATCCCATTCTAAGCATGGCTAAGCATATGCATGTGTATAAATGACATGACAAAATAAATCCCAACCCAAGCTTCAAGGAAACAAGGTAATGCAATTCTAGGGAAACTTCCTAGCATGGGTTTCATATTTAACTTGACAATGCAAATAATTCTATCTACACATCCTAGCATAGGATCAAAGTGGTCAAGGACACTTGCCTCCTTCTTGCTGCTCTTGAAATGGGTAGTCTTGGTCTTGGAATTGAATAACTTGTTCTTGAGCAGGTTCTACTTCATACCATCACACATAGCAAAAGAAAAACAACAATCATAAGACATAGTTCACACTTCTACTTCATACAAACCACACATTCACATTTATGAAAGTTCTTTACCATTATATGTGTTGTGGTTACTTTATGTGTGTTGATTTGGGGCTTGCATACACTTTTATTTACATGTGTATGATTCCTACTTTGGTGTTCATATTTATACTCACATACTATATATATATATACATGTATATATGTGTGTTTCAGTTTTAAATAAATTCCTTATATATTAAACTACCAAGTATGTATGAAAAGTATTTTTCTTCTCCATATGTGCCTTCATAATTTCTATCAATCCCTAAACTGAATTCTTTGTATTTTAGAAACTCCATTTATCATCTACTAGTTTCTATATTTTCAGATTTATATTCTTATGCATAATTGTGTATTTTATTATTAAATTAGTAATACACACTACCTAAACAGATTAGGTTCTGGTCCTAAATAATTTAAGATCATATTTTGACCTTGGCTTCTGATGTATACTATTTCATAATTATTTTCCCTATTTTCCTTTAACTATTCTTTACTTAAAAATGTGTCCCTATACTATTAAATGTGAATAATAGATGAAACAGATTTATTTCAGCCCAAAAATATATTTTTATCTGACTCCAAAGTTTTCTAAGTACTGAGAAAGTTTTTAATAAATTTGACAATTATGTTTGTCCCCCTTTTTAATATTTAAACACTAGTTACATACTCAATTTTCTAAATTAAATACTAAATAGAGCTAAAATAATGAATTCACCCCATTACAGGGTCTATAATATCATTTTCATAATTTCCAGGGGTCTAGCTACACTTTTCAGAGGTGTTTTTCTTAATTTCTATTAAGTCTAGGGGCTAAAACTGATTTTTAAATGAATTTACATGATTTTCTGGAGTTCCAGGGGCTAGATCTGAAGTTTCCGGGGCTAGCTCTCAATTCCAGAGAACCCCAGGGGGTAGCACGTAAGAATTCTAGTCTTTATAACACGGGGCTGACGTGGACCGTCTGATTGTAAACCGACGGCTGAGATTATAACATCGAACCGGTACGCGGGGTTTTAAAGTCTACCGTGCGATTTAAAATAAACGGCGCACAAGCGGCCACGTCGCTCTGATCGAGCGCGGGCGGCGCTGCCTGCGGCGCACGGCGGCGGGAAGCGGCGATCTCGCCGGAAACTTTCGGATCCTCGAGAATTCTGCCTAGAACTGTGATCTTATGGCCTAGATCGGTAGAGGGGAGGTCAGGGATCTCACCTCGGGGGTTTTCTCGAGCTCGGGGGTCCTGGAAAGTGATTGGCGGCAAGGTCCGAGGCAAAACCACGGCGAAGCTCGTCGGAGCTGAATTTGCACCGTATGTCTTCGGGTTTTCTGCACCTGCAAAGTTCCCCGGAGGCGGTGGATCAAGACCAACGAGTTAGATCAGAGTTTCCAAGCTTAGATCGGCCAGAATTCACCGGCGAAGTCTCAGTGCTCACCGGAGTGAAAATCGGCGATCGCGTGCGAAAAACTGATCGGATCGGTTGCTTTTATAGCCGGGGGAGGGCGGTGGTTCTGTTGTGATCGAGTTAGAGTCCTCAGGTTCCAGAATTCGGCTGCGGGACGCGGTTTCCCGATCGGTTGCGATCGCGCGCGCGTGGGGAGAAGTCCGGGGTCGCGGGGTTAGGGATGACAGGCGGGTCCCACCCGTCAGCGAGGGGCAGCGCGGCGCGCGCGAGGCGGGCTGCGCGGGGGGGTTAGCTGGGCCGGCTGGGGTTTCGGCCCACTGGCCAGTTTTTTTCCGGTTTTCCTTTTTCTTTTTCCATTTCTTTTCTGTTTTGAGTCTAATTTGAATTCCAGTTTGAATTTGAATTTTTGCAAAACATGCAACACGTCCAAAAATTTTTAAATCCCCCTCTGAACATGGTTTATGGTTCTAAATCCAAAATTTGAATCTTGACTAAAAATTTGGGGTGTTACAGCTCTACCCCCCTTAAAAGAAATCTCGTCCTCGAGATTGGTGTTTCTAAGAAAACAATTCCGGAAATTGTGCCTTAAGCTCATCTTCCCGTTCCCAGGTGGCTTCCTCTTCTGAGTGATGCTTCCACTGCACTTTGCACATCCTGATTCTCTTATTTCTGGTGAGGCGTTCCATCGTCTCCAAAATCTTGTATGGTTGCTCGGCATAAGACAAATCCTCAGCTACATCCACTTCATTCATGGGTAACACCTCCTCAGGCGTCCTCAGACATTTCTTGAGTTGCGACACATGGAACACATCGTGCACGTCCGACAGATGAACCGGCAACTCTAGTTGGTACGCCACTTCGCCTTTTCTTTCCAAAACTTGAAAGGGTCCGATGTATCGAGGTGACAACTTCCCTTTCACCTTGAACCGACGAAGTCCTCTGATAGGGGACACCTTGAGATAAACATAGTCTCCCACGTTGAAAACGAGCTCTCTTCTTCGTACATCAGCATAACTCTTCTGGCGTGTCTGTGCTATCCTCAAGTTGTTGCGAATCTCCCTCACCTTTGCCTCGGCTTCTTGTAGCACTTCGGGACCAAACACTTTACTTTCTCCTGTTTGGTTCCAAAATAGGGGAGTTCTGCACTTCCTTCCATACAAAGCTTCAAACGGTGACATCTTCATACTAGCTTGATAACTGTTGTTATAGGAAAACTCCGCATACGGTAGGTTCTTGTCCCAACTCCTATTGTTTTTAAGTGCACATGCCCTTAACATATCTTCAAGAATCTGATTGGTTCTCTCCGTCTGCCCGTCAGTTTGGGGATGATAGGCAGAACTGAAGTTCAGATGGGTTCCCATGGTTTCATGCAACTTTTGCCAAAACCTCGAGGTGAACTGTGTCCCTCGGTCCGACACTATCTTCTTTGGCACTCCATGGTAACACACAATCCTTGACATGTATAATTCTGCCAATTTGGATCTGCTGTAGCTTTCTTTCACTGGAATGAAATGAGCTACCTTGGTTAGCCTATCAATAATGACCCATATTGAATCATACCCGGATTGGGTCCTAGGCAATCCCACGACAAAATCCATGCTGATTTCTTCCCATTTCCATTCAGGCACTTTGAGTGGTTGCAGCAATCCCGCGGGTCGTTGATGTTCTGCTTTCACCAACTGACATGTGTCACATAGGGCAACATGTTCCGCGACATCTCGCTTCATGCCATACCACCAATACCTGCCTTTGAGGTCCTGATACATCTTCGTACTCCCAGGATGAATGGAATAGTCGGAATCGTGAGCCTCCTTCAAAATTAATTTACGAATCTCCTTTACTTCTGGCACACAGATCCTTTTCCCGTGCCACACCGTTCCTTGTTCATCCTCTCTAAAACCAGGAGCTTTATTTTCCTTGATGAGCTGTCTGATCTCTTGTATCTTCTCATCATTCTTTTGTCCCTCGCGTATGTCTCGCTCAAGTGTGGAGTCCACTTCCATGGCGATGGCTTCACCACTATTTACTAGACATAGATTGAGCCTTATAACCTCGTCCTTCAATTCTGCAGGCATATCCTTCAAGCTCAACTTATTGACCTGCACTTTCCGACTCAAGGCATCGGCCACGACGTTTGCTTTCCCGGGATGATAGTTGATGCCTACTTCAAAGTCATTGATTAGCTCTAACCATCTTCTTTGTCTAAGGTTGAGATCTGGCTGTGTGAATATGTACTTCAAACTCTTATGATCCGTATATTTCTCTGTCCTCTTCCCCATCAAATAGTGCCGCCAAATTTTCAACGCGTGTACCACTGCAGCTAGTTCTAGGTCATGTGTAGGATAGTTCTTCTCGTGCTTCCGAAGCTGCCGGGATGCATATGCCACGACATGTCCCTCTTGCATGAGAACACATCCCAACCCGTTTCCAGAGGCATCGCAGTACACCGTGAAATTCTTCTGCATATCTGGCATAACCAACACGGGGGCTGTTGTCAATCTCTTCTTTAGCTCCTGAAAGCTCGTATCGCACTGTGGCGTCCAGGTGAATGTGATTCCCTTTTCCAACAGTTTGGTGAGAGGTCTCGAAATCTTGGAGAATCCCTCAATAAATCGTCGATAGTATCCAGCCAATCCCAAAAAGCTTCGAACTTCCCCGACATTTTCAGGGGTTTTCCACTTCTGGATATCTTCGATTTTGGCGGGATCTACGGAGATTCCTCCCTCCGAGATTATATGTCCTAAAAAGGGAACTCTCTTCAGCCAAAACTCACACTTGCTCAACTTGGCATATAGTTGGTGTTCTCTCAGCCTCTGTAACACCAACCTTAGATGTTTCTCATGTTCTTCTTCATCTTTGGAGAAGACGAGAATATCATCTATGAAAACCACCACAAATTTGTCCAGATATTCCATGAATACCTTGTTCATGAGGTACATGAAATATGCCGGGGCATTGGTTAGCCCGAAAGGCATGACAGTGTATTCATATAGTCCGTACCGAGATACGAAAGCTGTCTTGGGAATATCAGATTGCCTTATCTTGAGTTGGTGGTATCCCGACCTGAGATCAATTTTTGAGAACACGCAAGCTCCCCTCAACTGATCAAACAAGTCTTCAATGCGGGGTAATGGATACTTGTTCTTGATGGTCACCTCATTCAAGGCACGGTAATCCACGCATAACCTTTGAGTTCCATCTTTCTTAGGCACAAATATTACCGGAGCTCCCCATGGTGAGGAACTAGGGCGAACATACCCCTTTTCCGTCAATTCCCTCAAATGATCCTTGAGCTCTTCTAGCTGCTTGGAGTCCATTCGATAAGGTCTCTTGTATATCGGGGCTGTTCCCGGTACTAGCTCAATTGCGAATTCCACGTCACGGTCGGGAGGCATTCCTGGCAACTCCTCCGGAAAAACATCTGGATATTCCCTGATAGTCCTGATTTCCTCAACTTTCACCTCCACTTGATTTAATTTAATGTCCCTCCTAGGCTCGTGTATCGTTATGAACTTTACTCTTGTGCCACTAGGGTGAGTTAGTTCCACCGTTCTGGTTGAACAATGGATGATTCCTTTATGTTTGGTCAACCAATCCATACCCAAAATAAAATCTATCCCTTGTGAATCGATCACTATGAGGTTAGCGGTAAATACTACCCCATTAATGTCTAAGTTCACTTTGGGACACACTTGTCTTGTCCTTATTTCTCCACCTGTAGAATTTACCGCTAGCATATGGTTCATTTGTGTGGTTGCTAGGTCATGCTTCTTAACAAACCCTTGAGCAATGAACGAATGGGTAGCACCAGAATCAAACAGCAGAGTTGCAAGGTGTAAATTGGCAGGAATCTTACCAACTACCACGTCGGGTGCCTCTTGTGCTTCCTCCATAGTGACGTGGTTCACCCGTCCTCTCATTACGTTCTGCTGCTGTGGCTGCGTGGGCTTCTTCTTTGGACACTTATGGGCGTAGTGTCCCACTTCACCACAGCTGAAACATTGCACCCCAATCTTAGATGCTTGGCCCTTGTTGTCTTGGGGTTGGTTTGGGGGTCCTTGCACTGCTGGTCGAGGTGGATATGCGGGGCGAGGCTGTTGCATAAACTGACGTTGCGGCTGTGCTGGTGCTGCGGGAGGCCTGTAGTTTGGGTTGTACCCTCTTGGTGCTGAATAGGGTACCGCAGCACGGCTCGTCTGCCCCGTAGGTTGCTGCATCATACGTGGGCGGGTGTTGCTCCCTGAGGCTTGATGTGACCACCCAGCCTTCCTCTTATTCTCATTTTCAAGGGCCTTTAGCTTCCTTTCCACCACAAACGCTCTGTCCACCATCTTTTGAAAGCTTTTAGTATCATCTTACTACTTTCACTTGTTTGTACTTTGAAGTGTTGAAGTTTTGTTAAAATCTTACGAGGGTTTTATATCTCACACCCAATAAATGCACTATTATTTCCTGTGGGTTCACACACCAAAGCAAAACAATCTGAAGACGAGGCTGTGGACACTTGCTCATGGCTTCCACAACTCACGTCACACACCAAGCATTATCACACCATTAACCACGTAACGACTCGACTACTCGACCTCTTGCTAGCTAGGGGAAAGACTCTACACTACTCATCCTCTTGAGCTGGCTCCTCGGGATCTTCCTCCTCATTTCGGCTACCTTCTGACTCTGCTTTGGGTGGGGAGGCTGCTGGTGGAGAAGTGCGACGACGCCTGATCGCTCGGCGATCCGGGGAGTCAGGTGTCCATGGATCACTCACGGTGATACACAGTTCATTCCCATCTCCTCTTTCTCTCGCCTTTAAGCAAGCTCGCAGCAAGGCCTCCGTCTCCTTCAGGGTATCTCGGACATCCTGAAGCTCTTGTTGACAATCCTGCAGTCGAGTGCTGAGCATAGCAGCATCCTCCAAGCACAAGTCCATGTGCTCATGGGAAGTCCCTTGCTGCACCGGTGGGTACTTGTACTCCGTGGTACCACTCTCACGTTGGAGGACATACATGTACTCAGTTTTATCCAAGTGGCGACGATAGATGTGACTCTGGCAGGTGATGGCCTCCCAGGTGACATCTTTCTCCGCGTCAACTTGTGTTGCTCGACAAGCTGGAGAGTGGTGAATCTTAAGCAGCTGATTCTCGTGTATAATCCTCATCTCCGAACTCCATTCTTCTCTCTTCTCACGGATGGTCCTGGTGGAGTTATAGTGGATGATGAGCTTGCCCGTATTGCCGGCGGCTTCGAGCATACGTCGAAGACGGCGCAACAAATCTCCTACTGCCAATCCGTAGGAAAGGTACGTCACTGGACGACTCTCCTCTCTTTCAGCAAGGGCAACTACGGGAACTCTCCCTCCCGTGGATTTACGAGCGGTGCGAATCATGCGAACCATCTAAAACAAAAGAATTTAAAATTAGGTTAGATAAAATTTCAAACAAAAATCCTATTTTTGAATGAAAGTTGGGGTAAGATGAAGAAAATGACTCTTTTGATAACACTTTTTCTCCCACACCTTGGAAAATAGTTTTTAAGAAAATAGGGCCCTTAAATACGTCCATTTCTACCTAGGTCCACGTTCCTATGGGCAACCTTGGCTCTGATACCACCTCTGTCACACCCGGTTTTTCCGAAGAACAACCAAGTGAATATCACATGTATGCCAGGATCATTTTCTCATACATGTGATGACAAATAGTGAAGCATCATTTATTACAAGCCAGGTGTCGAATATAAATAAGTCTTACATCACAAATGTCTCAATGAACACTAATGCTTCATCACAAGTAAATAAACTAGCAGCGGAATATTATTCTTTAGGGCTCCATCACAGGCGTTGCCCGGGGGTCTTCATGAACCTAAAAACCTTCTTCGGGTCCAAAGTCTTGGTCATTATACACCACCTCATTATCTTGACCTGAGCAGCAATATAAACCAACAAATATGCAAGGTTGAGTACCAATGGTACTCAGCAAGTGTGGGAAAATTATATCATGCATGGCTAGAACAAGGAGAGGTTGAACTCATGGTTAAAGCACTACGCAATTAATACCTATCACCTTAGCTTATTAAGCACCTACATTACTACACAGGTGAAATGGTCCCAATCTCTCATCCCATCATCATAATCCAATAACCATAACATCATTTCCAATGTTAAGCTCCCCGCTTAACTTCCAAAACCATCAATTCTCTAATCATGAATAAGTCCAGGCCGCTCTTAACCGTGAGCACGGCTGTCAAGACAGTTTTGACTCTGCAGAGTTTGTACCACTGTACCCACAAGTAGTGATTTCATCCCCCGTTGCTGGGTTGACTAAAAGAACCTCCATTATGCCAGTGGCTACGAACCACATTCACACTTCCCAGGTGTGTGGCCAAGAGATCACTACGAAGCCTTTACAAAGGGATTCCCGACGAGCGTGGGCCCACTGAGGTTTCACCCCTAACAGCATACAAGAGGCTCCAACCCCGCTGCAGTGGCCCCCTCTTGAGCCTTGCGGTTCATATGGTAGTCCAGCTGACACCTACTCCCCGCACCATCCAACACACCCATACTACGCCGGGGATACACCTAATTAATTGGCTAAGCTGCCCCATCTCAGCATGTGGTTGGCACTGTAAAGCCGGGTTACATGCTCCATGAACCGGTCCTTAGGATCCAGGCAAGTACTAAACACAAACCCAAGTCTCGTGCACCCAGCACACAACCAAAACATCCAACTTGCCTTGATCCCTACCTCTACATAACTCACAATATCTCATTCAAGAGTATGATAATATAAACTGATGATCTCATGTCCCAAATATCCCATTCTAAGCATGGCTAAGCATATGCATGTGTATAAATGACATGACAAAATAAATCCCAACCCAAGCTTCAAGGAAACAAGGTAATGCAATTCTAGGGAAACTTCCTAGCATGGGTTTCATATTTAACTTGACAATGCAAATAATTCTATCTACACATCCTAGCATAGGATCAAAGTGGTCAAGGACACTTGCCTCCTTCTTGCTGCTCTTGAAATGGGTAGTCTTGGTCTTGGAATTGAATAACTTGTTCTTGAGCAGGTTCTACTTCATACCATCACACATAGCAAAAGAAAAACAACAATCATAAGACATAGTTCACACTTCTACTTCATACAAACCACACATTCACATTTATGAAAGTTCTTTACCATTATATGTGTTGTGGTTACTTTATGTGTGTTGATTTGGGGCTTGCATACACTTTTATTTACATGTGTATGATTCCTACTTTGGTGTTCATATTTATACTCACATACTATATATATATATACATGTATATATGTGTGTTTCAGTTTTAAATAAATTCCTTATATATTAAACTACCAAGTATGTATGAAAAGTATTTTTCTTCTCCATATGTGCCTTCATAATTTCTATCAATCCCTAAACTGAATTCTTTGTATTTTAGAAACTCCATTTATCATCTACTAGTTTCTATATTTTCAGATTTATATTCTTATGCATAATTGTGTATTTTATTATTAAATTAGTAATACACACTACCTAAACAGATTAGGTTCTGGTCCTAAATAATTTAAGATCATATTTTGACCTTGGCTTCTGATGTATACTATTTCATAATTATTTTCCCTATTTTCCTTTAACTATTCTTTACTTAAAAATGTGTCCCTATACTATTAAATGTGAATAATAGATGAAACAGATTTATTTCAGCCCAAAAATATATTTTTATCTGACTCCAAAGTTTTCTAAGTACTGAGAAAGTTTTTAATAAATTTGACAATTATGTTTGTCCCCCTTTTTAATATTTAAACACTAGTTACATACTCAATTTTCTAAATTAAATACTAAATAGAGCTAAAATAATGAATTCACCCCATTACAGGGTCTATAATATCATTTTCATAATTTCCAGGGGTCTAGCTACACTTTTCAGAGGTGTTTTTCTTAATTTCTATTAAGTCTAGGGGCTAAAACTGATTTTTAAATGAATTTACATGATTTTCTGGAGTTCCAGGGGCTAGATCTGAAGTTTCCGGGGCTAGCTCTCAATTCCAGAGAACCCCAGGGGGTAGCACGTAAGAATTCTAGTCTTTATAACACGGGGCTGACGTGGACCGTCTGATTGTAAACCGACGGCTGAGATTATAACATCGAACCGGTACGCGGGGTTTTAAAGTCTACCGTGCGATTTAAAATAAACGGCGCACAAGCGGCCACGTCGCTCTGATCGAGCGCGGGCGGCGCTGCCTGCGGCGCACGGCGGCGGGAAGCGGCGATCTCGCCGGAAACTTTCGGATCCTCGAGAATTCTGCCTAGAACTGTGATCTTATGGCCTAGATCGGTAGAGGGGAGGTCAGGGATCTCACCTCGGGGGTTTTCTCGAGCTCGGGGGTCCTGGAAAGTGATTGGCGGCAAGGTCCGAGGCAAAACCACGGCGAAGCTCGTCGGAGCTGAATTTGCACCGTATGTCTTCGGGTTTTCTGCACCTGCAAAGTTCCCCGGAGGCGGTGGATCAAGACCAACGAGTTAGATCAGAGTTTCCAAGCTTAGATCGGCCAGAATTCACCGGCGAAGTCTCAGTGCTCACCGGAGTGAAAATCGGCGATCGCGTGCGAAAAACTGATCGGATCGGTTGCTTTTATAGCCGGGGGAGGGCGGTGGTTCTGTTGTGATCGAGTTAGAGTCCTCAGGTTCCAGAATTCGGCTGCGGGACGCGGTTTCCCGATCGGTTGCGATCGCGCGCGCGTGGGGAGAAGTCCGGGGTCGCGGGGTTAGGGATGACAGGCGGGTCCCACCCGTCAGCGAGGGGCAGCGCGGCGCGCGCGAGGCGGGCTGCGCGGGGGGGTTAGCTGGGCCGGCTGGGGTTTCGGCCCACTGGCCAGTTTTTTTCCGGTTTTCCTTTTTCTTTTTCCATTTCTTTTCTGTTTTGAGTCTAATTTGAATTCCAGTTTGAATTTGAATTTTTGCAAAACATGCAACACGTCCAAAAATTTTTAAATCCCCCTCTGAACATGGTTTATGGTTCTAAATCCAAAATTTGAATCTTGACTAAAAATTTGGGGTGTTACAGCTCTACCCCCCTTAAAAGAAATCTCGTCCTCGAGATTGGTGTTTCTAAGAAAACAATTCCGGAAATTGTGCCTTAAGCTCATCTTCCCGTTCCCAGGTGGCTTCCTCTTCTGAGTGATGCTTCCACTGCACTTTGCACATCCTGATTCTCTTATTTCTGGTGAGGCGTTCCATCGTCTCCAAAATCTTGTATGGTTGCTCGGCATAAGACAAATCCTCAGCTACATCCACTTCATTCATGGGTAACACCTCCTCAGGCGTCCTCAGACATTTCTTGAGTTGCGACACATGGAACACATCGTGCACGTCCGACAGATGAACCGGCAACTCTAGTTGGTACGCCACTTCGCCTTTTCTTTCCAAAACTTGAAAGGGTCCGATGTATCGAGGTGACAACTTCCCTTTCACCTTGAACCGACGAAGTCCTCTGATAGGGGACACCTTGAGATAAACATAGTCTCCCACGTTGAAAACGAGCTCTCTTCTTCGTACATCAGCATAACTCTTCTGGCGTGTCTGTGCTATCCTCAAGTTGTTGCGAATCTCCCTCACCTTTGCCTCGGCTTCTTGTAGCACTTCGGGACCAAACACTTTACTTTCTCCTGTTTGGTTCCAAAATAGGGGAGTTCTGCACTTCCTTCCATACAAAGCTTCAAACGGTGACATCTTCATACTAGCTTGATAACTGTTGTTATAGGAAAACTCCGCATACGGTAGGTTCTTGTCCCAACTCCTATTGTTTTTAAGTGCACATGCCCTTAACATATCTTCAAGAATCTGATTGGTTCTCTCCGTCTGCCCGTCAGTTTGGGGATGATAGGCAGAACTGAAGTTCAGATGGGTTCCCATGGTTTCATGCAACTTTTGCCAAAACCTCGAGGTGAACTGTGTCCCTCGGTCCGACACTATCTTCTTTGGCACTCCATGGTAACACACAATCCTTGACATGTATAATTCTGCCAATTTGGATCTGCTGTAGCTTTCTTTCACTGGAATGAAATGAGCTACCTTGGTTAGCCTATCAATAATGACCCATATTGAATCATACCCGGATTGGGTCCTAGGCAATCCCACGACAAAATCCATGCTGATTTCTTCCCATTTCCATTCAGGCACTTTGAGTGGTTGCAGCAATCCCGCGGGTCGTTGATGTTCTGCTTTCACCAACTGACATGTGTCACATAGGGCAACATGTTCCGCGACATCTCGCTTCATGCCATACCACCAATACCTGCCTTTGAGGTCCTGATACATCTTCGTACTCCCAGGATGAATGGAATAGTCGGAATCGTGAGCCTCCTTCAAAATTAATTTACGAATCTCCTTTACTTCTGGCACACAGATCCTTTTCCCGTGCCACACCGTTCCTTGTTCATCCTCTCTAAAACCAGGAGCTTTATTTTCCTTGATGAGCTGTCTGATCTCTTGTATCTTCTCATCATTCTTTTGTCCCTCGCGTATGTCTCGCTCAAGTGTGGAGTCCACTTCCATGGCGATGGCTTCACCACTATTTACTAGACATAGATTGAGCCTTATAACCTCGTCCTTCAATTCTGCAGGCATATCCTTCAAGCTCAACTTATTGACCTGCACTTTCCGACTCAAGGCATCGGCCACGACGTTTGCTTTCCCGGGATGATAGTTGATGCCTACTTCAAAGTCATTGATTAGCTCTAACCATCTTCTTTGTCTAAGGTTGAGATCTGGCTGTGTGAATATGTACTTCAAACTCTTATGATCCGTATATTTCTCTGTCCTCTTCCCCATCAAATAGTGCCGCCAAATTTTCAACGCGTGTACCACTGCAGCTAGTTCTAGGTCATGTGTAGGATAGTTCTTCTCGTGCTTCCGAAGCTGCCGGGATGCATATGCCACGACATGTCCCTCTTGCATGAGAACACATCCCAACCCGTTTCCAGAGGCATCGCAGTACACCGTGAAATTCTTCTGCATATCTGGCATAACCAACACGGGGGCTGTTGTCAATCTCTTCTTTAGCTCCTGAAAGCTCGTATCGCACTGTGGCGTCCAGGTGAATGTGATTCCCTTTTCCAACAGTTTGGTGAGAGGTCTCGAAATCTTGGAGAATCCCTCAATAAATCGTCGATAGTATCCAGCCAATCCCAAAAAGCTTCGAACTTCCCCGACATTTTCAGGGGTTTTCCACTTCTGGATATCTTCGATTTTGGCGGGATCTACGGAGATTCCTCCCTCCGAGATTATATGTCCTAAAAAGGGAACTCTCTTCAGCCAAAACTCACACTTGCTCAACTTGGCATATAGTTGGTGTTCTCTCAGCCTCTGTAACACCAACCTTAGATGTTTCTCATGTTCTTCTTCATCTTTGGAGAAGACGAGAATATCATCTATGAAAACCACCACAAATTTGTCCAGATATTCCATGAATACCTTGTTCATGAGGTACATGAAATATGCCGGGGCATTGGTTAGCCCGAAAGGCATGACAGTGTATTCATATAGTCCGTACCGAGATACGAAAGCTGTCTTGGGAATATCAGATTGCCTTATCTTGAGTTGGTGGTATCCCGACCTGAGATCAATTTTTGAGAACACGCAAGCTCCCCTCAACTGATCAAACAAGTCTTCAATGCGGGGTAATGGATACTTGTTCTTGATGGTCACCTCATTCAAGGCACGGTAATCCACGCATAACCTTTGAGTTCCATCTTTCTTAGGCACAAATATTACCGGAGCTCCCCATGGTGAGGAACTAGGGCGAACATACCCCTTTTCCGTCAATTCCCTCAAATGATCCTTGAGCTCTTCTAGCTGCTTGGAGTCCATTCGATAAGGTCTCTTGTATATCGGGGCTGTTCCCGGTACTAGCTCAATTGCGAATTCCACGTCACGGTCGGGAGGCATTCCTGGCAACTCCTCCGGAAAAACATCTGGATATTCCCTGATAGTCCTGATTTCCTCAACTTTCACCTCCACTTGATTTAATTTAATGTCCCTCCTAGGCTCGTGTATCGTTATGAACTTTACTCTTGTGCCACTAGGGTGAGTTAGTTCCACCGTTCTGGTTGAACAATGGATGATTCCTTTATGTTTGGTCAACCAATCCATACCCAAAATAAAATCTATCCCTTGTGAATCGATCACTATGAGGTTAGCGGTAAATACTACCCCATTAATGTCTAAGTTCACTTTGGGACACACTTGTCTTGTCCTTATTTCTCCACCTGTAGAATTTACCGCTAGCATATGGTTCATTTGTGTGGTTGCTAGGTCATGCTTCTTAACAAACCCTTGAGCAATGAACGAATGGGTAGCACCAGAATCAAACAGCAGAGTTGCAAGGTGTAAATTGGCAGGAATCTTACCAACTACCACGTCGGGTGCCTCTTGTGCTTCCTCCATAGTGACGTGGTTCACCCGTCCTCTCATTACGTTCTGCTGCTGTGGCTGCGTGGGCTTCTTCTTTGGACACTTATGGGCGTAGTGTCCCACTTCACCACAGCTGAAACATTGCACCCCAATCTTAGATGCTTGGCCCTTGTTGTCTTGGGGTTGGTTTGGGGGTCCTTGCACTGCTGGTCGAGGTGGATATGCGGGGCGAGGCTGTTGCATAAACTGACGTTGCGGCTGTGCTGGTGCTGCGGGAGGCCTGTAGTTTGGGTTGTACCCTCTTGGTGCTGAATAGGGTACCGCAGCACGGCTCGTCTGCCCCGTAGGTTGCTGCATCATACGTGGGCGGGTGTTGCTCCCTGAGGCTTGATGTGACCACCCAGCCTTCCTCTTATTCTCATTTTCAAGGGCCTTTAGCTTCCTTTCCACCACAAACGCTCTGTCCACCATCTTTTGAAAGCTTTTAGTATCATCTTACTACTTTCACTTGTTTGTACTTTGAAGTGTTGAAGTTTTGTTAAAATCTTACGAGGGTTTTATATCTCACACCCAATAAATGCACTATTATTTCCTGTGGGTTCACACACCAAAGCAAAACAATCTGAAGACGAGGCTGTGGACACTTGCTCATGGCTTCCACAACTCACGTCACACACCAAGCATTATCACACCATTAACCACGTAACGACTCGACTACTCGACCTCTTGCTAGCTAGGGGAAAGACTCTACACTACTCATCCTCTTGAGCTGGCTCCTCGGGATCTTCCTCCTCATTTCGGCTACCTTCTGACTCTGCTTTGGGTGGGGAGGCTGCTGGTGGAGAAGTGCGACGACGCCTGATCGCTCGGCGATCCGGGGAGTCAGGTGTCCATGGATCACTCACGGTGATACACAGTTCATTCCCATCTCCTCTTTCTCTCGCCTTTAAGCAAGCTCGCAGCAAGGCCTCCGTCTCCTTCAGGGTATCTCGGACATCCTGAAGCTCTTGTTGACAATCCTGCAGTCGAGTGCTGAGCATAGCAGCATCCTCCAAGCACAAGTCCATGTGCTCATGGGAAGTCCCTTGCTGCACCGGTGGGTACTTGTACTCCGTGGTACCACTCTCACGTTGGAGGACATACATGTACTCAGTTTTATCCAAGTGGCGACGATAGATGTGACTCTGGCAGGTGATGGCCTCCCAGGTGACATCTTTCTCCGCGTCAACTTGTGTTGCTCGACAAGCTGGAGAGTGGTGAATCTTAAGCAGCTGATTCTCGTGTATAATCCTCATCTCCGAACTCCATTCTTCTCTCTTCTCACGGATGGTCCTGGTGGAGTTATAGTGGATGATGAGCTTGCCCGTATTGCCGGCGGCTTCGAGCATACGTCGAAGACGGCGCAACAAATCTCCTACTGCCAATCCGTAGGAAAGGTACGTCACTGGACGACTCTCCTCTCTTTCAGCAAGGGCAACTACGGGAACTCTCCCTCCCGTGGATTTACGAGCGGTGCGAATCATGCGAACCATCTAAAACAAAAGAATTTAAAATTAGGTTAGATAAAATTTCAAACAAAAATCCTATTTTTGAATGAAAGTTGGGGTAAGATGAAGAAAATGACTCTTTTGATAACACTTTTTCACCCACACCTTGGAAAATAGTTTTTAAGAAAATAGGGCCCTTAAATACGTCCATTTCTACCTAGGTCCACGTTCCTATGGGCAACCTTGGCTCTGATACCACCTCTGTCACACCCGGTTTTTCCGAAGAACAACCAAGTGAATATCACATGTATGCCAGGATCATTTTCTCATACATGTGATGACAAATAGTGAAGCATCATTTATTACAAGCCAGGTGTCGAATATAAATAAGTCTTACATCACAAATGTCTCAATGAACACTAATGCTTCATCACAAGTAAATAAACTAGCAGCGGAATATTATTCTTTAGGGCTCCATCACAGGCGTTGCCCGGGGGTCTTCATGAACCTAAAAACCTTCTTCGGGTCCAAAGTCTTGGTCATTATACACCACCTCATTATCTTGACCTGAGCAGCAATATAAACCAACAAATATGCAAGGTTGAGTACCAATGGTACTCAGCAAGTGTGGGAAAATTATATCATGCATGGCTAGAACAAGGAGAGGTTGAACTCATGGTTAAAGCACTACGCAATTAATACCTATCACCTTAGCTTATTAAGCACCTACATTACTACACAGGTGAAATGGTCCCAATCTCTCATCCCATCATCATAATCCAATAACCATAACATCATTTCCAATGTTAAGCTCCCCGCTTAACTTCCAAAACCATCAATTCTCTAATCATGAATAAGTCCAGGCCGCTCTTAACCGTGAGCACGGCTGTCAAGACAGTTTTGACTCTGCAGAGTTTGTACCACTGTACCCACAAGTAGTGATTTCATCCCCCGTTGCTGGGTTGACTAAAAGAACCTCCATTATGCCAGTGGCTACGAACCACATTCACACTTCCCAGGTGTGTGGCCAAGAGATCACTACGAAGCCTTTACAAAGGGATTCCCGACGAGCGTGGGCCCACTGAGGTTTCACCCCTAACAGCATACAAGAGGCTCCAACCCCGCTGCAGTGGCCCCCTCTTGAGCCTTGCGGTTCATATGGTAGTCCAGCTGACACCTACTCCCCGCACCATCCAACACACCCATACTACGCCGGGGATACACCTAATTAATTGGCTAAGCTGCCCCATCTCAGCATGTGGTTGGCACTGTAAAGCCGGGTTACATGCTCCATGAACCGGTCCTTAGGATCCAGGCAAGTACTAAACACAAACCCAAGTCTCGTGCACCCAGCACACAACCAAAACATCCAACTTGCCTTGATCCCTACCTCTACATAACTCACAATATCTCATTCAAGAGTATGATAATATAAACTGATGATCTCATGTCCCAAATATCCCATTCTAAGCATGGCTAAGCATATGCATGTGTATAAATGACATGACAAAATAAATCCCAACCCAAGCTTCAAGGAAACAAGGTAATGCAATTCTAGGGAAACTTCCTAGCATGGGTTTCATATTTAACTTGACAATGCAAATAATTCTATCTACACATCCTAGCATAGGATCAAAGTGGTCAAGGACACTTGCCTCCTTCTTGCTGCTCTTGAAATGGGTAGTCTTGGTCTTGGAATTGAATAACTTGTTCTTGAGCAGGTTCTACTTCATACCATCACACATAGCAAAAGAAAAACAACAATCATAAGACATAGTTCACACTTCTACTTCATACAAACCACACATTCACATTTATGAAAGTTCTTTACCATTATATGTGTTGTGGTTACTTTATGTGTGTTGATTTGGGGCTTGCATACACTTTTATTTACATGTGTATGATTCCTACTTTGGTGTTCATATTTATACTCACATACTATATATATATATACATGTATATATGTGTGTTTCAGTTTTAAATAAATTCCTTATATATTAAACTACCAAGTATGTATGAAAAGTATTTTTCTTCTCCATATGTGCCTTCATAATTTCTATCAATCCCTAAACTGAATTCTTTGTATTTTAGAAACTCCATTTATCATCTACTAGTTTCTATATTTTCAGATTTATATTCTTATGCATAATTGTGTATTTTATTATTAAATTAGTAATACACACTACCTAAACAGATTAGGTTCTGGTCCTAAATAATTTAAGATCATATTTTGACCTTGGCTTCTGATGTATACTATTTCATAATTATTTTCCCTATTTTCCTTTAACTATTCTTTACTTAAAAATGTGTCCCTATACTATTAAATGTGAATAATAGATGAAACAGATTTATTTCAGCCCAAAAATATATTTTTATCTCACTCCAAAGTTTTCTAAGTACTGAGAAAGTTTTTAATAAATTTGACAATTATGTTTGTCCCCCTTTTTAATATTTAAACACTAGTTACATACTCAATTTTCTAAATTAAATACTAAATAGAGCTAAAATAATGAATTCACCCCATTACAGGGTCTATAATATCATTTTCATAATTTCCAGGGGTCTAGCTACACTTTTCAGAGGTGTTTTTCTTAATTTCTATTAAGTCCAGGGGCTAAAACTGATTTTTAAATGAATTTACATGATTTTCTGGAGTTCCAGGGGCTAGATCTGAAGTTTCCGGGGCTAGCTCTCAATTCCAGAGAACCCCAGGGGGTAGCACGTAAGAATTCCAGTCTTTATAACGCGGGGCTGACGTGGACCGTCTGATTTTAAACCAACGGCTGAGATTATAACATCGAACCGGCACGCGGGGTTTTAAAGTCTACCGTGCGATTTAAAATAAACGGCGCACAAGCGGCCACGTCGCTCTGATCGAGCGCGGGCGGCGCTGCCGGCGGCGCACGGCGGCGGGAAGCGGCGATCTCGCCGGAAACTTTCGGATCCTCGAGAATTCTGCCTAGAACTGTGATCTTATGGCCTAGATCGGTAGAGGGGAGGTCAGGGATCTCACCTCGGGGGTTTTCTCGAGCTCGGGGGTCCTGGAAAGTGATTGGCGGCAAGGTCCGAGGCAAAACCACGGCGAAGCTCGTCGGAGCTGAATTTGCACCGTATGTCTTCGGGTTTTCTGCACCTGCAAAGTTCCCCGGAGGCGGTGGATCAAGACCAACGAGTTAGATCAGAGTTTCCAAGCTTAGATCGGCCAGAATTCACCGGCGAAGTCTCAGTGCTCACCGGAGTGAAAATCGGCGATCGCGTGCGAAAAACTGATCGGATCGGTTGCTTTTATAGCCGGGGGAGGGCGGTGGTTCTGTTGTGATCGAGTTAGAGTCCTCAGGTTCCAGAATTCGGCTGCGGGACGCGGTTTCCCGATCGGTTGCGATCGCGCGCGCGCGGGGAGAAGTCCGGGGTCGCGGGGTTAGGGATGACAGGCGGGTCCCACCCGTCAGCGAGGGGCAGCGCGGCGCGCGCGAGGCGGGCTGCGCGGGGGGGTTAGCTGGGCCGGCTGGGGTTTCGGCCCACTGGCCAGTTTTTTTCCGGTTTTCCTTTTTCTTTTTCCATTTCTTTTCTGTTTTGAGTCTAATTTGAATTCCAGTTTGAATTTGAATTTTTGCAAAACATGCAACACGTCCAAAAATTTTTAAATCCCCCTCTGAACATGGTTTATGGTTCTAAATCCAAAATTTGAATCTTGACTAAAAATTTGGGGTGTTACAAATGATGTGGTGTTTAATGACCAAGACTTTGGCCCCGAAGAAGGATTCTAGGTTCACGGAGTCCTCCAGGCAACGCCTGTGATGGAGCCCACAAGATTTATATTCCGCTGCTGTTTTATTTACTTGTTATGAACTTATTATCGTCCATCGAGACATATGCTATGTAAGACATATTTATATTCGACACCTGGCTTGTAATAAATGATGCTTCACTATTTGTCATCACATGTATGAGAGAATGATCCTAGCATACATGTGATATTCACTCGGTTGTTCTTTGGGACAAACCGGGTGTGACAGAAGTGGTATCAGAGCCAAGGTTGCCCGTAGGAACGTGGACCTAGGTAGAAATGGACGTATTAAGGACCCTATTTTCTTAAAAACTATTTTACAAAGGTGTGGGTTGAAGGTGTTATTTAATGGGCTCACTTTATTTATCTTACTCCAACTTTTATTTAAAATACAAATTTTGTTTAACTCTTATCTAACTTAATTTTAAATGCTTTATGTTTTAGATGGTTTGCATGATCCGCACCGCCCGCAAGTCCACCGGAGGGAGAGTTCCTGTAGTTGCCCTTGCCCTGAGAGAGGAGAACCGTCCGGTGACGTACCACTCCTACAGATTGGCAGTAGGAGGCTTGTTGCGCCGTCTTCGGCGTATGCTTCATGCCGTCGGCAATACGGGCAAGCTAATCATACACTACAGCTCCACCCGGACCATCCGTGAGAAGCAGGAAGAATGGAGTTCAGAAATGAAGATTATCCATGAAAATCAGCTGCTCAAGATCCACCGCTCTCCAGCTTGTCGGGCGACACAGGTCGATGCTGAGAAGGATGTCACCTGGGAGGCCATCACCTGCCAGAGTTACATCAACCGTCGCCACCTGGACAGGACTGAGTACATGTATGTCCTCCAGCGTGAGAGTGGAACCGCGGAGTACAAGTACCCGCCAGTGCAGCAGGGGACTTCCCATGAGCACATGGACCTGTGCTTGGAGGATGCTGCTATGCTCAGCACTCGACTGCACGAGTGTCAGCAGGAGCTTCAGGATGTTCGTGACACCCTGAAGGAGACTGAGGCGTTGCTTCGAGCCAGCTTGAGGGCGAGAGAAAGAGGAGATGGGAATGAACTGTGTGTCACCGTGAGTGACACATGGACTCCTGACTCTCCAGACCGCCGGGCGAGCAGGCGTCGCCGCACTTCTCTACCAGCAGCTTCCCCACCCAAAGCAGAATCAGAGGGCAGCCGCAATAATGAGGAAGACCTCGAGGAGCCAGCTCAGTGATACGAGTCGTTTAGAGTCCTTTCCCTTATTTCAGCAGGATATCGAGTAGTCGAGTTAATACCTTAGTTATTTGTGTGTTAATGTTTGGTGTGTGACGTGAGTTGTGGAAGCCATGGGCATTTGTCCACAACCTCGTTCTTTAGGTTGCTTTGCTTTGATGTGTGAACCCCTATGAATTAAGAGTGCATTTATTTTTGCGTGAGACGTGACTCCCAAAAATCTACGTGAAACCCTCAGAAAATGTTTAATATATTAAGGCCTCAAAAGTTTAAGTTTAAACAAGCAATTTGGGAAGTTAATATGTAATGCTTTAAGTTGACATTTGGTTGATCATGATAGATGGCTGGAAGAGGAAAGGGTCGTGGTGCCAACCCCACCAACAACAACGATGAGGCCGGCAACCCTCATCTTTCTGGAGGACAAGACAGGGGTGGTCGTCGTGAAGGAGCTGATCCTATCCACCAAATGCTCGAAAATCAGAATCAGCTCATCCAGAGTTTAACTCAAGTGGTGGTCAACTTGCACCAAACTCCACCTCCGCCAGCTGCACCACGCCAACCAAGGTTGAGTGAGTTTCTGGGAACTCAACCTCCAACGTTTGCAAGTGCTGCTAAATCTCTGGAGGCAGATGACTGGCTAAAGACCATTGAGAGCAAGATGAGGATCATACAATGCCAAGGGGTATGAGAGGGTGTTGTTTGCCTCTCACCAATTGCATGGACCTGCTGCTGATTGGTGGACCGTTTACGTGGCAGCCCATCATGACCCCGAGAACATCACTTGGGAAGCGTTCAAGCGCAGTTTCCGCAACCATTACATACCAAGGGGTAAACTCAAAAACAAGAGAAAAGAGTTCTTGGGACTGCAGCAAGGAAACATGACTGTGAGGGAACACCTCACCAAGTTCACCCAACTATCCCGTTATGCACCACGGGATATCGAGACTGATGAGCAAAAACTGGACTGTTTTGTGGAAGGACTCACTATGGAAATGCAGTGTGCAATGTCCTCCAATGAGTATGAAAGCTTCCAAAAGATGGTAGACAGAGCATTTGTCGTGGAAAGGAAGCTGAGGCCCTGGAGAATGAAAACAAGAGAAAGGCGGGATGGTCACACCAAGCCTCAGGTAGCAGCACACGCCCATGTCTGATGCAGCAACCTGCAGGTCAGACGAGCCGTGCGGTGGTACCCTACTCAGCACCCAGAGGGTACAACCCAAATTTCTGGCCTGCGTCAGCACCAGCACAGCCGCAACGTCAGTTTGTGCAGCAGCCTCGCCCCACATATCAACCTCGACCAGCAGGACAAGGACCACCGAACCAACCCCAAGACAACAAAGGCCAGGCATCTAAAGTTGGGGTACAATGCTTCAACTGTGGTGAAGTGGGGCACTACGCCCATAAGTGCCCGAAGAAGAAGCCCATGCAGCCACAATAGCAGAATGTGATGCGAGGAGGGGTGAACCACATGACCATGGAGGAAGCACAAGAGGCACCTGACGTGGTAATTGGTAAGTTTCCTGCGAATTTACACATTGCAACCTTGTTGTTCGATTCTGGTGCTACCCACTCGTTCATTGCTCAAGGGTTTGTTAATAAGCATGATCTAGCAACAACACAAATGAACCATATGCTAGCAGCAAACTCTCCGGGGGAGAAATAAGGACAAGTGTATCCCAAGGTGAATCTAGACATTAATGGGGTGGTATTCACTGCAAACCTCATAGTGATAGACTCACAAGGGATAGATATTATTTTGGGTATGGATTGGTTGACCAAACATAAGGGAATCATCCATTGTTCGACAAGAACGGTGGAACTAACTCACCCTAGTGGCACAAGAGTGAAGTTCATAACTGTACAAAACCCTTGGAGGGACCTTAACCTCAATCAAGTTGAGGTGCAGTGGAAGCATCACTCGGAAGAGGAATCCACATGGGAGCCAGAAGACAAGCTTAAGGCACAGTTTCTGGAATTGTTTTCCTAGAATCACCAATCTCGCGGACGAGATTTCTTTTAAGGGGGGTAGAGCTGTAACACCCCAAAATCTGCTAAAGAGGGGAATTTAAAAATTTTTAGACGTGTTGCATGTGGTGCAGAAATTCAAATTCAAACCAGAATTCAAATTCAAATTCAAATCAAAACAGAAAAGAAAAGGAAAAAGAAAAAGAAAAACCCCAACCGGCCAGTGGGCCGAAACCCGCCAGCCGGCCCAATCCCCGCGCCCCCCTCTCTCCCTCTCACTGACACGGGGGGCCCGCGTGTCATCTCCTTCCCCGCGCGCCCCCAACGGCCCAGACTCTTCCCTCGCGCCGATCACACTCGACGCTCCCGGATTCTTCGCGCTCGACCCAACCCCGAATTCCTCGCGCCGGCCTGCTCGATCGCAACAAACCCCCGCACCCCCAGTCCTGGTAAAAACAGATGAACCCGCCGCCCTCCCCTCGCACGAGCAGTTTCTCTCCCGGTGAGCGCCACCGCCGTTGAGCTCGGAATTCCCCAAGAGCGTCGCCGTCTCCCTCTGTCAAACCGATCTCGTGACCCCGCAGTACCGCGCAAAAGCTGTAGACGCCGACCCCGGAGGGAAACGCCGCCGGAAACGACCATCTCGACGCTCGCCGGTGAGTACCGCCGCCGCTCGCCGGTGAAACTTCCGAATTACATGGTTCCGGTCCACCCTAATCATCGGTGTGCCATCTCTAGACCCCAGTGAAGTGTCACGACACGAAAACACGAAGGGATCACCCCCCCAACTGCCACTTCGACGAGCACCGCAAGCCGTCGCCGCCTGTCCTCGTCGCCGACCGGATTCCGAGTCTTTCAGGCCTAAGAAATTAGCCTAGGTGAGCTCCCTTACCTCCCCTCTGTCGTTTGCTACCAAAAAGGGCGGGTGTTAGCGTCTGTAGATGAAGATACGCGACCTCGCCGGTGAGATCGCGCCTCTGCCGCCGAGCGCCGCCGCGCGCGCGGGCGAACTCCAGCCAGGAGCGACGTGGCCCCTTGAGGGCCGTCTATTTTTAATCGCACAGTAGAAATAAAACCCACGCGTACCGGTTTGGCGATCTAATCTGAGCCGTCTGTTTTAAATCGGACGGTCCACGTCAGCCCCGCGTTATAAAGGTTGGGATTCTTACACGCTACCCCCTGGGGATCTCGGAAATACGAGCTAGCCCCGGAAACTTCTGATCTAGCCCCTGGAACTTCAGAAATTCGTGTAAATTCATTTAAAAAATCAGTTTTAGCCCCTGGACTTAATAAAAATTAGGAAAACCCTTCTGTTATGTGTAGTTAGACCCCTGGAAATTTATGAAATAGCAAATTAGTCCCTGCAGCAGGCTGGATTTACCTTTTTGACCCTATATGATATTAAATTCAGAAATTTGAATATGTGACTAGGATTTAAATTTAAAAGGTAAGGCAAACACATGTGCAATTTAAAATTTAAACTCTCCTAGCACTTGGAAAACTTTAGAATGAGTTAAAAATAGATTTTAGGCTGAAATGAAATCTGTCTAAATGTTGTTCATATTTATTAGTTCTAGAAACACATTTTTAGGCTAGGAAATAATTCTGAAAACTGATAAAATAAATTTAAATTAGTTCACATCAGAGGAGAAGTTCAAAAATATATTATTTAATATTTTAGATCAGAACCTATTCTGTTCAGATGATGTGTCTTACTATTTTCATAATAAAGTTCACTTTTAGGCATAGAAAATAAATCTGAAAAATATAGGAAAATAAGTATGCATAATTAGAAAAGGATAAATGAGTTCTCCAAATCCAAAAGCTTCAATTTAGGATTTTATAGAAGATCTGAAAACCTATTTGGAGTAGGAAACTACCTTTCATGCAAACTTGGTAGCTAAGAAGTGCATTTATTAAATATAAAGAATTTGTTCAAATTGGAAATTCATATATAGTGTGCAAACAGAAATCTGAATACAAAAGTTAGACATCATATACATATGTTTAAAAGTGCATGTAGGCCAAAAATCAACATATGTAGAGTAACCACAACACTTAGAAATGTGAATGACTTTCATAGGTATGTATGTGTGGTTTGTATGAAGTGAAAGTGTAAACTATGTCTTATGGATTGTTGTATTCTTTTTTTATGTGTATTGGCATGAGTAGAACCTACCCCAGAGCAAGTTCTCCCCTTCCAAGACCAGGACTTTCCATTCCCAGAGCAGCAGGAAGAAGGCAAGTGTCCTTGACCACTTTGATCCTATACTAGGATGTGTAGATAGAATTATTTGCATTGTCAATTGAAATATGAAACCCATGCTAGGAAGTTTCCCTAGATTTGCATTACCTTGTTTCCTTGTAGCTTGGGTTGGGATTTATTTTATCATGTCATTTATTTATATGCTTATGCTTAGCCATGCTTAGAATGGGAAAAGTGGGATATGAGATCACCAACTTATTTACCTTATTCTTGAATGAGACATTATGAGTTATGTAGAGGTAGGGATCGAGGCAAGTTGGATGATTTGGTTGGTGCTGGGTGCATGAGAATCGGGTTTGTGTTTAGTACTTGCCTGGATCCTAAGGACCGGTTCATGGAGCATGTAACCTGGCTTTACCGTGCCAACCACATGCTGAGCTGGGGCAGCTTGGCCAATTAATTAGGTGTATCCCCGATGTAGTATGGGTGTGTTGGATGGTGTGGGGAATAGGTGTCAGCTGGACTACCATATGAACCGCAAGGCTCAAGAGGGAGCCACTGCAGCGGGGTTGGAGCCTCTTGTATTCTGTTAGGGGTGAAACCTCAGTGCGCCCACGCTCGTCGGGAATCCCTTTGTAAAGGCTTTGTAGTGATCTCTTGGCTACACACCTGGGAAGTGTGAACGTGGTTCGCGGCCACTGGCATAATGGAGGTTCTTTTAGTCCACCCGGCAACGGGGGATGAAATCACTACATGTGGGTACAGTGGTGCAAACTCTGCAGAGTCAAAACTGTCATGACAACCGTGCTCACGGTCAAGAGCGGCTTGGACTTATTCATGATTAGAGGATGATGGATTGGGAAGTTGAGGATGTTAAGCGGGAAGCTTAACATTTGAGTTGAGACTATGTGTACTTGATATTGATGATGGGTTGAGGGATTGGGACCATTTCACCTGTGTAGTAATGTAGGTGCTTAATAAGCTAAGGTGATAGGTATTAATTGTGTAGTGCTTTAACCATGAGTTCAACCTCTCCTTGCTCTAGCCATGCATGACATAACTTTCCCACACTTGCTGAGTACCCACGGTACTCAAACTTGCTTTTCTGTTGGTTTATATTGCTGCTCAGGTCAAGAGAATGATGTGGTGTTTAATGACCAAGACTTTGGTCCAGAGGAAGGATTCTAGGTTCACGGAGTCCCCCGGGCAACGCCTGTGATGGAACCCACAAGACTTATATTCCGCTGCTGTTTTATTTACATGTTAAGAACTTATTATAGTCCATCGAGATGTATGCTATGTAAGACATTTATATTCGACACCTATCTTGTAATAAATGATGCTTCACTATTTGTCATCACATGTATGAGAGAATGATCCTGGCATACATGTGATATTCACTCGGTTGTTCTTTGGGACAAACCGGGTGTACCCCAACGGGGGCATCACCTCGTCCTCAGAACCTTCCTCATAACTCTCACCTGCACACAGCTCAAATATTGCAACCGTGAGCACGAAGGCTCAGCAAGTCTTAACAGACAACCCTAGGCATGAAACTCTACATGCAAGGATGTATAAGGTAGGAAACGGGCTTTGCAATAAAGACACGCCTACATGTGGATCATTACTTTCAGTTTTATAGCAACAATTTAATGAGCCTAAGGCAGCCCTCACATCGTAAGTCCACAATCAAACAAGAAACGCTTTCCTCCGATGTGGTGATGCCCAAAGTGGAATATAAACTTAATTATCTCTATAACTGCAGCATACAAGGTTTCAAGACATTAATAGTTCAATACAGCATATTCAGTTGGCTTATTTCACTTCTTACTACGTCACAGCACTGTGAACAAGCGGGTACTCAAATAACCGCGAGGGACGGTGATTGCAATCAGGACACACTCGGATAACACGTTACAAACACCCACTTTCAGAAGCGTGATTCCACACCCCTTCCTACTCTGTTGTATGCAACAACCTATCAAAGGCAACCCAAATGCCGAACCGGTCCATCCGTAACGGGCAGGAGGTCCCGGCGTGGACCGTGACTGTACCCACCGGCAGATTTACACCTTTCTACCCTCAACCCACTCCTATTTACGGTTGGGTAAGCCTCGGCACCCAGGTTAACCAATTACATCGGTTTCCTGGTTCCCATATGCCAGTATGCATCCGGTACTGTTCGATACTTGTCCAGCAGGGCCACACACGGACGGTCCTCAACCGACACCAACAGGGCGAAGCGCGTGAGACCTCTGCTCACTGCATCCTATCCCCCTTGCTGGGTCTCATTTTCATAACTCAAGCCATTTTCTACCTCTTCTCATTCCGTGTTATAAATACTATCTTGTGAGTAGCTTCCAACCACTCGACTTCTACCGAGATCCTAAACATTAGCATGGCATTCTCTACTCGTCGATTTTGTAAACTACCCAACTCTTTATAGGATTTAAAAGGCTATGCAAGTGGTGTTTCAATCACCCTAACTCTAATGCAAGCATTCACCCTAGACATAAGTGATACAAATAAAAAGCTTCATAAAGGGTACTTAAGTGCAAACCGGGGCTTGCCTAGTTGCGAGTTAAAGGGAAAGTCAGCTTCTGGTGGGAGGACGTCCAAGGGCTCCGGTGCGTCCTCAACTTCGGTCACTATTATGAAATGTAACAAAATATATGTATAAGTATTAAGGACTTATAATAATTGAACTTCTATTCATAGCTACTGCTATTTAGGATCCTTAATTGGCTTTGGGATTCTTACAGTGAAGACTAGACCCTCTAAGGATGATGTGAGCAAAATTTGGAGGAATGTCATTGCACAATGTGGTCTCTAAAATTCCCACAAGCACAAGGATTCTCTAAATTTTGGGCCCAAATGACGAGCTTTGACATAGCTAATAGTGGAAGATCTGATTAGGGTAAGTCTCCATGGTTCTAACAAAATTTTTTTCACCATTTTTGGAGCTACCAACAGAGAGATATGCATTTTTGAAGTTCCACAGGAGTTCTGAAAAGTTTCTGTTTAAATTTGAATTTTCAAAAAAATGCTGAACTTTGGAAGACAATTTGACCTAGCAAATGAACTCCAATGAAGCCCAAATTTTTACTGGAGATCAGTAAATATGAAAAGATTTGCTGTCCAAATTTGGGAATATTTCATAAAGAATTGCTCCTGTAATAAATCCCTAAAGGATTTAATAAAACAATTCTGCAGACATTTCTGGACATTTTCATAGCATGCAATTTGTTTCTCTGTGAAGTGGTCCTCCTGAGGATTCCAACAAAATTGGTCTCACCCTTTTTGGAGTTTCCTACACAAAGTTATGGGTCTCCAAAGTTTGAACTGCATTAGGAAAATGTGGAAATGTTTAAATCTTGTCTATGGACCCCACCCGTCAGCTCTCTCTTCTTCCTCGCGCCAAACAGGGGAGCCCGCGGCACTGCTCCGGCGAGGTTGGCGGGAAAGGCTTTCCCGGCCATCTCCCGGGCTTAAACTCGCCGCTCCCCCATATTTGACCGTGCTGAACACCCTGGGAGGGTTGCCGGCGGCCGTAGCTCACTGGAAACCACCGCGCACCGGGGACAGCAAGGTTTTGAACTCCGGTGAGGTCGGGAACCCTTATCCCTCCACCAAATGATCGGTTCTCGGGCTCTAGAGCACCAGTGGAAGATGTAGGAACTCGTAATGGTCTCGGCCGTCGGTGAAACAGCCGGCAACCGGGGGCTCCACGGCGACCCGAGGTGCTTTTGCACCGGTGACTAACAAAACAGCTAGGACTCCCTCATTTCTTGCTGTTTTTGCTCGGTTCTTTGTCGAGGAGAGGCGCTAGGAAGTATGGAAGCTGTGTGCAAGCTTGCTCCAGCTCTAATGGATCGCGCACCACGAATTTTCGGTTAGACCGAGCACTACCCGTCCGTGCACAGTTTCGGGAAACGGAGAAATTCTCGCCACCGGTTCTAGCAATTGCTAAACGGCCTCCGTCTACATGACCAGGAAAGGTACACGCACCTTTCGTGTACAGCAAGTTGGAGAAGAGGGTGACCGAGGCGCTCTGTCCACGGTGGCCCGACTTCGGTTCCCGCCGATGGCTTCGGTTCTTGGCGCCGATCCTCGAATTAGGGCCAACCGCAGTCCCAAGCGTCAAAGCTCAGTGGGGGGACTACCTTGTACCCACGTCGGCGCTCCTCTTTTGCGTTGGCAGCTCGGGCGAGGAGAGATCAGCACGGGCTAGCGATCGTAAACGGCAGAGACAGCGACGGCGGCCCGTGCTCGCGCGTGGGAGCAGAACAGAGCCGAAGCACGAGCTGGGAGTGGCGAAATGGACCTGCGGCACTCGGGGTGAGGTGATCAAAACGAGCAGCGGCGAGGAGACCAGGAGGTGGCACGGTGGAAAGCCTCGGAAGTGGGTTACGCGGGAGCTGGCGGCGTCTCGGCGACTGGCTGAAGCCAAACAGAGGTGGTGGCTCTGTTGTGAGGCTGACCACTGGGCCCCACTTCCCCCCTCTTTTAGTCAATTTTGTTCTCTGATATTTTAAGCCAGCTGCTCAGAATTAAAGGCCTTACTTCACCCCAAAGTTATGGTTTGAATTTTCTGAATTCAAATGGTTTGAATTCTGGTGTAGAATTTGAATTGTGTTTGATCATTTGAATTTGAAATGGAGTTTGAATTCTCTATTTTGTATTGCCCCAAGAACATAGCAAACCAGATCCAAAGTTTCCAATATCTTGCATGGCTGCTAATTCAAATGTGGAGAACACATTTGCGAAACCAAATTTGCAAATTGAAGGAATTGGAATTTGAATCTGAATTTGAAATTCAGATTAGAGGGTTTCTCCTTTTAATCCCAAACAAATCTTGAAACTCCTCCAAATGAGCTGAAATTTGGAATGGTGAATATTTAGATTATGAAGATCCAAGTTATGAATTTAGATCTCCATGTTTGGAAGTTTTTGGGAAGTCCAATTCCTCACTTTGAACTTACACCTTATAATCCAAAGTTTTAATTCCCCTCATTTTTTGCTACCATTTTTTGGGGATTTTACATCCCTCCTCCCTTAAAAGAATCTCGTCCCGAGATTCCAAAGGAAAAGCAAAGTGGGGAAAACTTTACCGGGTATATGATCATAGCAAGTCCGGATAATATGTTCGGAGATAGTCCTCACTTTCCCATGTCGCTTCATCAGCAGTATGGTTACTCCACAAGACCTTGTAGAACCATAAGGTCTGATTTCTTGTGGCGCGAGTCTTTTCATCGATAATACGGATTGGATACTCCGTGTACGTGAGGTCCGGTTGAAGAACTTCTATGTCTTCAGTGCGGATTTCAGCGGAGGGTTTGAGGCACTTCCTCAGCTGAGATATGTGGAAGACATTATGAACTCCTGCAAGCGACGCCGGTAATTCCAAGCGATAGGCCACGGGTCCGCATCTTTCAATGACGGTGAACGGACTAATGAATCGCGGCGCAAGTTTACCCTTTACTCCAAAATGATGAACTCCCTTCATCGGAGACACACGAACACAAACATGATCCCCGATTTCGATGTGGAGAGGGCGGCGTCTCTTATCCGCATACCTCTTTTGACGAGATTGAGCAGCCTTGAGGTTGGCTTGTATTACTCGCACTCGTTCTTCAGCTTCATTCACATGTTCAATGCTGTAGATAACTCGCTCGCCGGACTCGCACCAGTTGAGTGGTGTGCGGCATTTCCGACCGTAGACAGCTTCATACGGCGCCATCTTGATGCTAGCTTAAAAGCCATTGTTGTAAGAAAACTCCGCGAACGGCAAATGATCATCCCAATTCTTGCTGTGGTGGATGGCACAAGCGCGTAGCATGTCTTCAAGCACTTGATTCACCCGTTCAGTTTGCCCATCCGTCTGCGGGTGATACACGGAGCTTCGGATAAGTTTGTCCCCAACGATGTGTGCAGCTGTTCCCAAAACCGAGAGACGAACAACGCACCGCGATCTGAATTAATGGAGCGGGGAACACCATTCAAACACAAGATCCTTGCCATGTACAGCTCCGCATATTTCTTGGCCACGTACTTTGTATGTAAGGGGATAAAATGAGCCGACTTGGTTAGCCGATCGACTATCACCCAAATCGAGTAATGTTTGTGAGACGTGAGAGGTAACCCGACTATGAAGTCCATGCTGATATCCTCCCACTTCCACGCTGGAATGTTCAATGGTTCCAGCTGTCAATCTTTACGCATATGGTCGGCTTTCACACGCCAACATGTATCACATTCAGATACGTACTTTGCGATTTCTCTTTTCATCCGTGTCCACCAAAACCTGGTTTTCAGATCCTGGTACATCTTGTTGCTGCCCGGATGAATAGAATACTTGGACAAATGAGCTTCGTCCATGATTTTCTTCTGAAGCTTCATGTCACGGAGCACCACTATACGGTCTTTAAACCATAAAGTGTCGTGTTCATCTCTCCGGAAGCATTTCATTTCGCCATTCTTCATCCTTCTCTGAATGTTCGACATTCCCACGTCTTTCTTCCGCGCTTCCATAATCTCCTCTCGTATTGTATGGACGAGAGCAAGATTAAACAATGCCCCATATGGAACCAAGTATAGACTCGGCTCCTCCTCTTCAAGCGGGGTGATGGACCGATTGATGACATGAGATTTGCGGCTTAAGGCGTCGGCAACCATGTTTGCTTTACCGGGATGGTAGTGAATTTTGATCTCATAGTCTTTGATCAGTTCTAGCCATCTCCGTTGCCGCATATTCAACTCCTTTTGAGTGAATATATACTTCATACTTTTGTGGTCGGTGTAGAGGTGCACTAAGTTCCCAAGCAAATAGTGCCTCCACATCTTCAAGGCCAATACCACAGCAGCGACCTCAAGATCATGCGTCGGATAGTGCTGCTCGTGGTTACAAAGTTGACGTGAGCCATCGGCGACCACTCTTCCTCCTTGCATCAATACACAGCCAAGCCCGATACCGGATGCATCACAATATACGTCGAAGGGCTTGGTTGTATCCGGTTGAGCTAACACCGGGGCTGTTGTAAGATGCTTCACTAATGCTTGGAAAGCTTCTTCACAAGCTGAGCTCCAAACATATTTGACCCCCTTCTTCAACAGTTCAGTCATAGGCTTAGCAAGCTTGGAGAAGTTCGGTATGAATCTCCGGTAATATCCTGCTAACCCGAGGAAACTTCTGACCTCGTGGACTGATGTGGGGGACTTCCATTTCAGCACTTGTTCGATTTTGCTTGAATCAACTGCAATGCCTTCTGCCGAAATAATGTGACCCAGAAATGGCACTTGGCTGATCCAAAACTCGCACTTGCTGAACTTGGCATAAAGCTTATGGTCACGCAATCGTTGAAGAACGATATGCAAGTGCTTGGTGTGTTCTTCTTCAGACTTGGAGTAAACCAAGATGTCGTCTATGAACACCACCACAAACTTGTCCAACTCCGGCATGAACACTGAGTTCATGAGATACATGAAGTGTGACGGGGCGTTGGTGAGACCAAATGACATGCCGAGGTATTCATACAACCCATATCTCATCGAGAAGGCCGTCTTTGGAATATCCTCCGCTCGGATCTTGATTTGATGATATCCTGAGCGAAGATCCATCTTCGAAAATATACTTGCACCCACAAGTTAATCAAATAATATATCGATGCGGGGCAGTGGATATTTATTCTTGAAGGTGACGGCGTTGAGGGGTCGGTAGTCCACGCACAACCTCAAGGTTTCATCCTTCTTTTTCACAAACAGCGCTGAGCATCCCCATGGCGAGGAACTTGGTCGAATGAAACCCTTCTTCATCAAATTGTTGAAATGCTCCTTTAATTCAGCTAGCTCATTCGGAGCCATCTTGTATGGTCTCCGTGAGATCGGTGTCGTCCCAGTTACAAGTTCAATCTTGAACTCGACATCTCTTTCGGGTGGCATGCCTGGAAGATCATCCATAAAGACATCCGGGTATTCACGGACCACACGAATATCCTCAAGTTTGTGGCTTCCGTGTTATATGTGGCTGGAGCTTCTTGAACCGAACGGTCAAGAATAAGAACATGTGGTTCATGGAGTGGAGAGTTTAAACGAACCACACGTGGAATGATGTGAAGAACAGCACCATGGCGATGTAGCCATGACATTCCTAAAATGACATCAAGTTTTTGACTCTCTAGAATGATTAGAGAAGTCGGATATAGATTTCCACCCAACTGTAATGGTGCTCTATAGACCATTCTATCAGCTGTTATTTTCCCACCCGTAGAGCATATCATGTATGAACTATTTGTGGGAATGATAGGCAGTTGATATTTAATAACATAAGACTGACTTACGAAATTATGGGTGGCACCGGAGTCAAAAAGTATGACTACGGGATGATCTAAATAGGAGAACGTACCCGCGAGGACGGGTTCGCCTTCCGGCACGTCTTCGATGGCTAAGTTGTGGACGTTGCCGGGTTTTTGTGCTGGTTTCTTTGGCTGATTGCGGGGCTTATTAGCACCCTGATATGGTGCTGCACCCCTGCCCTGTCGCGGCTCGGGGCAGTCCCTCGAAATGTGCCCGACACGGCCACACGTGAAGCACGTGTAAGGTGTCGGGGTCCCGCCGGCTTGAGGATGGAATCCCGGTGCATGCTGTTGAAACTGAGGTGCTCGCGGAACCATCCTTTGCTGCTGCTGTTGCTGTGGTGGATACGTCGGTCAAAAGTCCGGCGCATTATATTGCCAACCACGAAACTGAGGTTGTCGCGCCGGTGGCTGCCGTCTCTGACCGGATGGTGAGCGATACACCACGCGGTATTTTTGTGGTGTCCCACCACTGCTGCTTGCCAGCGCGCTGCGTTTCCTCTTATCAGAACTGCGCTCGCGCTGAGCATTTTCTTGTAGAATCGTGGCATTAACGAGGTCGTTGAATGTGCCGCGATTGCTTTGGGCGAGATGGACCTTCATCTTTGAATTCAGGCCCCGGAAGAACGCGTTGCGCTTGTTGTCTTCCGTCCCCACAAACCCTGGCGCATACTGTGCCAGACGGTTGAATAACCTGGAGTACTTGTGAGCACTCCTCTCGCCCTGTCGTAGCGCCAGGAACTCCTGGAGCTTCATTTCCATAACCCCGGCAGGTATGTGATAGGCGCGGAACGCCTCCCGGAACTTCGTCCATGTGACAGCATGGCCAGCCGGTAATGAGGCGATGTAGTTCGCCCACCATGTATCGGCTTCTCCTTGAAGCTGTTGCGCTGCATACAGCGCCTTCTGATGTTCGGTGCATCGTAGCAGCCCGAACTTCGCCTCCAGAGTGCGGATAAAGCTGTCCGCCTCCAACGGCTCTTCGGCCTCCGTAAAGATCGGTGGATGGGTCGCCAGGAATTCTGAATCAGAACTTTATTGGGGCTGGCGTTGCCCATTGTCTTGGCGTCCTCCCTGATGGGACACATTCTGCTGGACTAGCATCCGCAGTAACTCGGTTTGCTCGTCGCGCGAGCCGAGCACTGCAGCGAGAACCTCCGCAAGATTCCTTGGAAGTTCTGGCGGTGGAGGAGGTGGTTTCTGCTGCGTCGTGGTTTGCTCCGGAGGTGGAGACTCATCACCACGAACCTGACTCGGACCTCCCTCTTCTTGCATTGAACGTGTACGCACCATTCTGCATTCATACCATTTAGACGATCAGCACATGTTGGTTTATTGCATCCAGTTTATACAATAGTAGTGGGAGAATGGAATAAATGATGCGCATAACAATCACACATATGGATAAAGTATAAGATTTATACAACATATACATCCCTTGACCGTGTCACACGATCGCGTTCCAAGGTAATGAACTTTAGGGATTAAAAGTTCATTTCGACCATCGTGGGTTGCCACGGTATGTTAAGTGTCTTAGCATGCGTAACTCCTCGCTATTGTACTGGACCCAAACATGCACTCGCTCGAAATGATATGTTGAATGCATAAACTTTTTGACTCCAACTCGTTGTTTTACAATAGCCACTGGATGTCAAGTTGTGAAACTAAGTGTTTTGGTTGAAACACTTCAACATGGTGTTCTGTCCAGCTTCTGGTCCAGCAGACCAGTTGCAATAACTCAACAGTTTTGACCACCATAGAAGCAAAATCTGGACTAGCGTTCAACAACAAAGTTATAGCACATTTTCTGTACTTTCCAACGGTGTCTTGCTTGACCATTGGAATTTTTTCTGCAGGAAGTTGTGGTTGAAATACAGAAAAATCCAGAGAGCATTTTGGTCTGCCCTGTTTCTTGACAGTACCTACTCATCTGAGATTTTCATCCCTTTGGACAGAGATTTTGTTCTGGAGCTCTACAGAAAAGTTGTAGGGGACTTCAAAACCTTTCGATAATGGTATCCCACACCTCCATTTGTTCAGCCAATCTTAAGTTATGCCTTGTTCATGTTCAGCAAAATTTCTGCCGAAAACAGGGGAGGTTGTTCCTAAGTTTTTGAGATTGAACCTATACTTCCAATTGACTCTTAGTTCAATATGGAAGTTCAATACCCCCTAAATGGAATCCTAAACTTCATATCGACTCTTTTATTTGAAAATAAACTTTTATGCAGTCTCGGTACTACGTTTCCTCACCAAAGAAAAATCCTAAACCGGTATCCCGGCATATACATGTCAAATGGTGGAACTAAAGACGTCACTCACAAACGGGTTCTATACGTCATGCGCTAACATGGTTAATGTACCTGCAGAAGAACACACAATAATGGTGCACACAAAGGTTTTTGACATTTCTGGCAGTTCCTTATCATAGTAAAAACATACGGTCCGTATCATTGCAATACGGATCGTCCTTGAGTCAAGCCACGTCTCAAGGTACATGGTCGTGTTTTCACAGCACACGACGGGGAACCTGAGTAGAGCACGAACGGGTCGTCACGGTTGGGAATTTTATCAACCCAACGGATACCACCTACTGCCTCATGACCATTGAGGCACGCTGATAGCGAGCGCTGCGTATGGCCCTTTGAACATTGAACGTTCAAGAGTTGCATACTATCGCGTTCCTTACCACACGATGGGGTATTATCACCTTTGCCTAAAGCACGCTGGAGATCAGCATTTTCATATGCTCTCAGAACCATGGAAAGGTTCAGAGACTCATATTCACTACCGTGCCAAGCCACGGTATATCTTTCCATACTATTGCTCGTATGGCGAGTTATCGCAATTGATCTGCCTGCGGTGGCGTACCTTACCTCTTACCTGACGTCGGAGCGTCGTTACAGGATGTATAACACATAAGTTAGCTTTTCCACCTTAGTAACTACTACTATCATAGACCTTATGTGGGCTTAATGACTAATCCTCACTCGACTACTTCTAAATTTTCAAAATAGGCTCTTTTCGAGCGTGCTAATCCCAATGCGGCTCTGATACCACGACTGTGGGGACGTCCCCGTGGTTCGCCCAATCCGGGATCGCAGAGGGTGGTGCCGTGCGATGCGGCACCCAACAGCACACACGAAAAGAATTAAGAAACGTACAAACTTTTATTTAATATAAAACAGTGGAAGTCTTTTACAAAACCTAATTAACATCGGAAGTATTATACATAGATGGCCTCTCATCCTAACTATGCAAAAGTGCAGCCGTCCAACCCGGGGACGCTACACACTAGCAGCAAGTAACCCGAGATCACGGCGGCGTGCAGGGATCCAGCTCGGCCGTGTACCCCGAAGGGGTCATCGCCTTGTCCTCGGAACCTTCCTCATAACTCTCACCTGCACACAGCTCAAATATTGCAACCGTGAGCACGAAGGCTCAGCAAGTCTTAACCAACAACCCTAGGCATGAAACTCTACATGCAAAGATGTATAAGCTAGGAAACGAGCTTTGCAATAAAGACACACCTACATGTGGATCCTTACTTTCAGTTTTATAGCAACAATTTAATGAGCCTTAGGCAGCCCTCACATCGGAAGTCCACAATCAAACAAGAAACGCTTTCCTCCGATGTGGTGATGTCCAAAGTGGAATATAAACTTAATTAGCCCTATAACTATAACATACAAGGTTTCAAGACATTAATAGTTCAATACAGCATATTCAGTTGGCTTATTTCACTTCTTACTACGTCACAGCGCAGTGAACAAGCGGGTACTCAAATAACCGTGAGGGACGGTGATTGCAATCAGGACACACCCGGATAACACGTTACATACACCCACTTTCAGAAGTGTGATTCCACACCCCTTCCTACTCTGTTGTATGCAACAACCTTTCAAAGGCAACCCGAATGCTGAACCGGTCCATCCGTAACGGGCAGAAGGTCCCCACGTATAGCGTGACTGTGCCCACCGGCAGATTTACACCTTGCTACCCTCAACCCACTCCTATTTACGGTTGGGTAAGGCTCGGCACCCAGGTTAACCAATTACATCGGTTTCCTGGTTCCCATATGCCAGTATGCATCCGGTACTGTTTGATACTTGTCCAGCAGGGCCGCACACGCATGGTCCTCAACCGACACCAACAGGGCTAAGCGCGTGAGACCTCTTCTCACTGCATCCTATCCCCCCTGCTGGGTCTCATTATCATAACTCAAGCCATTTTCTACCTCTTCTCATTCCGTGTGATAAATACTATCTCGCGAGTAGCTTCCAACCACTCGACTTCTACCGAGATCCTAAACATTAGCATGGCATTCTCTACTCTTAGATTTTGTAAACTACCCAACTCTTTATAGGATTTAAAATGCTATGCAAGTGGGGTTTAAATCACCCTAACTCTAATGCAAGCATTCACCCTAGACATAAGTGATACAAATAAAAAGTTTTATAAAGGGTACTTAAGTGCAAAACGGGGCTTGCCTGGTTGCGAGTTAAAGGGGAAGTCAGCTTCTGGTGGGAGGACGTCCAAGAGCTCCGGTGCGTCCTCAACTTCGGTCACTATTATGAAATGTAACAAAATATATGTATAAGTATTAAGGACTTATAATAATTGAACTTCTATTCATAGCTACTGCTATTTAGGTTCCTTAATTGGCTTTGGGATTTTTACAGTGAAGACTAGACCCTCTAAGGATGATCTGAGCAAAATTTGGAGGAATGTCATTGCACAATGTGGTCTCTAAAATTCCCACAAGCACAAAGCTTCTCTGAATTTTGAGCCCTAATCAGGAGATTTGACATAGCTAATAGTGGAAGATCTGATTAGGTTAAGTCTCCATGGTTCTAAAAAAATTTGTTTCACCATTTTTGGATCTACCAACAGAGAGATATGTATTTTTGAAGTTGGACAGGAGTTCTGAAAAGTTTCTGTTTAAATTTGAATTTTCAAATAAATGCTCGGAAGACAATTTGACCTATAAAATTAACTCCAATGAAGCCCAAATTTTTACTGGAGATCAGTAAATATGAAAAGATTTTTCTATCCCAATTTGGGAATATTTCATAAAGAATTGCTCCTGTAATAAATCCCTAAAGTATTTACTAAAAACAATTCTGCAGAAATTTCTGGAAATTTTCATAGCATGCAATTTGTTTCTCTGTGAAGCGCCCCTCCTGAGGATTCCAACAAAATTGGTCTCACCCTTTTTGGAGTTTCCTACACAAAGTTATGGGACTCCAACGTTTGAACTGCATTAGGAAAATCTGGAAATGTTTAAATCTTGTCTGTGGACCCCACCCGTCAGCTCTCTCTTCTTCCTCGCGCCAAACAGGGGAGCCCGCGGCGCTGCTCCGGCGAGGTTGGCGGGAAAGGCTTTCCCGGCCATCTCCCGGGCCTAAACTCGCCGCTCCCCCATATTTGACCGTGCTGAACACCCTGGGAGGGTTGCCAGCGGCCGTAGCTCACTGGAAACCACCGCGCACCACGGACAGCAAGGTTTTGAACTCCGGCGAGGTTGGGAACCCTTATTCCTCCACCAAATGATTGGTTCTCGGGCTCTAGAGCACCAGTGGAAGATGTAGGAACTCGTAATGGTCTCGGCCGTTGGTGAAACAGCCGGCAACCGGGGGCTCCACGGCGACCCGAGGTGCTTTTGCACCGGCGACTAAGAAAACAGCTAGGACTCCTTCATTTCTTTATGTTTTTGCTTGGTTCTTCCTCGAGGAGAGGCGCTAGGAAGTATGGAGTCTGTGTGCAAGCTTGCTCGAGCTCTAATGGATCGTGCACCACAAATTTTCGGTTAGACCGACCACTACCCGTCGGTGCACAGTTTCGGGAAACGGTGAAATTCTCGCCACCGGTTCTAGCAATCGCTAAACGGCCTCCGGCTACACGACCAGGACAGGTACACGCACCTTTCGTGTACAGCAAGCTGGAGAAGAGGGTGACTGAGACGCTCTGTCCACGGTGGCACGACTTCGGTTCCCGCCGATGGCTTCGATTCTTGGCGCCGATCCTCGAATTAGGGACAACCGCAGTCCCAAGCGTCAAAGCTGAGCGGGGGACTACCTTGTACCCATGTTGGCGCTCCTCTTTTGCGTTGGCAACTCGGGCAAGGAGGGATCAGCATGGGCTAGCGATCATAAACAGCAGAGACAGCGTCGGCGGCCCGTGTTCGCGCGTGGGAGCAGAACAGAGCCGAAGCACGAGCTGGGAGTGGTGAAATGGACCTCCGGCACTCGGGGTGAGGTGATCAAGACGAGCAGCGGCGAGGAGACCAGGAGTTGGCGCGGTGGAAATCCTCGGGAGTGGGTTACGCGGGGGCTGGCGGCGTCTCGGCGACCGGCTGAAGCCAAACAGAGGCGGTGGCTCTGTTGTGAGGCTGACCACTGGGCCCCACTCCCCCCTCTTTTAATCAATTTTATTCTCTGATATTTTAACCCAGCTGCTCAGAATTAAAGGCCTTACTTCACCCCAAAGTTAAGGTTTCAATTTTCTGAATTTAAACGGTTTGAATTCTGGTGTAGAATTTGAATTGTGTTTGATCATTTGAATTTGAAATGGAGTTTGAATTCTCTATTTTGTATTGCCCCAAAAACATAGCAAACCAGCTCCAATGTTTCCAATTTCTGGCATGGCTGCTCATTCAAATGTGGAGAACACATTTGTGAAACAAAATTTGCAAATTGAAGGAATTGGAATTTGAAACTGAATTTGAAATTCAGATTAGAGGGTTTCTCCTTTTAATCCCAAACAAATCTTGAAACTCCTCCAAATGATCTGAAATTTGGAAGGTTGAATATTTATATTATGAAGATCCAAGTTATGAATTTAGATCTCCATGTTTGGAAGTTTTTGGGAAGTCCAATTCCTCACTTTGAACTTACACCTTATAATCCAAAGTTTTAATTCCCCTCATTTTTCCTAAGTGTACATGGGCTGAAAATTCTTGCTACCATTTTTTGGGGATTTTACAATAATAGTCAAGGAAAAGTGCTTGGTACCGGTAAAATTGCAATTTCATCACAACATACTCTCTCTCATGTTTTACATGTTGACTCTCTAGATTATAATCTCTTGTCCATATCTCAATTATGTGAAAAGGGTTATAATTGCTTATTCACTAATGAGGGTGTGACTGTCTTTAGAAGGAGTGATAACTCAATTGCATTCAAGGGTGTGTTGAAGGGAAAACTTTATCTAGTTGACTTCAACAAAGATAAAGCCGAACTTGACACATGCTTGATTGCAAAGACCAACATGGGTTGGCTGTGGCATAGACTGCTAGCACATGTTTGTATGAGGAATCTTCAAAAACTCCTCAAAGGCGATCACATCCAAGGTTTAAAGGATGTTGTTTTTGAGAAAGACAGGCCGTGTAGAGCGTGCCAAGTAGGGAAGCAAGTAGGAGCACCCCATACCGTGAAGAATGTCATAACTACAACAAGACCGCTTGAGCTCCTTCACATGGATCTATTTGGTCCAATTGCCTACATAAGCGTCGGTGGTAATAAATACGGTCTAGTCATTGTTGATGATTTTTCACGCTTCATGTCGGTTTTCTCTTTGCATGATAAGACAGAAACTCAAGGAACCCTCAAGAAGTTCATCGTGCATGCCCAAAATGAATTCTCATTGAAGATCAAGAACATATGAAAAGTGACAATGGGACAGAATTCAAGAACACCCAAGTTGAGGAGTATCTAGATGAAGAAGGAATAAAGCATGAATTTTCAGCACCATACACTCCTCAACAAAACGGAGTAGCCGAAAGGAAGAACAGAACTCTCATTGATATGTCGAGGATAATGCTTGATGAATACAAGACTTCGGACAGGTTTTGGGCTGAAGTGGTTAACACCGCTTGTCACGCCATAAACCAACTATATCTTCATCGGTTGCTCAAGAAAACCTTTTATGAACTACTCACGGGTAACAAGCCAAATATTTCATATTTTCGAGTTTTTGGTTCAAAATGTTATATTTTAAATTAGAAGCCAAGGGCCTCAAAGTTTGCTTCGAAGTCCGATGAAGGTTTCATACTTGGCTATGATTCAATCTCCTACGCTTATCGTGTCTTCAATAAAACCTCCGGACTTGTTGATGTCGCACGTGACGCAGTGTTCGATGAAATTAACGGCTCTCAAGAAGAGCAAGTTGATCGGTGTGTGCTAGATCAAGAAGAAGCTCCATGTCAAGCATTGAGAAGAATGGCATTGGGCGATGCTCGACCACAAGTGCCACCTTCAAATGCGAATGAAGAAAATGAACCACAGATGGAAGAAAATTATCAAGGGGGAGCTTCCATACAAGATCAACCTCAAGAAAATCGAGAAGACCAAAACATCAATGAGAGCAACTATCCAGGGGGAGAAGAAGATAATAATGAAGATTCAAGACCACAAGTGCCACATCCAAGAGTACACCAAAGCATCCAAAGAGATCACCCCGTTGACAACATAATCGGTGACATAGAAAAGGGAGTAGTAACTCGATCTCTCATAGCTAATTTTTGTGAACACTATTATTTTGTATCTTCTTTGGAACCATATAGGGTTGAGGATGCATTAAAAGATCCGGATTGGGTGATGGAGATGAAAGAAGAATTGAATAACTTCAAAAGGAACGAAGTGTGGGAGCTTGTTGAAAGACCCAAGTCCAACGTCGTCGACACTAAATGGGTCTTCCGCAACAAGCAAGATGAACATGGAGTAGTGACAAGGAACAAGGCACGACTTGTGGCAAAAGGGTACTCACAAGTCGAAGGTTTGGATTTCAATGAGACTTTTGCTCCCGTAGCTAGGCTTGAATCGATTCGTATATTACTTGCATATGCTACTCATCATAATTTCAAGCTTTATCAAATGGACGTGAAAAGCGCCTTTCTCAATGGACCGATCAAGGAGGAGGTGTACGTGGAGCAACCACCCGGTTTTGAAGATCAAGAGCACCCCGACTATGTGTTCAAACTGCGTAAGGCTCTCTATGGCCTCAAACAAGCTCCTAGAGCTTGGTATGAGTGCCTTAGAGATTTTTTGATTGAAAATGACTTCACGATCAGAAAAGCTGATTACAAATTGTTTACTAAACACTTTGATGATGATCTCTTCATTTGCCAAATTTATGTTGATGATATTATATTTGGTTCAACTAACAAATCCTTTTGTCAAGAATTTAGCAAGATTATGACAGATAGATTTGAGATGTCCATGATGGGAGAGTTGAGGTACTTCTTGGGATTCCAAGTGAAGCAACAAAAGGACGGAATGTTCATAAGCCAAATAAAGTACACTCAAGGCATTCTCAGAAGTTTGGCATGGACAAAGCAAAGCCCATAAAGACTCCCATGGCGACAAATGGACACTTGAATCAAAATGAAGACAAACCAAATGTGGATCAAAAGGTATATCGTTCCATGATTGGCTCCTTACTCTATTTATGTGCATATAGGCCTGATATCATGTTGAGTGTATGTTTGTGTGCAAGGTTTCAAGCCAATCCTAAGGAATGTCATCTGACAGCCGTTAAAAGGATCTTGAGATATTTAGTTCATACACCCAACCTAGGCCTTTGGTATCCCAAAGTTTAAAAATTCAATCTCATTGGATACTCCGATGCAGATTATGCCGGATGCAAGGTAGATAGAAAAAGTACTTTTGGTACTTGCCAATTCCTAGGTAGATCCCTAGTTTCTTGGTCCTCTAAGAAACAAAATTCAATTGCTCTATCCACAGCCAAAGCGGAGTATGTTGCAGCCGAGAGTTGTTGTGCACAACTACTTTGGATGCGACAAACTCTAAGGGATTACGGTTACAATATGAGCCGTATTCCACTCCTTTGTGACAATGAGAGTGCTATTTAAATTGCCCATAACCCTGTTGAGCACTCTAGAACTAAATACATAGATATGTGGCATCATTTTTTGAGAGATCACTCAATGAAAGGAGACATAGCCATTTCCCATGTCAACACTGAAAAACAACTAGCCAATATCTTTACCAAGCCACTTGATGAAAAACGCTTTTGTGAGCTCCGAAATGAACTAAATATCCTTGATGCTCGAAACGTGGCTTCAAAACTAGCATACCTGTATGCCATCCTCAAAATCATGTTAATTATATTGAAAAAACATCTCTCTCTATTTTTTCTTAAAAACTATGTTAGTTACTTGATCTTGGTGAATCATGGTCATAGCTTGATTGTTGTATGTTTACTGATCATATTCATCAAGAATCTCTGTGTGCCTTTATCCCTTATCACTTAATAGGAACATTTGAATACATACATATATATGTTTTGTACACTTATGTACAAGGGAGCACGGACTAGTCCGTGGTCACCCCGGACTAGTCCGCACTTAGTCCGTTAGTCCGGAGAACCATGGACTAGTCTGATTTTCTCTCTGACAAAAAAACGGACTAGTCCGATATGGACCGAACTACTCTGATATTTCGCCTTCATAACCCTGAGGACGGCTCAAACCTAATCTTCTTCATCCTCACAACCCTCCCCTCTCTCTCTCCTCACTCAAGTGCTCCAAAGGTGAATTTGCAAGTTCTCCATCAAAACTTCTCAAATTTCCGTGGGAATCGATCCCCACTGCAAACGGATAAAAAACCCTGGACTAGTCCGGATCAAGAACCCCTTCAACGCTTCAAATCAAAGGATTTGGTAAACTTCAGTCCAAACCCTAGAACCTTCAATGTTCCTTGTTTTTGCTCAAATATCTTAGCTCCTTTAGTCAATGCATGCTCTATTGATGTATTCCATGTACCCTGGATCATATTTGCATTGAATAATCTCAAATTTCAACAAATTAGGGCTTGAGCAGCCTCATAACGGACTATCCGTTCTTAGGGCGGACAAGTCCGGTGCTCCGGACTAGTCCGACCCTGAACACCGGACTAGTTTGGTATGCCCTGATTCAGGGATCTTGTTAGGGAATTCTAGCTTATGTCAATTCAATGCAATACTTTGTCATCCTTCATAAGTCATGCCCACTATATCTTCCTTGTCAGAAATCATGTCAGGATCAAAAGAGAGTCTCTCCGACTTTGAGGCCGAGATGGATCAAGATATAATGTCTCATCCTCCGGAGTCTCGCTCCAACAAGAGAAAAGAGCGTGCTGCCGAGCCTTCGCTCACCCCACCTAGGGTGAGTCGAAAGGTTACAATCAAGAGACCAGCTTCAAAAGCAAATGTGGCTGGTTCTAGCTCGGCGGCTCAACGCCAAACTAAGGGCAAGGGAAAAGGGCTTGCTTCCGGCCCGATTGGTCCCCTCAAGATGACAGCTCCAAGGCAGGGAAATAGGGATCCTTCAGAGCAAAAGTTCAATGGCAAGGGGAGTAATGTGGCATGGAACCTGAGGAAGGTTGATGTCTATAGCTCCAGCAAAAAGGCAGCCGACAAGAGATTTTGGAGCAACTTTCACTCGGACTACTACAGTTCGGTGTACCTCCAAATGAAGACTCCAGTGGTCCGAAGTCAATGGATCGACTGTACATACTTTGAAAGAAAGAGATGTGAAGCCTTTGAGGAGGTCATAGAGGCTGCAGAGAGACATGGACTCAAGGACCTGCTCGCCTTCAAGTACAACTGGAATGATGAGATCATTGACCAGTTTTATTCAACTTGCCACTTTGCTCATGATGGAGAAGACAAAGTGACTTGGATGACACATGGATCCAAGGACACAATTTCTTATACTGAGTTTGCCAGACTGCTACATCTTGAGGACACCGGCAATGATGAGATTGCGATTCACAATCTGGGAGTTGTGGAGAAGGACAAGATGGAGTTTCTCTATGATACTCGACTTCCATTCAACCCTCCCTCAACCAAGAACATGAAGCCCTTCTTAATTTTTCTCAACAGAGTGCTCCAGAAGACCATTGCTCCAAAGGATGAAGATGCCGGGAGCATCCAAGGTAATTTGAGAATCTTGATGAAAGTAATCAGCAGGAGGAGAAGATTTGATATCTTCGATTACATCTGGAATGACATGGTAAACATATCCTGCACACCAAACCGTTCCTGTGGCTATGCACCTTACTTGATGTTCATGATTGAGAAAGTCACAGGAATTGAGTTTGTGAAGGATGTAGAGCATACTGCTCTAAGGCCTCAGAAGCCTCCTCAGGCCTCCCTCCCAGCTGCACTCTCTCCTAGATCACCCGAAGAACATCCAGAGAGAGCTCAAGAAGATACAAGTCCTTCATCCAATACCAGGGCCTCTCCACACAAAGGTTCCTCTAGTGGGGTTATGAAAATTTTGGCTGCTATTTTCAGTTCTTGCCGCAAAACTGAGGTGAAGCTTCATAAGATGAACAAGGCAAGAAAAGAAGAAATGAGATACATGAAGGGAAATGTTAAAGAAATATGCCAAAAACTGAAGATTGAGCCCATTGGATCCCCGGTAATCTCAGAGGACTCTGCATATGAGTTTGCATAGCTTCCTCCTCTCTCTCCATCAGAGCGGGCCTACTTTGACACAACAAGTGGTTCCTATCCTCCTCCTCCTCAGGCTGATGATGAAGATGGAGAAAGGACCGACAGCGAGGAGTGAGCCAGCGAGGACAAGTAGATCCCTCCTCTCCTTCTTTTTGGTGCCTTGATGCCAAAGGGGGAGAGATTGAGGGGGAGTCTTAGGTCGTAGGTCTTCCCTTTTGTGTCCTAGCTTAAGAAATGAGCTTGTGTAAGACCTACGCTATCATTATGATGTTGTAAGAATTATGCTACCATTATGCATTTGTAAGACTTATGTTATCATTATGCTTTTTGTGAGATGACTATGTTATGCTTATGATTAATGGCGTATGTTTAAAACTGCTATGTAGGATTGAGACTCTTGGTGATTATGCTCATTATGATATTTACATCAAAATTATTGCTCACACATGTATTTTTGCACCCCACCATAAAGAGTGCACATATGTCTCATGTCTTCATTGTCTATTTTGTTCAAAACTCATACGTGCACACTTTATGAAAATCTGAACTTTTCTTATCATATTTGTGTGATGTCAATTGGTTGTCATCAATCACAAAAATGGGGGAGATTGAAAGTGCATCTAGGCACCCCTTGTGAGTTTTGGTTGATTTATGACAAACAAATGAGACCCTAACAAAATTGTTGAGAATGAGCGCAGGTTCTCAAAGAAATTGAGAAGAAAGCGCAAAAAGAAAGGAGAAGGAGGATCCAAATTGATAAGAGCTCAAGAACTGAAAAGATTAGATCACTTAGTATAGAGTGTGTTGGAGAAATACACCCCAAGAGCTCAAGTGGAAGAAATCAAACTAACTGCACAATTTCAGCATGTGCGGACTAGTCCGATTTTCTTTCTGTCCAGAAAACGGACTAGTCCGATATCAGCCGGACAGTCCGATTTTGTCTCTGGATAGAAAACGGACTAGTCCACAATACTACGAACTAGTCCTGTATCTCACAACACTTAGGGTCTTCTACACACCGCACACCGGATTAGTCCGGAGTCAACCACGGACTAGTCTGGACATCGCAAACCCTAACATAACCATTGGAAACCCTACTATAAAAAGAGGTGTACGACCATACCAACACATCTCTTCGACCCCCTACGCCGTCACACCTCCCAAGAGCCCAAAATTTACATCTCTCCACACATTCTAACCCAAGAAGGATCAATTCTTTTGGGATTAGCAATTGATCAAAGCAGAGACTTGTTCTACACATCTTGACCTCTTGGGTTTGATCTCTCGCACACTCTTGTTTGTTAATTGTTCATCTGTTGAGTGTGTTCGGTTGTGTTAATTCATTATAATTCTTGGGGAGCCCTCAACTTGTGAGAAGGCCCATTGAACGATTTATTCCCCCTTGTGATTAGTGGAAGATAATCGACCTTTGTTGCGATTCGACGAGGATAGGGTTGGTGAAGACCCCCTTACCGGACACCTCAACGGGGACGTAGATTTCCTTCATGGAATTGAACCTCGGGATAAACACTTGTCTCCTACTCTTGTTCATTATTTGTTCATCATATTCTAGTGTTTAATCAATCCTTTGAAATTTACGTTCAAACATTAGAATCAATGTTGATTCCTGTCATTCATTGTATCACTGTTGCAATACATCCAAGTTATCAATTTATTTCCGCCGCATAGAGTACTAGAAGTGAACATTGATCAATCTTGATCTCTCTAGTCCATGAATACCGGACTAGTCCGCACGGTACCGGACTAGTCCGATTTTTCTCTGTTTACAAAACGGACTAGTCTGCACTCTACTGGACTAGTCTGATTTCCCTGTATTTGATAAACTACTAAGTGTTTCAGGTTTCAACAAAGCGTCAAAAAGCCTATTCACCCCCCCTCTAGGCTACATTCAATACCACGGCCTGGGCTGCTTGGGAGGTGGCATCCGGGAATTGCCCCGGTGCCGCGCTGCGCTCGATCGACTCCGCGAGAAACAGAGCACCGCTCGGTTGTGAATTAGCTCTCCCACTGACCTGTGGACCCCATGTCTACCCCCTAATACTTTTCCAAATTCCACTGTAAATATCCCAGCTACTCTCAATTGAATGAGAGACTTAAGCACCAAGTCATAGTTTGAATTTGATTTCCTCAATTTGAAATTGCTTTGGCTAAATTTGCTGCCCATTCGAATTTGAAATTCAAATTCAGTTTTGAATTAATGCAAATTTAGCTCCCGACAAGCTGAATTCCAATGAGGATGAAAATCGGTGGACTAACTCAGAAAAATGTGCTGAGTTTGAATATGAAGCCAACTTTTGAATTCAAGTGATGAAAGTGGCTGAAATTTGAATTTGCATTCAAATTGGCCCCTTTTTCAAATGTCTCCAAAAGTGCCTCAAAAAGTATTGGATTTGCATGAAATTTGGCCTGAACCTTCCCAGGACTATTTAAGGTCTAGGGGTGAGCTCAACCTTTCATGTTTATGTGTATGACTCCTACTTCTTGAAATTAGGGCTTTCCCCTCTAATCACCCCTTTTGATGGTGTTTACTTGCTCTTCCCAAGTGTTCAAGAGCTATCCACAAAATGAACTGTGGTATTGTGAGGTGATGAAAAGAACACTTTTGCAAGTCACTTTCTTGGGCTTTTACATGTGGCCAAACAGCTTCGAGGGTCCACGAGCGCTTGGTGGGCGAACCTCTGTGCCTCGCAACCCACCGAGCGAGTTATGACCTGGGCGGAGTTCCGGACGGCCATCAGGGCCTATCACATACCGCCGGGTCTTATGAAGAGGAAGACACAAGAGTTACTTTGCCTGCAGCAAGGAAGCAGGAACGTGCTGGAATACTCCAGGGCGTTCAATGAGCTCGCGCTCTACGCGTCATATCACGCCGATACTGATGAGAAACGGCGGGACCATTTTTACCAGGGGCTTAACCCGCTCCTGAAGGACAAGCTGGCAATGTTCAATCGCGGCAGCCTCAACGACATTATTGATGCTGTGACTGTTCAGGAGGACTCCAGCAAGGAGTTAGCAGCGGCGGAGAAGAAGCGAAGCGTGCCGCAGAGCAGTGGAGAGGGAGGTGGTCCTTCTCAAAAATACTGGATGGTGTATCGCTCAACATCGGGTCAACGCTGGCAGCTATCACAGAGGCCGATGCCATTCCGCAGTCGGCCATATTCTCCACCGGCGTTCAGGCCGGCACAACAAGCACCACCTCCGCAGCAACAACAACAGCAGCGGGCGATGCCGCTTGCATTTGCACCTCAGCAGCGCATGCCGGGTTTTCATCCCCCAAGCACAGGCCAGTCGTCAACCGCATGCTTCAAATGTGGTCGCCCAGGACACTTCGCCAAGAACTGTCCTGAGAGGCAAGGCGGCGGAGTGGCACCACAGTTTCCAGGAAGGAATCAGCCCCGGAACCCCGTTAATGCGCGGCTGGCGAATCCTAATGTAAGGGCCTCAGATTTTGACACACATTTGCAGTGTTCATCACCACACCACACACCTCATTTGAGGAAGGATGATGAACACAAATGAAGAGCAAGTAACAATTATCAACATGCTCATTAGAGAACAAACTCACACATTGCAAAAGTGGTATTTCCCACATGTGATATAGATGGGCTGGACATATGAAAACTCCTACACTTTAGTAAGGATGTCCATGCCAAGTTTCACCCAAATTCCAAACCTTTTTGAGGTCATTTTGGGTATAGTTAGAAAGAGGGCAGTTTGAAACCATATTCAAATTCAAACTGTTTTTATCCCATGAATTTTAAAGTGGGAGGCATATTCTTACTCAGCACATTTTTGTGAGCTCACACACCAATTTTCACTCCATTTGGAGTTGATCTTGACATGAGCTAAGTGGGAGAAATTCAAACTTTATTTGAATTTCAAACTGAACTTGTGCTGAAATTCATTCAAACCAAACCTCATTTGAACTTTGATCAATTCAAATGGCTCATGGGTGAATAATTTGAATTGCCAAGGGTAGTATGGGGTTCACTGTTTACAACAGTGATTAGGAGTAAATTTCAGAGGTTAAAACTGGAAGTGGGACCCACATGTCAGCCACTGCTCAGATCAAACCGAATGAGACTTTTTCACTCGGGTCGCCGAGCCGCAGCGGTGATCGCCACCGAGGGCAGCCGCCGCGCCAGCAGCTGCTTGCCCACGCGCGTGCGCGAGGCGGTGCAGAGCCTTCTTAAGGCGCCTGCCCCCTCCCCGGCCGAGGCACCGCCGTTCTTTCCCGCAAGAACTCAGCGCCGGCCGAAAATTTCCGCAGCTCGGAATCGATCGGAGAACGCCGATCGCAGCTCCCTCCGTCCACTCCAAAGCCCCAGCAAGGTACTAGAGACCTTCCTCCATCCTCCCCGTTGCTAGAATTCAGTTGAAACCGATTGATATCGGCTGTGCCGAAAGATCAAATTCGGGACGTGGAACCGCCGCACCCCGGGCTCTCGTGGACAGCCCAACCAGGGCGTTGTCACGCCCGAGCCAAGGCACCCTTGGACGCGCTGGTGACCGGTGCTGCTCATCTCCGAGCCACAGCTCGAGTGGTTGCTCACCGGCGGTGAATTTCCACTTTTCCCCTTTCTGTGTGCAGAATGACCTTCGGGTATGATTCGGTTTAATTCGTGCTCTAGAAAGGATTAGAGGGCCTCAAACCGCTCTCACACGAGCTAGACACGGTAACACACAAGTTGCCTTCACAACTCTGGGCCGGAGAACCTCTGTTACCCGGCGTAATTTGAGGTCTACCAATGGCGGAATGAACGGTCGGCATCAGGCGCACGGTGAGGACCTATTTCGGGCCTTCCCCGAGCTGCCTCGAGCTCATGTCGACCTTCTCTGAGGTCCACTGATGCTCCCCGACCGATTTCCCAAGTAGTTGAGGTGCTAGGGAAGTCAGCTAACATGGCCGAAGTCGTTCCGAGGTGGCGGCTCGTCGCCGACCATGCTCCGGCCATTGTCATGAGCAGCTGACCCTAGAATCCTGTTCCCCGAGTAAAAATAGGCAGGGGCAGCCAGAATCAAGAAGTTTGGAGCTGTACAGAAGCCGGCGGCGAGCTCTCCGGCAAGGTCCCTCGGCGGCGGAGCGCGGGCGTCGCGTGGTTGAAGAAGGGGGTGGACCCCAGCTGTCAGCGGCCGATATTTTGAATCGGGATCCGACTGCGGCCGGAATCAGGTGTGCTGGCGCGCAAAATCCTTGTGGGCCGCGGTGTGCCGTCGCCTCGGCGTGCGACGCGTGTCCCCTGGGCCCACGCGCGAGTTTAAACTTTTCCCCGATTTTCAGATTTCCTTCAAACTTCAAATCCTCATAACTTTGGCTAGAAAGCTCCATATTGAGTGAACCAAATTTTGCAGGATTCAGCTCTCCGAGTACTTTCCAGCAAATCAAGTTTCACTTCATGAAAACCCTTAATTCTAAAGAATTAATTCCTCAAAGTTTAAACTGTTTGGAATTTTAACTGGAGAATCGTTTAGAGGAAAATCCTGAAATTTTGCTGGGATGTTCACCAAAATATCCCTAAACTACCATAAAAATTTCAGACCCATTGGAGCTCATTTAATCCACCTAATGGTGTGATTAGTGAAACTGTTCCAGAGAAAATAGAAAATGTCCAGAAACATTTTCAGAATTTTCTCTGAAATTGTTTAGCTCATAACTTTAGCTAGGAACCTTCAAATTAAGTGAGACCAACTCCATTAGAACCCTCTGAAAATCTATTTTTCAGAAAGTCATAGTTGGCTTCATGAAAATTCCTAGAACACCCTAATAGTTCTAATTAAGATCAAGGACATAATTAATTGTGGAGGGCTCAAATGAGCTTTGCTGCAACTAAAACTTGAACAAGTCTCTGTTTAGGTTGTAACCAAGCCACAGTAAAAGTTTCACAGTCATTAGGTCTGTCTAGCAAGGGTTATAGACTTCACAACTTCAAAGTTAATACAAATGCATTTAATTTGATACATATATTGCTCTTATCATGTAGTCGCTAAGGTCGAGGAGGAACCCGAAGTCCTAGACTTCGTTACTCCGGAGGAACAGCTAGCCTATGACCAAGAGCAGCAAGGCAAGCCCCGGTTTTCATTAACCTTTTTACAAATGTTTATTGTTTTGAGCACATCTTTGAATATTGTTGTGATTCTTTGCATTAGAGTCTTGATTGGAAACCCAACTGCATAGCCAAGAAAACCATAAGTTGGGGTTAGGATTGAAAACCTCGTTAGCCACTGCATTGCTAAGATAGAGTAGGATTCGGTACAAGTCGAGTAGTTGGAACTACTCGCGAGCATAGGCTAGACGCACTCGACTCGGGTAGTGATAGCACATGAAACACATGGCAAGAAGATGAGACCAAGCGGAGGTTAAGGCCAGCAGGACTTTGGGGCCTGTGTGCTGTAGCTCCACTTGTGTCGATTGAGGACCGAGCCGTGTGCGGGCCTGTTGAACAAGCTAGAACAGTACCGAAGACCTACCGGCTATATGGGAACCGGGAAACTGATGTAACTCGGGTAGCTGGGTGTTGAGGCATAGCTGGTCGTTCAGAGGGTAGGTTGAGAGCTCAAGGTGTAAATCGGCTGGCGGCACTGAGATGCGCGTGCATAGACCTCTTGCTCGGGACAATTGGACCGGTTCAACATTTGGCTAACGGGTGAAAGGTAGTCGCGTACGGCGTCCGTGATGGTTGTTGTAGGCAACATCGAGTACGGGCGTACGTGACGGGTTGTTCGGGTAACCCTGCAGGTGTAAATCGATTATAATCGCCGTCCCTCGCGGTCAGTGAGTACCACTTGTTCACTGTACCGTGATATAGAAAGAACAGGCTAGTCACATGTTAAAATGTTGCTGATTAAAAGATGGACATTGATTGTTAATGATATGCTGTAGCTTAGAGCTAACTAAAGTTCTTTTCAACTTTGGGCAAAGTACATGAGAGAAATGCGTTTCTTGTTTGATTGCGGCTCTCTCATGTGCCTTAGCGTAAGGTTCTCCACAACCTGCTGCTAAAACTTGAAAGTAAGGTTCTACTAATTAGGCGAGTCCTTGCAATTGATTTTTACCGCATGTAACCCATTACCCTCATGTAGAAGTTCCATGTTTAGGTGAGACGGGTCAGACTTGCTGAGCCTTCGTGCTCACGGCTTGTGTTTGAAGCTTTTGCAGGGTTCTATGAGGAAGGGACTCCCGAAGAGGAGACGGAACCCCAGGAGGGGAACCCCGTCGAGTGGGAGTCGTGCACGCCGCAGAGTTAGTGTGCGTGTGTGCTAGCAAGGACACGTTCGAGGGCTGAACATGCACTTGATGCTTAGTCTACGCCCGCGAGTGTAGACTGAACTTATTTTGCTGTAAACATGTTCATAAACCTGTTTATGTAATAAACTTCCGATTCCGCTTTGTACCTTTGACGTGTGTTATACGGTGTTGTGCAACGCAGCACCCCTCAGCGTGATCCTGGCTCAACAGGACCAATGGGGTCGTGTCAGCGTTGGTATCAGAGCTCGCTTGAGGTTTAACACAGTACAAAGGTCTTCTTTTCCAAAAAAAAATCCAGTGAGGAACGAGTTAGTAGCCCGTATAAGGATGTTATTAGCATATAGAAAGTGGCATATTAACCTATTTGTTATGTCAGAAAATCGTGCATCTCGGGACGTTCATGTCTTGGGGGGTGCACGTAAGCGCTGTCCACCAGTGCGCACAAGCTGAAGGGTGGAGCCCCACGGGTGGCAGGTAACCCGACCTGCTTTGATATCCTCTACGACTCTTCATATCGTTTGGGGTATTCGAGCAACGTCTGTCCCTGGCGTGCGTGGTGCAACTTGGGAGACCCCGTTACGTGGTCTGAAACGTGAACACGTAACTCAAGGCGTGTTTGGCTTGAGAACATCCGGGCGAGTGATGACGGCCGGGTGTACTAACTGTATGGATTCCGGGCTCGGTGTGCAGCCGTGTCTGATGATTGTTTGAGTTTCTGCAGGTAGCCTGACCACGAAACGGTAGACGTGTACCATCCGTGTGCGAGTGACGAGTAGTGCCACTGAAATAACGAAGCCGGCTAAGTCCGGTATAGGTTTTTCCGTTGTGAGGACGTAGTGCCGACATAATCTGGTGACGCATCGACGTCACACCCAACTAAATGAACAACTTCATTTAAAAACTTGAAGGTTTTGATCCAAAGTAGTAAAACTTGATGTAACTCCTTCCCTTGAACAGGATATTGAAAGTTAACAAGTTTTCAACTTATAGGCTGTTAAGGACAGAGCACTCTGTTTTCAGCTGAATCAAGGCTGAAGTTAATCAGAGGTTAGGTTGGGGTTGTATGATACATTTCTGGAAAGAGTTGGAAGAGCTTTACAACTCTTCTATTGAGGTCCAGAGGTGTTTCATCCCTTAACCAATCGAAAAATGTAGTAGAGTTGAAACTGTCCAGAAAACAGGGCAGAGCAAAGACTCTCTGTAAACTCTCTGTAAATTTAGCATAACTTCCTGCTTAAAAATACAAAAAATAGAAAATGAGGTAGTTCTGGAAAGCTTATGAGATGGGTTACAACTTTGTAACAGAATGTTTTGTCAGATTGGGAACAGAATTAACTGGGATTCTTGGATCAAATCAGTACCTAAAGCAGGGAGGTGCTGTCCAATTGTTTCCAGAAATTCTGTTAACTTTGATATCTCATAACTTTTGAACCAGGACAGATCTTAGGCCAAGCAAATACTTTCTGGAAAGCTATTGAAGTTAGCTTTAACTTTTATGTCAATCTCCAGAATTAGTTTTGCCTTTAACATGGCCTAAATCAGGTTGAAATGGAAACTGGTCAGGGCTGTCATGGGAACAGCAGATCAGCAGTCAAATTTGTTTAAAATTTGAACTATGTTTCCAAATTTTATGGGTTCAATGACATGTTTTATGTTATAACTCAGCGGTTTAGTGTTTAAATAAATATTTGACAATTCTCAAATATATTTTTACAGATGGCAGCAGATAAACGGTTGGAGAACGGGTGGGTGGTTTCCCACTGTTCTGACCGTAGCGGCTACCCGGAAGCATTGTGGCAAATGCTCCAATATTTCGGGTACAACCAGACGCCGCAATACTTCTCCAAGGAAGGAGCCGAAGAGGGGAACAAGACGTGGACGATCCATGTCGAGGTTGCTGCAGGACCTACGCCACCCGGTTGGGTGCCGTTCACCGTCACGGTGAGAGGAAGACAACCGGAAGGGATGTGGCAAGTGGCAGCCCGTGACACTATGTCACGTTTCTGCCAACTACACGTGCAGGCTATGGAGGGCACTCCATACGCACTCATTCCGATGGAGGGACGAGCTCAGCATGTGTGGGAAGAGAGGTACCTGGAGGCAACAGACCCGAGTTGCCCAAGGTACAACCCCGCGGAGGCAAATCTCAGCCTCCAGATGAGGGCGGGAAACGCTGTGATGGACAGCCAAACTGTCCATACGGAGCATCTCGCCACCAAGCTCAAGGAGAGCACAAGCCGTGGAGATCATTTCGAGAGTGCTCACAGCGCACTCCGCAATGTGCTCCTTCCGACGATTAAGCGACTGAATGAACAGCATAATCAGTTGCATCGTCTGAAGAAGGCAAAGAAGAAGAGCCGCGTTGACATCGTGGCGTTGCAAGAACTGGTGCAGACCCTAACCCAGCAGAATGAGGACCTTGCTCAAGAGCGGGACAATGCTATCGAGGAAGGACAAGGCTGGGAAGAGGACTACAACCAAGCTATGGACGAGGTGCATGCCTTGCAGGACCTCGTACCCCCGGTGTTAGGCGTACCGGTGGTCTTGGGTCTTCCAGCAATGGGAGAACCCGGAATGGGGGAAGAGGTGGTAGATCCAGAGCCACCAGCAGAGGTACCGGAGGAGGACGACCCGCAGGAGGTCGAGTTCTAGTCCGAGTAGAGGGTTACAGTTGCCATATAGGGCAGCCAGGGTAGTGTAGCCCAAATTTTGTAATCCGTGACATGTCGTGTAGACAGTAGCGTATGTATAGGTAGTGACGACATGAGCACGACTTCTCGGAGATCCGAGAATAATGTATCTTGTATAAAGTTTATGCTTTATCAATATATGTGAATGTTGTGCAAATTAATCATGTGTCACTTCAATACCTACTGTTGCTTATGGAATTTTAAGTAAGACATGTGCTAATCGCTGCTGTTTTGAATTTCAGAATGACGCGTACTCGTGCCAACCCTGACGTTGGGGGTACCAGTCAAGGGGGAGAGACCTCCCAACCACCTCCCGAGGACTCCTCGGGACAGCAGCAGCAACAGCAACAGCAGACACCGCCACCGCCACTGCCAACGGTTACATTGGCCGACATCGTCGCGGCAATGGCGGGCTCGCATCAGCAGCACACAGAGTTGCTGCAGACTCTTATCGCCAATACGTCTCGCCCAGAGAGACGTCAAGATCGTGAGGAGCACCAACAGAGCTCCTACTCCGACTTCCTGGCGACTCATCCCCCTGTATTCTCAAGGGCGGATGAACCACTTGACGCGGACAACTGGCTCCGCACCATAGAGATGAAGTTCGGGCTGCTCCAAATCAGCGAGCAGCGCAAGACTCAGTTCGTGGTCCAGCAGCTCCAAGGATCCGCGAGAGCGTGGTGGGCCAACTTCTGTGCTTCACAGCCCACCGACCGAGTGATGACCTGGACGGAATTCCGGACGGCCTTCAGGGCCTATCATATACCGCCAGGTTTGATGAAGAGGAAGACGCAGGAGTTCCTACACCTGCAACAAGGGAGCCGGAACGGGCTGGAATACTCCAGGGCGTTTAACGATCTCGCGCTATATGCGTCGTATCATGCTGATACCGACGAGAAGCGGCGGGACCATTTTTACCAGGGGCTTAACCCGCTCCTGAAGGACAAGTTGGCGATGTTCAATCGCGGCAGCCTCAACGACATCATTGATGCAGCGATTGTTCAGGAGGACTCCGGCAAGGAGTTAGCGGCGGCAGAGAGGAAGCGAAGCGCGCCGCAGAGCAGCGGAGAAGGAGGCGGTCCTTCTCAGAAGTTTCGGATGGTGAATCACCCACCATCGGGTTCACTCTGGCAGCCACCACAGCGGTCGATGCCATTCCGCAGTCGGCCGTACTCTTCACCGGCATTCAGGCCGGTACTGCCAGCACCACCGCAACAACAACAACAGCAGCGGGCGATGCCGCGTGCGTTTGCGCCTCAGCAACGCATGCCGGGCTTTCGTCCCCCGAGCACTCCACCAGCAGTGGCCACATGTTACAAGTGTGGTCGTCCAGGGCACTTCGCGAGCAGTTGCCCGGAGAGGCAAGGCGGCGGAGTGGCACCACAGTTTCCGGGGAGGAATCAACCCCGGAACCCTACTAATGCGCAGCGGGCAAACCCTAGGCCCGGCACCGTCCACCAGCTGGCCATTGAGGACGTGCCGGAGGGCGAGCCAATCCTTGCGGGTATGTTCCAACTCCACCAGCATCCCGCTATAGTACTATTTGATTCAGGCGCCACGCATAGCTTCATTAGCCAAGCTTTCATTGATAACTATAGCTTGCAAATACTACCCACCGATAGTCCTTATGTGATCTGTTCACCGGGTGGGAAAATTTCAGCAAACATGATGGTCCCAAAAGCGCCATTGTGCTTAAAGGGTAGAGTCTACCCTACGTCTCTCATAATCTTAGAGGGACAAAAGGTCGATGTCATCTTAGGAATGTCGTGGTTAACCAGCCACGGCGCTGTTTTAGACACCGTCCTCCGAGTCGTGCACTTGAACTCAGAAGTGCACGAGTCTCACTCATTATTTCTGGACAGTCCAGAAACAAAACTTCCAAGTGTCTATCAAGCCACAACCATCAGATTGGAAGACATTCCAGTGGTCCGAGAGTTCCCTGATATATTCCCGGACGATTTGCCAGGGATGCCACCCGATAGAGAGGTGGAGTTCAAGATCGAACTTGCACCGGGGACCATGCCAATATCCCGAAGGCCGTACAAGGTGGCACCCAAGGAGTTGGCTGAACTGAAGACTCAGCTCACGGACCTTCTGGAGAAGGGTTTTATTAGCCCGAGCTCCTCGCCATGGGGTTGTTCGGCACTATTTGTCAAGAAGAAGGATGAGACGTTATGGCTTTGCGTGGACTATCGTCCATTAAACGCCGTAACTATCAAGAACAAGTACCCGTTGCCACGGATCGACATGTTGTTTGATCAGTTAGTCGAAGCAAAGATCTTTTCCAAGATGGATTTAAGATCCGGGTACCATCAGATTAAGATAAGGGCTGAGGACATTCCGAAGACGGCTTTCTCGACGAGGTATGGACTTTATGAGTATCTGGTCATGTCCTTCGGCCTCACCAATGCTCCAGCTCACTTCATGTACTTAATGAACTCGGTATTCATGCCGGAGCTGGACAAATTTGTCGTGGTCTTCATCGACGACATCCTAGTATATTCCAAGTCGGAGGAAGATCACAAGAAACATCTGCGTATAGTCTTGCAACGGCTGTGGGATCACAAGTTATACGCAAAATTCAGCAAATGCGAGTTTTGGATATCGCAAGTGCCTTTCCTCGGGCATATCATCTCAGCGGAGGGTATCGCTGTGGACCCAAGCAAGATCACTCAAGTGCTGAATTGGAAATCCCCGAGAACTGTTCACGAGGTACGGAGTTTCCTCGGACTCGCAGGATATTATCGGAGGTTCATTCCGAACTTCTCGAGCAAACGGAGCGGGTAAACGGAGCGGGTAAACCAAATTTTAGAAGACATGCTACGAGCTTGCGCTATCGACCACGGCAAGAATTGGGATGATCACTTGCCGTTAGCTGAATTCTCGTACAATAATGGGTACCAAGCCAGCATCAAGATGGCACCTTACGAGGCGCTATACGGTAGGAAATGCCGCACACCATTGAACTGGTGTGAGTCTGGCGAAAGGGTTACCTTCGGGACTGACCTTGTCAACAACGCGGAAGAAAAGGTTCGACTAATTCAAGCGAACCTAAAAGCCGCTCAATCCCGTCAGAAACAATATGCGGACCGGAGAAGGCGCCCATTACAATTCGAAGTTGGAGATCACGTATATCTAAGAGTGTCTCCAATGAAGGGCGTAAACAGATTTGGGGTGAGAGGAAAGTTGACACCCCGATTCATCGGTCCATTCCAGATTACCGAAAGATGTGGATCAGTGGCATACCGGTTGAAATTACCAGAAGCACTTTCCGGTGTACACAACATCTTTCATATTTCCCAGCTGAGGAAGTGTCTCAAGCTATCAACTACCGTTCACCTGGAGGATATTGAAGAACTGCAACCGGATCTCACCTATCGGGAGGAACCGGTGCAGATTATTGATGAAAAGGCCCGAACCACACGCAACCGTACGTTGTGGTTCTACAAGGTTCTATGGAGTAATCACTCCATGGACGAAGCGACCTGGGAGAGCGAAGAATTCCTTCGCACTAACTACCCCGAATTTTTCACGTCGCATATCCGGTAATTTTCCACCGTCCTCTCTCGCATTTTAACCTTATAATCTCGGGACGAGATTCTTTTAAGGGGGGAGGAATGTAAGGGCCTCAGTTTTTGACACACATTTGCAGTGTTCATCACCACACCACACACCTCATTTGAGGAAGGATGATGAACAAAAATGAAGAGCAAGTAACAATTATCAACATGCTCATTAGAGAACAAACTCACACATTGCAAAAGTGGTATTTCCCACATGTGATATAGATGGGCTGGACATATGAAAACTCCTACACTTTACTAAAGATGTCCATGCCAAGTTTCACCCAAATTCCAAACCTTTTTGAGGTCATTTTGGGTATAGTTAGAAAGAGGGCAGTTTGAAACCATATTCAAATTCAAACTGTTTTTATCCCATGAATTTAAAAGTGGGAGGCATATTCTTACTCAGCACATTTTTGTGAGCTCACACACCAATTTTCACTCCATTTGGAGTTGATCTTGACATGAGTTAAGTGAGAGAAATTCAAACTTTATTTGAATTTCAAACTGAACTTGTGCTGAAATTCATTCAAACCAAACCTCATTTGAACTTTGATCAATTCAAATGGCTCATGGGTGAATAATTTGAATTGCCAAGGGTAGTATGGGGTTCACTGTTTACAACAGTGATTAGGAGTAAATTTCAGAGGTTAAAACTGGAAGTGGGACCCACATGTCAGCCACTGCTCAGATCAAACCGACTGAGACTTTTTCACTCGGGTCACCGAGCCGCAGCGGTGATCGCCACCGAGGGCAGCCGCCGCGCCAGCAGCTGCTTGCCCACACGCGTGCGCGAGGCGGTGCAGAGCCTTCTTAAGGCGCCTGCCCCCTCCCCGGCAGAGGCACCGCCGTTCTTTCCCGCAAGAACTCAGCGCCGGCCGAAAATTTCCGCAGCTCGGAATCGATCGAAGAACGCCGATCGCAGCTCCCTCCGTCCACTCCAGAGCCCCAGCAAGGTACTAGAGACCTTCCTCCGTCCTCCCCGTTGCTAGAATTCAGTTGAAACCGATTGATATCGGCTGTGCCGAAAGATCAAATTCGGGACTTGGAACCGCCGCACCCCGGGCTCTCGTGGACAGCCCAACCAGGGCGTTGTCACGCCCCGAGCCAAGGCACCCTTGGACGCGCTGGTGACCAGTGCTGCTCATCCCCGAGCCACAGCTCGAGTGGTTGCTCACCGGCGGCGAATTTCCACTTTTCCCCTTTCTGTGTGCAGAACGACCTTCGGGTATGATTCGGTTTAATTCGTGCTCTAGAAAGGATTATAGGGCCACAAACCGCTCTCACACGAGCTAGACACGGTAACGCACAAGTTGCCTTCACAACTCTGGGCCGGAGAACCCCTGTACCCGGCGTAATTTGAGGTCTACCAATGGCGGAATGAACGGTCGGCATCGGGCGCACGGTGAGGACCTATTTCGGGCCTTCCCCGAGCTGCCTCAAGCTCATGTCGACCTTCTCTGGGGTCCACTGATGCTCCCCGACCGATTTCCCAAGTAGTTGAGGTGCTAGGGAAGTCAGCCAACATGGCCGAAGTCGTTCCGAGGTGGCGGCTCGTCGCCGACCATGCTCCGGCCATTGTCATGAGCAGCTGACCCTAGAATCCTGTTCCCCGAGTAAAAATAGGCAGGGGCGGCCAGAATCAAGAAGTTTGGAGCTGTACAGAAGCCGGCGGCGAGCTCTCCGGCATGGTCCCTCGGCGGCGGAGCGCGGGCGTCGCGAGGTTGAAGAAGGGGGTGGACCCCAGCTGTCAGCGGCCGATATTTTGAATCGGGATCCGACTGCGGCCGGGATCGGGTGTGCTGGCGCACAAAATCCTTGTGGGCCGCGGTGTGCCGTCGCCTCGGCGTGCGATACGTGTCCCCTGGGCCCACGCGCGAGTTTAAACTTTTCCCCGATTTTCAGATTTCCTTCAAACTTCAAATCCTCATAACTTTGGCTAGAAAGCTCCAAATTGAGTGAACCAAATTTTGCTGGATTCAGCTCTCCGAGTACTTTCCACCAAATCAAGTTTCACTTCATGAAAACCCTTAATTCTCCAGAATTAATTCCTCAAATTTAAACTGTTTGGAATTTTAACTGGAGAATCGTTTAGAGGAAAATCCTGAAATTTTGCTGGGATGTTCACCAAAATATCCCTAAACTACCATAAAAATTTCAGACCCATTGGAGCTCATTTAATCCACCTAATGGTGTGATTAGTGAAACTGTTCCAGAGAAAATAGAAAATGTCCAGAAACATTTTCAGAATTTTCTCTGAAATTGTTTAGCTCATAACTTTAGATAGGAACCTTCAAATTAAGTGAGACCAACTCCATTAGAACCCTCTGAAAATCTATTTTTCAGAAAGTCATAGTTGGCTTCATGAAAATTCCTAGAACACCCTAAGAGTTCCAATTAAGGTCAAGGACATAATTAATTGTGGAGGGCTCAAATGAGCTTTGCTGCAACTAAAACTTGACCAAGTCTCTGTTTAGGTTGTAACCAAGCCACAGTAAAAGTTTCACAGTCATTAGGTCTGTCTAGCAAGGGTTATAGACTTCACAACTTCAAAGTTAATACAAATGCATTTAATTTGATACATATATTGCTCTTATCATGTAGTCGCTAAGGTCGAGGAGGAACCCGAAGGTCTAGACTTCGTTACTCCGGAGGAACAGCTAGCCTACGACCAAGAGCAGCAAGGCAAGCCCCGGTTTGCATTAACCTTTTTACAAATGTTTATTGTTTTGAGCACATCTTTGAATATTGTTGTGATTCTTTGCATTAGAGTCTTGATTGGAAACCCAACTGCATAGCCAAGAAAACCATAAGTTGGGGTTAGGATTGAAAACCTCGTTAGCCACTGCATTGCTAAGATAGAGTAGGATTCGGTACAAGTCGAGTAGTTGGAACTACTCGTGAGCATAGGCTAGAGGCACTCGACTCGGGTAGTGATATCACATGAAACACATGGCAAGAAGATGAGACCAAGCGGAGGTTAAGGCCAGCATGACTTTGGGGCCTGTGTGCTGTAGCTCCACTTGTGTCGATTGTGGACCGAGCCGTGTGCGGGCCTGTTGAACAAGCTAGAACAGTACCGAAGACCTACCGGCTATTTGGGAACCGGGAAACTGATGTAACTCGGGTAGCTGGGTGTTGAGGCATAGCTGGTCGTTCAGAGGGTAGGTTGAGAGCTCGAGGTGTAAATCAGCTGGCGGCACTGAGATGTGCGTGCAGAGACCTCTTGCTCGGGACGATTGGACCGGTTCAACATTTGCCTAACGGGTGAAAGGTAGTCGCGTACGGCGTCCGTGATGGTTGTTGTAGGCAACATCGAGTACGGGCGTACGTGACGGGTTGTTCGGGTAACCCTGCAGGTGTAAATCGATTATAATCGCCGTCCCTCGCGGTCAGTGAGTACCACTTGTTCACTGTACCGTGACGTAGAAAGAACAGGCTAGTCACATGTTAAAATGTTGCTGATTGAAATATGGACATTGATTGTTAATGATATGCTGTAGCTTAGAGCTAACTAAAGTTCTTTTTAACTTTGGGCAAAGTACATGAGAGAAATGCGTTTCTTGTTTGATTGCGGCTCTCTCATGTGCCTTAGCGTAAGGTTCTCCACAACCTGCTGCTAAAACTTGAAAGTAAGGTTCTACTAATTAGGCGAGTCTTTGCAATTGATTTTTACCGCATGTAACCCATTACCCTCATGTAGAAGTTCCATGTTTAGGTGAGACGGGTCAGACTTGCTGAGCCTTCGTGCTCACGGCTTGTGTTTGAAGCTTTTGCTGGGTTCTATGAGGAAGGGACTCCCGAAGAGGAGACGGAACCCCAGGAGGGGAACCCCGTCGAGTGGGAGTCGTGCACGCCGCAGAGTTAGTGTGCGTGTGTGCTAGCAAGGACACGTTCGAGGGCTGAACGTGCACTTGATGCTTAGTCTACGCCCGCGAGTGTAGACTGAACTTATTTTGCTGTAAACATGTTGATAAACCTGTTTATGTAATAAACTTCCGCTTCCGCTTTGTACCTTTGACGTGTGTTATACGGTGTTGTGCAACGCAGCACCCCTCAGCGTGATCCTGGCTCGACAGGACCAATGGGGTCGTGTCACCTAAGCCCGACACCGTCCACCAACTCGCCATAGTGGACGTGCCGGAGGGGAAGCCAATCCTGACGGGTATGTTCCAACTCCACCAGCATCCCGCTATAGTGTTATTTGATTCAGGCGCCACACATAATTTTATTAGCCAAGCTTTTATTGCTAAACACAGCTTGCAAATACTACCCACCGAAAGTCCATATCTGATTCGTTCACCAGGTAGGAAGATTTCAGCAAGCATGATGGTTTTCAAAGCACCATTATGCTTAGTGGGTAGAATATACCCCACATCTCTCTTAGCTTTAGAGGGAAAGAAGGTTGATGTCATCTTAGGGATGTCTTGGTTAACCCGCCACGGCGCTGTTTTAGACACCGTCCTCCGAGTCGTGCATCTACACTCAGAAATGCATGAGTCACATTCATTATTTCTTGACAGTCCAGAAATAAAACTTCCAAGTGTATATCAATCCACCACCACCAGATTGGAAGACATTCCAGTAGTCCGTGAGTTCCCTGACACGTTCCCGGATGATTTACAAGGGATGCTGCCCGACCGAGAGGTGGAGTTCAAGATTGAACATGCACCGGGAACTATGCCAATATCTCGAAGGCCATACAAGATGGCGCCAAAGGAATTGGAGGAACTGAAGAAGCAGTTAGCGGACCTGCTGGAGAAGGGTTTTATTAGGCTGAGCTCCTCGCCATGGGGCTGTTTGGCATTATTTGTGAAGAAGAAGGATGAGACATTGCGGCTTTGCGTGGACTATCGTCACTAAACACCGTAACCATCCAGAACAAGTACCCGTTTCCACGGATCGACATGTTGTTCGATCAGTTGGTCGAAGCAAAGATCTTTTCCAAAATGGACTTAAGATTCGGGTACCATCAGATTAAGATACGGGCTGAGGATATCCTGAATAGGGCTTTGTCGACAAGGTACGGACTTTATGAGGACCTGGTCATGTCCTTCGGCCTCACCAACGGCCCAGCTCACTTCATGCACTTGATGAAGTCGGTATTCATGCCGGAGCTGGACAAGTTTGTCGTGGTCTTCATCAACGATATATTGGTATAATCCAAGTCGGAGGAAGAACACGCGAAGCATCTGCGTATAGTCTTGTAACGGCTGCGGGATCACAAACTATACGCAAAATTCAGCAAGCGCGAATTCTGGATATCGCAAGTGCCTTTTCTCGGGCATATTATCTCAGTGGAGGGCATCGCTGTGGACCCGAGTAAGATCACACAAGTGCTGAATTTGAAGTCCCCTAGAACTGTTCATGAGGTATGGAGTTTCCTCGGACTCGCGTGATATTATCGGAGGTTCACTCCGAACTTCTTGAAGATTGCCAAGCCTATGACCGAGCTGCTGAAGAAGGCTACCAAATATGTTTGGAGTCCAGCATGTGATGCAGCATTCAATGAATTAGTGAAGCACTTAACATCAGCACCGGTTTTGGTGCAGCCAGACACAACAAAACCGTTTGATGTGTACTGCGATGCATCCGACATTGGGCTCAAATGTGTGCTGATGCAAGACTGAAGGGTGGTCACGTATGGATCATGGCAGCTCAGGAAACATGAGCAAAATTATCCAACTCATGACGTGGAGCTCGCTGCCGTGGTACTCGCACTCAAGATGTGGAGGCACTACCTACTCGGTAACCTCGTGCATTTATATACCAACCACAAAAGCCTCAAGTACATATTCACTCAGAAGGATCTGAACATGAGGCAACGAAGATGGTTAGAGTTGATAAAGGATTGCAAAATAGAGATCCATTATCACCACGGCAAAGCAAACGTAGTGGCGGATGCACTGAGTCGCAAGTCACACATCAACAATCTGACCATCACACCGTTGGAAGAGAGCGAGCCACCATTGAATGTAATTCCACATTGAGCTCTCTACAACCTAGCTCTGATCCCCACCATCCGTGAAGAGATAGCGGCAGCTCAGAAACATGACAAGGGCATGTCGCATTTGCGGAGACGTGTAGACAGTGGGGAGCTGAAATGTTTCCGGAAAGATGGAGACGGCATCCTATGGTTCAAGGACCGGATAGTCGTACCCCGTAACCCGGAGTTACGGAAGAAAATCTTTGATGAGGCTCACTTGTCAAAGTTTTCTATTCACCCTGGAAGTAATAAGATGTATCAAGAACTCGGAAGCAAGTTTTGGTGGACACGGATGAAGCGGGAGATCACAAAGTACGTGTCCGAATGTGATACATGCCGAAGGGTGAAGGCAGATCATATGAAAAAACCGGGACTGCTACAACCACCGGGCGTTCCTGCCTGGAAGGGGGAAGATGTGAGCATGTACTTCATCGTCAGTTTACCCACCACATTTTAGAAGCATGATTCAGTGTGGGTGATCATCGACCGGCTCACTAAAGTTGCCCATTTCATCCCGGTCAACACCAACTACAACGCTAAGAAGTATGCTGAATTGTACATCTCACGGATCCTATGCTTGTACGGCGTACCCCACACCATCATATCGGATCAGGGCACTTTACTTGTGTCTCATATTTGGTAGCAGCTGCATGCTTCCTTGGGGACGAAACTGATCCGTAGTTCAGCCTACCACCCGCAGACGGACGGGAAAACCGAGCGGGTAAATCAGATTCTAGAAGATATTCTACGAGCTTGTGCTATCAACCACGGTAAGAATTAGGATGATCACTTACCGTTAGCCGAGTTCTTATACAACAATGGGTACCAAGCCAGCATCAAGATGGTTCCCTATGAGGCGCGATATGGGAGAAAATGCCGCACACAGCTGAATTGGTGTGAGTCTGGCGGAAGGGTCACCTTCGAGATTGATCTTGTCAACAATGCGGAGGAAAAGGTTTGGCTGATTTAAGCGAACTTAAAATCCGCCCAATCCTGACAAAAACAGTATGCTGACCGGAGAAGACGCCCGTTACAATTCGAAATCAGGGATCACGTGTATCTACGTGTGTCTCCAATGATGCACATAAACAGATTCGGGGTGAGAGGAAAGTTGGCACCCTGATTCATCGGTCCATTCCAGATTACAGAAACATGTGGATCAGTAGCATACCAGTGGAAATTACCAGAAACACTTTGTGGTGTGCATGACATTTTTCACATATCTCAGCTGAGGATGTGTCTTAAGCTATCAACTACCGTTCAGCTGGGGGATATTGAAGAACTGAAACCGGATCTCATTATCAGGAGGAACAGGTTCAGATAATTGATGAAAAGGCCCGAACCACATGCAACCGTACGTTGTGATTCTACAAAGTTCTATGGAGTAATCACTCCGTAGATGAAGCGACATGGGAGAGCGAAGGCTTTCTTCGCTCTAACTACCCCGACTTTTTAACGTCGCACATCCGGTAATTTTCCACCGTCCTCTCTCTCATTTTTACCTTATAATCTCGGGATGAGATTCTTTTAAGGGGGGAGAAATGTAAGGTCCCAAGTTTTTCATTTTCTAAAAGTGTTCATCACACCAAACTCACCTCATTTGAGGAAATCACATGAACACATTTAAAGAGCTAGTAACCATCATCAAGAAATTCATTAGAAGATAAACTCACAAAATCCAAATGTGGGATTTCCCACATGCATCATGTGAGGGACCCGACCCGTGTCACGGGGCCGAGCCACTCGCCCAAGAATCGCATTGGGTGGTGCCGTGTTATGCGGCACCCAACAGAACACATATAAGGAAAACCTGTATTACATAAATCAAAAGCAGAAGCTTACAAATGTTCTTTGCAAATAATTTACTTAAAATAGCTACAGCGGAAGTCTATAAACAGCTAACGTCGAATAACTAATGAGCACCTGAGAAGAGGTCCAGGCCGCGGACTCCTCTCGCTAGCAACACGAAGACATGGCAGCGGCTAGGTTCTCCATGTGTAACATGACTCGGAAATCTCCGAGTCTCACCGGACAACCTTCTTTATATGTGTCGTTATTAACCTGCAAAACCACTCATATAGCAAGAGTGAGCACAAAGGCTCAGCAAGGCTTAACCGTCTCTCCTAAGGCATGCAACTCTACATGAAAGTAACTTAAGACCTAAACATGTAAGTTGCAAAAAGATTCGCCTACGAGTTCATCCTTAACTTTCAGATTTTAGCCATCACAGTAGTGACCTTGTGCCCAGCAACATTGGAACTCCACAATCAAACAAGAAACGCTTCATTCCAATGTTACTTGTCCCAAGGTGGAAAATAACTTTAATTCTCTATATCACTACTTCATACATGGTTTTCATGCAATTCCAATTATCGCAGCTGAGGAAGTGTCTTAAGCTATCAACTACCGTTCAGCTGGGGGATATTGAAGAACTGAAACCGGATCTCATTATCGGGAGGAACCGGTTCAGATAATTGATGAAAAGGCCCGAACCGGTTCTACAAGGTTCTTTGGAGTAATCACTCCGTAGATGAAGCAACATGGGAGAGCGAAGGTTTTCTTCGCGCTTACTACCCCGACTTCTTCATTTCGCACATACTGTAATTTCCCACCATCCTCTCTCTCATTTTTCACCTTATAATCTCGGGACGAGATTATTTTAAGGGGGGAGGAATGTAAGGGCCTAATTTTTTACACACAATCAAAGTGTTCATCACACCACACTTACCTCATTTGAGGAAAAATTATGAACACCTTTGAAGAGCAAGTAAACACCATCAACATGGTCATTAGAGGATAAACTCACAAAATGCAAAAGTGGCATTTCCCACAAGCATCCTATAGGGGCTGAGCATATGAAAAACTCATATACTTTGCTAGGAATGCTCATGCCGAATTTCACCCAAATCCAAAACCATTTTGAGGTATTTTTGTGTATAATTTGAAAGAGGCTAGTTTGAACTTAAATTCAAATTCAAACTCCTTTCACCCCCTGAATTCAAAAGTGGGATTCATATTCATACTCATCACATTTTTGTGAGCTCACAAACCAATTTTCACTCCATTTGGAGTTGATCTTGACATGAGCCAATTTAAGCAAATGCAAATCCAATTTGATTTTCAAACTGCATATGTGCTATCAATATAGTCAAACACTTCACAATTTGATCTCTACCAATTTCAAAGGGGAATTTGGTGAATAATTCAAATTGCAAAGGGTAATGGGGTACTACTGTTTGGAGCAGTAGGAAAAACTGAATTTCAGAGGTTAAAATGGGAGTGGGGCCCTCCTGTCAGCCTCTCATGCGATCAACCGATTGAATCAAACAGAGGCGTCGGTTCTCGGATTGCAGCAGCGGGCGCCACGACGAGGAAACGGTGAGGACAGCACCTGCTTGCCACCTCTGGCCACCGAGCCGCCTCTCTGCTCTCTTATCCTCGCGTCCGAGCCGTCCCAGCCTCATCTCACCGCTGTCCTGACGTCCTCCCACACAGAAACGCCTCTACACATCGCCGCTCACCCGAGCTCTCGGTTCCACCTTCACCCGGCCGAACCAGTGGTTGTCACGGCGAGCTTAGACCACAACCGAGTGCACTGATCCTTACTCGACGTTCTCGCAATGGTTCCAGACCGTGACCGACCCTCCTCGAGCTCACCCGCGCCATCTCTTCTTCCTCAGTTCAACTCGAGCCGCTGCCACGGGAACAACTCTTCCGGCCACCACAGTCCACCTTTCCCCGAACTGTGAACAGCAAAGAGGTTCGTCGTAGTTCCCTCTTCCATTACCGCAAGCTCCGGCAGCGTGACATGAGCTACTGTTGCTGGAATTTCACGATTTTGTGCCGGTGTACAAAAGAGGCCGCCGGACCACTCCACAAAATTCATGCTACACACTGCACCACTCATCACCTAACATAGAGAACTACTTCTAGACGTCCGTGCGAGTCTATGGGATCCTAGACTTCGGTGAACCGTCGGGTGTAGCCACTGTTCTTCGAGTTTTGCTGGGATTTCCAATTTCTGACCTAGGTCGCACGGTGACATACTAGTTGCGGCCGTTCCCGAGCTCCTTTAAGTTCATGACGACCTTCCCTAGGGTGCACTGATGCTCTACGACCTTTTGCTCGATCGTTTTGAGTGCTAGGAAGCCCAGCCAGCGCGGCCAAAGTTCCTCCGAAACCGCCGCTCGTCGGCGGCCATGATCCGGTGGTTGTCATGTTGAGCTAAGTTCAGCACCGTGTTCCCCGTGTGGGATTAGGCAGAAGTGGCGAAAATCTTGGAGTTTCGCTCATGGCAGAGCCCCTCCGGCGAGCACTCCGGCGAGGGAGGCGGCGGCCGAGCGCGGGATGTCGGGAGGTTGAAGAAGCCCCGGTGCCACGTGTCAGCGAGCGGATATTTCGGAGAACCTAGCCGCTGCCATGTCTTCGTGTTGCTAGCGAGAGGAGTCCGCGGGCTGGACCTCTTCTCGAGTGCTTCTTAGATATTCGACGTGAGCTGTTTATAGACTTCCGCTGTAGCTACTTTATGCAAAGTATTTACAAAGAACAGTTGTAAGCTTCTGCTTTTGATTTATGTAATACAGGGTTCCTTATATGTGTGCTGTTCGGTGCCGCATAACACGGCACCACCCAATGCGATCCCCGGGCGAGTCGGCACGGCCCCTTCTCGAGGTCGGGCCCTGTCAGCGTGGTATCAGAGCAGCATTGGTAATAGCGCACGGAGTAAGGATCGTATTACGACAAAAACTTAGGATACGGTGAGGAAACGGTATTAGGCCCACATAAGGACTATAGTAGTATAGTTACTTAAAGTGGCATTGCTAGCTAACTTGTTATAATTCTGAATTTTGATTATGTAACGATGCACCTACGTTCCGGTAAGCATGGTAAGGAACGCCACCGAAAGCGGTTCACTTTCGGTTAGCTCCCCTGACGAGGAATGTGGTTCAGGGATAGGTCTCATAGCTTGGTGTGGGATGTTAATATGAAACTCTTGGACTCTTCATGTTCCTGAGTTCATATGAAACACTGATCCCTAGCGTGCATTAGGCAAGTAAGTGGAGACCCCATCGTGTGGTCAGTAATGTGATAGTGTGTTCTTCTGGAAATAGCCCAGGAGGACATACGCAGTGCTTGCCATCGGCGTGCCCTGCAGGGCAGTAGGTGGTTTTTGTTGGGTTGATAACATTCCCAACCGTGACGACCCGTTCATGATCTACTCGGGTTCCCCGTCATGTGGTGTTGAAACACGATCACGTACCTTGAGACGTGACTTAACTCAAGGACGGCCGTATGGCAATGATACGGGCATTTGTATTTACTTTCAAATATGGAACTGCCTGAAATGAAACAACCTTTGAGTACACCACTATTGAGTGTTCTTCTGAAGGTACTAACCACGTACGTATCCCGTGTAGTACACGTGTGCGAGAGACCGTCTCAGTGCCACCGATAATACGTATATGCCGGTATAATCCGGTTAGGATTTTCTTTTGGTGAGGTAACGTAGTACCGACATGCTTCTTACGGTGCATCGACACCGTACTACACTTAATATAATCCTCCTCCCTATGAAAAAATGATTCATGAATTAACTTTCAACTAAAAATGGAAGTTTGAAACAGATATTAGCTACTGAACTCTTATTTTGAGCTAAGATTCAAATGAGAGTATAACTAGGTGTCAAAGTTTTCAAAAACAGAGTGCTCTGTTTCTGGCAGGAATTCTTTCTGGACTTTAACAGACCATAACTCTGAGTAGATTGAACCAATTAAGGTGTATGATACGGTTCTGGAAAAATTTTCAAGTTCCCTACAACTTCCTTGTAGACATCCAGAGCAAAATCGCACATTAAGTTGGTGAAAAGGCCAGTTGAAGGCAAACTGTTCAGAACCAGGACAGTAGCAAAAACCTCTCTGGACCTTTCTGTTCTTGAGCCATAACTTCCTATAGAAAAATCCTTAAGGAGTCTATGATACACCGTTTCAAAGATACTGAAGTTTACTAAAACTTTGGTATTGAACTCAAGTCAAGAATCTGTTGATAACTTGAGTAAAATTTGGAATTTGTGTGAACTGGTCAGGGTAGTCCCGCTGTTTAATTTCGCGTACTTAAGATTTGTTTAAACATGAATGTGGTTATGCTTTCATAAAGTTCATGACATGTTCATACTTATCTTTACTTACTACTGAAATAGGATTTTGATTGACTCAAAATTTTGTTTCGTGCAGTATGGTACACGCACACTCTCAAATGGAGATTGGAGGTTCAAGTTGAGGTGGGAATGACCCAACTTCATCACAAGAGTCATCGCCAACCGGATTGGCTGAAATGATGGCGAAGATGAATGAAACCCTCCAAACTCTAGTTCAGCAAGGCATAAATCGAGAAGCTCAACGTCAGATGCTAACACAGAGCACTAATCTGGATTTCTTGGCGACACAACCACCGGTATTTTCTGAGGCGGCGGATCATTGTGAAGCAAATCACTGGTAATGTGTCATTGAGTCCAAGTTTGGGTTAATCCAATGTGATGAATTCTCGAAGACTCTATATGCCGCTCAGCAGCTTCACGGCTTTGCTGGAGCATAGTGGGCAGAATACCTTGCTGTCCAACCAGCAGGGCATCGTGTCACATGGGCGGAGTTCCAGGCTGCATTTCGTGCTCATTTCATTCCTGCGGGCATAATGCAAACCAGTCTGGATGAATTCTGGAGTCTGAAGCAAGGGGACATAAGTGTTATTGAGTATGCCAAGGAATTCAATCGCTTAGCTCAATATGTCCCTGACTATGTGAAATCACCATCCTTGAAGGGTTATCATTTCTACCGAGGGCTGACCGCTAGGCTGCGATGTGAATTGGCTCAAGTTAGCCAAGAAAATTTTGATGAGTTTTTGAGCTGTGCTATCACTCAGGAATATTATTCCAACCAAAACCTTAAAGAGAAGAGGGAGAGGGACTCATCACAGGATGAATGCAAACATCTACCTCAGAAGTTTCGGTGGGTAATCCGTTCACCTTCCGGTCGAGAGGTTCCACAAAGAGTGCAGTCATTCCTGGAGTATGACGACTCGTATACTCCACAGAGATCTTGTTCACCTCCACCGCAGCAGCAGCTTATTTCTTATACACCTCAGTATCATCAAGTTGCACCAGAATGCTATTTCCCTCAAGATGCTGAAAATGATCACGGTGACTTCTCAGCTGAACCAAGTGATGTCCCACATCACATTGACAATGAGCTCAACGTCAATGAAGCAACTGAACCGAGCAGCAACATTGTGTCTGCGGGTCCAGTTCCACAGTGTGATCTTGGGCAGCAAAGAAAAGCTATGTCCAAAGTGGGGACAGTTAATTATGTGTCAATCGATGATCTGCCAAAGGGAGGACCTGTTCTTGCCAGCAGGTTCACCTTAAATGACAAGCCAGTTGTCATTTTATTCGACTCTGGTGCAACACATAACTTCATTAGCAGGGCGATGATGATCCGGGATCAGATCTCCACCATTATCACAAAAGGTTCTTACCTTATTCACTCACCAGGTGGAGACATATCAACTAATGAAGTCGTTTCTCGAGCACCACTTTGTTTGGGTGGAAAAATTTATCCTACCACCCTCATTATTCTCGAAGACCAATGAATCAATGCCATATTGGGAATATCATGGTTGACCTTCCATAAGGCTGTTCTAGACATCGAGAACAGGAGTGTTCACTTGGACTCTCCACTTCACGGACGTCAAACATTGTATCTCGGCGAAGCGGTTTCCAAAGACCCGGAAGTATGTAATGCCGAGGCGTGCAAGTTAGAAGATATTCCGGTAGTCCGTGAATATCCGGACGTGTTTCCCGATGATCTTCCACACTTACCACCTGAGCGCGAGGTGGAATTCAAAATAGAGTTGATGCCGGGAACCACGCCGATCTCTCGGAGACCATACAAAATGGCTCCGAATGAATTAGCTGAACTGAAGGAGCAACTCAAAGATCTGATGGACAAGGGGTTCATTCGTCCAAGTTCATCACCCTGGGGATGCTCAGCTTTATTTGTGAAGATGAAGGATGAGACGCTGAGGCTATGCATCGATTATCGTCCTTTAAATGCTGTGACAATAAAGAACAAGTATCCACTACCAAGAATCGATATTCTTTTCGATCAGCTAGTGGGTGCTAAAGTCTTCTCCAAGATGGACTTAAGGTCAGGATATCATCAAATAAAGATTCGCGCGGAAGATGCCCCGAAAACAGCATTCTCGACAAGATATGGACTCTATGAGTATCTTGTCATGTCATTTGGGTTGACCAATGGTCCGGCTCACTTTATGTATCTTATGAACTCAGTGTTCATGCCGGAGCTGGATCAGTTCGTCGTGGTATTCATCGACGACATCTTGGTCTATTCCAAATCTGAAGAGGAACATGCTAAACATTTGCATATTGTGCTCCAACGACTGAAAGATCACAAGCTCTATGCAAAGTTTAGTAAATGTGAATTCTGGATCAACCAAGTGCCGTTTCTTGGACATATTATTTCAGCGGAAGGCATTGCTGTTGACCCAAGAAAGATTGAACAAGTGCTGAAGCGGAAGTATCCAACATCAGTCCATGAAGTTCGTAGCTTCTTGGGTTTGGCGGGATATTACCGGAGGTTCATCTCGGGCTTCTCAAAAATCTCCAAACCTATGACAGAGCTACTGAATAAGGGCATCAAATATGATTGGAGCAAGCCATGTGAGGAAGCTTTTCAAGCGTTGGTGAAACACCTCACAACAGCCCCGATTTTAGCTCAACCGGATATGACCAAGCCTTTTGATTTTTATTGTGATGCGTCTGGCATCGGGCTTGGTTGTGTACTCATGCAACGACGACGTGTTGTCGCATATGGATCACGGCAATTACGGAATCATGAGCAACATTATCCCACTCATGATCTCGAGCTTGATGTCGTGGTATTAGCTTTGAAGATGTGGAGACATTACCTATTGGGAAATCTGGTTCATCTCTACACCGACCACAAAAGTTTGAAGTACATATTCACTCAGAAAGAGTTGAATATGCGGCAACGGCGATGGTTGGAGCTGATCAAGGACTATGAGATTGAAATTCATTATCATCCGGGCAAGGCAAATGTGGTTGCCAATGCACTCAGCCAGAAGTCTCATATTCATAACCTGACCATTACGCCGATAGAAGAGGAAGAACCAAGTCTCTACTTGGTTCCATTTGGAGCTCTACATAATCTAGCTCTCATACCCACAATAAGAGAGGAGGTTATGGAAGCTCAAAAGAAAGACAAGGGCATGGCTCATATCAAAAGGAGGTTGAAGAACGAGGAGATGAAATGTTTCTGGTTATACGATGAAGACACCCTATGGTTCAAGGACCGGATAGTCGTACCCCGTGATATGAAGCTGCGGAAAAAAAATTTGGATGAGGCTCACTTATCCAAATTTTCTATTCATCCTGGCAGCAATAAAATGTACCAAGACCTCCGGATGAAGTTTTGGTGGACACGTATGAAATGTGAAGTTGCAAAATACGTTTCAGAATGTGATACGTGTCGAAGAATTAAGGCCGACCACGTGAAGAAGTCGGGCCTGCTGCAACCGCTACAAATACCAGCATGGAAGTGGGAAGACTTGAGTATGGATTTCATCGTTGGGTTGCCGATGACCTCTCTAACACCCCAAATTTTGATTCAAAACCCTAAACCATGTTCAGAGGGGAATTTAGAAATTTTTGGACGTGTTGCATGTTTTGCAAAAATTCAAATTCAAACTGGAATTCAAATTATACTCAAAACAGAAAAAGAAATGGAAAAAGAAAAAGAGAAATGGGAAAAAAACCGGCCAGTGGGCCGAAACCCGCCAGCCGGCCCAGTTTCCCCGCGCCAGCCCGCCCCCGCGCGCACCGTGCTGTCTCTCACAGACAGGTGGGACCCGCCTGTCATCCCTAACCCCGCGACCCCGGACTCTCTCCCGCGCGCGCGATCGCAACCGACCGGATTTCCGCGTCCCGCAGCCCGAATTCTGGTCCCAAACGACTCAAACTCGATCGCAACAGACCCACCGCCCTCCCAAGGCTATAAAAACCCCAGCCCCGATCGGTTTTTCTCACGCGATCGCCGATTTTCACTCCGGTGAGCACCGAGACATCGCCGGTGAATTCTGGCCGATCTAAGCTCGGAAACTCTGATCTAACTCGCTGGTCTTGATCCACCGCCTCCGGGGAACTTTGCAGGTGCAGAAAACCCGAAGACTTACGGTGTAAATCCAGCGCCGACGAGCTTCGCCGTGGTTTTGCCTCGGACCTCGCCGCTGAGCACTTTCCAGGACCCCCGAGCTCGAGAAAATCCCCGAGGTGAGATCCCTGACCTCCCCTCTACCGATCTATGCCATAAGATCACAGTTTTAGGCAGAATTCTCGAGGATCCGAAACTTTCCGGCGAGATCGCCGCTTCCCGCCGCCGTGCGCCGCCGGCAGCGCCGCCCGCGCTCGATCGAAGCGACGTGGCCGCTTGTGCGCCGTTTATTTTAAATCGCACGGTAGACTTTAAAACCCCGCGTACCGGTTCGATGTTATAATCTCAGCCGTCGGTTTAAAATCGGACGGTCCACGTCAGCCCCGCATTATAAAGACTGGAATTCTTACGTGCTACCCCCTGGGGTTCTCTGGAATTGAGAGCTAGCCCCGGAAACTTCAGATCTAGCCCCTGGAACTCCAGAAAATCATGTAAATTCATTTAAAAATCAGTTTTAGCCCCTGGACTTAATAAAAATTAGGAAAACACCTCTGATAAGTGTAGCTAGACCCCTGGAAATTATGAAAATAATATTATAGACCCTGTAATGGGGTGAGTTCATTATTTTAGCCCTGTCTAGTATTTAATTTAGAAAATTGAATATGTAACTAGTGTTTAAAAATTAAAAAGTGGGACAAACATAATTGTCAAAATTAATTAAAAGCTTTCTCAGTACTTAGAAAACTTTGGAGTGAGATAAAAATATACTTTGGGCTGAAATGAATCTGTTTCATTTATTATTCACATTTATTAGTATAGGGACACATTTTTAAGTAAAGAATAGTTATAGAAAATAGGTAAAATAATTATAAACTAGTTTACATCAGAGGCAACGGTCAAAATATGTTATTAAATTATTTTGGACCAGAACCTATTCTGTTTAGATGATGTGTATTACTCATTTCATAATAAAATACACAATTATGCATAGGAATATAAATCTGAAAATATAGCAACTAGTAAAAGATAAATGGAGTTTCTAAAATCCAAAGAATTCAGTTTAGGGTTGGTAGAAATTCTGAAGGCACATATGGAGAAGAAAAATTACTTTTCATACATACTTGGTAGTGAAAAGGTGTAGTAGCTTAATATAAGGAATTTATTTAAAACTGAAACACACACACACATATATATATATATATATATATAAATATAGTATGTAAGTATAAATATGAACACCAAAGTAGGAATCATACACATATAAATAAAAGTGTATGCAAGCCACAGATCAACACACAAAGTAACCACAACACATATAATGGTGAATGAATTTCATAAATATGAATGTGTGGTTTGTATAAAGTAGAAGTGTGAACTATGTCTTATGATTGTTGTTTTTCTTTTGCTATGTGTGATGGTATGAAGTAGAACCTGTTCAAGAGCAAGTTAACCCTTTCCAAGATCAGGACTACCCATTTCAAGAGCAGCAAGAAGGAGGCAAGTGTCCTTGACCACTTTGATCCTATGTTAGGATGTGTAGATAGAATTATTTGCATTGTCAAATGAAATATGAAACCCATGCTAGGAAGTTTCCCTAGAATTGCATTACCTTGTTTCCTTGAAGCTTGGGTTGGGATTTATTTTACCATGTCATTTATTTCCATGCATATGCTTAGCCATGCTTAGAATGGGATATTTGGGATATGAAATCATCAGTTTATATTACCATACTCTTGAATGAGACATTGTGAGTTATGTAGAGGTAGGGATCAAGGCAAGTTGGATGTTTTGGTTGTGTGCTGGGTGCACGAGACTTGGGTTTGTGTTTAGTACTTGCCTGGATCCTAAGGACCGGTTCATGGAGCATGTAACCCGGCTTTACAGTGCCAACCACATGCTGAGATGGGGCAGCTTGGCCAATAAATTAGGTGTATCCCCGGCGTAGTATGGGTGTGTTGGATGGTGCGGGGAGTAGGTGTCAGCTGGACTACCATATGAACCGCAAGGCTCAAGAGGGGGCCACTGCAGCGGGGTTGGAGCCTCTTGTATGCTGTTAGGGGTGAAACCTCAGTGGGCCCACGCTCGTCGGGAATCCCTTTGTAAAGGCTTCGTAGTGATCTCCTGGCCGCACACCTGGGAAGTGTGAATGTGGATCGTAGCCACTGGCATAATGGAGGTTCTTTTAGTCCACCCGGCAACGGGGGATGAAATCACTACATGTGGGTACAGTGGTACAAACTCTGCAGAGTCAAAACTGTCTTGACAGCCGTGCTCACGGTTAAGAGCGGCCTGGACTTATTCATGATTAGAGGAGTGATGGTTTTTGGAAGTTGTGGATGTTAAGCGGGGAGCTTGACATTGGAAATGATGTTATGGTTATTTGGATTATGATGATGGGATGGGAGATTGGGACCATTTCACCTGTGTAGTAATGTAGGTGCTTAATAAGGTAAGGTGATAGGTATTAATTGCGTAGTGCTTTAATCATGAGTTCAACCTCTCCTTGTTCTAGCCATGCATGATAAAATTTTCCCACACTTGCTGAGTACCATTGGTACTCAACCTTGCATTTTTGTTGGTTTATATTGCTGCTCAAGTCAAGATAATGAGGTGGTGTATAATGACCAAGATTTTGGACCCGAGGAAGGTTTTTAGGTTCATGAAGACCCCCGGGCAACGCCTGTGATGGAGCCCTAATGAATAATATTCCGCTGCTAGTTTATTTACTTGTGATGAACTTATTATTGTCCATCGAGACATTTACTTTTTAAGACTTACTTATATTCGACACCTGGCTTGTAATAAATGATGCTTCACTATTTGTCATCACATGTATGAGAAAAATGATCCTGGCATACATGTGATATTCACTTGGTTGTTCTTCGGAAAAACCGGGTGTGACAGAGGTGGTATCAGAGCCAAGGTTGCCCGTAGGAACGTGGACCTAGGTAGAAATGGACGTATTTAAGGGCCCTATTTTCTTAAAAACTATTTTCCAAGGTGTGGGTGGAAAAATGTTATTAAAGGAGTCATTTTCTTCATCTTACCCCAACTTTCATTCAAAATAGGATTTTTGTTTGAGAATTTATCTAACCTAATTTTAAATTCTTTTGTTTTAGATGGTTCGCATGATTCGCACCGCTCGTAAGTCCACAGGAGGGAGAGTTCCCGTAGTTGCCCTTGCCGAAAGAGAGGAGAGTCGTCCAGTGACGTACCTTTCCTATGGATTGGCAGTAGGAGATTTGTTGCGCCGTCTTCGGCGTATGCTCGAAGCCGCCGGCAATACGGGCAAGCTAATCATCCACTATAACTCCACCAGGACCATCCGTGAGAAGAGGGAAGAATGGAGTTCGGAGATGAGGATTATACACGAGAATCAACTGCTTAAGATTCACCACTCTCCAGCTTGTCGAGCAACACAAGTTGACGCGGAGAAATATGTCACCTGGGAGGCCATCACCTGCCAGGGTCACATCTATCGTCGCCACTTGGACAAAACTGAGTACATGTATGTCCTCCAACGTGAGAGTGGTACCACGGAGTACAAGTACCCACCGGTGCAGCAAGGGACTTCCCATGAGCACATGGACTTGTGCTTGGAGGATGCTGCTATGCTCAGCACTCGACTGCAGGAGTGTCAACAAGAGCTTCAGGATGTCCGAGACACTCTGAAGGAAACGGAGGCGTTGCTGCGAGCTTGCTTAAAGGCGAGAAAAAGAGGAGATGGGAATGAACTGTGTGTCACCGTGAGTGATACATGGACTCCTGACTCCCTGGATCGCCGAGCGATCAGGCGTCGTCGCACTTCTCCACCAGCAGCCTCCCCACCCAAAGCAGAGTCAGAAGGTAGCCGAAATGAGGAGGAAGATCCCGAGGAGCCAGCTCAAGAGGACGAGTAGTGTAGAGTCTTTCCCCTAGATAACAAGAGGTCGAGTAGTCGAGTCGTTACGTAGTTAATGGTGTGATAATGCTTGGTGTGTGACGTGAGTTGTGGAAGCCATGAGCAATTGTCCACAGCCTCGTCTTCAGATTGTTTTGCTTTGGTGTGTGAACCCACAGGAAATAATAGTGCATTTATTTGGTGTGAGATATAAACCCTCGTAAAATTTTAACAAAGCCTTAACACCTCAAAGTACCAACAAATGAAAGTAGTGAGATGATACTAAATGGTATCAAGTTAATATTTGTTGATTCTGCCAGATGGCCGGAAGAGGAAAGGGACGTGCTGCCAACCCCGCCAACAACAATGATGAGGCATGCAACCCTCATCTTTCTGGAGGCCAGGACAGGGGTGGTCGCCGTGAAGAAGTTGATCCTCTCCACCAAATGCTGGAGAATCAAAATCAGCTCATCCAGAACTTGACTCAAGTGGTGGCCAACTTGCATCAAGTTCCACCTCCACAAGCTGCACCACGCCAACCAAGGTTGAGTGAGTTTCTAGGAACTCAACCTCCAAAGTTTGCAAGTGCTGCTGAACCTCTGGAGGCAGATGATTGGCTGAAGACCATTGAAAGTAAGATGAGGATAATAAAATGCCAAGGGTATGAGAGGGTGCTGTTTGCCTCTCATCAATTGCATGGACCTGCTGCTGATTGGTGGACCGCCTACGTGGCCGCCCATCATGACCCTGAGAACATCACTTGGGAAGAGTTCAAGCGTAGCTTCCGCAACCATTACATCCCAAGAGGTGAACTCAAAAACAAGAGGAAGGAGTTTTTGGGACTGCAGCAGGGAAACATGACGGTGAGGGAATACCTCACTAAATTTACTCAACTATCCCGTTATGCTCCACGAGACATAGAGACCGATGAGCAGAAACAAGATTGTTTCGTGGAAGGGCTTACCGCAGAAATGCAGTGTGCAATGTCCTCCAATGAGTATGAAAGCTTTCAAAAGATGGTGGACAGAGCATTTGTGGTGGAAAGGAAGCTAAAGGCCCTGGAAAATGAGAATAAGAGGAAGGCGGGGTGGTCACATCAGGCCTCAGGGAGCAACACCCGCCCACGTATGATGCAGCAACCTACGGGGCAGACGAGCCGTGCTGCGGTACCCTATTCAGCACCGAGAGGGTACAACCCAAACTACAGGCCTCCCGCAGCACCAGCACAGCCGCAACGTCAGTTTGTGCAGCAGCCTCGCCCCGCATATCCACCTCGACCAGCAGTGCAAGGACCCCCAAACCAACCCCAAGACAACAAGGGCCAGGCATCTAAGATTGGGGTGCAATGTTTCAGCTGTGGTGAAGTGGGGCACTACGCCCATAAGTGTCCAAAGAAGAAGCCCACGCCGCCACAACAGCAGAATGTATTGAGAGGACGGGTGAACCATGTCACTATGGAGGAAGCACAAGAGGCACCCGACGTGGTAGTTGGTAAGTTTCCTGCCAATTTACACCTTGCCACTCTGCTGTTTGATTCTGGTGCTACCCACTCGTTCATTGCTCAAGGGTTTGTTAAGAAGCATGACCTAGCAACCACACAAATGAACCATATGCTAGCCGTAAACTCTCCAGGTGGAGAAATAAGGACAAGACAAGTGTGTCCCAAAGTGAGCCTAGACATTAATGGGGTAGTATTTACTGCTAACCTCATAGTGATAGATTCACAAGGGATAGATATTATTTTGGGTATGGATTGGTTGACCAAACATAAAGGAATCATCCATTGTTCGACCAGAACGGTGGAACTAACTCACCCCAATGGCACAAGAGTAAAGTTCATAACGATACACGAGCCTAGGAGGGACATTAAATTAAATCAAGTGGAGGTGAAAGTTGAGGAAATCAGGACTATCAGGTAATATCCAGATGTTTTTCCGGAGGAATTGCCAGGTATGCCTCCCGACCGTGACGTGGAATTCGCAATTGAGCTAGTACCGGGAACAGCCCCGATATACAAGAGACCTTATCGAATGGACTCCAAGCAGCTAGAAGAGCTCAAGGATCATTTGAGAGAATTGACGGAGAAGGGGTATATTCGCCCTAGTTCCTCACCATGGGGAGCTCCGGTGATATTTGTGCCCAAGAAAGACGGAACCCAAAGGTTATGCATGGATTACCGTGCCTTGAATGAGGTAACCATCAAAAACAAGTACCCATTACCCCGCATTGAAGACTTGTTTGATCAGTTGAGGGGAGCTTGTGTGTTCTCGAAAATTGATCTCAGGTCGGGGTACCACCAACTCAAGATAAGGCAATCTGATATTCCCAAGACAGCTTTCGTATCTCGGTACGGACTGTATGAATATACTATCATGCCTTTTGGGCTAACCAATGCCCCGGCATATTTCATGTACCTCATGAACAAGGTATTCATGGAATATTTGGACAAATTTGTGGTGGTTTTCATAGATGATATTCTCGTCTTCTCCAAAAATGAAGAAGAACATGAGAAACATCTAAGGTTGGTGTTACAGAGGCTGAGAGAACACCAACTATATGCCAAGTTGAGCAAGTGTGAGTTTTGGCTGAAGAGAGTTCCCTTTTTAGGACATATCATCTCGGAGGGAGGAATCTCCGTAGATCCCGCCAAAATCGAGGATATCCAGAAGTGGAAAACCCCTGAAAATGTCGGGGAAGTTCGAAGCTTTTTGGGATTGGCTGGATACTATCGACGGTTTATTGAGGGATTCTCCAAGATCTCGAGACCTCTCACTAAACTGTTGGAAAAGGGAATCACATTCACCTGGACGCCACAGTGCGAGACGAGCTTTCAGGAGCTAAAGAAGAGATTGACAACAGCCCCAGTGCTGGTTATGCCAGATATGCAGAAGAATTTCACAGTGTACTGCGATGCCTCTGGAAATGGGTTGGGTTGTGTTCTCATGCAAGAAGGACATGTCGTGGCATATGCATCCCGGCAGCTTCGGAAGCACGAGAAGAACTATCCTACACATGACCTAGAACTAGCTGCAGTGGTACACGCGTTGAAAATTTGGCGGCACTATTTGATGGGGAAGAGGACAGAAATATATACGGATCATAAGAGTTTGAAGTACATATTCACACAGCCAGATCTCAACCTCAGACAAAGGAGATGGTTAGAGCTAATCAATGACTTTGATGTGGGCATCAACTATCATCCCGGAAAAGCAAACGTCGTGGCCGATGCTTTGAGTCGGAAAGTGCAGGTCAATAAGTTGAGCTTGAAGGACATGCCCGCAGAATTGAAGGACGAGGTTATAAGGCTCAATCTATGTCTAGTAAATAGTGGTGAAGCCATCGCCATGGAAGTGGACTCCACACTCGAGCAAGACATAAGCGAGGGCCAAAAGAATGATGAGAAGATACAAGAGATCAGACAACTCATTAAGGAAAATAAAGCTCCTGGTTTTAGAGAGGATGAACAGGGAACGGTGTGGCACGGGAAAAGGATCTGTGTGCCAGAAGTAAAAGAGATCCGTGAATTAATTTTGAAGGAGGCTCACGATTCTGACTATTCCATTCATCCTGGGAGTACGAAGATGTACCAGGATCTCAAGAGCAGGTATTGGTGGTATGGCATGAAGCGAGATGTCGCGGAACATGTTGCCCTATGTGACACATGTCAGTTGGTGAAAGCTGAACATCAACGACCCGCGGGATTATTGCAACCACTTAAAGTACCTGAATGGAAGTGGGAAGAAATCAGCATGGATTTTGTCGTGGGATTGCCTAGGACCCAATCCGGGTATGATTCAATATGGGTCATTATTGATAGGCTAACCAAGGTAGCTCATTTCATCCCTGTGAAAGAAAGCTACAGCGGATCAAAATTGGCAGAATTGTACATGTCAAGTATTGTGTGTTACCATGGAGTGCCAAAGAAGATTGTGTCGGATCGAGGGACACAGTTCACCTCAAGGTTCTGGCAGAAGTTGCATGAAACCATGGGAACCCATCTGAATTTCAGCTATGCCTATCATCCCCAAACTGACGGGCAGACGGAGAGAACCAATCAGATCCTTGAAGATATGTTAAGGGCATGTGCACTCAAAAACAATAGGAGTTGGGACAAGAACTTACCGTATGCGGAGTTTTCCTATAACAACAGTTATCAAGCTAGTATGAAGATGTCACCGTTTGAAGCTTTGTATGGAAGAAAGTGCAGAACTCTCCTATTTTGGAACCAAACAGGAGAAAGTAAAGTGTTTGGTCCAGAAGTACTACAAGAAGCCGAGGCGAAGGTGAGGGAGATTCGCAACAATTTGAGGATAGCACAAACACGCCAAAAGAGCTATGCTGATGTACGAAGAAGAGAGCTCGTTTTCAACGTGGGAGACTATGTTTATCTCAAGGTGTCCCCTATCAGAGGACTTCGTCGGTTCAAGGTGAAAGGGAAGTTGTCACCTCGATACATCGGACCCTTTCAAGTTTTGGAAAGAAAAGGCGAAGTGGCGTACCAACTAGAGTTACCGGTTCATCTATCAGATGTACACGATGTATTCCATGTGTCACAACTCAAGAAATGTCTGAGGACGCCTGAGGAGGTGTTACCCATGAATGAAGTAGATGTAGCTGAGGATTTGACTTATGCCGAGCAACCATACAAGATTTTGGAGACGATGGAACGCCTCACCAGAAATAAAAGAATCCGGATGTGCAACGTGCAGTGGAAGCATCACTCAGAAGAGGAAGCTACCTGGGAACGGGAAGATGAGCTTAAGGCACAATTTCCGGAATTGTTTTCTTAGAAACACCAATCTCGAGGACGAGATTTCTTTTAAGGGGGATAGAGCTGTAACACCCCAAATTTTGATTCAAAACCCTAAACCATGTTCAGAGGGGAATTTAGAAATTTTTGGACGTGTTGCATGTTTTGAAAAAATTCAAATTCAAACTGGAATTCAAATTATACTCAAAACAGAAAAGAAATGGAAAAAGAAAAAGAGAAACGGAAAAAAAACCGGCCAGTGGGCCGAAACCCGCCAGCCGGCCCAGTTTCCCCGCGCCAGCCCGCCCCCGCGCGCGCCGCGCTGTCTCTCACAGACAGGTGGGACCCGCCTGTCATCCCTAACCCCGCGACCCCGGACTCTCTCCCGCACGCGCGATCGCAACCGACCGGATTTCCGCGTCCCGCAGCCCGAATTCTGGTCCCAAACGACTCAAACTCGATCGCAACAGACCCACCGCCCTCCCCCGGCTATAAAAACCCCAGCCCCGATCGGTTTTTCTCACGCGATCGCCGATTTTCACTCCGGTGAGCACCGAGACTTCGCCGGTGAATTCTGGCCGATCTAAGCTCGGAAACTCTGATCTAACTCGCTGGTCTTGATCCACCGCCTCCGGGGAACTTTGCAGGTGCAGAAAACCCGAAGACTTACGGTGTAAATCCAGCGCCGACGAGCTTCACCGTGGTTTTGCCTCGGACCTCGCCGCTGAGCACTTTCCAGGACCCCCGAGCTCGAGAAAACCCCCGAGGTGAGATCCCTGACCTCCCCTCTACCGATCTATGCCATAAGATCACAGTTTTAGGCAGAATTCTCGAGGATCCGAAACTTTCCGGCGAGATCGCCGCTTCCCGCCGCCGTGCGCCGCCGGCAGCGCCGCCCGCGCTCGATCGAAGCAACGTGGCCGCTTGTGCGCCGTTTATTTTAAATCGCACGGTAGACTTTAAAACCCCGCGTACCGGTTCGATGTTATAATCTCAGCCGTCGGTTTAAAATCGGACGGTCCACGTCAGCCCCGCATTATAAAGACTGGAATTCTTACGTGCTACCCCCTGGGGTTCTCTGGAATTGAGAGCTAGCCCCGGAAACTTCAGATCTAGCCCCTGGAACTCCAGAAAATCATGTAAATTCATTTAAAAATCAGTTTTAGCCACTGGACTTAATAAAAATTAGGAAAACACCTCTGATAAGTGTAGCTAGACCCCTGGAAATTATGAAAATAATATTATAGACCCTGTAATGGGGTGAGTTCATTATTTTAGCCCTGTCTAGTATTTAATTTTGATTCAAAACCCTAAACCATGTTCAGAGGGGAATTTAGAAATTTTTGGACGTGTTGCATGTTTTGCAAAAATTCAAATTCAAACTGGAATTCAAATTATACTCAAAACAGAAAAGAAATGGAAAAAGAAAAAGAGAAACGGGAAAAAAACCGGCGAGTGGGCCGAAACCCGCCAGCCGGCCCAGTTTCCCCACGCCAGCCCGCCCCCGCGCGCGCCGCGCTGTCTCTCACAGACAGGTGGGATCCGCCTGTCATCCCTAACCCCGCGACCCCGGACTCTCTCCCGCGCGCGCGATCGCAACCGACCGGATTTCCGCGTCCCGCAGCCCGAATTCTGGTCCCAAACGACTCAAACTCGATCACAACAGACCCACCGCCCTCCCCCAGCTATAAAAACCCCAGCCCCGATCGGTTTTTCTCACGCGATCGCCGATTTTCACTCCGGTGAGCACCGAGACTTCGCCGGTGAATTCTGGCCGATCTAAGCTCAGAAACTCTGATCTAACTCGCTGGTCTTGATCCACCGCCTCCGGGGAACTTTGCAGGTGCAGAAAACCCGAAGACTTACGGTGTAAATCCAGCGCCGACGAGCTTCGCCGTGTTTTTGCCTCGGACCTTGCCGCTGAGCACTTTCCAGGACCCCCGAGCTCGAGAAAACCCCCGAGGTGAGATCCCTGACCTCCCCTCTACCGATCTATGCCATAAGATCACAGTTTTAGGCAGAATTCTCCAGGATCCGAAACTTTCCGGCGAGATCGCCGCTTCCCGCCGCCGTGCGCCGCCGGCAGCGCCGCCCGCGCTCGATCGAAGCGACGTGGCCGCTTGTGCGCCGTTTATTTTAAATCGCACGGTAGACTTTAAAACCCCGCGTACCGGTTCGATGTTATAATCTCAGCCGTCGGTTTAAAATCGGACGGTCCACGTCAGCCCCGCATTATAAAGACTGGAATTCTTACGTGCTACCCCCTGGGGTTCTCTGGAATTGAGAGCTAGCCCCGGAAACTTCAGATCTAGCCCCTGGAACTCCAAAAAATCATGTAAATTCATTTAAAAAACAGTTTTAGCCCCTGGACTTAATAAAAATTAGGAAAACACCTCTGATAAGTGTAGCTAGACCCCTGGAAATTATGAAAATAATATTATAGACCCTGTAATGGGGTGAGTTCATTATTTTAGCCCTGTCTAGTATTTAATTTAGAAAATTGAATATGTAACTAGTGTTTAAAAATTAAAAAGTGGGACAAACATAATTTTCAAAATTAATTAAAAGCTTTCTCAGTACTTAGAAAACTTTGGAGTGAGATAAAAATATACTTTGGGCTGAAATGAATCTGTTTCATTTATTATTCACATTTATTAGTATAGGGACACATTTTTAAGTAAAGAATAGTTATAGAAAATAGGTAAAATAATTATAAACTAGTTTACATCAGAGGCAAAGTCAAAATATGTTATTAAATTATTTAGGACCAGAACCTATTCTGTTTAGATGATGTGTATTACTCATTTCATAATAAAATACACAATTATGCATAGGAATATAAATCTGAAAATATAGCAACTAGTAAAAGATAAATGGAGTTTCTAAAATCCAAAGAATTCAGTTTAGGGTTGGTAGAAATTCTGAAGGCACATATGGAGAAGAAAAATTACTTTTCATACATACTTGGTAGTGAAAAGGTGTAGTAGCTTAATATAAGGAATTTATTTAAAACTGAAACACACATATATATATATATATAAATATAGTATGTAAGTATAAATATGAACACCAAAGTAGGAATCATACACATATAAATAAAAGTGTATGCAAGCCACAGATCAACACACAAAGTAACCACAACACATATAATGGTGAATGAATTTCATAAATATGAATGTGTGGTTTGTATAAAGTAGAAGTGTGAACTATGTCTTATGATTGTTGTTTTTCTTTTGCTATGTGTGATGGTATGAAGTAGAACCTGTTCAAGAGCAAGTTAACCCTTTCCAAGATCAGGACTACCCATTTCAAGAGCAGCAAGAAGGAGGCAAGTGTCCTTGACCACTTTGATCCTATGTTAGGATGTGTAGATAGAATTATTTGCATTGTCAAATGAAATATGAAACCCATGCTAAGAAGTTTCCCTAGAATTGCATTACCTTGTTTCCTTGAAGCTTGGGTTGGGATTTATTTTACCATGTCATTTATTTCCATGCATATGCTTAGCCATGCTTAGAATGGGATATTTGGGATATGAAATCATCAGTTTATATTACCATACTCTTGAATGAGACATTGTGAGTTATGTAGAGGTAGGGATCAAGGCAAGTTGGATGTTTTGGTTGTGTGCTGGGTGCACGAGACTTGGGTTTGTGTTTAGTACTTGCCTGGATCCTAAGGACCGGTTCATGGAGCATGTAACCCGGCTTTACAGTGCCAACCACATGCTGAGATGGGGCAGCTTGGCCAATTAATTAGGTGTATCCCCGGCGTAGTATGGGTGTGTTGGATGGTGCGGGGAGTAGGTGTCAGCTGGACTACCATATGAACCGCAAGGCTCAAGAGGGGGCCACTGCAGCGGGGTTGGAGCCTCTTGTATGCTGTTAGGGGTGAAACCTCAGTGGGTCCACGCTCGTCGGGAATCCCTTTGTAAGGGCTTAGTAGTGATCTCCTGGCCGCACACCTGGGAAGTGTGAATGTGGATCGTAGCCACTTGCATAATGGAGGTTCTTTTAGTCCACCCGGCAACGGGGGATGAAATCACTACATGTGGGTACAGTGGTACAAACTCTGCAGAGTCAAAACTGTCTTGACAGCCGTGCTCACGGTTAAGAGCGGCCTGGACTTATTCATGATTAGAGGAGTGATGGTTTTTGGAAGTTGTGGATGTTAAGCGGGGAGCTTAACATTGGAAATGATGTTATGGTTATTTGGATTATGATGATGGGATGGGAGATTGGGACCATTTCACCTGTGTAGTAATGTAGGTGCTTAATAAGCTAAGGTGATAGGTATTAATTGCGTAGTGCTTTAATCATGAGTTCAACCTCTCCTTGTTCTAGCCATGCATGATAAAATTTTCCCACACTTGCTGAGTACCATTGGTACTCAACCTTGCATTTTTGTTGGTTTATATTGCTGCTCAGGTCAAGATAATGAGGTGGTGTATAATGACCAAGATTTTGGACCCGAGGAAGGTTTTTAGGTTCATGAAGACCCCCGGGCAACGCTGTGATGGAGCCCTAATGAATAATATTCCGCTGCTAGTTTATTTACTTGTGATGAACTTATTATTGTCCATCGAGACATTTACTTTGTAAGACTTACTTATATTCGACACCTGGCTTGTAATAAATGATGCTTCACTATTTGTCATCACATGTATGAGAAAAATGATCCTGGCATACATGTGATATTCACTTGGTTGTTCTTCGGAAAAACCGGGTGTGACAACCTCCCACCACCATGACTCGATTTGGGTAATCATGGACCGGTTGACCAAATCGGTACGCTTCATCCCCGTGCATACCAGATACACCGCCAAGCAGTATGCGGAGTTATACATAGCACGGACCTTGTGCCTACATGGAGTTCCCCGGACGATCATCTCCGATCGAGGCGCGTTGTTTGTTGCTCGTTTCTGGGAGCAGCTACACGCATCCTTGGGAACCAAATTGATTCGAAGCTCTGCGTATCACCCTCAAACCGATGGTCAAACAGAGAAGGTGAATCAAATACTTGAAGATGTGCTGAGAGCATGTGCCATCCACCACGGTAAGAGCTGGGATGATCACTTACCGTTGGCAGAGTTCTCATATAACAACGGGTATCAATCAAGTATCAAAATGGCGCCTTATGAGGCTCTCTACGGCCGGAAGTGCCGCACGCCCTTGAACTGGTGTGAATCCGGCGAGAGAGTTATTTACAGGATTGATCTCGTAAATGAAGCTGAAGAGCGGGTAAAGCTTATTCAAGCAAATCTTAAATCCGCTCAGTCTAGACAAAAGAGCTATGCGGATAAGAGGTGTCGTCCTCTGGAATTTCAAGTTGGGGACCACGTATACCTCCACATATCTTTTATGAAGGGCATTCACTGATTCGGAGTGAAAGGAAAATTAGCTCCGCGTTTCATTGGTCCCTTCGTCATCATTGAAAGACGAAGACCTACCGGCTATATGGGAACCGGGAAACCGATGTAACTCGGGTAGCTGGGTATTGAGGCATTGCCCGTCGTTCAGAGGGTAGGTTGAGAGCTTGAGGTGTAAATCGGTTGGCGGCACTGAGATGCGCATGCAGAGACCTCTTGCTCGGGACGCTGGGACCGGTTCAATATTTGGCTGACTGGCGAAAGGTAGTTGCGTACGGCGTCTGTGATGGTTGTTGTAGGCAACATCGAGTACGGGCGTACGTGACGGGTTGTTCGGGTAACCCTGCAGGTGTAAATCGATTATAATCGCCGTCCCTCGCGGTCAGTGAGTACCACTTGTTCACTGTACCGTGACGTAGAAAGAACAGGCTAGTTACATGTTAAAATGTTGCTGATTGAAAGATGGACTTGATTGTTAATGATTTGCTGTAGTCTAGAGCTAACTAAAGTTCTTTTCAACTTTGGGCAAAGTACATGAGAGAAATGCGTTTCTTGTTTGATTGCGGCTCTCTCATGTGCCTTAGCGTAAGGTTCTCCACAACCTGCTGCTAAAACTTGAAAGTAAGGTCCCAATAATTAGGCGAGTCCTTTGCAAATTGTTTTACCTCATGTACCCATCACTCCTCATGTAGAAGTTCCATGTTTAGGTGAGACGGGTCACACTTGCTGAGCCTTCGTGCTCACTGCTTGTGTTTGAAGCTTTTGCAGCGTTCTATGAGGAAGAGACTCCCGAAGAGGAGACGGAACCCCAGGAGGGGAACCCCGTCGAGTGGGAGTCGTGCATGCCGCAGAGTTAGTGTGCGTGTGTGCTAGCAAGGACACGTTCGAGGGCTGAAATGGACTTGATGCGTAGTCTACGCCCGCGAGTGTAGACTAAACTTATTTTGATGTAATCATGTTCATAAACCTGTTTATGTAATAAAATTCTGCTTCCGCTTTGTACCTTTGACGTGTGTTATCCGGTGCTGTGCAACACAGCACCCCTCAGCGTGATCCTGGCTCGACAAGACCGTGGGGTCGTGTCAGCGGCATGAAGCGGGGGCGTACATTGCTTCCTCTTGGCTATCCTTGATTTGACATTTTCTTCTTGCCTTCTTGTTCAATCTCACGGATCTTGCTCTCCACCACTATAGCTTTGTCAACAAGCTTCTGGAAGTTGCATAATCATTGTTGAGCAGCTGGACTTGAATTTCATTGTTCAGTCCTCTCATGAACAAGTATTACTTCCTGTTATCTGAGTTTACGTCCTATGGAGCATAACTTAACAGTTGCGTGAACTTGTTGAGATATTCGTTCACACTCCTCCTTCCTTGCCAGAGACCTTCAAACTCCTGCCTTTTAAGCATCATGACTCCTTCAAGGACATAATGAGAGCAGAAACTCTCCTTGAATTCAGCCCAAGTAATTGTCTCCTAGTTGACATGAGCATTGCAAAGAGCGTCCCACCAATCAGCGGCTGCTCCCATCAGCTGGTGTGATGTGAAGAGAACCTTCTCCCGATCACTGCATTGAACAATAGCAAGCTTCTTTTCAATAGACTTCAGAAAGTTATTGGCCTCCATAAGATCATTAGATTGTGCAAAAGTAGGTGGCCTACTCCTCATGGATTTTCTCAATCTGTTATGAGCAGGTGGTGGTGGCGGCGGTGGGGGTGCAGGAACAGGGTTAGGGTTGTTGTTGTTATCCTGCATGCGAGGGCCTCATGGCCTCGTCAAGCCAGGATCACGCTGAGAGATGCTACGTTGCACAGCACCGGATAACACACATAAAATATACAAAGCGGAAGCAAAGTTTTATTACATAAAAGAGTTTATGAACATGTTTACAACAAAATATGTTAAGTCCACACTCACGGGCGTAGACTACACACAGAGTTCACGTTCAGCCCGTGAACGTGTTTCCTCTAGCACATACGCACACTAACACGGCGGCGTGCACGACTCCCACTCGACGGGGTTTCCCTCTTGGGTTTCCATCTCCTCCTCGGGAGTCTCCTCCTCATAACACCCTGCAAAAGCTTCAAACACAAGCAGTGAGCACGATGGCTCAGCAAGTCTGACCCGTCTTTCCTATACATGAAACTTCTACATTCTGGCTTACAGTGTAAACGGGAAAGTAAGTTGCAAAGGACTCGCCTAAGTAGTTGAATGTTACTTTCAATTTTTAGCAGCATGTTGTGGAGAACCTCACGCTAAGGCACATGAGAGAGCCGCAATCAAACAAGAAACGCATTTCTCTCATGTACTTTGCCCAAGGTCGAAAAGAACTTTAATTAGCTATAAACTATAGCACTTCATTAGCAATCAAGGTCCATCATTCAAATCAGCAAACTTTTAACATGTATCTAACCTGTTCTTTCTACGTCACGGTACAGTGAACAAGTGGTACTCACTGACCGCGAGGCGATTTACACCAGCAGGGTTACCCAAATAACCCGTCGCGTATGCCCGTACTCGATGTTGCCTACAGCACCCATCACGGATGTCGTATGCAACCACCTTTCACCCGTCAGCCAAATGTTGAACTGGTCCTATCGTCCCTAGCAAGAGGTCTCTGCGCACGCATCTGCAGTGCCGCCAGTCGATTTGCACCTCAAGCTCTCAACCTACCCTCTGGATGACAAGAAATGCCTCAACACCCCGCTAACCGAATTACATCGGTTTCCCGATTCCCATATATCCGGTAGGTCTTTGGTACTGTTCTAGCTTGTTCAACTGGCCTGCACATGGCTCGGTCGTCGACCGACACAAGCGGAGCTGTAGCACCCAGGCCCCAACATCCTGCTGCCCTTACTCTCCGCTCGGTCTCATTTTTATTGGCATGTGTTCCATTTGCTATCTTTACACGAGTAGTGTGCCTCTAGCCTATTCTCGCGAGTAGTTCCAACTACTCGAGTTGTAGTGAACCTTACTCTATCTTACCATTGCAGTAGCTAATCGAGGTTTAAAACCTAATCCCAACCCAGGGTTTTCTTGTCTATGCATTTCGGTTTTGAAACAAGACTCTAATGCATAAATAAAGTGGGCACTCAAAGTAAGTTCTCAAAACAGTAAAATTTATAAAAATAGTTAATGCAAACTGGAGCTTGCCTTGCTGCTGTTTGTCGTTGGCTAGCTGTTCCTCTGGAGTTATGAAGTCTAATACTTCGGGCTCTTCCTCAACCTTAGCGACTAAATGAGATAAATACATATATGTATCAATTTGAATGCATTTGAATTTGATGTTGAATTTGTTAAGACTATAAGTATTGCTATATAGGCCCAATAACTCTGAAATTTTTACTGTGGTCTGGATACAACCTAAACAGAGACTTGGCCAAGTTTCATTTGCAGCAAAGCTCATTTGGGCTCTCCACAAATAAATATGTATTTTGCCTTAATTGGAGCTCTTAGTGTGTTCTAGGGATTTTCATGGAGCAAGACATGACTTTATGAAAACTATATTTTCTGAGGGTTCTAATGGATTTGGTTTCACATAATTTGAAGACTCCTAGCCAAAGATATGAGCTAAACAAGTTCTGAGAAAATCTGAAAAATGTTTCTTGACATTTTTCATTTTCTCTGGAATAGTTTCATTAATCACACCATTAGGTGAATCAACTGAGCTCAAATGGATCTGAAAATTTTATGGTAGCTCAAGGTTAAGATGGTGAACATCCTGGCCAAATTTAAGAATTTTCCTCAATAGGGTTCTCCAGTTAAAATTCTAAACAGTTCAAAATTTGAAGAATTAATTCTGGAGAATTAAGCATTTTCATAAAGTGAAACTTGATTTGTTGGAAAATACTCAGAGAGCTTAATCCAACAAAATTTGGTTCACTTGATTTGGAGATTTGTCGCCAATGTTATGAGGGTTTGAAGTTTGAATTAGAAACTTGGGACCGGGGCTACATGTCGGCTTCTCAGCGGCTGACACATGGGGCTACGGAGTTTGTCACATGCAACCGCAGACAATCCGGTGCCACAGCTCATCCCCGGATTAAATATATGCTTGCTGACACGTGGGACCGGGGCTTCTTCAACCTCCTGACATCCCACGCTTGGCCGCCGCCCCCCTCGCCGGAGTGCTCGACGGAGGGGCTCTGCCGTTCGCCAAATTCCGAGATTTTCGCCGCCTCTGCCTAATCCCAAACAGGGAACACTGTGCTGGCCTTAGCTCGACATGACAACTACAGGAACTTGGCCGGCGATGAGAGGCGGCTTTGGAAGAACTTTGGCCGTGTCGGCCGGGCTTCCTAGCACCCCAAATGATCGAGCAAACTGTCATAGAGAATCAGTGCACCCTAGGGAAGGTCGTCATGAACTCAAAGAAGCTCGGAAACAGCCGAAAGTAGGATGTCACCGTGTGACCTATGTCGGAAATCAGAAATCCTAGCAAAACTCGAAGAACAGTGGCTACACCCGACGGTTCTCCGAAGTTTTGGATACTATAAACTCGCACGGACGTCTAGAAGTAGTCCTGTAAGTTAGGTGATGAGTGGTGCAGTGTGTAGCACAAATTTTGCAAAGTGGTCTGGTGGCCTCTTTTGTACACTGGCGCAAAACCGTGAAATTCCGGCGACAGAAGCCCAAGTCATGCCGCCGGAGCTTGTGGTAATGGAAGAGGGATCTATGACGAACCTCTTTTCTGTTCACAGCTCGGGGGTAACACCCTAAAAATCTGCTAAGAGGGGAATTTAAAAAATTTTGGACGTATTGCATGTGGTGCAGAAATTCAAATTCAAATTGGAATTCAAATTCAAATCAAAACAGAAAAGAAACGGAAAAAGAAAAAAGAAAACACCCCTGGCCAGTGGGCCGAAATCCACCAGCCGGCCCACAATTTCCCGTGCCAGCCCACAGCCGCACGCCCCTCTCTCCCTCTCACTGACACGCGGGGCCCACATGTCATCCCTCACCTCTCGATCGCGCCAACAACCCGGACTCCTCCGGGCGCCCGAATCCAAACTACCCCCGGAAACCCGCGTCCTCGAGCCGAATTCTGGTCCCGGACGACTCCAACACGATCCCAACAGATCGCTGCCCTCCCTCGTCTTTATAAACGCCGACATTGCCCCGCCCCCCCCCCCCCCCCGATCGGCTGTTTTTCCTCCCGGTGAGAACCAGAGCTTCTCCAGCCGTTTTCTCTCGATCCTTGCTCGGATTTTCTGATCTAACGTGCCGATCATGTTCCACCACCTCCGGGGAGTCTCGCAGGTGAAGGAAATCCGGTGTTTTGCGCTCTAGACACAGCTCCGACGAGCACCGCCGCGTTTTCACCTCGGACCTCGTAGCCGACCGCCTTCCAGGGCCTCCGAGCTCAAGAAAAACCTCGCGGTGAGATCCCCGACGTCCCCTCTACCGATCTATGCCATGAAATCCCGGTTTTAGGAGGAATAGACGAAGATCCGAAGTTCTCTGGTGAGATCGCCGCCTCCGGCCGCCGCGCGCCGCCGGACAACGCGGGCTGGCTCCGGCCAGGGCGACGTGGCCGCTTGTGCGCCGTCTATTTTAAATCGCAAGGTAGAATTAAAATCCGCGCGTACCGGTTCGGCGATCTAATCTGAGCCATCTGTTTTAAATCGGACGGTCCACATCAGTCCGCGTTATAAAGGCCGGGATTCTTACGCGCTACCCCCTGGGGGTCTCGGAAAACACGAGCTAGCCCCGGAAACTTCAGATCTAGCCCCTGGAACTTCAGAAATTCATGTAAATTCATTTAAAAATCAGTTTTAGCCCCTGGACTTAATAAAAATTAGGAAAACCCCTCTGTTATGTGTAGTTAGACCCTTGGAAATTTATGAAATAATAAATTAGCCCCTGTAGTATGGTGGATTTACCTTTTTGACCCTATATGATATTAAATTCAGAAAATTTAATATGTGACTAGGACTTAAATTTAAAAAGGTAAGGCAAACACATTGCAAATTCAAATTTAAACTCTCCTAGTGCTTGGAAAACTTTAGAATAAGTTAGAAATAGATTTTAGGCTGAAATGAATCTATCTAAGTGTTGTTCATATTTATTAGTGCTAGAAATACATTTTTAGGCTAGGAAGTAATTCTGAAAACTGATAAAATAAATTTAAATTAGTTCACATCAGAGGAGAAGATTAAAAATATATTATGTAAATATTTTAGATCAGAACCTATTCTGTTTAAATGATATGCCCTACTATTTAATATTTAATACCCCCTTTTTGGCATAGAAAATAAATCTGAAAAATATAGGAAAATAGGTATGCATAATTAGAAAATGATAAATGAAGTCTCTAAAACCAAAAGCTTCAGTTTAGGATGTGGTAGAAGGTCTGAAACCCACTTGGAGTAGGAAATTACCTTCCATGCAAACTTGGTAGCTAAAGAGTGTATTAATTGAATATAAAGAATTTGTTTAAATTGGAAATTCATATATAGTGTGCAAACAGAAATCTGAATATAAAAGTTAGAAATCATATACATATGTTTAAATGTGCATGTAGGCCAAAATTCAACACATCTAGGATAACCACAACACTTAGTAATGTGAATGACTCCCATATGTATGTATGTGTGGTTTGCATGAAGTGAAAGTGTGAACTATGTCTTATGGATTGTGTTTTCTTTTGCTATGTGTATTGGCATGAGTGGAACCTGCCCCAGAGCAAGTTCTCCCCTTCCAAGACCAAGACTTTCCATTCCCAGAGCAGCAGGAAGAAGACAAGTGTCCTTGACCACTTTGATCCTATACTAGGATGTGTAGATAGAATTATTTGCATTGTCAATTGAAATATGAAACCCATGCTAGGAAGTTTCCCTAGAATTGCATTACCTTGTTTCCTTGTAGCTTGGGTTGTGATTTATTTTATCATGTCATTTATTATTATGCTTATGCTTAGCCATGCTTAGAATGGGATAATTGGGATATGAGATCATCAATTTATTTACCTTACTCTTGAATGAGATGTTATGAGTTATGTAGAGGTAGGGATTGAGGCAAGTTGGATGATTTGGTTGGTGCTGGGTGCACGAGACTCGGGATTGTGTTTAGTACTTGCCTGGATCCTAAGGACCGGTTCATGGAGCATGTAACCTTGCTTTACCGTGCCAACCACATGCTGAGATGGGGCAGCTTGGCAAATTAATTAGTTGTATCCCCGGTGTAGTATGGGTGTGTTGGATGGTGCGGGGAATAGGTGTCAGCTGGACTACCGTATGAACCGCAAGGCTCAAGAGGGGGCCACTACAGCGGGGTTGGAGCCTCTTGTATGCTGTTAGGGGTGAAACCTCAGCGGGCCCACGCTCGTCGGGAATCCCTTTGTAAAGGCTTCGTAGTGATATCCTGGCTACACACCCGGTATGTGTGAATGTGGTTCGTGGCCACTGGCATAATGGAGGTTCTTTTAGTCCACCCGACAACGGGGGATGAAATCACTACATGTGGGTACAGTGGTGCAAACTCTGCAGAGTCAAAACTGTCATGACAGCCGTGCTCACGGTCAAGAGCGGCTTGGACTTATTCATGATTAGAGGATGATGACTTTGGAGGTTGTGGATGTTAAGTAGTGAGCTTAACATTGGAAATGATGTTATGGTTATTTGATTATGATGATGGGTTGGGAGATTTGGGACCATTTCACCTATGTAGTAGTGTAGGTGCTTAATAAGCTAAGGTGATAGGTATTAAATGCGTAGTGCTTTAACCATGAGTTCAACCTCTCCTTGCTCTAGCCATGCATGACATAACTTTCACACACTTGCTGAGTACCAACGGTACTCAAACTTGCATATTTGTTGGTTTAAATTTCTGCTCAGGTCAAGGGGATGATGGGGTGTTCAATGACCAAGACTTCGGACCCGAAGAAGGCTTCTAGGTTCATGGAGTCCGCCGGGCAACGCCTGTGACGGAGCCCACAAGAATAATATTCTGCTGCTATTTTATTTACATGTTATGAACTTATTATCGTCCATCGAGACGTATGCGTTGTAAGACATATTTATATTCGACACCTGGCTTGTAATAAATGATGCTTCACTATTTGTCATCACATGTATGAGAAAATGATCCTGGCATACATGTGATATTCACTCAGTTGTTCTTCGGAGAAACCGGGTGTGACATCGGGGAAAGGTGGTCTGTGATGGCCGGACGGGTTGTTCCCGTGACGGCGGCTCGGTTTGAACCGATGAAGAAAGAACGGTGCTGTGGAGCTCGACGGAAGCCGATCACACGTGGCCAAGGGCTGGAACACGTCGCATGAGGGTCAGAGACCTCGTGTGCGACCTCAGTTTAGCGTGCGAGCCTTTTCTTTGGCCGGTCGATGGTGGCACAGCGAGTTTGGTTGAGTGGCATTGTTCTTTTGTTCGGTAACGCAACAATCGAACTGTGAGCAGTGAAAAGATCCAGGGAGGGGTCGGGCGCGAGGATAAGAGACCGGCGACGTCGTCTGGTTGCAAAGATTGCCGAGCAGGAGGTGACGTCGGTCCTCAGCTCGGTGGCGCTCTCAGCTGCAGCCCGAGAAACCGAGCACTCGGTTGATTCAGTCGGTTGCTCGCTTGTGTGGCTGACATGAGAGCCCCACTTCCAATTTTAACCTCTGAAATTTAATTTCCCCACTGCGCAAAACAGTAGTGACCCTAATACCCTTTGTGAGTTGATAAAATTTCAAAACGACCACTGGACTTTGAATAATTTGAAGTGTGATTTAATTTGATCAAATTTGCAGCAATTATGAATCTGAAATTCAAATTCGATTTGAATTTAGCCACAATAGCTCATGTCAAGATTAACTCCAAATGGAGTGAAAATTGGTGTGTGAGCTCACAAAAATGTGCTGAGTGTGAACATGAACCCACTTTTGAATTCATGGGATAAAAGGAGTTTGAATTTGAGTTCAAACTAGCCCCTTTCTAACTATGCCCAAAATTATGGATTTGGGTGAAATTTGGCATGAGCATTCCTAGCAAAATGTATGAGTTTTCCATATTCTCAGCCCCTATAAGATGCATATGGGAAATGCCACTTTTGCATTTTGTGAGTTTATCCTCTAATAACCATGTTGATGGTGTTTACTTGCTCTTCAAAGATGTTCATAAGTTTTCCTCAAATGAGGGCGTGTGGTGTGATGAACACTTTGAATGTGTGAAAAACTTAGGCCCTTACATTCCTCCCCCCTTAAAAGAATCTTGTTCCGAGATTATAAGGTGAAAATATGAGAGAGGACGGTGGAAAATTACCGTATGTGCCACGTTAAAAAGTCAGGGTAGTTAGCACGAAGGAAGCCTTTGCTCTCCCATGTTGCTTCATCTACGGGGTGATTACTCCATAGAACCTTGTAGAAACACAACGTACGGTTGCTTGTGGTTCGGGCCTTTTCATCAATTATTTGAACTGGTTCCTCCCGATAAGTGAGATCCGGTTTCAGTTCTTCAATATCCCCAAGCTGAATGGTAGTTGATAGCTTAAGACACTATCTCAGCTGAGAAATGTGAAAGACGTTGTGCACTCCGGAATGTTTTTCTGGTAATTCCTGCCGGTATGCAACTGATCCACATCTTTATGTAATCTGGAATGGACCGATGAATCGGGGTGCTAACTTCCCCTCACCCCAAATCTGTTCATGCCCTTCATTGGAGACACACATAGATATACGTGATCCCCGACTTCGAATTGTAACAGGCGTCTTCTCCGGTCCGCATACTGTTTTTGTCGGGATTGGGCGGCTTTTTAGTTCGCCTGAATCAGCCAAACCTTTTCCTCCGCTTTGTTGACAGGATCAATCCCGAAGATGACCCTTTCGCCAGATTCACACCAATTCAGCGGTGTGCGGCATTTTCTCCCATATAGCGCCTCGTAGGGCGCCATCTTGATGCTGGCTTGGTACCCATTGTTGTACAAGAACTTGGCCAACTGTAAGTGATCATCCTAATTCTTACCGTGGTTGATAGCACAAGCTCGTAGCATATCTTATAAAATCTGATTTACCCGCTCGATTTGCCCATCCGTCTGCGGGTGGTATGTGAACTACGGATCAGCTTCGTCCCCAAAGAAGCATGCAACTGCTCCCAAAAATGAGACACAAATAAAGTGCCCCGATCCGATATGATGGTGTGGGGTACGCCATACAAGCATAGGATCCGTGAGATGTACCATTCAGCATACTTCCTAGCATTGTAGTTGGTGTTGACCGGGATAAAATGAGCAACTTTGGTGAGCCGGTCGACGATCACCCACACTAAATCATGCTTCTGAAATGTGGTGGGTAAACCGAAAATGAAGTCCATGGTCACATCTTCCCACTTCTTGGCAGGAATGCCCAGTGGTTGTAGCAGTCCCGGTTTTCTCATGTGGTCTGCCTTCACCCTTCGACATGTATCACATCCGGACACGTACTTTGCAATTTCCCGCTTCATCCGTGTCCACCAAAACTTGTTTATGAGTTCTTGATACATCTTGTTACTGCCGGGGTGAATAGAAAACTTTGATAAGTGAGCCTCATCAAATATTTTCTTCTGTAACTCCGGGTTACAGGGTACGACGATACGGTCCTTGAGCCATAGGACGCCGTCTTTGTCTTTCCGGAAACATTTTAGCTCCCCACTGTCTACACGTCTCCACAAATGCGATATGCCCTTGTCATGTTTCTGAGCTGCTGCTATCTCTTCACGGATGGTTGGGATCAAAGCTAAGTTGTAGAGCGCTCCATGTGGAATCACATGCAATGGTGGTTCGTTCTCTTCCAATGGTGTGATGGTCAGATTGTTGACGTGTGATTTGCGACTCAGCGCATCCGCCACTACGTTTGTCTTGCCGTGGTGATAATGGATCTCTATTTCGTAATCCTTTATCAACTCCAACCATCTTTGCTGCCTCATGTTTAACTCCTTCTGAGTGAATATGTACTTGAGGCTTTTGTGGTCGGTATATAAATGCATGAGGTTACCGAGTAGGTAGTCCCTCCACATCTTGAGTGCGAGTACCACGGCAGCAAGCTCTAAATCATGAGTTGAATAATTTTGCTCATGGTTCCTGAGCTGCCGCGATCCGTACGTGACCACCTTTCGGTCTTGCATCAGCACACATCCGAGCCCAATGCCGGATGCATCGCAGTAAAACATCAAATGGTTTTGTTGTGTCTGGCTGCGCCAAGACCGGTGCTGATGTTAAGTGCTTCACTAATGCCTTAAACGCTGCTTCACATGCTGGACTCCAAACATATTTGGTAGACTTCTTCAGCAGCCCCATCATAGGTTTGGCAATCTTCGAGAAGTTTAGAATGAACCTCCGGTAATATCCGGTGAGTCCTAGGAAACTCAGTACCTCATGAACAGTTCTAAGGGACTTCCAATTCAGCACTTGTGTGATCTTACTTGGGTCTACAGCGATACCCTCTGCTGAGATAATATGCCCGAGAAAAGGCACTTGCGATATCCAGAATTTGGACTTGCTGAATTTCGCGTATAGTTTGTGATCCCGCAGCCGTCGCGAGACTATACGCAGATGCTTCGTGTGTTCTTCCTCCGACTTGGACCAATATGTCGTCGATGAAGACCAGGACAAACTTGTCCAGCTCCGGCATGAATAACGAGTTCATCAAGTACATGAAGTGAGCTGGAGCGTTGGTGAGGCCGAAGGACATGACCAGGTACTCATAAAGCCCATACCTCGTCGAGAAAGCCGTCTTCGGAATATCCTCAGCTAGTATCTTAATCTGATGGAACTGGGATCTTAAGTCCATTTTGGAAAAGATCTTTGCTTCGACCAACTGATCAAACAACATGTATATCCGTGGCAACGAGTACTTGTTCTTGATGGTTACGGCATTTAGTGGACGATAGTCCATGCAAAGCCGTAACGTCTCATCCTTCTTCTTCACAAATAATGCCGAACAGCCCAATGGCGAGGAGCTCGACCTAATAAAACCCTTCTCCAGAAGGTCCATTAACTGCATCTTCAGTTCTACCAATTCCTTTGGCACCATCTTGTACGGCCTTCGGTATATTGGCATAGTCCCCGGTGCAAGTTCAATCTTGAACTCCACTTCTCGGTCGGGCGGCATCCCTGGTAAATCATTCTGGAATACGTCAGGGAACTCATGGACTACTGGAATGTCTTCCAATCTGATGGTGGTGGATTGATATACACCTGGAAGTTTTATTTCTGGACTGTCCAGAAATAATGAATGTTACAAGTGCATTTCTGAGTATAGATGCACGACTTGGAGGACGGTGTCTAAAACCGCGTCGTGGAGGGTTAACCACGACATCCCTAAGATGACATCGACCTTTTGTCCCTCTAAAGCTATGAGAGACGTGGGGTATACTATACCCTCTATGCATAATGGTGCTTTGGAAACCATCATGCTTGCTGAAATTTTCCCACCCGGTAAACAAATCAAATATGGACTTTCGGTGGGTAGTATTTGCAAGCTGTGTTTAGCAATAAAAGCTTGGCTAATAAAATTATGCGTGGCGCCTGAATCAAATAACACTATGGTGGGATGCTAGTGGGGTTGGAACATACCCGCAAGGATTGGCTCCCCTTCCGGCACGTCCTCTATGGCGAGTTGGTGGAAGGTGCCGGGCTTAGGATTTGCCCGCCGCGCATTAATGGGGTTCCGGGGCTGATTCCTCCCCAGAAACTGTGGTGCCACTCTGCCTCCTTGCCTCTCGGGACAGTTGTTAGCGAAGTATCCTGGGCGACCGCATTTGAAACATGCGGTTGATGACTGGACCGTGCTTGGGGGACGAAAGCCCGGCATGCGCTGCTGAGGTGCAAACGCACGCGGCATCGCCCGCTTCTGCTGTTGTTGCTGTGGAGGTGGTGCTGGTAGTGCCGGCCTGAGCGCCGGTGGAGAATATGGCCGACTCAGATTGGCATCAGCCTCTGTGGTGGCTGCCAGCGTTGACCCGATGGTGAGTGATACACCATCCGGTATTTCTGAGAAGGACCACCTCCCTCTCCGCTGCTCTGCGGCGCGCTTTGCTTCTTCTCCGCCGCCGCTAACTCCTTGCCGGAGTCCTCCTGAACAATCACAGCATCAATAATGTCATTGAGGCTGCCACAATTGAACATTGCCAGCTTGTCCTTCAGGAGCGGGTTAAGCCCCTGGTTAAAATGATCCCGCCGCTTCTCGTCGGTATTGGCGTGATATGAAGCGTAGAGTGTGAGATCATTGAATGCCCTGGAATACTCCAGCACTTTCCTGCTGCCCTGCTGCAGGCGAAGTAACTCCTGCGTCTTCCTCTTCATTAGACCCGGTGGTATGTGATAGGCCCTGAAGGCCGTCCGGAACTCTGCCCAGGTCATAACTCGCTCGGTGGGTTGCAAGGCACAGAAGTTTGCCCACCAAGCACTCGCGGACCCTCAAAGCTGTTGGGTCGCGAACTGAGTCTTGCGCTGCTCACTCACTTGGAGCAGCCCGAACTTCATCTCCATCGTGCGGAGCCAGTTGTCCGCATCGGGAGGTTCATCCACCCTTTAGAATACCGGGGGATTGGTAGCCAGAAAATTGAAGTAGGAGCTTTGTTGGCACTCCACGCAGTCTTGACGCCTCTCTGGTCGAGACGTATTCGCAATTAAAGTTTGCAGAAACTCCGTGTGCTGCTGATGTGAACCTGCCATAGCCGCAACAATGTCGTCCAATGTAACCGTTGGAAGTGGCGGTTGTTGTTGTTGTTTCTGTTGCTGTCCCAAGGAATCTTCAGGAGGCTGTTGGAAGGCATCTCCCCCCTCACTAGAACCCCCAACTTCCGGGTTGGCACGAGTGCGAGTCATTCTGAAATTCAAAACAGCAGCGATCAGCACATGTCATTCTTAAAATTCCATATAAAACAGTAGGTATTGAAGTGACACATGAATAAACTTGCACAACATTCACGTATATTGATAAAGCATAAACTTTATACAGGATACATTATTCTCGGGTCTCCGAGAAGTCATGCTCATGTCGTCACTACCTATACATATACTACTATCCACACGACATGTCACCGATTACAAAAGTTTCTACACACCACCCTCGCTGCCCTACTTGGCAACGGTAACTCGCTACTCGGAGTAGAACTCGACCTCCTGTGGTTCGTCCTCCTCCGCTACCGCTACTGGTGGCTCCGGGTCCATGACCTCCTCTTCCGGTTCAGGTTCCCACATCGCCGGGATACCCAAAACCACGGGTACAGCACCTACCATAGGTAGGCCCACTACCGGAGGTACGAGGTCTTGAAACGCATGCACCTCATCCATGACTTGGTTATAGTAATCTTCCCAGCCCTGTCCCTCCTCAATAGTGTCATCACGCTCTTGAGGGAGGGCCTCATTCTGCTGGGTCAAGGCCTGCACTTGCTGTTGTAAAGCCGTGATGTGGACGTGGCTTTTATTTTTCGCCTTCTTCAGACGATGCAACTGATTATGTTGTTCGTTCAGTTTCTTTATCGTCGGAAGGGGAACATTGCGGAGTGCGCTGTGAAATGGTCCCCACGGCTGGTGTTCTCCTTAAGCTTCACGGCAAGACAATCCGTACGGACAGCTTGGCTGTCCATCACGGCCTTCCTTGCCCTCAACTGGAGGCTGAGGTTCGCCTCCACGGGGTTGTACCTTGGGCAACCCGGATCTGTTGCCTCAAAGTACATTTCCCTCCAAAAGTGATTAGATTGCCACACCACTGGGACCAGCGCGTATGGAGTGCCCTCCATAGCTCTCACGTGTAGTTGGCAGAAACGCGACATGGTGTCGCGGGCTGCCACTTGCCACATTTCCTCCGGCTGTCTACCTCTCACCGTGACGGTGAACGGGGCCCAACCGGGTTGCGTAGGTCCTGCAGGAACTTCGACATGGATAGTCGACGTCTTGTTCCCCTCCTCGCCTTCTTCCTTGGCAAGGTACTGCAGCGTCTCCACGTACCAGAAATATTGAAGCATCTGCTTCAACACTTCCAGATAACCGCTGCGTTGAAAACAGTGGGATACCACCCACCCGTTCTCCAATTGTCTATCCGCTGTCATCTGTAGAAACATATTTGAAAACATTAAAATATTTATTTCTACAGTAAATCATTGAGTTATAACATTAAAACATGTTATTGAACTCATAAAACTTGGAAACACAATTCAATCTTAGAACAAATTTGATTGCTGGTCTGCTGCCCAAACTGACACCCCTGACCAGTTCCTATTTCAACCTGATTTAGACCATGTTAAAGGCAAAACCAATTCTGGAGCTCAACATCAAAGTTAAAGCTAACTTCAGTAGCTTTCCTGAAAGTATTTGCTTGGCCAAAGTTCTTTCTTGTTCAAACGTTGTGAGATGTCAAAGTTGACAGAATTTCTGGAGAAAATTGGACAGCACCTCCCTGCTTGACGTACTAATTTCATCCAAGAATTCCAGTTAATTCTACATCGAATTTGACAAAACTTTTTGTTACAAAGTTGTAACCTATATCATGAATTTTAAGAACTACCTCATTTTCTATTCTTGGACTTTTATGCAGGAAGTTATGCTCAATTTACAGAGAGTTACAGAGAGTGTTTGCTCTGCCTTCTTTTCTGGACAGTTTGTTAAGGGATGAAACACCTCTGGACATCAACAGAAAAGTTGTAAAACTCTTCCAAAGATTTCTAGAAGTTATCATATGAACCCAACCTCGAAAGAACTCACCTCTAACCTCTGTTTAACTTCAGCCTTATTTCAGCTGAAAACAGAGGACTCTGTCCTTAGTATCCTATAAGTTGAAAACTTATTTACTTTGAATATCCTGATTAAGGGAAGAAGTTAAGTCACACTTTTAGTGCTACAAATAAAAACCTTCAGGTTTTACAATGATGTAGAACATTTAGTGTGGTGTGATGTCGAAGCGTCACCAGTTTATGCGGGTACTACGTTCCTCACAAAGAAAACCTATACCGCACTTAGCCGGCTTCGTTAGTTCAGTGGCACTAAACGTCTCTCACACACGGATGCTACTCGTCTACCAATTCGTGGTTAGAATACCTGCAAATAACTCACACAATCGTCGGGCTCGGCTGCACACCGAACCCGGTCCCAATACAGTTCATACAACCGTCCATCATCACTCGCACGGTTGTTCTCAAGCCAAACAAGCCTTGAGCTACGTGTTCACGTTACTAACCACGTGACAGGGTCTCCCAAACTTGCCCGTAGCACGCCAGGGAAGGGCATTGCTCGAATACCCCAAATGACATGAAGAGTCGTAGAGGATACCAAAGTGGGCCGGGTTACCTGCCACCCGTGAGGCTCCACCCTTTAGCTTGTGCGCCCTTGTGGACAGCACTTACATGCACCCCCAAGACATATGATGTCCCGAGATGCATGATTTTCCGACATAAGAAAATAGGTTAGATTTGCCAGTTTCTATACACTAATAACATCCTTATATGGGCTACTAACTCGTTCCTCACCGAGTTTTTGAAAAAAATGATCTTTTTAGTGCTTTAAACCTCAAGCGAGCTCTGATACCAAGCTGCGAGGGCCTCACGGCCTCATTGAGCCAGGATCACGCTGAGGGGTGCTGTGTTGCACAACACAGGATAACACACATAAAAGGTACAAATCGGAAGCAAAGTTTTATTATATAAAAGAGTTTATGAACATGTTTACAACAAAATATGTTCAGTCCACACTCATGGGCATAGACTACGCACAGAGTTCATGTTCAGCCCGTGAACGTGTTCCCTCTACCACACACGCACACTAACTCGGCGGCGTGCATGACTCCCACTCAACGGGGTTTCCCTCTTGGGTGTCTGTCTCCTCCTCGGGAGTCTCCTCCTCATAACACCCTGCAAAAGCTTCAAACACAAGCAGTGAGCACGATGGCTCAGCAAGTCTGACCCGTCTTTCCTATACATGAAACTTCTACATGCTGATTTACAGTGTAAATGGGAAAGTAAGTTGCATAGGACTCGTCTAAGTAGTTGAACCTTACTTTCAATTTTTAGGAGCATGTTGTGAAGAACCTCATGCTAAGGCACATGAGAGAGCTGCAATCAAACAAGAAACACATTTCTCTCATGTACTTTGCCCAATGTCGAAAAGAACTTTAATTAGCTCTAAACTATAGCACTTCATTAGCAATCAAGGTCCATCCTTCAAATAAGCAAACTTTTAACATGTATCTAGCCTGTTCTTTCTACGTCACGGTACAGTGAACAAGTGGTACTCACTGACCGCGAGGGACGGCAATTATAATCGATTTACACCTGCTGGGTTACCCGAATAACCCGTCATGTACGCCCGTACTTGATGTTGCCTACATCACCCATCACGGACGTTGTACGCAACCACCTTTTACCCGTCAGCCAAATGTGTTGAACAAGTCCTATCGTCCCGAGCAAGAGGTCTCTGAGCGCGCATCCGCAGTGCCGCCAGCCGATTTACACCTCAAACTCTCAACCTACCCTCTGGACGACAAGCAATGCCTCAACACCCCGCTACCCGAATTACATCGGTTTCCCGGTTCCCATATATCTTGTAGGTCTTCGGTACTGTTCTAGCTTGCTCAACAGGCCTGCACACGACTCGGTCCTCAACCAACACAAGTAGAGCTATGGCACCTAGGCCCCAACGTCCTGCTGCCCTTACTCACCGCTCGGTCTCACTTTTATTGCCATGTGTTCCATTTGCTATCTTTACCCGAGTAGTGTGCCTCTAGCCTATTCTTGCGAGTAGTTCCAACTACTCGACTTGTACCCAATCCTACTCTATCTTAGCATTGCAGTAGATAATCGAGGTTTAAAACCTAAGCCCAGCACACGGTTTTCTTGGCTATGCATTTGGGTTTTCAAACAAGACTCTAATGCATAAATAAAGTGGGTACTCAAAGTAAGTTCTCAAAATACTAAAATTTATAAAAATGGTTAATGCAAACCGTAGCTTGCCTTTCTGTTGTTGGTCATAGGCTAGCTGTTCCTCTGGAGTTATGAGTCTAAGACTTCGGGCTCCTCCTCAACCTTAGCGACTACATGAGATAAATACATATACGTATCAATTTGAATGCATTTGAATTCGATGTTGAATTTGTTGAGACTATAAGTACTGCTAGACAGGCCCAATGACTCTTAAATTTTTACTATGGTTTGGATACAACCTAAAAAGAGTTCGCCAAGTTTCATTGGCAGCAAAGCTCATTTGAGCTCTCCAAAAATAAATATGTATTTGGCCTTAATTGGAGCTCTTAGGGTGTTCTATGGATTTTCATGGAGCAAGCCATGACTTTGTGAAAACTAGATTTTCAGAGGGTTCTAATGGAGTTGGTTTCACTTAATTTGAAGAGTCCTACCCAATGATATGAGCTAAACAATTTCAGAGAAAATCTGAAAAATGTTTCTGGACATTTTTCAATTTCTCTGGAACAGTTTCATTAATCACACCATTAGGTGGATAAACTAAGCTCAAATGTATCTGAAATTTTTATGGTAGCTCAGGGATATTATGGTGAACATCCTGGCCAAATTTCAGAGTTTTCATCCGAAGGGTTCTCCAGTTAAAATACTAAACATTTTAAAATTTGAAGAATTAATTCTGGAGAATTAAGTGTTTTCATACAGTGAAACTTGATTTGTTGTAAAGTACTCAGAGAGCTGAATCAAACAAAATTTGGTTCACTTGATTTGGAGTTTTCTAGTCAAAGTTATGAGGCTTTGAAGTTTGAACTAGAAACTCAAAATCAGGAAAAGTTTAAATTGCCGCGCGTGGGACCGGGGCTACGTGTCGGCTCCTCAGCAGCTGACACACGGGGCAATGGAATTTTTCGTGTGCAGCCACAGACAATCCAGTGCCACAGCTGATCTCGGTTTAAATATCTGCTCGCTGACATGTGGGACCGGGGGCTTCTTCAACCTCCCGAACATCCCGCGCTCGGCCGCCACCCCACTCGCTGGAGTGCTCACCGGAGGGGCTCTTCCGTGCGCCAAACTCCGAGATTTTTGCCGCCTCTGCCTAATCCCACACAGGTAACACGGTGCTGGCCATAACTCGACATGACAACTACCAGAACATGGCCGGCGACAAGCGGCGGCTTCGGAAGAACTTCGGCACTGTCGGCCGGGCTTCCTAGCACCCCAAATGATCAAGCAAACGGTCATAGAGTATCAGTGCACCCTAGGGAAGGTCTTCATGAACACAAAGGAGCTCGGAAATTTCCACAACTAGGATGTCACCGTGCGACCTAAGTCGGAAATCGGAAAACCTAGCAAAACTCGAAGAACAGTGGCTACACCCGGCGGTTCTCCGAAGTTTCGGATCCTATAGACTCGCATGGACATATAGAACTAGTTCTCTAAGTTAGGTGATGAGTGGTGCGGTGTGTAGCAAAAATTTTGCGAAGTTGTCCAGCAGGCTCTTTTGTACACCAGCGCAAAACCGTGAAATTCCGGCGACGGCAGTTCATGTTACGCCACCAGAGGTTGTGGTATTTGAAGAGGGATCTATGACGAACCTCTTTGCTGTTCACAGCTCGGGGAAAGGTGGGCTTTGATGGCCGGATGAGTTGTTCCCATGACGGTGGCTCGGTTTGAACCGATGAAGAAAGAACGGTGCTGTGGAGCTCGACGGAAGCCGATCACACGCAGCCAAGGGCTGGAACACGTCGAGCGCGGGTCAGCGACCTCATGTGCGACCTCAGTTCAGAGTGTGAGCCTTTTCTTTGGCCGTTCGACGGTGGAACAGCGAGTTTGGTTGAGAGTCAGTATTTTTTCGTTCGGGAACGCAACAATCGAACTGTGAGCAGTGAAAAGATCAGGGGTGGGGTCGGGCGCGAGGATAAGAGGCCGGCGATGTCGCCCAGTTGCAAAGATTGCCGAGCAGGAGGTGGCGTCGGTCCTCAGCTCGGTGGCTCTCTCAGATGCATCCCGAGTGTAGGATCGAAGAGCACGTAAAAAGCTACCAGAGGGGGTGAATGGTACATTTAAACTTTTTAGCGGAAGCAACAAAAGCCCCCTCGGCAGAAAATCGATCTGTTAAAGAAACCATGTATGCGACTGATATAAACGTGTTCAACCGTGAAAAAAGTGGTATATATTATAGAGAATCAAGTCACGAAGTCACGACAACAAGAATCATGGAAATCCGTAAAAAAACTCAAGTTATGATCAAAAGATCAAACAAGGGTCAATCTGTTCTACTCAAGTAAAAACCAGATATGAAACACTGTAAAGAAACTCGTGTACATCAGAAACTACAAATCCAACGACCATGAAGTTTTCACAGATGATATATAATCAAGTTGTGAAGACAACCCAAAAAGAATCATGTCAATTGGATCTGTAAAACTCGAGTTATGATCAAAACACCAAAGCACTGTCGTGCTGTCCAGAAACTCAACGAGAAAGGCTTGACAAAAACAAGTCGGACGAACACGGCACAAAATCTCCTCTAAATTACAAATTTTATTGATCAATACAAAAGAGGAACAGCCCAAAGTCGTCTTGCCACGAGCTCTGGCCTCCCTTGCTTATATAACCAGCCCGTAGGCCAACCCAATCCTAACTAGTACTCTAATCCTACTGAGTTTCTGAATCAAAACTTTCCATAACTGCTCAAGACTCTACTATACGCAGATAGAAGCAATCTTAAGACTTCCAAACAATTTAGGAATGTATCCCACATTCCTAAAACAACTCAACTTCGTGTCTCACACAAAATCCTTTCATAACCAACTCAAATCTTTCCATATTTAATCCATAACCGACTCAGCTGCAGCCTTAGTCCATAATCCAGCCGGTTGGACCTTTCCTACCAATTCTTTACGTCCACATCTCTTCATCATGCCTTGGAACCATGTTGCCACGTCCATGCACTCCTTGCACACGTGCAAACACTATCCAACAACGTCCACGATACCTTCATATGCATTGTTCTTGATTCAAACTGTAGGATCGAAGTACACGTGTAAAGCTACCAGAGGGGGGTGGGGGTGAATGGTAGATAAAAACTTTTCAGCGGAAGCAACAAAACACCCCTCAGCAGAAAACCGATCTGTTAAATAAACCGTGTGTGTGACTAATGTAAACATGTTCAACTGTGACAAAACTAGTATAGATTGTAGAGAATCAAGTCACAAAGACGTCACAACAAGAATCATGAAAATCCGTTGAGAGAAACTCAAGTTACGATCGAAAGATCGAACAAAGGTCAATCTGTCCTAAGGGAGAAAAACAGTTCTGGAATACTGCAAAGAAACTCGTGTAGATCAGAAACCACAAATTCAATGACCGTGACATTTTCACAGATGATAGATAATCCAGTTGTGAAGACAACCCAAAAAGAATCACTTCAATTGGATCTGTAAAACTCGAGTTATGATAAAACCACCGAAGCAAGGTAGTGCTGAACAGAAACTCGATGAGAAAAACTTGTCTGAAACAAGTCGGATGAACAAGGCACAAAAGTTCCTTTAGAATACGAATTTTATGTATCAAAACACAAGAGGAACAGCCCCAAAGTCGTGTGCGCACGAGCCTTGGCCTCCCTTGCTTATATAACCAGCCCTAAGGCCAACCCAATTCAAACTAGGACTCCTACTCCTACTTGGATTCAAACTGTAACTTTCCAATACTACTCAAGACTCTTCTACACGCAGATAGAAGCAATCTTAAGACTTCCAAACACCTTAGTAACGTCCCAAACATTACTAAAACAACTCAAATTCGTGACCCACACGAAATCCTATCATAACCAACTCAAAACTTTCCATATTTGAGTCAAACACGACTCAGCCGCAGCCTGAGTCCATAACATAGTTGGTTTGACCTTTCCGACCAATTTTTTACGTCCACATCTCTTCATCACGCCTTGGAACCATGCAGCCACGTCCATGCACTCCTTGCACACGTGCAAACATCTTCCAACGACATCCAAGATACCTTCATATGCATTGTTCTTGATTCAAACATACTACGCAACCTCCCAATCAACTCAACCACAATTCCTCCCAAACTTGGTTGTTGAACCTCATCTTCTCCCTAAGACTAGTTCAATGGATCCCGTCACCAGCCATGTCTTGAACTCAAGCAACACCTGCACATGAATAAACAACCAATACTTCCGAGCACAAGTCCTCGACTTGACTCTCGTTAGTTCCGAAACTACAACATCTTACGTGAGCACCTCACATAAGCATGTTGTAAACCATAGCAAAATGATATCAGCCATAACCATCAAAACACACCAAAAACTTAGTAAAACAATACTAAGCAAACTTTCCATAAGAGTAAAGCAAGTTCGAAACATTGCAAGTTAAAAGCAGAACCATTGCAATCAAGCTCCGAACCTTACCAAAGCTAACCGGACCTTGAACCGGAGCTTACCAAAGCTTGTCGGACCTAGCGCCGGAGCTTAAAGCTTAGTCGGACCTAGCACGGAACTTACCAAAGCTAGTCGGACCTAGCACCGGAGCTAGCAAAAACAAGTCGGACCTAGACAAAATAAGTCAGACTAGAGAAAGCAAGTCGGACCTTACATCGGACCTATCGTCGGACATAGAGTCGGACCTTGTTAAAAAGGTGTTTTGGTAGTATTCAAAATTTTTATCGTCAAAGCCAATGTATTCAGCACACATAGGTCTCACAATCTCCCCCTTGATGAATGCATTGGCAACACCACTTAAAATCCGAACATTGGCTTATTCACATGAAAAGTTTTGAAAACAATTTATCCCCCTTTGTAAATCAGAAATAAAATGAGAAGAAAAACAAAAATACCAAAAATTCTCCCCCTGAGAAGAATCGTGCCAAAACACTTGTGAATGTGTGCAATGTGTGATCAATTTCTCCCCCTTTGACAATGTATTCAGCAAGGTACAAAAGAGAAATCTTAATTTGTTATGAGCACATTATAACATATACATATAAAACAAAGCTCATCCAAATCATACTATCAAGTAACATACACTATGACATCAATGAGATACATAAAGTAGTGTAAGCCATGCTAGAGATCAAGTGTAATTTTCAACTTAAGCAAGTCATGGTCTCACAAACATAACTATTTCAAGGCCTAAAAACATGACACTTGTTGCTGCATTTTATTTAGCATTTAAAGAACAAATTTTGATCTTATGACATTTGCAAGAGATTATATGCAGCATCAACCTTATTCTAACCAACCAAGCCAAGCCTATGTCATTTGACAGTAAGAAGCTTAAGGACATGGTTTTAGTCATGCACAACTCCTTTCAAGTTCATATCTAAGTGCAATGATAAGCCATCTCAAAAGAAGAAGTGCGATGCATGCATATTCTCTTGATCTTTTCTCATTTTTTATTTGAACATAAAAACTCAACATGTGAGTTGATTACTTCATTAATTCTTTATGATTAAAATAACTTGTGATCATGCAACAAGTTCAAAACAGCAAGAAAGTTCGACCATGACCAGATTTAGTGTATGTAATTATTCCAATTACTAGACATGGTAAAAACTACAAAATGTATAACACGAGTAATGTAGTAAGAACTTTCAGCATGAAAAAGGACTCCTCATCTATGTTTGGAAACTACAAAATGGTTGCTTGACATAAATCTCCTCATCTATGTAGCCATTAAGAAAAGCACTTTTAACATCCATTTGATATAGCTTAAAACAATTAGATGCAGCAAAAGCTAACAAAATTCTTATGGCTTCTAATCTAGCAACAGGAGCAAAAGTTTCATCAAAGTCTAGACCTTCAACTTGTGTGAAACCTTGAGCAACCATCCTAGCCTTATTCCTAACCACAACCCCATCCTCACTTTGTTTATTTTTAAACACCCATTTAGTTCCAATTAAAGTGTGACCTTGAGGTGGACGTACAAGTTTCCAAACATTATTTCTTTGAAAATTTTCTAACTCTTCTTGCATGGCAATAATCCAAGATTCATTAGTGAGTGTGTGTGATATATCTTTGGGTTCAAAAGAAGCAACAAAAGCAAAATGAGCATGAGAATTGGGGTCGAAAAACCTGGATCTTGTAACTCGTTCATGCAAGCTTCCAATAATTTGTTGTGGAGGGGAGTGGACACTTCACAAGCTTCTTCTTCTTCATGTTCATCACAAATACATGAGCTTGTGACGTGAGGAGGATCTGGACCAGGAATGGCGGTCGTTGGTGCTGGCTGTGAATCAAGATCAGGAGCTGGAACAATGTCATTAGCTGCTGAATTTTCGGGCAGCAGCACCACTTCTTCCTTTTCTTCAACAAAAATACTCTCCCCCTGCGGATATGGATCCGGACCTGCAATATTTGAACTAGTACCTGGGCTAGCTTCATCAAAAGAAACCTCACAAGTCTCCACAATTTTGTTAGTATCAAGTAAAAGCACACGGTAGCCTCTAGTATGAGATGGATAACCAAGAAACATGCCATCAACAGATCTAGCTTCAAATTTATCAAGATTACCATGTTTCTTAACAAAGCATGTGCAACCAAAGACCCTAAAGTGTGTGACACTAGGCCTATGTCCAAACCTGAGCTCATATGGTGTTTTACCTAGCTTAGCACGCAAGAAAACACGATTTGAGACATAACAAGTGGTTACAATTGCATCAGTCCAAAATTTCCTAGGAGTTTGATACTCATCAAGCATAGTCCTAGCCATCTCAACTAAGGTTCTGTTCTTTCTCTCTACAACACCATTTTGTTGAGGTACATATGGTGAAGAAAATTGATGATCTATTGCATTTTCAGCACAAAAGTGATCAAATGATTGATTTTTAAATTCGTTCCATTATCACTTCTAATTGCTGTTAAAGATCCTGGGTGATCAATTCATAATCTAAGAAATAAAGTTCTAAAGTGACTAAAAGCTTCATTCTTAGATGCCATAAAGTAAAACCAAGAGTATCTAGAATAGTCATCAACAATCACAATAACATACCATTTACCTCTGAAGGATTGAACACGTGAAGGTCCTCATTGTCAAGGTGTAAAAGTTGACCCGGTTCAGTTGTCATGGTCATTGTGAGAGGAGCATGTGAACCTGCAACCATCTTAGCATGTCTACAAGAAGAGCACACAATTTCTTTGTCCCCTTTAAGCTTAGGCAGCCCACGTATGCGATCAAGAGCACTAACACGCGTGAGATGCTCAAAGCCTACGTGACCAAGTCTACGATGCCAAAAATATAAATCTTTGGAATTATTTGCAACTAGACATCTATTCTTAGAGGAAGACATATCAAAATCAGCTTTCAAAACTCTTCCAAACCGAGACATGTTAAAAATAAGCTCACTATTTGAACCAACAACTTTGCAGCAGTTTTTATTGAAAATAATTTCCAGATTTTCATCTAGCAATTGTGAAACAGAAAGCAAGTTGTATTTCAAATTTTTGACAAGTGCCACATCCTTCAAAGTGTAATGATCATTTACTCTAACTGAACCCTTAGCAATTACAGGAGTTGAAGAATTATCGGTGAAAGTAACATTCTCTACACGTGACACAAAAGAGAGAGAGGAGAACCATTATTTGTTACCGGTCATGTGGCGTGAGCAACCTGAATCCACAATCCAAATGTTCTCCTTCCTCAAACGTGTAACCTACATAGAAGCACAATACATCGATGACTCAATACTGGGGTTAGTTAAAAGGCATTTAGGAATCCAGTATTGAGTCACACGATGTCCAGCAGGAATAACATACGAAGGATGAGATAAAACAGCAGGTTTATGAGTCAAAGTTTGAGATTTTTTGTTCTTAATTACTGACCTATGAGGTGTTACTTGTGTAGCACGAAAATCAGTAGCTCCGGAGGCAAAGACAGAAGGTCCGGAGGCAAAAACTAAAGCTCTGGAGGCAAAAACTGAAGCTCCGGAGGTAAACTTTTAATATTTCTGACACATAACAGCAGGTTGCATGTTCCTGACATTCGGTTTAGTATGTGCAGCAAATTTTGCATGAGAGTTATAAGATCTAGCTTGCATTCTTTCCTTTTTATGTTGTTTAGCTAGTCTATATCAAAAATCTATGACATGACCATCTCTACCACAATAGGTACAATGAAATTTAACTTTGTGTTCATGTCTAGATGAGCATGCAGTATGCTTATTTGAACCCGAATGTGACAACACTCCTGCAGATTTAAAAACCACTTCTTTTTGTTAGGAACTGTTTGAATCAAACCACTTCCTAATGATTTTACAATTTTAGGTGGATGTTCCTTAGCATGAGCATGTGAATCAAAAACTAAACCAGTTTTATCATTGTAAGACTTGGAAGAATTCAACAGCAAGTTTATGTTCTTATTCCCATTACAAAACCGATCTAATGTCCTATGCATGTTATAAAGTTTATTTGATAGATGAAGATAATTTTCACATGAAGTTTTTCCTTTTAATTTGCAATTGGAACAATATTTAACATCATAAGAACGTAAAGCATTGTTCAGTATAGAAATTTCTTTCATAGCATCTTGTAGTTTCTTATCAAGATCATCGCAAGTAGAACAATGCAAATCAATTGTAGAACAACAAGCATCTTTCAAGTTTTTATCATTAAGTGCAGCAAGCTTTTTGTTCTTTTCGATTTTAAGTTCAAGTTTATCAATTGTGGAGGTGTGTGCACTTCTTAGAGAGGACAATTGTTCATTGTCACACCCGGTTTTTCCGAAGAACAACCAAGTGAATATCACATGTATGCCAGGATCATTTTCTCATACATGTGATGACAAATAGTGAAGCATCCTTTATTACAAGCCAGGTGTCGAATATAAGTAAGTCTTACATATTAAATGTCTCGATGGACAATAATAAGTTCATCACAAGTAAATAAACTAACAGCGGAATATTATTCTTGAGGGCTCCGTCACAGGCGTTGCCCGGGGTCTCCATGAACCTAGAAACCTTCTTCGGGTCCAAAGTCTTGGTCATTATACACCACCTCATTATCTTGACCTGAGCAGCAATATAAACCAACAAATATGCAAGGTTGAGTACCAATGGTACTCAGCAAGTGTGGGAAAGTTATGTCATGCATGGCTAGAACAAGGAGAGGTTGAACTCATGGTTAAAGCACTACGCAATTAATACCTATCACCTTAGCTTATTAAGCACCTACATTACTACACAGGTGAAATGGTCCCAATCTCCCATCCCATCATCATAATCCAATAACCATAACATCATTTCCAATGTTAAGCTCCCCGCTTAACTTCCAAAACCATCAATCCTCTAATCATGAATAAGTCCAAGCCGCTCTGGACTGTGAGCACTGCTGTCATGACAGTTTTGACTCTGCAGAGTTTGCACCACTGTACCCACATGTAGTGATTTCATCCCCCGTTGCCGGGTGGACTAAAAGAACCTCCATTATGCCAGTGGCTACGAACCACATTCACACTTCCCAGGTGTGTAGCCAGGATATCACTACGAAGCCTTTACAAAGGCATTCCCGACGAGCGTGGGCTTACTGAGGTTTCACCCCTAACAGCATACAAGAGGCTCCAACCCCGCTGCAGTGGCCCCCTCTTGAGCATTGCGGTTCATATGGTAGTCCAGCTGACACCTACTCCCCGCACCATCCAACACACCCATACTACGCCGGGGATACACCTAATTAATTGGCCAAGCTGCCCCATCTCAGCATGTGGTTGGCACGGTAAAGCCAGGTTACATGCTCCATGAACCGGTCCTTAGGATCCAGGCAAGTACTAAACACAAACCCGAGTCTCGCGCACCCAGCACACAACCAAAACATCCAACTTGCCTTGATCCCTACCTCTACATAACTCACAATATCTCATTCAAGAGTATGGTAAAATAAACTGATGATCTCATATCCCAAATATCCCATTCTAAGCATGGCTAAGCATATGCATAATAATCAATGACATGATAAAATAAATTCCAACCCAAGCTACAAGGAAACAAGGTAATGCAATTCTAGGGAAACTTCCTAACATGGGATTCATATTTCAATTGACAATGCAAATAATTCTAGCTACACATCCTAGCATAGGATCAAAGTGGTCAAGGCACTTGCCTCCTTCCTGCTGCTCTTGGAATGGGTAGTCCTGATCTTGGAAAGGAATAACTTGCCCTTGAGCAGGTTCTACATCATACCATCACACATAGCAAAAGAAAAACAACAATCCATAAGACATAGTTCACACTTCCACTTCATACAAACCACACATTCACATTTATGAAAGTCATTCACCATTATATGTGTTGTGGTTACTCTATGTGTGTTGATTTGTGGCTTGCATGCACTTTTAATCATGTGTATATGATTCCTACTTTTATGTTCACATTTATACTTACCTACTGTATATATATGAGTTTCCCATTTAAATAAATTCCTTATATTCAACTACTACACCTTTTCACTACCAAGTATGTATGAAAAGTATTTTTCTTCTCCATATGTGCCTTTAGAATTTCTACCAACCTTAAAATGAATTCTTTGGGTTCTAGAAACTCCATTTATCATTTACTAGTTGCTATATTTTCAGATTTATTTTCCTATACATAAATGTGTTCTTTATTATAAAATTAGTAATACACATCATCTAACAAATAGGTTCTGGTCCTAAATAATTTAATAACATATTTTGACCTTTGCCTCTGATGTAAACTATTTCACAATTATTTTCCCTATTTTCTAAAACTATTCATTGCTTAAAAATGTGTCCCTAAATGTGAATAATAAATTAGACAGATTCAATTCAGCCCAAAATATGTTTTTATCTCACTCCAAAGTTTCCTAAATACTGAGAAAGTCTTTAATTAAATTTTGACAATATGTTTGTCCCACTTTTAATTTTTAAACACTAGCAACATATTCAATTTCCTAAATTAAATACTAAACAGGGCTAAAAAGGTAAACTCACCCCATTACAGGGTCTATAATATTATTTTTAGAATTTCCAGGGGTCTAGCTACACTTATCAGAGGTGTTTTTCCTAATTTTCATTAAGTCCAGGGGCTAAAACTGATTTTTAAATGAATTTACATGATTTTCTGGAGTTCCATGGGCTAGATCAGAAATTTCCGGGGCTAGCTCTTATTTCCCAAGAACCCCGGGGGGTATCACGTAAGATTTCCAGTCTTTATAACGCGGGGCTGATGTGGACCGTCAGATTTTAAACCGACGGCCGAGATGATAACATCGAACCGGTATGCGAGGATTTAAACCCTACCGTGCGATTTAAAATAAATGGCGCACAAGCGGCCACTTCGCTCTGATCGAGCGCGGGCGGCGCTGCCGGCGGCGCACGGCGGCGGGAAGCGGCGATCTCGCCGGAAACTTTCGGATCTTCGGGAATTCTTCCTAGAACTGTGATTTTATGGCATAGATCGGTAGAGGGGAGGTCGGGGATCTCACCTCGGGGGTTTTCTTGAGCTCGGAGGTCCTGGAAGGTGATCGGCGACGAGGTCCGAGGCGAAACCACGGCGAAGCTCGTCGGCGCTGTGTTTACACCGCAAGTCACCGAGTTTTCTGCACCTGCAAGGTTCCCCGGAGGCGGTGGATCAAGACCAGCTAGTTAGATCGGAAATTCCGAGCTTAGATCGGCCAGAATTCGCCGGAGAAGTCTCGGTTCTCACCGGAGTAAAAACAGCCGATCGCGTGGGAAAAACAGAACGAGGCTGGGGTTTTTATATACGGGGGAGGGCGGCGGGGTGGTTTAGATCATGTCCGCGTCGCCTACGAACAGAATTCAGCGGGGATACACCGAAATCCCGATCGGTTTTGATTCGGGTGAGAGGGAGTCCGGCGCGGGCGCGAGGTAGACGACGATCTGGTGGGTCCCACCTGTCAGCGGAAGGAAGCGGCGCGCGCGGCTGCGGGCTGGCGCGGGCACTGGCTGGGCCGGCTGGTGGGTTTCGGTCCACTGGCCGGTTTTTTTTCTGTTTTCCTTTTTCTTTTTCTATTTCTTTTCTGTTTTGAGTTTAATTTGAATTCCAGTTTGAATTTGAATTTTTGCAAAACATGCAACATGTCCAAAAAATTTGAAATTCCCCTCTTAACATGATTTAGGTTCTTAACAAGATTTTTGGGGTGTTACAGCTCTACCCCCCTTAAAAGAAATCTCGTCCTCGAGATTGGTGGTTCTAAGAAAACAATTCCGGAAATTGTGCCTTTAGCTCATCTTCCCGCTCCCAGGTGGCTTCCTCTTCTGAGTGATGCTTCCACTGCACCTTGCACATCCGGATTCTTTTATTTCTGGTGAGGCGTTCCATTTTAACCAAAATCTTGTATGGTTGCTCGGCATAAGACAAATCCTCAGCTACGTCCACTTCATTCATGGGTAACACCTCTTCAGGCGTCCTCAGGCATTTCTTGAGTTGTGACACATGGAACACATCGTGCACATCCGATAGACGAGCTGGTAACTCTAGTTGATACGCCACTTCGCCTTTCCTCTCCAAAACTTGAAAGGGTCTGATGTATCGAGGTGACAACTTCCCTTTCACCTTGAACCGACGAAGTCCTCTGATAGGGGACACCTTGAGATAGACATTGTCTCCTATGTTGAAAACGAGCTCTCTTCTTCGTACATCGGCATAGCTCTTTTGGCGTGTCTGTGCTATCCTCAAATTGTTGCGAATTTCCCTCACCTTGGCCTCGGCTTCTTGTAGTACTTCTGGACCAAACACTTTACTTTCCCTCGTTTGGTTCCAAAATAGGGGAGTTCTGCACTTCCTCCCGTACAAAGCTTCAAACGGTGACGTCTTCATAGTAGCTTGATAGTTGTTGTTATAAGAAAACTCCGCATACGGTAAGTTATTGTCCCAACTCCTATTGTTTTTGAGTGCACATGCCCTTAGCATATCTTCAAGGATCTGATTGGTTCTTTCCGTCTGCCCATCAGTTTGGGGATGATAGGCAGAACTAAAGTTCAGATGGGTTCCCATGGTTTCGCGCAACTTCTGCCAGAACCTTGAGGTGAACTGTGTCCCTCGATCCGACACAATCTTCTTTGGCACTCCATGGTAACACACGATTCTTGTCATGTACAACTCTGCCAATTTGGATCCGCTGTAGCTTTCCTTCACGGGGATGAAGTGAGCTACCTTTGTTAGCCTATCAATGATGACCCATATCGAATCATATCCTGATTGGGTCCTAGGCAATCCCACGATGAAATCCATGCTGATTTTTTCCCATTTCCATTCAGGCACTTTGAGTGGTTGCAATAATCCCGCGGGTCGTTGATGTTCTGCTTTCACCAACTGACATGTGTCACATAGGGCAACATGTTCCGCGACATCTCGCTTCATGCCATACCACCAATACCTGCCCTTGAGGTCCTGGTACATCTTCGTACTCCCAGGATGAATGGAATAGTCAGAATCGTGAGCCTCCTTCAAAATCAATTCACGGATCTCCTTTACTTCAGGCACACAGATCCTTTTCCCGTGCCACACCGTACCTTGTTCATCCTCTCTGAAACCTGGAGCTTTATTTTCCTTGATGAGTTGTCTGATCTCTTGTATCTTCTCATCATTCTTTTGGCCCTCGCGTATGTCTCTCTCGAGTGTGGAGTCCACTTCCATGGCGATGGCTTCACCACTATTTACTAGACATAGATTGAGCCTTATAACCTCGTCCTTCAATTCTGCAGGCATGTCCTTCAAGCTCAACTTATTGACCTGCACTTTCCGACTCAAAGCATCAGCCACGACGTTTGCTTTCCCGGGATGATAGTTGATGCCCACATCAAAGTCATTGATTAACTCTAGCCATCTCCTTTGTCTGAGGTTGAGGTCTGGCTGTGTGAATATGTACTTCAAACTCTTATGATCCGTATATATCTCGGTCCTCTTCCCCATCAAATAGTGCCGCCAAATTTTCAACGCGTGTACCACTGCGGCTAGTTCTAGGTCATGTGTAGGATAGTTCTTCTCGTGCTTCCGAAGCTGCCGGGATGCATAAGCCACGACATGCCCTTCTTGCATGAGAACACATCCCAACCCGTTTACAGAGGCATCGCAGTACACCGTGAAATTCTTCTGCATATCTGGCATAACCAACACTGGGGTTGTTGTCAATCTTTTCTTTAGCTCCTGAAAACTCGTCTCGCACTGTGGCGTCCATGTGAATGTGATTCCCTTCTCCAACAGTTTGGTGAGGGGTCTTGAGATCTTAGAGAATCCCTCAATAAACCGTCGATAGTATCCAGCCAATCCCAAGAAGTTTCGAACTTCCCCGACACTTTCAGGGGTCTTCCACTTCTGTATATCCTCGATTTTGGCGGGATCTACGGAGATTCCTCCTTATGAGATTATATGTCCTAAGAAGGGAACTCTCTTCAGCCAAAACTCACACTTGCTCAACTTGGCATATAGTTGGTGTTCTCTCAGCCTTTGCAACACCAACCTTAGATGTTTCTCATGTTCTTCTTCATCTTTGGAGAAGACGAGAATGTCATCTATGAAAACCACCACAAATTTGTCCAGATATTCCATGAATACCTTGTTCATGAGATACATGGAGTATGCCGGGGCATTAGTTAGCCCGAAAGGCATGACAGTGTATTCATACAGTCCATACCGAGATACGAAAGTTGTCTTGGTAATATCAGATTGCCTTATCTTGAGTTGGTGGTATCCCGACCTGAGATCAATTTTCGAGAACACACAAGCTCCCCTCAACTGATCAAACAAGTCTTCAATCAATGCGGGGTAATGGGTACTTGTTCTTGATGGTTACCTCATTCAAAGCATGGTAATCCACGCATAACCTTTGGGTTCCGTCTTTCTTGGGCACAAATATCACCGGAGCTCCCCATGATGAGGAACTAGGGCGAATATACCCCTTCTCCGTCAATTCTCTCAAATGATCCTTGAGTTCTTCTAGCTGCTTGGATACCATCCGATAAGGTCTCTTGTATATCGGGGCTGTTCCAGGCACTAGCTCAATTGCGAATTCCACTTCACGATCGGGAGGCATACCTGGCAATTCTTCCAGAAAAACATCTGGATATTCCCGGATAATCCTGATCTCCTCCACTTTCACCTCAACTTGATTTAATTTAATGTCCCTCCTAGGCTCGTGTATTGTTATGAACTTTACTCTTGTGCCACTAGGGTGAGTTAGTTCCACCGTTCTGGTCGAACAATGAATGATTCCCTTATGTTTGGTCAACCAATCCATGCCCAAAATAATATGGATCCCTTGGGAATCTATCACTATGAGGTTAGCAGTAAACACTACCCCATTAATGTCTAGATTCACCTTGGGACACACTTGTCTTGTCCTTATTTCTCCACCTGGAGAATTTACGGCTAGCATATGGTTCATTTGTGTTGTTGCTAGGTCATACTTCTTAACAAACCCTTGAGCAATAAACGAGTGGGTGGCACCAGAATCAAACAGCAGGGTTGCAAGGTGTAAATTGGCAGGAAACTTACCAACTACCACGTCGGGTGCATCTTGTGCTTCCTCCATAGTGACGTGGTTCACCCGTCCTCTCATTACATTCTGCTGTTGTGGCTGCGCGGGCTTCTTCTTTGGGCACTTATGGGCATAGTGCCCCACTTCACCACAGCTAAAACATTGCACCCCAACCTTAGGTGCTTGGCCTTTGTTGTCTTGGGGTTGGTTCGGGGGTCCTTGCACTGCTGGTCGAGGTGGATATGCAGGGCGAGGCTGCTGTACAAACTGACGTGGTGGCTGTGCTGGTGCTGCCGGAGGCCTGTAGTTCGGGTTGTACCCTCTTGGTGCTGAGTAGGGTACCGCAGCACGGCTCGTCTGCCCCGTAGGTTGCTGCATCATACAGGGGCGAGTGTTGCTTCCCGAGGCTTGATGTGACCAACCGGCCTTCCTCTTATTCTCATTTTCCAAGGCCTTTAGCTTCCTTTCTACCACAAATGCTCTGTCCACCATCTTTTGGAAGCTTTCATACTCATTCGAGGACATTGCACACTGCATCTTTGCGGTAAGTCCTTCCACGAAACAATCTTGTTTCTGCTCATCAGTCTCTATGTCCCTTGGGGCATAACGGGATAGTTGGGTAAATTTAGTGAGGTATTCCCTCACCGTCATGTTTCCCTGCTGCAGTCCCAAAAACTCCTTCCTCTTGTTTTTGAGTTCACCTCTTGGGATGTAATGGTTGCAGAAGCTACGCTTGAACTCTTCCCAAGTGATGTTCTCAGGGTCATGATGGGCGGCCACGTAGGCGGTCCACCAATCAGCAGCAGGTCCATGCAATTGATGAGAGGCAAACAGCACCCTCTCATAACCTTGGCACTGGATGATCCTCATCTTACTTTCAATGGTCTTCAGCCAATCATCTGCCTCCAGAGGTTCGGCAGCACTTGCAAACTTTGGAGGTTGAGTTCGTAGAAACTCACTCAACCTTGGTTGGCGTGGTGCAGCTTGTGGAGGTGGAACTTGATGCAAGTTGGCCACCACTTGAGTCAAGTTCTGGATGAGCTGATTTTGATTCTCCAGCATTTGGTGGAGGGGATCAACTCCTTCACGGCGACCACCCCGGTCCTGGCCTCCTGAAAGAAGAGGGTTGCATGCCTCATCGTTGTTGTTGGCGGGGTTAGCAGCACGTCCTTTTCCTCTTCCAGCCATCTGGCAGAATCAACCAACGTTAATTTGAAAGCATTTAGTATCATCTTACTACTTTCATTTGTTTGTACTTTGAAGTGTTGAGGCTTTGTTATACTTTTACGAGGGTTCATATCTCACACCAAATAAATGCACTATTATTTCACGTGGGTTCACACACCAAAGCAAAACAATCTGAAGACGAGGCTGTGGACAATTGCTCATGGCTTCCACAACTCACGTCACACACCAAGCATTAACACACCATTAACTTAACGTAACGACTCGACTATTCGACATCTTGCTAACTAAGGGAAGGACTCTACACTACTCGTTTTCTTGAGCTGGATCCTCAGGATCTTCCTCATCATTTCGGCTGCCTTCTGACTCTGCTTTGGGTGGAGAAGTGCGACGACGCCTGATCGCTCGGCGATCTGGGGAGTCAGGAGTCCATGTATCATTCGCGGTGACACACAGTTCATTCCCATCTCCTCTTTCTCTCGCCCTTAAGCAGGCTCGCAGCAACGCCTCCGTTTCCTTCAGGGTGTCCCGGACATCCTGAAGCTCTTGTTGGCACTCCTGCAGTCGAGTGCTGAGCATAGAAGCATCCTCCAAGCACAAGTCCATGTGCTCATGGGAAGTCCCTTGCTGCACCGGCGGGTACTTGTACTCCGTGGTACCACTCTCACGCTGGAGGACATACATGTACTCAGTTTTGTCCAAGTGGCGACGATAGATGTGACTCTGGCAGGTGATGGCCTCCCAGGTGACATCTTTCTCCGCATCGACCTGTGTCGCTCTACAAGCTGGAGAGTGGTGAATCTTAAGCAGCTGATTTTCGTGTATAATCCTCATCTCCGAACTCCATTCTTCCCTCTTCTCACGGATGGTCCTGGTGGAGTTATAGTGGATGATTAGCTTGCCCGTATTGCCGGCGGCTTCGAGCATACGCCGAAGTCGGCGCAATAAGCCTCCTACTGCCAATCCGTAGGAAAGGTACGTCACCGGACGACTCTCCTCTCTCTCGGCAAGGGCAACTACGGGAACTCTCCCTCCTGTGCACTTGCGAGCGGTACGAATCATGCGAACCATCTAAAACAAAGAGAATTTAAACTTAGGTTAGATAAACTCTTAAACCAAAAATCCTATTTTGAATGAAAGTTGGGGTAAGATGAAGAAAGTGACTCATTTAAATAACACTTTTCAATCCACACCTTTGAAAAATAGTTTTTAAGAAAATAGGGCCCTTAACTACGTCCATTTCTACCTAGGTCCACGTTCCTACGGGCAACCTTGGCTCTGATACCACTTCTGTCACACCCGGTTTTTCCGAAGAACAACCAAGTGAATATCACATGTATGCCAGGATCATTTTCTCATACATGTGATGACAAATAGTGAAGCATCCTTTATTACAAGCCAGGTGTCGAATATAAGTAAGTCTTACATATTAAATGTCTTGATGGACAATAATAAGTTCATCACAAGTAAATAAACTAACAGCGGAATATTATTCTTGAGGGCTCCGTCATAGGCGTTGCCCGGGGTCTCCATGAACCTAGAAACCTTCTTCGGGTCCAAAGTCTTGGTCATTATACACCACCTCATTATCTTGACCTGAGCAGCAATATAAACCAACAAATATGCAAGGTTGAGTACCAATGGTACTCAGCAAGTGTGGGAAAGTTATGTCATGCATGGCTAGAACAAGGAGAGGTTGAACTCATGGTTAAAGCACTACGCAATTAATACCTATCACCTTAGCTTATTAAGCACCTACATTACTACACAGGTGAAATGGTCCCAATCTCCCGTCCCATCATCATAGTCCAATAACCATAACATCATTTCCAATGTTAAGCTCCCCGCTTAACTTCCAAAACCATCAATCCTCTAATCATGAATAAGTCCAAGCCGCTCTGGACCATGAGCACTGCTGTCATGACAGTTTTGACTCTGCAGAGTTTGCACCACTGTACCCACATGTAGTGATTTCATCCCCTGTTGCCGGGTGGACTAAAAGAACCTCCATTATGCCAGTGGCTACGAACCACATTCACACTTCCCAGGTGTGTAGCCAGGAGATCACTACGAAGCCTTTACAAAGGGATTCCCGACGAGCGTGGGCCCACTGAGGTTTCACCCCTAACAGCATACAAGTGGCTCCAACCCCGCTGCAGTGGCCCCCTCTTGAGCCTTGCGGTTCATATGGTAGTGCAGCTGACACCTGCTCCCCGCACCATCCAACACACCCATACTATGCCGGGGATACACCTAATTAATTGGCCAAGCTGCCCCATCTCAGCATGTGGTTGGCACGGTAAAGCCAGGTTACATGCTCCATGAACCGGTCCTTAGGATCCAGGCAAGTACTAAACACAAACCCGAGTCTCGTGCACCCAGCACACAACCAAAACATCCAACTTGCCTTGATCCCTACCTCTACATAACTCACAATATCTCATTCAAGAGTATGGTAAAATAAACTGATGATCTCATATCCCAAATATCCCATTCTAAGCATGGCTAAGCATATGCATAATAATCAATGACATGATAAAATAAATCCCAACCCAAGCTACAAGGAAACAAGGTAATGCAATTCTAGGGAAACTTCCTAACATGGGATTCATATTTCAATTGACAATGCAAATAATTCTAGCTACACATCCTAGCATAGGATCAAAGTGGTCAAGTACACTTGCCTCCTTCCTGCTGTTCTTGGAATGGGTAGTCCTGATCTTGGAAAGGAATAACTTGCCCTTGAGCAGGTTCTACATCATACCATCACACATAGCAAAAGAAAAACAACAATCCATAAGACATAGTTCACACTTCCACTTCATACAAACCACACATTCACATTTATGAAAGTCATTCACCATTATATGTGTTGTAGTTACTCTATGTGTGTTGATTTGTGCCTTGCATGCACTTTTAATCATGTGTATATGATTCCTACTTTTATGTTCACATTTATACTTACCTACTGTATATATATGAGTTTCCCATTTAAATAAATTCCTTATATTCAACTACTACACCTTTTCACTACCAAGTATGTATGAAAAGTATTTTTGTTCTCCATATGTGCCTTTAGAATTTCTACCAACCTTAAAGTGAATTCTTTGGGTTCTAGAAACTCCATTTATCATTTACTAGTTGCTATATTTTCAGATTTATTTTCCTATACATAAATGTGTTCTTTATTATAAAATTAGTAATACACATCATCTAATAGAATAGGTTCTGGTCCTAAATAATTTAATAACATATTTTGACCTTTGCCTCTGATGTAAACTATTTCACAATTATTTTCCCTATTTTCTAAAACTATTCATTGCTTAAAAATGTGTCCCTAAATGTGAATAATAAATTAGACAGATTCAATTCAGCCCAAAATATGTTTTTATCTCACTCCAAAGTTTCCTAAATACTGAGAAAGTCTTTAATTAAATTTTGACAATATGTTTGTCCCACTTTTTAATTTTTAAACACTAGCAACATATTCAATTTCCTAAATTAAATACTAAACAGGGCTAAAAAGGTAAACTCACCCCATTACAGGGTCTATAATATTATTTTCAGAATTTCCAGGGGTCTAGCTACACTTATCAGAGGTGTTTTTCCTAATTTTCATTAAGTCCAGGGGCTAAAACTGATTTTTAAATGAATTTACATGATTTTCTGGAGTTCCAGGGGCTAGATCAGAAATTTCCGGGGCTAGCTCTTATTTCCCGAGAACCCCAGGGGGTAGCACGTAAGATTTCCAGTCTTTATAACGCGGGGCTGACGTGGACCGTCCAATTTTAAACCGACGGCCGAGATTATAACATCGAACCGGTACGCGGGGATTTAAACCCTACCGTGCGATTTAAAATAAACGGCGCACAAGCTGCCACGTCGCTCTGATCGAGCGCGGGCGGCGCTGCCGGCGGCGCACGGCGGCGGGAAGTGGCGATCTCGCCGGAAACTTTCGGATCTTCGGGAATTCTTCCTAGAACTGTGATTTTATGACATAGATCGGTAGAGGGGAGGTCGGGGATCTCACCTCGGGGGTTTTCTTGAGCTCGGAGGTCCTGGAAGGTGATCGGCAACGAGGTCCGAGGCGAAACCACGGCGAAGCTCATCGGCACTGTGTTTACACCGCAAGTCACCGAGTTTTCTGCACCTGCAAGGTTCCCCGGAGGTGGTGGATCAAGACCAGCGAGTTAGATCGGAAATTCCGAGCTTAGATCGACCAGAATTCGCCGGAGAAGTCTCGGTTCTCACCGGAGTAAAAACAGCCGATCGCGTGGGAAAAACAAAACGAGGCCGGGGTTTTTATAGACGGGGGAGGGCGGCGGGGTGGTTTAGATCATGTCCGCGTCGCCTACGAACAGAATTCAGCGGGGATACGCCGAAATCCCGATCGGTTTTGATTCGGGTGAGAGGGAGTCCGGCGCGGGCGCGAGGTAGACGATGATCTGGTGGGTCCCACCTGTCAGCGGAAGGAAGCGGCGCGCGTGGCTGCGGGCTGGAGCGGGCGCTGAATGGGCCGGCTGGTGGGTTTCGGCCCACTGGCCGGTTTTTTTTCTGTTTTCCTTTTTCTTTTTCTATTTCTTTTCTGTTTTGAATTTAATTTGAATTCCAGTTTGAATTTGAATTTTTGCAAAACATGCAACACGTCCAAAAAAATTTTAAATTCCCCTCTTAACATGATTTAGGTTCTTAACAAGATTTTTGGGGTGTTACATTCATATAATAAATCACACGAGGAACAAGAATCATCAATAGGAATCAAGGATTTTAAACGATTAATTTCAGATTCTAGTGACTCAATTTTAACAGTATTGTCCCTATGCTTTTTGTCCTTTTTCTTCACAATAATAGTGGCACGAGAAATAGCATCACACATTTCTTCGCAAGTAGGACATACCTCTTTGTTGTCACTGTTGTGTTCTGCATCCTCCATACTTGATTTTGATTTGCCCGCCATGAAGTACAAGTTTGCCAGATCATCTTCATCTTCATCACTTCCAATGTCTACATCACTCGAGCCAAGTTCTTGAAGTGCGGTGATGAAACTGTTTATCAGTTGGCGTCCTGTAAAACCCTTCTTTTTCTTGTTGGTGTTGCCAAAAGAGGACTTGACTTTATTCTGCTTTTCATTATGGTTAGAAGGACCTGAAAGGTTAGGGCAATCTGTACGAAAGTGTCCTGTCTTACCACATTGAAAGCATCATTGAGGTCCGGAGCTTTCTCTCCTTCTAGTTCTCACATTTTGCAATGCTTTTGAGAACCTAGTAGAAAGAAGTACTAGCTCCTCCTCTAGAAACTCCTCAATCTGTTCCAGGGTTAGTGAAGACAGCAAAGCAAGTGTATTGCTAGATGATTGGCCAGAGCTAGGCATATCACGTTGTGAGACAAATGCAATAGTCTTATTTGGGTTCTTGCGTGATATAATGTCAATTTCATGAGTTTTTAGCTTATAATAAAGCACATCTAATGTAAGAGTACTCATGACAGTGGATTCACGTATGGATGTTACTTTCATCTCCCAAATTGACATGTCTAATACACTTAGTAATTGCCTAGCATTTTCAGCATCTGAAAAATTAACATTGACGCTACGCAAGTTGCTGAGAATTTTATTAAAGCGAGCAAACAGGTCATCAATGGACTCACTGGGTTGCATCTCAAAGTGCATGTATTCTTTCTTGAACATATCCTGTCTTACCTCCTTGATCGTGTTGGATCCTTCGTGGTAGGCACAAAGTGCTCTCCACACATCGTACGCCGATCGGAGGTGTGCAACACGGTCGATGTCGCTCTGAGTTAGTCCTTGTATGATCAAGTTCCGAGCCTTGTTGTTGTTGTCGACATATCTCATGTTTGTAGCCGTGACATGATCGTTTGAAGGCACATCGTAAGGCTTGTGCACCTTTTCACATAATGCAAATCCTTGCGCCTGGATGAAAGCTTCCATGCCTGCCTTCCAAACCTGAAAATCAATACCACTAAACACACAAGGTTCGGTGGAGTATTTCTCCATGATGATTAGTCAACACACGTGCAAATCACAAAGATTAGAGCAACCTGGCTCTGATTCAAACTATAGGATCGAAGTACACGTGTAAAGCTACCAGAGGGGGGTGAATGGTAAATAAAAACTTTTCAGCGGAAGCAACAAAATACCCCTCAGAAGAAAACCAATCTGTTAAAGAAACTGTGTGTGCGACTAATCTAAACGTGTTCAACTGTGATTGTAGAGAATCAAGTCACGAAGATGTCACAACAAGAATCATGAAAATCCGTTGAGAGAAACTCAAGTTATGATCGAAAGATCGAACAAGGTCAATCTGTCCTACGCGAGAAAAACAGTTCTGGAATACTGCAAAGAAACCGTGTAGATCAGAAACCACAAATTCAATGACTGTGAAATTTTAACAGATGATAGATAATCAAGTTGTGAAGACAACCCAAAAATAATCACATTAATTGGATCTGCAAAACCCAAAAAGACAACCCAATTCAAGCTAGGACTCCTACTCCTACTTTGATTCAAACTGTAACTTTCCAATACTGCTCAAGACTCTTCTACACGCAGATAGAAGCAATCTTAAAACTTTCAAACACCTTAGTAATGTCCCAAACATTCCTAAAACAACTCAAATTCGTGACCCAAACGAAATCCTATCATAACCAACTCAAAACTTTCCATATTTGAGTCAAACGCGACTCAGCCGCAGCCTGAGTCCATAACCTAGTCTGTTGGACCTTTCCGACCAATTCTTTACGTCCACATCTCTTCATCACGCCTTGGAACCATCCAGCCACGTCCATGCACTCCTTGCACACGTGCAAACATCTCCCAATGACGTCCAAGATACCTTCATATGCATTGTTCTTGATTCAAACATACCGCGCAACCTCCCGATCAACTCAACCACAATTCCTCCCGAACTTGGTTGTTGAACCTCATCTTCTCCCTAAGACTAGTTCAATGGATCCCGTCACTAGCCATGTCTTGAACTCAAGCAACATCTGCACATGAATAAACAACCAATACTTCCGAGCACAAGTCCTCAACTTGACTCTCGTTAGTTCTGAAACTACAACAGCTTACGTGAGCACCTCACATAAGCATATTGTAAACCATAGCAAATGATATCAGTCATAACCACCAAAACTCACCAAAAACTTAGTAAAATAATAGTAAGCAAACTTTCCATAATAGTAAAGCAAGTTCGAAACATTGCAAGTTAAAAGCAGAACCACTGCAATCAAGCTCCGAACCTTACCAAAGCTAACCGGACCTTGAACCGGAGCTTACCAAAGCTAGTCGGACCTAGCGCCGGAGCTTACTAAAGCTTATTCGGACCTAGCACGGAACTTAACAAAGCTAATCGGACCTAGCACCGGAGCTAGCAAAAACAAGTCGGACCTAGCCAAAATAAGTCAGACCTAGACAAAGCAAGTCGGACCTTACGTCGGACCTAGAGTCGAACCTTGTTAAAAAAGTGTTTTGGTAGTATTCAAAACTTTTATCGTCAAAGCCAATGTATTCATCACACATAGGTCTCCCACAAACATGTTGTGCGACCTCGCGACCAACTCAACTACAATTCCTCCCGAACATGGTTGTTGAACCTAATCTTCTCCCTAAGACTAGTTCAATGGATCCCGTCACCAGCCATATCTTGAACTCAAGCAACACCTGCACATGAATAAACAACCAATACTTTCGAGCACAAGTCCAGCGACTTGACTCACGTTAGTTCTGAAAAACACAACACCTTACGTGAACACCTCACATAAGCATGTTGCAAACCATAGCAAAATGTTAACTACCGTAAACAGCCATAACACTTCAAAAACTTAGTAAAAGAATACTAAGCAAACTTTCCATAGATGTAAAGCAAGTTCGAAACATTTGCATGGTAAAAACAGAACCATTGCGATTTAGCTCCGGACTTGCCGAAGCTAACCGGACCTTGAGCTGGAGCTTACCAAAGCTAGCAGAACCTAGCACCGGAACTTACCAAAGGTAGTCGGACCTACCGCTGGAGCTAACCAAACACATGTCGGACCTAGCCATAGCAAGTCGGACCTTTTGTCGGATCCTGTCGGAGCTCGGACCTAGACTCAGACCTTGACAAAAAGAATGTTTTGGCAGAATTCAAAACATTTATCGTCATAGCCAATGTATTCAGCACACATAGTGTAACGCCCCAAAACCTGCTAAAGAGGGGAATTTATAATTTTTTGGACGTATTGCATGTGGTGCAGAAATTCAAATTCAAACTGGAATTTAGATTTCAATCAAACCAGAAAAAGGAAAAGGAAAAAAATAAAAAGCAAAGAAAAAGAAAACCGAAACCGGCCAATGGGCCGAAACCCGCCAGCCTGACCAAGACCCCGCGCCAGCCAGCCCAACCCGCGCCTCCCTCTCTCTGACGTGCAGGGCCCACCGTCATCTTCTTCCCCAGCGCGCCCAACCGACCCCGGACTCTCTCTCTCGTGCCCGATCAAAACCAACCCCCGGAACCCACGCTCCTAGCCCCGATTTCCGGTCCAGGACGCCCCAGCGTGATCTGAACAGACCGCCGCCCTCCCTCGTCCATTTAAACGCTGAAATCCTCCCCTTTTTCCTCCCTGATCGGCCATTTTTCTCTCCGGTGAGAACCGAAGCTTCTACCGCCGATTTCCTTCGATCCTCGTTCAAATTGCCTGATCTAACGTGTTGATCACGTTCCACCGCCGCCGGGGAGCCCTGCAGGTGAAGGAAACGACGTGTCTTGCGCCCCAACTGCCACTTCGACGTGCACCGAAGACCATCGCCGTTGAAGCTCGCCGCCGACCGACTTCCAGGGCCTCCGAGTGCTGGAAAACCCCTCGGTGAGCATCCCCTAACCCTCCGCAGCCGATCCGTGCAAAAAGATGCGAGTTCTAACGTGTAGCGGCAAAAGCCAAGGCTGCGCCGGCGAGATCGCCACCCCCACCGCAGCGTGCGCGGGCTGGCTCCGGCCAGGGCGACGTGGCCCCTTGAGGTCCATTTATTTTAAATCGCATGGTAGAAATTAAATTGACGCGTACCGCTTCGACAATCTAATCGGAGCCGTCCGTTTTAAATCCAACGGCCCATGTTAGCCCCGTATTATAAAGGCCGGGATTCTTACGCGCTACCCCCTGGGGATCTCAGAAAACACGAGCTAGCCCCGGAAACTTCTGATCTAGCCCCTGGACCTTCAGAAATTTATGTATTTTCTTTTTGAAAGCGCTCTTAGTTCAGTTTGGTAGAACGCGGGTCTCCAAAACCCGATGTCATAGGTTCAAATCCTACAGAGCGTGATTCCATCTATCTTATGTCGAAACAGAGTAAAATAACTTAAAACAGAGTAAAATAACTTAAAAAAAGCAAACTCGAATTACAACTCCAATTTGACCTCCTCTCTAGCCTGGAGGAGGTCAATCAAAAAAGAAATATTACTCAATCAAAGATCCAACTGATCCCCACGCCTGTATTGCAAATACGCAGTCACGTAAATTCATTTAAAACTCAGTTCTAGACCCTGGACTTAATAAAAATTAGGAAAAACCCCTCTGTTATGTGTAATTAGGCCCCTGAAAATTCAGGAAATAGTAAATTAAACCCTGCAGTAGGGTGGATTTGCCTTTTAGACCCTATAGGATATTAAATTTAGCAATTTGAACATGTGACTAAGATTTAAATTTAAATGGTGAGGCAAACACATGTGCAAATATAAATTTAAACTCTCCTAGCACTTGGAAAACTTTAGAATGAGTTAAAAATAGATTTTAGGCTGAAATGAAATCTTCCTAAGTGTTGCTCATTTTATTATCTCTAGAGACACATTTTATGCTAGGAAATAATTCTAAAAACTAGTAGAATAAATTTAAATTGCTTCACATCAGAGAGGAAGTTCAAAAATATTTTATTGAACATTTTAGATCAGAACCTATTCTGTTTAAGTGATATGTCTAACTATTTTAATAGTAAAGTTCACTTCTAGGCATAGAAAATAAATCTGAAAATATAGGAAAATAGGTATGCATGATTAGAAAATGATAAATGAGGTCTCTAAATCCAAAAACTTCAATTTAGGATTTTGTAAAAGATCTGAAAACCTATTTGGAGTAGGGAATTACCTTTCATGCAAACTTTTTGGCTAAGAAGTGTATTAATTAAATATAAAGAATTTGTTCAAATTGGAAATTCATATATAATGTGCAAATAGACATCTGAATACAAAAGTTAGAAAATAATATATATGTTTAAAAGTGCATGCAAGCCAAAAATCAACACATCTAGGGGAACCACAACACTTAGAAATGTGAATGACTTTAATATGTATGTATGTGTGGTTTGTATGAGTGAAAGTGTGAACTATGGCTTATGGATTGTTGTTTTCTTTTGCTATGTGTATTGGCATGAGTAGAACCTGCCCCAGAGCAAGTTCTCCCCTTCCAAGACCAAGACTTTCCATTCCCAGAGCAGCAGGAAGAAGGCAAGTGTCCTTGACCACTTTGATCCTATACTAGGATGTGTAGATAGAATTTAATTAATTGCATTGTCAATTTGTAATATGATACCCAAGCTAGGAAGTTTCCCTAGATTTTCATTATCTTACTTCCTTGTAGACTGGGTTGGGATTTATTTTATTATGTCATTCCTTCATATTACTTATGCTTAGCCATGCTTAGAATGGAATAAGTGGGATATGAAATCATCAACTTGTTTACCTTACTCTTGAATGAGATATTATGAGTTATGTAGAGGTAGGGATCGAGGCAAGTTGGATGATTTGGTTGGTGCTGTGTGCACGAGACTCGGGTTTGTGTTTAGTACTTGCCTGGATCCTAAGTACCGGTTCATGGAGCATGTAACCTGGCTTGACCGTGCCAACCACATGCTGAGATGGGGCAGCTTGGCCAATTAATTAGGTGTATATCCTGCGTAGTATGGGTGTTTGGATGGTGCGGGGAATAGGTGTCAGCTGGACTACCATATGAACCGCAAGGAACAAGAGGGGGCCACTGCAGCGGGGTTGGAGCCTCTTGTATGCTGTTAGGGGTGAAACCTCAGTGGGCCCACGCTCGTCGGGAATCCCTTTGTAAAGAGCTCGTAGTGATCTCCTGGCTACACACCTGGGAAGTGTGAATGTGGTTCGCGACCACTGGCATAATGGAGGTTCTTATAGTCCACCCGACAACGGGGGATGAAATCACTACATGTGGGTACAATGGTGCAAACTCTGCAAAGTCAAAACTGTCATGACAGCCGTGCTCACGGTCAAGAGCGTCTTGGAGTTATTCATGATTAGAGGATGATGAATTTGGAAGTTTAGAATGTTAAGCGGGGAGCTTAACATTGGAAACGATGATATGGTTACATGATTTTGATGATCGGTTGGGAGATTGGCACCATTTTACCTGTGTAGTAATGTAGGTGCTTAATAAGCTAAGGTGATAGGTATTATTTGCGTAGTGCTTTAACCATTAGTTCAACCTCTCCTTGCTCTAGCCATGCATGACATAACTTTCCCACACTTGCTGAGTACCAATGGTACTCAAACTTGCTTTTCTGTTGGCTTAAATTGCTGCTCAGGTCAAGGGGATGATGTGGTGTTCAATAACCAAGACTTTGATCCCAAAGAAGGATTCTAGATTCACGGAGTCCCCCCGGCAACGCCTATGACGGAGCCCTCAAGATTTATATTCCGCTGCTGTTTTATTGACATATTATGAACTTATTATCGTCCATCAAGATGTATGCTATGTAAGACTTATTTATATTCGGACACCTAGCTTGTAATATGATGATGCTTTACTATTTGTCATCACATGTATGAGAAAATGATCCTGGCATACATGTGATATTCACTCGGTTGTTCTTCAGAGAAACCTTGTGTGACAGAAGTGGTATCAGAGCCAAGGTTGCCCGTAGGAACGTGGACCTAGGTAGAAATGGACGTATTTAAGGACCCTATTTTCTTAAAAACTATTTTACAAAGGTGTGGGTTGAAAGTATTATTTAATAGGGTTACTTTATTTGTTCATCTTGCCCCAACTTTTATTCAAAATACGATTTTTATTCTAACTTAATTTTAAATGTTTTATGTTTTAGATGGTTCGCATGATCCGCACCGCCCGCAAGTCCAACGGAGGGAGAGTTCCTGTAGTTGCACTTGCCTTGAGAGAGGAGAACCGTCCGGTGACGTACCACTCCTATGGGTTGGTAGTAGGAGGCTTGTTGCACCGTCTTCGGCGTATGCTCCACGCCACCGGCAATGTGGGCAAGCTGATCATACACTACAGGTCCACCAGGACCATCCGTGAGAAGCGGGAAGAATGGAGCTCAGAGATGAGGATTATCCATGAAAATAAGCTGCTCAAGATCCACCGCTCTCCAGCTTGTCGGGTGACTCAGCCCGATGCTGAGAAGGATGTCACTTGGGAGGCCATCACCTGCCAGAGTTACATCAACCGTCGCCACCTGGACAGGACTGAGTACATGTATGTCCTCCAGCGTGAGAGTGGTACCGCGGAGTACAAGTACCCGCCAGTGCAGCAGGGGACTTCCCATGAGCACATGGACCTGTGCATGGAGGATGCTGCCATGCTCAGCACTCGACTGCAGGAGTGCAAGCAGGAGCTTCAGGATGTTCGTGACACCCTGAAGGAGACTGAGGCGTTGCTTCGTGCCAGCTTGAGGGCGAGAGAAAAAGGAGATGGGAATGAACTGTGTGTCACCGTGAATGATACGTGGACTCCTGACTCCCCAGACCGCCGGGCGAGCAGGCGTCGCCGCACTTCTCCACCAGCAGCCTCCCCACCTAAAGCAGAATCAGAGGGCAGCCGCAATAATGAGGAAGACCCCAAGAGACAGCTCAGTGATACGTGTCGTTTAGAGTCCTTTCCCTTATTTCAGCAGGTCATCGAGTAGTCGAGTCAATACCTTAGTTATTTGTGTGGTAATGTTTGGTGTGTGACGTGAGTTGTGGAGGCCATGGGCATTTGTCCACAACCTCGTCCTTAGGTTGCTTTGCTTTGATGTGTGAACCCTTATGAATCAATAATGCACTTTATTTTCACGTGAGACGTGACACCCAAAGATCTACGTGAAATTTTCAAAAAATGTTTAATATATTAAGGCATCAAGAGTTTAAGTTTAAACAAGCAATTTTGGAAGTTAATACATAATGCTTTAAGTTAACATTTGGTTGATCGTGATAGATGGCTGGAAGAGGAAAAGGTCGTGGTGCTAACCCCACCAACAACAACGATGAGGCTGGCAATTCTCACCTTTCTTGAGGACAAGACAGGGGTGGTCTCCGTGAAGGTGCTGATCCTATCCACCAAATGCTTGAAAATCAGAATCAGCTCATCCAGAGTCTAACTCAAGTGGTGGCCAACTTGCACCAAGCTCCACCCCCACAAGCTGCACCACGCCAACCAAGGTTGAGTGAGTTTCTGGGGACTCAACCCCCAAAGTTTGCAAGTGCTGCTGAACCTCTGGAGGCAGATGACTGGTTAAAGACCATAGAGAGCAAGATGAGGATCATACAATGCCAAGGGTATGAGAGGGTGCTGTTTGCCTCTCACCAATTGCATGGACCCGCTGCTGATTGGTGGACCGCTTACGTGGCAGCCCATCATGACCCCGAGAACATCACTTGGGAAGAGTTCAAGCGCAGTTTCTGCAACCACTATATACCAAGGGGTGAACTCAAAAACAAGAGAAAGGAGTTCTTGGGACTGCAGCAAGGCAACATGACTGTGAGGGAATACCTCACCAAGTTCACCCAACTATCCCGTTATGCACCACAGGACATCGAAACTGATGAGCAAAAACAGGACTGTTTTGTGGAAGGACTTACTATGGAAATGCAATGTGCAATGTCCTCCAACGAGTATGAAAACTTCCAAAAGATGGTAGACAGAGCATTTTTCGTGGAGAGGAAGCTGAAGGCCTTGGAAAATGAAAACAAGAGGAAGGCGGGATGGTCACACCAAGCCTCAGGTAGCAACACACGTCCACGTCTGATGCAGCAACCCGCAGGGAAGACGAGCCGTGCTGTGGTACCCTACTCAGCACCAAGAGGGTACAACCCGAATTTCAGGTCTCCATCAGCACCAGCACAGCCGCAGCATCAGTTTGTACAACAGTCTCACCCTACATATCAACCTCGACCAGCAGGACATGGACCACCGAACCAACCCCAAGACAACAAAGGCCAGACACCTAAAGTTGGGGTACAATGCTTCAACTGTGGTGAAGTGTGGCACTACGCCCATAAGTGCCCAAAGAAGAAGCCCATGCAGCCACAACAGCAGAACGTGATGCGAGGACGGGTGAACCACGTGGCCATGGAGGAAGCGCAAGAGGCACCTGACGTGGTAATTGGTAAGTTTCCTGCCAATTTACACATTGCAACCCTATTGTTCGATTCTGGTGCTACACACTCATTCATTGCTCAAGGGTTTGTTAAGAAGCATGATCTAGCAACAACACAAATGAACCATATGTTAGCAGTAAACTCTCCAGGGGGAGAAATAAGAATAAGACAAGTGTGTCCCAAGGTGAATCTAAACATTAATGGGGTAGTATTTACTGCAAACCTCATAGTGATAGACTCCCAAGGGATAGATATTATTTTGGGTATGGATTGGTTGACCAAACATAAAGGTATCATCCACTGTTCGAACAGAACGGTGGAACTAACTCACACTAGTGTCACAAAAGTGAAGTTCATAGCCGTGCAAGAACCTAGGAGGGACATTAAACTCAATCAAGTTGAGGTGGAAGTGGAAGAGATAAGGATTATCAGGGAATACCCAGACGTTTTTCCGTAGGAGTTGCCAGGTATGCCTCCCGATTGTGAAGTGGAATTCACGATTGAACTGGTACCTGGAACAGCCCCAATATACAAGAGGCCTTATCGGATGGACTCCAAATAGATGGAAGAGCTCAAGGAACATATAAGAGAATTGATAGAGAAGGGGTATATTCGTCCTAGTTCTTCACCATGGGGAGCTCCAGTGATATTTGTGCCCAAGAAGGACGGAACCCAAAGGTTATGCGTAGACTACCGTGCGTTGAATGAAGTAACCATCAAGAACAAGTACCCCTTACCCCGCATTGAAGACTTATTTGATCAGCTGAGGGGAGCTTGTGTGTTCTCAAAAATTGATCTCTGGTCGGGATACCACCAGCTGAAGATAAGGCAAACCGACATTCCAAAGACAGCTTTCGTATCTCGGTACGGGCTGTATGAATACACCGTCATGCCGTTCTGGCTAACTAATGCCCTGGCATATTTCATGTATCTCATGAACAAGGTATTCATGGAATATCTGGACAAATTTTTGGTGGTTTTCATTGATGACATTCTCGTCTTCTCCAAAGATGAAGAAGAACATGAGGGACATTTAAGATTGGTGCTGCAAAAGCTGAGAGAACACCAACTATATGCCAAGTTGAGCAAGTGTGAGTTTTGGCTGAAGAGAGTTCCCTTCTTAGGACACATAATCTCGAAAGGAGGAATCTCCGTAGATCCAGCCAAGATCGAGGATGTGCAGTAGTGGAAGACCCCTAAAAATGGCGGGGAAGTTCTAAGCTTCTTAGGATTGGCTGGGTATTATCGACGGTTTATTGAGGGTTTCTCCAAGATCTCGAGACCCCTCACCAAATTGTTAGAGAAGGGGATCACATTCACTTGGACACCACAGTGTGAGACGAGTTTTCAAGAACTGAAGAAAAGATTGACAACAGCCCCAGTGCTAGTTATGCCAGATATGCAGAAGAACTTTTCGGTGTACTGCGATGCCTCTGGACACGGGATGGGATGTGTTCTCATGCAAGAGGGGCATGTCATGGCTTATGCGTCCCGGCAGCTCCGGAAACACGAGAAGAACTATCCTACGCATGACCTAGAGCTAACCGCAGTGGTACACGCATTGAAAATTTGGCGGCATTACTTGATGTGGAAAAGGACAGAGATATATACGGATCATAAGAGCTTAAAGTACATTTTCACACAGCCAAATCTCAACCTCAGACAAAGGAGATGGTTAGAGCTAATCAACGATTTTGATGTGGGCATCAACTATCATCCTTGGAAAGCGAACGTATAGCGGATGCGTTAAGCCGGAAACTGCAGGTCAACATGATGAGTTCAAAGGACATGCCTACAGAATTGAAGGAAGAGATTGCAAAACTCAATCTATGTCTGGTGAATAGTGGTGAAGCCATCGCCATGGAAGTGGACTCCACATTAGAGCAAGACATACGCAACAGTCAGATGAATGACGAGAAGATACAAGAGATTAGAGAACTCATCAAAGAAAATAAAGCCCCTGGGTTCAGAGAGGATGAACAAGGTACGGTGTGGCATGGGAAAAGAATCTGTGTGCCTGAAGTGAAGGAGATCCGTGAATTGATTTTGAAGGAGGCTCATGATTCCGACTATTCCATTCGTCCTCAGAGTACGAAGATGTATCATGACCTCAAGAGAAGATATTTGTGGTATGGCATGAAGCGAGATGTCACGGAACATGTTGCCCTATGTGACACATGTGAGTTGGTGAAAGCAGAACATCAACGACCCGCGGGACTATTGCAACCACTCAAATGCCTGAATAGAAATGGGAAGAAATAGGTATGGACTTCATAGTGGGACTACCCAGGACCCAATCGGGATATGATTCGATATGGGTCATCATCGACAGGCTAACCAAGGTAGCTCATTTCATCCCCGTGAAAGAAAGGTACACTGGATCCAAATTGGCGGAATTGTACATGTCAAGGATCGTATGTTTCCATGGAGTGCCAAAGAAGATAGTGTCAGATCGAGAAACACAGTTCACCTCAAGGTTCTGGCAGAAGTTACATGAAACCATGGGAGCTCATCTAAATTTTAGTTCTGCCTATCACCACCAGACTAACGGGCAGACGGAAAGAACCAATCAGATCCTTGAGGATATGCTGGGAGCGTGTGCGCTCAAGAATAATAGGAGTTGGGATAAGAACTTACCGTACGCGGAGTTCTCCTATAACAACAGCTATCAGGCTAGTATGAAGATGTCACAATTTGAGGCTTTGTATGGGAGGAAGTGCAGAACTCCACTATTTTGGAACCAAACAGGGGAAAGTAAAGTGTTTGGGCCCGAGGTACTACAAGAAGCCGATGCGAAAGTGAGGGAAATCCGCAACAATTTGAGGATAGCACAGACCCGACAAAAGAGCTATGCCGATGTACGGAGAAGAGAGCTCGTTTTCAACGTGGGGGACTATGTCTATCTCAAGGTGTCCCCTATCCGAGGACTTTGTTAGTTCTAGGTGAAAGGGAAATTATCACCTTGATACATCGGACCCTTTCATATTCTGTAGAGGAAAGGCGAGGTGGCATATCAACTAGAACTATCGGCTCACCTATTGGATGTGCACGATGTATTCCATGTGTCACAGCTCAAGAAATGTCTAAGGACGCCCGAAGAGATGTTACCCATGAATGAGGTGGACGTAGGAGAGGATCTTTCTTATGCAGAGCAACTGGTCAAGATTTTTTAAGACAATGGAATGCCTCACAAGAAATAAAAGAATCCGGATGTGCAAGGTGCAGTGGAAGCATCACTCAGAAGCGGAAGCCACATGGGAGCGAGAGGACGAGTTTAAGGCACAGTTTCCGGAATTGTTTTCCTAGAATCACCAATCTCGAGGATGAGATTTCTTTTAAGGGGGGTAGAGCTGTAACACCCCAAAACCTGCTAAAGAGGGTTATTTAAAAATTTTTGGATGTATTGCATGTGGTGCAGAAATTCAAATTCAAACTGGAATTTAGATTTGAATCAAACCATAAAAAGGAAAAGGAAAAAAACGAAAAAGAAAACCAAAACCGGCCAGTGGGCCGAAACCCGCCAGCCGGTCCAAGACCCCGCGCCAGCCAGCCCAACCCGCGCCCCCCTCTCTCCCTCTCTCTGACGTGCGGGGCCTGCCGTCATCTTCTTCCCCCGCGCGCCCAACCGACCCCGGACTCTCTCTCTCGCACCCGATCAAAACCAACCCCCGGAACCCACGCTCCCAGCCCCGATTTCCGGTCCCGGACGCCCCAGCGTGATCTCCGCCCTCCCTCGTCCATTTAAATGCCGAAGTCCGCCCCTTTTTTCCTCCTTGATCGGCCATTTTTCTCTCCGGTGAGAACCGAAGCTTCTACCGCCGATTTTCTTCGATCCTCGCTCAAATTGCCTGATCTAACGGGCTGATCACATTCCACCGCCGTCGGGGAGCCCTGCAGGTGAAGGAAACGACGTGTCTTGCGCCCCAACTGCCACTTCAACGTGCACCGAAGACCATCGCCGTTGAAGCTCGCCGCCGACCGACTTCCAGGGCCTCCGGGTGCTAGAAAACCCCTCGGTGAGCATCCCCTAACCCTCCGCAGTCGATCCGTGCAAAAAGATGTGAGTTCTAGCGTGTAGCGGCAAAAGCCGAGGCTGCGCCGGCGAGATCGCCACCCCCGCCGCCGCGCGCCGCCGCGCGCGGGCTGGCTCCGGCCCGGGCGACGTGGCCCCTTGAGGGCTGTCTATTTTAAATCGCACGGTAGAAATTAAATCGACGCGTACCGCTTCGGCAATCTAATCGGAGCCGTCCGTTTTAAATCTAACGTCCCATGTCAGCCCCGCATTATAAAGGCCGGGATTCTTACGTGCTACCCCCTGGGGATCTCGGAAAACATGAGCTAGCCCCAGAAACTTTTGATCTAGCCCCTGGACCTTCAGAAATTTATGTAAATTCATTTAAAACTCAGTTTTAGCCCCTGGACTTAATAAAAATTAGGAAAAACCCCTCTGTTATGTGTAATTAGGCCCCTGAAAATTCAGGAAATAGTAAATTAAACCCTGCAGTAGGGTGGATTTGCCTTTTAGACCCTATAGGATATTAAATTTAGCAATTTGAACATGTGACTAAGATTTAAATTTAAATTGTGAGGCAAACACATGTGCAAATATAAATTTAAACTCTCCTAGCACTTGGAAAACTTTAGAATGAGTTAAAAATAGATTTTAGGCTGAAATGAAATCTGCCTAAGTGTTGCTCATTTTATTATCTCTAGAGACACATTTTAGGCTAGGAAATAATTCTAAAAACTAGTAGAATAAATTTAAATTGCTTCACATCAGACAGGAAGTTCAAAACTATTTTATTGAACATTTTAGATGAGAACCTATTCTGTTTAAGTGATATGTCTAACTATTTTAATAGTAAAGTTCACTTTTAGGCATAGAAAATAAATCTGAAAATATAGGAAAATAGGTATGCATGATTAGAAAATGATAAATGAGGTCTCCAAATCCAAAAACTTCAATTTATGATTTTGTAGAAGATCTGAAAACCTATTTGGAGTAGGGAATTACCTTTCATGCAGACTTTGTGCCTAAGAAGTGTATTAATTAAATATAAAGAATTTGTTCAAATTGGAAATTCATATATAATGTGCAAATAGACATCTGAATACAAAATTAGAAAATAATATATATGTTTAAAAGTGCATGTAAGCCAAAAATCAACATATCTAGGGGAACCACAACACTTAGAAATGTGAATGACTTTAATATTTATGTATGTGTGGTTTGCATGAGTGAAAGTGTGAACTATGGCTTATGGATTGTTGTTTTCTTTTGCAATGTGTATTGGCATGAGTAGAACCTGCCCCAGCGCAAGTTCTCCCCTTCCAACACCAAGACTTTCCATTCCCTGAGCAGCAGGAAGAAGGCAAGTGTCCTTGACCACTTTGATCCTATACTAGGATGTGTAGTTAGAATTTAATTAATTGCATTGTCAATTTGGAATATGATACCCAAGCTAGGAAGTTTCCCTAGATTTTCATTATCTTACTTCCTTGTAGCCTGGGTTGGGATTTATTTTATTATGTCATACCTCCATATTAGTTATGCTTAGCCATGCTTAGAATGGAATAAGTGGGATATGAAATCATCAACTTGTTTACCTTACTCTTGAATGAGATATTATGAGTTATGTAGAGGTAGGGATCGAGGCAAGTTGGATGATTTGGTTGGTGCTGTGTGCACGAGACTCCGGTTTGTGTTTAGTACTTGCCTGGATCCTAAGGACCGGTTCATGGAGCATGTAACCTGGCTTTGCCGTGCCAACCACATGCTGAGATGGGGCAGCTAGGCCAATTAATTAGTTGTATCTCCGGCGTAGTATGGGTGTTTGGATGGTGCGGGGAATAGGTGTCAGCTGGACTACCATATGAATCGCAAGGCTCAAGAGGGGGACACTGCAGCAGGGGTGGAGCCTCTTGTATGCTGTTAGGGGTGAAACCTTAGTGAGTCCACGCTCGTCGGGAATTCCTTTGTAAAGGCCTCGTAGTGATCTCCTGGCTACACACCTGGGAAGTGTGAATGTGGTTCGCGGTCACTGGCATAATGGAGGTTCTTTTAGTCCACCCGACAACGGGGGATGAAATCACTACATGTGGGTACAGTGGTGCAAACTCTGCAGTCAAAACTGTCATGACAGCCGTGCTCACGGTCAAGAGCGGCTTGGACTTATTCATGATTAGAGGATGATGAATTTGGAAGTTGAGAATGTTAAGAGGGGAGCTTAACATTGGAAATGATTATATGGTTACTTGATTTTGATGATGGGTTGGGAGATTGGGACCATTTCACCTGTGTAGTAATGTAGGTTCTTAATAAGCTAAGGTGATAGGTATTATTTGCGTAGTGCTTTAACCATGAGTTCAACCTCTCCTTGCTCTAGCCATGCATGACATAACTTTCCCACACTTGCTGAGTACCAACGGTACTCAAACTTGCTTTTCTGTTGGTTTAAATTGCTGCTCAGGTCAAGGGGATGATGTGGTATTCAATAACCAAGACTTTGGTCCCGAAGAAGGATTCTAGGTTCACGGAGTCCCCCGGGCAACGCCTGTGACGGAGCCCTCAAGATTTATATTCCGCTGCTGTTTTATTTACATATTATGAATTTATTATCGTCCATCAAGACGTATGCTATGTAAGACTTATTTATATTCGAACACCTGGCTTGTAATATGATGATGCTTTACTATTTGTCATCACATGTATGAGAAAATGATACTGGCATACATGTGATATTCACTCGGTTGTTCTTCGGAGAAACCAGGTGTGACACATAGGTCTCACAATCTCCCCCTTGATGAATGCATTGGCAACACCACTTAAAATCTGAACATTGGCTTATTCACATGAAAAGTTTTGAAAACAATCAAATGAGAAAGACATTTCAAAACAAAAATTTCTCCCTCTATACATATTCCCCCCCTTTGTAAATCAGAAATAAAATGAGAAAAAAACAAAAATTGTCCCCCTGAGAAGAATCGTGCCAAAACACTTGTGAATCGTGCAATATGTGATCAATTTCTCCCCCTTTGACAATGTATTTAGCAAGGTTCAAAAGAGAAATTTTAATTGTTATGAGCATATTTATAACATATATATATATATATAATACAAAGCTCATCCAAGCAATACTATCAAGTAACTTACTCTATCACATCAATGAGATACATAAAGTAGTGTAAGTCATGCTAGAGATCAAGTGTAATGTTCAATTTAAGCAAGTCATGATCTCACAAAATTAACTATGTGAAAACCTGAAAGCATGACACTTGTTGCTGCATTTTAATTATTTTTCAAAGCACAAATTCAGATCATATGACATTTGCAATAGATTATATGCCGCATCAGCCTTATTCTAACCAACCAAGCCAAGGCTATGTCATTTGACAATCAGAAGCTTAAGGACATGGTTTTAGTCATACACAACTTCTTCCAAGTTCATATGTAAGTGCAATGATAAGCCTTCTCAAAAGAAGAAGTATGATGCGTGCATATTCTCTTGATCTTTTTCTCAATTTTTCATTTGAACATAAAAGCTCAACATGTGAATAGTTGATTGATTATTTTTTCATTATTAAAAGCACTTGTGACCATGCAACAAGTTTAAAACAGCAAGAAAGTTTGATCATGAACAGATTTAGTGTAAATAATTATTCCAATTACTAGTCATGGCAAAAACTACAAAATGTATAACATGAGTAATGTAGTAAGAACTTTCAGCATATAAAAGTAATCACAAAGTCATATATGTATGAAATACTATGCTCACATTATTTTAAATTCATATTCACACATAGACTTCCCAAGTTTCAAAACTCCCCATCAATTTAAGCCATGAGGATGCATAATCTCTATTTCACTACGAATGAAACAAAAACGAGTGAAATCCAAAGGTTTTGTAAAAGTGTCAGCCAATTGTTGTTCGGTATCTACATGGTGAAGCACAATGTTTCCTTTTTCAACATTATCATGGAGAAAGTGGTACCTAATGTCAATGTGCTTTGTTATCGAATGTTGCACGGGGTTTTTAGCAATGCAAATAGAACTAGTGTTATCACAAAATAGTGGAGCACTATCTAGATCGACCCCATAGTCCTTAAGTGTTTGAACAATTCAAAGAAGTTGTGAGCAAGCGCTAGCAGCAGCTACATATTAAGATTCGGCTGTGGATTGTGCAACTGAATTTTGTTTTCTAGAGGACCAAGCAACAAGTGAATTACCAAGAAAATGACAAGCACCAGAAGTACTTTTCCTATCAATTGTACAACCCCAAAAATTAGCATCCAAAAAATCTTTCAAAGTAATGGTTGAGGAAGAAGGAAGAAAAAAGCCAAATTCTTGAGTTCCATGTAAGTACCTGAGAATCCTTTTGATGGCTTGACGATGTGAAGCACGTGGGGAGGCTTGAAACTGGGCACAAAGACATACGCTGAATTGTATGTCCGGTCTTGATGCCCTGAGATACAAAAGTTATCCAATCATACTTCTATATTCTTTTTGATCAACGGGTCCACCATCTTCATCAAGTTCAAGTGTTGTTGCTGTTCCCATTGGTGTCCGAAGAGACTTGCTTTTGTCCATGTTGAAGCGCCTTAGGAGATCTTTTGTATACTTTGTTTGATGCACAAAGGTACCCTCCTTGGTTTGCTTGATTTGCAGTCCCAAAAAGTATGTGAGTTCTCTCATCATACTCATCTTAAATTCTGAACTCATCATAGCTGAAAACTTGGACACAAGATCATGAGAAGCACAACCAAAGATAATATCATCCACATACAGATGAACGAATAATGAGTCATTGCCATGCTTAAGCACAAAAAGAGTTTTATCAACCTTGCCCATGGTAAACCCCTTTTAAAGTAAGAATGTTTTTAACCTATCATACCATGCTCTAGGGGCTTGTTTAGGACCATACAATGCTTTGGACAGTTTGTAAACATGATTAGGAAAATTTGGATTTTCAAAACCCGATGGTTGCTTGACATAAACCTCCTCATCTATGTAGCCATTAAGAAAAGTACTTTTAACATTCATTTGATATAACTTGAAACCTTTAGATGCAGCAAATGCTAACAAAATTCTTATGGCTTCTAATGTAAAGGCCTAAGTTTTTGACACATTCAAAGTGTTCATCACCACACACACACACCTCATTTGAAGATGGTTGATGAACACATTTGAAGAGCAAGTAACCATTATCAACATGCTCATTAGAGAATAAACTCAGAAAATGCAAAAGTGGTATTTCCCCCATGCATCATCTAGGGGCTGGGAATATGACAACTCCTACAGCTTGCTAGGGATGTCCATGCCAAGTTTCACCCAAATTCAAAACCTTTTTGAGGTATTTTTGGGTATAGCTAGAAAGAGGGTGGTTTGAACTCAAATTCAAATTCAAACTGTTTTTACCCCACGAATTCAAAAGTGGGAAACATATTCATACTCAGCACATTTTTGTGAGCTCACACACCAATTTTCTCTCCATTTGGAGTTGATCTTGGCATGAGCTAAGTATAGCAAATTCAAACCTTATTTGAATTTCAAACTACATGTGTGCTGAAATTTAGTCGAACCCAAACCAATTTGAATTCTACTCCATTCAAATGGCCCAGGGGCAGATAATTCAAATACTTGAGATTAATTTGGTCTCTACTGTTTATAGCAGTAGAGCAAAGTTAATTTCAGAGGTTAAAAATGGAGGTGGGACCCACATGTCAGCCCCTGAACCAAATTGAACCGACTGAAGAACAGAACATTCGGTTCTCGGGTGCAGCCCGAGCGCGCCACCGAGGGGGATGGCCGGCGCCAGCTCCTGCTGCGTTCCCTGAGCTGGAGACCAACCGCCCGGGCTCCTTATCCCTTCCCGGCGTGCCCCTGTCATATATCTCCCTAGCCCGAGGTGTCCGGTCTGTTTTCCCACACCGAGCTCCACCGCAGCCAGCCGCTCTCTCAATTCTGCCGGGATCAGTCCGATCACTCGCGAGCCCAGCCTCCTCCGCAGCAAAACGGCACCGGGAGATCATGAGCAACATCCTAGACCCCGTGTTGGCCAGTGAGCAGGCGCCCTCGAGCTACACCGGACATCTTCTCTGGCGGACCAAACGTCGCTGCCATTCGGGCTCTCGTGGGCAGCTCGGCACGGCTGTTGTCACGTCCACTTCTCTACACAAGAAAGGTGCGTGATCGTATGCAGATGGAGTAGCCGAAAGCCGTTTGGCAATTGATCCACCATCGGTCAAGAATTTCTGAGTTTACTCTCGGCCAGTTCATAGGAGCCGAGTTCACCTCCGAGTGGAATTCGTACTCCACACGCTAGGGTTGGTCAAGCCCGTTATCCAGTAGATTCTACACATGTTAGCGCACACGCTCGAATAGTAAGCAAAGAAAACCATCGAGAATCGGCCATGATATGGCCGTTTTCCCCGCCGCCGTGGATAAGTACCTCGGCTCACCGTCGAGAGCATAGTTGCCGGCGTTTCTAGCTTCCACCCAGCCCTGGTTCATGTTCCTCGTGCTCCACTGATGCTCTCTGAACGATTCCCGATCGATTTAGTGCACGGCAGAGCAAAACCGACCTCGCCGGAACCATAGCAGGTGCTGTCACCGGTGCGTACGGGTTTCCCGCCATCGCTGGCGGCCGGCGAGCCAACAATCAAGTCCAGGAGGTCAGGAAAGGGGCAGGCGGCGAGTTTTGGGCCGGGGAGTGGCCGGGAGCTCGATTCTGGCGAGTGTCACCGGAGACCGCCGCCGCCGAGCATTTGGCGCAAGGAGGGAGACGAAGCACTGTATGAGGGGCCATGGGCAGAAGTTTAAACTTTTTCTCGATTTTCAGTTTTTGTTCAAACTTCAAACCCACATAACTTTGGCTAGGAAGCTCCAAATCGAGGGAACCAAATTTTGTTGGATTCAGCTCTCTGAGCACTTTCCAGAAAATCAAGTTTCACCTCATGAAATTCTTATTTCTCCAGAATTAATTCCTCAAATTTAAACTGTTTGGAATTTTAACTGGAGAATCCTTTGGAGGAAAATTCTGAAATTTTGCTGTGATGTTCACCAAAATATCCCTGAACTACCATAAAAATTTCAGATCCATTCGATCTCATTTGTTCCACGTAATGGTGTGATTAATAAAACTGTTCCAGAGAAAATAGAAAATGTTCAGAAACATTTTCAGGAATTTCTCTGAAATTGTTTAGCTCATATCTTTAGCTAGGAACTTTCAAACTAAGTGAGACCAACTCCATTAGAACCATCTGAAAACCTAGTTTTCAGAAAGTCATGGCTTGCTCCATGAAAACCCCTAGAACACCCTAAAGCCTCCAATTAAGGTCAAGTACATAATTAATTATGGAGGGCTCAAATGAGCTTTGCTGCAATTAAAACTTGACCAAGTCTCTGTTTAGGTTGTAACCAAGCCACAGTAGAAATTTTAGGGTCAGTGGGTCTGTCTAGTCAGACTTACAAACTTCACAAGTTTGAATTTCATCCAAATGCATTTAAATTAATACATGTACTTGTATCTCATGTAGTCGCTAAGGTCGAGGCGGAACCCGAAGTCCTAGACTTCGTTACTCCGGAAGAGCAGCTAGCCTACGACCAAGAGCAGAAAGGCAAGCTCCGGTTTGCATTCACTTTTTTAAAAAGTTCTATTGTTTTGAGCACTTACTTGAGAATCATTATTTCTTGCACTAGAGTCTTGTTTGAAAACCCAATTGCATAGCCAAGAAAGCCATGGGTTGGGATTAGGATTGAAAACCCCGTTAGCTACTGCAATGCTAAGATAGTGTAGGATTCGGTACAAGTGGAGTAGTTGAAACTACTCGCGAGGATAGGCTAGAGGCACTCGACTCGGGTAGAGATATCACATGATACATATGGCAAGAAAAATGAGACCAAGCGGGGAGTAAGGGCAGCAGGACTTTGGGGCCTGTGTGCTATAGCTCTGCTTGTGTCGATTGAGGACCGAGCCGTGTGCGGGCCTGTTGAACAAGCTAGAACAGTACCGAAGACCTACCGGCTATATGGGAACCGGGAAACTGATGTAACTCGGGTAGCTGGGTGTTGAGGCATAGCTGGTCGTTCAGAGGGTAGGTTGAGAGCTCGAGGTGTAAATCGGCTGGCGGCACTGAGATGCGCGTGCAGAGACCTCTTGCTCCGGATGATTGGACCGGTTCAACATTTGGCTGACGAGTGAAAGGTGGTTGCGTACGGCGTCCGTGATGGTTGCTGTAGGCAACATCGAGTACGGGCATACGTGACGGGTTATTCGGGTAACCCTGCAGGTGTAAATCGATTATAATCGCCGTCCCTCGCGGTCAGTGAGTACCACTTGAGAGAAATGCGTTTCTTGTTTGATTGCGGCTCTCTCATGTGCCTTCACGTAAGGTTCTCCACAATTTGCTGCTAAAACTTGAAAGTAAGGTTCCACTAATTAGGCGAGTCCTTGCAACTGATTTTTCCCTCCTGTACCTATCATCCCTCATGTAGAAGTTTCATGTTTAGGCGAGACGGGTCAGCCTTGCTGAGCCTTCGTGCTCACTGCTTGTGTTTAAAGCTTTTGCAGGGTTCTATGAGGAAGGGACTCCCGAGGAGGATGTAACACCCCAAAACCTGTCAAGAGGGGAATTTAAAAATTTGTGGACGTATTGCATGTGGTGCAAAAATTCAAATTCAAACTGGAATTCAAATTAAACTCAAAACAGAAATGAAAAAGAAAAAGAAAAAAAATAAACCTCCCCGGCCAGTGGGCCGAAACCCACCAGCCGGCCCACTCACCCCCGCGCCAGCCCGCAGCCGTGCCCCCCTCCCCTCTTTCCCACTGACACGTGGGGCCCACCATCATCCTCTTCCTCACGCACGCGCTTGGCCGACCCGGACTCTCCTCTCTCCCCCAAATCAAAACCGCCCCGGATACTCGCGTATCCCAGCCGAATTTCGGTTCTGGACGACGCAAACTCGATCACAACCGAACGCCGCCCTTCCCCGGCTATATAAACATCGGCATCTTCCCGATTTTCACCCACGATCAGACGTTTTTCCTCCCGGTGAGAACCAGAGTTTCTCCGGCCAATTTCTCTTGATCTTCGCTCGGGATTTCTGATCTAACGCGCTGATCTTGATCCACCACCTCCGGGAAATCACGCAGGTGCCGAAAACTCGGTGGTTTGTGCTTCAAACACAGCGCCGACGAGAATCGCCATGAATTCACCTCAGACCTCGTCGCCGACCGCCTTCCAGGACCTCCAAACTCAAGAAAACCCCCGAGGTGAGATCCCCGACCTCCCCTCTACCGATCTATGCCATTAAATCCCAGTTTTAGGAAGAATTTACGAAGAATCGAAGCTCTCAGGCAAGATCGCCGCCTCCCGCCGCCGCGCGCCGCAGGGCAGCGCCGCGCGCGCTCGATCAGAGCGACGTGGCCGCTTGTGCGCCGTCTATTTTAAATCGCACGGTATAATATAAATCCCCACGTACCGGTTCGACATTATAATCTCAACCGTTAGTTTTAAATTGGACGATCCACGTCAGCCCCGCGTTATAAAGGCCGGGATTCTTACGCGCTACCCCCTGGGGTTCTCGGAAAATACGAGCTAGCCCCGGAAACTTCTGATCTAGCCACTGGAACTTCAGAAATTCATGTAAATTCAATTAAAAATCAGATTTAGCCCCTGGACTTAATAAAAATTAGGAAAACTCCTCTGTTATGTGTAGTTAGACCGCTGGAAATTTATAAAATAATATAATAGACCCTCTGATGGGGTAATTTGGCCTTTTTAATTTTATATAATATTAAATTTAGGAATTTGACTATGTAATTAAGATTTAAATTTAAAAAAGGGTGAGGCACACACATTGTAAATTCAAGTTTAAACTTTACTAACAATTGGAAAGCTTTAGAATGAGCTAAAAATAAATTTTAGGCTGAAATGAAATCTGTTTGGGTGTGTTCATGTTTATTAGATATAGAAACACATTTTTAGGCTAGGAGATAATTCTGAAAATTGGTAAAAGAAATGTAAAATAGTTCACATCAGAGGAGAAGTTCAAAAATATATTATTTACTATTTTAGATCAGAACATATTCTGTTTAGATGATGTGTCTTACTATTTTCATAATAAAGTTCACAATTAGGTATAGAAAATAAATATTAAAATATAGGAAAATAGGTATGCATAACTAGAAAATGATAAATGAAGTCTCCAAATCCAAAGATTTCAGCTTAGGATTTGGTAGAAGATCTGAAAACCCATTTGGAGTAGGAAAATACCTTCCATGCATACTTGGTAGTTAAGATGTGTATCAATTAAATATAAGGAATTTGTTCAAATTGGAAATTCATATATAGTGTGCAAACATAAATCTGAATACAAAAGTTAGAAAACATATGAACATGTTTAAAAGTGCATGTAAGCCAAAAATCAACACACATATAGTAACCACAACACATAGAAATGTGAATGACTTTCATAAATGTTAATGTGTGGTTTGTATGAAGTGAAAGTGTGAACTATGTCTTATGGATTGTTGTTTTCTTTTGCTATGTGTGATGGTATGAGTAGAACATGCTCCAGAGCAAGTTCTTCCCTTCCAAGATCAGGACTATCCATTCCCAGAGCAGCAGGAAGAAGGCAAGTGTCCTTGACCACTTTGATCCTATGCTAGGATATGTAGATAGAATTATTTGCATTGTCAATTGAAATATGAAATCCATGCTAGGAAGTTTCCCTAGAATTGCATTATCTTGTTTTCCTTGTAGCTTGGGATTGGGATTTATTTTATCATATCATTCATTTACATGCTTATGCTTAGCCATGCTTAGAATGGGATAAATTGGGATATGAGATCATCAGTTTATTTACCATACTCTTGAATGAGATGTTATGAGTTATGTAGAGGTAGGGATCAAGGCAAGTTGGATGATTTGGTTGGTGCTGGGTGCTCGATACTCGGGTTTGTGTTTAGTACTTGCCTGGATCCTAAGGACCGGTTCATGGAGCATGTAACCTGGCTTTACCGTGCCAACCACATGCTGAGATGGGGAAGCTTGGCCAATTAATTAGGTGTATCCCCGGCGTAGTATGGGTGTGTTGGATGGTGCGGGGGAATAGGTGTCAGCTGGACTACCATATGAACCGCAAGGCTCAAGAGGGGGCCACTACAGCGGGGTTGGAACCTATTGTATGCTGTTAGGGGTGAAACCTCAGTGGGCCCAAGCTCGTCGGGAATCCCTTTGTAAAGGCTTCATAGTGATCTCCTGGCTACACACCTGGGAAGTGTGAATGTGGTTCGTGGCCACTGGCATAATGGAGATTCTTTTAGTCCACCCGACAACGGGGGATGAAATCACTAGATGTGGGTACAGTGGTGCAAACTCTATAGAGTCAAAACTGTCATGACAGTCGTGCTCACGGTCAAGAGCGGCTTGGACTTATTCATGATTAGAGGATGATGGATTTGGAAGTTGAGGATGTTAAGCGGGGAGCTTAACATTGTTATGGATGCTATGGTTAATTTATTATGATGATGGGTTGGGAGATTGGGACCATTTCACTTGTGTAGTAATGTAGGTGCTTAATAAGGTAAGGTGGTAGGCAATAATTGCGTAGTGCTTCAACCATGAGTTAAACCTATCCTTGTTCTAGCCATGCATGACATAACTTTCCCACACTTGCTGAGTACCATCGGTACTCAACATTGCATATTTGTTGGTTTATATTGCTGCTCAGGTCAAGAGAATGATGTGGTGTTTCATGATCAAGACTTTGGACCCGAAGAAGGTTTCTAGGTTCATGGAGCCCCCAGGCAACGCCTGTGACGGAGCCCTCAAGAACAATATTCCGCTGCTAGTTTATCTACTTGTGATGAACTTATCGTCCATCGAGACATATGCTATGTAAGACTTATTTATAGTCAACACCTAGCTTGTAATAAATGATGCTTCACTATTTGTCATCACATGTATGAGAAAATGATCCTGGCAAACATGTGATATTCACTCGGTTGTTCTTCGGAGAAACCGGGTGTGACAGAAGTGGTATTAGAGCCAAGGTTGCCCGTAGGAACGTGGACCTAGGTAGAAATGGACGTATTTAAGGACCCTATTTTCTTAAAAAACTATTTTACAAAGGTGTGGGTTGAAAAGTGTTATTTAATGGGGTCACTTTCTTCATCTTATCCCAACTTTTATTCAAAATTAGGATTTTTGTTTAAAATTCTATCTAACTTAAGTTTAAATGTTTTATGTTTTAGATGGTTCGCATGATTCGCACAGCTTGCAAGTCCACCGGAGGGAGAGTTCCGGTAGTTGCCCTTTCCTTGAGAGAGGAGAATCGTTCGGTGACGTACCTCTCCTACGGATTGGCTGTAGGAGACTTGTTGCGCCGTCTTCGACGCATGCTCCAAGCCGCCGGCAATACGGGCAAGCTAATCATACACTATAGCTCCACCCAGACCATCCGTGAGAAGCGGGAAGAATGGAGTTCAGAAATGAGGATTATCCACGAAAATCAGCTGCTCAAGATCCACCGCTCTCCAGCTTGCCGAACGACACAGGTCGATGCGGAGAAGGATGTCACCTGGGAGGCAATCACTTGCAGGAGTCACATCTATCGTCGCCACCTGGACAGGACTGAGTATATGTATGTTCTCCAGCGTGAGAGTGGTACGATGGAGTACAAGTACCCGCCAGTGCAGCAAGGGACTTCCCATGAGCACATGGACCTGTGCTTGGAGGATGCTGCTATGCTCAGCACTCGACTGCAGGAGTGTCAGCAGAAGCTTCAGGATGTTCGCGACACCCTGAAGGAGACTGAGGCGTTGCTTCGAGCCAGCATGAGGGCGGGATAAAGAGGAGATGGGAATGAACTTTGTGTCACCATGAATGACACGTGGACTCCTGAGTCTCCTGATCACCGAGCGAGCAGGCGTCGTGTAAAAGCCCAAGAAATGGGACTTGCAAAAATTTTTCTTCAATTCACCACACCTCAGCTCTTGTTGTGGATGGCTGGTAAGGAATGGGAGGAGCAAGTAACCTCTATCAAAGAAGTGGTTAGAGGGGAAACTTACACTCTCACAACATGGGAAAATTATACACATGTGATCACACATGAGAGTGTGTTTCCAAACTGTTGCATTCAAACTCAGGATTTCAGCAGCTAAACCAAGGATCAAAGTGCATAATTGGATTTCTCAGGTCCAAATTAGTGGGGAGGCAAAGTTTCAGAAATTTTCAAAAAGATTTGCTACCCATTTTTCCAAAAAGGATCCAAATATGCCAAGAATTCAAATATTTATTTGAATTTGGGGGAAATGAGCTCAACCATACAAATGTAGGTCAGTTTCAAACTCCAATTATTTGGATTCATCTCTGGCTAAGCTTTGGAGATCTTTTGAGGGGTGGGGGAGCACTGACAAGTGGGTCCCACATGTCATTGGGAGGGTTTAAATGGCACAATAGTCAACAGCCTTAGGGGCTAAGTGTTGCACTCGGAACAGAGCCGAGGCTCCACGCGACACGCCGTGAAAACGCCGGACGCCACCTCCTGCTCTTCCCTCGCGCGCTGGCGAGCTCCTTGTGCGGGCGCAGTAACTCCCAGCCGTGCCCCAGCTCGCCACGACCACGGGCCGACCCCCAGTCACCGCCCTCTCGCACGACAAAGCGCCGAGGAGCCGCCGCTGTGATCGACTCACCCAGGAGCGATCGTCTCTCACGTACCAACGTCGGCAGCGCAGCAAACCTATATCCTCAGACCTCCCACGCACTACCCGCATCACTTCCGGTCGAGTGAACCACTACCCACCGAGAAAAACCACGTTTTCGTGGCCGCCGGTGAGAACCGAGCAAAGGTGCTCCCGTGGGCAGCTCACACCAACCAGTTTCACGACTGAGCAAGAGCGCCCCAAGGTGCGCCAACTCCCTGCGCTGCTCCTCTCCAAATTCCAGAGCAATCCGTGCGACGTAGCTTCGGAATTTCAAGTTTTCCCCTCGGACGAGGAAAACCGGACCGCGGGTAAGAACTGTGGAAATTTACGCTTGATTCTCGGTTAAAGTTGTTCATTTTGCGCACACCAGAACTAGAGAGGATAGGGAACCTTTTCCCTCCACAACCCTAGCTAGAAACGCCGTGGTTACAGCTAATTTCGAGCTTTTCGGTCGGCGGCCATGGCGGGAACACGCGGGCGCACGGTGACAACCGGTTTGCCGTCGTTTCCGAGCCAGGTTAAGGCCACGCCGAGATTTCCTGACCTCCACTGATGCTTTAGAGCGGATCCTCCGAGCTTTTGGCGGGCTAATGTGCTCGGGCGACGGTACCGATCATCACCGAAGGCCGCGGCTCGTCGCCAGCCTACTTCCGGCCACCGGCAGCCCGAGCCAACCCCATAGACTTGTTCCCCGACCCTGAAAACCCCGAGGCGGCGAGTCTCCGGCCGAGAGGTGGCCGGGAAGCTGGGTCCGGCGAGCTCCAGTACAGCGCCGGCGAGGGGGAGGCGCGGGAGCGAGAGGAGGAAGAAGACCCACCGGGCCCACGTGTCAGCAGCTGAAGATTTAAACCCCGGATCAACGGTGGCGTGGGATCCCGTGTGATGGCGCGGGAAAAAGGTCTGTAGCCCCCGTGTGGCGCGAGTCCGGCGGGTGACACGTGTAGGGTGGACCCACAGGCAGAGTTTGAACTTTTCCCGAATTAATTTGAATTCCAGAATTGGTTCAAACTTTGGAACTGCATAACTTTTGCTAGGAAGCTCCAAATTTAGTGATTCAAATTGGGTTGGATTCATCTTGCCTAGCTCTGTCCAGATATACAACCCAATTTGTATGAAACCCATTAATTAATTCTGGAAAATTCTTAAAAGCTTTTGAGCAAAAGAATTTTTGAGGGAGTTTGGTTCATCCAAAAATCCCCAAATTTTGCCAGAATGTTCTTTAGGACATTAGTAAACCCCTGTAAAAGTTTCGGACCATTTGGAGTTGATTTGGTCAGAGCAATTCAAATTGGATGGTGCTGTGTTCATTTGAATGCAGAAACATTTTCAGAGAATTTCCAAAACTTGGAAATTCAATTCTGGGCAAACCTTGACTCCGAAAATGCTAGGAAAATTCATGCAAATTCTATGAGCTATAATAGAAATTGTAGTTCATTAAGTTGAGCATGAACAGGGGTATTACCTCAGAATTAATTCTTCCTTGCTGATTTGCCAAGAGAATTATTCTGAGCAAACCACTCCATGAAAAGTGCTAATGTTTGGTCCAGAGAGTTTTCTTGTGACAAGGAACTCACACAAAAATTCTCAGCTCCATTGGAGCTCTAGATCACCCCTGTCCTGTTTACCCACTTAAGGGATTAATGTGGAAAAGGGGGGGGGGGAAACCACTTAGCATTTAACCATGTGGTTAAGTCCAAGCCAAACCACCAACACCAGTTCATCTTTAAATTCTTAAACAAAGTTCCAGGTGCTAGAGGCTGGTTATTAGAACCAAAAGTAAAAGTCTTATTCTAAACTCACATTTGCATATAAATTAACATATAGTATTTCATTAACGTGTAGCCGTTGAAGAAGAGACTCCGGAAGTGCTGGACTTCCTTCTTCCGGACGAAGACTTAACTCCTGACCAGCAGCAACAAGGCAAGCCCCGGTTTGCATTAACCCTTTTTAAAAGTTTTACTTTGTTTACAGGTGTCATATGAAGTATGTATGTGCATTAGGTATAGGATGAATGGAACCCCACTTGCATAACCAAAGGTTCCTAAAAGAGTGAGGGTAGTGTCTAAGACCTCGAGTAGACAGGCTATGCTTAATGAGTCATAGGATTTCGGTACAAGTCGAGTAGTTGGAATCTACTCGCGAGATAGGCATGGGGACACACGGGTTCGGTTGAGTGATGTGAGATCACTTTAGTAATGAAAATGAGACTAGGCAGGGGCTAGGGCGCAGCAAGAGAGAGTCTTGTGTGCGCAGCCCTGCCCGTGTCGATTGAGGACCGATCCATGTGCGGCCCTGCTGAACAAGTATTGAATGTACCGAAGGCATATCGGATATATGGGCCCCGATAAACCGATGTAGCCTAAACCTCCGGGCGTCGAGGCATAGCACACCGATTTATAGGTGTAGGTTGAGGGCAGCAAGGTGGAAATCTGCCAACGGGCATAGAGAGATGCTCCGTGTGGGGAACCTCCTGCTCGTTTCGGTGCGACCGGTTCGACGTTTGGGCTGTTGGGTGAAAGGTTGTCCCGTACGACATCGAGTGAGCGTGCTGTGCAGCTCCACGGGTGGGCGTACGTGACGTGCTCTTTGGGTTTTCCCTGCAGGTGTATATCGAGTCGATTCGCCGTCCCTCGCGGTGACGAGTACTGCTTGTTCACTGCGTCGTAACGTAGACTAATGGATGAAATATGTTGATTCAATGATGCTGATTGATATAATTGTATTGCTACATGTGTGCCACCAAATACTGCTTACTAAATTTCAGATTTCATGAACTGTTAACTTGTTGCTAAAAGCTGAACTAAGGATGAACTTGTAGGCGTGTCGTTTTGCTGAAATGTTACTATCCTATGTCCATTGTACACCTCATGTAGAGTTTCATGCTTAGGTGAGTCGGTTAAGCCTTGCTGAGCCTTTGTGCTCATGGTTGCTGCTTAAGTGTTTTTCAGGTGAGGAGCCACCCACGGACTCGGAGTACGAGTCCACCGGCGAGGGTTACCCTCCGTCGGGGACCACGGCTGAGTGGGAGCCGTACACGCCGCGCTGAGCTGAGACGTGCAGCTAGTGTGGGTTGCCCTAGGGCTGGGCAACCGACTTTTGCTAAATAGGCGGGCGTGAGTTGTATAGTGTAGTCTTCCGCTGTGTAATAGAACAATAATTGTAACTGAAGTTTGTACTTGTTTGTACAGCTTCAGCTGTTTTTCCCATGTAATATATTGTGTTCTTATGACGTGTGCTGTCGGGTGTCGCACCGCGCGGCACCACCCTCTGCGATCCTGGATGAGCGGATTCCGGTCCGCCACAGCCTGGTATCAGAGCTGCAGTAGGGATAGCACAGTACTTAAGGACTGCATTATGGGAAAACATAGGTTACGGTGAGGAATCGGTAGTTGCCCAAGTAAGGACTATATTAGCATAGTTACTTAAAGTGGCAAATACTAACCTATGTGTTATAATTCTGAATTTCAATTATGTAACGACGCACCTACGCTCTGGTAAGTATGGTAAGGAACGCCACCGAAAGCGGTTCAAATTCGGTTAGCTCCCCCTGACGAGGAACGTGGTTCAGGGATTGATCTCACAGCTTGGTGTGAGATGTCAATATGAACCTCTTGGACTCTTCATGTCCCTGAGTTCATATGAAACGCTGATCCCTAGCGTGCATTAGGCAAGTGAGCGGAGACCCCATCGCGTGGTCAGTAACGCGAGAGTGTGTTCGTCTGGAAATAGCCCAGGAGGACATACGCAGTGCTTGCCATCGGCGTGCCCTGCAGGGCAGTAGGTGGTATCTGTTGGGTTGATAACATTCCCAACCGTGACGACCCGTTCATGACATACTCGGGTTCCCCGTCGTGTGGTGTTGAAACACGATCACGTGCCTTGAGACGTGACCTAACTCAAGGACGGCCGTATGACAATGATACGGGCGTTTGCATTTACTTTTAAATATGGAACTGCCTGAGATGAACAAACTTTGAGTGCACCATCATTGTGTGGTCTTCTGCAGGTACTAACCACGTATGTATCCGTGTAGAAAACGTGTGCGAGAGACCGTTTAGTGCCACACTTGAGACGTATATGCCGGTATGATCCGGTTAGGATTTTCTTTTGTGAGGAACGTAGTACCGAGATATTGTAGGCATATGCATGAGTATAATGATAACGAAGAATTAAAAATCTATAGGTTCAACAGTTAGGACCCTGGTTGGGTATAAGAATGAGATAGGGATGAGTGTAGTTCCAAAAAGACTGAAAAACAGAGTGCTCGGTTTTGGGACAGCAAGTGTGCTGATCTTCAACAGGGCATAACTCACAGGTCTTTTAGCCCAGGGAGGTGTGCTATATAGTTCTGGGAAGGTATTCAAGTACTCTACAACTTTGTTGTAGACTTCCAGAGCTGAAACTCGCCTTAAGACGGCTGAAATCCCAGAGGAATGTAAACTGTCCAGAACCAGGGCAGAGTAAAACATCCTCTGAACTGATCTGTTTTTCAAATACAACTCCCAGTAGAAAAATCTAAAATTGTCATATAATACATCCTTAGAAAGAGTGGGAGATGTGTGACACCTTTGCAATTCAAAGTTCCTGAAATTGCAGCACAGAATTTAGTGGAAATCAGGGTTGAAAACAGCCACTTCCAAGGGAGGTGCTGTTAAAATTCTTCCAGAAATTCTGCTAAAACTTTGAATTAACATAACTTTTTAGCCAAATCTGATCTGGGGGCAAATGAGTACTCGTTGGAAAGATACTGAAGTTAACTTGAACTTTGGTATTCAACTTGAGTCATGAAAATGCCCAGAACCAGATCAAAACTTGGAATAGGTAGCAACTGGTCATTCTGACAGAAGAATGACAGTTGAACTCATTGAAAAGGGTGTTGTACCCTAAGGGTGTTCTACGTGATGACAACGCAATAATAATGTCTCGTAGAGACCAAACTCGGTTATGGTGAGCGTCCAAAGAGGGGGTTCATCAAGTTGGATTAAACTAACTTGTGTTTGGTCTGGTAATGGTGTAGCTTGTGCAAAGTTATTACATTATCTACTTACGAGATATTCCGCATGTTTTGTTGTCATAATGTTTTCCGCCCTGTTCTATTGGACTGCATGCAAAATGTTGCGGGACTGATGGTTAATGTCGTATGGTTGCAGATGGTTCGTACTAGGACCACGCACGAGGTTGGTGGCTCTAGCCAAGGTGGAGGCGATGACTCCCAGCCACCGGCCTACGACAGCACCCCGCAGCAGCAGCCACCACCGCCGCCTCCGCTTACTCTAGCGGATGTGATAGCGGCATTGGTGGGAGGTCGTGAGGAGCAGACCGACCTGCTCCGCACGATCGTGCAAAATACGTCCCAGGCGGGAGGACGTCAAGAGCGAGGGCCTCGCGAGCCCCACGAAGTGTCGTACTCGGATTTCATGAGTACGCACCCTCCAGTGTTCACCGAAGCTGAAGAACCACTGGAGGCGGACAACTGGTTGCGGACTATCGAGTCCAAGTTCGGGCTGCTCCAGTGTACGGAGCGGCAGAAGACGCTGTTCGCAGCACAGCAGCTCCACGGTGCCGCTGGTGCGTGGTGGGCGAATTATGTCGCCTCACGTCCGGCTGGCCATGCCGTGGAATGGCAAGAGTTCCGGGAGGCGTTCCGCGCCTATCACATTCCTCCCGGAATAATGAAGAGGAAGTTCCAAGAATTTTTGGAACTGAAGCAGGGCGGGAGGAGTGCCCACGACTACTCCCGTGCCTTCAACCATCTGGCGCAGTATGCGTCAGACTACATCTCCACGGAGGAGAAGAAGAGGGAGCACTTCTATCGGGGGTTACATCCCGAAATGAAGACCCACCTCGTACAATGGAACCGCGGCACATTCAACGATCTAGTCAATGCCGCCATCATGCAAGAGGACGCTCAGCGGGAGTTAGCAGCTGAGCAGAGGAAGCGTAGCGCTCCACCTAGCAGCGGTGGGAGTGGCGCTCCCCAGAAATACCGTATGGTGTATCGGACACCATCTGGGCAGCAGTGGCGTCCACCGGCGCGACCTCAGCAGTTCGGGGGACGTTCGTTCCAAGCACCCCCGTTCCGTCCGCCGATGCCACCACCAAGACAGCAGCAGCAGCAGACGGTACCCCGGGCGTTTCCACCGCCACAACGCGCCCCAGGTTTCCGTCCACCGATCAGCGGGGGACCGCCCCGTTTCACCTGCTTCACGTGTGGCCAGGCGGGCCACTTTGCCAAGGACTGTCCCCAGGGGCAGCAGAGCAGCGGGCAAGCCCAGCTCCAGGGCGGTGCTCGAGGCCGACCTCCGGCGAAGAAGGTTGGTCAGCGGACTGGAGGCGTCCGCAACCTCGACAATGAGGACACCCCAGAGGGAGACAACGTGCTGGCGGGTACGTTTACTCTCAACCATCAAGCCATCGTCATATTATTTGATTCGGGTGGAACCCACAGCTTTATAAGTGCATCCTATGTGGCTAAACATCAATTGCAAGTCTTCCCAACCGACTGCACTTATATGATATGCTCACCGGGAGGGAAGATTTCAGCTAATATGATGGTTCCAAAGGCACCTCTGTGCTTAGGTGGGAAACTATATCCCACCACCTTGATAATCCTTATGGGACAAAAGATTGATGCAATCTTAGGGATGTCATGGCTGCAATACCATGGCGCTGTCCTAGAGACTCGGACCCGGACGGTCCACTTAAATTCTCCATTCCACCGTCCGCATTCCATGATATTAGACACGCCAATCCGGGAAGTTTTAGCAATTAATAATGCTGAAGTTCTCAAGTTAGAGGACATCCCCGTAGTCCGGGAGTACCCCGACGTGTTTCCGGACGATCTTCCGGGCATGCCACCTGAGCGGGATGTCGAGTTCAAGATTGAACTTGCACCCGGGACTACGCCCATATCACGGAGACCATACAAGATGGCTCCGAATGAGCTGGCTGAACTGAAAGGACAGCTCAATGATCTGTTGAGCAAGGGTTTCATTAGGCTGAGTTCATCGCCTTGGGGATGCTCGGCGCTATTCGTGAAGAAGAAGGATGAGACCCTGAGGCTGTTTGTGGATTACCGGCCGCTCAACGCCGTCACCATCAAGAATAAGTACCCACTGCCCCGTATTGACATCTTGTTTGATCAACTGGTTGGGGCAAGTGTATTCTCAAAGATGGACCTTCGCTCTGGATATCACCAGATCAAGATCCGGGCGGAGGATATCCCGAAGACGGCGTTCTCGACGAGATACGGCTTATACGAATATCTCGTCATGTCCTTTGGTCTCACAAATGCTCCAGCCCATTTCATGTATCTCATGAACTCGGTGTTCATGCCGGAGCTGGAAAAGTTCGTGGTAGTGTTCATCAACGACATCTTGGTTTACTCCAAGACCGAAGCTGAACATGCCGAACACTTGCGGATCGTTCTTCAACGATTGCGAGACCACAAACTCTATGCCAAGTTCAGTAAATGCGAATTTTGGATCAGCCAAGTGCCGTTCTTGGGACATATCATCTCAGCTGAAGGCATTGCGGTTGACCCAAGTAAAATCGAGCAAGTGTTGAAATGGAAAGCTCCCACTTCAGTTCATGAAGTCAGAAGCTTCCTCGGGTTAGCGGGATACTACCGGAGATTCATTCCAAGCTTCTCCAAGCTCGCTAAGCCGATGACAGAGTTGCTGAAGAAAGGGACAAAATATGTTTGGAACACGGCGTGTGAAGGAGCGTTCCGAACACTGGTGAAGCATCTCACAACAGCCCCGGTATTAGCTCAGCCGGATACAACAAAGCCCTTCGACGTGTATTGTGACGCGTCCGGTATTTGGCTCGGCTGCGTGTTGATGCAGGAAGGACGTGTGGTCGCTTATGGCTCACGCCAACTTCGGAACCATGAGCAGCACTACCCGACTCACGATCTTGAACTTGCTGCCGTGGTGTTGGCGCTGAAAATGTGGAGGCACTATCTCCTGGGGAACTTGGTGCATCTCTACACCGACCACAAGAGCTTGAAATACATTTTCACCCAGAAGGAGCTGAACATGAGGCAGAGGAGGTGGTTAGAACTGATCAAAGATTATGAGATTGAGATCCATTACCACCCCGGCAAGGCGAATGTGGTTGCCGACGCGCTGAGTCGGAAATCACATGTTCATCACCTCACCATTACACCGGTGGAGGAGGAAGAGCCAAGTTTATACTTGGTTCCTTATGGATCGCTGTACAACCTTGCCCTCATCCCTACTATTAGGGAGGACATCATTGCAGCTCAGAAAACGGATAAAGGCATGGCACATCTCCGGAGACGGATAGACATTGGAGAAATTAAATGTTTCCGGAAGGATGATGAGGGGACGCTGTGGTTCAATGACCGCATAGTCGTACCCCGAGATATGGAGTTGAGGAAAAAGATCCTCGATGAAGCTCACTTGTCCAAATACTCCATTCATCCGGGCAGCAACAAAATGTACCAAGATTTGAAAAAGAAATTTTGGTGGACGCGGATGAAGCGGGAGGTAGCTAAGTACGTATCCGAGTGTGATACGTGTAGACGAGTGAAGGCTGATCATATGAAGAAATCAGGGCTGCTGCAACCCCTGAAGATCCCGGCATGGAAATGGGAAGATGTGAGCATGGATTTCATTGTGGGATTACCCCTAACAGCCAACAAGCATGATTCCATATGGGTAATCGTTGATCGGTTAACCAAGACGGCTCACTTCATTCCGGTGAATACACGTTACAATGCCGGCAAATATGCGGAGCTATACATAGCAAAGATTCTATGCCTATACGGGGTACCCAAGACCATTGTCTCAGATCGAGGTGCATTATTTGTATCTCGCTTTTGGGAGCAGCTACACGCTGCATTGGGTACTAAGCTGATCAGGAGCTCCGCCTATCACCCTCAGACAGATGGCCAGACAGAAAGGGTGAATCAAGTCCTGGAAGACATGTTGAGAGCATGTGCCATCCACCATGGTAGGAATTGGGATGATCACCTACCATTGGCGGAATTCTCGTACAACAACGGTTATCAGGCGAGTATCAAAATGGCACCCTATGAAGCTCTCTACGGTCGTAAATGCCGCACCCCATTAAATTGGTGCGAGTCCGGTGAAAGGGTCACATTCGGGGTTGATGTGGTGAACGACGCCGAGGAGCGCGTTCGGACAATTCAAGCCAATCTGAAGGCCGCTCAATCCCGACAGAAGAGCTACGCTGATAAGAGGCGTAGGCCGTTGCACTTTGACGTTGGGGAACACGTGTACCTCCGCGTGTCTCCAATGAAGGGCGTGCACCGATTCGGTGTGAAGGGGAAGCTCGCTCCCCGTTTCATTGGACCCTACGCTATCACCGAGAAGTTTGGACCAGCAGCGTATCGATTGGAGCTACCGGCATCTCTGGCTGGTGTCCATGATATTTTCCATGTTTCGCAACTGCGAAAATGCTTGAAGCATACAACTGCTGTTCCTACCGAAGACATCGGCGAGCTGAAGCCGGATTTAACATATGAGGAATATCCGGTGGGAATTCTTGATGAGAAAGCCAGGACCACGCGTAGCAAAACGTTGTGGTTCTACAAAATACTCTGGAGTAACCACACCGCCGAGGAAGCGACGTGGGAGAGCGAGGAGTTCCTTCGCTCAAATTACCCGGAGTTTATGGCTTCTCAACACGGGTAAGTCCCTATTACATTGATATCTCTTCTTTTATAATCTCTGGACGAGATTCTTTTAAGGGGGGAGGGATGTAAAAGCCCAAGAAATGGGACTTGCAAAAATTTTTCTTCAATTCACCACACCTCAGCTCTTGTTGTGGATGGCTGGTAAGGAATGGGAGGAGCAAGTAACCTCTATCAAAGAAGTGGTTAGAGGGGAAACTTACACTCTCACAACATGGGAAAATTATACACATGTGATCACACATGAGAGTGTGTTTCCAAACTGTTGCATTCAAACTCAGGATTTCAGCAGCTAAACCAAGGATCAAAGTGCATAATTGGATTTCTCAGGTCCAAATTAGTGGGGAGGCAAAGTTTCAGAAATTTTCAAAAGATTTGCTACCCATTTTTCCAAAAAGGATCCAAATATGCCAAGAATTCAAATATTTATTTGAATTTGGGGGAAATGAGCTCAACCATACAAATGTAGGTCAGTTTCAAACTCCAATTATTTGGATTCATCTCTGGCTAAGCTTTGGAGATCTTTTGAGGGGTGGGGGAGCACTGACAAGTGGGTCCCACATGTCATTGGGAGGGTTTAAATGGCACAATAGTCAACAGCCTTAGGGGCTAAGTGTTGCACTCGGAACAGAGCCGAGGCTCCACGCGACACGCCGTGAAGACGCCGGACGCCACCTCCTGCTCTTCCCTCGCGCGCTGGCGAGCTCCTTGTGCGGGCGCAGTAACTCCCAGCCGTGCCCCAGCTCGCCATGACCACGGGCCGACCCCCAGTCACCGCCCTCTCGCACGACAAAGCGCCGAGGAGCCGCCGCTGTGATCGACTCACCCAGGAGCGATCGTCTCTCACGTACCAACGTCGGCAGCGCAGCAAACCTATATCCTCAGACCTCCCACGCACTACCCGCATCACTTCCGGTCGAGTGAACCACTACCCACCGAGAAAAAACCACGTTTTCGTGGCCGCCGGTGAGAACCGAGCAAAGGTGCTCCCGTGGGCAGCTCACACCAACCAGTTTCACGACTGAGCAAGAGTGCCCCAAGGTGCGCCAACTCCCTGCGCTGCTCCTCTCCAAATTCCAGAGCAATCCGTGCGACGTAGCTTCGGAATTTCAAGTTTTCCCCTCGGACGAGGAAAACCGGACCGCGGGTAAGAACTGTGGAAATTTACGCTTGATTCTCGGTTAAAGTTGTTCATTTTGCGCACACCAGAACTAGAGAGGATAGGGAACCTTTTCCCTCCACATCCCTAGCTAGAAACGCCGTGGTTACAGCTAATTTCGAGCTTTTCGGTCGGCGGCCATGGCGGGAACACGCGGGCGCACGGTGACAACCGGTTTGCCGTCATTTCCGAGCCAGGTTAAGGCCACGCCGAGATTTCCTGACCTCCACTGATGCTTTAGAGCGGATCCGCCGAGCTTTTGGCGGGCTAATGTGCTCGGGCGACGGTACCGATCATCACCGAAGGCCGCGGCTCGTCGCCAGCCTACTTCCGGCCACCGGCAGCCCGAGCCAACCCCATAGACTTGTTCCCCGACCCTGAAAACCCCCAGGCGGCGAGTCTCCGGCCGAGAGGTGGCCGGGAAGCTGGGTCCGGCGAGCTCCAGTACAGCGCCGGCGAGGGGGAGGCGCGGGAGCGAGAGGAGGAAGAAGACCCACCGGGCCCACGTGTCAGCAGCTGAAGATTTAAACCCTGGATCAACGGTGGCGTGGGATCCCGTGTGATGGCGCGGGAAAAAGGTCTGTAGCCCCCGTGTGGCGCGAGTCCGGCGGGTGACACGTGTAGGGTGGACCCACAGGCAGAGTTTGAACTTTTCCCGAATTAATTTGAATTCCAGAATTGGTTCAAACTTTGGAACTGCATAATTTTTGCTAGGAAGCTCCAAATTTAGTGATTCAAATTGGGTTGGATTCATCTTGCCTAGCTCTGTCCAGATATACAACCCAATTTGTATGAAACCCATTAATTAATTCTGGAAAATTCTTAAAAGCTTTTGAGCAAAAGAATTTTTGAGGGCGTTTGGTTCATCCAAAAATCCCCAAATTTTGCCAGAATGTTCTTTAGGACATTAGTAAACCCCTGTAAAAGTTTCAGACCATTTGGAGTTGATTTGGTCAGAGCAATTCAAATTGGATGGTGCTGTGTTCATTTGAATGCAGAAACATTTTCAGAGAATTTCCAAAACTTGGAAATTCAATTCTGGTCAAACCTTGACTCCGAAAATGCTAGGAAAATTCATGCAAATTCTATGAGCTATAATAGAAATTGTAGTTCATTAAGTTGAGCATGAACAGGGGTATTACCTCAGAATTAATTCTTCCTTGCTGATTTGCCAAGAGAATTATTCTGAGCAAACCACTCCATGAAAAGTGCTAATGTTTGGTCCAGAGAGTTTTCTTGTGACAAGGAACTCACACAAAAATTCTCAGCTCCATTGGAGCTCTAGATCACCCCTGTCCTGTTTACCCACTTAAGGGATTAATGTGGAAAAGGGGGGGGGGGGGAAACCACTTAGCATTTAACCATGTGGTTAAGTCCAAGCCAAACCACCAACACCAGTTCATCTTTAAATTCTTAAACAAAGTTCCAGGTGCTAGAGGCTGGTTATTAGAACCAAAAGTAAAAGTCTTATTCTAAACTCACATTTGCATATAAATTAACATATAGTATTTCATTAACGTGTAGCCGTTGAAGAAGAGACTCCGGAAGTGCTGGACTTCCTTCTTCCGGACGAAGACTTAACTCCTGACCAGCAGCAACAAGGCAAGCCCCGGTTTGCATTAACCCTTTTTAAAAGTTTTACTTTGTTTACAGGTGTCATATGAAGTATGTATGTACATTAGGTATAGGATGAATGGAACCCCACTTGCATAACCAAAGGTTCCTAAAAGAGTGAGGGTAGTGTCTAAGACCTCGAGTAGACAGGCTATGCTTAATGAGTCATAGGATTTCGGTACAAGTCGAGTAGTTGGAATCTACTCGCGAGATAGGCATGGGGACACACGGGTTCGGTTGAGTGATGTGAGATCACTTTAGTAATGAAAATGAGACTAGGCAGGGGCTAGGGCGCAGCAAGAGAGAGTCTTGTGTGCGCAGCCCTGCCCGTGTCGATTGAGGACCGATCCGTGTGCGGCCCTGCTGAACAAGTATTGAATGTACCGAAGGCATATCGGATATATGGGCCCCGATAAACCGATGTAGCCTAAACCTCCGGGCGTCGAGGCATAGCACACCGATTTATAGGTGTAGGTTGAGGGCAGCAAGGTGGAAATCTGCCAACGGGCATAGAGAGATGCTCCGTGTGGGGAACCTCCTGCTCGTTTCGGTGCGACCGGTTCAACGTTTGGGCTGTTGGGTGAAAGGTTGTCCCGTACGACATCGAGTGAGCGTGCTGTGCAGCTCCACGGGTGGGCGTACGTGACGTGCTCTTTGGGTTTTCCCTGCAGGTGTATATCGAGTCGATTCGCCGTCCCTCGCGGTGACGAGTACTGCTTGTTCACTGCGTCGTAACGTAGACTAATGGATGAAATATGTTGATTCAATGATGCTGATTGATATAATTGTATTGCTACATGTGTGCCACCAAATACTGCTTACTAAATTTCAGATTTCATGAACTGTTAACTTGTTGCTAAAAGCTGAACTAAGGATGAACTTGTAGGCGTGTCATTTTGCTGAAATGTTACTATCCTATGTCCATTGTACACCTCATGTAGAGTTTCATGCTTAGGTGAGTCGGTTAAGCCTTGCTGAGCCTTTGTGCTCATGGTTGCTGCTTAAGTGTTTTTCAGGTGAGGAGCCACCCACGGACTCGGAGTACGAGTCCACCGGCGAGGGTTACCCTCCGTCGGGGACCACGGCTGAGTGGGAGCCGTACACGCCGCGCTGAGCTGAGACGTGCAGCTAGTGTGGGTTGCCCTAGGGCTGGGCAACCGACTTTTGCTAAATAGGCGGGCGTGAGTTGTATAGTGTAGTCTTCCGCTGTGTAATAGAACAATAATTGTAACTGAAGTTTGTACTTGTTTGTACAGCTTCAGCTGTTTTTCCCATGTAATATATTGTGTTCTTATGACGTGTGCTGTCGGGTGTCGCACCGCGCGGCACCACCCTCTGCGATCCTGGATGAGCGGATTCCGGTCCGCCACACGTCGCCGCACTTCTCCACCAGTAGCTTCACCACCCAAAGCGGAGTCAGAGGGCAGCCGCAATAATGAGGAAGATCCCGAGGAGCCAGCTCAGTGATACAAGTAGTATAGAGTCCTTTCCCTTAGTTTAGCAGATGTCGAGTAGTTGAGTCGTTACCTTAGTTAAGGGTGTGATTATGTTTGGTGTGTGACGTGATTTGTGGAAGCCAGGGGCAATTGTCCACAACCTCGTCTTCAGGATTGTTTTGCCTTGATGTGTGAACCCCTATGAATAAAGAGTGCATTTATTTCACGTGAGACATGAAACCCTCAGAAAATATAAATCTAATAAGGTCTCAAAATTTTAAGTTTAAAACAGGCAAATTGGGAAGTTAATACGTAATGCTTTAAATTGGCATTTGGTTGATCATGATAGATGGCCGGAAGAGGAAAGGGTCGTGCTGCCAACCCCGCCAACAACAACGATGAGGCCGGCAACCCTCATATTTCTAAAGGACAAGACAAGGGGTCATCGCCATGAAGGAGTTGATCCCATCCACCAAATGCTTGAAAATCAGAATCATCTCATCCAGAGCCTGACTCAAGTGGTGGGCAGCTTGCACCAAGCTCCACCTCCACAAGCTGCACCACACCAACCAAGGTTGAGTGAGTTTCTAGGGACTCAACCTCCAATGTTTGCAAGTGCTGCTGAACCTATGGAGGCAGATGATTGGCTAAAGACCACTAAGAGCAAGATGAGGATCATACAATGCCAGGGGTATGAGAGGGTGATGTTTGCCTCTCACCAATTGCATGGACCTGCTGCTGATTGGTGGACCACTTACGTGGCCGCCCATCATGACCCTGAGAACATCACTTGGGAAGAGTTCAAGCGTAGCTTCCACAACCATTACATACCCAGGGTGAACTCAAAAACAAGAGGAAGGAGTTCTTGGGATTGCAGCAAGGAAACATGACTGTGAGGGAATACCTCACTAAATTCACACAACTATCCCCTTATGCCCCACGGGGCATAGAGACTGATGAGCAGAAACAGGATTGTTTCGTGGAAGGACTTACCGCAGAAATGCAGTGTGCAATGTCCTCCAACGAGTATGAAAGCTTCCAAAAGATGGTGGACAGAGCATTTGTTGTAGAAAGGAAGCTGAAGGCCTTGGAAAATGAAAACAAGAGGAAGGCCGGGTGGTCACACCAAGCCTTGGGTAGCAACACCCGCCCACGTCTGATGCAGCAACCCGCAGGGCAGACGAGCCGTGCTGCGGTACCCTACTCAGCAACGAAAGGGGTACAACCCGAACTTCAGGCCTCCGGCAGCACCAGCACCACCACAACGTCAGTTTGTGCAGCAGCCTCGCCCTACATATCAACCTCGACCAGCAGTACAAGGACCCCCAAACCAACCCCAAGACAACAAAGGCCAGGCACCTTAGGTTGGGGTGCAATGCTTTAACTGTGGTGAAGTGGGGCACTACGCCCATAAGTGCCCAAAGAATAAGCCCGTGCAGTCGCAACAGCAGAATGTAATGCGAGGATGGGTGAACCACGTCACCATGGAGGAGGCGCAAGAGGCACCCGACGTGGTAGTTGGTAAGTTTCCTACCAATTTACACATTGCCACCCTGCTGTTTGATTCTGGTGCTACCCACTCGTTCATTGCCCAAGGGTTCGTTAAGAAGCATGATCTAGCAACAACACAAATGAACCATATGCTAGCAGTAAACTCTCCAGGTGGAGAAATAAGGACAAGACAAGTGTGTCCCAAGGTGAACCTAGACATTAATGTGGTAGTATTTACTGCTAATCTCATAGTGGTAGATTCACAAGGGATAGATATTATCTTGGGTATGGATTGGTTGACCAAACATAAGGGAATCATCCATTGTTCGACCAGAACGGTGGAACTAACTCACCCTAGTGGCACAAGAGTAAAGTTCATAACAATACAAGAGCCTAGGAGGGACATTAAATTAAATCAAGTTGAGGTGAAGGTGGAAGAGATCAGGATCATCAGGGAATATCCAGATGTTTTTCCCGAGGAGTTGCCAGGTATGCCTCCCGATCATGAAGTGGAATTCGCGATTTAGCTAGTACCTGGAACAACTCCGATATACAAGAGACCTTATCGGATGGACTCCAAGCAGCTGGGAGAACTCAAGGATCATTTAAGAGAATTGACGGAGAAGGGGTATATTCGTCCTAGTTCCTCACCATGGGGAGCTCCAGTGATATTTGTGCCCAAAAAGGACTGAACCCAAAGGTTATGTGTAGACTACCGTGCGTTAAATGAAGTAACCATCAAGAACAAGTACCCATTACCCCGCATCGAAGACTTGTTTGATCAGTTGAGGGGAGCTTGTGTGTTCTCGAAAATTTGGCAGCACTACTGATACTATCGATGGTTTATTGAGGGATTCTCCAAGATCTCGAGACCCCTCACCAAACTGTTGGAGAAGGGAATCACATTCACATGGACGCCGTAGTGCGAGATGAGTTTCCAAGAGCTAATGAAAAGATTGACAACAGCCCCAGTGCTAGTTATGCCAGATATGCAGAAGAACTTTTTGGTGTACTGCGATACCTCTGGAAACGGGTTGGGATGTGTTATCATGCAAGAAGGGCATGTCGTGGCTTATGCATCCCGGCAGCTCCGGAAACACGAGAAGAACTATCCTACACATGACCTAGAACTAGCCGTAGTGGTACACGGGTTGAAAATTTGGCGGCACTACTTGATGGGGAAGAGGACAGAGATATATACGGATCATAAGAGTTTAAAGTACATTTTCACACAGCCAGATCTCAACCTCAGACAAGGAGATGGTTAGAGCTAATCAATGACTTTGATGTGGGCATAAACTATCATCCTGGGAAAGCGAACGTCGTAGCAGATACTTTAAGCCGGAAAGTGCAGATCAATAGGTTGAGCTTAAAGGACATGCCTGCAGAATTGAAGGACGATGTTATGAGACTCAATCTATGCCTGGTGAATAGTGGTAAAGCCATCGTCATGGAAGTGGACTCCACATTAGAGCAAGACATACGCGATGGTCAAAAGAATGATGAGAAGATACAAGAAATCCGACAACTCATCAAGGATAATAGAGCCCCTGGTTCCAGAGAGGATGAACAAGGTACGGTGTGGCACAGGAAAAGAATCTGTGTGCCTGAGGTAAAGGAGATCCGTGAATTGATTTTGAAGGAGGCTCATGATTCCGACTATTCCATTCATCCTGGGAGTACGAAGATGTATCATGATCTCAAGAGCAGATATTGGTGGTATGGCATGAAGCGAGATGTCGCGGAACATGTTGCCCTATGTGACACATGTCAGTTGGTGAAAGCAGAACATCAATGACCCGCGGGATTGTTGCAACCACTCAAAGTGCCTGAATGGAAATGGGAAGAAATCGGTATGGATTTCATAGTGGGATTGCCTAGGACCCAATCAGGATATGATTCGATATGGGTCATCATCGACAGGCTAACCAAGGTAGCTCATTTCATCCCCGTGAAAGAAAGCTACAACGGATCCAAATTGGCAGAGTTGTACATGTCAAGGATCGTGTGTTACCATGGAGAGCCAAAGAAGATAGTGTCGGATCGAGGAACACAGTTCACCTCAAGGTTCTGGCAGAAGTTGCATGAAACCATGGGAACCCATCTGAATTATAGTTCTGCCTATCATCCCCAGACTGACGGGCAGACGGAAAGAACCGATCAGATCCTTGAGGATATGCTGAGAGCGTGTGCGCTCAAGAACAATAGGAGTTGGGATAAGAACTTACCGTATGCGGAGTTCTCCTATAACAACAGCTATCAGGCTAGTATGAAGATGTCACCGTTTGAAGCTTTGTACGGGAGGAAGTATAGAACTCCACTATTTTGGAACCAAACAGGGGAAAGCAAAGTGTTTGGACCCGAGGTACTACAAGAAGCCTAGGCGAAAGTGAGGGAAATTCGCAACAACTTGAGGATAGCACAGACACGACAAAAGAGCTATGCCGATGTACGAAGAAGAGAGCTCGTTTTCAACGTGGGGGACTATGTCTATCTCGAGGTGTCCCCTATCTGAGGACTTCGTCGGTTCAAGGTGAAGAGGAAGTTATCACCTCGATACATCGGACCCTTTCAAGTTCTGGAGAGGAAAGGCGAAGTGGCGTATCAACTAGAATTACCGGATCGCCTATCGGATGTGCATGACGTATTCCATGTGTCATAGCTCAAGAAGTGTCTGAGAACACCTAAAGAGATGTTACCCATGAATGAGGTTGACGTAGCTGAGGATTTGTCTTATGCCGAGCAACCATCCAAGATTTTGGAGACAATGGAACGCCTCACAATAAATAAAAGAATCCGGATGTGCAAGGTGCAGTGGAAGCATCACTCGGAAGAGGAGGCCACATGGGAGCGAGAAGACGAACTTAAGGCACAGTTTCCGGAATTGTTTTCTTAGAACCACCAATCTCGAGGACGAGATTTCTTTTAAGGGGGGTAGAGCTGTAACACCCCAAAATCTGTCAAGAGGGGAATTTAAAAAATCTTGGACGTATTGCATGTGGTGCAAAAATTCAAATTCAAACTGGAATTCAAATTAAATTCAAAACAGAAATGAAAAAGAAAAAGAAAAAGCAAAAAAATAAACCTCCCCGGCCAGTGGGCCGAAACCCACCAGCCGGCCC